>OW119925.1:47352605-48647105 GCA_933210815.1 Meta bourneti | reverse complement strand
CTCATGCTTTGTTTTGGGTGGGGCCTGCTCTTACGGAACAAATTGACTTATAGACTTTCTTATGTACCTCGTATCTATCTTTTTACATCTACTATCGCTATTTGGGTTATCTGTACAGCTTAGCATTGCCCTCTAAATTGTAAAAATTCTAAATTGCGTTTTGTTTGTTGTGTTCACCATGTTGCTTTTTGATGTTCGAAATGATGTTCTTATCTGCAACTGTAACTATGCAGACACTGCAAAATTTTTGAATTATAAAATAAAAGCTGTAGGGGCGTCCCGGCGTGTGCCTTCCCAGCGCGGTGGGGTTAGTGGGCCCTTGGCCTCCTAGTGCTGGGAGTCAACCTATTCCCCACCCACCCCAATGTACGGCTCTACGCCTTAGGGTGAGTCTGGATGGGTGTGGGTCGCAAGTCTCGATGTTCCCGGGCCCACTGTAGGCGCAGTTGACGATGACGCTTGGTCAACAGAGGCACACGAGTGGGACGTCTGCTGCACAGTCCCATATCCAACAGTGTCCGCTGAACTGTGTGTTCCGAAACACTTGCGCTTGGACGTGCATTGTATTGGGCTGTCAGCTGAGCCACTGTCTCGCGCCGATTTTGCTTTACCAAGCGGGACAGTCTCCGGTGTCCTTTATCTTTGATGACGCGTGGACGACCAACACCTTGGTGTCTACTGCTGGTGTCACCGTCATTTATCCACTTTGCATGAATACTAACAACGGCAGATCGTGAACACCCTACCAGTCGTACAGTTTCGGTAATACTCGTTCCGAGTCTTCGGGCCATTACGATCTGCCCTCTATCAAATTCGCTTAGATCAGCAGCCTTTCCCATCACTCGCAAAAGTAAGTGCAAGAATGACTACTTACCTTCTCCAGCAGCAGTTAAATACCATTCTCACTTAATCACGTGCCCTCCACGTCATCCAGACGAGTTCACTGAAAAATGTGGAGATGGTCATAATGTTTTGGCTCGTCAGTGTATATATATATATATATATATATAAACCAAACATATATTTAAACATAAAATACCAGAAATGCAGACCAGTAAAAAGCCTAAAGGCTAAAAAGCCAAAATACTGGGGTATAAACATAGTCAAACAGAAGCCAGGAAGCAATACTGTCCATGTATGCGCTCTGACGCTGCAGACATAGCATGGCTACAAATATAATTCAATAATACAAAGCACAAAGAGAAATTTAGGAATTTAAATTTAAGGGTAGCAAGAAAATTTCAAAAAAAATGAAGAAGTGTTGCTGGATCAGGGAGGAGACTGACCCAGTCAACGCAATATGGTGTTTTATGCGTGTGGACGGCAGTTCGCCAAAAGTAGCCCATACATCCCTCCAAACACCACAAGTAGTAGAAAGGAAAAACTAGAAAAGTAAAACCTGCAAAAGGTCAAATAAGTAGAGAAGCCAAGGCAACACGAAACATCCAAGAACACACACCATAAACAAGCACAACACAAAATCACACTAAACTATAGAAGACTATACAGACTTACTCTCATTGACAAACCTCAAATCGACAACCACCCGCCACAACTCACGTGAGTACCGCCAGCAAATGCCATTCCTAACACTCAATGAAAGTTATACAATGCACCACAGTCAAGAATCCGGAATTCGAATTCCGATTCGGAATTCTGAACCGGTATATCGGAACTGGAATTCCGATTCGGAAAACAGTAAAAAAGTGTTCAGTTCCGGCCTTTTAATAAATTAACAGAGTCCGATTATAGTTAGTAGAATTGATAGTCAACAGGCAAGTCCCCAAAATAATAAGCCTTAATCATTAGTTAAATCAATATTAGTATTTTTAAAATTTTCAAAAATAATCCTATAAAAAGAGTGAGGGTATTTATTATTAAGTGTGTTAATGAGATTATACATTGAAGACGAAAGTTAGATTTAGAGTTACAAATTTTATTGAAACATTCCAGTTGACCAGGAATTGTTTTATAATACATATTTTAGAAATATTTGAATCCCAATATATAATTTAAAAACCGGAAATTGAAAATAATCTTTTATCATAAATATTAATATCAGTTTTATTATTTAAGGTGGATATATTCAAGAGTAGAAAGACGGCTTTATTATTATCTGAATTAGTTTTTAATAAATATAATTCATCTGGGTATATTGATTTCTATAGGTTAGCAAAATTACTATCAGTAAAAACAATCAAATCATCAATATATCTAAAGGCAGAATTAATTTGTAGGCTCCGGAATGAATGCACTATCTTTCAAGCAGAATTGCTTTGTATTAATCTCGCAGTTAAGTGGTTTAAAGAAAATGGACATTTTTTTCAAAGTACCTTATTTGTAGCGATTCCTCTTTACATTTACTGAAGAATGTTGCAAGCACAGAAAAATTGGTTGTTGAAACGCTTTTAACAATTAGTTCTCTTAAAAATAGAGGAACTGAGATTTCTTTTGCCTATGTGCGTGGACACTGGAATTTACGGGAATGAAAGAGCTGATTTTTTATCCAAAGACGCTTTGAATTTAGCAATTGATGTAAATTGTAACATTCCTAAGTGTTACTTGAAAGGCTCATATTATGACAAGCTTGTTGCTAAGTGGAACGAATAGTTTGTCTCGTCTGAGAAAGCTGGCCACACCAAAATTTTTTTTCCTACTATTAAGCATAGATTGAACTCAGAATTAATTTTCTTCACAAACTTCCAAATTACACAATTTTTATCTGGCCATGAAAATTTTGCTAAATATCTATATAGGTTTCATCTTCGGACTAATGATTTGTGCGAGTGTTTTAAAAAGCAGCCACAAGATGTAGAGCATTTGCTTTTTAGTTGTCCTGCATTTAAAACTTCAAGAATGTACCTGCAAAACGATTTGAGAAAATTAGGTAAAACATGACCAGTGAAACTCAATGCTTTTGTAAAATCTAATCTGCTTTTCTACTCATTTGTCAAGTTCATAAAATCTTGTAATTTTAGTTAAATTGTTTTCCACTGTTTCTTTGTTAAATCAACTTACTTCTGTAAGCCCCGTGTTGTACTTCTGTGGTGCACGGGGAGTTTGCTTTAGTTAATATATATATATATATATATATATATATATATTATATATATATATATATTAATTAGATTGAATTGTATCAAGAAGATAGATACCAAAACGCTGAAAAGATAAAGTTACCACATGTACACTTAATCACGGATTATACCTTTCGTTTTTCGCTGAATAATCAGTTTCTTTTCACATGATTGATTAGATCCAAACTCAGAATTGAGTGTTAGATTGTGTTATCATTATGACAGTAAGATGAAATAGTATATGCCTTTAACGTTATTACGCCTTTTCAAGCACTTTAAAATACTGAAATTAATTTTAATTACTGTTCAGTCGGTAGTATTTTCATGTTTGGTTCGAAAATATGATTAATATTTTTTGTAAAAGTGCTTTTCATTTTTTAACTTGTTGTGTATTCATAAATCAAAAAGGACTAAATTGTTAGTGCGCCCGCTAAGTTACCAGAAAAAGAACTTTTTCCGAAGATTCTTTTTCATGAAATTACAAATCAAATCAATTCATACCAAATGTTAAGTAACAGAAGCAATTGAAACGGATGACAATCTGACACTGAGTGACATAATCTGATAAGAACTTCAAATTTAGATAACTATTTTATTTACAATTTAAGAAAAAAACAGAGCATAACTTCTTACTAAACTAAAATTATAAATAATGGATTTTAAAATCAATAAATATTTTAATTATTTGGGGTTGATAGATAATAGTTTCATTAATATATCCTTACCTTGGAGTACCCAATTAACTACATTATTTAATAGATTGTTTTTCTTTTACAGTAATATAATTTTTCTAAAATAGGGGCATGATACAACTTCAATGGGTATGAGCTGGGCTTTATATTTACTTGGACTTAACAAAGATGTACAAGAAAAAGTTATTGAAGAACTGGATTCTATATTTGAAGATGACGTTGATAGACCAGTCACTGCAGATGACCTTAAGGACATGAAGTACCTAGACTGCGTTCTTAAGGTGAGTTTTCTATGGATATCATACGTTGCTTGTTAGATTTTAAAATTTTTATGTGGCGGTGTCTAGAAGGCAGATGACATTAGAGGTGTCCATTTCTAGAAAATGTAGTAAGTTCACCTGGGAAAAAGACTGCCTTAAGAAAAATAAGATATGATCATCACCATACGTGACTATTTGTTTTGTCAACTCGTGACCACATCTTTCTTTTCTGGCACCAAACAACAGACTTGGACTAGGGTCAGCGCTAAGGACGCCAATTTTTTTTGAGACTCTCCTCCTCCCAACTCACTGATAAGTTTAGAGTTTTTCGTGGGAGGAGGGAGATAGATTCCCACTGCGCACGAAAGAGGACAAGGGAAACCAACCCCCCCGGAGAGATTTATTTGCGAATAATCAAAATAATACAGTGGCAAACAAGGCCGACAAATACAATGAACACAGAAACAATCTAAACAGTTAAAAAACACATAAAAAAACACAAACAGACACAAAAACCAACAAAGGAAAAACCGGAGTCGAACAAGAGTAAATATAAAAGTGTTCGACTCCGGTAAAAAAGCACCGAGCAATAAGGAAAAGAGGCTTATAAAAGGCGCCATAAAAGTTTAGGGCTTATAGAAGACACCCATGCATTAGAAAAGATAAAAAGTAAGTATAAAATTTAGTAAAAAGGCACAAATATTAATTGGCTCATATGAGGCGCCTGCTAATGCATGGGGCTTATAAAAAGGCGCCCCATAGCTCGGTGCAAAATAGGTTTAAAATTTTAAGAAATTTTAAAAATAAAAGACAGACAACTTAAGAATGATTAGATGACCCACGCAGTGGTCATCCAAAAATATGACGATGAATATGAAAATTTTAATGATCAATAGATGAAATAAATATGGGTGAATAATGATACATGAATATAAATACTGAATGGTCAATTGAATAAAAGTTTAAAATTAGACCGGGCCTAGCCCTAGGCCTACTACATTAAAAATCAGTTGTGGGGCGTGACGATCCGATCCGCCACCTCCCCAGCAGCCACAACACACCTAGAGATCTTGTATAAAGAGATATTGTTCTGTACGACCCCGCATAAAAAATCATTTTTGTACTGCGGGGCCGTCAAATGGTGAGAGGCCGTGTGTGGGCAGCTGAAGAGGTAGTGGTCGGCATCGCCAACCTCCCCACAACTGCATAAATTCGTGTGCTTAATTTTAAATCTGTGAGGTACGCAACGAACGGACCATGACCGGTTAAAAACCAAACGAGGCGGCGATCGGTAATTAAAGTATTAAATGAAACCTTGGGGCTGAAGTCCTTAAAACGCAGGCCCGTTGTTAAGTTGTTAAAGTGGGCCTGCCACCTCTCCAATGTAAATTTTTTAATAATTCGCTTGATATAGGAGAGGGGCATTGGAACCTCCAGCCCCTCGCCATCGATCACCGCCTGTTTGGCACAGAAATCAGCCGTCTCGTTGCCTGTATCCCCCACGTGAGCCCGAACCCAGCTCAGGCCAACTGTTGTACAAGAAGAAATTTCGTTTTTAATTTTAAGTAGATAGGAAGACTTACTGCTAATAGAAGATAAGGCCTGAATGGAGCTAAGGCTATCGCTGAAAATATTAACACGTTTATTATTTCTGATCGCCCATTTGAAAGCCAAATAAATGGCGGTCAATTCCGCCTGGAAGACCGAGTTATAATTTTGTAATTTAAATTTTTGGGCTTCGATCAGTTTATCACCATCAAATATACACACCGCGGCTCCGATACCGTCATCGATACCCGAGCCGTCGGTGTATATATTGAAGTCAGAATTTTGAATAATTGGGGGGAATTTTGGAAGAATGGTCTTCGAATTAATAGTTATTGTTGGGCTATTGTAATCAACTGATACCAGCGACAGCTGCAACTCGGGATCGGGTTGCCGTCCTCTGATGACATGATACTTTTTATATAATGACAGCAGGGTCAGGTGGAGCGGGGGAATTGTAAAAGCGGATTAACATTCAACCTGTCCCCTTAATTTAACAAATAGACTTCCAAAACCACGTGACTGAATTGCATACTCGTAGCGCTCAATTATACAACGATAGCATAAATTTATTTATATTTATGTTATATTTATTAACCTTCCAGGTGTGGGACAACTTAATGAAAGATCCATATAAAGCTTTCATTAAAATGTTATTTGTATTATGTTTGTAAGTATGTCAATGGATCGAAGTTTAAAATTTAGCATGGTTGCATTGTTTGATCTTGCCTTGCATTTATGCTTTATGTAAATATTACAACTATTATTCTTTTATATTTACGGTCAGATTATCTTTGATTTTTTTACAGGAATCTCAGAGATTGTATCCATCGGTTCCTGTAATATCTAGGACAATAACAGACGACTGTACTATTTGTAAGTTACATAAAATTATTTAATTGAATGCATAACTTTTTATTAATAGGGAATTCAATTTAATTTAATATCAATTAAAAGAAAAAAATTCTCATTAAAAATAAACGCACTGAAATTGTAAAAACATGAAAGAAAAATAATTTCATTTACAGTAAGGAATGAAAAATGTAGCAAAACATGTGTTTCTAGGCAGATATTTCATAGTTTCTTTTGTTGAGATCGGTTATAATACTTTCTCTTAGCAGAAGCCTATATAAAAACATCGAAACTGATTATCTTGAAAATCTTAAATATATGTAGATACCTTTGAGACTTGAAGGATATATAAAGTTAATAAGCTTGGGTAGATGTTTTAGCACTGACTTGCATTCTTAAATTTACAGTCAGATGTTACAGATCGCATATTTATTCTAATGGAATAAGGCACCCATTTTAATGTCAGAATTTATGCATTAATTTCAATAGAAAATTATAACTTGAGAAATAATTTATTTCAAAGGAAACCTCGAAATATGCATAAACTGTCTTCAATTGGCGCCCGTAATACAAAATTTTTATACAAAAACCAATATCCTCACAACGTAAAACTCAAAAGCCACTTTAAAATTGATAAAAATTATTTTTGAACATATATTTGTTATCCATGAAATTAGTTTCTTCACTAATTTCATCGATAACAGAATCCACTGGTAAAACATCTGTTTAGAAAAAAGGTTAGGAAAAATAAGACCTGAAGACTCCAGTAAAATACTTTTCAATTAAAATATCCTTACCTGTCACCTTGCTTTTAGGACGATCAGTTAGTTGTAACTTGCATTTTACAGAGTATAATTCTTGCAACAATGCATCACTTGTGTCTACATGGTCAAGTGGATACATGTGTGCTGACAACAACATATTTAGGCAATACATGTTTTTGCATCTGCTTATTGCCCATTCTTGCTCCTCAATTCCCTATTTTCTGAAGGGTCAGCATTGCTCCACCCCCAATATTTCTTCAGCGCCCATAGGAGGCAGTAGTGCCTACTTTGAGAAATTATATTCTAGACACACTCTAATCAATACTGAGAGACGATGGCTCGTATATGGACTTTCTTTTTTCCTTTTTTATAGCCTTGTTCGGTGTTCTTTGTATGCTGCGTGTGCACTTGTGTTTCGGCTATAAAAAAATTATACAATTGATACTAGGACTGGAATTTATTATTTCATGCTGATGACATTAAAGCTCAATTGTTTGTCGACTCAAATATTTATTTTTCAGGTGGTTACGATATACCGAAAGGAAGTATTTGCGGCGTGGTACCATATTATCTGCATAGAAATGAAGACGTTTTCCCTAACCCTGAAAAGTTCGACCCCGACCGCTTCCTACCAGAAAATTCTGTGAATCGTCATCCTTATGCGTACATACCGTTTTCTGCTGGCCCTAGGAACTGCATAGGTAATTTTCATCGTTACTTAAATTTACTAAACCAACAGACCCGCGCATAGTATGTGTGCTAAAGTTTCTAAATTGCTTATATCTTGTGTAAACAAAGTGTTGTTACTCCCATTTAAATCTTATTTCAATGCATTTCTAAACAATAAGTATTGCATACATATTCACATAAATGGATTTCATACCTCTAAATGAAATATAATTATCCAAAAATGTGTAACAGCATTTCGTTTACTTGTACTGATAACTTGTAATCATGTTTCCAATAAAATGCATGGCAGAAGGCACACCTCAGTCATGTTACCACAATTATATTCTGAATGTCTGCTTCAATTCCATCCCATCTAATTGTTCAAAGACAATGATGCATTTTTTTGAAGCAAAACCTACTTTCGCTCATCTTTTCTTTCCGATTTCCAGATTTCTCATTGCTTATTGTCATCAGACTGCTGTAGATTTTCATTAGAGAGGCGAGCCCTTGTTTGCAGTTTTACCAATATTAAGCAGCTCTATATGTAATCCAGACTATATCAGGACTTCCATTGAGATCCTCTCTTTGAAAACCAAAGTAGATCAGAAGGTGACTTGGGGAGGCTTGTTCAGTGTTACTATTTAGGGGTTTAATATGCCTAGATTGAAATATTGGGCCCTGAATAAAAGATAGAGATTGGATGTGCCCGCTTACGAGTTTAGAAAGGGTAGTCTGACATTTTCTGTCACCCGTACATTTGAGCGAGGCTCCAGGGTGGCTTCTATGCTATCAGATATGAGCTGTAGTTGCTTTCGCCAAATTTTATTATTTGAACTCTTCTTTATGGTGAATGACTTTTGGTGGCAAGGTTTGTGAAAACATTCAGTCATGTACTCCTTGGCATGTCTACTACAATTTCATTAAGATTGAGGTTTACATGAGATGGAATCTATCGGATATGAACATTTCTTGCAGTGATGTGTTATACGTGATAGAAATTTTAAAGTCATCTAACACTTTTAAAATGAAATTGGATTTTTGTAAAGAAAAACAGTGGAATAAGAATTATTTTAAAGTAAGCATTAAGGACACCAGTATAGTTTGTATTTATTTGAATTTACCTTGAATGAAGATTGTATGTTTCCAATTGATTGAGTTCTTGTGCAATGAAAACACGAATTATCCCTTTTGAAATTAATAGTAATATTGAAACTTTTTATAAAAAGTTAGCATTAATATTTCCATAACCATAAAATATAAAATGTTGTTAAACTTGAAAGACAATCGCAATTATCTATTTTAGTTTCATTTTTTCATTTTCATGCATTAACGATATTTGTCAATGATAACTTTCTTTAAAGCAATATTATATCCAAATATATCCGTTAACTAATGGGTAGTATCAGGTAATAAAAGGAATTTGTCTTGGGATCAGAGTCATTTGTTTTTTTATTCACGATCTATGAATTGATAAGAAATTAAATCTCGGAAGCAGCAGGGATTTCTTTTGAAATTTTCTTTTTCTAGTCCCATACCGATTGAAGAGCTCCGGACAGCATAGTAACAAGTCACAGAGATACTCGTTACAGAGATGTTCCTTAATAAAAAAATTGTAAATAAAATATTCAAGAGGATCAAAAGAAATTCTGATTGTTTGAATGAGTGCTTAATACTTTTAAATTTGAAAATTGCTCTCATGAACATTTTGAAGTGTGGCTTATCATTGTGTTGCCTCCGAAGTCCTTCAATTTATAAAAATAAATGTTCTGAGGAAATGCTAAAAACACTCAAATAACTCTGTGAAAAATATTATTTTATCAATATCATAGAAAGAAGTAAATTAAAATAAAAACATTTTAGTTCATTTCATTAATAAATAAAATATTTTCTTTCAATTTAAAAATCCTAAGCGAATTAGGTAGGCTTAGAAGTTAGTAAAATACGAGGACCAAACTGAAATATCCAAAGAGTTACTTTTAGTTACGAGTGGTGTGAATTTAATTCGATTTGGGGTTTTATAGCGCAAGGTTCGAAAACGGACATACTGTACCACGAGTGATGTGAAATGGCAATAAAACAAAAAAAATCTGGAGTGTTAGAGGTTTATTTTTTATGCATTTTCAGGTCAAATCTTGCGCTCTATGTATGAAAATGTCATGGATATAAATATTAAATCGATAAAGATACTTGCATATTTTATAGTCGAAACTTGAACTCTCAAATTGTTCCTCATTCAGAAACAAGATTTTAAAATTAGAAATATTTCGCTGTTATAGCTCTTGAATGCAATGCAGAAAGTATTCCGAAGAAATATTTTCTTTTCTTTTCTAGGTCAGAGGTTTGCACTGATGGAGGAGAAGGTAGTAGTGTCAACCATTTTGAGAAACTTCTCGCTTCATTCCCTCGACCCGAGAGATAAAGTCGGTGCAACATTAGAACTTACATTACGACCAATTATACCAATAAGAATAAGAATTCGACCAAGGCATTTGACTACAATGTAACAAATCCTTTTGTTCACATAATAGATAGAATAACTAAACTGAAAGTAATTTTTGGCATGTGACAAATAATGTGGCTACAATATAACTATGGCAACATTGTAAAAATTAAACTGATTGCAGAGGAGAAATTATTAATTTCAAATAAAAATTTGTACAAAACAAAGATAATACTACGTACATAAATACACATACACGGAAGCACACCCCTAATCACATACATAAACAGAACACACGCAAACATAAACGCATAGCTCAAAGATAATACAGCGATGGCACACATGAAAATGCTAAATCTTAATTTGTATGAAATTTGAACCGTTAAATTGAGTTTGTAAATTTGTTTCTCCATCTATAGATGTATAAAATGTATTTAAAAAATTTGAGTTTTTGATATAGCGGCTCGTACATCACAAAAAGAAAATGTTCTGCATTCAAATTTATAAAATATAATATCAAAAGCACACTTTTCAATGGATACATTATGTCCATGAATCCCTTAAAAATACAAAGTACTCTAAAATTGGACACAAGATTAGTGCAATATTAATAATCAAACAAGTAAATCGCGAATCATTTCTTGACAAATTTGTATACATCGACCAACTTTTCTTACTAATTCTGGAATAAACATATGTGGTCGTAGAATTTCTTGACATGAAAGTAAATCAAATCTACAACACAAAACCTTTTAAAACAAGATATGGAGCGATAATCATGTTTTGTAATTATTCAACGATTTAAAAAAAATTTGGACATAGATTTCCCTTACAAAATGATTAAAATCATTAAAAGTACTCAATAGGCAAGTAATGTTTTCATGATGAACAGGAACTGGTTTCTCTTCAGAAACTATTTCTGAATCGAAAATAAATACTATAAGGATTCAATCTGAAGCTTACATGTCAGTTGAAGTGAAGAAAATTTTAAATTGCATTTTATCGATCTTGGAAGGAATATTAAAGAGAAAATTTTCAAGCCAGGATTTTTGGAAAATTAAAAATTCTGTTGTAGAAGATTGGATAATCATAACCAGAAGATCACGATTGAAGATAATGCTTACTTTACGAATTGAAACTATTCTTATGCAACTTATAGCTACATGTCAAAAGATTTCGAGCACAGTGATTAAAAAACTATCAAATCAGCCAACCGATTTTTGAAAATTGGTAAATGGTTGTCTGCTTGGTCGATAGTGAAGACTTAATTTTAAAACAAGTCTGCGTTACTTATCATGCCACTTAATGAGATTTTCAAGGAAAAGACTATTCTTCAATAGAAATTACTAATGGATATCGTTTCAAATTAATTTGTCATCTTTTGCTCAATGATGATAAAATTCGGAAATATCGCACATCCCTAGTGCAAGAGTGTCAGAAGTTGAAGAATATTGGTAGAAAAACTGAGTGCAAATGGCTATTCACCTTAATTTTGTTATTTTTACGATCTGAGATACGGCAACTGTACGTGAAACGAATTTAAGAAAAGGCAGTCCATAATCAACCCCCCCCCCCAGGGAAACGCCAAAAACCCCACAAAACAAATTTCCGTAGTAGTCTTCTTAGTATCCATGACATTGTGTAGTTTTGCCTTACACCAGGAGTGCGATATAAGTGCAATGAATAATATGGATGGATGTAGCATGTATACGTATTTCCGTCCAAATTAAATGGTAGAAATTTTTTAAATGTCCAAACGTCGTTTTTCATACGCTTAAAAGATATTTGCATCTTTCTATGAAAGAAAACCGATATAATTTTGATCATTTTTCTATCTACAGTTAACCAATTCAACCCAAACAACGCCATGTAATACTACCAGTGAAGAATATAAAACATTTTAGCGATAATTTAATGTATAAAATCAACGATTTTCAACTTGTGTGACACAAGAATTGTACTGGTATGCCTCACGAATATTGAAAAGGTTTAACTGGTGTAATATTGACTTCATTTCGATGTTCGTCATGCTAATAATTACCGTAAATGTTACCACTTATTAATTAACACACGTTTAAATTACTTTTTGAGTGTTATTTTTTATTCCTAATATCATAAATAAATTGTTTCGAAAATATTTAAAAAAATCTGGTTGGGAGCAGAAAGAGTATGTGTAATTAATAATAATATTTGTAAATCAAACAAAATTGCACCTATTTTTTGTCAGATCTGCAAAAATATAGTAAATATTCAGTGTATCGCAGAACTTTAGCAACTAGTTTATATGTGCCATGGTGATGAAGAAGGTAGTACATACACACACTATGATAAGCAGACGCTATGATATATATGCACACACTATGATCTATATGCAAACACTATGATACATATGCACACACTATGATATATATGCACACACTATGATATATATGAACACACTATGATGAGAACTTCAACAAACGAATTTTTCACATTCTGTTACGAAAAAAATTTTTATAAAAAAATCCCTTTACTGGTACACGTTTCACTGAATATGACGTGACTGTAAGTGTGCGACAAGCTCAAAGATTCAGGAAAAATTCGGCACGCAGGATGAAGTAAAAAAAATTAAAAGCCCATAAAGTTAATTAGAATAGGAAAGGACATATCACTTTTGGAGCACCCATTATAAAAAAGTTCATCTCCTCGTCAAAAATATAATTAAATTAAGATAAAAGAAATTTACAAAAGGATTCAAAAGTCTTTATTCAAAATTTAGAGATCTAGGGGCTTAATACACATAAAATCAGCTTGTACAAAGTAAAAAAAACCACACGTCGAGTTGAGGGGTAGTCAGTTGACAGACCTCCCAAATTCTGTCAGCGACCTGAGAGTGAGCAATTTCGGACCTTGATTTATCTCCTGTACCTATACCTTTGGTATAAGGTGCATTCACAATAAATACAAATGAGATCAAGAAAAGTTAAATTGAAAAATGAGTTAAGATTAAGAACAGAAGTTACTTCAAATGTAGTCATATAATTAGAGTATCTATTGTATCTGCCTTTTTTATTAGTAATTAGAAATGGAAGTTATTTAGGGGCTAATTAGTTTATGGAATTGAAGTCATAGACTTCAGGTGTCCAAACAAAACACACCACAAAAACGCTTTGTTGGATGTGTAAAAGTATTAAATTGTTGATACAGAAGGCACGAGGTCTCTTCTGCGAACTCGCATAGCATCACACAGTAGTCCGTCACGTCTCATTGCCATCAGGCAACGTATGATACCAACGCGCGCTTCACTTTTCTTTGTATGTAGAAGTGCATTACTATTGATTAATATTTAAGAATTTCTGCAATTGTATGTATCTTCTATTTTAATATTCTAGTTTGGCTACTGATGATTTGAACAGGTTGAGAAAATAAAATATTTCTTTGTATGCTAATGTTGTGTGTTCTTTTCATCAATACACTTAATGGATTTCTATACATTATTGATTGAACCTGTAATCAATACATAATTTTAGTGAAAATAATTACGCTTTTCATAATTTAATATTTATTAATGCGCAATGTTAATGAGTACTTGTTTAATGCTCACCCACATACTATCAATAATCTCACATCAGTTCAATTCAAGCATCTAAATTTTCAGAAGAAGGGGAAAAGTATCCGTATTTCCTTAATTAATATCCTAATTGTTCTTTAAACTTCTAACTACAGATAAGGTATCCACGGAAAGGTAACCAAACGCTGTAGATAGATGGAGGCTCAAGTAGCATGACTTAATCTTCCTGTGAAGCCTTTTGTATCTAGAAGATGTTGTGTGACTGAACACTTAAACAAAACAACTCATAACTGACATCATACGCATGCTTCGTCTTAATTAGGCCGCATCCACACCGGAAACAAAAGCGAGCAGCGCTGGATTGCGCGGATTGTTGTGACCAAGGCTACTTAAGGCTATACCAAGGCTCCTTTACTAGCCTTGGTTGTGACGGCGTACTGCGCAATGTTCTGCATCCTCGAACACGCGCTATTGCGATCCGCTCCGTGATGGTACATCAAAGGAAAATGTTCGTTTGTGCGCGCTGTATTTGGCCGGCATTTCAGTTCACTCGCGCACGCCGTACGATCCGGTTCGTATTCACTCTGCTTATATAATTACTTCGTTCCTACTTGTTTTTTAGTTCCTACCTATTGAGTTGTTTTAGCAGGAGAAAATGGACTGGAACCACAGCAACATTGAAATGGTGATTCACCTATATAGCCAATAACCGGCGTTGTGGGACTCAACCAACAATAATTACCATATTAAGAACCAAAAAATGATACTTGGAGCTTATTCCCCTATCTCTTTAATAAATCGACAATGATAATTTACGCAACACTCGCGATTATGCGTCGACTTTGTAAAGAACGGGACATTTGAGCAATTTGTTTTGAACAATAAGTTTTCAGTTTAATTTCGTACACACAACCTCCAGCACGCACACGAGAACAATGGAACAAGCTAAGCACGAGCAGTCCCACCACAAACACCTCGCTCAGCGGTTCGTCCTTCTCGGTTCTGCGCGGTTTCGCGCATTTTCGTGCAGCGAACCGCGCACTGGGCTTTTTATTTTTCAACTGAAACGATTTCAGGTATTATGTTAATTTTACTTTTATGACGTAATTGTAGAAACTATTTATTATTCTGTGCTCTTTACATTTTTGTTGTTGTTGACCATGTGAGCAATAAAATGCTTGTTTTTCGTATAAAGTGGTCGGATTTATTTTGTCATAAATTCTATAAATCAACACAAACAGAACATTCTGCACGGCGCAGCTCTGCGCGGCTGGTGGGGACATGGCTTTAGGGACGCAGCCGCTCCGCTCCGACCAGTTGAGGTCAGTATGGATTTAACGGGGGAAGGCCTCAGAAAAATGGAAAGATTGTGAGAAGAGATCCTCATCATGGGAACAAATACTGGGCCTCGCTCTGTAGTACGACAGGAATAAGGAGGGAATCACATGGACCACCGAAGCAGGGGAGGGAGGGGTGTCAGAAGGGGCTCAAGCCATCCTAGCATATATGCAGAGGGGGTTCCGCATCTTTACTTAATTTCATGCTAGAAGAAAATGGAAAATACGCGATTTAATGAAAAAAAGAAATTAAAAAATTTAAAAAATCCCGCTTTGTATGTCGCTACTCTAGCAGTAGTTTAGTCATGTTCACAACTGCGGCAAACCACGATGTGGCTGTGATCCCAATGTGGCTGTGATCCCAATGTGGCTGTGATCCCAATGTGGCTGTGCCCTCAATGTGGCTGTTCACAACTGCGGCAAATCACGATGTGGCTGTGATCCCAATGTGGCTGTAACCACAATGTGGCTGAGTGGTTATGATCATGTGAGTGGAGCATCCCATCGCGATGTGGGTGAGACCAGTTGTGAATGTGACTATACTCTTGTGAAATTCAATTTTGAAAGTTTCTGAAACCGACTCGAGCATTTGTTCTCGAGTTCAGAAACTAATTCAAATTTTTCAAACTCCAAAACAATGCGATTGTTTCCAAGACTGACTCCAGACATTTCTGACTGAGCTCAGAGGGCAACTAAAAAGAGAGTTTCAATTTTGAAAGTTTCTGATCAAACTCCAAAACGATGCGATTGTTTCCAAGACTGACTCCGGATATTTCTGAGTGAGCTCGGAGGACAACTAAAAAGAGAGTTTCAATTTTGAAAGTTTCTGATCAAACTCCAAAACGATGCGATAGTTTCCTAGACTGACTCCAGATATTTCTGAGTGAGCTCGGAGGACAACTAAAAAGAGTTTCAATTTTGAAAGTTTCTGAAACCGACTCGAGGTCGAAAGAGTAAGTTATACTTAGCTGTAAGTACTGCGGCAAACCACGATGTGATTGAGACCACAATGTGGCTGAGTGGCTATGATCATGAGAGTGGAGCATCCCATCGCGTGTGCGTGAGATCAGTTGTGAATGTGACTATACTTTTGTGAACTGTGATGTGAGTCGAAAGAGTAAGTTATACTTAGCTGTAAGTAGGTAATGTAAAAAGAGTTTACCGTGCCAGTACGCACATAAATGACACTATAGAACAAATTATGCGTGTACTGGCATGGCAAACTACTTCTAAGGTTTAAAAATTCTTTCCAAAAACTCGATTATGTGCATACTGTCCAGACAAACTACTTCTGAGTTCGCTTTTTGAGAGAGAACTGAGATAAACAATTATTCCAAAATACAAGCTTACCTTCAGTGGTTGCGACCAGTTGTGAATGTGACTATACTCTTATGAACCGCGATGTGGGCTCGAAAGAGTAAGTTATACTTAGCTGTAAGTACTGCGGCAAACCACGATGTGATTGAGACCACAATGTGGCTGAGTGGTTATGCTCATGAGAGTGTAAAGAAGTAATGTAAGTCGAAAGAATAAGTTATACTTAGCTGTAAGTAGTTAATGTAAAAGAGTTTACCTTGCCAATATGCACATAAATTGATGCTATAAAACAAGATTATGAGCATACTGGCAAGACAAACTACTTCTGAGTTTTAAAAAAAAATTATTTCCAAAAACTCGAGAGGAGGATCTTTATGAAGTGAGAACTGAGATAAACTGCTTACATGGTGTTCCCATCTTGAGCAAGTGTTCGAATGAATTCACAGAAGTCATACTACATAGATGAGTCATACTACCTCGGGACCTCGTAGAATTGAAACAACCTGTAAGACATCCAAAATGGGAATATAGAAATGTACACATTCACATCTTGGATATCCTGCAGGTCCTTCCTGGTCTCCAATACCGACTCTAGACATTTTGCTGTCTCAGAGTTTGGACAACTAAAAAGAGAGTTTCTGACAACTACTCTTAGTTGGGGTTCAGAAACACAAAATGTTTTTAAAAAAGTGTCCAATACTGACTCGAGGCATTTTGCTGTCTCAGAGTTTGGACAACTAAAAAGATAGTTTCTGACAACTACCCTCAGTTGAAGGTTCAGAAATGCAATTTCTCTGAGTTCGAAACAATTTTGAAAGTTTCTGAAACCGACTCGAGCATTTGTTCTCGAGTTCAGAAACTATTTTCATTTTTCTTTTGAAACTCCAAAACAATGCGATTGTTTCCAAGACTGACTCCAGATATTTCTGAGTGAGTTCGGAGGACAACTAAAAAGAGTTTCAATTTTGAAAATTTCTGAAACCAACTCGAGCATTTGTTCTCGAGTTCAGAAACTACTTTCATTTTTTTTCAAACTCCAAAACAATGCGATTGTTTCCAACACTGACTCAAGACATTTCTGGACCTGAGCTCGGAAACAAAACACGCAAGTTTGGAAATCTAGCGGCCTGAGGAACCCTCTATAGAAATAATTGAAAATTCATTTGCACAATTATTTACTATAGACAGGCCTCCAGGCCCTCTGAGAGGACCTATTCTTATTATCAAAGCTATATAAAGCAAAGCAAAATACAAGAAAATATATATGATATATACAATGGTTCTAACATAAGCATGTAAAACACAAAGTATATAATTTTAGATTCTAACTAAACACATAAGCATGTAAAACAGTGATTCTCAACCACTGTGCCGCGGCACTTTAGTGTGCCGCGAGATTCTTGAAGTGTGCCGCCACTGCGAATACCCATGCATAAGCGACGTCAGGCAAGTAGTTCAATTGGTTCAACCTTCCTAGCGGGGACTGGCTGAACCAATGCGCATGACTATTATAGTTCTGTACTGGTTCTGGATTTAACCCAAACAAACCTATTTACTACTTTAGTCTACTAGTCGTCTGCTTGATATATGCATAGGGTTAGGTTACTACTTATATATTCGCTTTCGCAATATCATAATATTGTGTTGTCAAACTTAATTAAAACGGATTCAAAGGTAATATACGATATGTGTCGTTTTTAATAATTTTTTGACAAAATTATTTTTATTTTTATAGAACCTCCTAAAATGGATAAATGTATAAAAAAAAGAAAGCTTAACGACGATAATGATGATGCTAGCGATCAGGCTAACGAGCCCAGTACAAGTAAAGATGTTTCCTCCTCCAAAAAATGTAATGTTCTTCGTAAGTATAATGACGACTTCTTAAAATTTGGATTTACATCTACAACGGAAAATGACCAAACTGTTCCCGAGTGTGGTATGTGGATGTAAATTATCAAACAGCGCTATAGTTCCGAGCAAACTCCAACGTAACTTGCTCACTACTCATCCTTCGCTTGCATCAAAAGACAAAGCTACTTTCAAAAATCATTATCTGCAAGATTCAAACAAGAAAAAGCTTTTAAAAAGCAATTTAGTGTATCTGAAAAAGCTCAGATAGCTTCTTATGAAGTGGCTGAATTAATTGCTCTTAAATCGAAACCTCATAATTTGGCTGAAGAAATTATATTACCTGCTTGTCGTAAAATTGTAAAAAGAATGATCGGCGAATTAGCAGAAATTGATATTTGTACAATACCACTTTCAAATGACAATTCATCGCAGAATTATAGATTTGACCCGAAACATTGAAAATACTGCTAAAACTCTTGCAATTTTGCTCTACAAATCGACGAAACAATTGATATTACGGGAAAAGCACACTTAATTGCATTTGTTCGATTCATTCACGAAAACGATATAATTAATCAATTTTTATGTTGTCGTGAATTATCTGATTTCACAACAGGAAAACATATTTTCGATTAAATTAATTCGTATTAACAAGAAATTAAAATTTCGTGGAGTTTGTGCATTGGCATTTGCAGACGGTGCTCCGGCTATGATTAGATCTACAAAAGGATTTGTAGCTCATGTAAAGGAACATAATGCAGATATATTAGTTACCCACTGTTTTTTGCATCGGGAAACACTCATTACAAAACAATTACCATCAGAATTGAAAATAGTGCTGGAACAATGTGTTAAAATGATTAATTATTTAAAAAATCAAGACCATTAAAAAGTCGCCTATTTAGTCAATTATGCCAGGCTAAATACGAATCGTTGTTACAGCACGCGGAAGTTAGGTGGTTATCCAGAGAGAAAGTTTTATTTCACGTGCTTGAATTAAAAAAAGAGATAGATATTTTTTGAACAAGATAATAATGATTTTGTTCATTTGTTGGATGACAAAATATGGTGTGCTAAGCTAGCTTACTTATCTGATATTTTTGTTATTTTTAATAACATAAATACAGGTATGCAAGGACCGAACGAAAATATTTTAAACTCAACCGATAAATTGTTGGGATATCAAAAAAAATTACTTTATGGAAGAATAACGCACAAGAAGGTAGTTTAGAAAAGTTAAAAAGATTGTTATAAAATAATTCATAAAATAGTTATTGATCATTTGACAATACTAAAGCAAAGAATTGTTCATTACTTTCAGAATTTAAAAATAAAAAAATTTGATTGAATTCGAAATCCCTTTGTGATAAACGACACGTCGGTGTATGAATTAACTTTGAAAGAGGAACAACTAATTTCGGTGTGTAATAACCGAGATTTAATTTCAAAACATTCAGAAGAATCAATTAATTCGTTCTGGATTAATCTTAGATACGATTATCACACAATATCTCAAAAGGCCTTAAGTGTCTTATTACAATTTTCCGCATCTTATTTGTGCGAATTCGGATTTTCGGCTTTGACCAACATAAAAGCGAAAAAAGATCCAGACTTTTAAATCTGGATCACGAAATGGGAGTAGCATTATCATTTTTACGCCCAAATATAAATAAAGTTATCAAAAAACACCAAGCTCAAATTTCGCATTAAATGTAATTTATCATTAAATAAACATTTTGTTTACTTTGTAATGGAATTTCATTTTATATTTCATTGAAAATTATTATCGTACGCTATTTTTACAAAACATATTTTAGGTACATCAATCAATTAACCAAGTAAAATTCTTTTTAATTTATCTTATTGTTAGTGTGCCGCCAAATTTTTAAATTATTAAAAGTGTACCGTGACAAAAAAAGAATGAGAATCACTGATGTAAAAAAAAGTATAATGTTAGACGCTAGCTAAACACATAAGCATGTAAAACAAAGTATAATGTCAGACGTTTTTGCGGTTATAAAATGAGTTAACCTAGTCTCCCTCCGCGGGTTTATTCTATAGGATCAAAAAAATGAAAAGGTTTTATCCTCCTCTTCTCCAAATGCTCGTCTACCTCTCTCTGTACTATCCGCAAGGCGTTCCACACGTAGTAGTTCAGGAGTCCAAACGCGTGAAAAAGAACATGGTGGCTCACGAAGACGCGTTTTACGCGGCTTACGATCAATGTTGCAAAACTGTGGAAACTGCTATTTTTTCAAGGGCAATATGAATCAGCAGATCCGAGATGAAGCAAGACAGGCATGGGGTGAGTTAAAAGTTCTTGTTGTGAAGCATGTTGAATATATTAAGTCTTCAAATTTCCGAGAAGCTTGTAAAGAAAGTCTAATGGAATGTGTAAACGTCAACCAGAGGTCATATGCAAATGTTGTGGCGCCATCTGTACCCGACGAACGAAATGATTCGGATTGTTGTGTTATTGTTAGTGCAGATAATTGCACATCTGACGATGTTAAAAAAAAATTATTAAAACTGAAATAGACCCGAGGAAAAATAAATTTGGAGTTCGCCAAATGAAGACTATTGGTAACAATAAAGTTCTAGTCCAATGTGTTTCAGGATCCGATAAAGAGAAATTATTCTCTGCTATACAAGATTATTCAAATGTCCTTAAACCTTCTCTACCAAAGCGTAGAAACCCAACACTGGTATTAAAAAATATTCCAAATGAGGTAAAAAATGAAGAATTTTTAGAGACTATTGCTGAACAAATTCCTGAAATCATTGTTTCAGATGATCTTTGGAAGGACACTAAAATTCGATTCACTTTGAAGCAATTTCAATATGAGAGAAGTGTGGTGATTGAAGTACATCCTACTATACGCAAATGTATTTTAAAAAATTCAATTAAAGTTATGTGGAATGCGTGTAAGGTTGAGGACTTTATTGTGCTAAATAGATGTTTTTCATGTCTGGGATACAATCATAGAGCTTCTGAGTGTAGGAATACACTAACTTGCTATCACTGCGCTGGCGAACATAAAAGTTCCGAATGCAATAAAAATATTCAAATGTGTGTGAATTGCATTAGATTTAATAAAAAGACAAAGAATGCTGCTGCGCACGTCGACGTGAATCACAAGCCTTTTACAGCATGCTGCCCTAGTCATACCTTTATGATGAAACAAACCTCTTCAAAAATATTTTATGGGTAGGCTTGATAAATCAGTTGCGTTTAAGTGTGTTCAAATCAATTTACACAAATCCAAAAATGCTACCCAGCAACTTATTCTTCACATGGAGGCAAATGATATCTTCATTGCATTAATTCAAGAACCGCACTGCTACAGGGGAACTCTTCCTGGTTATCCAAAAGAATATAAAGTTTACTATGATGGTGGAGCAGAACTTATTAAGGCTGCTATCATTATTCGTGGTGACTGTTTCTCTTCTTTCCTGGATATAAATAATACCGATTATAAAGTAGTTGTTCTTGATCTTAAAATTGGCGATATGAATTTGACTATCTGTTCAGCCTATTTCGAACCTAAAACCAATATTGATATGGATTTATCGAAAGTATCAAATATTCTATTTTCAAAGAAGCCTAGACATTTTTTGTGTGGAATGGATTCAAATAGCAAGTCAGAAATTTGGCATAGCCCTATTTCTGACGGTAGAGGGACGAAGATTTGTGATTTCCTAAGTGCAAATCAGATGTTTGTTATTAATGAAGATCGTGGTCCTACATTCAGCTCAACACGGGGTTCTAGTTACATTGATATTACTTTTTGTAGCTTGGGACTTCTCCGGTATGTACAGAATTGGGATATCTCTGAGGAGGATTCTCTTTCGGACCACAAAATGATTACCTTTCAATTTGATATGTCTATTCCGAATAGGTTTCATCCTTCGTGTTCTTTTAATTTTAATAGAGCAAATTGGTCCTTATTTGCTGACTTATGTATCAGTGAACTGCATGATTTATATCTCCTTCTTGGAGAGTGTTCCGATAAATACACTTTGGAAAGGATAGTTACTAATTTTACTTCTGTACTTTTTCAAATTGCCACAGCATCTATCCCAAATAAAAAAAGGTAACCAAGAGAGTTCCCTGGTGGTCCATAGAAATTGAATGTATGAGAAAACATGTGAATGCTGCAAGACGTAGATATCAAAGGGAGCAAAATGTTATTGTGAAAGAAATCTGTAAAGCTAAGTATATGGATTTGCAACACAAATATAAGGTGAAATTGTCAGATGCCAAACTCAACTCTTGGAGAGAATTTCTTCCAACTATAAGTGTCTACAATGTTTGGAAGAATATATGTAAGTACGTTGTTAAAATCAACTTCATGAAGAAAGTAGAGATTTCTGGAATTGAACTTTCAAATGGGGTAGCTACCTCGTCTTTGACTGAAAATGTTTCTGCTGTGACGACAGTGTTTTCCAGCTGATAATGAAAGTGACGACGATAATGTTCACAGAACTATGCGTTCTGAATTGCAAAGACCATATTCGTCTGCTGAAGATTGTCCTTTTACTACCTCTGAAATAGAGTCCATCATTAAAAAACTTAAAAGTAATAAAACTCCTGGACCGGATTCGCTGCCTAATGAAATAATTCAGAAATTCTATGGTATTTTTCTGACTTTTTACTCAAGCTTTTCAATCTGTGTTTGAATTTGGGTGTCTTTCCTGCTCCATGGAAGAAGGCGCATGTTTTTTTGATCCCTAAGACATTGGATTTAAGGATTCCTCATCTTGATCATGTTAGATGCATTAGTCTATTGTCTACATTGGGAAAATGCCTTGAAGCACTGTTTATTAACAGAATTAACTGGTTTTTGAGGAAGAAAGATAATTTCTTTAGTGATGCCCAATTTGGTTTTACTCCTCAAAAATCTACTGAAGACGCTCTGCTTCGATTGTGTGACATCCTGCAGCATGGGAAGAAGAAGAGGCTGACAAGTGTGCTAATATTTCTTGATATAAAGGGTGCATTTGATAATGCGTAGTGGCCTTCTATCTTGAATATCTTAAAAGATGCTGATATTCCGAAAAATTTATATAACCTTCTTAGAACTTTTCTGAATGAAAGAACTGCAGAACCTATTATCGGATCGGAAGGCAAAATTTGTTATTTAGAGAGAGGTTGTCCTCAGGGCTCTGTTTTTGGACCTAGTCTGTGGAATATTATTATAAACGATCTTTTAATTCGTCTTTCTGACTGTTTCAAAATTGCATTTGCTGATGATTTTTCAAGAAAGACTTCTTCAAAACATCATCTTGAGAGCACAATCTGCGCTGAACTTTATTTCCCAGTGGTCAAACCTTCATAAACTTGAATTCAACCCTTCCAAGAGTAAAGCTATGATTATCGGTGGAAAATTGGATGAAGATGTTATTTCGCCTTTGATCCTTGAGGGTTCGACTCTCGAATTTGTTGACCAATTTAAGTACCTTGGTGTTTTCCTGGACAGTAAACTCAAATGGAAAAAGCATATTGAATATGTTTCCAATAAATGCGAAAAACTCCTTACTGGCCTGTATCGTATTGCCAAAAATACATTTGGAGTAGTCTATGGGGTTTTAAAAGTTATGTATAAACAAGGTATTGTGCCTTTCATATCTTATGGATCCCGGATCTGGGGACAGGCTTTGGAGACTAAGACCAACAGACGCAGGTTGAGGAAGATTCAACGGAGAATTCTTCTGCGTCTTATCAGAGGTTATAAAACTTTAAGTTATGAAGCAACCTTTGCTATAGCTGGAGTTCCACCTTTAGACTTGGAAATTAAGTGCAAAAATGAATTGTATGCTTCGATTCTAAATGATTTGTCGACGGACTGTGTTGATGGAAAATTGCCTCTCTGCGACATTCCTCATCCGGCTGCTTTTGAACCAATTCATCTAATTAAGTACGAGAAAAATGTGGAGAAGCGTTTTCAGAAAGTCTGTTTTACGGACGGTAGTAAGATGAACAAAAAGGTCGGCCTTGCTTTTGTTCTATTTGAGGACAACTTCGAATGCGGCTTTTATAAACATCGTATCCGGAATGAATGCACTATCTTTCAAGCAGAATTGCTTTGTATTAATCTCGCAGTTAAGTGGTTTAAAGAAAATGGAAATTTCTGTTCAAAGTACCTTATTTGTAGCGATTCTCTTTCCTCTTTACATTTACTGAAGAATGTTGCAAGCACAGAAAAATTGGTTGTTGAAACGCTTTTAACAATTAGTTCTCTTAAAAATAGAGGAACTGAGATTTTTTTTGCTTATGTGCGTGAACTCTGTGGAACTTACGGGAATGAAAGAGCTGATTTTTTAGCCAAAGACGCTTTGAATTTAGCAATTGATGTAAATTGTAACATTCCTAAGTGTTACTTGAAAGGCCCATATTATGACAAGCTTGTTGCTAAGTGGAACGAAGTGTTTGTCTCGTCTGAGAAAGCTGGCCACACCAAATTTTTTTTTCCTACTTTTAAGCATAGATTGAACTCAGAATTATTCTTCTTCACATACTTCCAAATTACACAATTTTTATCTGGTCACGGAAATTTTGCTAAATATCTATATAGGTTTCATCTTCGGACTAATGATTTGTGCGAGTGTTTTAAAAAGCAGCCACAAGATGTTGAGCATTTGCTTTTTAGTTGTCCTGCATTTAAAACTTCAAGAATGTGTCTAAAAAATGATTTGAGAAAATTAGGTGAAACATGGCCAGTGAAACTCAATGTCTTTGTTAAATCTAATCTGCTTTTCTACTCATTTGTCAAGTTCATAAAATCTTGTAATTTCAGTTAAATTGTTTTCCACTGTGTCTTTGTTAAATCAACTTACTTCTGTAAGCCCCGTGTTGTACTTCTGTGGTGCACGGGGAGTTTGCTTTTGTTCAATAAAAAAATTAAAAAAAAATAAATAAAAAACGCGTGAAAAAATTATTTGGGCGATAGGTGTTTTAGCCACCAAAATGGCTTCTCGTTCCATGGATAGATTGTGCAGGACCACATAGATGGGGCCTCTGTAGTCTGAATCGATGACCCCCCTACAACGTGCAAATCTCGCTTGGCAGCGATGGACGATTTGTCTCTGATGTCACCCACAATCTGCGAAGGAATCTCAAAAACGATTCCTGTGTTTATTTTAACATTTTCGCTCGGAGGCACTATGCAGTCTTCAGATGTATACAAGTCATATCCTACTGCATTAAGATTGAATCGTGTCGGATCCACCGCATGGGGAAAGATTTTGGAGTATTGTAACAGCTCTGAGAAAATGATTGAAAATTCATTTTGCACAATGTTCTAGCTAAACATGCAAAATACAAAGTATAATGTTATGCACTATCTATTAAAAAATGTCCATATGCTAGTGAGTTAATACCATCAGCAGCTAGATATTTTTTGTCGTAATATGCAGAAAGTCCAATTTTATTTTGCACGACTGTAAAAAGTTCATGATGTTTGGAAACAATAGAGCATTGTTTCCCCCTCAAAAGAGATTCATTTTTTAAAATTAGTTTGTATTGTTCTAGTGTTATATCTCTCAGAGTAGATTTTTTAACACCTTTAGCTGTTTTTTTTACAACTTGAGCCATGAGAAAAAGCATACATTTTTGCTTTCAGGCCGACATACTCTCGAATTGGGTAAATGGTTTCGAGTTTTAAAAATCCTAGCCTACCCTTATTCGTTAAGTCATGCATAAAATGGTTGGAGGGATAGTTGCTTAAGTCTAATATTTTTTTTAATTTCGCACACATATCAAGGTATACATTTTCACATTTAATAGAAATATACAAAGAATCAGTGTCCATATACAATAATTCACAGTTGTTAGCATAAACCTGTTTAAAATTATTATAATACAATTCATACATATGCAGTTTTGATAATTCTAAAATACAAAATCCTGCGTAAATAGGCTTATCCAAAATAAGATTAGGTTTTTTCATTTTAAAAAGAGTTAAATTTTCATTTATGGGTTCAAAATATTCTAAAAGCGGACTAGAAAGGTATTTTTTACAATCTTCTTTTGTTGTACATCCTTTAACGGATACTTTTTTCCGCTGGTTAAGCATAAGTCGTCCGAAAAAAGAATTATTAATTTTTTTTACAAAAGGTTTTTGTGAATTCGTCGTTAGCCTCTTTTCTTTTTTCGTTATTAAAATCGACATACTTTTTTAGCCAAGCCTCTTGTTTAAAAGCTAATATTTTATGGATTTTATTCATGATCATGCCTTTTTTAATGTAGAATTGCAAGTTTAAATAATGTGTTATGTAATTACTTTTAGGATAAAAGTTAGGTGTTAGTTTTTTACATGGAAGGTTGTGTCTAAGTTGAAATTTGTCACATAATCGTTTAGAATAGGGAGAAAGCATATCATATGTGATATTTAAATGTTCTGGGGCGAGAGGTAGATCGTTTGTTTCAGTGTGTAGACTCTCTGGATAGAGTAAATCGACTTCGAGTATGAATCCTACGTTGGAGAAAGCATCATAATTAAAAATATCAAAATCATTAATTTCATCAGAGCTAAGCCAAGAAAAATGTCCAATCGGAAGCGGTCGACTCATGACATATCCATAAAGGTTGTTAGCATCAAGAGCTAAAATATATTTTGATAATTTGCTAGAGTCATACATATCAGGAACAAATCTATTATTTGCTTTAGCATAGCGTTTGCCTAAATAGTAAATTCCTCCTCTCATCTGAGACTCAAACCAAATGTAATCGTTGACGTTATTTAAAAGTTGTAACTCGACTTTAGTAAATTTTAATCCTGCATTCCATGTTAATTCTGCACTTGTAATAAAATGCACAGGGTCGAACTTATAATATTTAATAGCGGTTCTTCTAAAGGAAGTAAACACCTCGGATAGCATTAGAGTATCAACATTTTGATACAGTTCTAGATAATCCGCTAAAGTTTTGCACTTGAAGGTACGATACACCAGCTGGGCATGTTTGTAATCGTCTTCGCTAATAGAGCTATTGGTTAGAACATTGTAAAAAGCTTTTCTATGAGGTAGCTGACATTCTTTTAATTTTTCAACTGAATCAAAGTATCAATATGGAAATATTCCTTTTTGTTTTAATAAAAATCGTTTTTTTCATGTCTGTAAAAAGCATCAAAAATTTTAAAAGAATGGTTTGAAGTTTTTAAATTATTAACTAACACATCCAGAGAAGAATCTAAAAATTGAAACGAGTCAATGAATTTAATGGCATCAAGAGAGAACGATGTAAATCTCTCCATATTTATAGGAATAATGTTTATTACTTTTGCAAAATTAGAAGGCAATTTTTTTAAAATAAGGTGTGTATCATAATGACACCCAATGACAATGATCGCGCACTCTAATATCATCTGTTTTAAAAGGCATTCTGCAAATGTGACACATTTTCGAATCAGAAGTTGAATAAGGATTATCAATCATAGGCATTACCCCATGCATTTTTTTCAAAATTTCTTCTGCAATATATTTTAAAGTTTTTAAAAACTGTGTGATAACATTTTCTCCGACATAAAATTCATGGAATATGAGATTATCATCTATATCAGTTACAACAATCGCATAACTAATGGCTTCATGTCTTTCAATAATTGAACTATGACTAGCAGAAGAAGGCAAAACGCTGCATACTTTTTTTGTTAATGATTCGAAATCAGCGAATACACAAAACGGGTGATATAACATTTTTGCAAGATTAGTAAATTTCAGAGTCAAATCTCTAGGGATTGAAACTTTTTGAGGTTTCATTTGCTGACATAAAATGTCATGGGCGTTCAGTGTAGAGCGGCGAGCAAAACCACATAAACATTTACGACAGTAAAAATGTACCCCGTTTTTTTTATTCATTAGTCTGTTAAAGTTTTTGATTAGGAAATAATGTTTTTCAAAATAAAGCAAATCAATGCTTGTATATTTTTTCGGTTGATTAGACACGTACATGGGGAAAACATCGTTTTCTTCCCATCCGTATACATGTTGTGGATTAATATGTTAGAAGTGAATTGAGGAGAGCATCATTACAATTAAATATTGTTTTAATAAAATCTAGGGGAAAAGGGGGGGTTAATAACAGGGGTCAATTATGTACAAATATCAGATTAACCATCAAATCATAGTGGGATTAACATCCTGGTGGCACGTCCGTGCAAAGCCACGTCTTAACATCAAATCGCTCGGAGTCAGTCTGCGGGGTTCGCGCCTTCTGGCGGGAAGTGCTCCGATTGGTCTTTGGGAAATGTTTCCCGCGCTTTTTGGAACGTGGGCAGGTTGGCGCCTAGACATTCCGACACTCGTCCATCTTGACATGTCAGGTCCTCCTGACACGCTGGGCAGTGAAGAAACCTGAAACGAGAAGCAAAAACAAAAGAGGAAAAGTTCGAAAAAAAAATATCTGTCAATGTCAGCATTTGTAGATTGTCAACATTGAGCATGTTGGGGATGCTTCGGCCTTCCATTGTGGGAAATTTTCAAGGACTGATAAATGCACTGGTGCAGCAAAGAGAACATCGTGGTCTGCTCATCGTGTGTGCTTTTCATCGTAATAATATCTTAACCATTGGTCATGGTTAATAGCTAATTTAGCTATACATCGTTGCCATGGGACATCGTAGATGGCGTTTACAGGAGTGGACATCAGTCAATATTTACAAAGGAAATGCTAATTGTTTGCAAACATGTTCACGTGACAGTTAGTTGGCTTGTTGACAGATTCACAATAGATTTGCTGACAATTTTCAGAAAAAGTTTTTCATTTTCAAAAGTAGACACAAAAATAAAAAATAATACAAATAAAATGACAAAGATAATAAAGTTAAAGTTCAAAATCAGTTTCTTGACCACAGTTTCATGTTATCAGCTGACGTGGAAGTTACATTTGGTCCTTCGTGTTGACCAATTTTTTTAACATCATAACGATCATGAGGGTGTGTTGCTGTAACTTCGTAGGGTCCGAAAAATTTGAGTCGTAACTTAAGGAGTGTTCCAAACTGAGTACGTTTTATGGCGACACGGTCACCAACTTTGTAAATGTGGGCCTTTTTTCTGTGTTTATTGTACTGTCGTCGGCTTTCTTCTTGCATTTTGAAGATGTTTGTTTTAGCTTCGTTTCTGAGAATTTGTTTTTCTGTTATTGTGGAGCATATAAGTGTTCTTCGTCCAAAATTTGTTTCATGTGTAGGTCTTCTTTTTGTTTCATTTTTATTCCGATCAAAAGTTCAAAGGGTGTGAATTTTGTGCTTCTGGGAGCTGTACTGTTCATTATACGCTGGATATGTGGGGCAAATTTGAACCATTTTTCGGGTTCGTTAAGTGATAATTTTGTGAAAATCGGGATTAATGTACCGAACATTCGTTCTATTTGACCATTACCACGTGGCACTCCTGTTGTAATTTGTATATGTTCGATTGATTGTTCGTTGCAATAATTCTTAAAAGTCGGTTGACTTAAAAGCACTACCTTTATCTGTTATGATTCTTGAGGGGTTGCCAAAAGTTGTTTGTTGAAGAGTTAGCTTTTGAAGTGCATCTTGAGCAGAAGTAGATTTAGTTGGATAAAGCCATAAAAACTTTGTAAATGCATCAATAACTGCAAAAATGTATTTGTAATTTTTATTTGTTGATGGTAAGGGACCTAGAAAATCACAGTGGTAACAGCTTAAGGGTTCGTCGCCTTTCGGAATGGGATTGAGCAGTCCTTCCGGTTTACCGGTTTTGCGTGAGGATAGAATGCAAGGGATGCAATTCGAAATTACTTCTTGCACTTGATGTGTAAGATTTGGGATGTAAAAGTCTTGTGAAACAATTGATTCAGTTTTGCGTGAGGCGAAATGTCCTTTTAAATGTGCATTTTGAATTATTTCTTTTTGCATGCTTTGTGGCACAACTAAGAGTTCATCATCTTTGTTCATTTTGAACAAAATACCATTTTTTAAGAAAAATTCAGTTGAAGGGGTTGTTGTTATCATTTTCTTAATTTCTGATATAAACTCATCATTATCTTGTGTTTCTTTAATTTTTTGGGTTAGTTCGTCAGGTGTAATCACAAGAACGGGGTAGCGACTTAACGCATCTACATGTTGCATTTGTTGTCCTGATCTGTGTAATAGTTCGTAATCAAATCCTTGAAGGAATAAAGCCCATCGTGCAATTTTGGGGGTTAAATCTTTCTTGGTCATTGTTTTCTGAAACGCTTGACAATCTGTGAATATTTGGAATTTAGTGCCCGTTAAATAGTGTCGAAACTTCTTAAGGGATTCTATAATTGCTAATACTTCGAGTTCATAACTGGAGTATTTTTCCTGTTGAGGTGATGTTTTCATACTCATATATTGAATGGGGTGGAAGTGTTCATCAGAATCTTTTTGTAGTAGGATTGATCCAAAACCTAGTTTGCTTGCATCACAATGCAGTTGGAGAGGTGAGCCTTGTTGATATAGGTGTAATACAGGATCGGAGGATAAAGCTTGTTTCAACATTAAAAAAGCTTTTCGTTGTTCGGGGCCAAAATGAAATGGAGTAGAATTTCTTAACAAGTCACTTAAGGGTCTAACAATTAGTGAATAATCTTTAATAAATTTTCGGAAATATCCCGATAAACCAAGAAAGCTTTGAACTTGTTTCTGAGTTTTCGGGGTAGGGAAATTTTGAACTGCACGTGTTTTGTTTACAGAGGGTCGAATGGTACCATCTTCTATTACATGACCTAGGAATTCAATTTTTCTTTGGAGAAAACTACACTTTTTGAAGTTAAATTCAAGACCAAACTTTGAGGCGGTATTGAAAACTTGTTTGAGTTTACGAAGACCATCCTCTTCATCAGAAGCAGGAATAACAATATCATCCAGGTATATTATGACAGTTCCTTGTTTTAACAGTTCACGAAATACAATTTGGATATATCGCTGGAAAATTAAAGGGCTTTTGTTTAATCCAAATGGGACCTTGTTGAACTCGTATTGATTGGAGTGAGTTACAAAACTAGTGTACTTGCGGCTATCTGGATGTATGTCAACATGATGGAAAGCATTCCGGAGATCTAATGTAGAAAAAATTTGAGCATTTTGTAAGCTGTCAAAGATGTCTTCTATCAACGGTAAGGGCTGTCTGTCTCGGATTATTTTGGAATTCAAAAGTCTGTAATCAATGCAAATACGCGTTGATCCATCAGGTTTTTTGCATAAAACCATAGGTGCACTAAAGTCGGATGTACTTTCAGAAATTATCTGATCCTTCAACCATTGTTCGATTTGTTTGTCTACCTCTTGTTTTTCAGCCATAGAAAACCTTCGTGGACGCTGTGCAATGGGTGTTTCATCCGTCAAAATGATTTTCATTTGTAAGTCGGTACTTTCGGTTTTGTTTGGTTTGTAATTTGAAACTAAGTGTTTAACCTTCTGTCGGATTGTTTTGTTTTTTATATGTTGAAGATCTAAGGGGGGGGGGGTATTTCAATTAACGTCACACTGGAGCAACACAACGGGCTATTGGTGACGGTCCGGGATCAATCCCAAAGGGAAAGATCCGAGGACAACACCACGTAATTTTGAACCACGGTCAGATGACGAGGCAACACCTGAGCTGGCACCCCACTCTCCAAACTTCGAAGATCTAAGGAGTTGACATCTTCTACTACATTAACAACATTAAGAAGGAAATTTGGTTCATCGTTGATAAGAGAAATACCATTTTTACCCACTTTAAATTCAGCTTGTTGGATACAGTCAGTTCCTAAGATTGCCTTGTAGGGAATTGAATGAGTTGGAACAACGTGAATTTTGCAAGGAAAATTGCTGTTTTCAATTTTGATATCACCATGAAAAAAACCAAGAGGGTGAACTGTGGTGTTACCAATTCCAGAAAATGTGATTTGGGATTTTTCAAGTGGTGGGGATCCAATTTCTTTGTGTACATCAGTGTTTATTAAACTAGCTTGTGCTCCAGTGTCAATTAGACTACGAAATGTGAGAGTTCCAAGGGTAACTTCAATTTCCATGGGACTCATGGGATAATGTTCTTCAATAGCAAGTGAATGAACTTGAGCTTTTGGTTCACTGGAATAGTTTGTAAATTTTGGCGTTTGAGCAGCTTTTTTGGGACATTCTGCAGAACGGTGACCAAATACATTACAGGAGAAACATTTGTAACCTTTACTTTTATGTGTACACTCATTAGAAATATGAAATTTACTACCACATATATAACAGTGATTAGTGGACTTTGCAACATTAGAAGATTGCTTGGATCTTTGATAATTTTGACTTTTATTAGAATCATACCTCGGGCGATAAGAGTGATCAATAAAATCTTTTTTATGGTTGCTTACATTAAACAACTTCTCATACACTTTTAATTTCTCTTTAAATTCACCAAAAGACTTACAACCATATAAAATAATTTTGTTATGTGAATTATCAGGTATACCATTTATAAAATATTCAAGGGTTGAAGCACAATCAATATTACCACGACTTGCAATTTCTCGAATAGCTATTAGATATGCAAATAAATTTTCTCCGGGTTTTAATTTACGGGAACGCAAAAGATTATGTAAGTCAACACTTGAAATACATGCTTTAAATTCATCTAATAAAGAATGTTTTAATGCTTCAAATACCTCTTAATGTTTGTGCATATAATTTTGCAGAGTGCAATAGACAATGCTTAGTAAAAACAATTTTTTGCATGTCATTAGATAAATTATGAAATAAAAACAGTTCTTCGAGTTCTTGGATAAACAATTCAATGGGATAATTATCTTCGGATGAAAAAGGTCGAATTGTTTCAACTAAATCCTTCAGAGAAAAATTAATGCTGAAACTCTGTTTATTTTCAGACGCAAAAGGATAAACAGTTTCTTCTTTTTTGCGAGACCGCAAATCGTTGGAAAAAGGATTCCGCATTCGTTTGGCCACGTTTTTCGTGCTCGACGTTTTTATGGATGAAGCAACATGTGGAATTGTTCCAAGAGTCGTCATTTTAATGTAAATGCAATGAAATCGAAAAAATGTGAACAGAAAACACTCACATATAGTCCTGGTTAGAATCTCCGTCGTTTTTGGCTCGTCAAATCTCGTTCACTTGTAGGCACCATAGACAGAATGTATCCATTTGTAGGCATCGCAAAGTGGCATCGTCGTTATCCATTCGGATCGTCGTATCTTCTTAACACTTGGCGTTGCACTACTTAGCTTTACAGCTACTTAGCTTACGATTGAGAGGCAACGGGAGGCCTGAGCCCCCATGTTGTGGATTAATATGTTAGAAGTGAATTGAGGAGAGCATCATTACAAATAAATATTGTTTTAATAAAATCTAGGGGAAAAGGGGGGGTTAATTACAGGGGTCAATTATGTACAAATATCAGATTAAACATCAAATCATAGTGGGATTAACATCCTGGTGGCACGTCCGTGCAAAGCCACGTCTTAACATCAAATCGCTCGGAGTCAGTCTGCGGGGTTCGCGCCTTCTGGCGGGAAGTGCTCCGATTGGTCTTTGGGAAATGTTTCCCGCGCTTTTTGGAACGTGGGCAGGTTGGCGCCTAGACATTCCGACATACATTAATGGCTAGATTATTTAATTTTTCAAATTTACTTATTTTAGAAATAGCTATCGGGAATGTTATATATGTTGCTAGTTTTTAAATATTTCAGATATTTGCGATATTTACATACCAAGTTGGCATGAAAATGAGGGGGATACAATTTAGCAAGAACCGAGTACAAAAAACATTTATTATCATAGCATTTAATGTTAATTAATGTTTTTTTGTTTTTTAACTTTAAAGGCAAGTTCGCATGTGCACAGCCTCCTCTGAGCTCGCGATAGTTTCCGATATCTAAATCTACATGTTTAATATTTTTTAGTTGCCATCCACTACCATTCCTTGTGAATGCATCGATTGAGTTAAAAATTTTTCTGAAAGCAGCATCAATAGCTGAATAAATTTGCAAATTGGATAGTATTCGCTGTGCAGAGCTACAAAAATAAAATGTTTGATTTAATTCTTCGTTTTGCTCGTTCAAGTTTAAAAAAACAATACTTAAACATATGATAAGTCGCAGTCGCAAAACATACCCCGTATTTAAAATACTTAGGATCGCTGGTCGTGCATCATGATAAAGAACATCTGGATCTATATAATTCACTATAGCCCTCAGTGTTCTGCTATAACCTCGAAAAGAGTCTCGATAATTTTGGAATTCAATCATGTTCTAAAACGCTGTCATATACTATATGAACATTAACTTAAGCAGGGACATGTGCTATATGAACATATACATATATAAGCATAATACAGCTATAGCATAAAAGAAAATTAATAATTTTTCACATATTTTGTCATGGCCTCACAAGCTTTCAGAAGATTATCCTACAAGCTTAATGGCATATTAAACCTGTTTTTTATTTCTCCTCCCTCTCCTAATTTAAAGAAGCCTAAGTAATAGGACTTTCTAAATTCTTTTAGCTCAATGCCATTTCCCTTTCCCAGGTTTATAGAATAGGGTGGGATGGAGTTTGTGGCTTCAATTTCAGTGGCGAGGTCAAGATCATAGGCAGGTTTTTTTTTCTTCATTTTTTTGTTAAGAGGAGGAACGATGTGTAGTTTCTGAATAGCATCTTGATCCTCACTATCGGAAATTAATTCTTCAAAGTATCGCTTTTTGTCTTTTCTATCTAAAAAAAAGAGCGTCTTACTAAATTTTTCCTCGATCGCTAAAAATTTAACCTCTCAGATGAGAACTAAACAATAACTTACCCATCTTTGTAGTTTCTATCTTCCTGGGAGAGGGAGAAAAGATACTTGAGTCAACTGAGCACACTGAATTTAGTAAGACAGAGGGGAGTTTTATAACTCTGTTTAAAAATAATAAAAAAAAATTTCCTGATAAGACTGATGTGGAGGAGGAAAATCTGGTGAATCAGACCCACTCCAGAAAGAGCGAAGGAAAGTTATTACAAAAACATGATTATATCTTGAGGATATTACAAAAACATGATCCTAATAAGACCTTGGGATGGCAAGGGGGAAAAAATCTATTGAAGCGCGAGCTTTGCGACAAAAAAGGGTTGATAAAACTACGTATGAGGAAAAAAAAATGACTATCTCGTTAAACAAATCAAATATATTTTTATTTCCGTTACTTTCGATTTCCATTATTTTACGTTATTTACCGCAATTGTACTGGTGAAACGCAAAATAGCTCCAAATCGCTTTTTACGCAGGCACATGCTCGTGGATCCATTATGAAAATGTCAGATTTTAATTCTCTTGTTGTTATTCTAATTCTTCTGCTGGTTACGCTTCATGCGTTTTGAATGATTGTTATTGTAGATTTTCTTTCTTTTGATATCTGAACCGTTTGAATTTGTGGATAACATAATTGATTTGCTTAGATGTTTCGCGAAATCGAGATTTTGCTGAATCTTTAAATCGTAAGCCTGAAGCTACATCTGACATCACTTTTTGATTCCTGCAGTTAGTAAATGTTTCCTCTAAATATTTTCCAGCTTTAATTGTCAGGGGGAATTATGAATTTTGATTGTTGTAAAACTCCTTTCCTTTATCACTTTTGAATATTTTTTAGGCTGAGGTTACTTGTCAGAAACTCTCTTTCTACTTGTCCAAACTCGGAGACAGCAAAAATGTCTCGAGTCAGTATTGGAACACTTTTTAAAAACATTTTGCGTTTCTGACTCCGAAACTAAGGGTAGTTGACAGAAACTCTCTTTTTAGTTATCCTCCGAGCTCACTCGGAAATATCTGGAGTCAGTCTTGGAAACATTCGCATCCTTTTGGAGTTAAAAAAAATGAAATAGTTTCAGAACTCGAGAACAAATGCTCGAGTCGGTTTCAGAAATTTTCAAAATTGAAACTCTCTTTTTAGTTGTCCCCCGAGCTCACTCAGAAATATCTGGAGTCTGTCTTGGAAACATTCGCATCCTTTTGGAGTTTGATCAGAAACTTTCAAAATTGAAACTCTCTTTTTAATTGTCCTCCGAGCTCACTCGGAAATATCTGGAGTCAGTCTTGGAAACAATCGCATTGTTTTGGAGTTTGAAAAATTTGAATTAGTTTCTGAACTCGAGAACAAATGCTCGAGTCGGTTTCAGAAACTTTCAAAATTGAATTTCACAAGAGTATAGTCACATTCACAACTGGTCTCACCCACATCGCGATGGGATGCTCCACTCACATGAGCATAACCACTCAGCCACATTGTGGTTACAGCCACATTGGGATCACAGCCACATTGGGATCACAGCCACATCGTGATTTGCCGCAGTTGTGAACAGCCACATTGAGGGCACAGCCACATCGTGGTTTGCCGCAGTTGTGAACAGCCACATTGAGGGCACAGCCACATTGGGATCACAGTCACATCGTGGTTTGCCGCAGTTGTGAACATGACTATACTACTTCTAGCCTTTCAGGAGGGCATGATTGCTATTGTCGTCCCCACTCCTTGAAATGATAATGGCTAGATTTCAAGGCTTGCAATATTTGACTAATAGAGTAATTTCATTAATGAAAAACAGATTTAATTTTTGGAAGGCTCATTTGCTTCAAAATCAGTTAACTGCCCTTCACAATTATATCATTTTAGTGTAATCACGAAAATGTTATCTCCCCTGGAAATACTACCCAACTCAAGTTTAAATGTGAATGCGTTCACACAAGGCCCCTAAGAGCTCATATATCTTCGGATTAGAGCATAAACTCATCAACACAATTTTTCGGAGATACTAAATACAATAGAGGTAACCCCCGTATAACACGGCACTTCTGTAGCACGGGTTCACTCTAACACGGTTCGAAAATTGGGAACATCCCCGTATAACACGCTGCTTTTATAGCACGGATTCAATCTAACACGGTTCGAGAATTGGGAACATCCCCATATAACACGGTGCTTTTATGGAATGATTGGAACAACGATGCGAAAAGGACGGGCATTATGAAAGTTTAATTTAAATGGTGTAGCATGTGAATGTCCTAAGATCTACACGCGTGAATATTATCTCGAGATAAATTAAAATAGAAAGTAACTTAGCTTAGAAGAGACATGGCGTCTCTCGGGGATCCCCGCTCGTCATCAAAAAGAAAAAATGGCAAGAACGCTTAATGCATTTCTTCTCACAAAACTGCAAGGTCGTTGGACTGATGCGAAAAAAAAGAGAGCGTGTTCTTCCTCTCCATGCTTTTTATCAGTTTTTCAGGGGGTCACAAATCAGGGGAGATGGTCTTGTCAATCAAGGGAGCTGGACTTCCTGATTCGCCGTTTTTAAACTAGCTCATCTGTAATTTGTTAGACGGACGCACATAACATGGCATGACGTAACTTTCTGGAAGATTCTTAGCATAGTTAATGAGCGTCACTGGAGCGAGGGAGAAAACGGAATTGAGAAATAAAGGACTTAAAAAATAAATGGCATCACTGATCTCGTAGCTGTCACTCAGAGGATGAGGATATCTTGCCAAAAAGAAAACACCCTTGGTTAATAGTACTTAGTGATGACGAAGAAAACATTGTTTAATTCATATTAATATGTATTAAGAAAATTTTTAATTATGAAAATATAATAGCGTGTTTTTTAATTTTTGGAACCTAACCCCCCTTTTCGTACTAGTTCTTTGTTTCGTATAACACGGATTCGCATAACACGGCAATTTTTTGGAACATAACTCCCGTGTTATATGGGGGTTACCTGTAATTACATTTATGTTGATGAGAAATACAACCCCACATTGTAACCTATGTATTTACAAATGTTAAATCTTAATGTGATGGAAAGCTGATAAAATTGGCTCAAGCGAAATGAGAGAAGGATAGAAAAACCAAGAGCGAGAATATTTATGGGGATAGGTACAGAAAAGTTCGACTAATTATTTAAAAATTTTCATATAAATAAAATTATTGCATAGAAATTATGCACGGTTGGATGTGGCAAATAAATAGTACAGTGCTTTGATCCAATAAACAAACATTAAATAACTTCTAATTCCTACTTCGCTTTCTCAGTGCTTACGAAATTCCAATTCTAAAGATATTTTTGAATATGCGTGGAATCAAGTGCATTTTTTTATCTTTCATAATTCGTGGTTAACAATCCATTTGGTTATTCGTGTAATTATCCTTTTTGGAAAACTAATAAAAAAAGGTACTCACAAGAGTCTTTTTGATAATTTGAGGTGATGTTACATTTTTTAAAATTCAAAAATCAATAAAGTTATCTAAAACCTCATATATATTTATTGAAATCTATCTGATCTGATTTACTACAAATTATTAAATAATTTTTTTGTTTAACATAAAAGGGCAAAAAAGTAATTTTCAACTACTTTTTTGCTCTTTGTCTTTTTTACCGAATCCTTTTAAAGCTTGATGCATGATCTTGTCAACAAGAATATTTTGTAAAATTGATGTGACGAACTAAAAATCTACCACGAGAGCTGTTCCCGCTATAAAGTCTGGATGGTGGAGGTCAGTATAGGAATAGGACTCTCATTTTGAGTACGGGTGACTCTGGTAGATTTCTTAATTTAATTTGATTTTGGTAAAAATGATGTCGATGAGAGAGGTAATGTACTATTAGTATAGATCTCGGCAACTCGTAAAATTCATGATAAATATATTTCCAATTTGACAGAGTGTGCTAATGCGACAAACTTAAATACATTTCTCCAATTATATTCTATGGAAAATGGGATAAGGTCCGTTTCTATGGCAACAGACAGGACGCGTAATTTGAATAAGGAGCAGCTCTCGGAGGGTAGGCAGAGTGCAGCACTGTTAAGAATCGCGATGATTCTATAAATGAAATAAATCATTCAGTGAAAATAATTAGAAATTCATGTTTAATAAGGAAAAGTGTAATGTAATTTGATAGCAATCTCGTCGAATAAAAGGGTTTCTCTCACTGAGTTAGTTAGGGATAAGTTAGAATCTTGTGGAACTGCACAAACTTTAACATAAAAATGATTGACGCATCTACTTTTCCACATTTCATAAAAAGAAAAAGCTGAATTCTTCAGTAGACTTTCTGCTTAAGGAATTGACTTGTATAAGTGCTGAATGAATAGAAACTTTTGAAGAAAATTAGATATAACCAGGTAAACCTTTTGGAGAAATACAGGTGCACTAAACAAATACGTACATGTGTGTAGTAGCTTTTATGATATACTACGTGGCCTATTTTTATTTGTTTTGAACTATGTATTAAATATTAAGCGTACAATAATTGCTTCGGATAAAATAAAATAAACGCATTTTTTTCGAAATTCAGGGTGAAAGGTACAATCGAACAACCTTAAATTTAAAAGATCAGTCACAAGGTCATGTAAAATATTAGAAAGGTGCATTAGGTACAAAATAAGCAACATTTCATTTCGATTGAATAATCAAGTCAAAAGACATAGGTGTTTATGAATATTGTTAACATTATTATTATACGAATATTTCTTTTACTATAAAAGTGGATAAAATTAAATGTACATTTTTTTGTGGGGGTCAAAGGCGGGCAAATTAGATGACCATACAATCTGAAAGGTCATTCACAGTGTTATGTAATACATCAACAAAAAGCTTGTACCTTTATCTCAAATTGCAACGCCATGAAAGTATCATACAAATTAAACGAAACTTGCAGGAAATGCAAAACAGGTTAGGATATGCAAATGATTAGAATTACAAAGCGATCGCGCATATGTGGGTCTAGGAACACCCTCTAAACTTCCAAGTGAGCCGTGTATGAAAACATTCACTGTAAAGTTGCGTTAAAATGTGTGTATCGTCGTTTGACTGTATCAATATGACGTCACCACGGGACGACAGACACCTCATCCGCATGGCGGTGTCGAACCGTACAGCGTCCTCTCGTGCGTTGGCACAACATTGAAGCACGTCTACAGGTGTGTCATTGTCTGCCCCCACGGTTCGTCGACGTCTGCTGCGCCATGGTCTACGTGCAAGGATTCCCCTGCGCTAGATTCCCTTGACGCTGAAAAACCGACGCCTCCGGCTACAATGGGCTCACCAACACAGCCGATGGCGTGCCGAGACAGCAACAAGTCGTCTTCTCAGATTAGTCCCGCTACAATCTGGACTATAACGATTTACGCGTACTCGTCAGAAGCTACAGAGGTGTACGTCTTCTACCGGAGTGTCTTATTCAACGTCATACTGGACGAACGTTTGGTGTTATGATCTGGGGAGCTTTTGGATATCATGGGCGATCCCATCTACTCCAAATTGTGGGGGCCCTGAACAGCAGGCGCTACATCAGGGAAGTTGTGGAGCCCGAGGTCCTACCCCTCCTACAACGCATTCCCGGAGCTGTATTTCAGCAAGACAATGCACGCCCACATGTTGCTCGGAATGTACAAGCCTTCTTCAGTGCACGACAGGTTCCGCTTCTTCCATGGCCTGCATGTTCCCCGGATGTCACACATTGAGCATGTCTGGGATTACATCGAATGGCGACTCGCTCGTACCGCTCGTCGGGCAGAGTTCGGATGAACTTTGGTATCAGATAGAGGTCATCTGGAATGCAATTGCTCAGCATGAATTCAGAATCTGTATGATTCGATGCCACGACGTGTACAGGCTCTCATCGCTGCGCAAGATATTGATTTTCGGCATAATTTTTCTTTTATTGCTCTGTAAATTTGATCGTTTATTTAAACCACTAAAAGTAATACGTGGAATAAATTTCATTTATTTCTGATGATTCTTTCATAGTGTTACAATGTTCACAAACAGTAGTGTATATATAAATCCTTTATGAACGGATCAAACAATTAGTTCAAAAGAATACGGGCATTTATTAGTATTGATTACATGCATTTGGAATCTGTTTCCACTGTGAATCCATGTTTGAACTTACGACAGCAAAGATAAATAGTGTGTCAAGTTTTTTTCGAAAAACAAATTTGTAGTACACTTTTAGTAATTCTATGTCAAAGGTCAAATTATATGACCTTGAAACCAAAAGGGTCACTAACAAGGCCAAGTTATACATCAATAAAAATGGTTATACATGTGGTGCCCAGACTGCCACTAGAGGGCACCTCCGCGCTGATGTCACCTCTGACCACTGCGCAGCCATTCCGCGCATTGGAGGAACGCAGTCAAAAAGCGACACAGAAGGAAGACGACGAAGCTACAAGACGGACGTAGCGTTAGACTGTGCAATGTTGACGGGCGACGAGCGCCGATGGAGTTTATGATGTTTGTGCTGTGCACTTAACTTTAATTGTCTAAACCAAATTCATTGTAAATATTCATAAATCTCAATAATCATTGGTAAACATTTACTGTACGGTCACCCTTGGCGACTTTTTCAAAATATCGCCAAAATGGCGACTTCTTGCACGAGCGAGGTTTAAAGAAAACAGCGTAGTGAAAAATGGGTAAAGATGTAGAATCCGAGACATGTTTGTAGCCAAATCAAGATGGCGTCCAAAGCCAGGATGTTCTTAAAAAAACCGCGGACTTTCCTACGCGAACAACCTTTTGTATAGGGCAATAATAAATGAGGAATGCACAAACAAGCAATAATAAGTAAAAAAATTTAAAATAACGGTCTAATTAATCGTGTGGATGTTCTTAAAAAAAAACGGGGACTTTCCTACGCGAACCTTTTGTATAGGGCAATAATAAATGAGGAATGCACAAATAAGCAATAATAAGTAAAAATAAATAAAACTTACGGTCTAACTAATCCTGTGGATGTTCTTAAAAAAAACGCGGACTTTCCTACGCGAACAACCTTTTGAATAGGGCAATAATAAATCAATCACCTTCAAGCTCTCCGGTTTTGCTAATATATTCCGTTGCGACCCGGTTAAGCGGTAACCAATTACAATCCTTCTAAAAAGCTAAGAGATCAACTAACACAAAAAGAATTCAAATTTTAAAACGGTTACCAATCATAGAACGCAAAACATCGATATTTTGTTAAAAAAAAATGCGTTCGTTAAAAAAAAAGAAGCGCTCTTTCCTTCCAAAAAACCAACCCTTTCCAAGGTCCAATAGGGTTGCTGCAATTCCTTGTCGGGTCGGATGGGGGTTGCCATATAAAATAATTTATCGCCAATGTGGAAAAAAATCGCGCCAAGGGTGACCGTACAGTAAATCTGATCCTAATCATTAAATTTAGTTATTCTTTAAACGTTTCATCACTACTTGCCCACAACCCCCCCCCCCCCCCACATCTCAGAAGCGGGATAGACGCCTAGTAAGATTCCAGACAGTATTTTCGAAAGGATATTTTTAAAAAATAGCGAACTATGTTCTCCAGTCTCCAAGCTGCTCCTTGTTGCCAAGCATCTTAAAGGTACGTGAACATTCCATAATACAAGATGATATTGAATGATATTAAAGAAGTCAGCGTTGCATTGAAAAATTGCAAGACAGACAAAATAAAAATTTTGCATAGATTCATTTTCGAAAATGACGGCAATCGATCGAATAGAAGTCACGTTAAAAATTTTTCTGGCTTTAATTTCGGAACGGATAGTGAAGAATTTGATGAGAAATTAAAAAATAAAGAAGATAGCTTTTCTCTAAACGAACTGGTTACAATATCTTGTTTGCTAAGCATTTCTTTCGAAGGCACGAAAACGGAACTAGCAAAAAGAATTCTATCTATGTTATGTAACCTTGAAAGCTTCGTCGAGAACGAACGCGCCGATCTGTCTGAATCCGAATCAGAAGAAGACATACGCAAAACAAACGATTTTTCAATGCAGTGCAATGAATGTGATGTTGAAAGTGTTACTCATAACTCTCAGTGTGATTATATGCATAGTAGTAGAAATAAGATTGATGGTAATGATTTTTCTATGCAATGTGGTGAATATGATTTTAAAAGTAATACTCATGTTTCTCAATGTGATGATGTATATACAAGTAGAAATAAGATTAATAGTAATTATGCTATTCAAAATGTCAGTATAAATTACTCTGATATCGAAAGTACCCTTACTAAATTCAATGCAGAACCGCACGAAAATGTTTTTCATTGGATCGAACATTTCGAGAATATTTCTCAGTTGTTTTGTTTGTCAGATTTACAAAAATTTATTTTTGGCAAGAGATCGCTTAGTGGTAACGCTGCTTTGTTTGTTAGAACAGAACCAGAAATAAATTCATGGTCAAAATTGAAACAGGCCTTGATCGACGAATTCTCTTTTGAGATAAACTCTGCTAATTTACATGAACTTTTGAGTAAAAGGAAAATGAGGGATTCTGAATCCACTCAGGAATATTTTTTTAAGATGAAAGAATTGTGCAGTTGCGGAAAAATCGATGACGCTGCTTTGATGCACTATGTGATTAAAGGAATAAATGACAAACAGGAAAACAAAACTATTCTGTACGGTTGTAAAAATGTGTTTGAGTTTAAGGAAAAACTGAAAGTGTATGAAATAATGAAAGCTGATTCTGCATATGGTAAAAGTGCTTTCGACAGAAAAAATTTCGATAGGATTAATTATGATAATAAGAATTTTGATAGAATGAAAACCAAACATGATGATCACGGTAAAATTAACTCTTTTGATAGAACAAAAAATGAGTACAGTAATAGATTTAATTCTAAAAACGAAACTGTAAATAGAGATAGAGTCAAATTTGATAGAATGAAATGCAATGGTTCAGAAAATCGTAACAATAAGATTTGTTTTAATTGTGGATCAAAAGATCATATTTCTATATTTTGTATTCATAAAGATAAGGGACTTAAATGTTTTCGATGTGGCACGTTTGGTCACAAGGCTTCGGAATGCGGAATGAATTCGAAACCAGAAGTAGCCATGTTTGATGTTGGCGTAGAATCGAAAGTAAGGAAAATGGTAATGATTAATGGTTTAAGTGTTAATTCATTGATAGATACTGGAAGTCAAGCTACTTTGATTCGTAAATCTGTTTTTGACAAATTAAATGTTAAGGAATTATGCCCGTTGAATTCTACTTTGACTGGTTTTGGAAAATGCCGTGTAAAACCGTTAGGCTATTTTAAAGGAAACATTCAAATAGATAATTTTGAGGGAGATGCAGATATATGCGTAGTAGGAAACGATGTTATGACTTATGACGCTATTATAGGACTAAATGTGTTAATGTTGGGTGAAACACTAATTAATGAAAACGGAATTACCCTGAAAAATAAATCCCAGTGTGTTGAGAAAATAAATACTTTGTCTATTTTACCAATTGATTTGTCAACTGAAGACGATGTTGATGTAAATATTGAACCTGACGTTCCAAATATCATAAAAGATAAGGTACAACAGTTAGTTTTGAATTATGTACCATACAAAACAAAAACAACAAATGTTGAATTAAATATTTTGGTAAAAAGTAATGAACCCGTATCTCATCAGCCACGTAGGTTACCATTTTCAGAGAAAAAGATTGTCGAGACTCAAGTTACTGAATGGTTAGATCAAGGGATAGTAGAACCAAGTTCTTCAGAATATTGTAGCCCCGTTGTAATTGTAAAGAAGAAGGATGGAACCCCTCGTGTGTGCATAGACTATAGAAGATTAAAAAAAGTGAAAATAAAGGGTCTGAACAAGTTCAAAGAAATTATCGAAGTTGAATTTCAAGCAAGTTTTGAAACGCAAAGAGAACAACTAAGGAAGCATGCAAAACAACAAATTTTTAAAATTCAAGAAGAAAATAAGACGTACAATTTAAGAAGAAAGGAACCAAAACCTTATGCAGTTAATGATTTTGTTGCCATCAAGAGAACTCAGTTTGGTCCGCACTTGAAGCTAAAACCAAAGTACCTAGGACCCTATAGAATCACCAGAATTAAAGGAGGAAATACATACGACGTTGTAAAAGAGGGATGTCATGAAGGACCCAACCTCACTACAACATGCGCTGAATTTCTTAAACCGTGGAATTGGATTTAAGGGTTTGCTAAGACGTTGAAAGAAGTTAAAGACGAAGAAGAAAGAAGTTAAAGACGAAGAAGAAAGACGTTAAAGACGAAAGAAATTTGAAGACGTTAAAGACGAAAGAAATTTGAAGACGCTGAAAGAAGTTAAAGACGAAAAAAGCTGAAGAAGACGGAAGACGCTGAAAGAAGTTAAAGACGAAAAAAGCTGAAGAAGACGGAAGACGTTTACAGAAAGACGAGAACGATGTTTAAAGACGACAAATGAAGCCAGAAGACGATTTGGCTCATTTAATCATTTCCAGAGCTGAAGGACGATTCAGAGCTCTATAACCTAGATACATTTGCTTTACAGAGACTGACAGATTTTGGAACTTTGCTTCTGCTTTTGCCTTTTTTGTATATTTTCAGAAACGCCTGGTGGACCAGTCGAACCCAGGATGGCCGATCTGTGGTGCCCAGACTGCCACTAGAGGGCACCTCCGCGCTGATGTCACCTCTGACCACTGCGCAGCCATTCCGCGCATTGGAGGAACGCAGTCAAAAAGCGACACAGAAGGAAGACGACGAAGCTACAAGACGGACGTAGCGTTAGACTGTGCAATGTTGACGAGCGCCGATGGAGTTTGTGCTGTGCAATTAACTTTAATTGTCTAAACCAAATTCATTGTAAATATTCATAAATCTCAATAATCATTAAATTTAGTTATTCTTTAAACGTTTCATCACTACTTGCCCACAAACCAGCACCCCCACATACATTTATCCACAAAATAAATCCTGCTTTAATCGGAATAATTATATCCAGAGGTACGGGTGATTTAGTGAGTAATCATGAATAATTTTCAAACAATCAAATCAGGAATAATTCTCTATTTTTCGAACTTAAAATTAATATAAATAAACAAATTTCAAGTAGAAAGCTGAAATATTTCTTATCAAGAAAATACCACATTTTTGTACCGCTTGATATGGTATAACCTGATAGTCTTTCACTTCGTTTAAAGTACTTAACTCAAAACGACTATGATGGTTATACGAGCCTCGTATAAATATCATGTAACATTGGACTCAAACTGAAATTCGTGCGAACTGTTATTTTAATTTATCATGTGTAAGTAGATGCATGAATTAAAATTACTTTTCAAGTTTTATCGCTTTTCTTCAATTGACTTTATGACGACTTTTCCTGAAATGTGGATAACTTACTTTTTTTAAAGATAATAGCTGCATATATCAGCATATTGATGTCATTGACGTAATCCTCGACTCTTAATCGGGTTAGACAATAGAAGATAAGCAATCTAATTTAAGAGGAAACTTCAAACAAACGGTCGAGACGAATATGAGATTGGTTCTTTAAAACTGTTTTTAAAAGTTCCTTATGAGATCAAATGTCTGACCTGAAGAACGTTTTTCCTACCTGACGAAATTTGTTTTTTAAAGTCTAGTGATTTGATCCAAAAAGCATGTCTTTTGCAACTGATTTTCTTAATTTTTCGCCGAAATTTGTGGACGTAGGAAACGTACTTTTGTATACGTGTATAGCTTTTTCAGTATATGTTGTTGCGAATTTCATGAAGTATGCACTTAAAAGAAGGCACTACAGCAAATTATTGCCTGGGAATAGATTTTGGTTCTTCGATGTTTTGGGAAATGCGAAGCATTTTCTTTTCAAAAGAGACTTTGTGAAGAGGCATTCCATCAACGTTTGTAAGTATATAATGTTCTTTAAAATATTTATGTACTATCAGATTTTCTGAGAACGGTAGTAAAGATGTTGATAGTTTTTTATTTGTTGAGTTTTCATTTCCAACTGACAATGAATTTTATGTGATGCAATCAAAACAACTGAAAAAATGTAGTTGACCATCCTACTATATAAAAGGCATACTTGTGGTGATGTGGATCACTTTTTATCCTTTATACTGCTTAAAGTTAAATAAAATATTTACTTTCACTAAAAATTGCTCATGTACAATAAATAAGTTTTTAATCATGACAGATATATAAGGAAACATATTGCAAGCGATAGTATTTATGATAAAAAACGAGCAAGAAACAGAAACTTACTATCGCATGCCCGTATTCACAGATATTTCGTGAAAACGCGCATGCGATAGTATAATAAAATTGTTAATAAGTAGTTTTCTATGCCTGGTAACGTCAGTTAAACATTTAATATTTTTTTAGTTCCGTTTCGAATTATAAATGGAGATGTAGTTTTGAACTGTGAATTTAATTCAAAAATGGGGTATTACTGTTTTTGTGAGATTACTGAGATATGGAATTTTGATTTGTGGAATTCAATAATCCACGTATTATTCTTAGTATTCTGCATTTTCAAATATTCGTGAAAAAAGAAGCATATCAAGGGTATGTGTACACTCATTATTTATGATTACTCCGCAAAAAATAATCACTTGAATAGCAATGAGTGATTTTTAGAGCCCGTTGTATAACTTTTTCAATGGGCTTTAAAGCTAGTTCTTGTAAAAGAAAACAAGTTATGCTAGCCGTAATGCAAATGGAATAAATTTGTATTGCATTTAATATGAATCTCAGATGTCCCAGGTACGTATTTAAATAAACATGTTTTCAGGACCTGTTTAATACTTTTTGTGATTTCGTTTTAATTTTATTCTTAATTTTAATTTATCCTAATTTAACTTCCTCTGTTAAATTTGGATAATTTAAAGTTAAATTTAATTATGATTCTCTAAAATCAGAAGTAATTGAATATTCCGGAATCGAATATTTGTTCTCATCTACCTCAAAACCTAATTTTATATTTTTAGTAGATTAATGTTTTTCATTGAAAACCAAATTATGTGAGCAAACAATTTGTCTAAATTTAGTTTTCTAGCGCGATTGTTTTTATATACAAATCTTTCTTATTTGCAAAATATTGAAAAAATAAAATTCGAAAAACAGATGAGCATAATTGCATAGAAAATTTATATTGTATTTAAACAAAAAATATAAATATAATTTAACGCATAATTCACAATAACACAAAAATGTAGCAAATATAAAGTAAAAAGTCTCCGTGCTGTGAAAAATATTTCACTAAACGTTATCCCTACCCCATGTTTCATTATTTAATGGTCAGTTGAGCCTGCGTTTGCTTTAATGACCTCTCTCAGAAGTTGAGGCATGACTCCCACAAGTTTTTTGTTGATTCTGGAGTAATTTTGTTCCATACGTCCAGAATTGCACTTTTCCGATTATCTTTGCTGATCTATCATAATTTTTCAGTTCACGACCATTTCTTCCCATAAGCGTTCCATGGGGTTTAAATCTGGAGACTGGTGGTGTGTGAAGTTGTTGTGTCGTATGGTAAAGGCATCATTCTTTACAGAACGTTAGTGTTTTGAATCGTCCTGTTGGAAGATAAATGGTCTTCGTAGAGACAATTTCGTAGCACTAGTAAGGACACTTTGTCTCAATTTCTAGGTACACATAGCTATCCATGTTATCTCCAAGAAAACATGAATTATACACACCAGAACTCACGAAACCCCATACCTTTACATTTCCTCCCCCATGTTTTACAGTTCTACATAAGTTTTTTGTTCATTTAATGTTTTGGTTTTTTCCATGCCATAACTCGTTCATTTGAACCATAGAGACATAATTTTGATTCATCCCTGGAAAGCACAGAATTGCAAAAATTTAAGAGCTTACTTTATTACAATCTCAAGATATTTTCTTCTGTTAAGTTGCTATTGAATGGTTTATGTGTAACATGCCCATTGTAGCCTCCTTTTATTATTACTTTTCTTACAGTCTGAGGTTATATTTGAATATTCTAATCAGAGTTTTCAACAAAGATGCAAGTTGTGGTGCACTAATTCGTGGATTATCGCGAACCTTTCTCAGAATATTCCTCGTGTATATAGCTCAATTTCTGAGGTCTTCGAAATCGCGATTCCTATTTTACAGTTTCTACCTAATTACTATATCTTTCAATGATTTTTACTGCAGATTTAGATTTATTTGCGATTTCGCCAATATTTTCCTCATTGAGAAACCGTCATTTCTCAACTTTATCACCAACAAGCAGAAGCTTTCGGAATTCCCATTCTAGGCGATCCACTGGTATGAAAATATCGGGTTGCCCGGAAAGTTCGTGCCGATTTTTGGTAGCTGGCGTAAGGACAGGTCTGAATATAACAGAACGATTGAAAACAAATGACATGCGTACATATCGTAAAAGGCGGTACTTCAGGCATATTTGGAAACAAATTTGGTTACGATACGTTAATTTTTGTCAGTTTTATACGCCTTTGAACATGGAAGAAAAGAAAGTGCATATTAGGCATTTAATGCTTTTCTTTTACCTGAAAGACAAAAATGCCACACAAGCGGCAAACAAGATATGTGTTGTTTATGACGAAGGTGCTGTAGCTGAAAGAACTGTGCGGAAGTGGTTTGCTAGGTTTAAAGCTGGCGATTTCAACCTTAAAGATCAAGAACGCCCGGGTAGGCCCTCCACCACAGATGAAGATCAGATTAAAACACTGATCGAGAATAACCCACGCTATACGACACGTAAATTAGCAGAAACGTTAAATATGTCAAAATCCACCATCCACGAGCATTTTGTGAAGCTTGGCTACATAAACCGTTTTGATAGAGAAAAATCTGATGGATCGCATTTCCATTTGCGACTCGCTCTATAAACGCAACGAGGAGACACCATTTTTGAAGCAAGTAGTTGACGGGGGATGAAAAATGGATCATTTATAATAATGTTGAGCAAAAAAGATCTTGAGGAAAGCGGAATGAACCACCTTTAGCCACCCCTAAAGCCGGTCTTCATCCAAAGAAGATCATGCTCTGTGTCTGGTGGGATTGGAAAGGGATCCTGTATTATGAGCTTTTACCAAACGACGAGACGATAAATTCAGAGAAGCATTGTTCCAAATTAGACGAATTAAAGACAGCAATTGAACAAAAACGTCCAGAAATAGCGAATCGGAAGGGCTTCGTGTTTCAGCAGGACAATGCGCGGCCTCATGTGTCTTTGAAAACTTGACAAAAGTTGTTGGAGCTCGGTTAGGATGTTCTACCCCATCCACCATATTCACCAGACCTCACGCCCTCTGATTTCCACCTATTTCGATCATTACAAAATTCCCCTTAATGGAAAAAACTTCAACTCTTTGGTCGAGATAAAAAATCACGTAGAAAAGGTTTTCGCTGAAAAACCTGAGAGATTCTGGAAGGACGGAATTTTCAAGTTGCCTGAGAGATGGAGAAAGGTTGTAGAACAGAATGGCACCTATATAATTTAATAAATGTATACTAAAATTTAAATCTTCTGCGTTTCAATATTCCTTCAAAATCGGCACGAACTTTCCGGACAACTCGATAGTTTGAAATGATTACTTACACTATACTCAAGTTCTTTTTCATTGGATAGCTATGATAATTGAATGCAGGACCGCCAAATTGTACGTTAACTGTAATTTTTCTTATCGATGCAATTTTAGAACTGTTTTGTGAGGATTTATAGAGTATTACGTTTTGTGCTACTAGTTTCAATACAGTTTAAATGTTTTAATATAGTTATAGGAATTTATTAATATTTTAAATATGTAGTTTATTACTCTGATCCTTTCTATCAAAACAACTACAGTGTATTTTTTAAATTTGGTTTTATAGTGCTATGACCAGCAAAATTATGTTTGTGAATTTCTGTGTAGATGTTTAATAAATAATTTTGTGATAGATAATTTATTCAAATTAAGTAAATACTGTAAATTATTATTCAAATTATTCGGTTAACGTTGAGTAAAAAAGTATTTTTAAGCAAATACAGTAAGCGTAGTAGTTCTCACTGGCTAAAAGGGAAGCCCGATTTAATTTAGGGATTTTGAAAACCTTTTCGTCCTTTTATAGGGAATTTGACATGCGCTTAGGGATTTTTCGCACTTTGAAAGGGAATTTGACGGTATTTCATTATTTTCTGATCGCATCGGGTTTTCCGATCAGTGCCATCATACAAAATAATTCATTTCAGCTTAACTGTTCAAAAACTGCAAAAAGGCTTACACACACTGATAGAATATTTATATAGGAAGGTAGAAAAAATAATCAGATTTATAAAAGATGGCTTTTGGAAAAAAATGAATTAAAATTCATCAAATTAAAAAAATCATATTTCCAATACTATTTAATTACCACTAATGAAATTAGTTTTAATAATTGCTCTAAAGTCTTACAATTAATTGTTTTGAAAAAAATTCGATTATCTTAAATATTTTAGGAGATATGCGATTTTTAACTAGGTGATGTACGCTAAGAAAAATAATTTTTAATTTGTGACGTTACTTTCACAGCCCTGTACCTTAAAGAAATTTTTTTTTCGAAATTATAAAAATATTGATTAAAGGTGGCCAGAAATGTACCTGTTTACAAAATATCATTCGATTTGAAGATGGTGAAGCGAACAGACATCCTGGATTTGAATGGTTTCACCCATAGTGCGTACGGAAACTTTTTTCCCTTTCATTTTGTATGTTTTTCTCAAAGTTTTAATGATTTACTTTTTATTTGTGAAAATTAAGAAATTTTTGTTGCGAACTCATTCAATAGTATTAAATAAGTTTATTGTGCAGTTTCTGAATCTTTGGTGAGATTTCTTTAGAAATTATAATAATTTATACGCCGTTTTCGTTTCCGTACGGAAACTTTTTTTATTCACTGTAGTTTAGCTTCAGAGAAAAAATACTAACTACTAACTCAGTTCGTGAAGTCAATCCGAAACTCGGCTCAGGCGTGTTGGCATACCATTTCAAATAGACGTTTTTTTTAATATTTTGTTGAATAATCTATATTAAAAAAAAATAGAGTGTTTATACATTGAATATTTTTATCCCATGTCCATTTTCCGTTTGGAGCCATTTTAATGCCAAATCAATGGCTGCTGCATTTCGTTGCTGTATATTATGTGTCCGTACTACGGCTACACAGCTGGGTATATTTATATGCAATTTGGGGACATACAAAACAAAAATGTAAGTATTGCTAATGGTCTTAAGCTCCTCAAAAGGCTTTTTCTTTAGTTTTTGAAATGTTTTTTGATTTAAATAACTTTTAATATTTTTATATAATTTCTTTATATTTCGAGTTGGAAAATATATTCGCGTTTTAAACATTTAATACAATTTATACAGAGCCTGTACTCTTGACTTTTTGGATTGTCGGCCGTTTTCATTAGAGCGACTTATCCAAGGGTATATTTTGAAGATCTTAATATGTTCTTAAAAAGGTATTAGACATGTTTATGTCATGCGTTCCAGTCATATATTCCAAATTTACCTCTGAACATTTCGAAATACCGGATGATCACAATAAAAGTCCCTCTGCTTAGAATACTCTGTAGCTCTAATTTCACTAGTCTACAAATTGAAAAATAATTTTCATAGCAGAAACCACAATAATTGAATTTTATGCGTTTGACGACGCTGAATCTGGATATGAAGTCAGTTTTTCTCCATTACGTATCACTTTTTTGTTATACAACCTTGAGTAATTGCTAGAAAAGTATAAAATTTGCAGCGACTAAGTTTATCAGTATATGAAATTATACAAAATGTTAAATAAATTTGCAATACTCATCATTATAAAGCTTATTACATGAAAAAATCTTGTAGAATATAACAATAAGAGATAAAATGTACCTGCAATGTGTTATAACTGGAGTTGGAGAACACATAAATTACTTCTTCCTTTGTGTATGGTAGGGTCTTCTCTTTGGAGAAACCAACAGTAGTCACTCATCATCGATTGGTCCCATCTACCTTGGTAACGCAGCTTAATTTGCACAAATTTGGTAGGAAAAAGTCCAGGTAAGAATGCAAAAAATGAATTTTTAATGACATCCGGCAGCCTAAATTTTTATGTTTCAACAAAAGATTTTGTAGTAAAAGATCCCCATTGTGTGTTTTTTATTGCTAAGAAAACCATGGACTACATCCTTAAATGACTTCCATGCCGCTAGCTCTACATTATTCAACTTGCTGTCAAAATTTTCATTATTGAGTAATCTTCTAATCTGAGGTCCAACGAATATACCTTCTTTTAATTTGGCTTCACTTAACCTTGGAAACAATTGGCTTAAATATTTAAATCCTTGTTGTTCTTTATTCAGTGCTTTCACAAAATTATTCATCAACCACAATTTGATATGTACAGATGGCAAAATTACATGCTGAGGGTTGACTAATGGAACATACTTAATATTTTTTCCCCAGGAGTGAAGGTGTCTCTTTTGGGCCAGTTCACTTGTTGCACGACTGTCCCACAAATATAAGAAGCAGCAGTATTTTGTAAAGCCACCTTGAAGGCCTAGAAGAAGACCGATAACTTTGAGGTCGCCACAGATACGCCATAAATGAGTATCGTAATTCAATGCTTTTAAAATCAATGACATACTTTCATATGTCTCTTTCATTCCAAGCGCTATTGGTATGGAGGGATGCTTGTTTGCATTATGCAGTAGTACTGCCTTTAAGCTGGTTTTGGACGAGTCTATGAATAACCGCCAATCATCAGATTTATAAGGAACACTCAGAGCTGACATCAAACCTTGTATATTGCAGCAGGAACACAGCAGATCTGTCTTAGTGAAATATTGCATTAATTCTTTATTTCTGTTTCTGAAAAATGAAACTTTGGTATCATTATGGAATAAATTCCACTCCTTTAAGCGTGAACCTAGAACTTCTGCTTGTTGTTTTGATAAATTCAAGTCGCGAACCAAATCGTTCAGTTCCACTTGTGAAATGAGATGTTCACTATTTGATTTTTCTCGTATGAAATCAACGTCTTTTGAAGCTTGTGCCACCGCAGTATTTTCAGAACAATCCTCTTCAGAATCAGAAATATCCTGCCACGAAGCTGGGGCTGTAGGAATAGGTGAACCATCTCCATGAGCAACTGGTCTCATAGCCGATGGAACATTTGGGTACACAATATTACTTTTATTTTTTGCAGAGAAACCACTGACACTTGTTAAACACAAGTAGCAGTCGTCATAATGATTTTTCGGTTCACGCCAAATCATAGGTATAGCAAGAGGCCCAAATGCGTTTTTTTCCCTTTTAACCACTGCGTGAGCTCCACATAACACCTAATACACGTTAGATGCGGCGCCCACAATTTATCCTGATCTCCGAGTGGACAACTGAAATAATGTATATAAGCAGTTTTCATCAATTTTGACTCATTATTTATTGGTTCCGGGTGGGTGACTCTTTGTTTTTTAAGATAGCAGATCGTTTTTCTATTATGTGCCAAAAATGACATAATAGGGATCTTTAAAGTTATATAAATAAAAAATGCGACCTGATAGAAAATTTTTGATTACATTTTCTGTTTCAGCATTAAAAATACTTTATAAAACACTCATTGACTTATCTGTTACGAAAATCGTGTAGACCAGTGTTATCGGAGTGCCACCAAATTTCAAAATTCTCCAAATCTGCCTATATAGAAATATTTGGTGTTCTACAACAGAAAATACAAGGAAAAAGGAAAACAAATAAACAAGGCAACTGTGAAATGAAATTAAGAATGTTTTTTCTCTTAACAAAATGTGGGAAATAGCTTAAACTGGGATAGTTTGGTGTTGTAAGGAACACGTATGTATTTCTATTTGTAAAAGAAAGTTGTTCTCTGCAGCAATTGTATCGATTCAAAGAATCTGCTCAGTTCATCTTGTGTGATATTATGAACATGTGCCGATGCTGTCCTTCAAATATATCAAATTAGCGACTTGACCTCCATAAACCAAACCTTTTGACCGTCTCCACAACGAAAAATCAAAGGGATTAAGGTCCCGAGAACGTGTTAATCTAACTGTAAGGAATGAGTGACTAATCACTGTTATCGGTGAAATTTCGTTGTATATTTGCTTTGTTATTTTTTACCTTACACACTTATTTAATAGATTTTTCCGTGTATTTTCTGTTATACAGCTCTATATTTCTCCTTGCCGGCAGATTTTGAATCTAATTTTGCGCGAATTTGGAGTCCCCATCCATTGAATAGTATAACTGTCCTCTTGTAATTATTGGGGTAAAAACCAAAGTAATCATTAAAAAAATCTCGGGGTAAAGTTTTATATATATTTAATTATAAGAGAACACAGTTACAAAGGACGGTAAAAACATAACACAAACAATTAAAACATTTAGATACAATTTTGGGCAAAAAGCAGACGAGGCGTCCGTTACATTTAAAGTCCAAGCTCTCTCTGCCTGCGTAATAGCATATCAGCACGATGATAGATTGGTCACGTTTAGTGGCGCCATCTATATGTCAGAATTGGTAGTATAGTGTGCGTTATATACTCCCCCTCAGGTTTCGAAGACGTCCCGATGAGGAACCTGCAGTTGAGTCTGGTGGTTTATGCCTCGGACGACCCCGTTTCCTTAGAGGGTGCACTGGGTTTGTGGATTGTCTTTGGTTGCACGGTTTCACAGCTGATGTGTGATATATGCCCAAGGGCACTGTCGGCTCATCAGGGCTTGCTATCACGTAAGAGGTGGGTGACTTTTGCGTCACGATGACATATGGTCCATCTCTCTTTGCTGTTTTTCCCTTAGCGGTGCTGCTAATGGGATGGAGATCAATGTAGACGTGATCGCCTGGTGCATAGTGTGGGGCAGGTGATCTTTTCTTGTCTGCATATTTTTTGTGTTTGTCTTGTTTCTGCTCTAACCTCTCTTTCACTTGTTTGGCTATTTTTGCAAAACGTTTGAGGTAGGACGTAAATTCAGGGACGAAATTATCACTTTCAAGGACGGTTCTTAAGTCATGGGTGACATCATCAGTAGTTCTGAGCTCTCGTCCGAAAGTTAGATAGGCAGCAGTGTGTCCTGTCGAGTCACACTTTGCTGAATTCATTGCGAACCGGATATGTGGCAGATGTTCAGGCCAGGTTGTATGTTGATCTTTGACTAGGATTGCTAGTCTAGGCTTCAAATCCCGATTTTTCCGTTCCACTGGGTTAGCTTCAGGGTGGTATACTGGTGTTAGTGATTGGTCTATCTCTAACAGGGAACACAGTTGTTGGATCACAAAAGAAACGAATTGTGGTCCGTTGTCACTGATTATCTTTCGGGGTAAACCATACCGCATTAGTACTTCTTCCAACAGGACTTTAGCACATTCAGCCGCTGTAGCATTGGGCAATGCGAACAGTTCGACCCATCGGGTTGCCACATCTTCAAGGATGAAGATCCACTTCTTCCCATCTTTGCTCTCGGGCAACGGTCCAAATAGGTCCATGGATAGGACTTCAAATCTTCGCGACTGCACAGGAGTCTGTAGTAAACCAGCTGGTTTCTGGTTTGAGGCTTTATACCTATTGCACTCTGGGCAATTCTTGGTATATTCGGTGATATGCTTTCTCATGCCGGTCCAGTAATAACGGGAGGCTATTCTATGGAATGTTCCCTCGGCTCCGTAGTGTCCGGCAGCCGGTGCATCATGGTGCTCCTTGAGAACATTTTCCCTTTCTTGAACCGGAACAACGAGCTGTGCGTCTTCAGCTTCCACATCAGGGGCATAACGGTATAGCACACCTTGATTCATCAGGTAGCCTCTTGCAGTCCAATTTGCAAAATTTTAATTTTTCACTTCAGATTCAAAAGTGTCTATGATCTTCTTGATGTCGTTATCTTTAAGTTGTTCTTCCCTCAATTCTTTTGAGCTCCTGGAAGGCAACATCACAGAGACAGTGCAGGCTTCGCACGTATCCTCTTCATGTAGGCAAGTAGGGCGCGACAGCATGTCGGCCACTACATTGGCCTTTCCAGGGATATACTCAATTTTCAAATTGAATGCTTGTAACTGTAGGGCCCACCGGGCTAGTCTTCCGGACGGGGACTTCAGGCTCATCAGCCACTTCAGGGGCTGGTGGTCAGATGCTATGAGGACTTCTTGTCCATCCACATATCCTCTAAATTTGATGAGGGCCCACACCACGGCTAAGGCTTCGCGCTCGGTGGTGGAATAATTGCGTTCCGCACTTTGGAGTAGTCGGCTGGCATATTCGACGGGGCGTTCATCTTGACCTGCACCTTGCAAAAGTACCGCTCCTAAGGCATAGTTACTAGCATCAGTCCTTATCGTAAAGGGTTGAGTAAAATCCGCTTGCTTTAGTATTGGTGGTGTCACTAAGCATTTCTTTAGGGTGCTGAAAGCTTCTTGATGTTCAGATGTCCATGTCCAAGGTGTGTTTTTCTTGGTTAGATTACTTAAGGGTCTTGACAGTTCGGAGAAGTTCGGGACGAACTTTCTGTACCAAGAACAGGTTTGTAGAAATGACTGCAGTTGCTTGATATTCTTTGGCGGGGGAATATTTTGGATAGATGAAACTTTTTCCGGGTCTGCTTCAATTCCTTTAGGAGTGATCCATAGACCAAGATATTTGACCTTTGAACAGGAAAATGTACATTTATCGCGATTGGCACAAAGGTTGAATTTAATTAATTTGGTAAAAACTGCTTCTAAGTCCTTTAAATGTTGGTCGAAACTTGGGGATAAAACTATGATATCATCCAGATAGGCCAGGACTGGCAAATCTCTTCTGAATACATCCATTAATCTCTGAAAGGTTGCAGGTGCATTTCTTAGTCCGAAAGGCATTTTGTTGAATCTATAGGTTCCAAAGGGACACACGAAAGCAGTTTTGTCCTTGTCAGGTGGGTAAACATTTACTTGGTGGTATCCTGCTTTCAAGTCGATGGTGGACATGTAGGCTGTATGCTTCGCATCCTGCAGGAGGTCATCCATGCGGGGCAAAGGGTAGACATCGGGAACTGTGATGGCATTCAGCTTCCGGTAGTCGATACACAGCCTCACATCTCCATTAGGTTTGGGAATCAGGACCACAGGAGCTCCATAGGCGGATTCACACTCCTCTATGATGTTCTTCTGTAGCAAGTCATCAAGTTCTTTCTTCAATAACTCCTTCTTAGTTGGGGGCATCCTATATGGAGGAACAGCCACAGGTGGGTGGTCTCCGGTATTGATGTGATGTTCGATCAATGGTGTTGTCCCTCCCCCTAGCTTGAAGACAGTGTCAAATTTGGCAATTAGATCATTGAGATCTTTTCTTTGGTGAGGATCCAGGTTTTCTCCTTCCTCTCTCAGTTGACAGATGTTGGATTCTATCTGTTCTTTGCCCTGAACGGGAGTCAGAGGTAATTCTTCACCGAAGGGGTACTTTTCTTTGGGCTTGTCATGAAAAAACCAGTTTTTGTTGGCTAAGTCCAGTACCACTCTAGCGGTCTCTAGGAAATCTGTTCCTAGTAAGGTACGGTTGTTGGTTGCATCCGGCAGGATAATGAAGTTGGTCATAATCTTGCGGTCTTCCAAGTATACTGGAACCTGGGTGGTGAGACATTTCTCCAGAGTCTGGGATCCATTTGGTAGGTGCAACGTCAGCTCCGTCTTCTGAAAAGGTAAGTTGTTTTCCTTAAACAGGGAGTAGAGATATGCTCCAGCTATGGAATGTGTAGAGCCTGTGTCAGCGCACACTCTTCCATAAACTCCGCAAATAGTTGCGTCCAATAGGGTTATTGGTGATCCCTTGGTAATTGAAGCAAAGGCTTTCAGGTGATTGGTGGAGACCTTCTTCTTTGGCGGCGAGCAATCTGGGCATTTTGCTTTGATGTACCCGGGTTTTCCACAGCCAAAACATGCTACGCCAGGTTTAACTTCGAGTGGAGGGTCAGGATTTGATCCATCCGTTCTATTTCCATGGAAAGGAAAAGTCTTTTTAGGTGGGTTAAGACGGGTTGTGTCTTCTTTATGCCTTTCAAAATTTCTTTTCTTGAAAGCCGAATTTTTTCTAGAGGTGGAGCGTTGGTTGTCATACGCATCCAGTTTGTCAGCCAGTTCTCCAGGGGAATTCCATGTATGCCAGTCAGCCAGTTCTCCAGGGGAATTCCATGTATGCCAGTCATCCAGGAAATGTTCACGGGCCTCTGGTGGGGCTTTCCTTTTCAGTTGGTCAGCCAACATCAGGTCCTTTAGCTGGTCAAAGTTGGTGACATTCAGCTCTTCTAGCCATCCTTCCAGGTAACTGCGGATTTCAAAGTAGAAGTCGCGCCAGGTACTCTCAGGAGTTTTTCGATGCTGGCTGAAAAGTTGTCGGAAGCGTTCGCTGGTTAGCTTGAACCGCTTCAGCAGGACATCCTTCACGTGGGAATACTCCTGAGCCTTCTCTTCAGGCTCCCTTGCGATCAACTTAGCCACATCGGCTGGTAGGACACCGATCAAGTAGGCGACCCATTTGGCCTCTGGAATCTTCAGGAACTTCAACTGTCTCTCAAAGAGATTTAAGAATAATCCCATATCATCCTGCTTGGGGTTGAAGTAGGGAATCAGCTTTTTTAACTCGAACTTGGGTAAGTCAACATCACCTTCGGAAGCATGGGCTTCGGAGCCTGCAGAAATTTTCTGAGCTTCTAACTGTAGTCTCAACTTTTCCAATTCGAAGCGGTGATCCTGTTCTCTTTTCTTTTCTTTTTCAGCGCGATCCAGGTCCATTTGTTTTTTTCTTAGGACTCGTTCTGCCTCTTTTTCTTTTTCAGCACGGTCAAGGGTTGCTTGTCGTTCCCTATCGGCTTCTTCAGCTTTTCTATCCTCAATGATAGTAGCCAATCTTTCTTTAGCAAAGTCTTCATCATACTGATCAGATTTGACGATGAGATTCTTCAATTCGACAATCCTTATGTCAGAAGCGACATCGACGCCAAAATCTTGAGCCAGGATCCTCAGATCCTCTTTCTTTCCACGCGCGAGGAAAGACATTGTTGCCTGAGGGGGGTATTGGGGAGAAGAAGAGTTCCAACGAAATTTTGTGGACGAGAAAAGAAAACTGTCCTAATTGGATGTAACAGTCCTAAACAATGTCTTATTTAACTGGTGTATAAATTGTGTAAGCTGACATAAAATATTAGTAACACAAGATCGGTAGAACATAAACAGTACACAGGGTGTGAATACAAAACAATATGCCTACTTTCTCTTTTAAACAAAACAAAATTAAAAGTTACTAAATATTCTTAAAATTTAAAAATTTTCTTTTAAATTATTCAACAATGAAAGGTTTACACAATTAAATCAATTAAGTTTTGAGCACAGTACCATGCCAATCCTGTAACAATAGAATTCTTAAAAAATCGAAACAATAATAGCGACGAATCAACTAAAATTCTAAATGAAGTTCAAAACCAGAATTTTAAACAAAATAAAAATTCAAATCAAGCCTAAATTTAAACCAAAATTAAATTTAAAACCAGAACCAAGTTAGAATCAAAGAATTCAAACAAAAAACCAAATTAGAATTAAAGGATTCTAAACCGAAATCAATTCTAAATTTAAGTATTTAAAACAAAACAGAATTTACAGTAAGATAGATTCAAACAAAAATCAAAATCAAAACAAATTTAAATATATATATATATAATATAATATGTATTCTTATTGTAAAATTTGTCATACACAATGTTAAACATTCTATGCTTTCTGTTTCACCAGGGTGGCCAAAACAAGATTCAAAATTACAATCACAATAAGAGAAATACACTTATCTGTAAAGACATTAGCAGGTTGCGAATTTTTATTCCTCTTGTTGTCGGGATGACAAACACTTCAGAGACCTACCAAATCCTGTGAAAATGCGAGAGAGAGCTGGGATATTTTATTTCGGGCCAAACGTTGGGGGGCCAATTTATAACTGTCCTCTTGTAATTATTGGGGTAAAAACCAAAGTAATCATTAAAAAAATCTCGGGGTAAAGTTTTATATATATTTAATTATAAGAGAACACAGTTACAAAGGACGGTAAAAACATAACACAAACAATTAAAACATTTAGATACAATTTTGGGCAAAAAGCAGACGAGGCGTCCGTTACATTTAAAGTCCAAGCTCTCTCTGCCTGCGTAATAGCATATCAGCACGATGATAGATTGGTCACGTTTAGTGGCGCCATCTATATGTCAGAATTGGTAGTATAGTGTGCGTTATAATAGTATAAATTTGAAATTTGGTGGAATTCAAAATTTGAAATTGGACATCGTGGTACGGAACAGCCAATATGAGGGTGCACTCCATCTTGCATGAAGTTACAGTTTTCGAAGCGATTACTTTTATAATTTACAGACAATTTAGTTTATATTTGCATTAGATACTTACACATTGAGCTTTTTCCATGTATTTACTGTTGTACAGCGCCATATTTCCCTCTATGGGCAGATTTTGGAATTAATTTTGCTGGGATTCCTGCTCCACATCCATTGAATAGAATAAATTAAGAATTTAGTGGAATTCTGATAATTTCTTAAAGCGATCGAGTGCTTCCTTTTTATAAAGTATATATGATGCAATAAAAGTCTATTAATCATTTAAGCACCTACAAATTTTTCTGTTTTGTGTCCGTCTGTAAACATTAACATTCAGAAAATGATTCAAAAGTATATTTAATTTTAATCGCATGATTCTTTCACGGTGTTGCAATTTTCACAAATGGTATATTTTGAAACGGTAGTATTCTCAAAGATATGTATGTATTTCATGATAGAAAAAAAGATAATCGTGTCTATCAACATGTAAATAATTCATGCTCTTTAAGCATAATCCAAGGTGCATTTCTTAATTTTTTTGATTCCTACTTGACGATTTAGACTAATTTTATACGATGAACTTCTTAAAACTCACTTGTAAGGAGCAGTCGAAATAATTTGAAAAATAAAATCTGCAGTATAATTCCTATTTCTTAATTTACTTATGTATCAAGTATATTGTAACTTGTATGTAGTTCTTGTATGCACTTGTGCGAAATATCGTGAGACTGCAATATAAAACCAAAAACAGCGAAAATGGAGCTATTTCTTTATTTCTACAAGCACCCTTTAATTATTAGATTCTTTATTCACATACTTTTGAAGTCCACAGCATCGTAGATGTTTTTATTACGCAGTAAATTATTGAGAAAAATAGTTTAATTTGGGTGAAATGAATTAAGAACTTCTTAAAAAGAAAAAAATTCTCATCAGCCTGGAAAGAAAAAATTAAGTTATGCTTTCATGATAGCTTTATTGTGTGAAATTAAGTTGAATATAATTGAGTTTTTTAAGGATATTTAAGTTGTAGGGATAAAAGAAAATTCATTTGGGGCGCCAGCGTTGAAACTAGTGACGCTGCCAATTCTGCCACAGCACACTTATAATGGGAAGACCTCAACTCAAGAATCAGCTGAAGCGAAAAGCGGCTATCTTATATTTTGTTGACATCACTGTATTACATTATAATTAATAGAATTTTTTTCTTACTTTTCGTTGCAGTGATTCTACAATTATCAGGTGCATACACAAAAATGTTTCAGAAGCAGAAACTGTTTTGCTTTTGGATGGCCTACTTACCATGTATTATACTTACAAAAGCAGAAGCTGTGGAGGTAAGATAAAGAATATTTTCAATTTTATTTTTGTAGGAAAATAAAAATCATCTAAATAATTTGAGCCTTAACGTGTTTTCTGGGAGGATTTTACTCCTCTTGTCAGATTTTCGAATTGTGTAAGAGAGCTGCTTTTCTCCACAACACACCATAATGACTAAATAACCACATCCTTTGATTGAAAGAATGCCAGAAAAGATTTTATTGGTAAAGAAGGTCAAAACTGGTTAAAAGTAATGCCGGGACGAAGAACATATATATGCATTTAGAACTTTTTAGAGTTAACATCGCCATCAGATGCATGGCATCTGTCGATTTATTTCTTTTATGTAACTAATTATTCTTACATTTGTTATACGGTTCCACTTACTCAACACCTGACCTTTTTCACATCCTTTATCGTTTGTCCCTTTGAAATTATTCTGATTACACTTTCACACTTGTCGTTTCCTCAACTTCGACCAATTCGTTTCATTATCCTTCTAATATAAACTGTATCTCCTTTATCATTACTATATCTATTACTTGTAGAATGTTTTTCAGTACAATATTTCGAGTTTTTTGAGTTTACCACATTACATATTACTATTACTGTTACTGAAAGATCGATAAAGCAAGGATAGAGAATAATCTGCACTCGAATTTCTTTCACAGTATGTATTTATTGTGATGTTACAATAAGTCCGGATGTGGATTACTTACCTTTTAAAATCTAGAAAACGTCCGTAGTGGTCTAATGTTTCGCAGCACTTTCTCACATGTTTAGAGATGTGCGAGCACTCGTGATCGGAGCTTTACGTTAAGTTTAAAAAATTTGTTTTAGAATCCGGCTAGGAATAACACGGGCACTCGGTCCATTGGAGCTCGGGTAACCAAGGTTCTGTATCAGTATGGAAAATACAATGTAACTGAGAGTGCGTATTTCAGAAATACATCAGGACGCAATTAGTATAATATCCATTTTTTCTTAACCAAATTCTTTTAAATGATATTTCTATGTTAAAATCGGGGCCAGACCTACACCTACGGTTAGACTCAAGTTCTTTACAGACTTGGAGAATTCCAAGAATTCCACGAGCATGTCAGAGCACCCGATAAAGTCAAAACTTATCTTTGTGGTATTTCTTCCAATTTACTCATAGGTCTCTAAATTACAAACTAGGCCTAAATTTTCAAGAAGCTCTAGTTCAAACCACGTGAAACAATAATTACTTTACAAAGCTTCATTTAATGTAAATAATTTATCTCTCTCAAATGGTTTTAAGAAATGTAAGGCCTGTCAAAATGAATAACATAATGAATTCATTAGTCTAAATCAAGAAAAGAATTTATTTATTCAAGTAAAAATGTACGCTTTATATATAGTTCGGACACTTTTCCATGATAAACATATCTTTATGATTGTAATTTCATATCAATAGAGTTCACGGCTTTTCAATGGAATACCAAGTCATACTTAATGCAACGTCATTTGCAAGGAAGGCTATATGGAACCCCTTTTAGTGCGTTGGCTGAATTCATCCCATTTTAGAATAGACTTTACTTCAAACAATATCAACACAGTATTTCAAACTCGTTATACCATGTAGTAAAAAATGACCAAACCTTCAATCATTTGACTGTCAGAACTCTGATTTCATACACGAAGTTCTTAAATTAAATCCCTTACCGTTTTGGAACGTATTCTGCATAGCAGTTTAAGCCAATCTATTGAAGAACCGAAAGTATCCGCAACCTCCACTCACATAATATTCCAACTTCCATTCCATGTGAGGTGGCACACTGCTACAAATCCTAGTGTACCGACGTGGGAAGTCATACAGCAGTCATATTACATTACAATAGCCGATCTCCTCTCGTAGATGTACAAGGTAGTTTGGGATCACAGCGATACGCCAGCAGATCACATAACCTGTTGTTTGCCTTTCATGTCGTGTGCCCAAGGTGCTATTTACAATAATGTCCCGTCATTCGTAGTTTGCATCTTCCAGAAGTGCCACCTTGGTGTTGAAAACCTTGCCCAAGGAGATCCCAAGATCTGTCTCCTATTGAGTATGCCTGATATGCTAGACCGTCAATTGGACCACCCAGGAATGGAAGGTATTTGGAACGAAAAAGACCTGGCTTAATATGCCATAGGAAAGCGTAAGGATTCCATTTGACTCCATGCCCATCGGCATGTATCACATTCGATTTGTAGCTATCTTCGTGGATTGGTGAGCAGGAAAGAGTAGGGTGTAGAACTCCTAGTTTATTTTAAAACAATTATCTTTTGTTTGAGTACATCAATTAAAATTTGAATACGGTTAGGTGGGGCAAGTGCGAACCCAAATCTTCCAAGTTCATCTTGAAACAACTATTACCCTGTCTCTGTACTTTGAGATTTCAAATTTTTACCTGGAATTGCTGTGGCTAAGCGGGATTGCCTACTCCGCTAGCAACCTGCGAGTTGTAGGCGAAACAAGCTCGATTTTTCCTTGGATCGATTTCTTTCTTCTATGTCAATAAAACTTTCCTTGTGGTTGTAGTCCATTTATTTGACATTGTTCGGCGCAGCTTGACCAAATATGGCTCTCGTGCCATAAAATCCCCAATCCAATCAACTATCCATATTTGTACCACACTCACATCCTTTTACTAATATGTTTATGCAAATTTGTTTAAAATTTTACCATTGATATAATTAAAAAATACTTTTCAATGCTCCTTCATGGGATCGCACTTGCCTCACATGATGGGAGAAGTGCATATCATGAATGTTTTCTTATTTGCAATGTGATGTATTTTGAGTGGGGTCAAGAGCATATAATTTCATTCATGTCCTTTGGTCACGCAGCTTCTTTCCCAAAATTCGAAGCGCTCTAGCGTTGAAACTACTCTATAGGACTCCTTCAAGTATTTCAGCCAAGTGTCATCCCCTACTTTAACCAGACATGTTTTATATTCAGGGGACTTACTTGCCCCACCTCACCTTAGAAAATGTTTTATTCAGAATTCAATTATAACGTAATAGTAATTTCTAAATGTTTCTATTGATGAATGTTTTAGGCAGTGACAAGTGGGACTAAAATGATGGAAAAAGGCTTCGTCTACAAGTTTGTGCATCCTTGGTTAGGTACGGGGCTTTTAACCAGGTATATTAACACTTTTTCCCTTCACAATTGAACTTTATACGTGGGAACTTAGTTTAAAAATCTGAGTACATTAAGAGTTGCCCCCTTAAATTCAAATATATTACCATTTTAGAATATTTAATAGTTTTGAAAATATTCTTCAAATGAACGATGTAGAGCAGGGGTGTCAAACTCAATTAAAACACGAGCCATTTAATGCAACTGGTAAGATTCACGCGGGCCACATCACATTTACAAATTTTCTTAAAATTATACTTTGAAATTAGGATTCAGGAATATGCATAAGATAATTAAAACACATTATGTAATTAAGTGAAGTTAGGGTAATAATTTATAATATTGCTATATAAATGCTTTTATTTAAACGTTTATTTAATTTAATGTATTTATAAAACTAAAATTAATATTTTTTGCCGGAAACTTGCCAGGTCTTTCCTCCTGCTAGTTTTCCAATATCTGGATTCAAAGACTGAGAACAGACAATCTTCATTATGTCAGATAGATATTTATCAGTTAATCTTGATCTGTAGGCCGTTTTATTTAATTTCATGGACGAAAATAGTTGCTCACACAAGTACGTACTCCCAAAATAGCATAAAATTTGAGCAGCAAACCTTTTAATTTTCGGGTATTTTTCACCTAAATAAGAATATATTTTGGGAATTCCCACTTCTCGATATTTGTCTTTTAAAACCGAATCATTCTGGAAATCAATTAATTCCAGTTGTATCGAAGTGGAAGCATTTTCAACTTCAAAGGAAAAAGGCCTAATAAAAAGATAAATTTTTTTTTGTAATTCTTTGAAATTAACTTTGAATTAAAACGTTTATCGAATTCGTTTTCGATTTCTTCAATTTTACCACAATATTGTCAAAATGAGCAACTTTGATTTTGTGCTTTTAACTGTTTATACGTAGGAAAATACGTCAAAACGTTTTTTGTAGATGATTTTTAAACAAAGTCAGTTATTGTACAAAACTACTTTTGCATCGTACATATTCGTTATTAATTAATCTTTGCCCTGAAATATAATATTAAGATTATTCAGATGACCTGTAACATATTGTCCTGTTTTCATTTTATTTCAGAGCACCGTGGACCACAAAAAATTTTCTCGGTGGCCACATGCGGCCCGCCAGTTTGACGCCCCTGATGTAGAGCATTGTTTCCTAAAAGTTTTCGGACTACTGTCCCTTTAAGAGCTTCTATTTCATAAACACCCATTAAAGTTTGCCAAAAATTGTGCATTGAAAATTAACTTTTGATGCTTTTTAAAAATTTAGATATTTATCTTAGAAATTAAAATATATTGTTTAAGAGTTAGAATGCTCGACAGTCATATATGGAGAGCTGTATTGAAGATAAATGATAATATTTTATTTCATTCGAAATTAGTTTATGTTGATTTAATTATTTAGTTAAATTATTTAATTAAGGTAATAGAACCCTTTTAATAAAAGAAGGAAAATATTTGAAATCATACAGTTATAATGTAAGTTCATCTCGCACACATGACTTCATGCACAAGAAAAAATATCTATTGGAATTAGAAGAATATCCATTTCTTATTTATGTTACTTTTTCAACAACTCAGCTCTCCTTGTTTTCGAGCGTCCCTTCCTTTGAATCTTCTTACGCCCACAGAGGGCGGTAGTGCCCATTTTGAAAATTAGACGTAGAGTTCATTTGCAATTACATTTTAAATGCTATAGTTATATTATGGGATTATGCTCCATGATTGCTTTTACGCACTCATCTGAAATAGCTGTTTTACGGTGTTGTAAATGTTTCATCAAATTCACTTATTTGAATCGTTTATTGCAGAAACCCGTCAACAGACATTTTTATGGAATTTTTTTTCTTACGGAATAAGAATCTCATACTGTAAACACAATTTTTGTTCACCATCCCGTCAGATGCCATTCCGTTTTATGGGTTATTATTTACAGTGAATATTGTTTTTAGTGCAGAAACACGACAAGCGACATAACATAGCGGGTTTCTGCTGTAAATCTGTTTTCAGTTGTTTACATTACTAAACAGTAAGTTGTCACGTAGAGGTTAAACTTCAGTGTTGTGGTTATACATTGGTTGCTCAAAGACATTTTTTGAACGATTTTAATGGACTGAAGATAAATTTTTTACGAGAAATTTTTGTGTTTTAAATGTTCTATTTGATAGACCTTATTGTTAACTATCTTTCCACACCTTAATTTTCATGATAATAATGCCTTTGTAGTATCGACAGAGGTATTTTGTCCCATTCTTGTTCCACAGTTTTCCGAAGTCCTTGAATGGTTTTTTGTCGACGTTTCGATAATGCTCTTTATAAGAGTCCAAAAGCATAAAAATCCAATGCAAAACCGGCAACAATACTAAATCCCTTAGAGAAAGTTTCTTTAGATTCTTTGAACCACGTTTTAAGATTTTTCTTTTCTGGAATTCCTTTTATTCGTTAGATACTAAAAACAATCAAGATTTATATTTGAAACATTGATAGAGGTAAGGGAAATTAAGCGTAGGGTGAAAAAAACAAAGATCAAGATCACTGTGATGCTGTTTCAAGTGAAACTCCATCCTCAAAAACAAAAAATAAGTCATGTGTGTGTACAATATTAAGATGAATAGTGTTCTTGTTCCAGTTTGCAAAAGTGTTTTTTACAAATCCATGGAGTTTCTCGCGATTGAATTGGAAAACTGACTAACCTATTAGTTTAGAATAAAACACCTGTCGATATGAGAGGCAAGAATCGCAGAGGATATGCCATTGAAGGTAATATTTGTGTCCTTATACAGCAACATAAATCTCGATATGAAGTCAAGGAAACCTATTATGGAGCAAACCAAAAAAATATTTGGATACAAGGTTAAATATTTCTAAAATGTATGAGATGTTTCAAACCGAACATCCCGAGATGAAAGATAAAATCAAGTATAGTTTTTATTACAAATATTTTAAAGAAAATTTCAATTTTCATTCAGGCGGCCACAAGTTGACGTTTGCAGCCAGTATGAAAACTTCAGTCCAAGACTAAGAGATCCTTGTTTAAGAGACAGCGTCAAGTGTAGCATAACAGCTGAACAAATGGTTCACAAGCGGTGGGTCAAGAAGTTTTATTCAAAACTAAAAGAAATCAGTGAAAACAAAGAGGAAGATACAGTGGCACTTTTTTGACTATATGCAAAATCTTCCGTTATACCGAACATACTTGTTCAAGAAGTTTTCTATATGCGTCAGCTTTGGCTTACTGTATTTCGTATTCATGACATAGAATTCATGACAAAGCAAAATTTTCCATGAAGGTGAAGCTAATAAATTGCCAGATGAAATTTGCTCACTCTTATTGCATCATTTAAAAAAGTTCTGAGTTAAGTAAACCACCTAGTTCTCTTCAGCGACGGTCTATCTAGCCAAAAGAAAAACCACATCGTTGTTTGGTTTTTAATGAAGCTTTGTAATAGGAGAATGTTTAAGACTGTGACTCACTACTTCCCAGTAAGGGGATAATTTTTTTTAACCTGCGATCCGATCATAATTTTGGATCCATAAAGCGTGTTGTGCGAAAAGTGGACAGACTGTATACGCCAAACCAGTACGCGGGGGTGTTTCTAAAAGCCAGTAAAACTGAGCGTTTGTCCTTCCACCAAATAACCAGCGAGAAGATCTTCAGTTTTATGTCTTGGTGGCCTTAGTTCTACAAAGTTTTACAAAAGAAACTGTGAATTCAGATGAAACATCTGGAAGAACCGTTCCCAAGAACCAAAGAATCCCATTCAAAGTATCATCTTACAAACAATTTGAATTCAACAAAGCAAGCCAAGGAAAATTTGTTGCTAAGCACTTTATTGATGGTTTTTCGTCCTCAACGTTTACCTTTGAAAAGAACAAGGACGTTCCTGAACTCCCAACAGTGAGAGGGTACCCTTCTGGAAAAGTACCCATCAATAACAAAAAAAATTGATCACCTGAAGAAGCTAAGTAACTACACTAGAGGGTATGAAAGTTTCTACGCTAACATCTTCCAGTGGCTTACTACGGAAGCTAAGTGCAACGTAAACAGGGAATGCGAAGATGAGTAGGACCATAGACTGAAAGGAGATGCGAGTCAAGTTTTTTTTTTCACAGTAGTATTAATTTTTAGCTTTTTCCGTTTAATTTCAGTAATGCATAGTAGTTTTCAAGGGTGTATAGGTTCTGTGATCTTTAGTAGGACACTAGTACCATGGTAAGAGTTACCATCAGTTTACTGATGTATGTTTAACAAATCAGAAAATTAGTTTAAATTTTTCATTGTTATTTTAAAAAACTAGTGAAAACTCATAGTTCAGCGTTTGATTCTGTGTTCAAATAAAAATATATAGTTTATAACATTGTATTTTTTTGTAAAAAATCCTAATACCACAACAAAATTAGGAAATTAACTTTAAAATGCATATTTTTACAGTAAAAACGTATTTTATTGTAGAAACCCGCTAATTGCGAAATTTTATTTTTTTAAAAAGTAAGGAATGAATATTATAATTTAATTACAGGAACATCCACTTCGAGAAGATGTTAACTAATACTCTATATTTTTTAAGCCAAAATCTATATTAATATCAAAGAGAATGTTCTTTATTTTCCGAAAATTTGAAAAAGTATTCTTAGTTGGTTTCTGAAGTAAACGATTCATTAACAAACACGAAGGGCTATTGAAACTTTTTATGATAAAAAATGTCGAAAATGACAACAAATAAAAGTTAAATTAAGTATGACTATTTGCTTAATTTCTTTTAATTGGAGTTCCATTAATTTATAATATAAAGGATAAACTTGCACAAATCAAATAAAAATAGTTTTGTTTCGTTGAAATGATTCTTACGTTTGTGTCTTTTAATTTTCAGTCACGGTAGTAAATGGAAATCTCGCAGGAAACTTTTAACTCCAACTTTCCACTTCGAGATCTTGAAAGAGTTTTTGCCTGTCTTTAATGCACAGAGTAAGAAATTGATTAAATGTCTAAGGAAAGATATCAATAAAGAATTTACAGAAATTGGAACACCAGTAACCCTTTGCAGCCTCGACATAATATGTGGTAAGCGTTTGAATTTGCTCATTAGAAGTGGAAGTTGCCTGATTAATTGTCTGTCTGCAATGTTGCCTGATTAATTGTCTGTGGGCAGCGTAGTATAGTGGCTGATTTCCGACTAAGAGTCAACATGAACAACACATAATTGTTTGTTGGGGGGTTTCTCATTGATTGTTATAGAGAACGTGTAAAAACTGCATACTTGTCCCATGGATACGTCCAAAGCATCTCAGCGATGATAAATATTTTCGGCAGTTTTTGACAGTAGAAGATATTTAGCGTTGTTATCATGTGGTGTATAGTAATGAGTAAGCATGCCAGTCTTCAGTTGGTGTCGAAAGTTCCCTGTAGACCGTTCCGATAGCATCGAGATTAAAAACTAACAGCTAAAACCATCACCGACTATGATCAGGTCCACTCCTGAGAGATACGCTGCCCACAAGTAAACCTCAGAGAGTTGCCCCCTCTTCGAAAAGAATATTTCATTCTCTAAAAAATAAAATTTCGAAAATATTTTATTTTCTAATAGAAGCCCTTCATGTAGCATGTATTCAGAAACTTTTTTCAGATGACCCTGTCCTCTCTATCCCTGTTCGGTAATGCCGTAATTTTAATGGACATTAATTTTCAAATATTTTCAGACTTTTGACGAATTCACTCATTTTTGATGGCTTGTGAATAAAATAATAGACGATCAAGGTACAGAAAATATGAACACCATTTAAATTATTGAGATTTTTTATTAAAATCCTTATCATACAATACTTAAATTATGGTTTGAAACAAAACTCTTTCACTCTCTCCTCTCTCTGTACGTGTGATCATCACACTTTCGTTAATAATTTTTTTGTGAAAATCTCTTCTCTATTGTAGAAACTACCCTGGGAGTGAATGTTAATGCTCAAGATAATAGTGAATTAGAATATGTCAAAGCAGTTAACAGGTAATTTTCAAATTTGAACCTATCGTTAATGAACTCGTGCAAGAAGTTTCTTTCAAAAATTTGAAAACTCAGATTCTGTATTCATACACATTCTTATTTTTAGATATAAAAGCTAAACAACATCCTTCATTTACAAAATATATTAATAATAATAGCTATATAAAAGAATAGGGAAATATTCTTAAAATTGGACAAGTTTTGGAAAGTGTACAGTATAACAGTATAATTAGGAAATGCATTATAAGCTGATCATTAGTAAAAGTACTTTTCATAAAATTTCTTTAAGAATATGGATTCAATCTTTACTTGAAATAAGCAATTCGCATAACGCAGTAAAGATTTAATACTTTCTAATCAATATTCGTAAAATTTAAATTAACATAAAGTTTTTTTACTCTGTACATATGGTTTAAGGCCGAGATTAGATTGTTTCATATGAGGGCAATCAAAGGTTCTCCAGAAATGCTTGTTAAAGGATTTTTACCAATTTTTTAGATAATCAGGCATGAATCAGGTCGAAAAATTTCATGCATATTCAAGTAACCCATTGGTGTAAGATAATTTTCTACCCTTTAGAATTATTTTGAAAGTGTGTGTGTTAAAGTTAAATTACAGGCAAGATTGAGAGTATATCTGCGAATTTCTCCATTTACTTCATTCCATTTTATAACGTAAAATTTCATTAATACACTATGTTGAAACTAAGTTTCCGGATACCGATGTTTCACAAAATGTATCTTTTATTGAAGTTTCAATAAGGTGTGGGCCTATCAAAGGCTGTAATTACTCTCTGCACTCTTTTGGGTATATTTTGGATAAGTTTTTCTTAACGAGCAACTGGTATTTTGCACCACCAGTCCTTCAAATATGGTAGTTATTTCTCACAGAGAAATGGGAAGTGTTGGAAAGATTCCCAACCGACTTTCGATTCAAAAGGTCTCTATTTGATTCATGTCGGTGCTTTGAGAAGAGCAGGGCATATTTTTCCCACCTGAATCTTGAAACAACTGTTGAACATATCGTGCAATAAGACATGGTGTTTTATCATGCTGATAAAGGTATGGTCCCTCTCCTTAGTACTAGAGCAGAGTTGGTACCGTAGAATTGTCTAGAACGCCCAAGCTTGTCTAGGAATTTATGGTGCCAGTCATAGTAACCAGCTTGTCTTGCCCATCCTGACTCGGTTCTAAATCACAAAACTACCACCACTGAACTTCATAGATTGGACGATACACAGGAACACGTAACGTTCGCTAGGCATTCACTATTCTCAGCAGCAGATTAGAACAATATGAAACGATTCTACAATCCACAAAATGTTCTTACACTGATCCAGCACTAATTCCTATTACCTTTTCATCAATTATACGTTATTGTACATTTAAAGAGTTACCAATGTTAACATGCAGCTGCTAGTTCATGAAAATTCCATTTGTACAATTTCGTATTAACCGTCAAATGGCCAAAGTTAACATCTGCGGAATCTTGGAAATTTTTAGTAATAGTTTTAGTAAACGTTTAGTAAGAGCACACGAATAATCAGAAGATCGTACCACGCATTTCACATCAGCACAATCATTTTCCACAGTTTTTGTGACGCCCTGTTTCTTGATTGTTGCGACATCTTCGTGCTTCCTTTTAGTAACTATATCCTGCACAGCTGATAGGCTGCTGTAATTTGGCCGCAATAGTACATTTGGGTAAGTTACTCAAATGGCCTTCTGAGGACCTCTATCTTGAAATCCGTTAACAGCACGTTCACTGTTTTATCGTATGAATACCTGCCCGAGGCCTGTTATTTGTCTCTGCTCTCCTTATGCCCCTTTAGTGCCGATCACATGGTCAGAAATAATATTTCCCCTTAACCAATGAGGTGTGTGTGTCAGAGAATCACTTTCAACATACGAGTAGTACCCCTTTAATCACGAGTAATTAAGTACTTTTACCTGTAAAAATTAAAATTTTGTAATAAAATATCACCCTATTCTCATCAAAGGGTAAAAATGAATCTTACCTTCGAAAAATACACGACAGGCCAAGTTATTAAAGACACCATACTAATAACGAGTCCTTTACCTCTGGTTACAGCCGTAATTCTAGGCATAGATTTTATAGTGTTGGAACTGTTGTGCAGGAATATTGGACCATGCTGAAATATTCGCCCTCCTGCGGCGTTTCTAGGCTTCGAATGGATGTTTCCACCTCGATTCGTGCCAGTCGCCCGTCACTTCATTGAACGACAATCTGTTTCCTTCCACTGTTGCACCAATTGTTTGGCCCATCTGCCATTCTCTGAATGCTTGAGATCCTGTTGCACGAAAAATGCTGGTTGGCAGTTTCTGAAATACTGGAACCGGCTTTTCTTCCTCACGAAAAGGGTCTCGTTCGAAATCGTTTATTTTTTTTTGTCTTACTCACATACTCGGACCTAACAGTACGGATTAGCTGTACTCATTATACCGCAAATGCCTTTAATAGGCTATACGTTGCTATCACCTTGCATCACTTATGGACCCGTTAAAGTTAGAATCGGGGTGTCTAATAATTTGACTACTCAATATATATGCAGTCCCCGTCAATATATTATGAACAGGTAACTTACAGACATATGACTAATGTACTATAACCGATTTTGATGTTTGTCTTGCACCATAATAATGCGTATCTAATTACTCTTTCAGAACATCATTGATAATCATGGAGCGGCTAAGAAATATTTTTCTTTGGCCTGATTTTATATATCGTTTCACTCAAGATGGGAAAAAACTGAAGCACGACCTGAAGCTTCTACATGCCTTCACTCGATCTGTAAGATTGGTTTAGTTTCATTTTTTGATGTACGAGGGTTAATAGAACGGGACCTGCGGCTTAAAATGAATCGGAACCACTGCGAGCATCCAAGTCTAGATCAGGATTAAAACCCAGAGCCTGTGGAGTCGACAGGAAGGCTCCTTTGCTGATAATTACAAATTAAAATGGCAGTTGATAGTTGTAAAATTAAAAACACTGGAGCAACAGTCCTAACGTTATTAAAATGAAAATTTTACTACAAATTATGCATTAAGAGTTAGCTGAAGACGATACTACAATGAGTTTTTGTTTACTTAGTTGCAAATGATGACTGTGAAGTGTTCCAGATGACAAATACTGTCCAAGTTTAAAAAATGATATTATGGAAGATAACAAGTCTACTGTATTCTAAACATTTTTAGTTACATTCTTCAGTGAGATATATTAATAAATAGCCTGAAAAGAGAGCATAACCGATCACCAAATTACTAATTTATTGTAGATTACTATTTTTTATTGATTTCATACTCCAGAAAAGAAAATATTTTAATAAATATGTGAATAGGATAAGTAATCAGTAAAGGACTTATAAAAACCTAAGAATACGAGTTTTTTCGAAGTTTCGAGAGGAAATCTGTATGAATGGGCGTAAACATAATACCTCATTTGTACGTAGATAAATAAATTTTTAAACACTACTAATTTTTATTTATAAGGAATTAATTGTAGTTATTTATAAGGAAATAGTTGTACACAATTTTTGTTTCTAACAGAAGAGGTTTTAAAAGATGTTGTCGATGATTATTAGTCTGGCTCCCTAAATTGATATAACTCTACTTTATTTTACTTCTGAGAAAAATCTTGATTAATTTCATTTCTCATTATTAAATGTTCTTTTATTTCATAGGTTATCCAAGAGAAGAAAAGGAAGCTTTTAAGTGGAGTGGATCCAGTTACATTTCCAAAGAAGAGGAAATCTTTAATGGACGTGCTGCTGGAGCACCATATCGTGACCAAAAGTCTGTCAGAAGAGGACATCAGAGAAGAAGTGGATACATTTACCTTCGAAGTATATATATATAGACATCACCAAAAATCAAAGAGAACCCAAATAAAAACAAAAACAAAATGTTAGTAATAAGAACAAAAAGGTGAAGCAAAATAACAATAATTTTCCTTTGACTGCTCTATTGATGTTTCCTTCCTAACCTTGGTAATAGGTAATATTTTTGTAATTTTTCTTTCTGGTAGTATTTTGAGTTTTCGGGGGTAACTTGTTTTGATCTCTTCGGTCCGGCCTCACACAAGTACAGAAAAAACTCAAAGTATCCCTTTTAAGTGACTCCTGGCTTTGCTCCCCTTGATAAAGCAAGTTGGCTCACTCAACATTTACTTTCACGGGGAAATCTATTCATAGGGTAGCTGTACTTATTATATATATATATATATATATATATATATATAACATAAAAATCGACGCACCATGAAGGAGTTATCCGAATGGATTGAAAATCGGTTCGGTAGATGTGATGTACATGTATTGAAAACGAAACGATAACAGTATCATAGGAATTGAATGTTTTATTCAGGAAATACAGCTACATGAGCAAAAACAATCAATAATGCGTTGGCCCACCTCTGGCCCTGATGCAAGCTGTTATCCGGCTGGGCATTGACTCGTAGAGTTGGCGGATGTCCTCCTGCGGGATTGCTTGCCATACACGTTCCAATTGGCGAGTTAGATCGGCGCGATCCAGGGACGGTCGTAAGCGTCTGCTCGTTAGAGCCCAAACGTGCTCTATTGGGGAGAGAATTGGCGATCGCGACGGCCAGGGATGTGTTGGAGAAGTACGAAGACAATCAGTAGAAAGGCGGCCGGGAATTATCCTGTTGGAATGCAAGTCGAGGGGTCCGTGAAAGAAAGGGCAACAAAACGGGGCGTAGAATCTCGTCGACGTACTGCCGTGCTGTAAGAGTGTCACGGATGACAACAAAAGGGGTCCGGCTGTCAAATGAAATGGCACTCAATACCATAACTCCTGGTGTTCGGGCTGTGTGGCGGACGACAGTCAGGGTAGTATCTCACCGCTGTCCTGGACGTCTCCAGACATGTCTTCGCTAGTCATCGGGGCTCAATTCGAAGCGGGACTCATCGCTGAAAACAATTCTGCTCCAGTCCGTAAGATTCCAGATCGAATGCACCAGGCACCAGTGGAAACGCGCCTGGCGGTGTGCAACGGTGAGGGGCAGTCGGCGCCATGGACTCCGTGGCATCAGCCCCCATTCGCTGATTTGCCTATCATTGCACTCACTGGTGTCCCCAGTTACACGTCGGATCATTGATAAGGACGCATCAGGTGCTGTGATCGCTGATCGGACGATCACTCTGTCCTCGCTCTTGTCGACAGCTACCTTCTGTACGTCCATGGTTCACCCATTCCTGCCAACATCGTCGAATGGGTAGCATCGCACCGACCCAAATGTCGAGCGATCCTGCGATTTGACCATCTTGCTTCCTTTAATCCAATTGCACGTCCTCTCTCAAATGGTGACATCTGCTCATACTGTTCACGAACCCGTCTGCGAGGCATTGGTACAGTCCACGTAAGTCGACGGAACCACATTCGCATGGAAATTATGCCCTAGCACTGGAATGTCCTCTATTTTATGCACGATTCGGATGTTCCGTTGCAATGCGCTGGAGCTCCACCTATTCAGTCATTGGGCACCGAAATTAACCATTTGCATATTCTATTGTAAGGTATGTGCATACTTCTTGGTGCGTCGATTTGTATGTTATAGAGTATATATATATACCATATTGTGTTGACTGGGTGAGGCTCCTCCCTGATGACGCCCTGATCCACAAACACCTCATTTTTTTCGAAATTTTCTTAATTTTAAAATTTTTCGGATTTCTCTTTGTTTTAGTTTGTAATTTTGAATTATTTTACTATCCATGTTGTGTCTGCAGCTTTTGCGCGCATACATGGACAGTTCTGCTTTCTGGCTTCTGCTTAACTATTTTTTACCCCCAGTATTTTGGCTTTTTACTTGTCTGCTTTTTGATCTTTTGGCATTTTGCTGGTCTGAATTTCTATTATTTTACGTTTTAATGTTCTGTATATTTTGTAAGTTTGAATGTTTTTTATTATTATTTCCCTGTCAGAGTTAGTTGCAGCTTTTGCGCACTCCTCTGTCAGTTTGTCAGCATGTTTTTTTAACCTTATAAGAACAATTCATAATTTAGCGCCTGGCAAGAAGGACTTCCTTTCATGTGGTAAGTCCTGTGCTCGGTACATGGGGGTTTTGGGGGACCCCATGAATCGAAATCAAATTATCCTATTGATAACAATTTGAATAAACGTAAATTTTATAAATGTAGAGATAAACGTTGTAAAACGTGCCCTCAACTGAATAGTTCCACCATAATGGATGGTTCTAGCTCCGACGACTCTGCTTTGCCTGCATGTAAAGCCTCAAATGTCATTTACTATTTAAAATGCAACCTTTGTGGTATGGGTTATATAGGTCAAATCAGTAACTCCTTGAACTTACGTATTAATCTACACCGCTCTAATATTAAAAATTATAACTCCCATTCCCCTTTTAACCTAGAGTTCCATCATTTCTCATTACATGGCTTTAATAATGCAATTATTACTATACTTGAAATTATGAACAATAATGAATTACGACTGGCTAAAGAAAATATTTACATTTTAAAATGTAAAACACTTGCTCCCTATGGTTTAAATGATTTATTTCAAAATTCACAAGTTAATTTAGGTAACTGTAACACATATACTTTATTCCACACTTCAAGAATAAAAACGAATAGAGGTTGTAGGGGTAGCGGTATTAATAAAAAATTAAAAAACTCTGAAAGCAATAAACAATTTGCAGACCATTACAAAATATCTAAAAACTTTAGAAAAAAATTTATTTTTCTTTGAATGACAGAACTTGTCACAAATTTAAAAATTTTTTCACAACACTAGACATCCACATTTTCTACTTTTACTGAATGATATTTACAAAGCTCGACTTTCTAAAATTAATATGAAAAAAACTATTAGTAATGATAATTTAATTTACAAGAAAATTGGATTTAAACACCCAATCTTTGATAAATTTAATTTCAATAAAATTATAAATAATTTAATGAATATTTTTCCCATAAAATTTCATACAAAAAAAAATGCTTTAAATATGATATACCTTTGGGTAGAAAAATATTTAATTATAATAATTTTTGCAGTAAGGTTAATTTATATAGGGATAACTGTGAATGCTTTTCAACGACATAAATTATAGGCCTTATTTAAATGATAGTCTAGGACATATTGCAACTGGCAATCTTGGATTTATTGTTAATGAACAATTAAGGGAATTAATGTATGAAGGTACTAAATTCAGACCTATTTATAATATTAAAAAAAGTTTTATACTTAAAAGTTTCCTCGAAGACATTGATCATTTTTGTATTTTGACTTCCACTAAATTTAATACCCCAATTTACCACTTCACAGAATGGAAATGGAAACTTTACAATGACTTTAAAATTTTTATAAATGAAAATCTCCCACTTTCTGAAAAAACACAGATTACTATAAATGGCAATAGTGCTAGCTATTAAAGACTTATAAAATAAATTCATAATAACACAGGTTGATAAAGCATCAGGTAACTATGCTATTATCTATAAAAAAACTATACTTAAATTTGCTAGATACTGAGCTTAAAAATTCTGATACCTATAAGTTCTGCAAATCTACATACTATTGTTAAAAATTATTTCTTCAAATAAAAGATCAAAAATTTCTAATCATCACATTATTTTACCTTACATAACTATTGTACCTAAATTTCATAAAAATCAAATGAAATTCCGATTTATTACCTGTGGTACAAATTCTTATATGATTAAATCCGGTATCTTATACTTTGTAAATATCTAAAAATTATCCTTAATACCATTATTGAAGAAGGTTTCACTTGGATTACTAGTGATAATAATAACGTTTTAAATTATATAAATAAAAATATTATTAATAATATACTAACCTACGACTTTAAAGACCTATTTGCTATCATACCACTGGGCAAACTTAAATATGTACTTAACTACTATCATGACTTCAAAAATTTGATTACTATTGATTTTGAGGATTGGGAATTTTTGGTAAACTTCTGTATCTATAATAATTTTCGGTGAGCATTTATTTATTCAAGTTAAGGGTATATACCCCAGGGTTCCAAAAATTTTCATCCATTCTTGCTAATTTATTTCTTCATTATTATGAAAACATTTTTGCCTACAAATTAATTCTGCCTTTAGATATATTGATGATTTAATTGTTTTCAATGATACTTATTTTGCTAACCTTTGGAAATCGATTTACCCTGATGAATTATATTTATTAAAAACCAATTCAGATAACAATAAAGCCGTCTTTCTAGACTTGAATATATACACTTTAAATAATAAAACTGATATTAATATTTATGATAAGAGAGATGATTTTGTATTTCCGGTTTTTAAATTAATATATTGGGATTCTAATATTTCTAAAAGAATTTATTATAATACAATTGCTGGTCAACTGGTTTTCAATAAAATTTGCAACTCTAAATCTAACTTTCTTTTGCAATGTAATAATCTCATTACCACACGTCTTAATAATAAATACCCTCACTCTTTTTATAAGATTATTTTTGAAAGATTTAAGAATACTAATATTATTTAATAGCTTATTTTGGAGACTTTCCTGTTGACTTTCAATTCTATTTGATTTACTAATTATAATAGGTCTATTAATTTATTAAAAAACTGCATTTGAATACTATATTTTCGATTTCCGATAAGCCGATTCGGAATTCCGAGTCGGACTTCCGTGTCGGAATTACGGTTCCGATTTCTCATCTGTTGGTTTTTGGACGTTATGAATGGCATTTGTTGGCGGTCCTCATGTAGTTTGCGGCGGGTTGTTGTCGAGCTTAGGTCAATCAATGTGGGTAAATTTGTTTTCTCCTTTTTAGTTTTATATTATACTTGTCTTTGGTATGTGTCCTTGGTTTTGTTTTTCTAATTTTTATTTTCTAATTTTGCCTTTCTTCTTATGGTGTTTGGAGGAGTGTGTGGGCTACTTTTGGTGTACTGCCGCTCACACGCAGAAAACACCATATTGTGTTGACTGGGTGAAGCTCCTCTCTGATGACGCCCTGATCCACCACTTCATCATTTTTTCGAAATTTTCTTAATTTTAAAATTTTTGGATTTCTCTTTGTTTTAGTTTGTAATTTTGAATTATTTTACTATCCATGTTGTGTCTGCAGCTTTAGCGCGCATACATGGACAGTTCTGCTTTCAGTTCAACTATTTTTTACCCACAGTATTTTGGCTTTTTCCCGGGCCCACTGTAGGCGTAGTTGACGATGACGCTTGGTCAACAGAGGCACACGAGTGGGACGTCTGCTGCACAGTCCCATATCCAACAGTGTCCGCTGAACTGTGTGTTCCGAAACACTTGCGCTTGGACCTGCATTATATTGGGCTGTCAGCTGAGCCATTGTCTCGCGCCGATTTTGCTTTACCAAGCGGAACAGTCTCCGACGCCCTTTTTCTTTGATGACGCGTGGACGACCAACACCTTGGCGTCTACTGCTGGTGTCACCGTCATTTATCCTCTTTGCATGAATACTAACAACGGCAGATCGTGAACACCCTACCAGTCGTACAGTTTCGGTGATACTCGTTCCGAGTCTTCGGACCATTACGATCTGCCCTCTATCAAATTCGCTTAGATCAGCAGCCTTTCCCATCACTCGCAAAAGTGAGTGCAAGAATGATTACTTACCTTCTCCAGCAGCAGTTAAATACCATTCTCACTTAATAACGTGCCCTCCACGTCATCCAGACGAGTTCATTGAAAAATGTGGAGATGGTCATAATGTTTTGGCTCGTCAGTGTATATATATATATATAAACCAAACATTTAGCCAGGAAGCAATACTGTCCATGTATGCGCTCTGACGCTGCAGACATAGCATGGCTACAAATATAATTTAATAATACAAATCACAAAGAGAAATTTAGGAATTTAAATTTAAGAGTAGCAAGAAAATTTCGAAAAAAATGAAGAAGTGTTAGTGGATCAGGGAGGAGACTGACCCAGTCAACACAATATGGTGTTTTATGCGTGTGGACGGCAGTTCGCCAAAAGTAGCCCATACATCCCTCCAAACACCACAAGTAGTAGAAAGGAAAAACTAGAAAAGTAAAACCTGCAAAAGGTCAAATAAGTAGAGAAGCCCAGGCAACACGAAACATCCAAGAACACACACCATAAACAAGCACAACACAAAATCACACTAAACTATAGAAGACTATACAGACTTACTCTCATTGACAAACCTCAAATCGACAACCACCCGCCACAACTCACGAGAGTACCGCCAGCAAATGCCATTCCTAACACTCAATGAAAGTTATACAATGCACCACAGTCAAGAATCCGGAATTCGAATTCCGATTCGGAATTCTGAACCGGTATATCGGAACTGGAATTCCGATTCGGAAAACAGTAAAAAAGTGTTCAGTTCCGCCCTTTTAATAAATTAACAGAGTCCGATTATAGTTAGTAGAATTGATAGTCAACAGGCAAGTCCCCAAAATAATAAGCCATTATGTTTAATCATTAGTTAAATCAATATTAGTATTTTTAAAATTTTCAAAAATAATCCTATAAAAAGAGTGAGGGTATTTATTATTAAGTGTGTTAATGAGATTATACATTGAAGACGAAAGTTAGATTTAGAGTTACAAATTTTATTGAAACATTCCAGTTGACCAGGAATTGTTTTATAATACATTTTTTAGAAATATTTGTATCCCAATATATAATTTAAAAACCGGAAATTGAAAATAATCTTTTATCATAAATATTAATATCAGTTTTATTATTTAAGGTGGATATATCAAGAGTAGAAAGACGGCTTTATTATTATCTGAATTAGTTTTTAATAAATATAATTCATCTGGGTATATTGATTTCTATAGGTTAGCAAAATTACTATCAGTAAAAACAATCAAATCATCAATATATCTAAAGGCAGAATTAATTTGTAGGCTCCGGAATGAATGCACTATCTTTCAAGCAGAATTGCTTTGTATTAATCTCGCAGTTAAGTGGTTTAAAGAAAATGGACATTTTTTTCAAAGTACCTTATTTGTAGCGATTCCTCTTTACATTTACTGAAGAATGTTGCAAGCACAGAAAAATTGGTTGTTGAAACGCTTTTAACAATTAGTTCTCTTAAAAATAGAGGAACTGAGATTTCTTTTGCCTATGTGCGTGGACACTGGAATTTACGGGAATGAAAGAGCTGATTTTTTATCCAAAGACGCTTTGAATTTAGCAATTGATGTAAATTGTAACATTCCTAAGTGTTACTTGAAAGGCTCATATTATGACAAGCTTGTTGCTAAGTGGAACGAATAGTTTGTCTCGTCTGAGAAAGCTGGCCACACCAACAAATTTTTTCCTACTATTAAGCATAGATTGAACTCAGAATTAATTTTCTTCACAAACTTCCAAATTACACAATTTTTATCTGGCCATGAAAATTTTGCTAAATATCTATATAGGTTTCATCTTCGGACTAATGATTTGTGCGAGTGTTTTAAAAAGCAGCCACAAGATGTAGAGCATTTGCTTTTTAGTTGTCCTGGATTTAAAACTTCAAGAATGTACCTGCAAAACGATTTGAGAAAATTAGGTAAAACATGACCAGTGAAACTCAATGTTTTTGTAAAATCTAATCTGCTTTTCTACTCATTTGTCAAGTTCATAAAATCTTGTAATTTTAGTTAAATTGTTTTCCACTGTTTCTTTGTTAAATCAACTTCCTTCTGTAAGCCCCATGTTGTACTTCTGTGGTGCACGGGGAGTTTGCTTTAGTTAATATATATATATATATATATTATATATATATGTTATTAGATTGAATTGTATCAAGAAGAGAGAGAGATAGATACCAAAAAGTTGAAAAGATAAAGTTACCACATGTACACTTAATCACAGATTATACCTTTTGTTTTTCGCTGAATAATCAGTTTCTTTTCACATGATTGATTAGATCCAAACTCAGAATTGAGTGTTAGATTGTGTTATCATTATGACAGTAAGATGAAATAGTATATGCCTTTAACGTTATTACGCCTTTTCAAGCATTTTTAATTAATGAAATTAATTTTAATTACTGTTCAGTCGGTAGCATTTTCATGTTTGTTTCGAAAATATGATTAATATTTTTTTGTAAAAGTGCCTTTCATTTTTTAACTTGTTGTGTATTCATAAATCAAAAAGGACTGTAAATTGTTAGTGCGCCCGCTAAGTTACCAGAAAAAGAACTTTTTCCGAAGATTCTTTTTCATGAAATTACAAATCAAATCAATTCATACCAAATGTTAAGTACCAGAAGCAATTGAAACTGATGACAATCTGACACTGAGTAACATAATCTGATAAGAACTTCAAATTTAGATAACTATTTTATTTACAATTTAAGAAAAAAACAGAGCATAACTTCTTACTAAACTAAAATTATAAATACTGGATTTTTAAAATCAATAAATATTTTAGGCTTTTTTTAGTTTTATTTAGATAATAGTTTCATTAATATATCCTTACCTTGGAGTACCCAATTAACTATCTTATTTAATACATTGTTTTTCTTTTACAGTAATATAATTTTTCTAAAATAGGGGCATGAAACAACTTCAATGGGTATGAGCTGGGCTTTATATTTACTTGGACTTAACAAAGATGTACAAGAAAAGGTTATTGAAGAACTGGATTCTATATTTGGAGATGACGTTGATAGACCAGTCACTACAGATGACCTTAAGGACATGAAGTACCTAGACTGCGTTCTTAAGGTGAGTTTTCTATGGATATCATACGTTGCTTGTTAGATTTTAAAATTTTTATACGGCGGTGTCTAGAAGGCAGATGACATTAGAGGTGTCCATTTCTAGAAAATGTAGTAAGTTCACCTGGGAAAAAGACTGCCTTAAGTAAAATAAGATATGGGCATCACCATACGTGACTATTTGTTTTGTCAACTTGTGACCACATCTTTCTCTTCTGGCACCAAATAACAGACTTGGACTAGGGTCAGCGCTAAAGACGCCAATTGTAAAAACGGATTAACATTCAACCTGTCCCCTTAATTTAACAAATAGACTTCCAAAACCACGTGACTGAATTGCATACTCGTAGCGCCCAATTATACAACGATAGCATAAATTTATTTATATTTATTAACCTTCCAGGTGTGGGACAACTTAATGAAAGATCCATATAAAGCTTTCATTAAAATGTTATTTGTATTATGTTTGTAAGTATGTCAATGGATCGAAGTTTAAAATTTAGCATGGTTGCATTGTTTTATTTTGCCTTGCATTCATGCTTTATGTTAATATTACAACTATTATTCTTTTATATTTACGGTCAGATTATCTTTGATTTTTTTTACAGGAATCTCAGAGATTGTATCCATCGGTTCCTGCAATAGCTAGGCAAATAACAGAAGAATGTACTATTTGTAAGTTATATAAAATTATTTAATTGAACGCATAACTTTTTATTAATAGGGAATTCAATTTAATATAATATCAATTAAAATAAAAAAAAATTCTCATTAAAAATAAACGCACTGAAATTGTAAAGACATGAAAGAAAAATAATGTCATTTACAGTAAGGAATGAAAAATGTAGCAAAACATGTGTTTCTAGGCAGATATTTCATAGTTTCTTTTGTTGAGATCGGTTATAATACTTTCTCTTAGCAGAAGCCTATATAAAAACATCGAAACTCATTATCTTTATAATCTGAAATATATTTAGATACCTTTGAGACTTGAAGGATATATAAAGTTAATAAGCTTGGGTAGATGTTTTAGCACTGAATTGCATTCTTAAGTTTACAGTCAGATGTTACAGATCGCATATTTATTCTAATGGAATAAGGCACCCATTTTAATGTAAGAATTTATGCATTAATTTCAATAGAAAATTATAACTTGAGAAATAATTTATTTCAAAGGAAACCTCGAAATATGCATAAACTGTCTTCAATTGGCGCCCGTAATACAAAATTGTTATGAAATTAGTTTCTTCACTAATTTCATCGATAACAGAATCCACTGATAAAACATCTGTTTAGAAAAAAGGATAGGAAAAATAAGACCTGAAGACTCCAGTAAAATACTTTTCAATAAAAATATCCTTACCTGTCACCTTGCTTTTAGGACGATCAGTTAGTTGTAACTTGCATTTTACAGAGTACAATTCTTGCAACAATGCATCACTTCTGTCTACATGGTCAAGTGGATACATGTGTGCTGACAACAACATATTTAGGCAATACATGTTTTTGCATCTGCTTATTGCCCATTCTTGCTCCTCAATTCCCTATTTTCTCAAGGGTCAGCATTGCCCCACCCCCAATATTTCTTCAGCGCCCATAGGAGGCAGTAGTGCCTACTTTGAGAAATTATATTCTAGACACACTCTAATCAATACTGAGAGACGATGGCTCGTATATGGACTTCCTTTTTTCCTATTTTATAGCCTTGTTCGGTGTTCTTTGTATGCTGTGTGTGCACTTGTTTTTCGGCCATTGGAAATGGCCATTGGAAATAAAAAAATTATGCAATTGATACTTGGACTGAAATTTATTATTTCATGCTGATGACATTAAAGCTCAATTGTTTGTCGACTCAAATATTTATTTTTCAGGTGGTTACGATATACCAAAAGGAGGTCTTTGCGTCGTGGTACCATATTATCTGCATAGAAATGAAGACGTTTTCCCTAACCCTGAAAAGTTCGACCCCGACCGCTTCCTACCAGAAAATTCTGTGAATCGTCATCCTTATGCGTACATACCGTTTTCTGCTGGCCCTAGGAACTGCATAGGTAATTTTCATCGTTACTTAAATTTACTAAACCAACAGACCCGCGCATAGTATATGTGCTAAAGTTTCTAAATTGCTTATATCTTGTGTAAACAAAGTGGTGTTACTCCCATTTAAATCTTATTTTAATGCATTTCTAAACAATAAGTATTGCATATATATTCACATAAATGGATTTCATACCTCTAAATGAAATATAATTATCCAAAAATGTATAACAGCATTTCGTTTACTTGTACTGATAACTTGTAATCATGTTTCCAATAAAATGCATGGCAAAAGGCACACCTCAGTCATGATACCACAATTATATTCTGAATGTCTGCTTCAATTCCATCCCATCTAATTGTTCAAAGGCAATGATGCATTTTTTTGAAGCTAAACCTACTTTCGCTCATCTTTTCCTTCCGATTTCCAGATTTCTCATTGCTTATTGTCATCAGACTGCTGTAGATTTTCATTAGAGAGGCGATCCCTTCCTTGCAGTTTTACCAATATTAAACAGCTCTATATGTAATCCAGACTATATCAGGACTTCCATTGAGATCCTCTCTTTGAAAATCAAAGTAGATCAGAAGGTGACTTGGGGAGGCTTGTTCAGTGTTACTATTTAGTGGTTTAATATGCCTAGATTGAAATATTGGGCCCTGAATAAAAGATAGAGATTGGATGTGCCCGCTTACGAGTTTAGAAAGGGTAGTCTGACATATTCTGTCACCCGTACATTTGAGCGAGGCTCCAGGGTGGCTTCTATGCTATCAGATATGAGCTGTAGTTGCTTTCTCCAAATTTTATTATTTGAACTCTTCTTTATGGTGAATAACTTTAGGTGGCAAGGTTTGTGAAAACATTCAGTCATGTACTCCTTTGCATGTCTACTACAATTTCATTAAGATTGAGGTTTACATGAGATGGAATCTATTGGATATGAACATTTCTTGAAGTGATGTGTTATACGTGATAGAAATTTTAAAGTCATCTAACACTTTTAAAATGAAATTGGATTTTTGTAAACAAAAACAGTGGAATAAGAATTATTTTAAAGTAAGTATTAAGGACACCAGTATAGTTTGTATTTATTTGAATTTACCTTGAATGAAGATTGTATGTTTCCAATTGATTGAGTTCTTGTGCAATGAAAACACGAATTATCCCTTTTGAAATTAATAGTAATATTGAAACTTTTTATAAAAAGTTAGCATTAATATTTCCATAACCATAAAATATAAAATGTTGTTAAACTTGAAAGACAATCGCAATTATCTATTTTAGTTTCATTTTTTCATTTTCATGCATTAACGATATTTGTCAATAACTTTCTTTAAAGCAATATTATATCCAAATATATCCGTTAACTAATAGGTAGTATCAGATAATAAAAGGAATTTGTCTTGGGATCAGAGTCATTTGTTTTTTTATTCACGATCTATGAATTGATAAGAAATTAAATCTCGGAAGCAGCAGGGATTTCTTTTGAAATTTTCTTTTTCTAGTCCCATACCGATTGAAGAGCTCCGGACAGCATAGTAACAAGTCATAGAGATACTCGTTACAGAGATGTTCCTTAATAAAAAAATTGTAAATAAAATATTCAAGAGGATCAAAAGAAATTCTGATTGTTTGAATGAGTGCTTAATACTTTTAAATTTGAAAATTGCTCTCATGAACATTTTGAAGTGTGGCTTATCATTGTGTTGCCTCCGAAGTCCTTCAATTTATAAAAATAAATGTTCTGAGGAAATGCTAAAAACACTCAAATAACTCCGTGAAAAATATTATTTTATCAATATCATAGAAAGAAGTAAATTAAAATAAAAACATTTTAGTTCATTTCATTAATAAATAAAATATTTTCTTTCAATTTAAAAATCCTAAGCGAATTAGGTAGGCTTAGAAGTTAGTAAAATACGAGGACCAAACTCAAATATCCAGAGTTACTTTTAGTTACGAGTGGTGTGAATTTAATTCGATTTGGGGTTTTATAGCGCAAGGTTCGAAAACGGACATACTGTACCACGAGTGATGTGAAATGGCAATAAAACAGAAAAAAATCTGGAGTGTTAGAGGCTTATTTTTTATGCATTTGCCAGTCAAATTTAGCGCTCTATGTATGAAAATGTCATGGATATAAATATTAAATCGATTAAGATACTTGCATATTTTGTAGTCGAAACTTGAACTCTCAAATTGTTCCTCATTCAGAAACAAGATTTTAAAATTACAAATATTTCGCTGTTATAGCTCTTGAATGCAATGCAGAAAGTATTCCGAAGAAATATTTTCTTTTCTTTTCTAGGTCAGAGGTTTGCACTGATGGAGGAGAAGGTAGTAGTGTCAACCATTTTGAGAAACTTCTCACTTCATTCCCTCGACCCGAGAGATAAAGTCGGTGCAACAATAGAACTTACATTACGACCCATTATACCAATAAGAATAAGAATTCGACCAAGGCATTTGATTACAATGTAACAAATCCTTTTGTTCACATAATAGATAGAATAACTAAACTGAAAGTAATTTTTGGCATGTGACAAATAATGTGGCTACAATATAACTAAGGCAACATTGTAAAAATTAAACTGATTGCAGAGGAGAAATTATTAATTTCAAATAAAAATTTGTACAAAACAAAGATAATACTACGTACATAAATACACATACACGGAAGCACACCCCTAATCACATACATAAACAGAACACACGCAAACATAAACGCATAGCTCAAAGATAATACAGCGATGGCACACATGAAAATGCTAAATCTTAATTTGTATGAAATTTGAACCGTTAAATTGAGTTTGTAAATTTGTTTCTCCATCTATAGATGTATAAAATGTATTTAAAAAATTTGAGTTTTTGATATAGCGGCTCGTACATCACAAAAAGAAAATGTTCTGCATTCAAATTTATAAAATATAATATCAAAAGCACACTTTTCAATGGATACATTATGTCCATGAATCCCTTAAAAATACAAAGTACTCTAAAATTGGACACAAGATTAGTGCAATATTAATAATCAAACAAGTAAATCGCGAATCATTTCTTGACAAATTTGTATACATCGACCAACTTTTCTTACTAATTCTGGAATGAACATATGTGGTCGTAGAATTTCTTGACATGAAAGTAAATCAAATCTACAACACAAAACCTTTTAAAACAAGATATGTAGCGATAATCATGTTTTGTAGTTATTCAACGATTCAAAAAAAATTTGGACATAGATTTCCCTTACAAAATGATTAAAATCATTAAAAGTACTCAATAGGCAAGTAACTTTTTCATGATGAACAGGAACGGGTTTCTCTTCAGAAACTATTTCTGAATCGAAAATAAATACTATAATGATTCAATTTGAAGCTTACATGTCAGTTGAAGTGAAGAAAATTTTAAATCGCATTTCGTCGATCTTGGAAGGAATATTAAAGATAGAAAATTTTCAAGCTAGGATTTTTGGAAAATTGAAAATTTTGTTGTAGAAGATTGGATAATCATAACCAGAAGATCACGATTGAAGATAATGCTTACTTTACGAATTGAAACTATTCTTATGCAATTTATAGCTACATGTCAAAAGATTTCGAGCACAGTGATTAAAAAGCTATCAAATCCGCCAACCGATTTTTGAAAATTAGTAAATGGTTGGCTTCCATAATAGTATCCATGACATTATGTAGTTTTGTCTTACACCAGGAGTGCGATATAAGTGTAATGATATGGATGGATGTAGCATGTATACGTATTTACGTCCAAATTAAATGGTAGAAATTTTTAAATGTCCAAACGGCGTTTTTTATACGATTAAAAGATATTTGCATGTTTCTATGAAAGAAAACCGATATAATTTTGATCATTTTTCTATCTACAGTTAACCAATTCAACCCAAACAACGCCATGTAATACTACCAGTGAAGAATATAAACCATTTTAGCGATAATTTAATGTATAAAATCAATGATTTTCAACGTGTGACACAAGAATTGTACTGGTATGCCTCACGAATATTGAAAAGGTTTAACTGGTGTAATATTGACTTCATTTCGATGTTCATCATGCTAATAATTACCGTAAATGTTACCACTTATTAATTAATACCCGTTTAAATTAATTTTTGAGTTATTTTTATTCCTAATATCATAAATAAATTGTTTCGAAAATATTTTTAAAAAATCTGGTTGGGAGCAGAAAGAGTATGTGTAATTACTAATAATATTTGTCAATCAAACAAAAGTGCACCTATTTTTTGTCAGATCTGCAAAAATATAGTAAATATTCAGTGTATCGCAGAACTTTAGCAACTAGTTTATATGTGCCATGGTGATGAAGAAGGTAGTATATACACACACTATGATAAGCGGACGCTATGATATATATACACACACTATGATATATATGCACACACTATGATCTATATGCACACACTATGATATATATGAACACACTATGATGAGAAATTCAAGAAATGAATTTTTCACATTCTGTTATGAAAGAAAATGTTTATAAAAAAATCCCTTTACTGGTACACATTTCACTGAATATGACGTGACTGTAAGTGTGCGCCAAGCTCAAAGATTCAGGAAAAATTCGGCAGGCAGGATGAAGTAAAAAAAATTAAAAGCCCATAAAGTTAATTAGAATAGGAAAGGACATATCACTTTTGGAGCACCCATTATAAAAAAGCTCATCTCCTCGTCAAAAATATAATTAAATTAAGATAAAAGAAATTTACAAAAGGATTGAAAAGTCTTTATTCAAAATTTAGATCTAGGGCCTTAATACACATAAAATCAGCTTGTACAAAGTAAAAAAAACCACACGTCGAGTTGAGGGGTAGTCAGTTGACAGACCTCCCAAATTCTGTCAGCGACCTGAGAGTGAGCAATTTCGGACCTTAATTTATCTCCTGTACCTATACCTTTGGTAAGGTGCATTCACAATAAATACAAATGAGATCAAGAAAAGTTAAATTGAAAAATGAGTTAAGATTAAGAACAGAAGTTACTTCAAATGTAGTCATATAATTAGAGTATCTATTGTATCTGCCTTTTTTATTAGTAATTAGAAATGGAAGTTATTTAGGTGGCTAATTAGTTTATGGAATTGAAGTCATAGACTTCAGGTATCCAAACAAAACACACCACAAAAACGCTTTGTTGGATGTGTAAAAGTATTAAATTGTTGATACAGAAGGCACGAGGTCTCTTCTGCGAACTCGCATAGCATCACACAGTAGTCCGTCACGTCTCATTGCCATCAGGCAACGTATGATACCAACACGCGCTTCACTTTTCTTTGTATGTAGAAGTGCATTACTATTGATTAACATTTAAGAATTTCTGCAATTGTATGTATCTTCTATTTTAATATTCCAGTTTGGCTACTGATGATTTGAACAGTTTGAGAAAATAAAATATTTCTTTGTATGCTAATGTTGTGTGTTCTTTTCATCAATACACTTAATGGATTTCTATACATTATTGATTGAACCTGTAATCAATACATAATGTTAGTGAAAATAATTATGCTTTTCATAATTTAATATTTATTAATGCGCAATGTTAATGAGTACTTGTTTAACGCTCACCCACACACTATCAATAATCTCACATCAGTTCAATTCAAGCATCTAAATTTTCAGAAGGGGAAAAGTATCCGTATTTCCATAATTAATATCCTAATTGTTCTTTAAACTTCAAACTACAGATAAGGTATCCACGGAAAGGTAACCAAACGCTGTAGATAGATGGAGGCTCAAGTAGCATGACTTAATCTTCCTGTGAAGCCTTTTGTATCTAGAAGATGTTGTGTGACTAAACAATTAAACAAAACAACTCATAACTGACATCATACGCATGCTTCGTTTAATTAGGCCGCATCCACACCGGCCGTGCAAAATTACGACGAACTAAACAAAAGCGAGCATAGCGGGATTGCTCGGGTTGTTGTGACGGCGTACTGCGCAATGTTCTGCATCCTCGAACACGCGCTATTGCGATCCGCTCCGTGTCGGTACATCAAAGGAAAGTGTTCGTTTATGCGTGCTGGTATTTGGCCGGTATTTCAGTTCACTCGCGCACGCCGTACGATCCGGTTCGTATTCACTCTGCTAATATAATTATTTCGTTCCTACTGTTGTTTTTTAGTTCCTACCTATTGAGTTGTTTTAGCAGGAGAAAATGGACTGGATCCACAGCAACATTGAAATGGTGATTCACCTAATAGCCAACAACCGGCGTTGTGAGTCCCAACCAACAATAATTACGATATTAAGAACCAAAAAATCATGCTTGGGGGCTTATTCCCCTTTCTCATTAATAAATCGCCAATGGCAATATACGCAGCACTAGCGATTATGCCCGTCTTTGTAAAGAACGGGATATTTAAACAATTTGTTTTAAACAATAAGTTTTCAGTTTAATTTCGTACACACAACCTCCAGCACGCACACGAGCACAATGGAACAAGCTGAGCACGAGCAGTCCCACCACAAACACCTCGCTCAGCGGTTCGTCCTTCTCGGTTCTGCGTATTTTCGTGCAGCGAACCGCGCACTGGGCTTTTTATTTTTCAACTGAAACGATTTCAGGTATTATGTTAATTTTACTTTTATTACGTAATTGTAGAAACTGTATTTATTATTCTGTGCTCTTTACATTTCTGTTGTTGTTGACCATGTGAGCAATAAAATGCTTGTTTTTCGTATAAAGTGGTCGGATTTATTTTGTCATAAATTCTATAAATCAATAGGGTTATGGGCCCAGCACGCTCTTCCTTACCTTAATATTAAAAACTAAACTCTGGAAATAGAAAGTTAAAATATGACACAACCAGCAGATTTATTTTCTTTCCCGAAGTTGTCGGACTATAACTACCGTCAGTGGAGTATGGACATGAAGGTTCTACTTATTGACAGAAACTGCTGGGAGTTTGTAGAAGGAACTGCCGTACCCTATCCACTGGATGCACCTGAACGAGATAAGAGGGACTTTCGGTGGCGCAAACAACGTACATATATACAACTATTTTTCAGGGGATTGAGCGAAAGTATCAAACGCTCGTTTCGAGAACGGAAGACGGCCAAGAAGCTTGGACAATTCTGAAAACCAACTTCGAACCTTCTTCACGTGCCCGCCTAGCTGGGTTGATTGATGAGTTCTTATCCTTTCGCTTCGAGACAGACAACGAGACTATTGGAATTTATTGCCAGAGAATTCAAGCATATCAACGACAAGTTAAAGATGGCGGATTCAAAATTCCTGACCTCCTTGTTTGCTTCCAGTTTATCCAGAGACTACCAGATGAGTATGACAACATCGTTCAAATCCTATACAGGCTGGACGACAAAGACTTCCAAATAGACAAAGTTACGAAACAGCTAGTGACGGAGTCAAGCCGCATAGATTTAAAAAAGAAGGATAAAGGAGACTTTACTGTTATTGATAATACCTATTCTACAAAGGCAAAAATAACACCTCAATTAAGGCAGAAAAAGGCGGTAAGAAATGCAGAACGCAGTGGAAGTGTACTGGACCCTGAGTCTAATCGTTTCAAGTCTTCACAGAATAATCTTCGAATGGGGCCGCGACCTTTTTGTGATTTTTGTAGGAAGTCGGGTCACACGTATGCCAAATGTTTCAAGAAACGTAATCTAGAAAAAACATTCTACAACCAAACAAAGGGTCAAGTAAACCAGACGTCGCAATATCAGCATCTTCGTTGGACTATGAATACCCAGTTTCAGATTTTTAATAGACTCGGCAAGCATATCACATTTCTGCACAGAGCGTAGTTGGTTCGTTACATTTAAAGAAATGCCTTCTAAAAATTACTGACGAGTGACAAGAAATTTTCGTCCGAAGTATTAGGTGTTGGTGATATCAAGTTTACCATCTTGGATGTCAAAGGTAAATTGAATGTAACTTTAAAAGATGTTTCATATGCCCCTAATATGAGGCGTAACTTACTAGGTGGGGCGAATTTAGATTTGGGTGGAAATCATATTGATTGGGGTAACAATAAAATGGTTATTTATGATTCTAATTACGATTATTTATTTACTGCACCCCTAGTTGGTAAAATGTATGTTATAAAAGGTTATCCCACGAATACTGAAAATTCTGTTTTTTTAGCTAGCTTAAACTTAGAAATTGCCCACCGTAGATTTTGTCATGTGAATAATTGAACAAATGTCTAAAAACAACTCTGTTAAGGGAATTGAAAATCTTAATAGTAAAAATGTAAATAAAAATTGCAGCATTTGTAAGATCGCTAAATCGACTAGACATTATTTAAAAAGAGACTATGTATATAAACGCACAACTAAAAGGGTTTTAGAACGGGTGCATATGGATCTTTGGGGAACTTCTCCAGTAAATAGTCTCTGCGGCAGCCGGTATTTTATTTCAATTATAGGCGATTTTTCCCGTAAAGTTGAAGTGTACGTGTTAAGTAAAACTGAAGCTTTTGATTGTTTCAAAAAATACTTAGCCAAATCTGAACGGGAATTAAATGTTAAACTAAAATGCGTCCGTAGTGACAATGGCCTTGAATTTTGTCACGGAGAATTTGAAGAATACTTAAGTAACTTGGGTATTAAACATGGAAGAACATCTGTAAGCTCCAGCGAGCAGAACGGTATTGCAGTAAAATTTAATCTAACTGCTATGGATGCAGTACGGGCGATGTTACAAGAAAGTGGTATTAAACCTGCGTTTTGGGCCGAAGACCTTTTGATGTTTGTACACACTAAAAATCGGTGTGAACATAAATTAACCGAAGGTCTCACTCCAAACCAAATTTGGACTGGCTTTAAACCATCCGTAAGACACTTCAAGATTTTTGGTTCTTTGGCTTTTCTCCGCATCCCTAAATTCAAAAGAAATAAATTGCAGCCTCGATCTGAACCTGGAATTCTAGTTAGTTACGGATTAAAAACTAAAGGTTATAGAGTATACGTTCCTAAGCTACGTCGGATAATTGAATCTATCCATGTCCGGGTAGATGAAACGAAAAAAGGAGTGGAAACTTTGTTCGGTACAAATAAGAGTCATGAATACGTATCTTTAAATTCAAACCCTGAATTAATATCTCTAATTGAGGATTCTAATATAGATTCCAGTAAAATATCGAGTGTTCAAATCGAACAAGAGATAAAAGTTGAAAATGAACCAAAAGATGTAAACGATTTAACCCCCTGGATATTACGGAATGGGTAAGGGTTGAGAAACCTAGAAATAAATCCAACAGGGTTGATGTTTATTATTTCACTCCGATAACTAATCAGAGATTACGTTCTTTAAATGATGTTGAAAATTATTGTAAAGTGAACAAGTTTATTTTTGAACCTGATAGATTTTGTTTCAAACCTGAATCTATTCATCCTAATATTGTGGATAATACTAGTGATAATACTAACTTCACGTGTCATTATTCTAGCAACTTAGATTACTTAGATGAGAAAATAGATGCATTTCAGCATGAGTGTTATAATGTTGAAATTCCCACAAAACTATGTTGAAAGTTAAAATTCTCCAGACAAAAGCCTTTGGAATAGTGCAATGTCTGATGAGCTTAAAATGACGGAAGAAAGACACGTTTGGAAGTTGGTTGATCCCCCACAAAATAAAAATGTCTTAGGGTCAAAGTGGGTTTATAATATCAAAAAGAATGAATCAAATGTTTCTGTAAAATATAAGGCACGACTGGTCTGCCAAGGATTTCGTCAGAAACCTGGCATTAATTATACTGAAGTGTTCTCTCCTGTTATCAATTTCAATATTGTTAAGTTATTGTTTATTTTGCTGGTTTGTAAGTTAAGTTGGTATCACTGTCAGATAGATATCAAATCTGCCTATTTCTGTAGAACTTTGAAAGATCCAGTATATATGAAGCAACCCAGTGGTTACGAGGTAAAAGGTTCAGAACACAAAGTGTGTTTATTGAATAAATCGATTTATGGCTTACACCAAAGTGCAAGGGAGTTTAACAAAACATTAGATATCACTTTAAAAGAGTTAGGATTTATTAAAGTAGACTGGTTTTATTGTTTGTATAAATTAAATGATGCAGTTTTGATTGTGTATGTTGACGATATGGTGCTGTTTCAAAATCTAAGACTTATGTACATGAAGTTGTAAATTTAATTAAAACTAAATTGGATATAACTGAACAAGGTTGAACAAAATATTTATTAGGCGTAAATTTTGAAACTGTTAATGATTTAATTTATTTACATCAAAAAACTTACGTAGAAAAATTGATGTTACAATTTAGATATTTAACAAAAAGTTTTGTCACTTTGCCGCTTAAAGTTGGATGCAAGTTACCTGAAAAAATTAAGGAAGAAGAAATTGTTGAAACAGAGATAATGAAAACATTTATATATCGTTCTATGATTGGGTCTTTATTATTTCTTTCAACTCGTACAAGATGCGATATTGCTTTTGCTGTAAATATTTTATCACAATACTGTAATGGGTATACTTATAAACATTGGTGCTATGTTGTTGATCTCATGAACTATGTGTTCCCTACTGAAAATTATAGAATAAATCTGTCCAATGTAAGTGGAAATGAATTAGTAGTGTTTTCAGATGCTAATTGGGGTAGTATCCTCACATATAGACATTCCAGCAGCGGTCATATCATATTATTTGGAAATGTTCCTTTCTCCTGGAAGTCGACAAAGCAAAAGTGCATTGCACTTAGCAGCATGGAATCAGAGTTTGTAGCCTTGACAGAGAGTGTGAAGGAACTAGTTTGGTACTACAGGATTTTAAATGAGCTTGATGTGTTGGGAATTGTAAAACCCAAGCAATACTGTGATAATGAAGCAGCCGTATATTTCACGAGGAATAATCCTGAAAATATCAAAAACAGACATGTAGACGTGAAATATCAGTTCATACGTCACTTTTATTTGATTTAGAATTTGTTTCCTCGAGAAATAACTTGGCTGACTTCCTCACCAATGACGTTATGATCTGGGGAGCTTTTGGATATCATGGGCGATCCCATCTAATCCAAATTGTGGGGGCCATGAACAGCAGGCGCTACATCAGGGAAGTTGTGGAGCCCGAGGTCCTACCCCTCCTGCAACGCATTCCCGGAGCTGTATTTCAGCAAGACAATGCACGCCCACATGTTGCTCGGAATGTACAAGCCTTCTTCAGTGCACGACAGGTTCCGCTTCCTCCATGGCCTGCATGTTCCCCGGATGTCACCCATTGAACATGTCTGGGATTACATTGAATGGCGACTCGCTCGTACCGCTCGTCGGGCAGAGTTCGGCTGAACTTTGGTATCAGATAGAGGCTATCTGGAATGCAATTGCTCAGCATGAATTCAGAATCTGTATGATTCGATGCCACGACGTGTACAGGCTCTCATCGCAGCGCGTGGCGGCTGCACAAGATATTGATTTTCGGCATTATTTTTCTTCCTGAAATGTCGATAACTTACTTTTTTGACAGATAATAGCTGCATATATCAGCATATTGATGTCAGTGAAACAACCCTCGACCCTTAATCGGGTTAGACAATAGAAGATAAGCAATCTAATTTAAGTGGAAACTTGAAACAAACTGTCGAGACGAATATAAGACTGGTTCTTTAAAACTATTTTCAAAAGTTCCTTATGAGATCAAATGTCTGACCTGAAGAACGTTTTTCCTACCTGATGAAATTTGTTTTTTTTTTAAAGTCTAGTGATTTGTTCCAGAAAGCATGTCTTTTGCAACTGATTTTCTTAATTTTTCGCCGAAATTTGTGGACGTAGGAAACGTACTTTTGTATACGTGTATAGCTTTTTCAGTATATGTTGTTGCGAATTTCATGAAGTATGCACTTAAAAGAAGGCACTACAGCAAATTATTGCCTGGGAATAGATTTTGGTTCTTCGATGTTTTGGGAAATGCGAAGCATTTTCTTTTCAAAACAGACTTTGTGAAGAGGCATTCCATCAACGTTTGTAAGTATATAATGTTCTTTAAGATATTTATGTACTATCAGATTTTCTGAGAACGGTAGTAAAGATGTTGATAGTTTTTTATTTGTTGAGTTTTCATTTCCAACTGACAATGAATTTTATGTGATGCAATTAAAACAACTGAAAAAATGTAGTTGACACCCTACTATATAAAAGGCATACTTGCGGTGATGTGGATCACTTTTTATCCTTTATACTGCTTAAAGTTAAATAAAATATTTACTTTCACTAAAATTGCTCATGTACAATAAATAAGTTTTTAATCATGACAGATATATAAGGAAACATATTGCAAGCGATAGTATTTATGATAAAAAACCGGCAAGAAACAGAAACTTAATATCGCATGCCCGTATTCACAGATACTTCGTGAAAACGCGCATGCAATAGTATAATAAAATTGTTAATAAGTAATTTTCTATGCCTGGTAACGTCAGTTAAACATTTAATATTTTTTTAGTTCCGTTTCGAATTATAAATGGAGATGTAGTTTTGAACTGTGAATTTAATTCAACCCTGGGGTATTACTGTTTTTGTGAGATTACTGAGATATGGAATTTTGATTTGTGGGATTCATTAATCCACGTATTATTCTTAGTATTCTGCATTTTCAAATATTCGTGAAAAAAGAAGCATATCAAGGGTATGTGCACACGCATTATTTATGATTACTCCGCAAAAAATAATCACTTGAATAGCAATGAGTGATTTTTAGAGCCCGTTGTATAACTTTTTCAATGGGCTTTACAGCTAGTTCTTGTATAAGAAAACAAGTTATGCTAGCCGTAATGCAAATGGAATAAATTTGTATTGCATTTAATATGAATCTCAGATGTTCCAGGTACGTATTTAAATAAACATGTTTTCAGGACCTGTTTAACACTTTTTGTGATTTTGTTTTAATTTTATTCTTAATTTTAATGTATCCTAATTTAACTTCCTCTGTTAAATTTGGATAATTTAAAATTAAATTTAATTATGATTCTCTGAAATCAGAAGTAATTGAATATTCCGGAATCGAATATTTGTTCTCATCTACCTCATCACCTAATATTATATTTTTAGTAGATTAATGTTTTTCATTGAAAACCAAATTATGTGAGCAAACAATTTGTCTAAATTTAGTTTTCTAGCGCGATTGTTTTCATATACAGTGAGTAAAAAAGGTTTCCGTACGCAATTCTTATTTGAAATAAATGGCTTTCTTATTTGCAAAATATTGATAAAATAAAATTGGAAAAACAGATGAGCATAATTGCATAGAAAGTTTATAATGCATTTAAGCAAAAAACATTAATATAATTTAACGCATAATTCACAATAACACAACAAAAATGTAGCAAATATAAAGCAAAAAGTCTCCGTGCTGTGAAAAATATTTCATTAAACGTTATCCCCACCCCATGTTTCATTATTTAATGGTCAGTTGAACCTGCTTTTGCTTTAATGACCTCTCAGAAGTTGAAACATGACTCCCACAAGTTTTTTGTTGTTTCTGGGGTAATTTTGTTCCAGACGTCCAGAATGGCACTTTTCCGATTATCTTTGCTGCTGGATCATAATTTTTCAGTTCACGACGATTTCTTCCCATAAGCGTTCCATGGGGTTTGAATCTGGAGACTGGTGGTGTGTGAAGTTGCTGTGACGTATGGTAAAGGCATCATTCTTTACAGAACGTTAGTGTTTTGAATCGTCCTGTTGGAAGATAAATGGTCTTCGTAGAGACAGTTTGGTAGCACTAGTAAGGACATTTTGTCTCTTTCTAGGTACACATACCTATCTATGTTATCTTCAACAAAACATCAATTATACACACCAGAACTCACGAAACCCCATACCTTTACATTTCCTCCGCCATGTTTTACAGTTCTACGTAAGTTTTTTGTTTGCATTTAATGTTTTGGTTTTCTCCATGCCATAACTCGTTCATCTGAACCATAGAGACAAAATTTTGATTCATCCCTGGAAAGTACAGAATTGCAAAAATTTAAGGGCTTACTTACATGCTTTATTACAATCTCAAGATACTTTCTTCTGTTAAGTTGCTATTGAATGGCTTCTTATGTGTAACATGCCCATTGTAGCCTCCTTTTATTATTACTTTTCTTACAGTCTGAGGTTATATTTCAATATTGAAATCAGAGTTTTCAACAAAGATGCAAGTTGTGGTGCACTAATTCGTGGATTATCGCGAACCTTTCTCAGAATATTCCTCGTGTATATAGCTCAATTTCTGAGGTCGAAATCGCGATTCCTATTTTCCAGTTTCTACCTAATTACTATATCTTTCAAATGATTTTTACTGCAGATTTAGATTTGTTTGCGATTTCGCCAATATTTTCCTCATTGAGAAACCGTCATTTCTCAACTTTATCACCAACAAGCAGAAGCTTTCGGAATTCCCATTCTAGGCGATCCACTGGTATGAAAATATCGGGTTGCCCGGATAGTTCGTGCCGATTTTTGGTAGCTGGCGTAAGGACAGGTCTGAATATAACAGAACGATTGAAAACAAATGACATGCGTACATATCGTAAAAGGCGGTAATTCAGGCATATTTGGAAACAAATTTGGTTACGATACGTTAATTTTTGTCAGTTTTATACGCCTTTGAACATGGAAGAAAACAAAGTGCATTTTAGGCATTTAATGCTTTTCTTTTACCTGAAAGACAAAAATGCCACACAAGCGGCAAACAAGATATGTGTTGTTTATGACGAAGGTGCTGTAGCTGAAAGAACTGTGCGGAAGTGGTTTGCTAGGTTTAAAGCTGGCGATTTCAACCTTAAACATCAAGAACGCCCGGGTAGGCCCTCCACCACAGATGAAGATCAGATTAAAACACTGATCGAGAATAACCCACGCTATACGACACGTAAATTAGCAGAAACGTTAAATATGTCAAAATCCACCATCCACGAGCATTTTGTGAAGATTGGCTACATAAACCGTTTTGACGGAGAAAAATCTGATGGATCGCATTTCCATTTGCAACTCGCTCTATAAACGCAACGAGGAGACACCATTTTTGAAGCAAGTAGTTGACGGGGGATGAAAAATGGATCATTTATAATAATGTTGAGCGAAAAAGATCTTGAGGAAAGCGGAATGAACCACCTTTAGCCACCCCAAAAGCCGGTCTTCATCCAAAGAAGATCATGCTCTGTGTCTGGTGGGATTGGAAAGGGATCCTGTATTATGAGCTTTTACCAAACAACGAGACGATAAATTCAGAGAAGTATTGTTCCAAATTAGACGAATTAAAGACAGCAATTGAACAAAAACGTCCAGAAATAGCGCATCGGAAGCGCGTCGTGTTTCAGTAGGACAATGCGCGGCTTCATGTGTCTTTGAAAACTTGACAAAAGTTGTTGGAGCTCGGTTAGGATGTTCTACCCCATCCACCATATTCACCAGACCTCGCGCCCTCTGATTTCCACCTATTTCGATCATTACAAAATTCCCCTTAATGGAAAAAACTTCAACTCTTTGGTCGAGATAAAAAATCACGTAGAAAAGGTTTTCGCTGAAAAACCTGAGAGATTCTGGAAGAACGAAATTTTCAAGTAGCCTGAGAGATGGAGAAAGGTTGTAGAACAGAATGGCACCTATATAATTTAATAAATGGATACTAAAATTTAAATCTTCTGCGTTTCAATATTCCTTCAAAATCGGCACGAACTTTCCGGACAACTCGATAGTTTGAAATGATTACTTACACTATACTCAAGTTCTTTTTCATTCGATAGCTATGATAATTGAATGCAGGACCGCTAAACTGTACGTTCTGATCAATTTGCATAGGGATGAATCCATTCAATTTCAGGCAATAAAATATAAAATATTCGCCTCACCGCATTCGATTCTATAAAAAACTTAGTATATGATGGCCAGTGGCATATGTTAAACTATGACATGCTTATTTTTTGCAAAATATTTTTTACATGGAAATAAGACCCTTTAAAAGGCGGTCAAAAATATTCCATTATACTTTTCAAGCATGTCGCTAAGCACTTAAAATTCCCCTACGCTTAAACTATTAGAGATAAACTTGTTTTGTGTTTTGCTAGCGATACTTAAATGTACTGTTCGTAATAAATAAAAATATATTTTAAAATTGGATTAGTTTTTAACAGTTTGGCACGAACTTGCTGAAGTTTGGTTAAGATTTAATAAAAAAAAGTCATCTTTAAAAATTTTGAAACTTTATGTGTAAGTTTATTAGAATGTTGCTAATGTAGTACTCTATATAGCTAATGTAGTTTCTCAAAGATTTATTTTTAAGAGCCTTCAACGTAAGATATCGAAATTTCAACCGCTAACGCGTGCTCAACGCTATTTTATTTAATGTAACTAATATTCAAATTAGCAACTTTTCTTATCGCTTTAAGTAAATAGAAATTTATATCATTATTTTATCTGCGATGTTAAATACATTACTGAGCTTCGTAATTTTTCTTATCGATGCAATTTTAGAACTGTTTTGTCAGGATTTATAGGGTATTACGTTTTGTGCTACTAGTTTCAATACTGTTTAAATGTTTTAATATAGTTATAGGAATTTATTAATATTTTAAATATGTAGTTTATTACTCTGATCCTTTCTATCAAAACAATTACAGTGTATTTTTTAAATTTGGCTTTGTAGTGAGATGAACAGAAAAATTGTTTGTGAAATTCTGTGTAAATGTTTAATATATAATTTTATGATAGAAAATTTATTCAAATTAATAAATACTATAAATTATTATTCAAATTATTCGGTTAACGTTGATTAAAAAAGTATTTTTAAGCAAATACAGTAAGCGTAGTAGTTCTCACTGGCTAAAAGGGAATCCCGATTTAATTTAGGGATTTTGAAAACCTTTTCGTCCTTTTATAGGGAATTTGACATGTGCGTAGGGATATTTCGTGCTTCGAAAGGGAATTGACGGTATTTCATTATTTTCTGATCGCATCGGGTTTTCCGATCAGTGCCATCATACAAAATAATTTATTTCAGCTTAACTGTTCAAAAACTGCAAAAAAGCTTACACACACTGATAGAATATTTATATAGGAACGTAGAAAAAATAATCAGATTTATAAAAGATGGCTTTTGGAAAAAAATGAATTAAAATTCATCAAATTAAAAAAATCATATTTCCAATCCTATTTAATTACCACTAATGAAATTAGTTTTAATATTTGCTCTAAAATCTTACAACTGTTTTGAAAAAAATTCGATTATCTTAAATATTTAAGAAGATATGCGATTTTTAACTAGGTGATGTACGCTAAGAAAAATAATTTTTAATTTGCGACGTCACTTTCACAGCCCTGTATCTCGAAGAAAATTTTTTCGAGATTATAAAACATATTGATTCATGGTGGCCCAAAATGTACTTGTTTACAAAATATCATTCGATTCGAAGATGGTGAGTCGCCTTTCTGGATTTGAATGGATCCACCCATAGTGCGTACGGAAACTTTTTTCCCTTTCATTTTGTATGTTTTCTCAAAGTTTTAATGAATTACTTTTTATTTGTGAAAATTAAGGAATTTTTGTTGCGAACTCATTCCCTAGAATCAAATAAGTTTCTTGTGCAGTTTCTGAATCTTTGGTGAGATTTCTTTAGAAATTATAACAATTTATACGCCGTTTTCGTTTCCGTACGGAAACTTTTTTTATTCACTGTAGTTTAGCTTCAGAGAAAAAATACTAACTACTAACTCAGTTCGTGAAGTCAATCCGCAACTCGGCTCAGGCGTGTTGGCATACCATTTCAAATAGACGTTTTTTAAATATTTTGTTGAATAATCTATATTAATAAAAATAGAGTGTTTATACATTGAATATTTTTATCCCATATCCATTTTCCGTTTGGAGCCATTTTAATGCCAAATCAATGGCTGCTGCATTTCGTTGCTGTATATTATGTGTCCATACTACGGCTACACAGCTGGGTATATTTATATGCAATTTGGGGACATACAAAACAAAAATGTAAGTATTGCTAATGGTCTTAAGCTCCTCAAAAGGCTTTTTCTTTAGTTTTTGAAATGTTTTTTGATTTAAATAACTTTTAATATTTTTATATAATTTCTTTATATTTCGAGTTGGAAAATATATTCGCGTTTTAAACATTTAATACAATTTATACAGAGCCTGTACTCTTGACTTTTTGGATTGTCGGCCGTTTTCATTAGAGCGACTTATCCAAGGGTATATTTTGAAGATCTTAATATGTTCTTAAAAAGGTATTAGACATGTTTATGTCATGCGTTCCAGTCATATATTCCAAATTTACATCTGAACATTTCGAAATACCGGATGATCACAATAAAAGTCCCTCTGCTTAGAATACTCTGTAGCTCTAATTTCACTAGTCTACAAATTGAAAAATAATTTTCATAGCAGAAACCACAATAATTGAATTTTATGCGTTTGACGACGCTGAATCTGGATATGAAGTCAGTTTTTCTCCATTACGTATCACTTTTTTGTTATACAACCTTGAGTAATTGCTAGAAAAGTATAAAATTTGCAGTGACTAAGTTTATCAGTATATGAAATTATACAAAATGTTAAATAAATTTGCAATACTCATCATTATAAAGCTTATTACATGAAAAAATCTTGTAGAATATAACAATAAGAGATAAAATGTACCTGCAATGTGTTATAACTGGAGTTGGAGAACACATAAATTACTTCTTCCTTCTGTGTATGGTAGGGTCTTTTCTTTGGAGAAACCAACAGTAGTCACTCATCATCGATTCGTCCCATCTACCTTGGTAACGCTGCTTAATTTGCAATATGTCCTGGTGGAAGCGTTCTCCCTGCTCATCACTCACTGCACACAAATTTGGTAGGAAAAAGTCCAGATAAGATTGCAAAAAATGAATTTTTAATGACATCCGGAACCCTAAATTTTTATGGTTCAACAAAAGATTTTGTAGTAAAAGATCCCCATTGTGTGTTTTTTATTGCTAAGAAAACCATGGACTACATCCTTAAATGACTTCCATGCCGCTAGCTCTACATTATTCAACTTGCTGTCAAAATTTTCATTATTGAGTAATCTTCTAATCTGAGGTCCAACGAATATACCTTCTTTTAATTTGGCTTCACTTAACCTTGGAAACAATTGGCTTAAATATTTAAATCCTTGTTGTTCTTTATTCAGTGCTTTCACAAAATTCTTCATCAACCCCAATTTGATATGTAAAGATGGCAAAATTACATGCTGAGGGTTGACTAATGGAACATACTTAATATTTTTTCCCCAGGAGTGAAGGTTTTTCCTTTTGCGTCAGTCTGTAACCACATAATGTTCACTTGTTGCACGACTGTCCCACAAACATAAGAAGCAGCAGTATTTTGTAAAGCCACCTTGAAGGCCTAGAAGAAGAACGATAACTTTGAGGTCGACACAGATACGCCATAAATGAGTATCGTAATTCACTGCTTTTAAAATCAATGACATACTTTCATATGTCTCTTTCATTCCAAGCGCTATTGGTATGGAGGGACGCTTGTTTGCATTATGCAGTAGTACTGCCTTTAAGCTGGTTTTGGACGAGTCTATGAATAACCGCCAATCATCAGTTTTATAAGGAATACTCAGAGCTGACATCAAACCTTGTATATTGCAGCAGGAACACAGCAGATCTGTCTTAGTGAAATATTGCATTAATTCTTTATTTCTGTTTCTGAAATATGAAACTTTGGTATCATTATGCAATAAATTCCACTCCTTTAAGCGTGAACCTAGAACTTCTGCTTGTTGTTTTGATAAATTCAAGTCGCGAACCAAATCGTTCAGTTCCACTTGTGAAATGAGATGTTCACTATTTGATTTTTCTGGTATGAAATCAACGTCTTTTGAAGCTTGTGCCACCGCAGTATTTTCAGAACAATCCTCTTCAGAATCAGAAATATCCTGCCACGAAGCTGGGGCTGAAGGAATAGGTAAACCATCTCCATGAGCAACTGGTCTCATAGCCGATGAAACATTTGGGTACACAATATTACTTTTATTTTTTGCAGAGGAACCACTGACACTTGTTAAACAGAAGTAGCAGTCGTCATAATGATTTTTCGGTTCACGCCAAATCATAGGTATAGCAAGAGGCCCAAATGCGTTTTTTTCCCTTTTAACCACTGCGTGAGCTCCACATAACACCTAATACACGTTAGATGCGGCGCCCACAATTTATCCTGATCTCCGAGTGGACAACTGAAATAATGTATATAAGCAGTTTTCATCAATTTTGACTCATTATTTATTGGTTCCGGGTGGGTGACTCTTTGTTTTTTAAGATAGCAGATCGTTTCTATTATGTGCCAAAAATAACATAATAGGGATCTTTAAAGTTATATAAATAAAAAATGCGACGTGATAGAAAATTTTTGATTACATTTTCTGTTTCAGCATTAAAAATACTTTATAAAACACTCATTGACTTATCTGTTACGAAAATCGTGTAGACCAGTGTTATCGGAATGCCAGCAAATTTCAAAATTCTCCAAATCTGCCTATATAGAAAAATTTGGTGTTCTACAACAGAAAATACAAGGAAAAATGAAAACAAATAAACAAGGCAACTGTGAAATGAAATTAAAAATGTTTTTTCTCTTAACAAAATGTGGGAAATAGCTTAAACTGGGATAGTTTGGTGTTGTAAGGAACACGTATGTATTTCTATTTGTAAAAGAAAGTTGTTCTCTGCAGAAATTGTATCGATTCAAAGGATCTGCTCAATTCATCTTGTGTGATATTATGAACATGTGCCGATGCTGTCCTTCAAATATATCAAATTAGCGACTTGACCTCCATAAACCAAACCTTTTGACCGTCTCCACAACGAAAAATCAAAGGGATTAAGGTCCCGAGAACGTGCTAGTCTAATTGTAAGGAATGAGTGACTAATCACTGTTATCGGTGAAATTTCGTTGTATATTTGCTTTGTTATTTTTTACTTTACACACTTATTTAATATATTTTTCCGTGTATTTTCTGTTTTACAGCTCTATATTTCTCCTTGCCGGCAGATTTTGAATCTAATTTTGCGCGAATTTGGAGTCCCCATCCATTGAATAGTAAAAATTTGAAATTTGGTGGAATTCAAAATTTGAAATTGGACATCGTGGTACGGAACAGCCAATATGAGGGTGCGCTCCATCTTGCATGAAGTTACAGTTTTCGAAGCGATTACTTTTATAATTTACAGACAATTTAGTTTATATTTGCATTAGATACTTACACATTGAGCTTTTTCCATGTATTTACTGTTGTACAGCGCCATATTTCCCTCTATGGGCAGATTTTGGAATTAATTTTGCTGGGATTCCTGCTCCACATCCATTGAATAGAATAAATTAAGAATTTAGTGGAATTCTGATAATTTCTTAAAGCGATCGAGTGCTTCCTTTTTATAAAGTATATATGATGCAATAAAAGTCTATTAATCATTTAAGCACCTACAAATTTTTCTGTTTTGTGTCCGTCTGTAAACATTAACATTCAGAAAATGATTCAAAAGTATATTTAATTTTAATCGCATGATTCTTTCACGGTGTTGCAATTTTCACAAATGGTATATTTTGAAACGGTAGTATTCTCAAAGATATGTATGTATTTCATGATAGAAAAAAAGATAATCGTGTCTATCAACATGTAAATAATTCATGCTGTTTAAGCATAACCCAAGGTGCATTTCTTAATTTTTTTTGATTCCTACTTGACGATTTAGACTAATTTTATACGATGAACTTCTTAAAACTCACTTGTAAGGAGCAGTCGAAATAATTTGAAAAATAAAATCTGCAGTATAATTCCTATTTCTTAATTTACTTATGTATCAAGTATATTGTAACTTGTATGTAGTTCTTGTATGCACGTGTGCGAAATATCGTGAGACTGCAATATAAAACCAAAAACAGCGAAAATGGAGCTATTTCTTTATTTCTACAAGCACCCTTTAATTATAAGATTCTTAATTCACATACTTTTGAAGTCCACAGCATCGTAGATGTTTTTATTACGCAGTAAATTATTGAGAAAAATAGTTTAATTTGGGTGAAATGAATTAAGAACTTCTTAAAAAGAAAAAAAAATTCTCATCAGCCTGGAAAGAAAAAATTAAGTTATGCTTTCATGATAGCTTTATTGTGTGAAATTAAGTTGAATATAATTGAGTTTTTTAAGGATATTTAAGTTGTAGGGATAAAAGAAAATTCATTTGGGGCGCCAGCGTTGAAACTAGTGACGCTGCCAATTCTGCCACAGCACACTTATAATGGGAAGAACTCAACTCAAGAATCAGCTGAAGCGAAAAGCGGCTATCTTATATTTTGTTGACATCACTGTACTACATTATAATTAATAGAATTTTTTTCTTACTTTTCGTTGCAGTGATTCTACAAATAGCAGGTGCATACACAAAAATGTTTCAGAAGCAGAAACTGTTTTGCTTTTGGATGGCCTACTTACCATGTATTATACTTACAAAAGCAGAAGCTGTGGAGGTAAGATAAAGAATATTTTCAATTTTATTTTTGTAGGAAAATAAAAATCATCTAAATAATTTGAGCCTTAACGTGTTTTCTGGGAGGATTTTACTCCTCTGAGTGTCAGATTTTCGAATTGTGTAAGAGAGCTGCTTTTCTCCACAACACACCATAATGACTAAATAACCACATCCTTTGATTGAAAGAATGCCAGAAAAGATTTTATCGGTAAAGAAGGTCAAAACTGGTTAGAAGTAATGCCGGGACGAAGAACATATATATGCATTTAGAACTTTTTAGAGTTAACATCGCCATCAGATGCATGGCATCTGTCGATTTATTTCTTTTATGTAACTAATTATTCTTACATTTGTTATACGGTTCCACTTACTCAACACCTGACCTTTTTCACATCCTTTATCGTTTGTCCCTTTGAAATTATTCTGATTACTCTTTCACACTTGTCGTTTCCTCAACTTCGACCAATTCGTTTCATTATCCTTCTAATATAAACTGTATCTCCTTTATCATTACTATATCTATTACTTGTAGAATGTTTTTCAGTACAATATTTCGAGTTTTTTGAGTTTACCACATTACATATTACTATTACTGTTACCGAAAGATCGATAAAGCAAGGATTAAGAATAATCTGCACCCGAATTTCTTTCACAGTATGTATTTATTGTGATGTTACAATAAGTCCGGATGTGGATTACTTACCTTTTCAAATCTAGAAAACGTCCGTAGTGGTCTAATGTTTCGCAGCACTTTCTCACATGTTTAGAGATGTGCGAGCACTCGTGATCGGAGCTTTACATTAAGTTTAAAAAACTTGTTTTAGAATTCGGCTAGGAATAACACGGACACTCGGTCCATTGGAGCTCGGGTAACCAAGGTTCTGTATCAGTATGGAAAATACAATGTAACTGAGAGTGCGTATTTCAGAAATACATCAGGACGCAATTAGTATAATATCCATTTTTTCTTAACCAAATTCTTTTAAATGATATTTCTATGTTAAACTCGGGGCCAGACCTACACCTACGGTTAGACTCAAGTTCTTTACAGACTTGGAGAATTCCAAGAATTCCACGAGCATGTGTCAGAGCACCCGATAAAGTCAAAACTTATCTTTGTGGTATTTCTTCCAATTTACTCATAGGTCTCTAAATTACAAACTAGGCCTAAATTTTCAAGAAGCTCTAGTTCAAACCACGTGAAACAATAATTACTTTACAAAGCTTCATTTAATGTAAATAATTTATCTCTCTCAAATGGTTTTAAGAAATGTAAGGCCTGTCAAAATGAATAACATAATAAATTCATTAGTATAAATCAAGAAAAGAATTTATTTATTCAAGTAAGTAGAAATGTATGCTTTATATATAGTTCGGACACTTTTCCATGATAAACATATCTTTATGATTGTAATTTCATATCAATAGAGTTCACGACTTTTCAAAGCAATACCAAGTCTTACTTAATGCAACGTCATATGCAAGGAAGGCTATATGGAATCCCTTTTAGTGTGTTGGCTGAATTCATCCCATTTTAGAAAAAACTTTACTTCAAACTATATAAACACTGTATTTCAAACTCGTTATACCATGTAGTAAAAAATGACCAACCCTTCAATCATTTGACTGTCAGAACTCTGATTTCATACACGAAGTTCTTAAATTAAATCCCTTAACGTTTTGGAGCTTATTCTGCATAGCAGTTTAAGCCAAACCATTGAAGAACCGCAAGTATCCGCAACCTCCACTCACATAATATTCCAACTTCCATTGCATGTGAGGTGACACACTGCTACAACTCCTAGTGTACTGACGTGGGAAGTCATACAGCAGTCATATTACATTACAATAACCGATCTCCTCTCGTAGATGTACAAGGTAGTTTGGGATCACAGCGATATGCCAGCAGATCACATAACCTGTTGTTTGCCTTTCATGTCGTGTGCCCAAGGTGCTATTTACCAGCACAATAATGCCCTGTCATTCGTAGTTTGCATCTTCCAGAAGTGCCACCTTGGTGTTGAAAACCTTGCCCAAGGAGATCCCACGATCTGTCTCCTATTGAGTATGCCTGATATGCTAGACCGTCAATTGGACCACCCAGGAATGGAAGGTATTTGGAACAACAGTTGAAAAAGACCTGGCTTAATATGCCATAGGAAAGCGTAAGGATTCCATTTGACTCCATGGCACATCGGCATGTATCACATTCGATTTGTAGCTATCTTCGTGGATTGGTGAGCACGAAAGAGTAGGGTGTAGAACTCCTAGTTTATTTTAAAACAACTATCTTTTGTTTGAGTACATCAATTAAATTTTGAATACGGTTAGGTGGGGCAAGTGCGAACCCAAATCTTCCAAGTTCATCTTGAAACAATTATTACTGTCTCTGTACTTTGAGATTTCATATTTTTACCCGGAATTGCTGTGGATTAGCGGGTTTGCCCACTCCGCTAACAACCTGCGAGTTGTAGGCGAAACAAGCTCGATTTTTCCTTGGATCGATTTCTTTCTTCTATGTCAATAAAGCTTTCCTTGTGGTTGTAGTCCATTTACTTGACGTTGTTCGGCGCAGCTTGACCAAATATGGCTCTCGTGCCATAAAATCCCCAATCCAATCAACTATCCATATTTGTACCACACTCACATCCTTTTACTAATATGTTTATGCAAATTTGTTTAAAATTTTACCATTGATATAATTAAAAAATACTTTTCAATGCTCTTTCATGGGATCGCATTTGCCTCACATGATGGGAGAAGTGCATATCATGAACTGTTTTCTTATTCGCAATGTGATGTATTTTGAGTGGGGTCAAAAGCATATAATTTCATTCATGTCCTTTGGTCACGCAGCTTCCTTCCCAAAATTCGAAGAGCTCTAGCGTTGAAACTACTCTATAGGACTCCTTTAAGTATTTTCAGCCAAGTGTCATCCCCTACTTTAAATAGACATGTTTTATATTCAGGGGACTTACTTGAGGTGGGGCAAGTAAGTCTCCTGAACCTTAGAAAATCTTTTATTCAGAATTCAAGTATAACGTAATAGTAATTTCTAAATGTTTCTATTGATGACTTGAATGTTTTAGGCAGTGACAAGTGGGACTAAAATGATGGAAAAAGGCTTCGTCTACAAGTTTGTGCAACCTTGGTTTGGTACGGGGCTTTTAACCAGGTATATTAACACTTTTTTCCCTTCACAATTGAACTTTATAGGTGGGAACCTAATTTAAGAATCTGAGTATATACTTTGAAATGAGGATTCACACAGGAATATGGATAAGATAATTAAAACACATTATGTAATTAAGTGAAGTTAGGGTAATAATTTATAATATTGCTATATAAATGCTTTTATTTAAACGTTTATGTATTTATAAAACTAAAATTAATATTTTTTGCCGGAAACTTGCCAGGTCTTTCCTCCTGCTAGTTTTCCAATATCTGGATTCAAAGACTGAGAACAGACAATCTTCATTATGTCAGATAGATATTTATCAGTTAATCTTGATCTGTAGGCCGTTTTATTTAATTTCATGGACGAAAATAGTTGCTCACACAAGTACGTACTCCCAAAATAGCATAAAATTTGTGCAGCAAACCTTTTAATTTTCGGGTATTTTTCACCTAAATAAGAATATATTTTGGGAATTCCCACTTCTCGATATTTGTCTTTTAAAACCGAATCATTCTGGAAATCAATTAATTCCAGTTGTATCGAAGTGGAAGCATTTTCAACTTCAAAGGAAAAAGGCCTAATAAAAAGACAAATTTTTTTTTGTAATTCTTTGAAATTAACTTTGAATTAAAACGTTTATCGAATTCGTTTTCGATTTCTTCAATTTTACCACAATATTGTGAAAATGAGCAACTTTGATTTTGCGCTTTTAACTGTTTATACGTACGAAAATACGTCAAAACGTTTTTTGGAGATGATTTTTAAACAAAGTCAGTTATTGTACAAAACTTGCTATTGCATCGTACATATTCGTTATTAATTAATTTTTGCCCTGAAATATAATATTAAGATTATTCAGATGACCTGTAACATATTGTCCTGTTTTCATTTTATTTCAGAGCACCATGGGCCACAAAAAATTTTCTCGGTGGCCACATGCGGCCCGCCAGTTTGACGCCCCTGATGTAGAGCATTGTTTCCTAAAAGTTTTCGGACTACTGTCCCTTTAAGAGCTTCTATTTCATAAACACCCATTAGAGTTTTCCAAAAATTTTGCATTGAAAATTAACTTTTGATGCTTTTTAAAAATTTAGATATTTATCTTAGAAATTAAAATATATTGTTTAAGAGTTCGAATGCTCGACAGTCATATATGGAGAGCTGTATTGAAGATAAATGATAATATTTTATTTCACTCGAAATTAGTTTATGTTGATTTAATTATTTAGTTAAATTATTTAATTAAGGTAATAGAACCCTTTTAATAAAAGAAGGAAAATATTTGAAATCATACAGTTCTAATGTATGTTCATCTCGCACACATGACTTCATGCACAAGAAAAAATATCTATTGGAATTAGAAGAATATCCATTTCTTATTTATGTTACTTTTTCAACAACTCAGCTCTCCTTGTTTTCGAGCGTCCCTTCCTTTGATTCTACTTACACCCACAGAGGGCGGTAGTGCCCATTTTGGAAATTAGACGTAGAGTTCATTCGCAATTACATTTTAAATGCTATAGTTATATTATGGGATTTTTTTTTATGCTCCACGATTGTTTTACGCACTCATCTAAAATAGCTCTTTTACGGTGTTGTAAATGTTTTATCAAATTCACTTATTTGAATCGTTTATTGCAGAAACCCGTCAACAGACATTTTTATGGAATTTTTTTTCTTACGGAATAAGAATCTCATAGTGTAAACACAATTTTTGTTCACCATCCCGTCAGATGCCATTCCGTTTTATGGGTTATTATTTACAGTGAATATTGTTTTTAGTGCAGAAACACGACAAGCGACATAACATAGCGGGTTTCTGCTGTAAATCTGTTTTCAGTTGTTTACATTACTAAACAGTAAGTTGTCACGTAGAGGTTAAACTTCAGTGTTGTGGTTATACATTGGCTGTTCAAAGACATTTTTTGAACGATTTTAATGGACTGAAGATAAATCTTTTACGAGAAATTTTTGTGTTTTAAATGTTCTATTTGAGAGACCTTATTGTTAACTATCTTTCCACACCTTAATTTCCATGATAATAATGCCTTTGTAGTATCGACAGAGGTATTTTGTCCCATTCTTGTTCCACAGTTTTCCGAAGTCCTTGAATGGTTTTTTGTCGACGTTTCGATAATGCTCTTTATAAGAGTCCAAAAGCATAAAAATCCAATGCAAAACCGGCAACAATCATAAATCCCTTAGAGAAAGTTTCTTTAGATTCTTTGAACCACGTTTAAAGATTTTTCTTTTCTGGAATTCCTTTTATTCGTTAGATACTAAAAACAATCAAGAATTATACTTGAAACATTGATAGAGGTAAGGGAAATTAAGCGTAGGGTGAAAAAACAAAGATCAAGATCACTGTGATGCTGTTTCAAGTGAAACTCCATCCTCAAAAACAAAAAATAAGTCATGTGTGTGTACAATATTAAGATGAATAGTGTTCTTGTTCCAGTTTGCAAAAGTGTTTTTTACAAATCCATGGAGTTTCTCGCGATCGAATTGGAAAACTGACTAACCTATTAGTTTAGAATAAAACACCTGTCGATATGAGAGGCAAGAATCGCAGTGGATATGCCATTGAAGGTAATATTTGTGTCCTTATACAGGAACATAAATCTCGATATGAAGTCAAGGAAACCTATTATGGGGCAAACCAAAAAAATATTTGGATACAAGGTTAAATATTTCTAAAATGTATGAGATGTTTCAAACCGAACATCCCGAGATGAAAGATAAATGAAAGATAAATGAATGATGAAAGAAAATCAAGTATAATTTTTATTACAAATATTTTAAAGAAAATTTCAATTTTCATTCAGGCGGCCACAAGTTTACGTTTGCAGCCAGTATGAAAACTTCAGTGCAAGACTAAGAGATCCTTGTTTAAGAGACAGCGTCAAGTGTAGCATAACAGCTGAACAAATGGTTCACAAGCGGTGGGTCAAGAAGTTTTATTCAAAACTAAAAGAAATCAGTGAAAGCAAGAATAAAGATACAGTGGCACTTTTTTTGTATATATGCAAAATCTTCCGTTACCGAACATACCTGTTCAAGAGGTTTTCTATATGCGTCAGCTTTGGCTTAATGTATTTCGTATTCATGACATAAAATTCATGACAAAGCAAATATTTAACTTTTCCATGAAGATCCAATAGTCAGAGGGTACCCTTCTGGAAAAGTACCCATCAATAACAAAAAAATATTGATCACCTGAAGAAGCTAAGTAACTACACTAGAGGGTATGAAAGTTTCTACGCTAAAATCTTCCAGTGGCTTACTACGGAAGCTAAGTGCAACGTAAACAGGGAATGCGAAGATGAGTAGGACCATAGACTGAAAGTAGATGCGAGTAAAGTTTTTTTTTCACAGTAGTATTAATTTTTAGCTTTTTCCGTTTATTTTCAGTAATGCATAGTAGTTTTCAAGGGTGTATAGGTTCTGTGATCTTTAGTAGGACACTAATACCATGGTAAGAGTTACCATCAGTTTACTGATGTATGTTTAACAAATCAGAAAATTAGTTTAAATTTTTCATTGTTATTTTAAAAAACTAGTGAAAACTCATAGTTCAGCGTTTGATTCTGTGTTCAAATAAAAATATATAGTTTATAACATTGTATTTTTTTGTAAAAAATCCTAATACCACAACAAAGTTAGGAAATTAACTTTAAAATGCATATTTTTACAGTAAAAACGTATTTTATTGTAGAAACCCGCTAATTGCAAAATTTTATTTTTTTAAAAAGTAAGGAATGAATATTATAATTTAATTACAGGAACATCCACTTCGAGAAGATGTTAACTAATACTCTATATTTTTTAAGCCAAAATCTATATTAATATCAAAGAGAATGTTCTTTATTTCCCGAAAATTTGAAAAAGTACTCTTAGTTGGTTTCTGAAGTAAACGATTCATTAACAAACACGAAGGGCTATTGAAACTTTTTATGATAAAAAATGTCGAAAATGACAACAAATAAAAGTTATATTAAGTATGACTATTTGCTTAATTTCTTTTAATTGGAGTTCCATTAATTTATAATATAAAGGATAAACTTGCACAAATCAAATAAAAATAGTTTTGTTTCGTTGAAATGATTCTTACGTTTGTGTCTTTTAATTTTCAGTCACGGTAGTAAATGGAAATCTCGCAGGAAACTTTTAACTCCAGCTTTCCACTTCGAGATCTTGAAAGATTTTTTGCCTGTCTTTAATGCACAGACTAAGAAATTGATTAATCGTCTAAGGAAAGATACAAATAAAGAATATACAGAAATTGGAAAACCAGTAACCCTTTGCAGCCTCGACATAATATGTGGTAAGTATTTGAATTTGCTCATTAGAAGTGGAAGTTGCCTGATTAATTGTCTGTCTGCGATAGCAGCGTAGTATAGTGGCTGATTTCTGACTAGGAGTCAACATGAACAACACATAGTTGTTTGTTGGGGGTTTCTCGTTGCTTGTTATAGAGAACGGGTTAAAACTGCATACTTGTCCCATGGATACGTCCAAAGCATCTCAGCGATGATAAATATTTTCGGCAGTTTTTGACAGTAGAAGATATTTAGCGTTGTTATCATGTGGTGTATAGTAATGAGTAAGCATGCCAGTCTTCAGTTGGTGTCGAAAGTTCCCTGTAGACCGTTCCGATAGCATCGAGATTAAAAACTAACAGCTAAAACCATCACCGACTATGATCAGGTCCACTCCTGAGAGATACGCTGCCCACAAGTAAACCTCAGAGAGTTGCCCCCTCTTCGAAAAGAATATTTCATTCTCTAAAAAATAAAATTTCGAAAATATTTTATTTTCTAATAGAAGCCCTTCATGTAGCATGTATCCAGAAACGTTTTTCAGATGACCCTGTCCTCTCTATCCCTGTTCGGTAAATGCCGTAATTTTAATGGACATTAATTTTCAAATATTTTCAGACTTTTGACGAATTCACTCATTTTTGATGGATTGTGAATAAAATAATAGACGATCAAGGTACAGAAAATATGAACACCATTTAAGTTATTGAGATTTTTTATTAAAATCCTTATCATACAATACTTAAATTATGGTTTGAAACAAAACTCTTTCACTCTCTCCTCTCTCTGTACGTGTGATCATCACACTTTCGTTAATAATTTTTTTGTGAAAATCTCTTCTCTATTGTAGAAACTATTCTGGGAGTGAATGTTAATGCTCAAGATAATAGTGCATCAGAATATGTCAAAGCAGTTTCCAGGTAATTTTCAAATTTGAACCTATCGTTAATGAACTCGTGCAAGAAGTTTCTTTCAAAAATTTGAAAACTCAGATTCTGTATTCATACACATTCTTATTTTTAGATATAAAAGCTAAACAACATCCTTCATTTACAAAATATATTAATAATAATAGCTATATAAAAGAATAGGGAAATATTCTTAAAATTGGACAAGTTTTGGGAAGTGTGCAGTATAACAGTACAATTAGGAAATCCATTATAAGCTGATCATTAGTAAAAGTACTTTTCATAAAATTTCTTTAAGAACATGGATTCTATCTTTACTTGAACTAAGCAATTCGCATAACGCAGTAAAGATTTAATACTTTCTAATCAATATTCGAAAATTTAAATTAACATAAAGTTTTTTACTCTGTACATATGGTTTAAGGCCGAGATTAGATTGTTTCATATGAGGGCCATCAAAGGTTCTCTAAAAATGCTTGTTAAAGGATTTTTACCAATTTTTTAGATAATCAGGCATGAATCAGGTCGAAAAATTACATGCATATTTAAGTAACCCATTGGTGTAAGATCATTTTCTACCCTTTAGAATTATTTTGAAAGTTAAAGTTAAATTACAGGCAAGATTGAGAGTATATCTGCGAATTTCTCCATTTACTTCATTCCATTTTATAGTAGAACGTAAAATTTCATTAATACACTATGTTGAAACTAAGTTTCCGGATACCGATGTTTCACAAAATGTATCTTTTAATGAAGTTTCAATAAGGTGTGGGCCTATCAAAGGCTGTAATTACTCTCGGCACTCTTTTGGGCATATTTTGGGTACGTTTTTCTTAACGAGCAACTGGTATTTTGCACCACCAGTCCTTCAAACATGGTAGTTATTTCTCACAGAGAAATGGGAAGTGTTGGAAAGATTCCCAACCGACTTTCGATTCAAAAGGTCTCTATTTGATTCATGTCGGTGCTTTGAGAAGAGCAGGGCATATTTTTCCCACCTGAATCTTGAAACAACTGTTGAACATATCGTGCAATAAGACATGGTGCTTTATCATGCTGATAAAGGTATGGTGCCTCTCCTTAGTACTAGAGCAGAGTTGGTACCGTAGAATTGTCTAGAACGCCCAAGCTTGTCTAGGAATTTATGGTGCCAGTCATAGTAACCAGTTGCTCTTGCCCATCCTGACTCGGTTCTAAATCACAAAACTACCACCACTGAACTTCATAGATTGGACGATACACAGGAACACGTAACGTTCGCTAGGCATTCACTATTCTCAGCAGCAGATTAGAACAATATGAAACGATTCTACAATCCACAAAATGTTCTTACACTGATCCAGCACTAATTCCTATTACCTTTTCATCAATTATACGTTATTGTACATTTAAAGAGTTAATGTTAACATGCAGCTGCTAGTTCATGAAAATTCCATTAGTACAATTTCGTATTAACCGTCAAATGGCCAAAGTTAACATCTGCGGACTCTCGGAAATTTTTAGTACTAGTTTTAGTAAACGTTTAGTAAGAGCACACGAATAATCAGAAGATCGTACCACGCATTTCACATCTACACAATCATTTTCCACAGTTTTTGTGACTTGCCCTGTTTCTTGATTGTTGCGACATCTTCGTGCTTCCTTTTAGTAACTATATCCTGCACAGCTGATAGGTTGCTGTAATTTTGCCGCAATAGTACATTTGGGTAAGTTACTCAAATGGCCTTCTGAGGACCTCTATCTTGAAATCCGTTAACAGCACGTTCACTGTTTTATCGTATGAATACCTGCCCGAGGCCTGTTATTTGTCTCTGCTCTCCTTATGCCCCTTTAGTGCCGATCACATGGCCAGAAATAATGTTTCCCCTTAACCAATGAGGTGTGTGTGCGTCAGAGAATCACTTTCAACATACGAGTAGTACCCCTTTAATCACGAGTAATTACGTACTTTTACCTGTAAAAATTAAAATTTTGTAATAAAATATCACCCTATTCTCATCAAAGGGTAAAAATGAATCTTACCTTCGAAAAATACACGACAAGCCAAGTTATTAAAGACACCATACTAATAACGAGTCCTTTACCTCTGGTTACAGCCGTAATTCTAGGCATGGATTTTATAAGGTGTTGGAACTGTTGTGCAGGAATATTGGACCATGCTGAAATATTCGCCCTCCTGCGGCGTTTCTAGGCTTCGAATGGATGTTTCCACCTCGATTCGTCCCAGTCGCCCGTCACTTCATTGAACGACAATCTGTTTCCTTCCACTGTTGCACCAATTGTTTGGCCCATCTGCCATTCTCTGAATGCTTGAGATCCTGTTGCACGAAAAATGCTGGTTGGCAGTTTCTGAAATACTGGAACCGGCTTTTCTTCCTCACGAACAGGGTCTCGTTCGAAATCGTTTATTTTTTTGTCTTACTCATACTCGGACCTAACAGTACGGGTTAGCTGTACTCATTATACCGCAAATGCCTTTAATAGGCTATACGTTGCTATCGCCTTGCATCACTTATGGACCCGTTAAAGTTAGAATCGGGGTGTCTAATAATTTGACTACTCAATATATATACACTCCCCGTCTATATATTATGAACAGGTAACATACCGACATATGACTAATGTACTATATCCGATTTTGATGTTTGTCTTGCATCATAATAATGCGTATCGAATTACTCTTTCAGAACATCATTGATAATCATGGAGCGGATAAGAAATATTTTTCTTTGGCCTGACTTTATATATCGTTTCACTCAAGATGGGAAAAAACTGAAGCACGACCTGAAGTTTCTGCATGCCTTCACTCGATCTGTAAGATTGGTTTGGTTTGTCATTTTTTGATGGACGAGGGTTAATAGAACGGGACCTGCGGCTTTAAATGAATCGGAACCACTGCGAACATCCAAGTCTAGACCAGGATTAAAATCCAGAGCCTGTTGAGTCGACAGGAATGCTTCTTTGTTGATAATTACAAATTTAATTATTAAAATGGCAGTTGATAGTTGTAAAATTAACGAAACACTGGAGCAAGTCTTAACGTTATTAAAATGAAAATTTTACTACAAATCTTGCATTAAGAGTTAGCTGAAGACGATACTACAGTGAGTTTTTGTTTACTTAGTTGCAAATGACGACAGTGAAGTGTTGCAAATGAAGAAATCTGTCTGAATGGGCGTAAACATGATACCTCATTTGTACGTAGATAAATAAATGTTCAAACGCTACTAATTTTATTTATAAGGAATTAATTGTAGTTTAGTCCATACAATAGCCGATTGTCTTAAACAATTTGTGTTTCTAACGGAAGAGGTTTTAAAAAGATGCTGTAGATAATGATTAGTCTGGCTCCCTAAATTGATACAACTCTACTTTATTTTACTTCTGAGAAAAATCTTGATTAATTTCATCTCTCATTATTAAATGTTCTTTTATTTCATAGGTTATTCAAGAGAGGAAAAGGAAGCTTTTAAGTGGAGTGGATCCAGTTACATTTGCACAGAAGCGGAAAACATTTATGGACGTGCTGCTGGAGCACCATATAGTGAACAAAAGTCTGTCAGAAGAGGACATCAGAGAAGAAGTGGATACATTTACATTTGAAGTATATATATAGGCATCACCAAAAATCAAAGAGAACCCAAATAAAAACAGAAACAAAATGTTAGTAATAACAAGAACAAAAAGGTGAAGCAAAATAACAATAATTTTCCTTTGACTGCTCTATTGATGTTTCCTTCCTAACCTTGGTAATAGGTAATATTTTTGTAATTTTTCTTTCTGGTAGTATTTTGAGTTTTCGGGGGTAACTTGTTTTGATCTCTTCGGCCCAGCCTCACACATGTACAGAAAAAACTCAAAGTATCCCTTTTAAGTGACTCCTGGCTTTGCTCCCCTTGATATAGCATGTTGGCTCACTCAACATTTACCTTCTCGGGGAAATCTATTCATAGGGTAGCTGTACTTATTATATATATATATATATATATATAGTATATATATACATATAAAGTATATATATATACTCTCTCTCTCTCTCTATATATATATATATATATACTCTCTATATAGTATATATATATACTCTCTATAATATAAAAATCGACGCACCATGAAGGAGTTATCCGAATGGATTGAAAATCGGTAGATGTGATGTACATGTATTGAAAACGAAACGATAATAGTATCATAGGAATTGAATGTTTTATTCAGGAAATACAGCTACAAGAGCAAAAAAGTCAATAATGCGTAGGCCCACCTCTGGCCCTGATGCAAGCTGTTATCCGGCTGGGCATTGACTCGTAGAGTTGGCGGATGTCCTCCTGCGGGATTGCTTGCCATACACGTTCCAATTGGCGAGTTAGATCGGCGCGATCCAGGGACGGTCGTAAACGTCTGCTCATCAGAGTCCAAACGTGCTCTATTGGGGAGAGAATTGGCGATCGCGACGGCCAGGGATGTGTTGGAGAAGTACGAAGACAATCAGTAGAAAGGCGTGCCGTGTGCGGCCGGGAATTATCCTGTTGGAATGCAAGTCGAGGGGTCCGTGAAAGAAAGGGCAACAAAACGGTGCGTAAAATCTCGTCGACGTACCGCCGTGCTGTAAGAGTGTCACGGATGACAACAAAAGGGGTCCGGCTGTCAAATGAAATGGCACCCCATACCATAACTCCTGGTGTTCGAGTTGTGTGGCGTACGACAGTCAGGGTAGTATCCCACCGCTGTCCTGGACGTCTCCAGACATGTCTTCGCTGGTCATCGGGGCTCAATTCGAAGCGGGACTCATAGCTGAAAACAATTCTGCTCCAGTCCGTAAGATTCCAGGTCGAATGCACCCGGCACCACTGCAAACGCGCCTGGCGGTGTGTAACGGCGAGGGGCAGTCGGCGCAATGGACTCCGTGGCATCAGCCCCCGTTCGCTGATTCGCCTATCATTGCACTCACTGGTGTCCCCAGTTACACGTCGGATCGTTGATAAGGACGCATCAGGTGCTGTGATCGCTGATCGGACGATCACTCTGACCTCGCATTCTGTCGTCGCTCTTGTCGACAGCTACCTTCTCGACGCTCTGTACGTCCATGGTTCATCCATTCCTACCAACATCGTCGAATGGGTAGCATCGCACCGACCCAAATGTCGAGCGATCCTGCGATTTGACCATCCTGCTTCCTTTAGTCCAATTACACGTCCTCTCTCAAATGGTGACATCTGCTCATACTGTTCGCGAACCCGTCTGCGAGGCATTGGTACAGTCCACGTAAGTCGACAGGCCCACATTCGCATGGAAATTATGCCCTAGCATTGGAATGTCCTCTATTTTATACACGATTCGGATGCTCCGTTGCAATGCGCTGGAGCCCCACCTATTCAGTCATTGGGCGCCAAAAGTTAACCATTTGCATATTCTATTGTAAGGTATGTGCATACGTAATTTCGTCCCATTTGGATAACTGCTTCTTGGTGCGTCGATTTTTATGTTATAGAGTGTATATATATATATTTCGATTTCCGATAAGCCGATTCGGACTTCCGTGTCGGAATTACGGTTCCGATTTCTCATCTGTTGATTTTTGGACGTTATGAATGGCATTTGTTGGCGGTCCTCATGTAGTTTGCGGCGGGTTGTTGTCGAGCTTAGGTCAATCAATGTGGGTAAATTTGTTTTCTCCTTTTTAGTTTTGTATTATACTTGTCTTTGGTATGTGTCCTTGGTTGTCCCTGGTTTTGTTTTTCTAATTTTTGTTTTTCTAATTTTTATTTTCTAATTTTGCCTTTCTTCTTATGGTGTTTGGAGGAGTGTGTGGGCTACTTTTGGTGTACTGCCGCTCACACGCAGAAAACACCATATTGTGTTGACTGGGTGAGGCTCCTCCCTGATGACGCCCTGATCCACAAACACCTCATTTTTTTCGAAATTTTCTTAATTTTAAAATTTTCGGATTTCTCTTTGTTTTAGTTTGTAATTTTGAATTATTTTACTATCCATCTTGTGTCTGCAGCTTTAGCGCGCATACATGGACAGTTCTGCTTTCTGCTTAACTATTTTTTAACCCCAGTATTTTGGCTTTTTGATCTTTCGGCATTTTGCTGGTGTGCATTTCTATTATTTTACGTTTTAATGATTTGTATTTTATATATATATATATATATATATGTCAGAAGTGGGATAGATCAGGAACAGTTGATTGACAGGGAGAGTTCCACTTTTTACTAACACAGAACATTTATTACGAACATTTTTAACATTGTCTTTCAGGAGTCCACATTCAGAAGTAACAATTTTTATCCACAGAGGATTAATATGGAGCCACCAAGGTCTCCCGTTCTTAAGATGCACGATCAGCCACACAGGTCTTGCGCCATTTCACTCTCGCTGCAAAAAACATACGAAAATTCCGATGTTCTCCAGTTAGCATGAATTATTTTCCCGTTCTGCTTTGAGCGTTTCCATAGCGACCAGAACGCACGGAACTCCAACCAATCAGAACATAGTGACGAGAACGCATGGAGCTCCAACCAATTAGAAGATCGCTCTCGGAATGCGAATATGATTGAGTGTTCTAAGACGAATGGGGAAAGGCGAACTAGAAAATTGAAGACTCTCCGCCGCCGGCTGGTAAAGAGGTCCATCGCCTTTCGGTGGTTATATATATATATATATATATATACATACACTGAAGAGCCAAAACATTATGACCACCTACTCAATAACGCGTTGCGCCTCCTTTGGCCTGCAAAACAGCTGCAACTCGCCTGGTCATAGATGCCACAAGTTCTTGGTACATGACTGGAGACAGGTTTTACCAAATGTCTAAGCAGCGGTCACGCAAAGTCGAGATATTCGGACATGGTGGTGTTTGAGCACTGAGCTGCCGCTCCATTACATCCCAAATGTGCTCTATCGGATTAATATCCGGCGAGTTAGGTGGCCAGGACATTAAGTGGAATTCATCAGTAAGCTCCTCGAACCACTCCAACACAATCCGAGCCTTGTGACATGGGGCGTTGTCCTGCTGGAAGATTCCATTTCCAGTTGGGAAGACAGACGCCATTTAAGGGTGTAACTGATGCGCAATTATGTTCAGATAGTTCGCAGCGTTCATGGTCTCTTCTACCACAATTACGGGTCCCAGAGTCGCCCATGAGAACGTCCCCCAAAGCATAATACCGCCACCACCAGCCTGTGTATGACCTGCTGTACAGGAGGGGAGCAATTGTTCGCCTGGCAGACGGCGTACCCTGACACGACCATCGACGTGATGAATGAGAAATCGGGATTCATCTGACCAGGCAACTCTCTTCCACTCATCCATGGTCCAGTCTCGATGTTTGTTTTTCTAACAAGCCAATTTCCATCTACTAGTCCCCTTTTCCTTATGCTACTACTAGTACTATTGTTTTTATGTCTCTCTATTATGGATGAAACAAGGAAAAAACAAGGTATGGATTGGGTAGAGAAGCTGGTGGACTGTTTCACCATAGAGGAATTGAGAATTCCCGAATTGAAAGAACTAAAAGAGACAGTAATAAAAATCGTTGAATTGTGTAAAGTTAAAGGCAAAAGCCAGATTAGATCTCATCCGTTCCAGGAGAAATTGGCTGATTATCTGAGTAGGATCATTGAGTCCTTCAAGATGGAGGTCTTCAGGGATAACTTATCGGGCTCTAGTCCCACAACATCCCCGAATACTAGCGAATCCAATGAAATGGTTGAAATGAGAAAAGAACTGATAAAATTACAGTTTGACTCCAAATTAAATAAAACGTATGTTAAAAAGCTTGATGAAATGGAGGAAGAAATTGAAGTAATCAATCGAAATAAAGAGCTTGAAATGGCAAAAATGAATGGTCTTAGAAGAAAGAGAACGTTACATCAAGAATCTCACCAAGTTATTTGAGGAATCCTCCATACGCTCAGCAGAACTAATTAAAGATTTAAAATCGAATGCACTATTATCTTCGAAAGAAGGATCAATATCAGATACACGAGAAATTTTACAAGAGTTGAGAGATTTGAAAACAGTGATACCCGATTGTCGTCCCTCATACGCGGAAATGCTTGTTTCTGCACCATCTGCACCTAATCGAGGCAATTCTCAAAATATTAGAAGCAGGGCGACGTATACTCTGCTTTTAAAACCAAAATTGAATAGTGATCATAATAAAAACAAAAACTTGGTTCAAGATAATATTAAGAATTTAAGCTGTAAGATCGAACGTATCCGGAGAATTGGTGGAGGAGGTTTGCGGTTGATTTGGGATCAACGGGAGAAATCGACACGCTGCAAAATAAACTTAAAGATAATGAAGACTTAAATAAGGCTTTCAAAATCTATAGACCTGAAAAAAGGAAACCGAGAGTGATCCTTCTTGGTTTAGATAAAGAAATTAGAAAAGAGGAAATCCTTCCAGTACTTAAATTAAAAAATGACTGTATTGATGAGATTAAAATGGAATTCATGTTTAAAATCAATTCAATTAGAGGCAACCATTGGGTGGCATCTGTGGCCCCGGATGCTTTTAAAAAGATTATGAGGGAAGGCTACCTCTACCTGGGCTATCAAAAAGTCCGGGTAGAGGAATTTAAGAACGTCCGCAAGTGTACTGGCTGTGGCAAATTTGGTCATAATAGGAGCCAGTGCTCTGACAAAAGTATTTGCATGAATTGTGGGGGAGAACATTTGGAAGACAAGTGTGATAATCCTAAAAGGTGTATAAATTGTACATATTCGAGCCTTAAAATTAAAACCAACTATGATGTGGGACACGACTGCCGATCTAAGAAATGTCCTAATTTTAAGCGGCAAATTAATATACTCGAAGCCAGCACGGACTATGGTAGATAGTTTAAGTGTCTATCCTTCACAAAGTATAATTATATTATATATTATCTTTAAATATTTGTATATTAAATATTATCCTGGCTTTTATCAGTTATTTGTTAGGTTTTAAATAATTATTTTATTCAAATAATTGCTTGTTTCCCCTCTCTCTCCTTTATGTTGTTTTAATGTTTCTTTTTTTATTTATGATACCTTGTATTTTATGTGAGTTTTTAATGTTCTATTGTATTTATTAATGATTTATTATCCTGTTTTTTATGTTCTGATTCTCATGCTTTGTTTTGGGCGGGGCCTGCTCTTACGGACCAAATTGACTTATAGACTTTCTTATGTACCTCGTATCTATCTTTTTACATCTACTATCGCTATTTGGGTTATCTGTACAGCTTAGCATTGCCCTCTAAATTGTAAAAATTCTAAATTGCGTTTTGTTTGTTGTGTTCACCATGTTGCTTTTTGATGTTCGAAATGATGTTCTTATCTGCAACTGTAACTATGCAGACACTGCAAAATTTTTGAATTATAAAATAAAAGCTGTAGGGGCGTCCCGGCGTGTGCCTTCCCAGCGCGGTGGGGTTAGTGGGCCCTTGGCCTCCTAGTGCTGGGAGTCAACCTATTCCCCACCCACCCCAATGTACGGCTCTACGCCTTAGGGTGAGTCTGGATGGGTGTGGGTCGCAAGTCTCGATGTTCCCGGGCCCACTGTAGGCGCAGTTGACGATGACGCTTGGTCAACAGAGGCACACGAGTGGGACGTCTGCTGCACAGTCCCATATCCAACAGTGCTGCTGAACTGTGTGTTCCGAAACACTTGCGCTTGGACGTGCATTGTATTGGGCTGTCAGCTGAGCCACTGTCTCGCGCCGATTTTGCTTTACCAAGCGGGACAGTCTCCGGTGTCCTTTATCTTTGATGACGCGTGGACGACCAACACCTTGGTGTCTACTGCTGGTGTCACCGTCATTTATCCACTTTGCATGAATACTAACAACGGCAGATCGTGAACACCCTACCAGTCGTACAGTTTCGGTGATACTCGTTCCGAGTCTTCGGGCCATTACGATCTGCCCTCTATCAAATTCGCTTAGAACAGCAGCCTTTCCCATCACTCGCAAAAGTAAGTGCAAGAATGATTACTTACCTTCTCCAGCAGCAGTTAAATACCATTCTCACTTAATCACGTGCCCTCCACGTCATCCAGACGAGTTCACTGAAAAATGTGGAGATAGTCATAATGTTTTGGCTCGTCAGTGTATATATATATATATATATATATAAACCAAACATTTAGCCAGGAAGCAATACTGTCCATGTATGCGCTCTGACGCTGCAGACATAGCATGGCTACAAATATAATTTAATAATACAAATCACAAAGAGAAATTTAGGAATTTAAATTTAAGAGTAGCAAGAAAATTTCGAAAAAAATGAAGAAGTGTTGGTGGATCAGGGAGGAGACTGACCCAGTCAACACAATATGGTGTTTTATGCGTGTGGACGGCAGTTCGCCAAAAGTAGCCCATACATCCCTCCAAACACCACAAGTAGTAGAAAGGAAAAACTAGAAAAGTAAAACCTGCAAAAGGTCAAATAAGTAGAGAAGCCCAGGCAACACGAAACATCCAAGAACACACACCATAAACAAGCACAACACAAAATCACACTAAACTATAGAAGACTATACAGACTTACTCTCATTGACAAACCTCAAATCGACAACCACCCGCCACAACTCACGTGAGTACCGCCAGCAAATGCCATTCCTAACGCCCAATGAAATTTATACAATGCACCACAGTCAAGAATCCGGAATTCTGAACCGGTTTATCGGAACTGGAATTCCGATTCGGAAAACAGTAAAAAAGTGTTCAGTTCCAGCCTTTTAATAAATTCACAGGGTCCGATTATAGTTAGTAGAATTGATAGTCAACAGGCAAGTCCCCAAAATAATAAGCCATTATGTTTAATCATTAGTTAAATCAATATTAGTATTTTTAAAATTTTCAAAAATAATCCTATAAAAAGAGTGAGGGTATTTATTATTAAGTGTGTTAATGAGATTATACATTGAAGACGAAAGTTAGATTTAGAGTTACAAATTTTATTGAAACATTCCAGCTGACCAGGAATTGTTTTATAATACATTTTTTAGAAATATTTCAATCCCAATATATAATTTAAAAACCGGAAATTGAAAATAATCTTTTATCATAAATATTAATATTAGTTTTATTATTTTTTTTTTTCAATTAACGTCACACTGGAGCAACACAATGGGCTATTGGTGACGGTCCGGGATCAATCCCAGAGGGAAAGATCCGAGGACAACACCACGTAATTTTGAACCACGGTCAGATGACGAGGCAACACCTGAGCTGGCACCCCACTCTCCAAACTTCCACACCACGCCAACGTGAGGACATTTGAGGCCACGACAGATTTAACGTGCACCAGCCCCCTTTGTACACGACGGTGTTTGGCTGGATTCGAACTCGCAACCCTTCGGTTGCTAGTCCGTTACTCTTCCAACCGGGCCACCGCGGCCCTTTTATTATTTAAGGTGGATATATTCAAGTCTAGAAAGACGGCTTTATTATTATCTGAATTAGTTTTTAATAAATATAATTCATCTGGGTATATTGATTTCCATAGGTTAGCAAAATTACTATCAGTAAAAACAATCAAATCATCAATATATCTAAAGGCAGAATTAATTTGTAGGCTCCGGAATGAATGCACTATCTTTCAAGCAGAATTGCTTTGTATTAATCTCGCAGTTAAGTGCTTTAAAGGAAACGGACATTTTTGTTCAAAGTACCTTATTTGTAGCGATTCCTCTTTACATTTACTGAAGAATGTTGCAAGCACAGAAAAATTGGTTGTTGAAACGCTTTTAACAATTAGTTCTCTTAAAAATAGAGGAACTGAGATTTCTTTTGCCTATGTGCGTGGACACTGGAATTTCGGGAATGAAAGAGCTGATTTTTTATCCAAAGACGCTTTGAATTTAGCAATTGATGTAAATTGGAACATTCCTAAGTGTTACTTGAAAGGCTCATATTATGACAAGCTTGTTGCTAAGTGGAACGAAGTGTTTGTCTCGTCTGAGAAAGCTGGCCACACCAAAAATTTTTTTCCTACTATTAAGCATAGATTGAACTCAGAATTATTTTTCTTCACAAACTTCCAAATTACACAATTTTTATCTGGCCATGAAAATTTTGCTAAATATCTATATAGGTTTCATCTTCGGACTAATGATTTGTGCGAGTGTTTTAAAAAGCAGCCACAAGATGTAGAGCATTTGCTTTTTAGTTGTCCTGCATTTAAAACTTCAAGAATGTACCTGCAAAACGATTTGAAAAAATTAGGTAAAACATGACCAGTGAAACTCAATGCTTTTGTAAAATCTAATCTGCTTTTCTACTCATTTGTCAAGTTCATAAAATCTTGTAATTTTAGTTAAATTGTTTTCCACTGTTTCTTTGTTAAATCAACTTACTTCTGTAAGCCCCGTGTTGTACTTCTGTGGTGCACGGGGAGTTTGCTTTAGTTAATATATATATTATATATATATATATATTAATTAGATTGAATTGTATCAAGAAGATAGATACCAAAACGCTGAAAAGATAAAGTTACCACATGTACACTTAATCACAGATTATACCTTTTGTTTTTCGCTGAATAATCAGTTTCTTTTCACATGATTGATTAGATCCAAACTCAGAATTGAGTGTTAGATTGTGTTATCATTATGACAGTAAGATGAAATAGTATATGCCTTTAACGTTATTACACCTTTTCAAGCACTTTAAAATACTGAAATTAATTTTAATTACTGTTCAGTCGGTAGCATTTTCATGTTTGGTTCGAAAATATGATTAATATTTTTTGTAAAAGTGCTTTTCATTTTTTAACTTGTTGTGTATTCATAAATCAAAAAGGACTGTAAATTGTTAGTGCGCCCGCTAAGTTACCAGAAAAAGAACTTTTTCCGAAGATTCTTTTTCATGAAATTACAAATCAAATCAATTCATACCAAATGTTAAGTACCAGAAGCAATTGAAACTGATGACAATCTGACACTGAGTGACATAATCTGATAAGAACTTCAAATTTAGATAAATATTTTATTTACAATTTAAGAAAAAAACAGAGCATAACTTCTTACTAAACTAAAATTATAAATAATGGATTTTAAAATCAATAAATATTTTAATTATTTGGGGTTGATAGATAATAGTTTCATTAATATATCCTTACCTTGGAGTACCCAATTAACTATCTTATTTAATAGATTGTTTTTCTTTTACAGTAATATAATTTTTCTAAAATAGGGGCATGATACAACTTCAATGGGTATGAGCTGGGCTTTATATTTACTTGGACTTAACAAAGATGTACAAGAAAAAGTTATTGAAGAACTGGATTCTATATTTGGAGATGACGTTGATAGACCAGTCACTGCAGATGACCTTAAGGACATGAAGTACCTAGACTGCGTTCTTAAGGTGAGTTTTCTATGGATATCATACGTTGCTTGTTAGATTTTAAAATTTTTATGTGGTGGTGTCTAGAAGGCAGATGACATAAGAGGTGTCCATTTCTAGAAAATGTAGTGTTCACCTGGGAAAAAGACTGCCTTAAGTAAAATAAGATATGATCATCACCATACGTGACTATTTGTTTTGTCAACTCGTGACCACATCTTTCTCTTCTGGCACCAAACAACAGACTTGGACTAGGGTCAGCGCTAAAGACGCCAATTGTAAAAACGGATTAACATTCAACCTGTCCCCTTAATTTAACAAATAGACTTCCAAAACCACGTGACTGAATTGCATACTCGTAGCGCCCAATTATACAACGATAGCATAAATTTATTTATATTTATTAATCTTCCAGGTGTGGGACAACTTAATGAAAGATCCATATAAAGCTTTCATTAAAATGTTATTTGTATTATGTTTGTAAGTATGTCAATGGATCGAAGTTTAAAATTTAGCATGGTTGCATTGTTTTATATTGCCTTGCATTCATGCTTTAAGTTAATATTACAACTATTATTCTTTTATATTTACGGTCAGATTATCTTTGATTTTTTTTACAGGAATCTCAGAGATTGTATCCATCGGTTCCTGGAATAGCTAGACAAGTAACAGACGACTGTACTATTTGTAAGTTATATAAAATTATTTAATTGAACGCATAACTTTTTATTAATAGGGAATTCAATTTTTTTTTAACATAATATCAATTAAAAGAAAAATTCTCATTAAAAATAAACGCACTGAAATTGTAAAGACATGAAAGCAAAATAATGTCATTTACAGTAAGGAATGAAAAATGTAGCAAAACATGTGTTTCTAGGCAGATATTTCATAGTTTCTTTTGTTGAAATCGGATATAATACTTTCTCTTAGCAGAAGTCTATATAAAAACATCGAAACTGATTATCTTGAAAATCTTAAATATATGTAGATACCTTTGAGACGTGAAGGATATATAAAGTTAACAAGCTTGGGTAGATGTTTTAGCACTGAATTGCATTCTTAAGTTTACAGTCAGATGTTACAGATCGCATATTTATTCTAATGGAATAAGGCACCCATTTTAATGTAAGAATTTATGCATTAATTTCAATAGAAAATTATAACTTGAGAAATAATTTATTTCAAAGGAAACCTCGAAATATGCATAAACTGTCTTCAATTGGCGCCCGTAATACAAAATTGTTATGCAAAAACCAATATCCTCACAACGTAAAACTCAAAAGCCACTTTAAAATTGATAAAAATTATTTTTGAACGTATATTTGTTATCCATGAAATTAGTTTCTTCACTAATTTCATCGATAACAGAATCCACTGATAAAACATCTGTTTAGAAAAAAGGATAGGAAAAATAAGACCTGAAGACTCCAGTAAAATACTTTTCAATTAAAATATCCTTACCTGTCACCTTGCTTTTAGGACGATCAGTTAGTTGTAACTTGCATTTTACAGAGTATAATTCTTGCAACAATGCATCACTTGTGTCTACATGGTCAAGTGGATACATGTTTGCTGACAACAACATATTTAGGCAATACATGTTTTTGGATCTGCTTATTGCCCATTCTTGCTCCTCAATTCCATATTTTCTCAAGGGTCAGCATTGTCCCATTACCCCACCCCCAATATTTCTTCAGCGCCCATAGGAGGCAGAGTGCCTACTTTGAGAAATTATACTCTAGACACTCTAATCAATACTGAGAGACGATGGCTCGTATATGGACTTCCTTTTTTCCTATTTTATAGCCTTGTTCGGTGTTCTTTGTATGCTGTGTGTGCACTTGTTTTTCGGCCATTGGAAATAAAAAAATTATGCAATTGATACTTGGACTGGAATTTATTATTTCATGCTGATGACATTAAAGCTCAATTGTTTGTCGACTCAAATATTTATTTTTCAGGTGGTTACGATATACCGAAAGGAGGTGTTTGCGTCGTGGTACCATATTATCTGCATAGAAATGAAGACGTTTTCCCTAACCCTGAAAAGTTCGACCCCGACCGCTTCCTACCAGAAAATTCTGTGAATCGTCATCCTTATGCGTACATACCGTTTTCTGCTGGCCCTAGGAACTGCATAGGTAATTTTCATCGTTACTTAAATTTACTAAACCAACAGACCCGCGCATAGTATATGTGCTAATGTTTCCAAATTGCTTATATCTTGTGTAAACAAAGTGTTGTTACTCCCATTTAAATCTTATTTCAATGCATTTCTAAACAATAAGTATTGCATACATATTCATATAAATGGATTTCATACCTCTAAATGAAATATAATTATCCAAAAATGTATAACAGCATTTCGTTTACTTGTACTGATAACTTGTAATCATGTTTCCAATAAAATGCATGGCAAAAGGCACACCTCAGTCATGTTACCACAATTATATTCTGAATGTCTGCTTCAATTCCATCCCATCTAATTGTTCAAAGACAATGATGCATTTTTTTGAAGCTAAACCTACTTTCGCTCATCTTTTCTTTCCGATTTCCAGATTTCTCATTGCTTATTGTCATCAGACTGCTGTAGATTTTCATTAGAGAGGCGAGCCCTTGCTTGCAGTTTTACCAATATTAAGCAGCTCTATAGGTAATCCAGACTATATCATGACTTCCATTGAGAACCTCTCTTTGAAAATCAAAGTAGATCAGAAGGTGACTTGGGGAGGCTTGTTCAGTGTTACTATTTAGGGGTTTAATATGCCTAGATTGAAATATTGGGCCCTGAATAAAAGATAGAGATTGGATGTGCCCGCTTACGAGTTTAGAAAGGGTAGTCTGGAATTTTCTGTCACCCGTACATTTGAGCTAGGCTCCAGGGTGGCTTCTATGCTATCAGATATGAGCTGTAGTTGCTTTCTCCAAATTTTATTATTTGAACTCTTCTTTATGGTGAATAACTTTTGGTGGCAAGGTTTGTGAAAACATTCAGTCATGTACTCCTTTGCATGTCTACTACAATTTCATTAAGATTGAGGTTTACATGAGATGGAATCTATTGGATATGAACATTTCTTGCAGTGATGTGCTATACGTGATAGAAATTTTAAAGTCATCTAACACTTTTAAAATGAAATTGGATTTTTGTAAACAAAAACAGTGGAATAAGAATTATTTTAAAGTAAGTATTAAGGACACCAGGATAGTTTGTTTTTATTTGAATTTACCTTGAATGAAGATTGTATATTTCCAATTGATTGAGTTCTTGTGCAATGAAAACACGAATTATCCCTTTTGAAATTAATAGTAATATTGAAACTTTTTATAAAAAGTTAGCATTAATATTTCCATAACCATAAAATATAAAATGTTGTTAAACTTGAAAGACAATCGGCAATTATCTATTTTAGTTTCATTTTTTCATTTTCATGCATTAACGATATTTGTCAATAACTTTCTTTAAAGCAATATTATATCCAAATATATCCATTAACTAATAGGTAGTATCAGGTAATAAAAGGAATTTGTCTTGGGATCAGAGTCATTTGTTTTTTATTCACGATCTATGAATTGATAAGAAATTAAATCTCGGAAGCAGCAGGGATTTCTTTTGAAATTTTCTTTTTCTAGTCCCATACCGATTGAAGAGCTCCGGACAGCATAGTAACAAGTCACAGAGATACTCGTTACAGAGATGTTCCTTAATAAAAAAATTGTAAATAAAATATTCAAGAGGATCAAAAGAAATTCTGATTGTTTGAATGAGTGCTTAATACTTTTAAATTTGAAAATTGCTCTCATAAAAATTTTGAAGAGTGGCTTATCATTGTGTTGCCTCCGATGTCCTTCAATTTATAAAAATAAATGTTCTGAGGAAATGCTAAAAACACTCAAATAACTCCGTGAAAAATATTATTTTATCAATATCATAGAAAGAAGTAAATTAAAATAAAAACATTTTAGTTCATTTCATTGATAAATAAAATATTTTCTTTCAATTTAAAAATCCTAAGCGAATTAGGTAGGCTTAGAAGTTAGTAAAATACGAGGACCAAACTCAAATATCCAAAGAGTTACTTTTAGTTACGAGAGGCGTGAATTTAATTCGATTTGGGGTTTTATAGCGCAAGGTTCGAAAACGGACATACTGTACCACGAGTGATGTGAAATGGCAATAAAACAAAAAAAAATCTGGAGTGTTAGAGGCTTATTTTTTATGCATTTGCAGGTCAAATTTAGCGCTCTATGTATGAAAATGTCATGGATATAAATATTAAATCGATAAAGATACTTGCATATTTTGTAGTCGAAACTTGAACTCTCAAATTGTTCCTCATTCAGAAACAAGATTTTAAAATTACAAATATTTCGCTGTTATAGCTCTTGAATGCAATGCAGAAAGTATTCCGAAGAAATATTTTCTTTTCTTTTCTAGGTCAGAGGTTTGCACTGATGGAGGAGAAGGTAGTAGTGTCAACCATTTTGAGAAACTTCTCGCTTCATTCCCTCGACCCGAGAGATAAAGTCGGTGCAACATTAGAACTTACATTACGACCAATTATACCAATAAGAATAAGAATTCGACCAAGGCATTTGACTACAATGTAACAAATCCTTTTGTTCACATAATAGATAGAATAACTAAACTGAAAGTAATTTTTGGCATGTGACAAATAATGTGGCTACAATATAACTATGGCAACATTGTAAAAATTAAACTGATTGCAGAGGAGAAATTATTAATTTCAAATAAAAATTTGTACAAAACAAAGATAATACTACGTACATAAATACACATACACGGAAGCACACCCCTAATCACATACATAAACAGAACACACGCAAACATAAACGCATAGCTCAAAGATAATACAGCGATGGCACACATGAAAATGCTAAATCTTAATTTGTATGAAATTTGAACCGTTAAATTGAATTTGTAAATTTGTTTCTCCATCTATAGAAATTTTTTTAATAAAATGTATTTAACAAATTTGAGTTTTTGATATAGCGGCTCGTACATCACAAAAAGAAAATGTCTGCATTCAAATTTATAAAATATAATATCAAAAGCACACTTTTCAATGGATACATTATGTCCATGAATCCCTTAAAAATACAAAGTACTCTAAAATTGGACACACGATTAGTGCAATCTTAATAATCAAACAAGTAAATCGCGAATCATTTCTTGACAAATTTGTATACATCGACCAACTTTTCTTACTAATTCTGGAATGAACATATGTGGTCGTAGAATTTCTTGACATGAAAGTAAATCAAATCTACAACACAAAACCTTTTAAAACAAGATATGTAGCGATAATCATGTTTTGTAATTATTCAACGATTTAAAAAAAATTTGGACTTAGATTTCCCTTACAAAATGATTAAAATCATTAAAAGTACTCAATAGGCAAGTAACGTTTTCATGATGAACAGGAACGGGTTTCTCTTCAGAAACTATTTCTGAATCGAAAATAAATACTATAAGGATTCAATTTGAAGCTTACATGCCAGTTGAAGTGAAGAAAATTTTAAATTGCATTTTATCGATCTTGGAAGGAATATTAAAGAGAAAATTTTCAAGCTAGGATTTTTGGAAAATTAAAAATTCTGTTGTAGAAGATTGGATAATCATAACCAGAAGATCACGATTGAAGATAATGCTTACTTTACGAATTGAAACTATTCTTATGCAACTTATAGCTACATGTCAAAAGATTTCGAGCACAGTGATTAAAAAACTATCAAATCAGCCAACCGATTTTTGAAAATTGGTAAATGGTTGTCTGCTTGGTCGATAGTGAAGACTTAATTTTAAAACAAGTCTTCGTTACTTATCATGCCACTTAATGAGATTTTGAAGGAAAAGACTATTCTTCAATAGAAATTACTAATGGATATCGTTTCAAATTAATTTGTCATCCTTTGCTCAATGATGATAAAATTCGGAAATATCGCACATCCCTAGTGCAAGAGTGTCACAAGTTGAAGAATATTGGTAGAAAAACTGAGTGCAAATGGCTATTCACCTTAATTTTGTTATTTTTACGATCTGAGATACGGCAACTGTACGTGAAACGAATTTAAGAAAACGCAGTCCATAATCAACCCTCCCCCCAAAGAAACGCCAAAAACCCCACAAAACAAATTTTCGTAGTAGTCTTCTTAGTATCCATGACATTATGTAGTTTTGTCTTACACAAGGAGTGCGATATAAGTGTAATGAATAATATGGATGGATGTAGCATGTATACGTATTTACGTCCAAATTAAATGTTAGAAATTTTTTAAATGTCCAAACGTCGTTTTTCATAAGCTTAAAAGATATTTGCATCTTTCTATGAAAGAAAACCGATATAATTTTGATCATTTTTCTATCTACAGTTAACTAATTCAACCCAAACAACGCCATGTAATACTACCAGTGAAGAATATAAAACATTTTAGCGATAATTTAATGTATAAAATCAATGATTTTCAACTTGTGTGACACAAGAATTGTACTGGTATGCCTCACGAATATTGAAAAGGTTTAACTGGTGTAATATTGACTTCATTTCGATGTTCGTCATGCTAATAATTACCGTAAATGTTACCACTTATTAATTAACACACGTTTAAATTACTTTTTGAGTGTTATTTTTTATTCCTAATATCATAAATAAATTGTTTCGAAAATATTTAAAAAAATCTGGTTGGGAGCAGAAAGAGTATGTGTAATTACTAATAATATTTGTAAATCAAACAAAATTGCACCTACTTTTTGTCAGATCTGCAAAAATATAGTAAATATTCAGTGTATCGCAGAACTTTAGCAACTAGTTTATATGTGCCATGGTGATGAAGAAGGTAGTATATACACACACTATGATAAGCAGACGCTATGATATATATACACACACTATGATATATATGCACACACTATGATCTATATGCACACACTATGATACATATGCACACACTATGATATATATGCACACACTATGATATATATGAACACACTATGATGAGAAATTCAACAAACGAATTTTTCACATTCTGTTATGAAAGAAAATTTTTATAAAAAAATCCCTTTACTGGTACACATTTTACTGAATATGACGTGACTGTAAGTGTGCGACAAGCTCAAAGATTCAGGAAAAATTCGGCACGCAGGATGAAGTAAAAAAAAATTAAAAGCCCATAAAGTTAATTAGAATAGGAAAGGACATATCACTTTTGGAGCACCCATTATAAAAAAGCTCATCTCCTCGTCAAAAATATAATTAAATTGAGATAAAAATAAATTTACAAAAGGATTGAAAAGTCTTTATTCAAAATTTAGATCTAGGGGCTTAATACACATAAAATCAGCTTGTACAAAGTAAAAAAAACCACACGTCTAGTTGAGGGGTAGTCAGTTGACAGACCTCCCAAATTCTGTCAGCGACCTGAGAGTGAGCAATTTCGGACCTTGATTTATCTCCTGTACCTATACCTTTGGTAAGGTGCATTCACAATAAATACAAATGAGATCAAGAAAAGTTAAATTGAAAAATGAGTTAAGATTAAGAACAGAAGTTACTTCAAATGTAGTCATATAATTAGTGTATCTATTGTATCTGCCTTTTTTATTAATAATTAGAAATGGAAGTTATTTAGATGGTTAATTAGTTTATGGAATTGAAGTCATAGACTTTTCAGGTGTCCAAACAAAACACACCACAAAAACGCTTTGTTGGATGTGTAAAAGTATTAAATTGTTGATACAGAAGGCACGAGGTCTCTTCTGCGAACTCGCATAGCATCACACAGTAGTCAGTCACGTCTCATTGCCATCAGGCAACGTATGATACCAACTCGCGCTTCACTTTTCTTTGTATGTAGAAGTGCATTACTATTGATTAACATTTAATAATTTCTGCAATTGTATGTATCTTCTATTTTAATATTCTAGTTTGGCTACTGATGATTTGAACAGGTTGAGAAAATAAAATATTTCTTTGTATGCTAATGTTGTGTGTTCTTTTCATCAATACACTTAATGGATTTCTATACATTATTGATTGAACCTGTAATCAATACATAATGTTAGTGAAAATAATTATGCTTTTCATAATTTAATATTTATTATTGCGCAATGTTAATGACTACTTGTTTAATGCTCACCCACATACTATCAATAATCTCACATCAGTTCAATTCAAGCATCTAAATTTTCAGAAGAAGGGGAAAAGTATCCGTATTTCCTTAATTAATATCCTAATTGTTCTTTAAACTTCTAACTACAGATAAGGTATCCACGGAAAGGTAAACAAACGCTGTAGATAGATGGAGGCTCAAGTAGCATGACTTAATCTTCCTGTGAAGCCTTTTGTATCTAGAAGGTGTTGTGTGACTGAACACTTAAACAAAACAACTCATAACTGACATCATACGCATGCTTCGTCTTAATTAGGCCGCATCCACACCGGCCGCGCAAAATTGCGCCGAACTAAACAAAAGCGAGCAGCGCTGGATTGCGCGGATTGTTGTGACCAAGGCTACTTAAGGTTACCAAGGCTCCTTTACTAGCCTTGGTTGTGACGGCGTACTGCGCAATGTTCTGCATCCTCGAACACGCGCTATTGCGATCCGCTCCATGACGGTACATCAAAGGAAAATGTTCGTTTGTGCGCGCTGTATTTGGCCGGCATTTCAGTTCACTCGCGCACGCCGTACGATCCGGTTCGTATTCACTCTGCTAATATAATTATTTCGTTCGTACTGTTGGTTTTTCTTTCCTACCTATTGAGTTGTTTTAGCAGGAGAAAATGGACTGGATCCACAGCAACATTGAAATGGTGATTCACCTAATAGCCAACAACCGGCGTTGTGAGTCCCAACCAACAATAATTACGATATTAAGAACCAAAAAATCATGCTTGGGGCTTATTCCCCTTTCTCTTTAATAAATCGCCAATGGCAATATACGCAGCACTAGCGATTATACCCGACTTTGTAAAGAACGGGATATTTAAACAATTTGTTTTAAACAATAAGTTTTCAGTTTAATTTCGTACACACAATCTCCAGCACGCACAATGGAACAAGCTGAGCACGAGTAGCCCTGTGACGAATTAATCCGAACTTTTGTTGGACATTAAAAAATAACATTTATTTTAACACAGACAAAACAATGGGTTTACAATGGACGCGCGAAACAAAAATGCTTATTTTCATATTAAAATTTACGAATTGCTACGAAGACGTCTCAACTAGACGGAGTCCGTGAGCTAACTGTTTCTCATTCTCCTCACATGCGCAAGCGCAGTATTGAAGGACTTTTTAGCAGGAAACTTCCGGGTCTGCAGCCGGCCATTCTAGACTCCTAGGCGCTAAGATGTCACAGTCTATTTCCTCCCTCCTCAAGATTCTTTTTCTGCAGAGACAGACACCTGCAAAAAAGATACAAAACAGCAGCAACAGAATTTTCGCGAAGGCAACAACTCATGCCCAAAGCAATATGCAAGTAGACCATACACCCTTAAGATCCTGGCTGTACCGCCTACTTTAATTTAAAAAGAAAACATATCATAATTTTAACAAAGTATAATCAAAATTTTTACTCAGTAATAATCATCAAAGAAGAAATTCAATTTCAAAATATTTACAGATTTTCAATTCAAATTTAAAACTTTTTGCAATGTAAATGTATCAATGTACACTAGGAATAAAATATTTTTATATATGCAAGATATCACAAATACAAACACAAAAAAATAGCACTTTATTTTTGTACGTGAGGTGTACGACTTAAATTATCAGTGTTATATGCTGTTTTCCCTTTCTATGGACTACCTCGTAATCCTGGATCACAGTAAATTCAACTTTGTCTCGTAACTTTTATGCTTTCTTCAAACGACTTTTAGATTTGTCTAAGCATTCAGTTATTTCACCAACCGAACTTTCAGTTTCAACGTCCTCAAATATCACTGTCCCTAAGGGCAATTTAGTTACACTTACAGCAATTTCCTTGTTGTTACGAGTCTGTATTCCAAATTCAACATCATCGCCAAGATTAAGATTTTTGAACACTTTGCATTCACTAGAGTGGAAAAACATATCCTTTACATCACCCCTTTTAATAAAACCAAATGTTCCTTTAAGAGCACAGATAACACCACGGTATCTCACAGGTAAGGGCTGTTCCGAACGCATTTTACAAGGTCTAAGGTTTCTTGTATTTTTGTCAATAGGAATACTAAAAGTGATCTTTTTAGGAGGATGAAAATCTACATTACCATCAACATTTTCAGCAGAATAGGGCCGTTCACCACGATTTTCATAACTAACTTTACCTTCAGTATTTTCCTTTTTTTCAGTGGTTTCAAATCCAGAAACTGTCTCTTTACACATTATTTTACAAACAGAACTAGCAATTTGTTTTCCAGTACGACGATTATGAGTAATTTTAAATTCAACTGCATCACCACGTTTTAAATTATCAATATTTCCAGAAAATTGACTGTAGTGAAAAAAAAATATTGCTTGTCTTTCGCAACATTGTATAAAACCATATGAACGTAACAAATTTTCAACGATTCCAGTCTCTTTAGGAGTAACACTGCTAGAACTAAAACGGTTACTGTTACAAGGGCAGTCGTTTTTCGATGTTTCATTAAAATATGGAGAACTTTGGCACTTGGGCGTTGCAGAGTCTTTTACTTCAATATCAGAGCCTTTGTCTTTTTTCATATCTTCTATAAGTACAACGGTCTTGTTGCTTAGTAAGTAGCGTTCTTTATCTAGGAAGTTATCCTTGACAGCAGCTTTGGTTATAACATGACCCAACTCACACACTAAATTTACTTCCGCTATAGGCAAGCAAATAGGGTTATCCGCTAAAGGAGATGCTACCCATACATGTTCACCCGTATACATGTGTGGCTTAACAAACTTCCTAGGAATTAGATCTATGCTGGATCCTGTGTCTCGTAAGATAGAAATCTGAGATCCATTTACAGTTCCGACACTAATGTAGGGAGACATCAAATCTATTATTCCCTTTCCCATAATTTCGTTAGCAGCTATGATTTCAGTTTTCTTCAACTTAGGACATTGAGGTCTAAGATGATCATAGGAATTGCATTCATAACATTGAAGTTGCTTTCTTTGTTCAAAATTTTTCTCTTTGTAATCTTCTCTGTTTACTTCTGTTTTCCCAAAGGGTTTGTTTTCTCCCTCAAACTTACGAAAACCAACGGATGTTTTCTTGATACCCTCTGTATTCTGGGAACCTTTAGTATTTCTGGGTGTAAGACTCTCCTTCAAGCTTTCAAATTGATCTATTTTTTTAGCTAATTCTAACGGAGAATTTAAGTCCATCCACTCCTCCAGAAAATGTTCTTTTACTTCAGACGGCACTCGTCTTTTAATCTGCTCAGTGATATGCAAGTCTCTGAGTTCTTTAAAAGTTTTGATTTCCAAATCAGAAACCCATTCATCATAGTAGCTTGTAAGTTCATGAGCGTAATTCCTCCATGTTTTATCCGGGACTTTTTGATGACGGTAAAACATCTGCTTCAATTTCTCAGAACTCATTTTATACCTCTGAAGAATAATATCTTTCACATAATCGTAATTCTTTGCATCTTCAGGCGATTCTCTAGCCATCATGCTCGAAATTTCCGAAGGCAATACGCCTAGTAAATACGGCACCCAATCTTCTTTAGGCACACCTGCCATCTCAGCTCTTCTTTCAAAATTTATTAAATATAGACCCATTTCATCTTTCTTTTCCTCAAATTTCGGGGTAATTTTGATGAGCTCAATTTTATGATTTGGCATCCGTTCTCTATTAGATAGTCCTAGCTCACTTGCAGCTTGCATTTCTAGCTTTTTCTTCTCTAAAGCTATTTCTTCCATTCGAATATTACGTTCTTCCCTTTCTTTTGCTTCTTGTCTGGCAATTTCTTCTTTTTCTTTTGCTTCTCGTCTGGCAATTTCTTCTTTTTCTTTTGCTTCTCGTCTGGCAATTTCTTCTTTTTCTTTTGCTTCTCGTCTGGCAATTTCTTCTTTTGCTTCTTGTCTGGCAATTTCTTCTTTTGCTTCTTTCTCTCTCTTTATCCTATCTTCCATAATACGAGTTAAAGAAATTTTAACTTCCTCTTCTTCATAGTTTTCACTGTTTAGGATTATTTTCCTTATCTCAACCAGTTTACAATGATGCGATACCTTTTCACAAAGTTCATCTGCGAGTTCGAGGAGGTCTTCTTTTCTCCCACGAGAAAGAAAAGCCATGATCGATGAATAACTTATTAGTAAACAATCCAATTTTGTTATCATAAATATAGTTACCAATATTTTCTAATAACTATATGATTCACAAAATATATTCAATGCCAAATATGCTTCAAATACTAGATAAGATTTAATATCAAACATACAATTCTCAAATATAATAACAGAATCTTAAACTATATCGTAGCATATACAATACACAAGATGCAATATATATAGTTGCAATTAAATATTTGTTTTCTTTTACTAATGTGTAATTACCATATGTAATTCAAATTATCTGATCCTTTTCAAATCATTAAATGCACAAAACACAAAATTTCAGTAAAATCAAAACGAAATTTAAATTTTCGTTCACTTTCGATTTGGCACTTTTTGGCCGTGACTTTATCCACTTGATAATATCTACTTAGTAGAACATGCAAATTCACTTTATCATCAACTTCTATTAACTTTCATAAAGACAAAATTTAAATAACCACAAAATAAAATTGGATATGTAGTCATTTCTTTTTGTTTGTTTTTTAACCAAAACTATTTAGGCTCTTTGCCTCACTAATTTCGGTAAGCCAGAACCTTAATAAATTTAATTTAATACAAGGGTGGGCCTACCTGCATTTCCTGCTTTCTTGCTTCCATCCCACTTCCAGGACACCAAAACTCTAGTCTGTGACGAATTAATCCGAACTTTTGTTGGACATTAAAAAATAACATTTATTTTAACACAGACAAAACAATGGGTTTACAATGGACGCGCGAAACAAAAATGCTTATTTTCATATTAAAATTTACGAATTGCTACGAAGACGTCTCAACTAGACGGAGTCCGTGAGCTAACTGTTTCTCATTCTCCTCACATGCGCAAGCGCAGTATTGAAGGACTTTTTAGCAGGAAACTTCCGGGTCTGCAGCCGGCCATTCTAGACTCCTAGGCGCTAAGATGTCACAGCCCCACCACAAACACCTCGCTCTGTGGTTCGTCCCTTGTTTAGCGCATTTTCGTGCAGCGACAAAAAGAACATTTTGCACGGCGCAGTTCTGCGCGGCTGGTTTGGACCCGGCTTTATGGACGCATTCCCTCCGCTCCGACCAGTTGAGGTCAGTACGGATATAACGGGAGAAGGCTTCAGAAAAATGGAAAGATTTAGATGAGTGAGAGAAGGGATCCTCATCATGGGAACAAATACTGGGACTGGGGTACGACAGGAATAAGGAGGGAATCACATGAACCACCGAAGCAGGGGAGGGAGGGGGTGTCAGAAGGGGCTGAAGACATCCAATATATGTAGAGGGGGTCCCGCATCTTTACTTAATTTCATGCTAGAAGAAAATGGAAAATGCGCGATTTGATAAAAGAAAAATAGTTTAAAAATTGAAAAAAAATCCCGCTGTCTGTCGCTACTCTGTAGCCTTTCAGAAGGGGGGGGGGGCGTGATAGCTATGGTCGTCCCCACTGCCTGAAATGATAATGGCTAGGTTGCAGCAGAAACTCATTAACACAATATTTCGGAGACACTAAATACAATACTTACTTTTATGTTGATGAGAAATACATCATCACATTGTAATATATTATATGTATTTAAAAGATACACAAATGTCAAATTTTAATGTGATGGAAAGCTGATAAAATTGGCTCAAGCGAAGTAAGAGAAGGATAGAAAAACCAAGAGCGAGAATATTTATGGGGATGGGTACAGAAAAGTTCGACTAATTATTTCAAATTTTTCATATAAATGAAATTATTGCATAGAAATTTTGTACGGCTGAATGTGGCAAATAAATAGTACAGTGCTTTAATCCAATAAACAAACATTAAATAACTTCTATTTCCTACTTCGCTTTCTCAGTGCTTAAGAGATTCCAATTCTAAAAATATTTTGAATATGCGTAGAATCAAATGCATTTTTTTTTTTATCTTTCACAAATCGTGGTTAACAATCCATTTGGTTATTCCTGTTTTTATCCTTTTTGGAAAACTAACAAAAAAAGTTACTCACAAGGATCATTTTGAAAATTTGAGGTGATGTTAAATTTTTTTTAAATTCAAAAATCAATAAAGTTATCTAAAACCTCACACTTCGTGTTTTGCACTAACCAAAGAAAACATTCAAAAATGAATTTGGAAATGTGATGTGATTTGTTTGACAAACTTTAAAAATTACTAAAAATTACAAATTTTTAGAAATTTCTCCACCTAATTCTTAAAAACACAATATTTTTTGAAAACTATCTGATCTGAATTACTACAAATTACCAAATAATTTTTCTGTTAAACATAAAAGGGCATAAAAGTAGTTTTCAACTTACCGAATCTTTTAAAACTTGATGCATGATCTTGTCAACAGGAATATTTTGTAAAATTGATGTGACGAACTAAAAATCTATCAAGAGAGCTGTTCCGCTATAAAGTCTGGATGGTTGAGGTCAGTATAGGAATAGGACTTTCGTTTTAAGTAGGGGTGACTCTGGTAGATATCTTAATTTAATATGGTCTTGGTAAATGGTGTCGATGAGAGAGATAATGTACTACTAGTATAGATCTCGGCAACTCGTAAAATTCATAATAAATATATTTCCAATTTGACATTGAGTATTGTGCTAATGCGACAAACTTGAATACATTTCTCCAATTATACTCTATGGAAAATGGGATAAGGTCCGTTACTATGACAACAGACAGGACGCGTAATTTGAATAGGGAGCAGCTCTCGGGGGGTAGGCAGAGTGCAACACTGTTAAGAATCGCGATGATTCTATAAATGAAATAAATCATTCAGTGAAAATAATTAGAAATTCATGTTATCTAAGGAAAAGTGTAATGTAATTTGATAGCAATCTCGTCGAATAAAAGGGTTTCTCTCACTGAGTTAGTTAGGGATAAGTTAGAATCTTTTGTGGAATTGTACAAACTTTAACAGAAAAATGGCTGACGCATCTACTTTTTTACATTTTATAAGAAGAAAAAGCTGAATACTTCAGTAGACTTCCTGCTTAAGGAATTGACTTGTATAAGTGCTGAATGAATAGAAACTTTTGAAGGAAATTAGATATAATCAGGTAACCCTTTTGGACAAATACAGGTGCACTAAACAAATGCGTACGCAGTTTTTATGATATACTACGTGACCTATTTTTATTTGTTTTCAACTCTATGTTAAATATTAATCCTACAATAATTGCTTCGGATAAAATAAAATAAACGCATTTTTTTCGAAATTTAGGGTGAAAGGTACAATAGAACAACCTTGAATTTAAAAAATCAGTCACAAGGTCATGTAAAATATTATAAAGGTTGTGCATTAGGTACAAAATAAGCAACATTTCATTTCAATTGAATAATCAAGTCAAAAGACAGGTGTTTATGAATATTGTTAACATTATTATTATACGAATATTTCTTTTACTATAAAAGTGTATAAAATTAAATGTACATTTTTTGTGGGGGGTCAAAGGTATTAGATGGCCATAAAATCTAAAAGGTCATTCACAGTGTTATGTAATATATCAACAAAAAGCTTGTACCTGTATCTATATAAATCTTTTATGAACGAGTCAAAAGAATACGGGTATTTATTAGTATTGATTACATGCATTTGGAATCTTTTTTCACTGTGAATCCATGCTTGAACTTTCAGACAGGAAAGATAAATAGCGTAAAAAAATTTTTTTGGAAAAAAATTGTAGTACAATTTTAGTAATTCTATGTCAAAGGTCAAATTATATGACCTTGAAACCAAAAGGGTCACTAACAAGGCTAAGTTATACATCATTAGAAAGGTTATACATTTATCCGCAAAATAAATCCTGCTTTAATAGGAATAATTATATCCAGAGGTACGGGTGATTTAGTGAGTAATCATGAATAATTTTCAAACAATCAAATCAGGAATAATTCTCTATTTTTCGAACTTAAAATTAATATAAATAAACAAATTGCAAGTAGAAAGCTGAAATATTTCTTATTTTCATATCAAGAAAATACCATATTTTTGTGCCGCTTGATATGGTATAACCTGATAGTCTCTCACTTTGTTTAAAGTACTTAACTCAAAACGACTCTGATGGTTATATAAATATCATGTAACATTGGACTCAAACTGAAATTGGAACTGTTATTTTAATTTATCATGTGTAAGTAGATGACATGATATAAAACTTATCTACGTGGTTAAATAGATTATTTAAAATTGCAGAGAAAATAGAAAATTTAAATTAAATGCTATTTATGTGGGCAAATTTTCCATTAAATATCAAAACGCATCCAATAAATAGTACTTTATAGTTACAAAACTTCTAGCTTAAGAGACAGCAAATAATAATTTTTGTATCCTATTCAATTAAAAATCGTTCACAAAAAGTAAAATTTAACATTTTATTTAATATAGGAATGTGCCGATTCCTCCGCCAAAAAATCAGGTTCTAAAATATTTTTTCTTTCTTACGATTCCCCCTTCCAATACTTGTGCACTTCCGAGGTCCGTGCAAACTGCCTCTTATCTCATTCAACGTCAGATAAGTATGGTAAATATAATTCTGACAATACTAGTTTGAAGAAAGTAAACTCCGTGAATGTGTGCCCTAATTTGGAGGAACTTTTATACCTGCCCGAATTCACATTAGGTGGGACATATCCGGGATGCTTGATGTTTGCTTGCTACACCTGCATCAGACGCTTCTCCTTATTTGGGGGAGCAGCTTCTCCACCCCGACTAGATGGTCATTACAGATATAGAGAAGGCCCCAGAAGAGTTCTGACAGAGGCCTTGACGAATACGTACGAGAATCTCTTTTCACAGGATGTGAAAACTTAACTTTGAATATTGCCTACCGACCATGATTGGCAAAGATTCCTCTCTAGAGTTTGAGTGTGGCCGTGTGTGACCAGGACATGAGGGTATGGCGATACCTTTTCTCAGAAGTACCTTCCTCTTTGTAGACTGGATGCCCAGTCGCATATCTACAGGGAAAATGGAGAGGCTTGTGTAATGGTGAAAAAAAACCAATTCTTAACAAAGCAAGCTTCATGAACCAAAGAACACAGGGAAAATAATTTAAATTAAACACATTTAACACTAAATTTACGAAGCGGATCAAATGACCCGTTTTAAAATTTTGACTTAAAATTACCTTTCAAGTTTTATCGCTTTTCCTCAATTGACTTTATGACGACTTTTCCTGAAATGTTTACAAAATTAATTTGGTGGTAAACATTTCTCTTCACCTCTCCCTGCATCTGACATAAGTATGAAGAAAACCTATTTCTACCGTGACGGGTCATTTGACCTGTTTAATATTTTAGGCGTTTTTACAACATTGTTAACTTTAAAACTATTCCATATACACTGCTTAAAATAATGAGCACACACATCACTGTAAAGAGATTCGTGCTTCATATTGCATCCTAATGATAATACTGCATTTTAACTACGAATTTTTTTCTTCTGAACTGACGGTATCAATTCGAGTAGAGATCGAGTCAAAATAATATCTTACTATTGATTATTGAATTTTTGTTATTTTGTTTATAATTATAATTTAAAGATAATTTTGTTTGTTACTTCAAGCACTAATTCCATTGTTACCTGCACCCAAATGGAAAATGTGTCGTTTAATCCTTTTCGTTAAAAATAGGTCAAAAGATCGGTAAATTTATTGTTATCTATTTACATAACATAAAATATAGATTGAATCTGGATATTATGAGCTTCCAGCAGCTTCAAAACCTCAGATGGGACACATCAGCCTTCAAAATCCCATATGATATTTATTCTCAGAAATTCCCATATGATATTTATTCTCAGAAATCGTAAGCAATAAAGTGTAGACAATACCAGATTCTTTCACGAGGGGGTGTAAGTCGAGCGGAGTCACTAGTGTCTCAGCCATTCGTCGGCCATCCGCGCCGCGACCTATTGCGGAAATGGGCGCTATCCCAAGAACTGATAAATTCCTATAATCATAAGCGCACTCTCTCTTCTTTCTCTCTGTCCTTCCTGGATGTAGGAATGTGAACCAGTGATGGCCAGCTTTGATCACAAAATATAGGATAACAGCAATGTCATCTTGCTGGAACGTGACGGGTGAAGTGAGAGGTTCTCCATTTATTTATCTGTACTTAATCCTGACCGCACTTTTATGTGACGGAGAAGTGTGCGATTAGTTTAAGAACCGATGGCCAGCCATATTAGAGAAAGGAAGATTTTTGTACTCTTGACGTTGTAGTCGACTAGTTTTAAAAGTTATCAGATAGTGCAGAAATTTAAATTGGTATCACATCTAGGAGAGACTGAAATATCTCATTAAAAAACCTAACAAATATGTAAATACAGAAAGTGAAGGTCGGAAAACTCAACAGCACCAAGGTCATTTCATTGTATGATTGCGTAGATACGGCTAAGCTTTCCGCCGGGAAATCGTTCTTATCGCCCACCCGCATTATGCTGACAGTGAAGTAAGTGTTCTAAGGGTTGTTATTGGCGTCCCGACAACGCGGCTAACATGGGTTCTTCAACAATCGGTGCACAAAACCTGGAATTTTTACTCCCAACTGAGGGTCTGGGAAAAGTACTTTTGTGTTTATGGGCTATTCTGACTGTCTCTGGTGTTCTGGTAATCCTGAAATATGGATTTGAAAGGAGTGCACGCTGTAAGCTTTTACCTGGAAAGAAATTCAGATTTCTGAATATTTTTGGGAATTCGAGTGATATTCCTTTCAGGGAGAGCTCCAGGAATGGACATTCCTTCAATGTTTGTAAGTATATGGCTTTTTAGAATGTTCTGTTTAGTAAAAGTAGCAGAGAGTAAACTAATCAGGTCTCAAATGTACGTTGAAGATATTTTTAAGTGCATTATACCTGCAAAATGTGTTCAGGAAGGACAATTTCTTTAACAATAAATTTATCTCAAAACTGCAAGACTAACTTTGATATAAATATTGGAATACTGGCTTTGTAACATCAATTCCAAAAACTTCGAACTCAAAAGCTCGAACTCGAGCTAGATGTTTATATTCTTCATCCGAATCAATCCAGTAAGCTTTTCATATTCGTAGTTTTTAAAATAATCATTAGTAATGTCAATTGTATTTTAATTATGATCATTAGATAATTGCTACATATTTAAACGGTGAATAACTAGTTTCGGAATATTGAGAATAATTATTTGCATGAATATGAGAATAGGGTATTGTTTATATATAAAATTCAATATTACAATGTTACTTACGTTTGATTTTTAATATTTTGTTAGTTTCATTGTTTATTATTACATATATATAAGAAAACTAAAAATTTACTAGCATTAAGAGAAAGGTTTGTTTTCTCAAGCACAGCAGGGTATCTAAAATTGATATTTTGTGTTTTAATTTATCAGCATATGTATCATCATCATATAGAATAAAAGTAAAGGAAAATATGCAGTACTCTGAATCTAATAAAAACAATTACTTTTTCTGTAAAATTTTATTCCCACTTCTTTCTCTAAAATGTTTCTTTTTAAATCAAATTGAAAAAATCTATTGTATATAATTTATAAAATAAAATATGTTTTAAAAATTTTCTTTTAATAATATTCTTCAAATGTGCAGCCGAGAAAATTTGAACATGAAATTTTGCTATCAACAGATAAATAAAATGTTAAAATTGTTAACTAAAACCAACTTATAAAAAACATTCGTAATGTAAACAATACAAAAATTCTTTGATAACAAATAAAATTTGGACATTGATATTTGAATTTTATCCACGTAAACATGAAAGCCCTCCAGATTTCTTGGGAATATATCATTTTCAGCGTAAATTTTAAGAATTAGTATTGCTAACATTGTTTATATCTTTAATTTATTTTAAATTAAAATTGTCTCATGACTGACACGCTAGTGTATGATGGTATTAGTAAATTAAAATCATTATCCAAGACTAAAGTCATAAGCGGCATTATACTCTAAGCAATTATTATGTATCATTCGTTAAAATCCTTCCTGTCTCTTCCTCCATTACTATATTCATTGTATCATTAATTCAATAAAAGTCAGTACTTTTTGTTAAAAGGGGGAATTGTCTAAAGCATAGTTCCCAAAGTGGACGCTACCGCCTTCCTGTGGGCTAAGAAGGAACCTTGGGGCAATGCTGTCCTCAGGAGAAATAAGTGGACACAAGAGCGAGCAATAAGATACTAAAAAATTATTGCCTAAAATGTTTTAAGCAAATACTTATCTGTTTGACTATACAGACTCATATTACAGAGATGCATTGTTGCAAGTATCATACGTTGTATCATACATGTGATACTAATTTTCACCAGTATTTTTAAAGTTTTTTTTTTGTCAAAGCCATTGGTACACTCTTAGAAACAAACCCCTTTTCATTCAAAACAAGAAAGCAATTTCATCATACAATAATCTCCGTATTCTTTATGTGTTATTGAGTGAAAATTTCCTTGTATTTAAAAAAATGAATTGTAAAGTTGAAGCATCATTGGTTCCTTCACTTTCAATCATTGATTTATAAGGAAAGTAGAGAAGTAATAAATAAAATCAAGAATACAATAGCTATACTTTAATAATCTAAACTTCAGAATCAAGGAAGTAACTTTGTTATGTCGTAAATAGAATTTGTATTCTTGCATGCACCACAATATTTTCAATATCGCGATTTTCTTTCCATAAATTTTCAACTCCAGAGTTGTTGACACAATCGCTCAATGAAGCTGTTTCACTACTGAATTTCACTATCTTCAACAATTAAAAAGTTCTACTTTTTCAACTTTATCTTTCTAAGTTAATTAAATATCTCAGATCGATTAATGATAAAAGTTTAAAATTGTTTTCCAAGTTTAAGTAACCGAATCCCCCATATGCGTATTCTTTGTTGACCAAGGTATGAGTATTGGAAGCAAAACTATTATCATCCAACATTCCTAAAATTTATTCGCAGTTCTCGTTTTTATTCTATAATTTATGGAACACTTCCACGGCATTTTAAAAAGACTGAGTCAAATGCTCGTTTTCTGTAACTTTTATTAACCTTCGACAACTTTTAGAGTGTTCCGATTTGAACATTTTAAAAGTCGTCAAAGGCTGTTCGTCAAAGACGAACACCTAGAACAATTTAGTAGCTGTGATTTTATTCTGACGGCTTCATATTAACCTCCTGGTGGTTTATCATCGCGTTGAAAACTGCCCTGTAGTGGTCAGCCTCTGGTGCAAAAACCTGTTCCAAATTGTCACCAGTTCTGGGCAAAAGACAATTTGTTTTTCCTGCTTGGATCCACATTTCCTCTACGAATAAGAGGCAGTTTTGTTTCTACGAGATATCTCCACCTTATCAAAATTGACTGATCTTGAAAGAGATATCTCGTCGAAACACTTGGAGGATTAATTTCACAAACTAGACGGGTATAGACTTTGGTTTATCGCTCTACAATCTTTTACTTACACGAGGAATAATTAGATCAGGAAATACAGTTTAAAACTGGACGATATAGTACAGTGATTCTCAACCACTGTGCCGCGGCAATTTAGTGTACCGCGAGATTCTTGAAGTGTGCCGCCACTGCGAACATTCAGAAGAATCAATTAATTCGTTCTGGATTAATCTTAGATACGATTATCCCACAATCTCAAAAAGCCGTAAGTGTGTTATTACAATTTTCCACATCTTATTTGTGCGAATTCGGATTTTCGGCTTTGACCAACATAAAAAGGAAAAAAAGATTCAGACTTTTAAATCTGAATCACAAAATGAGAATATTATTATTATTTTTACGCCCAAATATACGCAAATAAAGTTATCAAGAAACACCAAGCTCAAATTTCGCATTAAATGTAATTTATCATTAAATAAACATTTTGTTTACTTTGTAATGGAATTTCATTTTATATTTCATTGAAATTTATTATCGTATGCTATTTTTACAAAATATATTTTAGGTACATCAATCAATTAACTAAGTAAAATTCCTTTAAATTTATCTTATTGTTAGTGTGCCGCCAAATTTTTAAATTATTAAAAGTGTACCGTGACAAAAAAAGGTTGAGAATCACTGATATAGTATATATTTTAACCATGTGTCGTTAAGGGATCCAATCTGAAGAGGTGTTTAGAGAATCTTTAAGAAGTCTTTGTTTTTAACTTTAACTCTTAACTAAACAACCGCATCATCTTTGAGTTATTTTTTTATAAAATCACAAATACAAAATAAACTAAAATCTTATCTCCAGTTACCTTCGGTGTGTCTCTTATTAACTTCATTAAAATGACTTGTCTTATTTAACCTTTATGATCTTCCTTTTGTATTTATTCAATTGTTTTTGGCTTTCAAACTTATATGCTTCGTGTGTGGTTTATTTTATAGTTTAAAAGGACAGTGTTTTTTGAAAAAAGAACTCAAAACTAGGAACTTTACAAGAATGTTTTAAGTATTAAAATACGCACGGAAATTAAAAAAAATCCAATTTTGAGCGAATTTTGGCTCCATACCATACAAATTTTAAGCAGAAATTTCCTTCTACTTTATTTTCTGTTCATGGTAAATAGATGCAAATATCACTTTTAATGATACATAGAACAGTAATGTACGAAGTCAACATTTAGTACAATAATAGTCTAGTAAGTAGAGTTAGTCGATTTAGTAGTCGAGTAAATCAACATTTTGAACAATTTTAGATGAAGTTAATTTTTTCAAAAAGTATAATTTAAAAGTTATCCAAATTTTTATGTGTATTGATTTCGTGAAATTTATTTTTCTTGAAACAAGTGTAACTTTTTCGTCGAATCACTTATGTACCCAATATGGTTCACACGACTGCAAACAGTACTGAACATTTTCCATATTGCATGCATTTTTTTATATTACGAAATATGCTATAAAAATAATAGAAATTAAAATAGAATAGGAAAATTTGAATTTTCATGTAAGAAAAATGAGGTTATAATAGATTGTAATTTTAAGTAATTGAAAATTAACCATTTTGCTTCAAAACTTAGAGTTGAGTATGGCTGAAGTACTCTATGGAAAATTACTTGCAGTAGTTTTTCCTGTGGACTCCACATCACAAACGAGCTTTGTCTTTTAGTAATGCAGATTAAGCAGTAATATATTTTGTTGAATAATAACATATTATGGTATTTTGTAGCGTTATTGCTTAGTATCTTATACATATAGAAGGTCAAGCAGCACTTGTGGAAAGAAATTCATGTGACAAGGTATGATTGACTTGATGCTGACTAAGGTCGGACGAGGAAATTGAACTAAAATAAATATACCATTTAAAAGCCTACATTGTTTAAGATTTTAGAAGTAAAAGTTTGTTGAGAATGTAGATTTCATATGAATGTTGTGGATTAATATGTTAGAAGTGAATTGATGAGAGCATCGTTACAATTAAATATTGTTTTAATAAAATCTAGGGGAAAAGGGGGGTCAATTATGTACAAATATCAGATTAAACATCAAATCATAGTGGGATTATCATCCTGGTGGCGCGTCCGTGCAAAGCTACGTCTTAACACCAAATCGCTCAGAGTCAGTCTCCGGGGTTCGCGCCTTCTTTGTAAATGTGGGCCTTTTTTCTGTGTTTATTGTACTGTCGTCGGCTTTCTTCTTGCATTTTGAAGATGTTTGTTTTAGCTTCGTTTCTGAGAATTTGTTTTTCTGTTATTGTGGAGCATAAGTGTTCTTCGTCCAGAATTTGTTTCATGTGTAGGTCATTTTGTTTCATTTTTATTCCGATCAAAAGTTCAAAGGGTGTGAATTTTGTGCTTCTGGGAGCTGTACTGTTCATTATACGCTGGATATGTGGGGCAAATTTGAACCATTTTTCGGGTTCGTTAAGTGATAATTTTGTGAAAATCGGGATTAATGTACCAAACATTCGTTCTATTTGACCATTACCACGTGGCACTCCTGTTGTAATTTGTATATGTTCGATTAATTGTTCGTTGCAATAATTCTTAAAAGTCGGTTGACTTAAAAGCACTACCTTTATCTGTTATGATTCTTGAGGGGTTGCCAAAAGTTGTTTGTTGAAGAGAGCTTTTGAAGTGCATCTTGAGCAGAAGTAGATTTAGTTGGATAAAGCCATAAAAACTTTGTAAATGCATCAATAACTGCAAAAATGTATTTGTAATTTTTATTTGTTGATGGTAAGGGACCTAGAAAATCACAGTGGTAACAGCTTAAGGGTTCGTCGCCTTTCGGAATGGGATTGAGCAGTCCTCCCGGTTTACCGGTTTTGCGTGAGGATAGAATGCAAGGGATGCAATTCGAAATTACTTCTTGCACTTGATGTGTAAGATTTGGGATGTAAAAGTCTTGTGAAACAATTGATTCAGTTTTGCGTGAGGCGAAATGTCCTTTTAAATGTGCATTTTGAATTATTTCTTTTTGCATGCTTTGTGGCACAACTAAGAGTTCATCATCTTTGTTCATTTTGAACAAAATACCATTTTTTAAGAAAAATTCAGTTGAAGGGGTTGTTGTTATCATTTTCTTAATTTCTGATATAAACTCATCATTATCTTGTGTTTCTTTAATTTTTTGGGTTAGTTCGTCAGGTGTGATCACAAGAACGGGGTAGCGACTTAACGCATCTACATGTTGCATTTGTTGTCCTGATCTGTGTAATAGTTCGTAATCAAATTCTTGAAGGAATAAAGCCCATCATGCAATTTTGGGGGTTAAATCTTTTTTGGTCATTGTTTTCTGAAACGCTTGACAATCTGTGAATATTTGGAATTTAGTGCCCGTTAAATAGTGTCGAAACTTCTTAAGGGATTCTATAATTGCTAATACTTCGAGTTCATAACTGGAGTATTTTTCCTGTTGAGGTGATGTTTTCATACTCATATATTGAATGGGGTGGAAGTGTTCATCAGAATCTTTTTGTAGTAGGATTGACCCAAAACCTAGTTTGCTTGCATCACAATGCAGTTGGAGAGGTGAGCCTTGTTGATATAGGTGTAATACACGATCGGAGGATAAAGCTTGTTTCAACATTAAAAAAGCTTTTCGTTGTTCGGGGCCAAAATGAAATGGAGTAGAATTTCTTAACAAGTCACTTAAGGGTCTAACAATTAGTGAATAATCTTTAATAAATTTTCGGAAATATCCCGATAAACCAAGAAAGCTTTGAACTTGTTTCTGAGTTTTCGGGGTAGGGAAATTTTGAACTGCACGTGTTTTGTTTACAGAGGGTCGAATGGTACCATCTTCTATTACATGACCTAGGAATTCAATTTTTCTTTGGAGAAAACTATACTTTTTGAAGTTAAATTCAAGACCAAACTTTGAGACGGTATTGAAAACTTGTTTGAGTTTACGAGGACCATCCTCTTCATCAGAAGTAGGAATAACAATATCATCCAGGTATATTATGACAGTTCCTTGTTTTAACAGTTCACGAAATACAATTTGGATATATCGCTGGAAAATTAAAGGGCTTTTGTTTAATCCAAATGGGACGTTGTTGAACTCGTATTGATTGGAGTGAGTTACAAAACTAGTGTACTTGCTGCTATCTGGATGTATGTCACATGATGGAAATCATTCCGGAGATCTAATGTAGAAAAAATTTGAGCATTTTGTAAGCTGTCAAAGATGTCTTCTATCAACGGTAAGGGCTGTCTGTCTCGGATTATTTTGGAATTCAAAAGTCTGTAATCAATGCAAATACGCGTTGATCCATCAGGTTTTTTGCATAAAACCATAGGTGCACTAAAGTCGGATGTCCTTCAACCATTGTTCGATTTGTTTGTCTACCTCTTGTTTTTCAGCGATAGACAACCTTCGTGGACGCTGTGCAATGGGTGCTTCATCCGTCAAAATGATTTTCATTTGTAAGTCGGTACTTTCGGTTTTGTTTGGTTTGTAATTTGAAACTAAGTGTTCAACCTTCTGTCGGATTGTTTTTTATATGTTGAAGATCTAAGGAGTTGACATCTTCTACTACATTAACAACATTAAGAAAGAAATTTGGCTCATCGTTGATAAGAGAAATACCATTTTTACCCACTTTAAATTCAGCTTGTTGGATACAGTCAATTCCTAAGATTGCCTTGTAGGGAATTGAATGAGTTGGAACAACGTGAATTTTGCAAGGAAAATTGCTGTTTTCAATTTTGATATCACCATGAAAAAAACCAAGAGGGTGAACTTTGGTGTTACCAATTCCAGAAAATGTGATTTGGGATTTTTCAAGTGGTGGGGATCCAATTTCTTTGTGTACATCAGTGTTTATTAAACTAGCTTGTACTCCAGTGTCAATTAGACTATGAAATGTGACAGTTCCAAGGGTAACTTCAATTTCCATGGGACTTATGGGATAATGTTCTTCAATAGCAAGTGAATGAACTTGAGCTTTAGGTTCACTGGAATATTTTGTAAATTTTGGCGTTTGAGCAGCTTTTTTGGGACATTCTGCAGAACGGTGACCAAATACATTACAGGAGAAACATTTGTAACCTTTACTTTTATGTGTACACTCATTAGAAATATGAAATTTACTACCACATATATAACAGTGATTAGTGGACTTTGCAACATTAGAAGATTGCTTGGATCTTTGGTAATTTTGACTTTTATTAGAATCATACCTTGGGCGATAAGAGTGATCAATAAAATCTTTTTTATGGTTGCTTACATTAAACAACTTCTCATACACTTTTAATTTCTCTTTAAATTCACCAAAAGACTTACAACCATATAAAATAATTTTGTTGTGTGAATTATCATTTATAAAATATTCAAGGGTTGAAGCACAATCAATATTACCACGACTTGCAATTTCTCGAATAGCTATTAGATATGCAAATAAATTTTCTCCAGGTTTTAATTTACGGGAACGCAAAAGATTATGTAAGTCAACACTTGAAATACATGCTTTAATTTCATCTAATAAAGAATGTTTTAATGCTTCAAATGTATCAATACCTCTTAATGTTTGTGCATATAATTTTGCAGAGTGCAATAGACAATGCTTAGTAAAAACAATTTTTTGCATGTCATTAGATAAATTATGAAATAAAAACAGTTCTTCGAGTTCTTGGATAAACAATTCAATGGGGTAATTATCTTCGGATGAAAAAGGTCGAATTGTTTCAACTAAATCCCTCTGAGAAAAATTAATGCGGAAACTCTGTTTATTTTCAGACGCAAAAGGATGAACAGTTTCTTCTTTTTTGCGAGACCGCGAATCGTTGGAAAAAGGATTCCGCATTGGTTCAAAATCAAAAGCGGTTTCGGAAATGTGTTTTGTATCTTTCGATGAGCGCTGCGTTTGTTCGTGGCCTTGACCAACTGCTGACACATTTAAATTCGTGAATGCAGAACTTTCACGCTGGGAAAAAGAACTTTGATTTTCTTGTTCCGTTTCGCTTTCACCGCCTGAATCATCATTCGAAGTGAAAAATCTTTTAAGGAAGTAATTATCGCGTCGCAGCAAAGGGATTTGTCTTCTAAAATTTCAATGTGCAAAATATTGCAAATTGTAATCAGTTGTGGAAGTGAGAAATCTTCCAGAATTTTACTCTTGATAGAGTCAAAGTCTGTATCATCAGAAAAACCAGAAAAATTACGAAGATTTTGTCGACATTTTCTGTCATTCGGAAATAGAATTTTATGCAGCATTTGCACGTTTTTCGTGCTCGACGTTTTTATGGATGAAGCAACATGTGGAATTGTTCCAAGAGTCGTCATTTTCAATGTAAATGCAATGAAATCGAAAAAATGTGAACAGAAAACACTCACATATAGTCCTGGTTAGAATCTCCGTCGTTTTTGGCTCGTCAAATCTCGTTCACTTGTAGGCACCATAGACAGAATGTATCCATTTGTAGGCATCGCAAAGTGGCATCGTCGTTATCCATTCGGATCGTCGTATCTTCTTAACACTTGGCGTTGCACTACTTAGCTTTACAGCTACTTAGCTTACGATTGAGAGGCAACGGGAGGCCTGAGCCCCCATGTTGTGGATTAATATGTTAGAAGTGAATTGATGAGAGCATCGTTACAATTAAATATTGTTTTAATAAAATCTAGGGGAAAAGGGGGGTAAATTATGTACAAATGTCAGATTAAACATCAAATCATAGTGGGATTAACATCCTGGTGGCACGTCCCCGTGCAAAGCCACGTCTTAACACCAAATCGCTCAGAGTCAGTCTCCGGAGTTCGCGCCTTCTGGCGGGAAGGTCTTTGGGAAATGTTTCCCGCGCTTTTTGGAACGTGGGCAGGTTGGCGCCTAGACATTCTGACATGAATAAGAGATATTTTTGGTTTGAGTAGGAAAGGATTGTGACAATGGCGTATCGAAAATATTCGGAATTTCTTACCAATGCTCTTAAAAAGTCTGATGTTTTCAAAGCAAATAAGAATATGAAAGGCATTTATTTATTTGTACTTAAGAATTCATTAAATATACATTTTTTTATGTAGAATATTTTCTATGTTGCGAAGTTTGTTGCAAATCGACATTTTTTACTTTTTTAGAAAAACTCATATGAATTCGCATATGGATTTAGTTAATTTCTTTGCGTGATTTTGACATTTTTATTTCATTCAAATAAACCCATTTCCCGACTTTTGGTAATCTTGGTGTACCATAGTACGTGCCTTTACATTATAATTCTAATTTAAGCTTCTTAATGCTGAACTGCAATATCATTTTAGGGTTCCTGCAAGTCATGGAAGGTTCCAGCAAGATATTTAAACAAAACAAATTGTTTTGTTTTTGGATCGCACACATGCCGTTTGTAATACTTACTAAGCCAGAAGCAGTGGAGGTAATCATTACAAATTTTGCTCATGTCATTTTTCAGTGAAATAAAACTGGAAATTAATTATTACAGCAAGTAAAAAATTAAACATTAACTGAAACCTAAGTGAATGATTTGCAAATTGTAACTTTCGATATGGCTCATTCTTACCACAAAAGTTGTTAATTTTTCACAGAAGTTAATGATGTTAATTTATTTTCTTTTGACCCAACAAAGTGAGTTTTATTCTCAAGGTAAGCTTTAATTTAATCTAAGTAGATAGTCTAAATAAAATTTGTACAGCATTCTTACCGTTTCTTATCATGTCATTTTTCAGTGAAATAAAACTGGAAATTAATTATTACAGCAAGTAAAAAATTAAACATTAACTGAAACCTAAGTGAATGATTTGCAAATTGTAACTTTCGATATGGCTCATTCTTACCACAAAAGTTGTTAATATTTCACAGAAGTTAATGATGTTAATTTATTTTCTTTTGACCCAACAAAGTGAGTTTTATTCTCAAGGTAAGCTTTAATTTAATCTAAGTAGATAGTCTAAATAAAATTTGTACAGCATTCTTGCCGTTTCTTATCATGTCATTTTTCAGTGAAATAAAACTGGAAATTAATTATTACAGCAAGTAAAAAATTAAACATTAACTGAAACCTAAGTGAATGATTTGCAAATTGTAACTTTCGATATGGCTCATTCTTACCACAAAAGTTGTTAATTTTTCACAGAATTTAATGATGTTAATTTATTTTCTTTTGACCCAACAAAGTGAGTTTTATTCTCAAGGTAAGCTTTAATTTAATCTAAGAAGGTAGTCTAAATAAAATTTGTACAGCATTCTTGCCGTTTCTTATCAGTGTTTGTATACTCCCTTAAAATCCTTGAAAACTTATGCACATATGGGCCATTCCATGTCAAACCGCACAGAGAATCATTTTCGAGCGAACCCCTCCGATTTTTTTTAAACTTGGCTAATTTGTTTCCGAAGCATATATAAGAAATTCTGGAAATTTTTCGCTTCCAACTTGCAATAGTTTTTTATGTATATTAATTTTAAGTTTGAAAAATTGGGCAATTTTTCATGATTTTAGACTCACTAAATCTCCTATACCTCTCTCTGGACCTAATTGTCCAATCATACTGAATGAGAGCTCATTGTGTAGAAAAATGTACAATCATTTTAATGATGTATCATACGACTTTTTAAGTGATTTTTCAAATTCAAGGTCATTCAATTTGACCTTTGATTTACATTTACGAAAAGAGCGTATTTTATATATTGTTTCTAAAATATAAATGTTAAAGGTACACTATTTATCTTAAATTATGAAAGTTTCGTAGTGGGACACGCATGGGTTCATAGTTAAAATTTTTTAAAGTAAATAGAAGTATGTAATCAGTACCGATAAACGCCTATATTTTTGACCTATTTGTCCAATCGAGATGAAATCAAAGGGATTATTTTAATCAAAGGGGGATTATTTTATAGAAAAAATATAACCTTTCTTTTACATGATACTATGAGTGACCTTTCTGAGTTTAAGGTCACTCATAGTATCATGTAATATATCATCAGAAAGGTTATCTTGAAAGCACATTACTTAACTTCGTTTTCTGAGTTGGATTATTAGTTCCTTTCAAGTTGGGACACGCTTGGGTTCATTGAGAAATATATTATTATACAAATAAAAACAACAAAACATATCTATCCAAAACTACGCTTTCACTTAATTACGATTACCAATCACAGAATGAATTCGAATGAAATTACCAATTTGTGTGGAATGTAGAAAAAATTCCAACTCGGTGAAAGGTTTCAGAAAGATGCGTCATATCTCCCCAAGATCTCCTGGGGAGGTTTCAGTTAGGAGTTGAAAAAGGTTTGTTCTGCTTGTTCTTGTAGAACGCTTGTTCGCAATTCTGATTCTTGCCGTGGCTCACTTTAATTGGAAGAAATTTCAGTACTCGACAGGTTGGTAGGTACTTAATTAGAGTCGTACTGGAACACATCGGGCTATGGGCGACGGTCCGTGATCAAACCCAAAGGGAAAGATCCGAGGACAACACCGCATAATTTTGAACCACGATCAGATGATGAGTTCACAACTGAGCTGGCACCCCACTCTCCAAACTTCCACACCACGCCAACGTGAGGACATTTGAGGTCCCGACAGATTTAACGTGCACCAGCCCCCTTTGTACACGACGGTCTTTGGTTGGATCCGAATTCGCAACCCTTCAGTTGCTAAGCTGTTACTCTTCCAACCGGGCTACCGTGGCCCCAGTACTCGACAGAATATTTTTTGCTTCGATCAAAATAAGGCAAGAATCGTTTAGTTAGTCGAACTTTAACCGATCTTTGTTGCGTTTCAGTTATGAATATTTCTCCAATTTAAATTTCTTAACTGCTTGGATGGCTGAATTAAATAACAAAATTTATTGCTGCAATCCATTTAAGGATTGCAATCCATGCGTGTCCCAACTTGATACTTTCAGAAAGCAAAGATAAATAGTGAACCTTTAACATCTATTTTTAGAAAAGAATAATAAGGTAATTGTGGGTCAAGTCAAGTGACCTTAAAATCGGAATGGTCACTCATAGTTTCATGTGATGCATCATCAGAAAATTTATTTTTTTTCTATAAAATAAGCCCTCTTTCATCTAGATTGGACACACAAGTCAAAAGATATAGGTGTTTATGGGTACTGATTACATACTTCTATTTACTTAAAATATTTTTTAACTATGAACCCATGCGTGTCCCACTATGAAACTTTCAGAAAGTAAAGATAGTATAACATATATTTAACATATATTTAACATATAGATAGTTTAACATAAAGATAGATTTAACATATATTTTTTAAGGAAAAAAATATAAGATACACTTTTTGTAATAGTAGGCCAAAGGTCAAATTGAATGACCATGAATTTGAAAAAGCCACACATATGATATGTCATTAGAAAGGTTGTACATTTTTCTACAAAATAAGCTCTCATTAGCTCTCATTCAGTATAATCGGACAATTAGGTCCAGAGGTACAGGAGATTTAGTTATTCTAAAATCATGAAAAATTGCCCAATTTTTCAAACTTAAAATTAATCTACGAAAAATTAATAATATCGTACATAAAAGCTATTGCAAGGTGGAAGTTAAAAATATCCAGAATTTCTTATATATGGCTGAGAAACAAATTAGCCGAGTTAAAAAAAATCGGAGGTGGTTGGGTTGTGGACTACGGTTTGACATGGAATGACACATATTCGTTTCAATTGTCCTGGAAAACTGAAATATACTCCTGGATATTTCTTCTCTTCTGGGTAAAAGAAAAAAACAAGAAATTGTAAAACAAGAAAATTATTTAAAAATAAATCTAGCTTAAAATATCATCAAGAAACTCTTTCGTAAATATAGCGAAATACGGATAAATTCGAAACCTGTTATACAGCATGGGATACGAAGCTAAATTCTGACAGAAAATTGGAAATTTTAGTGACAGAAATTAATATTTTAACACAGCTTTACTTTTTAAAAGGAAAGTATAATCTTGTAACTAATGGACAGTGTTTACTGTTGTATATTCACAATAAATTCGGATATCAAGTCCTGGAAACACTTTGCTTTCAAAAAAGCACTCGGAATTTTTCTTAGGTGCGAGTTGAGAAATCGCCAACTGGTATGGTACTGATGTAGTCATTGGGGATGATTTCTTTGTTCTTCAAACTTCACTATAGATTCTTGATTTATTATCTTCATGTTTGGGAAAAATTAAGCACATAAAGCTTGGGGTTGCGTGTGAAATATGTACTTCTACCATGAGAGCTGCTAAAGAGTATGTCTCTGTCTGTTGCCACAGAAACGGATCGTATCCTATTTTTCATAGGGTTCTTGAAGAAAGTTTGTCCACTGATGCACTTAATGACAATTTGATGATATATTTGTTAAGATATTTTTGTCGCGGAGAAGATTTATACTTGTAAACTACCTCTTTCCACCAACAACAGTCGTAAGAAACAATTTACAATTACGATACACACCAAGTTACTCCTACTCAAAATGAAGGAACCCTATTCCTGTAGAGACCATCATCATCATCATTCAGACTTGGCATCGGTAGCAATTCTTGTGGTAAACAGACTGTGCACAAATTTTATGATGATGGAGAACATTGAGCATTAGCTCTGGAATCCTAACAGACCGTCACTTTTCTGTTTGAGACTACTGATGTTAAAAGTTGTATATACTAGTAGGAAACGAGCTCTACCTTCTTAAAAAAGAAATATAACATTTATGGCGCTGGCGTCCCTTCACAATAAGATTTCAACTTTGTTTCCTGTGTTCAAAAATATCAAATAGAAATAGCTAGACACTTAAGCTAATTGTGTAGCCAAGTTAACTCAATTCAAGAATCAAGCCTTTCATTATTGTGTACCACGAGAACTGCTTCCGACACCAAATCTGGATAGTGGCGTTCTTTATAGAAACAGGGCTCGTTTATTTTGAGTAGGGCTGATTCTCGGGGATGACCTGTTTGGTTTCCTCGAGTGATGGCTAATTTCGAGGGCATTGATCCTTCCCTGCGGCAAGTAAAAATCGATACAAATATATTTTCAATGTCACCAGGTGCGCCAATGTGACAAACGAATACATTTCTTCAGGAATCCCCAATGGAAAATAGGATAAGGTCCGTTTCTACGGCAACGACAGGGGCAGACTTTGTGTGTGGAACATGGAACAGTTGTCGTAGTAGACAGATAGTACAGAACAGTGTTGATGTTACGTCACAAGTAGACTGGGACATATCTTAAGAGATAAAAAGGAGTGTGTCTGTGGATTTCTATCTTCGATATGAGCCTTCGGGCAATGCAGTACTCCATTGACTGTTATTATTTAATTTTAAAAGAAAAGGTGATCATATTTTAATAAATATTTTGAATGAGACATTTAAAATCACGGGCAAGTTTAGATAGTTTAAGGTTCAATAAAACTAAATTGTGGGTGTGGTAATTTTTCCTAGGAGTGAAGGTTCAATCCTTCGGGGGAAGTTCACGCCTAAATATCTGTTTTGAAATCTGCAGTTTTCTCTGTATGACTTCTAACCAGTTTTGACCATGACCAATAGAATCTTTCCTAGGATTCTTTTAACCAATCCATGCAGTTATTTAGTCATTATGTGTGTTGCCGGGTAAAAGCAATACTACACTACTCGGAAATCTCGTGACACTTAAGGGTTAAAAATGACGTAAAAATGTTTAGGTACATTATGAGGAGGACATGTTCTACAGGATTTCATAGATATTATATATGTTGTAGCGAAGATTATTGATGGTTTCTCTTTGACTTTTTGCTTTCTTGTCTTTTGTAATATTTGAACACCAAGAATTGGAATTAGAAGCACTGGGTGTTTTTGAATGCCATTTAAGAGTGAGGGGACATTTAATAGAACTTTGTAGCAAATCTACTTAACTCCATTTGGAGTTCATTGACTTCATTTGATGAACATTTACTTTTTCTGCTGCTTTGGGGAATGGCTGAAGCCTATCATCCACCAGAACTTTTGGGTGTTCCCTTACCTAAACGTGTGAACCCTGTCGTATTGATGTTATTTTCTTAAGTGAATCGATTGATAATGTCTTCTCATTTGGTATTTTCGACGTATTGCTTAAATTATTGTACTCAATTCCTCTATATTCTTTCAGGCTTTAATGAGCGGAACTAAAATGATGGAAAAAAGTTTCTCGTACACGTTTCTACATTCTTGGTTGGGTACAGGACTATTGACAAGGTATATAAAGTTAAGAACTATGTTACAAAACTGTCACTTTCAAGAATCACCTTTCTATGAGGATGTTAACAAACCTCAGTTCTACTGTGTGGTTTTTTTTATGTAAAGGCACCTTTTGTTTTAAAATAAAAGTTTAATCAAATATTTTTTGTTAAGTTTATATTTTAAGTATTATTTACTCAATTAATGATATTGTTTATAGAATACGAGATAGGCCAAATATCCGCATCTTGCAGAGCAGAAAGATATGGTCTCTTTCACAGCAAGTTCCATTAAGTTTGAGCACATTTCTTGATTTGTTCAGTTTCTTCGCGAATATTTTGTTTAAGCTGTTGAATCGTTATCGAACTGTTAGTGTAGACTCGTTCCTTTTAAGCTGCCCCACAGAAAAAAAATCAGGCGCTGTTGAATCAGGGTAACGAGGGGGCCAATCGACACCACCAGATGTTGGCATTATTCGGCCAGGAAATGCATCCTTTAGAATTCGCACGAGTTTTCTACGTTTGTATGACATGTTTCTTCATCTTGTGGAAACCATATGTGCTGTTAACGTTCAGTCGATGTATTTCTGACAAAAAGAAATTTTGCATCATCGCACAATATCGTCCACAATCGACAGTAACTGCATTTTCATTAGCATCCTCGATAAAAAATTAGTCCAAAAAATCCACTCCAAATTACATATCAAACAGTTACTCTACGGGATCACGAGGTTTTCCCCGGCCTCGAAATTGCCATAGAGCAAGTTTCATGTTAACACCAACGTAGAGGAACTGCTAACTGTTAGTTAACCTTGGATTTTTTGATCCCTGATAACGACTGTTCTGTTTGTTTACGTATGCAGTGATGTCGAAATAAAGCGCGAAGAATTTGAAAAATTCACATGGTCTAAAGAGCCCATATTTGCAGAGCGGCCAGAGGCTGTTATTTGATAGCTGTTAAATTCCATAAACTGTCCTTAATAAACAATGTACAAAATGTCAATAAAATTTTTCATTTAAAAGTTATTCAAAAAAAATTGTTCCCCTTACATGAAAGGCACCATATATATAATTATAATTAAATAAAGATATTTGAATAAAACGCAGACTGTCATTTTCCCTTTTCATGCAGTGTTAAATTATTTTATTTTCTCACATTTTTCCAGCCATGGTGGCAAATGGAAATCTCGAAGGAAATTACTTACACCATCTTTCCATTTTGAGATTTTGAAGGATTTCCTACCCGTATTTAATGAACAGAGTCAGATACTAGTCAAGCAGCTGAAGCAAGAGATTACCAAAGAGTTTACTAGTATCGTGACACCAATAACACTTTGCAGTCTAGATATTATCTGTGGTAAGTATGTCTGGCATTTAGGGAAAAGTTATGTACCAATTTCCTATTGTTATTTTAGCTTGATTCCGAGATTTATATACTGTGAAAAACAGATAACCCTCAATTTTCCGAAATTTCAATTCTTTCGTCCCGGAAGTTTTTTGGTATGTAAAATTTAATTATCTCTGTTTTACCAATTATGATAAGGTATTACAAGGATGTATCAGAAAGGAAAGAGCCGAAGTTTTGAAAATGTCTTTAAATTGATTTCCATCAAACCATATCAAATTTGTCTATTCATATTTTCTCAAATATTTATTTCATAATTCATACTCAGAAAAATTATTCAAAGATGAAAAGTACATATATTTTGTTTGGATTTTTAATAGTATCATAATAAAAGATTAGTTAAACGGATCATTGTTTCGGAAGAAATAAATAAGAACCTGACAAAGCAATTTCAAATAAAGAGCTCATAACTTTGAATACTTATAATCCAGACACGGCTGGACCAAATAATTAGAAATTTGGTATACGAAATTACATATTGATATATATATTTGACATTTGTCATCAAAGTTGGGTGTTGTTGGGAATTTGGTTTACCATGATCGATGTATTAATAAAGAGAATGTCTCGTTTTTCTTCTGCAGATATAAATGTTCCCTCCACCATGTTCACTAGGGTGGACCAAAACATTTTTCGGAAAAAATTCTAAAACCGAAAAACGTTCTGCAACAGCAAAAGCACTTGTGAAATAGTCACATTAGTAGCATAAATTTTTGAAACTAGTAACAGTCTCCCCTTAAACTCTATTTAGTAGCAATTTTAGTTGCTAAGATTCTATAATGTATGGGATAAAACAAAATGTGCTAATTAAGTATGAAACAAACGTTGAAGATCTCTCCAAGAAATTTGAATGTAAAATTTAAATGCTAAATATTTTCTTAAATAAGGTTTTCGTGACAATATAAGATTTTTAAGTTTTTTAAGGGTTGCCACGATTTGGCACCAAAACTTCGAATTTGGCCATCTCGTCAAATATTTTCCTGAAAGAAAAATCCGAAAACTATTTTTTCCATTCTCGAAAAATTAAAAAAGGGACTACATTTTCTTTGACCTCTGGTGAATTATAAAAAAAGTCGCCAAAATACTGAAAATAGGAGCTTTTGCTTCAATAGATATTCGTAGTCACCAAGGAACCGACCAAGAACCAGTTTCGTTTTTTTTAATTAAATACTATCTTAAAGAAGGATGTTCTTATGAGGTGCTTTTTTCGCTATTAGAATTTGTTCTTGGAAATTTAATTTTCTCAGTCCACTTTTTGGAAAATTGTTCTTAATATAAGCTCCAAGATCCAACTGAACATATTTTTAAATTTGTGTCATGAAACACCAAACAGTACACATTTGGGGAACACTGCTTTATGCAATAAAAAGAAAATTTAAAAAATAAAATCAGATGTGCGTAAAATGACATGAATAGATATTTATAAACCAAGGGAAAACCAAGAAAAAAAAAGCATAAATATAATATTTTCAAAACTGTGACAAAAGCATCATTAATCTTATTTATTTTAACTAAGATGCATAGCGTTATTAGATACGCAATATTTGGTTAATGTTTTTTCACTAGAGAAAAGTTTCAGAGAACAAAATGTTTTAGGATCTACTATATTCTTTTATTACCGTGTTTGATATTCTTTAAAATATTTCGGTTGGTATGGGTTTCTTATGGCGCAAGACCCATTTTTGGCCAAGCTGCGCCCAATTCCAGGTAGACAACGCCAAGTAAATGGACAAACTTACAAAGTTTTATTGACACAGAAGAGGGAAATACACCTAGGGAGGAATCGAACTTGCTCTTCCTACAAATCTCAGGTTGCAAGAGCGCTGAGTCATGGCGACCTCATAAAATATTTTGGAAAAATAATTGCGTTTTAGTGGTTATTTAAGTACTTTTTCTACTGAGATATAAAGTTTCAAATTACAACCTATGCGTTTCTTTATAGAAACTACTTTGGGCGTGAATATTGCAGCTCAGAATAACACCGAATCTGAATATGTGAAAGCAGTTGCCAGGTAATTTTGCATTTTTGTCTGTGCATGCTTGTCGATTTCCTTTGAACGCATATGGAAACTTATAGCAACTTGCTCACATTCAAGGTAGATCCACATATGGTGTTACCAAAAGTCTCATTGAAATCAGCTGGTTGGTCCAAGAAAGACACTTCTTCATAGGGCTTGGACCATTTCCATCCTACTTGAAGAGGTTTAAAAATCAATTAGGACAACTTCTGGGTAAAATTGAAATCAGTTTGCCCTTACAATATCATGGCATATGAAAACACCTGTTGACCACCTTAAAATCAAGTGGCTCAGGAGCATTGCTAACGTGGGCTAGAGGGGTCAAAAGTATTCGCATGATGAAATGAATAGTATCATCAGGGATTTTATATAATTCTGAGGGATTGACATTTAATATGCAATTGAATTTTTATGTAGTTTTAGATAGTATTATATAATGTACGTATATACGATGTTTCTTATATATAAAGCAGAAAATGAGTTTATCTGAAGCAGTAAAAACTCGAATTCATGGCGTCATGAACTTTACACAGCATATTCCGTTTGCAATTTGTAGATCAACGCAACTATTTTCAGCTCGCTACGTCGTTATCTTAGAGTTACAGAACAAAAATTTAATACCGTTGGTTTACAAGTGAAACACAATACGTCAAAAAGCCGAACAATCGGAAAAAAGAATAAACACAGGCACATGAGGTGGACAAAGCTTAAAAAAGTTGTTTGACGACGAAACTAAACTGATGAGAAAACAGAGACTCGACTTGGTTTGTCTGCAAAAGCAGCAGAAATTCCTGGTCGAAGTCGGGTAGTAAAACTAGAATAATATACAAAACATTCTGGATAAACATGTCACCGAGGTCGCATGTTCTCTCTTCCCAGTCACACTCATTTAAACTGGTACAGTATCTCACTAGGCATGGAAGTGTGTAACGGTGTTAGTAGTTGTAGTGAGGTTCTCCGGACAGACAAGAATGAATATGGATGGAAGGAATCATTTTATCTCCCGGGACGTTAGCGGGGTTGTCCTTGGACGGTCTGTGAAGGAAAAAGAGAATTATGAGGGCGAAAGGGGACTTGAGGATTGGACACAGAGAAGGACATTTGAGGGTCCCCTCACAATAATCTTCCACCTCTTTGAGGGCTTGATACCCAGAAGGGCATTTTTAGGGTCCCCCTTACAATTAACTTCTTCCACCTCTCAGACTCCGAATGACCGTTCAAGGACACTTCCGTCGATGTCCTTCGGGGATCAAATGGCTCCTTTTGATCAACATTCTTTCTTGTCTGGTCAGAGAACCTCACACAGTAGTTAAAATACTTAAAAACTGAAATAGTTTTTCGAGATTAGACTGTTAGTTAATTTTGTAGCAGTCTACTCTCTTGTTAAATTGTTTATTGGCCAGCATTCGGAAGGGCCTGGAGTAGTCCATTGAGCATGCACACAGACTTCTAGTTTCTTGGTTCAATCCCAAGTGCTGCTCACTGAAGCGCCCTCGTGTGTAAGCCGTGTTTATGCACATTAAATCCATATGACCAGTAAAATCTTACGTTCATACGTACGTTTTATTTTTGTTTACTATGTTAAAATGTATTTTCAAGGGCAACTGAGATCATCATGGAAAGGATGGTAAATTGCGGCCTTTGGCCGGAATTCATTTTTCGGTTCACCAAACAAGGTAAACAACTGAAGAAAGATTTGAAACTTCTGCACAACTTCACAAATTCTGTAAGTGAACTGTGTTTTATGATACTTATTCACATTCTGTACATTTCGTAATACATAACGAAGTTTTAGTTTTTAAAGATTTGTAATTCTGTGTGTGAATTAAACGCACGTTAGTAGTACTATTTCAATTTGTTTCTTTAATTAACTTCTAAGTGGAAGGAAGGAGGTTTATACTTGAGGATTTGTTTTTAAACTTGTTAAATTTATCATGAGCTTTAATTTGGTAACCCTTCAAGTGGTTTCGACGAGATATCTCGTCCAAGATCTGGTCAATTTTGCTATGACGAGATATCTCGTCCAAGATCTGGTCAATTTTGCTATTGACGAGATATCTCGTCCATTAAAATCTGGTCCGTTTTGCTAATGACGAGATACCGCCGAGACAAAACTTCCCTATTATTCCAGGGGAATGAAGATCCACGTAGGAAAAACAAATTGTCCCTTGCCTAGAACTGGTGACAGTTTAGAAAAGGCTTTGTGTCTGAGGCTGGTCACATTTCAGGGCTGTCTTCGACGCGAAGATAAACCACCAGGAGGATTAAATTTATTTTCAAGGAATTCAATTTTAGACGTCTTGACAGAAAATTTTCTACATTTATGTGCCCAAATAAAACTTTTAAGTAACAATATTTTTGATTTTCAATGTTTTTAATTTTAAATAACAATGGAAGAAAATTTAACGGAAAACAAAAGTGCTTTCATTTTGGATTTACTTTGATTAGTTTCACAAAAAACACTTATTGCTTGGTGGGGGCGAGTAAATATTCATATGCATATGTATTCCATATGTATAGGGTGATCCGAAATTCCCTGATTCGAAATCTAGAATCCTGCCATAAAAATATTGGCTTGCATACAATACAATACTATCGAGCCGACCCTTAGTAATTCACTGCTATTTAACCAACAAAGGGCGCTGTAGATTGAGTTACAAGGTAGGCCTTGTAACATCCATAGTAACGGCTCGGAGTCAGAGGTCAACATCTGCACTACTGACTGTCGGTCGTAAATTTCGAACTATCTATCGGGAATATCTCCTTTCCGTTCAAATGATTTTTAAGGGGTGCACAAAATTACTATCCCCCATGTCAACTGGAGGGACGAAAGAGGAGACAATTTAAGAACTCGAACTGGGCAGACGGGAGAGCCGTCTCCGACCGTTTTAAGTTAATTCCGATAGTCCCTTTTTACATCACCCACAACCTAGGGACATAAATCCTTGATGATATTCATGTAAATAATGTATATTCTATTAAAATAAATAGCTATTTTACTTTTATTTTAAATGTGTCATCGTCTCTTGGCTCATCACTCGGCTCATTGCGTTACAGCCCCTTATAGGGGGTTACCAAAAGTACTCATTGGATCAAGCCATTCCTAAGAAAAGATTCGACGATTCCTACCGAGCAGATTTTCTTTTCTCAGTGCATCTGTAATATTTATATCTCCTGTTTGGGGTGGGTTTGTCCTAGTTCTAGAGATTCCCAAGCTGTTTTTATGGTTGGGCAGGCACTTTAAGATTTTCCCCCAATGTTTCACCGTTACAATACTTTGTGACCTTAGTTATAGTTTGGTGCTCTAGAAATCTTTCTATTCGATCTGAAAATATTTAATTTCATTTCACAGGTCATTCACGAGAAGAAAAGAAAACTTCTAAGCGGGGACGACTCTGATGCAAACACTCGTAAGCGGAAGGCTTTGATGGACTTGTTACTAGAGCATCATATTCAAACCAAGAGCTTAACCGAAGAGGACATCAGAGAAGAGGTGGACACATTCGCATTTGAGGTTATTTACAAAATATTTATTCTGAATTAATTTATTTACGTAAAACAAACCTCGTTTACTTTTACAGATACAGCTCACAGAGCACAATTTACAGGTTTTCGACAAATGTAAATTATAGTAGTTTTAAAATGGAACGAGGAAATATTTGTTGAAGATTGTGCTGTTGTGTTACGCTGATTAAAGAATTTAGTTAGCTGAAGATCAGGTCAAATTTCAATTGAGTTGTGTTTTGAAGATTTCAAGGACTACATCAGTTTTCATTGAGAGATAGAGAAATTAAGATTAGTAAACTGACTAAAAAATCTGCAGCTATAGGAAACTACGAAGTTTATGCACAATTCGATGTAATGTGAGCACTTATGCAAATTTTATGTACATGATATATTTATAGATATTATTCCTTGTCGAATGGTATTAAAGTTTGTTCTGTAATGAACGACGCACGAGTAAACAGACGTTATTTTCTGACAGCTGCACATTTTGTTATTTAGACAGACAAAATTTTTGACTCATTTATATTTGATCACGATGTTGTAGTTCTTATGGAAATGACTTTATAGTAGATTTAATCTTTTTCTGTAAGTAAACAAGATTTTGATTGTTTATTATCTATTTTAGTTTCATTATCCTAGTAACCTCACAGTTCTACGAATGATAATGTTATCAAAATGCACTCATTCGATCTCAACTTTAGCTTTCAATACGCAACGGGAAAGGTGGAATAAAATAACAGATTTTTTTGGTATTTAATTTATTTGGAAAATTCTACACGTGCGCATAGTAATTTTGTTTCATTTCTATGCACACGTGTGATCTCAATGCGAAAATAGCTAGTAATGAATAAATTTCCTTCTTGTTCCCATTGAAGAATTTTGATACGTTTCTAGTTTTGTATTCTATACAAATTTCGAAATTGTACACTCTCACTGTGAAACTTGATACTTTTCTCTATATAAAATAATTTGTTTGTTATTGGATGAAATTAAAAATCATACACGCATTAGTTTAACAATGAAAATTTGGGTATGACAATTTATTTGGCTAAACAAATGTAAAAGTAATGAAAACTTTCAATTACTGGTCAAACAAGTAACAAAGCGTTTACGCAACTTGGTGTAGTTAAATTACAGAAGTGAAACTGCATGCAATAATTGTTCTAAATTTAGCTTTTCGTAATCCTAATTTTTTTTACTTTCTACAGTTCTGTGATTCCACACCTTTTAAGTAAATTGCTACGAAAATTATTTTAAAATTTGTACAGATCTTAATTTACCTTGCTGTTCTGTTATTCTTCTGTTGTGTTCATGAAATCCAATGTGGTAAATTTTTCAAATATATTTAGAAATTATTTTTAAGTTAAGGACTAATACTATATATACAAAACTAATATTTCTATCAGATGCAATTAATTCATCAGACGAAGCAAAAGTTATTTTTAAATTTAAGCTAAATGTTAATCAATATTACGACTTAATTTCCTTTCCAGATATATATTTCTACTTTATTTCTAAAATTTATATGTAAATGTAGGGATAAAATTTATATATATATTAAATGATAATATAAGATCTTAATAAATGTTTATTATTTGTGAATGTGCTTTAACTTTACGTATTCTCAAACTTGACTTTGAATTGAAGTAGATGTTTTAAAAGTATTTAATTTGAATATTCATAGCAGAAATTCGAACGACAAAACAGTTAATTTGTTTTAGTTTGTTACGAGTATGGAATTCTCTACTGAATGGAACAATAAGTATATTCTGTTTTACCAACACAAAAATGCAGTATTGTAAAGTGACTTACGTGTAAATTTTTTCTCAGTTAAAGTTTTTGAAATTAGGGACACGATACAACCTCAATGGGTATGAGCTGGGCTTTATATTTAATTGGCCTTTACAAAGACGTCCAAGAAAAAGTTATTGAAGAACTAGATTCTATATTTGGAGATGACGTTGACAGACCAGTCACTACAGATGATCTTAAGGATATGAAATACCTAGACTGCGTTCTAAAGGTGAGTTTTCTATGTATCCGAAAGCTACATTCCATAGTAACTATAATAGCTTACGTATATCGTCGGCTTACAAGTGAAATACACTGTCAAAACACATAGTTTTGAGGAAACGAAAAGAAAAATGTTCTCACTAAGTGTTTTTGTTCCTGAAGAAGAAATTTAACCTTCATGCAAAGAGAAAATGACGGACTTCATCAATCTCCAAACAAACCAAAAACTACCACATTTTGGTCTAGAAAAACTAAAAAATTAATATCTTGATAATGCTGACTTTGTGTTTGACTTGAAACCAATATTTATATTACTGATTGCAATGTTTAAAACTAAAAATGTATTTTCACCATCATTTGAAATGCAACAGATATATTAAATTCTCTCAGACATAATATTTATTACATTTATTGGTTTCAGTAATATCTACTTGAAGTATATAAATAATAATACTAATACAAAATCAAGCATTAGAGATTTAACCACGCATTACACTTATGTAGAAGTACTACATTGGGTTTGTTGAAATATTGCATTAAAAGTGTTTACTTTTAAAAGAGAGATGTTTTTCTCTAGGTATGTGTATGAGTATGTAATTAGATCTACAATATTTGATATGAATTCTGTCAATCACAAATAAATCAATGCTTAAACTTTGAATTATATGATGGGTCATACAATTGACTTTGAAATAGGGAAATGTTTTATTATATTTGTAAATATTAGAAGTAGAATAAAATGAATTAATTATTTTTAATTTTTGAGTGTGTAACCTTAGATAACACTAAGGATGAATCTAATGCTTTTAACTTCAAAACACTTTTTTATAACACAATTTAGGAATTGAAACCTAAAATAATATACTCCAAAAATTATTGAGGTATCGTCAAATGCAATTAAAGTGAACCATAGAAATTTAATAATTGTTACGTATTACTATTTTAAACAGAGAATAAAAAAATTACCACAATTTTAGTTGGAGTTTATTTTACAATAATTTATTTATTCTTTTTTTACTCTGATTAAAATTGAACGCATTAATTATTTATACTCCTTGTATAGGAATCACAGAGGATCTACCCATCCGTTCCTATTATTGCACGGAATGCAACCGAAGAAACAAATATCTGTAAGTTACTCAAACAATATCTTACAAGTCAGTGACTCAAACTTGGGTCAATTATTGGGGAGGGGCAAGTATGTACCCAGATGCATCATACATTTATGTGTTTTCAGAATTATATTACATGCATACAAATAATTACCAATATTATCATCGAAGAAACGGGTGGAAACATAGAAAGGAGAAAAGGGGATGCATCTTTTTTAATGGGAGACGCGAAGCACTAAAGAAAGAAGTCTGACTTTGCCTCTGCCTGGAAATTATGCCTGCCTGAAGATTATGCCATTAGCTGGGCATAATGGCCACACTTTGACACCAACACCGACACGTTGAAACAGCATAGAAGCACTTGGGGTCTAACGGTCGACTTACCTATGAAGAAATGCCTCCAAAATTAAAGTGAGCTTGAACAGAATTCGAACTTCGGACTCGTGTGCTTGCAGTCACTCAAGTGCCACCCTGCTTGGATAAAATGTACAACAGAAAAGACTAGACTGTCCTCTTCAGGCATCATAGTGACCATTTGAAGCCAGTGATGGGTTGTAAGCATTCCTATGTGCTCTAAATGCAATTGAGCAGAAGTTTGACCACAGCACATCATGTCCTGTCTCGGCTCTTCCTCAGATCAGCTTTCGTGGAGCTTGCGTGCCTATTAATGTAAAACGTGTCTGTGATAAAGGTAGGGGCTGCCACTTGCTGAAAATGCTTGAAGGAGTTCTATAGATTAGTTTCTCCGCTGAAGAGAGGGGTAACGGTAGCCCAATTGGTAGTCGCGGATAAACAACCGGAGAGTTGCGAGTTCGAAACTCAATCCAACCGAAGATCATAGTGTACGTGGGGCTTTTGCACGTTAAATCTGTCGTGGCCTCAAATGTCCTCAAGTTGTCGTGGTGTGGAGTTTGGAGAATACTGTGCCAGCTCAGTTATTGACCTTGTATCTGACTGTGGTTCTAAACGTTTTGTCCTCGGATCTTTCCATTCGGTATCGATCCAGGACCACCCTTTTCGACCACTTGTTCATCTCCTCTTAGTGTCGGTTGACGTTTATGTCTGTTGTCGCTGCTATAATCTCCTCGTTAAATAAACCTATTTGTTTAAGTTTTCTAAAGTACTTGTCTGTCTGATTTTACAGGATCTCAGTCATCCACACAAGGAACAATTCGTTTTTCCTTCTTAGATCTTCATTCCCCTTGGAGCAATACGGCAGTTTTGTCTTGATGGCAGATGTCTCATAAACAAAATTGACCAGATCTTGGACGAGATATCTCGTCAAAACTACTTGATTGGTTAACGCATAGAACATTATACATTTCAAAGCATACATTAAGAGATATCAACATATTTCAGGTGGTTACCCAATACCAAAAGGAGCTACTTGCACAGTGGTTACGTATGTTCTTCACAGAAATGAAAATGTTTTCCCTAATTCTGAAAAGTTTGATCCGGATCGCTTCTTACCGGAAAATTCTGTGAACCGCCATCCTTATGCGTACATCCCGTTTTCTGCTGGTCCTAGAAACTGCATAGGTAAGTGTTGCTCCGTTCGCTGTTGAAATGTTCATACAGATTCAAATAATTCTAAGAAACATTTTTATAGTTTTATTTTTAAACACACATTTTTCTTTTTTGCTAATTTTTTGTATCACTTATTATATTTGGTTGTACATTTTTCTGATCGCCATTACTTTTTTTGCATTTGTATTATTTTGTTTCCAGATTTTAATTTTGTTGTTTGATGTGCACGGTCTCATAAGGGTCAGCAGTCATAAGTTTTTCCCGCTCTACAGATTGTCAACTGCAAAACTCCCCGGAATATATTTTATGCAAGTCAAGAATAAAACCTATATCTTTTTATTCAGCTTAACCCTCCAAGTGGTTACGACGAGATATCTCGCTCATCAAGATCTGACGAATTTTGCTAATGACGAGATACCTCGTCATCAAGATATTACCGATTTTTTTATGATAACGAGATCAAGATCTGGTCAGCTTTCTTCTAATGACGAGATATTTCGTCCATCAAGATCTGGTTAGCTAATGACGAGATACCTCGTCCAGACAACCACCAGGTGGGTTAATGTTCAGTTTTCTTTTTTAATGCCAGGGCAGTTGAACGTTAGTCATCATAGCACACTACAGTGTCGGAATCGCGATTCACTTGGCTTTACCCTGATGCACCATGCTGGATGGGTTCACGTTACAGCTCACATACATACCATACATTCAAGGCACACCCCTTTTATAGACAGGTCACACATGCACTCTAGACGGGCAAATATTCATGTCTTACCGTGGATTCGAATCAGAAACATTGCAATCTAGAAACCCCAGCATCTTGAATACCAGACCTATTGGTCTGTTCAATCTTCATAAACATCTCAAACTCACCGGGATTTCATATTAGTCAAATAAAATTAACTTGTAGCAAACAGGGAAGGTCGTTGTTGTTGTGTCCATTTCTGAGTCAAATTTCGCTGTGTGCACAGCTTTGGCGATGTCAATTATTTTCTCGCTGTAAAGCTGTTCTTCAGGATAGTAATCGATGGTTTAAAGAGAAACTGTTATTACAGGGCAGGTGAATATATGATTAGATGCGAGTTCAATAGTTGTTGCAATGTCTATATGCTCTGGTTCCATATCTGTTAATTTTCATGGCCTTAAAATGTCCTGTTCTCAGACTGGATATTGTGGTGGTGGCTTTTCTATCGATGTTAATTTCACAAATTTGTTGTTTTACTTTGATTTTTTGTGATATGAGTTGAAATTTTACCAAAGCATTAGCATCGGTAAGAGTTATCGGGACTTAATTCTCTGTAAGAGTTATTGGGAGAATTCTCTAATCTGTAAGAGTTATTGGGACATTTAATTCTCTGGCTTCCTTTGCCAATTAATCTGCAGTTTCATTTCCATCAATGTCCGGGAATCCAGTGAATAGTGCAGTTTTTTCCAAGCACATGAGTGGGTGCAGAAGTGAATGGACATGTGGGACACATTACAGAGCAGAAGGTCAAATACTTTATTTTATTTTCCAGGTCAAAGGTTTGCAGTGATGGAAGAAAAGGTAGTAGTCTCAACGATTTTAAGAAGCTACACTCTTCATTCATTAGATGAGAGGGATCAAATCCATCCAGTGCCGGAACTCATACTCAGACCATCTGGCCCACTTAGAATAAGAATTAGACCACGACATTTGACTTAATCTTATGAAAGAATGTGGTCCTATGATAGAAAATGTGCTGATCAATTCGTTCCTAATGTAATAATTAATGAGTATAAAATGCGGTTATTTAAATTTAAAATGTGATTGTTGAGATGTAAAATTATAAATGTATACCAGCATTAAAGGAACACGGAAGGATAAAAATGTCGTTTTATCTTTGAGTAAATTTCTCGGATGCTTTTAACAAAAAGTTTATTTGTAAATGCAGAAATTAAGCTCAGGAATCTCGAGAAAGCTCTGCCTTAAAAATGATTTAATCGGTTATTTAACGTACTTTGAGACTGAAATGATAAAACATTATTGTAAAGATATTTAAGGTACTTCGAGACTGAAAGGATAACAAATTATTGTACCAATACCTTAAGATATTTTGAGATTATAAACAAGCAAAACTTAATAATTGCATCGGAATTTAAGGTACTTTGAGTCTGAAGGATAACAAATTATTTTACTGGCATTTAAGATACTTTGAGATTTTGAAGCAACCAAAACACTAATTAGTTTATAGACATTTAAGGCACTTCGAGACTCTTAATGAGTGTACTGTAGTAGGGAGTGATCAAATTATTTGAACCATACATAAAATCATTTTATTTTTTTTGTTTTAATTTTGAATAAATTGATTGCAGCTGTATGATAGTTTGTGAATTCCATGCTTTCAGATCTTTTCAATAATGAATGGTTGAAATAGAAAGTTTTTAATTTATAAAGATGGCTCTAATAAATAAAGGTGGCTCTAATATAATCACCTATTGTATAACGTTTTGAAGATAAAAAAAGTCATTTTAATGCACCCAAAGGGGTGTTCCATAAATGAAGAGATTGAAATATATAATAAATTATTTGAGATGGAAGTGAGGAAACAGACTGTTGGGCACTTTTTCATAACGTTTCTTCCACATTAAGTTCCTTTACAATCTCATAAAATGTGCAACTAATCGCATGTTATTAAATAAACTAATGTATTAAATTAGTGTGAATTGAGTTGTATGAATTTTCTTGAATGTAATAAACATTTCTAATATTTTTTTAGAAACTGAATTTGTGTGCAGGATTCTGCTAGTCAATATTATGCAATATTCTCATTGTACTAGTGCAAGTGCGGCTTGTTTTTTATTAAGGGTATTAAGGAAACATTCATAGAAAGAATCGAATTTGGGAGGAAATATTAAAATGAAATATTTATAGATAAAAACGGCTATCTGCATATGTTAGTGGTCATCCCAAACATCTTTCTGTCAGCTGTGAGAAAGTCAATTTAAACTGATGCTCGATAAAATGTAACTAACTTCTTACAAAAACTTTCTACAAAATACCTTTTAAGAAATATAAAAGTAATGTTTTCAAAATTTTCTTTGAACTTGAATGGTGTGTAAAGAAAAGTGAACATTTTTCTAACAGATTTTGTATAAGGGGGATTTTTTTTATTACAAATCAATAACAAACTCTCCTACTTTTCAAACCATGTGTATTATAAGACTAATGAATTTTTTTAATTTGAAGCACTTTATATTGACCTGGTTGATAAGAGTTGCATGTAATATTAAATATTCTCCAAACCCACTGATACTTAAAGTATAATTTTGTAATAACTGATAATTGAAGTATAATATATGGCAATAAAATGTTTCTAGTACAAATGTTTAGTAATAAATAATCTAGTATAAATGTTTCATTTTTCAATTCGATTTAGAATTCTGATTACATGTATCGTTAAGATAACGAAATGTTGAAATCATATTTAAGCTTAAGCATTATGCAAGTGTTCTTTTTATAAATTAATCGTTATCGTCTTTGTAAATATTGTGTCAAAAATCTTCCTAATTTGTAAGTAGACATGAAGTCAAAATCCAATACGTTTGCTAACATCATTGTTTCTGAGAATTCGATTTTTTCAATGACCAAAATTTCTTTATTTTTGTTAAGTTGCTACTGTGCTGTATTTATGGGCTTCATTATTTTATATGTTATAAATATTTATTTATGATTTAGATTAACAAATTATTTATTTTGTTTAAAAGATCGCAAAGGCAGGGTTCATTTCTTGATGGTATGAGTATGTTTTAGCCAACTTCCTAAAAACTCCTTGGTTCAATACATAATGGTTTGTACAATTTTGTTTCACAAAAATAAGTAAAATACACAAAATAAAAGCTTTTAAAATAAATTCACTGTAAAATAAGTCAGTAACGTTGACTTAATCGTATCGTTTTCTTATTTATCATGAGAAATATGCTGCAATTCAAAGATCTTTTAAAGTTTTAGTTTTGGTTTCCATTGAAAGAAGATTGAAATTGAATTTGTTTTTATATTTAAAATTATATTGCTGGGTTGTATTGAAGTAGGTAGGTGGTTGAATGAACGTTACAGGAGCAACTAGGAGTGCTATTGTCGACGATCCGGGATCAATTCCGAAGGAAAAGATCCGAGGGAAAGACCTCGTAATTTGAACCATGGTCTGCTGACTAGATCAGCATCTGAGCTGGCAACCTACCCTCCAAACTTCCACACCAAGCCAAGGGTTTTATTGAAAGTTGTATTACATTAGCAAATAATTATATCTATTATTTTAAATAGATACGTGATTTCCACTTAGACACCGAATCTCTGAATTTAAAGAAAGTTCAACAAAGATTCGATTTTGAATTGCATGACAGTTAAGCAAAGATAATTTTAAATAAAACTTTTGCTAATCTTGGAATAATATAGAAAGTATTTAAACGGGGATTTTAGAGAAATTAAAAATGTTTTGTCTTGAGCGACAGAAAGTTGAAGTTGCTTACTTTTCGATTTGAAGCAATTCTTATGCAATTTTGCTACCTATGAAACATTTGTTAAAACCGTGATTTTCTTTTTTTTAAACAGGTTGAAATCGATATTCCGTTTTTTAAAAAAAGGTTGAAATCAATATTCTGTTTTTTAAGCTTGTAATCAATTTCTTTTGCTTTGTCTGTACTGAAGACATTCAATTTTCAAGCAAGCTCTGGAATTTCATGTGATGGAATTTTCAAGAAAAAATGCATGTATATCAAAATAAATTAATCTTAAACATAGTATTAAGCTAATTTGTCATCATCTCATAATGATGGGGAAATTCGGAAATATCGCATCCCTGGTGCAGGAGATGTAAAAAAATATTGATTGGAAAACTGGGTGCAATAATTTTTGCCATAGGTTCGTAATTTTTACATGAGATGAACTTAAGGGGCATTAATTATAACTCGAAAACTCAAAATCTATTTCTGTAGTCGTCACCTTGGAATCACCTTTTGTATTCTTCTGTTACATCAGGGTGAGAGTATGTGAAATGGATCATTTGGATGGATATAGCATGTATACATATTTGCGTCCAAAGTAAATTGTAGAAGCTATAAAAATAAGAAAATGGTGTTTAGATAAATATTTTCTTACATTTTTAAATATCTACATTTTTACCTTGAAAGAAGAGGAATTATTTTTATCACTTTTTCAATCAATATTTAACAAATTAAATCCGAGAAATTCCGTGTAATACTGCAAGTTTTTTCTAAAATTGGATATGTTTTTAAAACATATTGTAACATTATAATATGCTTAATACACATGAATGTATTTAATAATCCCCTGTATTTTGATTTCACGCTGAAACGACTGAATACATATACCCTTCACCATACCCATACCCTTTCGTATACAATTTCTTTATAAAAAATATGTCTTCAGATCGACTTACCATTTTCTGAAAAATTATAAGCGATTTTTTTTGCTTTTTCTTTATTCAACATATATTTTCAAACAAGCTCATTGTTATTTCACATGTCGCTAAATAGAATTTACAAGGTAAAATGTATTGGTTAAAGAATTTAAAATTTTATAAACAATATTACAGCTTAGTGAATAAGTTATTTAACATTCCCTTGTACTTGAATTTTTGTGCATGTTCACACTAAAATAGCTGAATACCCATACCCTTTACTACACTTGAATCAACCTTAACCTGGCAGTGTTGGAGAAGTTGAGATGTACATAAGTGGACCATTACATGTGACAGATGATGTATGGACAACTTGATATATAGAGATTTCTCTGTCTATTTTCACTCTTCTTTCTCATCTGGTAATTTTAATTGTTTTAATGGATTTTATTTAATGTTTGATGCTTTTAAATGTATCTAGATGAAAAAATACGAAAAAAATTAATTAAATTGACAAATTTCAAGCAACGAAACGGTACCCTCAAAATGGCAAAATTTAAGCAAAGGCGAAAGAAAGCTCAATTTATGCTGAATGAATGGAATGAAAATTCAAGTCTTTCTTTTTAGAAAACAGGAATTTTTTTACTTACTAAATCAACAGATGGAATATTATCTTTTATCCCTATAATTAATTTTTTAAAATAAACTAAGTGAGTGAAAGAACGGGACATTTTCAATACAAGAGTAATAATTCCAATTTTATTTTGCTTAGAAATATTTTTAATCAAAAACCTTATAAGCAATGATAAAGCATAAAATTCAAGAAATAATGATTTAGATAAGGATATTTATTGCTCAAAAAATGATTAGGTAAAACATGTATTTAATTTTCTGTACGTTACTGAAATCATGTCACGGGTAAAATATTGCACACAGTTATACATTTTTGAGGAAACAAGGTTCTTCATAACATCAGTTTAGATATCTGTGCTGAATCATTGGACTTAAAAACGAAACCAGCAAGCCATTGTCACTTCTTATCATGTGAGAGAACGAGACATTGTTTCGAGAATTAATAAATTTTCAAATTTTCCATCTGTAAAAATTTTACTGCTTTTATAAACATAACTTTATTTCTCAAAAGAAGAAAACTTTGGTTTTCCTGTATTGTTGATATTTAAGTAATGAAATTGAAAAGTTCATGTTTTGTGATGGAAAGAAAATTTATTATGTCTGCAAATCAACTCTTAAAAAGTATTTTAAGAAAATTAATGCAATTATACACCTTTACAAAATAGTTATTACTACACAGTTCAAAGCAGTTTTCACAACCGTATAACCAAATTTACAGGCTAAAATCACTGCTATCATACAGAACTTTACCATTTGTTTTTCAGAGCCATGCTAAAAGCTACATAAAGTGCCAACATATGTAATTTAATACATTCCAACTTATGTTTGCTTGAAAAATCTCAAAAATTGATAACATTAACACAATGCGAAATCAGCCTTCTTAACCGCCTCTCTAAAGTTATGAAAAAATTCTCGTTATGAAAACATACTCAAACACTGCAATGATCACATTATCCTTCCGCCAGAACAATTTAGATTTAGAGCTGAACACAACACAATCCACCAACTTCTCCGAGCAGTGAATACAATTACTGAAGGTCTCAATTAGAAATTTTCCATAGTAGATATTTTCTTAGATAAAGCCCGAGCATTCGAGAGTGTGTGGCATTACGATCTTCTTCATAAATTAATCCAACTAAAGTACTCCAGTTCTATTATTATAATTAGCAAACATTATTTTGGACATGACTTTAGAGTCAAGCTGCATAATCATCATTTAAATATTTATACTCTAAATGCAGGTACGTTTCAAGGAGCAATCATTTCCCTCCTCATTTATAATATTTTCATCTACTATTTTCCTTGTCATCCCAATTCCTTAACTGCTTCTTTGCATACAACTCCGCTGTTTTATTACGTTACACCAAAATCAATATTAAATGTAAATTACACGTAATCTGGTTTACCAAAGGGCCTATTGCTATCAACGTCAATAAAACTAAAGCGATAATATTCTGCAAAATATAAATTCTGACCCCTTCGTAGGTTTCGGTGACCCTATTCCTTGGGCTGACAAGATAAAATTCTGTGTTACATTAGATGAAAAGCTAATCTTTACATCCCAATGCGAACATTAAGAAATAATACTGAACCAGATTCCATCTAATTTATTGGGCCGCGGTAGACCGTTGAAAGAACAACGGATTTGCAACCGTAGGGTTGCGAGTTCAAATCCAGCCAAAGACAGTCGTATACAAAGGGGGCTGGTGCACGTATAATCCGTCGTGTTCTCAAATGTCCTCACGTTGGCGTGGTGTGGAAGTTTGGAGAGTGGAGTGCCAGCTCAGGTGTTGCCTCGTCATGTGACCGTGATTCAAAATTACGTGATGTTGTCCTCTGACTTTCTCTTTGGGATTGTAAGAAGACAAGAAAACAAGAAATTTAATTTTGTATACGTTTTTCACATTCACTAGAACTTTGATAGTGATTATTTGTTTTGTGTGCAATTTCCTAAAGACATGGGTTCTTGAAGGCATGCGTATATTTTGACCAACTTTCTTCAAAAGTCCTTGGTTTAACAAATGTTATTGTAGATTTCTGTTTTATGACAAGAAATAATATATTCAGAATAAAACCTTTTAAAATAAGACTGGCAGCTAATTTTACACGAAACGAACGAATGGGACATTCAAACACTACCAAACTCAAAATTGACTTTTGTAGTAATCAACTTAGTGTGCATGTCACTTTTCACAATTCACTTCTGTAGTAGTCACCTTGCGATGCATGTGAAACGGGTTATATGGATAGATATAAGTTCTGTACGATTTGTGTCCGAATTCTATAAAAGAAATTATGAAATCTAGCATACATCTGCGCTAGTTTCTTAATTTTTCATATCTATTGATGCCAGTGTTGTTAATTGCATTTCATATCTTATTTAAATCCCATTTTTAATGAATATATATGGGCATTTCATACTTTCAAATGAAATGAAATTAATCAAAAACATAAATTAGCGTTTCTGTTTCTTATTGATCTTATTTATTCCATTCAAGTGCATGGTAAAAAGTGCAAACCTCAATCAAGTCACAATTATCTTCTGAACGTCCACTTCATTCACCAAGGTGATTCGGTATTTTTCAGCACCTAAACCAATTTTCAAGTTCGTTCACATTTAATTTTCTGCGCTGATTTCTATCTTCCAGATTTCTCATTGTGTTCTGTAATCAGACTGCTGGAGAAATTCATTGGAGTGATCAGTTCTTTCGTAAAATTGTAGCAATAATTTGAAGCTGTGTAGCTAAAATCAATCATATTTAAACTGCAAGAAGCAAATTCCCTAATGGATAATTTTGCATTGTTTATATTCATTTGTTGTCATTCGTCAATATACAAAACAGAATACACTGTGCCACGTACGTTGATGAAATATATGTATAGATTTCGAAAAAATTATTTTCCTCACACTTAAATGGTATTTGCATTTTTCTATGAAAGATCTTGTGATTATTCTGGTCACCCCTTTTCCATTCTACAGTAAATAAATTCAACCAGAGTAACGCCGAATAATTCTGCTAGTATGTAATTCAACTGAAAAAAATATAAGGAAAGGAATACGAGATAGTATTTGAAAACATATAAGAAATAAATAGGTACACTTTCGAAATATGTTTTATAATGTAATTTTGCTGTCATGAAAATTAACGAATTTATAAACATTAAGCTACTCGTTTTGAATACAAGCCGAGAGCTACGAACCCAATTCCGAAGCTCTCATTCTATTCTAGCTTGAAACAACGAGGAAAAATTGATGCACGAATATAAAAATGAACTCAATGTGTTTTGACGAGTCGTGATTCTTATCTACCCAATTAATCACCAGTGTCACACATTCTGATAATTTCATGAAAGGAACTTTCAGTTTAAATATAAAAAGCCGTCAATACAACTTCCCGATATGCTCATATCATATTCGCGATTGTCTTTTGTAGTTTAAGAGCTGAGAAAATTTGTTCGGAGTTCTCTAAGTGAGCAAAATGAAGCAATCAGTTAAACCTATTAGTGAACTGCTATTTCACTTTACAGTATTAGCTCTCACTTTGTGGTTTATTCTTATGATTGTAATGTTCGTCCGAGGTCATGTCAATTTTTTTTAAGGTGCAAACTTTTTTATTCTAACATATAATAACTCAATTTTTTTAACGCTGAGGCAAGACTTCAAAAATGTTTGTTTGAGAAAAGACGTTCTCTATACCAGGTAAGAATTCGAGCATTTTCTACATAAAAGTGTATTTTTATTTTAGTAAGTTAATTAGCTTTAAATTAATTTTATTTATTCGAAATCAAAGTTTATCGATATTTAATTCTCATTCAATATTATACCTGGGTAATATCTTTATTGCTTCAAACATGTTATTCTAAGATAAAATATTATCAAAGATTAAAAGAATTTTTCGAATTCTTGGTTTTTATTGTATTTGTAATTCGAGCAAAGGAACATTTACGGGTGCTACTACTTTCGATTCAAATAAAAAAAATTGTCTATAAGTAATCTCGTTCGTTAATTCCGTTTATTTTCTTATTCAGGGGTGATATAATATTTAGGATTATTACTTTAAATATAATATTTTACATCCTGAGTAATATCTTTATTGTTTCTTACTTGTTAATTTAAGATTTATTATTATCAAAAATTAAAAGAATTTTTCGGATTTCTTAATTTTTAATATTAAATATAATATATAATCTTCAACGCTGTGCGAAACTTGCCAATTAAACTTTTCCTGTCGGAATTGAAAACTAATAGATGGAACATAGTTTCACGCGTCTATGCTCCGGTTCAAATTGCTAATTAAACTTTTCCTGCTGCAATTGAAAATTAATAGATGGAACATAATTTTACGCATGTTTTTTTTGCTCAAATGTAAACAAAATGCTAATCAAAATGCACCAAAAGTAAATACACTTTCATGCTCCATTCAGGACACCTCAAACTTGTTGAACAAATGGCCCCATTGAGATACCAAAAGTAAAACCGGAGAAATAGAGAATTGCATTATTGAACCCATAGGCTAATAAGGAACATTGGAAATCATGTAACTTGTAAAATACTGTGATGAAAACTTCTTAATCTACTGCCAAAATTATTTTTGTCAAAATTTTTCTAGAATAGCGATTTCAAATGCTAACGTATTTTGTAACGACGAAGTGATCGAAAATAATGAAAACGATAACCTAAAATAAATAAAACCGTTTTTGCCTTGAGTTATCTTGACTGGGATCTCACAGTCAGCTTGTAACCTATTGCTTAGATTTCATAACGGCTCGTAAGCAGCATATTGTTTAAACGACTCAATGTCATTAGTATCTTCTCTTCAATCGCTGTGCAATAATATTCATTGTCCAAATGTTGAGTTTACTTTTCTCACTTCACTTTCGTTTTGTGTTTGGATTCCACCTTAAACCTTAACCAATGAATCACTATCCTGAACTTCAGTGGACAAATGCGTTAAGGCTGTTGTTAGGTAACAGAACAGTTAGAGTTTGAAGCGTGGTCTGAAGCACATATTTTAAAGCAATGGAGTATAACTTGCTTATCCCTAATTTTTAAAGCTATATACACAATACCCCATTGCGTCACTATTCGATTAAAATGAAATAAACATGCTAACTGTTCTAAAATATGTGGAATTCATTGATGGACAATAAATAATGGTCGTGATGATGTTTCCAAATATATAGGTAGGTTAGCAAATATTTATGACAACTGAACTTATTTCTGGTTAGTTATTTAAGAATCCAAGATTTTACCCTCTAAGCCTCGCGATTCCTTTCCTGAGAATAGAACTCATCGGAAAGATTGTATTGGTCGTTTCCTCAGAATATAATGCTTTGAAAAAATTCGATCGTACATTTCCTTAGAATAGAATAACTTAGAAAGATTCTCTTGGTACTATCCTTGCAATAGAGCTCCTTGGAAAAAATTCTATTGCTCATTTCTTTAGAAAAGAACCCATTGGAAAGATTCCACTGCTTATTGCCTTAGGATAGAATCGTGGAAAAATTCTATTGGTGAAGATGGTCAAAACTTCTTAGAAGTCGAAGAAAAAGTCGCGGAAAAAGTTATGCTTTCATCTTTTGTTCAGATCAAATTAAAATATACTTGGTAAAATTATAATTCTTTCAAAATTTCAATGAAACGGCTGACTGGTTTGATGAGAATCTGCCAATGATTTCGTTTGATATTTAAAACGAGATAACATTTTTATCTTTGTGCCACCCAATACAAGGTCCTAGTTTCAAAGTGAATCAATTCATATAATCTTGTCCACGTGTATCAACATAATAAAACGAGTGATAGTAAACATTGCTATCACTCGTTACTAAGCAACCACATTAAGCTTGTGCGTGATACTTCTAAAACGAACCGTATGCTTCACTGGTTGGTTGGTTTGGCGCTCAACGGTCATGTGAGGGTATACTTTTAGATTTTGCAAATAGCAGCCATCTGTACTTAAGTTGAGACTGATGCGTCTGATTTTCATCGACTTCGTTCGTAAAATGAAAGCAATCTTGATCTATACAGTGTAGATAAAATTTGAGGGTGTTTCGAGCAATCTATTGTTTGCTCGCAAGTTTCATCATAAGGGCAGCCAACTTCTAGGGACTGAACTTTTTTATAACCCTGGCCACACAGTCTGTCAAAAAAGGGTTTAAGGCATTCCGCGATTCATTTATTTAAAAAAAAAACAGAAATATAATACAAAGTGCATAAATCTTTCAGCAACTGAAACAAAAATACAATTTAAATACTGGATAGTATTTAAATTGTATTTTTGTTTCAGTTGTATTTTGAAAAATACAATTGAAATAATGGGTAGTATTTAAATACAGAAATCTATAAAAGACTAGGATAAAATCAATCCACTCTGTCGACCATAATGGTTGATTGTGTTTTTTGTAGGTCCTATTTAACCAAACTACGGTCTTTCGTAACTTGTAGTAACACATCTGCTTAACATTTCATGTAGAATCAATATGTGAAACGTGTCCAATAGGAGATTTTTCTTCTATCCATTCTCAGATAAGCCAGCTTCTGATTATTTATGAAAAATAACAATCCCTGCACCCACACCACGCATTCAAGTAACATATCCGTAAAATCGCGATTCACATTTTCATATCACCAGAAGAATTTCATTGATAAGCTGAGAAGGAAGCAATTATTTCCAAGAACCAGGAAAATAGACAATACCATTTTGAAAGTATGAGCAATAAACCGCAGATACGCTTTTATTCAGTATCTGTATTGAAAAGTTCTCAGGGAATAAAAGTTTCAACTGTTAGATGCAATAGATTCTACTTTGACGGAATTTTTTTTTACTAACTAATTATTGATATTGCGAACTGAGAGTATTATGTAGAGTTCAGTAAACTCGAATTCCAGAATACTAGAGTTCATTGATAGAGCTTGAAGTGTTTCTAACACATCCTTGTTCATTCGAAAATCAGACAGATCTGGTTCAAAGAAACTCCGCTTTCCTATCAAATAGGTTCATCACTTGGTGGTTGTTTTGAAGAGATATCTTGTCATTAAAAAAACTGAGTAGATCTTGATGGACGAGATATCTCGTCATTAGAAAGAAATTGGCAGTTCTTGATCTCGTAATCATACAAAAATCGGCAATATTTTAAAGACGAGATATCTCGTCATCAGTAAATTTGGTCAGAACTTGATGGATACGATACCTCATCGAAATCACTTGGAGGGTTAAGCTGTACGTAAATTGGCAATATCTGACGAAATATCTCGTTATTAGAAAATTTGGTAAAATCTTGATGAACGAGATATCTCGTCAAAACTACTTGGAGAGTTAAGCTGTATGTGCCCCCTGGGTGGTGTTAAATGGGTGACAGCAATAGCAATGACTACCAATTGGAACAAGAACAGGCCCGGAACCACTCCAAACTCTATTGGGATTTCAGAAGCAAAATGAACTGAGCCTCGACATTTGCCATAGAAGCAACAAAATTCATCACTGATCACTCATTAATTTTTAATATATTTAAGCTTTACGAAATATTTTGCGGGCGGCAGAGAGCACACGCTTACAAAAATTTCAGAATTAAAAGCTTTCTTTCTGATAGAAACTCATACAACTTATGTCATCCCGTGATATAAAACTACTTTAATAAATGTGAATTAATATACTCTTTTGAGAAAAACAATTATGCAATTTATTATCAGACTTGTTTCATTCGCCTTCACATGGAGCTGGAAGGTTTGTATCTTTAAGTTCTGTACACCCTTCCACATAACTAAATCAGAAATGTTTGTCTCGTGTTCTACTTGAGTATCAATCATTGAAATATTTTTTTAAATCACATAAAACTGTATAGCATAATAAACTTTTAAGTATTTCGACTCGATCTTCAAATAATATGCAAATACAATTTTAGTATAGTGATAGGTAGGTAGGTAGTTGAATTAACGTAGTACTGGAGCAACACAACGGGCTATTGGCAACTGTCCGGGATAAATCCCGAAGGAAAAGAGCCGAGAACAACAGCTCATAAATTTGAACCACAGCACAGTGTTACGAGGTTCACATTCGTTTTAGCATGGATATATATTACCGTGCGTGCTCTGTAAAACAACACAATTTCAAGTGGAGAGAAAATATATTGACCATTCCAATCAATAGTCTATTAAAAGTAAATATACAAAGCTCAAATTTAGTTTTTCTTGTCATGTGAATTCTTGCTCTTACGAGAAACAGAAATTTGAAACATTTTAATACTTTAAAAATGCATTTTTAATTTTGTTAATCTTTCGTTGTGTTTAAAAATTCAAACAATAATTCATTCTTTTGAAGGAAGATAATATTATTTTTGGTTCAAATCTTCTCAGGTTTTAGAACCATTTAAAGGTTCGTCCTATAATTAATTTAATAGAATAGAATTTTTATCCTTTTCCTATCTATTCAAATTTCTGAAACTGATAATCTCCTATTTACTTTGTAGAGGTATTTGACTAGGCTGACTTTATCTTATCTCAGTTTCTCTTTCAGTAGATAAATTTTGGACATTACCTTGTTTAGAACAATAATATCCAGAAAGATGAAGCTATTGCGAGTATGTATCTTGATATCTTTTCTAATTTGTTCCGTTTATTATATCTACAACATCAATAATTTTTTATTTGTATCCTTCTTTTAATGATTCTTCTTCAAAACTCTCAATACTTGTCTTAGTTTTTCTCTTAAAAGACCTAAAGTAAACACAACTTGTATAATAGCTTTGTGGAAAAGGTGATTGATTTTGTGTAGGTGTTGGAAATGCGTATTTCGTGATAGTATAATATTCTAGGTGTCTTTTATAATGTTAATTTGAAGAATATCTCGAAATCGCTTGGTTTTATTTAACTTGTAGAATTTAAAGTGCACAAAATGATTATTCTTTAGTTGAAAATATACATATTTCTTGTATAATTATTTTCATTACTTTCTGAAACATCTACACTTAACATCTATAACGAACTTTTGACTCAAATATAATATCTAATAATAATTTGTTCAACTCATTAGATTTCAACAACGTAATGGAATGCAATTGTAATTAAAAATATATTGATTAATTTCTGTAACAAAAAAGTACTTTTTCTAGATCAAAAATTCTATTCGATTGGTTGATATATAATTTAGGAATAAAAAAGAAACATTTAAATCTATCATTACATTTATTTTGTACTACATCATTCGTTTATTTGTTTACAAATACCGAACATTAGATACCATGCCCCATTAATCCATAAGCTCCCCACCAATTTTGAACGATACAACTAAAAGTCTTCGTACACGCGTTTAAGTGCGTCATATGATGCCCATAGAGCGGCAAAGCTGTAGCAGATTTAGCATTACCCAGGGTGCATCACTAGAAGGCCTGCCACACTACACCCATATTCGTTTATTTAAAAAAGTACTTTAAATATCATTTATAGAAAATAATGTAAGCTCAAAATAATGTGAGAATTTGAGAAAAAGTTTCGTTTTGGAGTAATAAGAGCTGTAAAATAAACGAAAATCGGTTCTTTCTAGTAGATATTACTAGAAATTAACGATAAATTCAATGGCGATTCAATGAATCTTTAACGAACAATGCAAAAATACTCAGATTCACTTGTCAGTATTTCAGCATTCAGAAGTAGTCTGTGATCCAGTCAGGCAAGCCACACATTGATTGCACAAACAAACAAAACATCCGACATGCGCAGCGACGTATTCCATTTCTGTACAGAAAACAAGTAGATATTTCAGATGAAAAGCGTATTTTAGCCTATTTAGTGGCACAGGAAGGATGTTGGGCTTACCTGAGAGCTATCCAAAGACAATATTATTGATAGTAATGGTAATTAATTAGGGTCGTACTAGAGCAACACAATGGGCTATTGACTACGGTCCGGGATCAATCCCGAAGGGAAAGGTCCGGAGGACAACACCACGTAATTTTCAACCACGGTCAGATGACGAGGTAACACCTGAGCTTGCATCCCACTCTCCAAACTTCCACGCCACGCCAAAAACATTATTGATAACATTACGCTTCGGGTTAATTGTACCGTATTTTAATATTTCAGATCAAGTAAGTTATAGATTATTAAAGCAAGTATAAGATTAGAAAAGCTAGTTTTTAAAAATATCTTACACTAAACATTTAAATTAGCTGATTATATTTCTTGCGGTCCCTCACATTTTATTTCGCTGTAAGTAATAAACAAGTAGAAATTTAAAACCTAGTCATGGCAACTAATTTCTGTATAAATTCCTATTACGTGGCAAGATAAAGAGGTCTAGTTTGTATTAGTTGATTGAAAATGACTCGACGAAGTATCACATGGTTCAGATAGCGTGTAAAAATTTCCCGATAGAAAGTAAATAATCTTTTCGTGGATTTAAAACAAAGCAAATGATAGGTAGTTAATTAAAGTCGAACTGGAGCAACACAACGGGCTATTGGCGAAGTTCCGGGATCAATCCCGAAGGGAAAGATCGAAGGACAACGCTTCTTAATTTTGAACCTGGTCAGATGAAGAGAACAACACCTGAGCTGGCACCCCATTCTCCAAACTTCCACATATTCATTAGAAAAGGCCACATAATACATATTGAAGTCCGTCTTGTAATACGTTATTCATTAAGGCACACGTTTGCTTCTCACTCTAAATCGTTCATGAAGATTAATGACATGAATATTGTTGGTCATTGAGTTTTCATAGATCTGCTTCTTTTATGCATGACGTGCCGTTTTGTGCCTGTCTTATTAAGCTTTTCGTTAGTCCGTAATTCAGCCTGTCCCTGCGATTGCTAAAGCTGTGTGCTTATTTTTCTTGCTTATGCTATTTTTTGTTGTACAACAAAATCTTTAATGCGAGCAATTTTCATTGCCTGAGCCTTAACAGATTTTCGTATCAAATTTTCATAAATTTCCTGCCTGGTGAATTTAATTAAGTGAACTTAAAATTGGACCTGTCATCAGAAAATTCCAAACAAGCGAATGGATTATGAAAATAGCTAGACAATGCAATATTAAATTAAATTGGTGATTAAACTTAACACATCCAAACGACCCTTACAAAAACAAAAATAGTCTCCCAGAGTAGCTTAGTAGTCCGTAGCATTTATTCTACAAGTTGGAAACAAAATGCTAGTTTTATCGTTGCATTCGAAACCATCTGAAATCACAGACTATGTGTGATCCCACACCGTGTTCGCCTTTGGATCATGTTGAACACACTTTTTGAAATTCAAACTGTGAAGCAAAGAATCTCAATTAATTGTTTAAGTTACTTACATAGAAACCTACAACATATTTTTTTATATTTTTAGATATTTGACTCAGTTGAGGAAAATACAAATAAGCAGATGGACAGCTTTCATGAAGGCACGGAAAAATCTATATGGAATAGCGATAATCTGGAAAAGGTTATGACTGTCCTGGATTCGTTAAATCCGAAACATTTTCCAAATGAGGAATGGCATAGACCAGCTAGATCCAGTGAGACAGAAAAGAAAATATCTGATTTGAACATACGATACATTGTACAGCTATCCAGACTGTCCATCGATTTTGAAAAATGGGGTGCTCAGAGAAGATTGATCATTCAGAAACTAAAAACTGCCATTAAAAGAATTCGGGATCTGAAATTGATTTGTTGTACTGGGAGGATGGTGTTGTCATCCGCAGACGCCATAGGCACGGTGGGTGCGTTAGTTTTGCAGAATTTCCAAAATAGGTGGTCTTCCAGCCTCCTTTACACAGCGGGTGCTTTGGGATTGATGAGTTTTACCTGCAGTTTCGTGGAATTGATGAAAACGAGGAAAATAATAGAGGAGGTGATCATTGAATTCCGGAAAGACCAGGAGATTGCGCAGAACATACAGGCCATGTTCCAGAACATGGATGAATTCGATGAATGCGTGCAGGGTTTGTTCCCAAACGGTGTCGACTGGCGGATCATAGAATTCATCCAAAGACCTACCTTAATGGAACCTGCCGTGAGGAAAGAATTGGAGGAAATCCTCAAGGGCTTAGGATCTTCAAAAGATAATCTTCAAATTTGTTTAGCGGTTCTTCTCTCTAATGTCAAGGATAATCCGATGCTGCTAGAAGACAAAAAATTTCTACACACAGTCAAAATCTTTTCGAAGAGTCCGTTTGCTGAAAAATGGTGGAATAGGTTGGTATTTCATTCACTGCAAAATTAATTTATTTTAAAATCCAATTTACATGTAGGATTCTTTAATCTCATGGAGTTACTTTACATTTTAAAATTAGACAGAATCTGTTTTACAGTAAGTTTACATTTTGGAACTTTTTGTAATTTTGTAAAAGTACTCTTACGTCTGGTTCAAATTGAAACCGGCAGTAACAAATTTTATAATTCATTTCATATTTTTTATTGTTCTACTGCATTTAGTAAAATTATAAAATAAGTACTAAATGAATACTTAGAAACAGGATAAGTATAACACAAACTCTTTTAGGATTTGTTATCACAAAATATTGAGTAATTTTTCAAATGAAATTATTGCTTCAGGATTAAACGGACAGTTATATCAGCAGAATTGTTCTGACTAATATGCAAGAGGTTAATGACATATTATGATAAGAGTTTATATCAAAGATAGCATGAATAGATAAAGGGAAATTATGCCAAAAAATGCGTGGATTTGCAATCTTTTATGTAATTTTATCCAGAAATTGAATGTAGTCACTTCTTTTTATTACGATACAATTATTCAACACAATTAAAAAGCTAATACATGTTAAAGCAATGATGTTTTAACGAAACTTACAAATAAGCAGTACACAATTACCTGGAGTGGTTCACGATGAATTTATTTGCTATAGATTGAAAGTAATCAAAATTGTATTATCTCTTTTTTTTAAACAGAAAATATTTAAATCTCATAACACGAAAAATCTACAACTTCTATTCAACATATATAGACTTTTGTACAACTAATTGTGAACGTAAATATGTCTATATATGTCCTTGAGTAATATTGAGAAGTAGGGAATTAGAAGGATCATTTTTCTTTTTTGTAATTGGAATATTATATGCCAAAGTGAGAATTCCTGAAATCAACTTTTTCATCACATGACACTTTGGATATGATCTTTATGGACTCTTCGTCAGAGTTCTCTGCTTTGAAACGTGTAATAGCTAATTAAATAATTCTTTCATTTACAGGATTTATTAACCCTTTCAGGAGGATTGTATGTATAGTGTTCCAGTCTCCTCTGAAAGGATGAGGGGGCTAATGTATATAATCATACTTTATACACTGCTGGCCACCCAAATTGCAACACCAAGAAAGACAAGAGATATTACAACAAAATTTATTTTGTAGATAACATGTTGACCAAGTATCAAATGATTAAATTTATAGACTTCTGTGAAGTGTGGTTCCTGCCAAAATCAGTAGCCAGAGTAGCTGCCATTGTTGGAGATCACCGCTGCCACACGCCTCGGCATTGATTCAAAGAGACTTTGGATGTGTTCTTGGGGTACAGCAGACCAAGCAGCTTCCACACGTTGCCAAAGTTGATCTGGTGTGGCAGCTGGGGATGTATTCTGGGTCAATCGTTGAGCAACCATGGACCACATGTTTTCTATCGGCGAAAGATCCGGAGAGCGAGCTGGCCAGGGAAGCAATTCAATCTGGCGATTGACGAAGAACCCTTGGACAATGCGTGCCACGTGTGGTCGCGCATTATCCTGTTGAAATATGGCTGTGGGCAAGCCCTGAAGGTAAGGAAGGACAACTGGCTCCAACACCTCGGAGATGTAGCGCTGGCTGTTTAAAGTACCGGCAATGCGTACTAGAGGAGTGCGAGAGTGATATCCAATACCGCCCCATACCATAATACCCGGTGCAGGACCAGTGTGGCGGTGCATAACGCAGCTGTTCAGCATCCTCTCTCCACGGTGTCTCCAGACTCGAATCCGACCATCGTGGTGTTGCAGACAGAAGCGTGACTCGTCAGTAAAGACAATTTCATTCCATTCTGCCGTCCACATCCTTCTTTCATCGCACCATTGGCGGCGGAAACGTCTGTGGTTCTGCGTCAAGGGTAGACGAAGCAATGGACGTCTTGCGGACAGACCACTCTGCTGTAAACGGCGTCGAATGGTACGCGCAGACAGTGGATGATGCGGTACAGACTGAATGTGCTGTGCTATGGTTCGTGATGTGGCTGAGCGATCCGTCACTGCCATACGCACAATATGCCTGTCATCACGTGAAGTGGTGCACTGAGGTGGATGCGATCGAACACGTCGGTCCGTCGTACCCTCCTGCATCCAACGATCACATATCCGCATTACAGTTGTTTGGTTTCGTCCAACACGACTACCGATTTCCCTGAAAGATAATCTACAATCTCGGTAGGCCACTATCCTTCCTCTGTCGAACTCGGATACTTGATCAAAAGATGATCGCTGTTTTCTACGAGGCATAATTGATCGTGTTTTTGAAAAAACCACAAGAAAAACACAATTGCCGTACTTGAAATCGTCGAAATCTCCAAGCCTTAAATAGCGCTTTGAAGTGGCGCCACAGGCGCGCGTGATGTGCGTCCGCGCTGAAATTCTAATCATTTGCATATCTCACCTCCACTAATGCATGTTGTAAATTTCATATTATTTGCATGCTTCCTTCAGGGTGTTGCATTTACGGTGGCCAGCAGTGTATAAAAGCAAAGGTACACTCTTTCCAAAAGTTAAACATTAAACATTAAATCTGATTTTATTCTTAAAATTCTCAAGTCGGGTGCTAGATCAGGCATTGACCTCGTCATCTGACCGTGTTTCAAAATTAAGTGGAGATGCCTTCAGATCTTTCCCCACAAGATTGCTCCCGGACCGTCGCCAATAGCCGTTGTGTTGCTCCAGTGTGACGCGTTAATTAACTACCTACCTTAAAATTCTCACTTGATACAATTACTTGACATTGTCTGCCTCATGTTTGGCTCAGCTTGGCCAAATATGGCTCTTGCACCATAAAACCAGAAACCATCCAACCCCAACCATCCAACTTCATGGTGGAGATAGGCTACACTGCTTGTATTATTGTAGCTACTTGCTTACTATATTGTAAGTTAACTTATGCAGTGTTGGCTAAGCTTATCACAGGCTCAAAGTACCATCTTAATCATGGTACTTTGACTTTGGGGCTCAAAGGTGTACAAACTCTTAATATTAAGTCTTGTTTCATGTAGCCTTCACCTCACAGTATTAGATATCAGCCTTTCTAAAGCTGTTGTTACAAGCTCTCGGAGAGCTAGTGCTGAAGCTCGGGTGTTTCTTTTGCCAGTATTGTTATATGCTGATCGTCGGACGATGTTCCGCCTCAGGACATTTAAAAAGAGGTCTCCTGGTGAGTGTTCCACTTGTTTGGAATTGTTTTACAAACAAGAAATTCGGAGTAATCTATCCCGTTAAGACAAAAACAATTAAATAAACTCTCCGACCATTACAACTCTGATACGAGCGCTTCATTTATTTGCGCATTTGAAATGGAGCTAATTGCTATTTAGCAGATGATTCTGTAATTGCATATCGCACTTTAAGACCACAGTACGTATTACACAATGAAATTAAAGCATGAGCTCTATATTTGAGAGTTTGCATTTTGTGTTTGACTTTTAGTTGGGTGGTTGGTTTTTATGGTCCAAGGCGCCATATTTGGTCAAGCTGCTCCAAACAAAATCAAGTAAATGGACATACACACATAAGGAGTTTTACAGACACAGAAAAGAGAAATGCACTCCGGGAATAATCGACCCTGCGTCACATATAACTTGCAGGTTATTAGAGCAGTGCGCAAACACACTGAGTCACGCTTAACTCTTCTGGAAGCCGTGCATAAATATTCTTTCATTTCATATTCTGATGCGAAGGAGTGCTCGAAATAGGCAACAGGAGAAATTGTGGCCCACTTCCTCTTAACCAACGTGGTGGTTGTCTCTCCTCGAGATATCTCGTCATTAGAAGAAAAATGACCAGATCTTGATCTCGTCATCATAAAAAATATCGACAATATTTTTTGATGAAAGTGATATATGTTGTCGAAACCACTTGGAGGGTAAATAAAATAAGCTAATCTGAATTTCATTATTTGCAAATTATATTCCTTTAAGGGGAAAGGTTTTTAGTCTTAAGAATTTTACAAAGAATATTTTTAGTATACTGCTCTTCAAAGCTTTGAATATGATGTGTAATGTCTCCGAATATTTTTCAGGAAAAGATGTCAGCAATTATTCCCGTATTCAAAAAATCCAAAAGTGCTTTTTCAGCTGAACTCTTTCTTGAAAGGTGATGCGGCGCCACTTCATAGACTGCCTCTGTTGATTACACCTGCGGTGTATATGAATGGGTTTCCGACGGTCATTTGTGTGCTTCTGAATAGTCTGATAGCCTTCGATGCTTTTTACGAACTGAATGGAGACTCTCCATCCAAAGAAAGTGAAACTCTGAGAAACTTAGAACGGATCCTTACCACGGAATATCAAAAGGTTACAGAAATCTATGAGCTGATTAATCCTCATTATGAGTGAAGAAAAAGTACAGGGATGAGATAGGCTGATTGAATGATGATAGTAATAAAATAGCTGAAGTAGTTTACATAAGCGTTTTTACATAATTCCAGAATATAGACGTTTTGCGTTTTTAGGTGAGACTTTTAGGTTTTTACATGATTCCAGAATATAGACGTTTTGCTTTTTTAGGTGAGACTGTTAGGTTTTTACATGATTCCAGAATATAGACGTTTTGCGTTTTTAGGTGAGACTGTTAGGTTTTTACATGATTCCAGAATATAGACGTTTTGCGTTTTTAGGTGAGACTGTTAGGTTTTTACATAATTCCAGAATATAGACGTTTTGCGTTTTTAGGTGAGACTTTTAGGTTTTTACATACATGATTTCAGAATTTACGTAATTCCACGGAATACTAAAAGGTAGCAGAAATCTATGAGCCAATGAATCCCCATTATGATTTAAGGAAAAGTGAAGGGCTGTAAATAGGTTAATTGATGGTTAGTGATAGTATACAAGTAACTGATGTAATTTACATAAGTGTTTTACATAATTCTAGAATACAGGCATTTAGCGTTTTTACCTTAGACTTTCAAGATTTTACATAATTCCACGGAATATCAAACGGTTACAAAAATCTATGAGTTGATGAATTCGCACCTTGATTGAAGGAAAAGTTGAGGGGTGCAGCCAGACTACCTTGAAGGATGATGATAGTAAACAAGGAGCTGAGGATGTAGGACGCTGAAGTAGGTTTACCTCAGCATTTCTGCTTAACTCTGGAATTTTTATTCTTTTATTTGTTTATTGTATTATTGTAGTTTTAGTATAACTAAATGCGAGAAAAACTAATAAAAAATATAATCTTTTATAAAGCATAAAAACGATGTATCTAGATGCACTTTTTACCTATTTATATATATATATATATATATATTGTACTATGTTTATACTATACATATTTGTAAGTTAAAACTGTATTATACAATTTTATACTATTATACTTGAAGTATCATTGTTTAGTGACAACAAAGAGCTCTTAACATTTTTTATGCAGTCCAAATTAATTCAAGTGTACGATTTTTCTATAGTTTGTGCGAATAAATCTGTGAACCTTGACGTACATATGCAATGAAGTAGCTTGGAATCTGAGAAATGAGTTTTTGATTTAATGAAGAAACAATCAACCAATACATAAGAATATCAATGATTTTTCGGTAGGACACACTGATGTGGTTTACATTAGCGTTTTTATATAATGCCAGAACTATTATTGTTGATTTCACTAATAAACTAATGTGAGAAAATTTGCTATTTTTTCATTCAACGTGAATGTATAAAGATATATTTTTTAGTCATTTATTAACATGGTGAGATATATATATATATATATATATATATATTACATGTTACTCATATATTATATTATATTACCATATATTATATATATATATCTATATATATATACACATACAAGAGAAATATTAAAAAATTATAGATACATTTTAAAAAAATTTCTCAGAAAAAATATGTGACGATTCGTCTAAATTCACTTCCTGACTTTTAGGCATACATTACTGTTATGTTTATTGTTATTGTATTTGGAATTAATTTGTCATGATGGTAAGATGGCATACATTACTGTTATATTTATTGTTATTATTGAATTAATTTGTTATGATTTGAAATGACATCCAATGATAATAAATTGATATTGTATTGAACGATATTGTATTGTCTGAAATTTGATGATTTAGAATACGATTAATAAATAACACACTCTTATAAACAAATATTGCAATTATTGTAGATCCTCTATTAAAGTAATGAAATTTCAGCAACAAAATTCAAGTTGGAAAACTAACTTAATACAATTTAAAGATATTTTATGTTCGTAAATAATTTTAAAGAAAGAATTCTTGCAATTAACTAGACTCTTTCAGTGTTTATCTTTTATTCCAGATGAATAGCTTAAATACATTGCGTTAATTTAAGCATAAAACATACAGAGGACAATGGCTGCAATGTATTTGGTCTTGAAAAATTAGGATTAAAAATTAAAATATATCAATAACATGTAGTGACTATTTTTCTGTAAAATAAGCTATGGAGGGAAACGAGAAATTACTTTATATTAATTTTTAAAAAAGTATTTATTATTTTTAAAGAAAAACAATATTTCTCCAGTTATTTCTATATATAATTCCGAGTTGTAGGTGGCACAGGTTCGATTCATGTAACTTATTCAGAGTGTAATTCTCTCTTCCGTGTCAGTAAAACTTTGCATATGTGTGTACGTCAATTACTTGACGTTTTCTGTCTTGTTTGGCGCAGCATGGTCAAATATGGCCCTTACGCTAAAAAACAGCCAACCAACCAAGATGTATAGTCATACACATAAACATAAGCACGATTATGAAATTAGAAATACACTTAAGTAAAGTTCACCAGTAAGTAAAGTAAGAACGTTCAGTAAAATTATGATTATAACCCCAATAAATTCTATAGGAGCATTTTTACACATCAAATGAAGAAGAAAATTGAATTGTCTTTTAACTTTACCCATTCTGAATATGGTACAGATTCTGTATACTTAGACCCGAAGGACAGCGGAAACCCAGTTGGTAGAGTCGAGGTCGACGGAGGATTGTGAATTCGAAACTCGATCCAAGCAAAGACGTGCATGTTAAATCCGTAGTGGTCTCAGTTGTCTTCACGTTGGCGGGGTGTGGAAGTTTGGAGAGCGGGGTGCCAGCTCAGGTGTCCACCTCGTCATCTGACCGTGACCCAAAATTACGAGGTATTGTCATCGGTTCTTTCTTCTCGGGATTGATCCTGTACCGTCATCAATATCCCCATGCTTTGCTCCAGTGTGAAGTAAATTCAACTACCAACCAACAAGCTAACCAAGGTAGACCAGAAATTGAAAATATCTCAATAAATAAATTAAAATCAATATTCTAAATATCCCCAAATCCTAGTTCAAATCCCACAGAACATGACTATCCAAAAGATGACCGAGGACCACACGTTGTCTTCTTGTGAGTTGTATCTTTTCTGACAATATTGATGGCCAGGCTTGTAATCGTAAGATCTGACTTCCAACCAGAATTGCGAGATTTACAATCGGACCCTTTTATAATAACAGAATCGAAAAAGATTTTTCGTCCTATTGAGTCTATCCAGTTATTCTAAGAGAGAGGCACTTAACCGAAATTAAGGGGCCTCGTACTCAAGATGTGTTTAACGTTCGCTATACATACTATGTTGGAGCACTTTAGATTATAGAAAACTATACTGTCTCAATTATGAAATTTATTAAGCATAACGCATCTTTGTTAATTAATAAATCATCAATCATTACAACAATATAAATAATAAATATATATCAATAAATATAAAATGTAAATAATACATATATGTCAATAAATATAAAATATAAATAATAAATATAAAATATAAATGATATAAATAATTAATATCAATAATAATATCTGTACCTCAGAACCAGACGAACGTATACTGGTTGGACAAAATAATATGAACATCTGTGAAAAAAACAACACTCGACGGAACCTGTCGTATATTCCCGCCCTCTAGTGTGGAAGAGTGCCACCTAGCGGGCGAAAATGTGCACACTTCAGTCTATTAGTAGCAGTGATAGTGTTCGGATGCGAAATATATTGGGGCGTTATAACTTCGTTATGGCTGACTTCACAGATTTCGAAAGAGGCATGATTGTCGGAGCCCGCCGTCTTGCCGGAACCTCAGTAACGAAAACGGCCACCCTTGTTGGTGTCGGGAGAAGTACCGTGTCGACGGTAATGACAGCCTACAGCAAACAAGGAAAGACATCATCTGCCAAGCATAACAGTGGACGAAAGTCGAAGCTGAATGATAGAGACAGAAGGGTTTTGAAGTAGATTGTGGCCAGAAAGCACAAGACAACAGCATCCCAGGTATCATCTGAGATGAACACACATGTACAGGAAGGTGTATCGACAAAAATTATCCGCCGTGAACTGCATGCAGCAAACATACACGGTAGAGTGGCTATTCCAAAACCATTGGTGACACCATGCAATGTCTTGAAACGACGAAAATGGTGTCACGACCATAAGAATTGGACACAACAATGGGAGAATATCATCTGGTCAGACGAATCGTCGTTCACATTATTCCAGACTAACGGACGTGTTTACGTTTGGAGAACGCAAGCACAAGTCTTTGATGTCCACTGTCTCCTTCCTACTGTTAAGCATGGAGGGGGATCAGTGATGCTATGGGGCGCGATTTCTCACCGTGGTCTCGGCTCACTTGTCCTGCAAGAGCGGGTTAGAGCACCGATTTATGTCAGTATTCTGGCCGACCATCTTCATCCAATGATGCAAACTTTGTTCCCTGATTCTTGACCTGTGTTCCAAGATGATAATACGCCCATTCACACTGCTGGAATTGTCGGAGACTGTCTTGATGAACTGCAACACCTCGTGTGGCCCCCTCAGTCCCCTGATCTTAATATAATTGAACCTTTGTGGGGTATTTTGTAGGGCAAACTGCGTAGTAGGTTTCCACATCCAACGACACTTTATGAATTAGTGACCTTTTTGCAGGAGGAGTGGCTACGTATCCTTGTAACTGTTGTGCATGACTTGTATTTGTCCATTCCACGACGGATACAAGCTGTAATTGATGCAAAAGGAGGGCCAACAGCCTATTAATAAAGATTTTGTCTCATTTCACAGGTATTATTATACATTCACACATATTATTTTGTCCACCCTCTGTAAGTCACATTATGCCAACTTTTCAGGAGAGCATAAAAACTGAAAAGAAGGATCTCGTTGCCTGGCTACAAAGCTAGTAGTTGAATTAGCCTGCAAAAATTGATTGTTAACAATAAAAATATACATGCTTTATCCATTGTTGGTTAATTTTTATGTAATTTTATAGCTATTAAGACAGGACTGGACACGTTATTGTGGTTCTACATCAAAAACCTGTTTTAGGACTTACGTAGCACTATAAAAAGGTGTTTCAAGTAAACTACACGAGCAATCTTAGTAACAATGCCTTTAATACTATCAAAAACATAGAGAAAGTACAAAAATATTTAATATTGTACAGATTGAGTGTTGTAAAAGGCTTAAAAGCTGCAGATTAAGCAGAAACTTTACTCTAGAGCGGTTGAGTCATCCTCAGGAAAGTTTCCTTTCTTCTCTCCATGTGGAAGGTTTTCAAAGAGTCTATACTCTTCAGGGACCCACTGCATTCAATTCATGTGGTCTCTGTACTTCTCATTACTTATCTTGTTTTTGTTTACTCTAAATTTTAGGATCGTCGCTGGCATAACAACCCTTTGGTCCTCTCTGATTTCTTTTAAATTCAGCAGTTTTAAAGGTATCTGCGAAACTGGTCTTATAGTACAACTTGCTGTCTCCTTTGCGAAGCTGTAACCACACTGCATTGGATATCAAAAATGGTTTTTATCTGTATTTTTCTTCCTTGAAACAAATGGAGCTTCTTCAAATAGAGAAAATCAAGAATCTTCAACGCACATCCTTCTCACAACAACGGGGTTCTTTTTTGAACATGAAGCAATGCAATTGGCCCAATCATTTGTGGTCAAAATAGCGTGTTTTTTAGTTGCTCTTTATCACACTATGCTTGCCATCTACTTTCATGTCGGTGTGTCCAGCAAGTAGGAACTTATGGTTGACTTCTTTTAGAGTAGAAATTTTTTCCAACAGCCATGGGTACATGAAAATCATTAATATTCCTGTTTGGGCCACTGCAATTATCTGTAAACACTATTAAGTTTTCAGTAGGCCTATCAGGATTTCGAAGCTCTTCATTCGCCCATGATGCTATTTCGTTACCTCCTCGACCGGCTGTAACTTCATCCCAGATCATACATCAAGTTTTGTCAACGGTTGTGTCATAAATTGTACTATTTAATGTCCAGAGTTTTCTTGAGTAAAAACTTTGTGAGTTCTTCAAATCCTGGCGTTGGAAGACATTTTTGGAGATCAGACATAACGACTCTCAAACATTGATTAGCATGGCCTTTTACTTTAATCTTTCCTTTTTAATTCATATCAAAGTGAAGCTTCTTCCAAGTGGTTTTCTTTTTATAATTTAAGTTAATTGAGTTTTTCATCATTTTTTCATTTTTAATTTCGCAGTCTAGTTTGTCGCAAACATCACATCTGTTATTATCTGCTGAGTCGATGATCGAAAGACAAGTTGAAATCTTCATTGAAAACTTTGGAATAAACCCACTTTTTCCTTGGTTTAATTTTTCCTTTTTCGCACTCATCTACATACAGTGAGTATATTGTGGAAATGTTCAGGTGATTGCCCAAATATTTATGTTTGGATCTTTCCCTGCTGTAGTGGCTTTCATACATCGGAAACTTCAAAATATGGTTTTTTATCTGTTCTAAGCGATCACTAGGTAATTTATTTGCTAAAATATGTTTTCCCTAAGGTCTGGCGTTACCAAACCAGACTCACTGACTTTTTTAAAGCAATAATGAAGGTTGAAAATCTCATGAAGGTTTCAGAAATAGAAAGCATATTCAGCAAAAAAAGTTTTGCAAATGACTTCAACCTTATTATTAATGTTAAAAATAAATGCATGGGCTCTCGGTTTTGTTTCTTGTGTCGTCTCTTTTCCATTGTCTAACAACAGGCTTAGTTTTTATACATGAAAGTACAAACTGTCTTTTTGAGTGGATGGACTTGCGTTTGTCTGGCTCAAACAAATGTTAGGACTTACGCTCTTATAACCTTAGTAAATCATAAAAGGAGAATGTTTTACAGACTTACGTTGTTATGGCTTGATGCCAAATCAGATTCTACATGCAAAACTGTAATAACTTGAAAATCGTCATTTTTGGACTTCCGTTCGTCTGGTTCTGAGGTACAGATATGATAGATGACTTGTTTTCTTGACGGCCTTTCCATAAGTCATGATGTATCTATGTGACTCTTAGTCTTAAAACGTCTATGCATCCCTGCTTTTTTCAAAGCCTTATTTAGAAAGACTTTATGTAAGTTGAAACCGGATTTTTCGACTATATTATGGAGATTAGAAGGCTTGTACAGAGGCTGTTCGGATATTTTTTGAACGATTTTGATGAGCTGTAAAAAAATTGTATGCTACGAAAGAATTTTATTTTCACAGCAGTTAAATATATAAAGTATAACTTATCGTCTGCTAACTCAGAGTTTTGTTTACTTTCAAAATGGCGCTTTTAAATAAGCAATGGATGAAAGACTATGTTTCCTATCTTTCCGAAGATAATTATGCTTATTCAATTATTCAAAAACGCTGTAAAAGTCATGGTTTTTCGATATCTAAAGGTACGATAAGTAATATTATTAATGAGAAAGGAAAAAAGCGTTAAAGTGAAAAAATACTTCCAAAAAAGTATCCAAAAAAGAACAAATTTCTGAGAATATTTGTAAGGTAAGATCTTTAATTTTAAAAGTGAATCCGCCAAGTCAAAGGACTATAGCAAAGCTAACGTGAGAACTTTCTCTAAGAGATTTATGATTGTTGCCGGTTTTGCATATAATGGAAAATTAAAAGTAAGAGGGGAAAATGTAAAAATCAACTCCCACATATTATCAGGACCATATTTTATCCCCAATATTCAAAAAAGAAATACTATATCTTTATCCACAGTGCCAACAATCAGTAGAACTACATTAGGGTAAAGCAAGCAGCCACACATCTAAATCGTCTATTAAATTCTTGGAAAAAATGGAACAAGAAACTGGTATCAATACCCTTTACTGATATTCCTGCTAAATCTTCAGATGTTTCACCCATGGACTTTTGTGCTTTTGGATTTTTAAAAAGGGCATTATCGAAACGTCGACCGAAAACCATTCAAGGACTGGAAAACTGTGGAACAAGAATGAGACAAAATACCACTGTCGATACTAAAAAAGTCATTATTATCATGGAAATTAAGTGTAGAAATATAGTTAAATAAGGGCTATCAAATGAACATTTAAAACACACAAATTTCATGTAAAAAATTGAGCTTCAGTCCATTAAAATTGTTCAAAAAATGTCCGAACATCCTCTATATAAGCATAGAAGAGCAGATCTGAAACATTTGTGGACCTCTGAGGTCAATGAAGTCATAACTGGATTTCTTCTTGAACAACAGGCCCTTTTAAGTTCAACATCGCTTGAAATGGCGCAATAGGAAGGAAAAACTGCTGTATATTCCTAGTTTGAGACGCATTGAAGGATATGAAGATGACAAGACTTTCTACCAACGTTGAAGCCATTAAATGTGACTCGATTTTCCTGTCTAGAGCAGGAAACTTAACGTCTCCATCAAGGAATGGAAATAAACGCAAACTGAAAAAGCTAAACTGTTCCAAAGGATAAAAAAAAACCTTTTAACAATAAATATAGTTGTTTTCGTTAATAGTGAAACTATTAGTATTATAAGTAGATAGTAATCGTAGTATTAAGGATTGATAGCTTCATATAAGTATGCATTTACGATTATGTGTTTTATATGCAAATATAATGCATTGCTTTACAATTTACAATTTATTCAATTGAAGTATTAGTAGATCGTAGTATTAAGGATTGACAACTTTGTAGCATGTATTTATTTTGATGTATATTATGCATGATGTATTTATATTGATGTATATTTTAAATGAGTATGTATGTGAACATAATTTAAAATTAAAGACACGAATGGAATGAAGGTAAAGAAAGTCTTTTTACAATCGCTGAGGATGTCAGCAGTGATGTAATTGACAATGACTGGCCGATCCTGTCCAGAGAAGAGAATTTAACATCTCTATCAGAAAAATGTGGAAATGCTTACATACTGATAAGAGAAAAAATCTTCCATGGAATCGAGCGAATACTGATCAAAAAGAAAAGATCACACTTTTTCCGTTGTAATAGAACTATTAATTTTATAAGTGGAAATAAGTATAATATAGTATTTTAAGGATTGATAATTTTATATGTGTTATTTGTTTAGGTAATTTATTTAGTATCAAGCATAGAATGTGCAAACAAATTTTTGGAATACAGCGATTTCCTAAATTATGATATCGTTCAATCAACCATAAAAATCAATATAATATCCTCGTGTTCAAACCTTTCATGGTTTCATTTCATTCATCACATTCAGAATTAAGGGAACTGTCACCGTCATTCATGTCCGTTGAATAGGGAGGATGGTCGAATACCTACTTCACTGTGTCCCTTTTTGTCCAATACCGTAAATGTTTTTGATAAACGACAACGAGCGTTATCTCCCAACACATGACACCGGCACACTTTGCACAAGTAGCATTCAAGAAAGTATCGATATATGATCCAGATCAGGGATGCGCGGACCTCCTTTGATTTGGGCTTTGGTGGCGGCCCGCCTCACCATGTGTTATTTTAGCTTTAACTAGTCACGCGTCATATAATTTAGGTTAAAACTAGAGTAACAAGGATTAAACTAGTGTTTGAACATGTTATGAAAGTTGTGTGTGGTTTCAAGAATTAAGGGGACACGGTACCCTTAAAATGACCAAAATTTCGAAAAAAATTTATTGCTTTATTTTAACTATGCAACTCTTCTGAATATGTATGCAAAATTTCATAGCTCTAGCAACATTATTTTAGGAGTTATTTAAGTTTTTTTCTCTTGGATGTAACATACCGAAACCAAAAATTAAAACTTTAAATGGCTTTTTCTCAGCTTTCTGTTTTTGATGACTATGAAGTACTCAAATTGCTAAGGATTTTTTAAATTTTAATTTAGAGGTTTGAAACTTTTTGTAGTTGTTCACAATAGTGTATTTGACAATTCTGTGCATGCGATAAGAATTTGGATAAAAAGTTTTTTTAAAAATTGCCAAACTAAAATATTCATGTTTTTACAGTTTTTCACAGTATTTAAAAAAAAAAATTCTGGAAAAATAAATAATCAGAATACACGCAAACCCATGCACAGAATTGTGTAAAATACCGCAATGAATAGGAAAGTGTAAAAAATTTTTTAAAAAGATGATATTTAAAAAAGTAGTAGGGATTTTAAAATGTTGATTTTTTTCAAAAAAAATTAAATTTCTGAATTATTGCTTTATTAAAATTAAATTTTTTCGCCTGAAATATTCATTTTATGTGCATTTCAATATAATATACTAAAAAATTTTGCTACACATATGAAAACAAAAAAAATTGTTCAAAGGGTACCGTGTCCCCTTAATTTTATAAAATCCCGTGGCCTTAATCACACGAGTGCTGCAATCGGATCAAGAACAAGGGGTACAGATTTTAGACTATCCTTTAGAAGGCAAAAGGGCCGTCCTGTGTTTGGGGCAAATTCATATGAATCAATTTGTACCGCTAGATGGTGCTTCTATTCTAGAGTTTTTGTAACTTCGCCTGAACGGTGCGAAAAAAAAAAACTTAAAAAGCGAAGACTTAAAAGCGAAATACGGTGAGCAAGGCTTATAGCTCCCCTCTGTACTCAATGCATGTACGTATATAGCGCGTGTAAATATCCGTACAAATACGAAGTCTCGAATCCCTAGAAATTAAGTCTGACTCGTACAATTGTTTATTGTTGCCTATATTGTACAAATGTATTCCAAATGATCTTGTCTTGCAATTCCATAGGGAGCAAAGTGATAAAAAAGAAACGAATGTAACCGAGTTACTAACCTACCTTAAAAAAGAAACAGAAGCGCGCGAAAAGTCTCTAAATGTAACAACTTATAACTTCGAAAACACAAAGCCTTTTGAAAATAAAACTAAACAAAACTTTCCGACGAAAATGTTTAGCCTTTAAGAATGTTAAGCCGCGTGTCATCTTAAATGCAGATTGTTCCTATATTTGTGTTTGATTGTTAAAAATATATTAAATAAGAGTTAGGATTTCATAATTTTACCACTTTAATCATATGATAACGAACATGGAGATCAGGGTGGGACAGATTTTGGATCAACAGTTGTTCTTGGCGCAGGCTGTATAGAATGAAGATTTGAAGAGAGCTTGAGAAACAATTTTATTTTTGGTTTAATATAATTAAGCTTTAATAAATCTAAATAAAACCATCATTACTTTACGTGAAGTAAAATCATCATTTGTGTTTTACGATTTACTAATTTAATAAGGGTAAGTTTGGGAAATCACAAGCTAATTCGAATAGAGGCTTTAATCAGTGATCTAGACTGGATTAATTCTCTAGAGGTCAGTGGGATGTCTTCTGTCCCACCTTTTTAATGATTTTTTACGTAAGTATCCATTTTCAGATTTCCATAAAAGTTTATTTTTACAATAGATTTTATTTCACAAATATATTGAAAGATTGTGGTGAAATGCAATTGGAACAAATTTTATACAGATTTTTTAACTGTTTCTTTCTATAGTTTTAGGAAATGGTTTTAAAATTTTCGATAATAACTATTTATAGCTGATGTCTCAATTTCTTTTATGTCCCAAAAATTATTTCAAGGCATAAAAGTTGGATTTGTTATCGCAAATTTATATTTATTGAAAAAGATCATAAAACTATGGGGAAAATTATCTCACTGCGTTTGTTTTGCATTTTCTACCCAGTAGATAGCAGCACTATCTAAATAAAAATTGAGGTTCGATTCATATTATTTTCCATTTCTTAGTTTTTATTGTTTATCAAAATATACAAAATAATTATAATTCTCTTTTGTGGTAAAAGAAGTTTGAACATTTTTGATTAAAAATAAATCTTGTGAGTTTTTTAAGAGTGATAATAGAATTTCACATATTTTCTTTTCCCCATTTTGAGATTGAAGATTTCATTTAAGCTTTATCATTGAATACTTTTTAATTTTATGCTTCCACATTAATTTTAAAATAAATGTAATTTCTAATTCTTATCAAGTCGAATTTTTGCAATTGAAATTGATACATATTTTCATCTTTTTCTTCTCATTAAGAACACAAGTTTTCATCTAGGTATACATTCTGGTGTCAAGGAGTACTCTAGATGGACAGGGCAGGACATAAACGATGTCACACCTCCATATGAAAACAAAGTATTAAGCATCTTAATGTGTCTAATGCATTCATATGAGTTGACATTACTTTACACATTCCTCATACTCCTATCCTCGTAGTTTCTTAAATGTTCTGCAGCATAGTCAAAGCATGTTTAATTGCTTTGTAACTTTAATAGAAAAGAGCATACAGCATTTTCAAGATTAGAACCGGGCACATCAATGCAATGAAATATGTGGAAGGAAAAAGATTTACCCTGAGTGTCACAACTGTCAGGGTAACAGTATGGCTAGTCCTGATAACGCTCTGCAGAGTTTCAAGTGCATGGAAGAACATTCATGCTGATCCGAGGCATCTTTGGACGCTTTCCTCAGAAAGGAAATCGTGGAACTGATCTAATTTTGATCCGGAATAAGAGAAAAAATGTTTTGTAGCATTCCTTCAAAGGGTTAAAACGGTTAACCCTCTAGGACAATACAGATTTATTTGTTCTTATACATGGATGAAAGTGAGATTGGTTTAGCTTCTACAAATGCTAGTGTTTTGTATAAGGCAACGAAAGATGTAGGTGTCAACCGTGATGAAATTAATAGAATCGGACGTCCGTGGTATATCAAAGACCATCGTGTACGTTTTGGCTGGTGCACGTTAAATCTGTCGTGGCCTCAAATGCCCTCACTTTAGCGTTGTGTGCAAGTTTGGAGAATGGGGATTCCGGCTAAGATGTTGGGACTCGTCATCTGATCATGGTTCAAAATTACGCGGTGTTGTCCTTGGATCTTTACCTTCGGAATGGATCCTGGAGCGCCGGCAATAGCCCGTTCCTCCAGTCCGACTAATTCAACTAACCTACCTACCGAACTTTCATTGTTTGTGTTTATTCGAGCATGGTAATACGACGCTGCTCTAGTTACTCTAGTTACTCGAGTAACTCTAGTTACTCTAGCTGCTCTAGTTACTCGAGTGCTCATATTTGCTCTACTCGAGTGCTGTCTTGGATCAATCCCGAAGGGAAAAATCCAAGGACAACGCCTTGAAATTTTGAACCATGGTCAGATGACGAGAACACCTGAGTTGGCACCTCACCTCTCCAAACTTCCGCACTACACCAACGGGAGTGATCGTTAAGGGATTAACAATTTGGGATGCGTTTTACTTCAGGTTAGTTTGTAGTTCAAATAACTGTTTAGCAACAGTGTAGCAGATGTTTCCAATGAATGTCATAAAATAAAGTAACGAGGAATTTTTTCTATTAAGGGTGGACACAAAACTGTTATTTTCAATAACAATATTAATGGTTATTGCTAATTTGCAATGACAGTTATTATTAACTGCTAATATTAACTGTTATCCCTTAGCAACTAACACTGTTAGCAACTAAAAACTCAGCAGTTTTTATTTTGTTTGAAATTTACATTAACGGTTTCTTTTAACAGTTATTAATTGATTAAATTAACCAACGAGTACTTTTTAAAAATAGTTATTGTAACTACTTATTTTTAAAACTATTTTTTATACGTTACAATTTTTAAAAATTTAATTTACTTCAGTTGAAATTGCTTTTTTGCTATTCCAATAATATCAAAATATCGGCAATATCTTGATGATGTAACGAGCAGAGACATATCGCCATTAGCGAAATCGGTCAGATCTGGATGGACGATATATCGCGTCGAAATTATTTCGAGAGTTAATATCAGTATACAAGATATATTAAATGCCAGGTGTCAACCAGACTTCACCAGACGTCCAAATTTCTGTACTCTCCAAGTATATTCTGAACCGTTTCTCTTGATTACGTTACCCTGAAGCATGCACTGTCAATAACCCTGGTAGTGCCAGACATTATAATATTAATTTGAAAAGAAACATATCTGTAATAACGTACCTATGATAAAAACAGCTTAAATAATTTATAGTTCGTCAGTTATCAAGTGTTATATTACAGTCTGAACTATACAACGGAGAGCATAAAATTTTTACAGTATCACTTACAGAATTGCTCATTTGAAAGTCCCCATCAGGTTGCTGTTTTGAATAAATTTCCATTTAGAAAGTGTAAAAAGTTTGGGCATCAACTAGTGAGGTTTGATACCTTGTTCAGCAAGTGCTTAGTCATGTATTGCCTAAACATACAAATAACCACGGAATCATTCCAGCTTTTCGTCAATGATATCATATTCTTCTACGGTGTAAGCATTTTTACAGTTCGTATTAAACTATCAAAGAAATCTCGAATTACTGCTTTTGTCAATTCGCATCTTTTCAGTCCATCATAAATACAATAAAATCAGAGACATCTTAAATAATACAAACCTATTATGAGACGTGGTACGGAAATTATCTAGTCCAAGTCCAGTTGCATTCCCATACAGCGCATAGAATCGCATGCATTGAAAGGAAAGAGACGAAGAATGAGAAATAGAAAGCCTTCCACGAATTGTCTAGCCATCAAGTCATCTAGCCTGGTCAAGAAATTTTCTCTTTCTCGTAAACAAAGGAATTCGTAAGATCTGACCTATTTCGTTATTAAAAGTGATAATCCTAAAATCTGCTATTGATAAGATAAAAGTTTCTACCATGAATAGAAATTCGGAACGAATCCATTTTAGATCCATGGGGCATGCAGCCATCCCATACCAGTACTGCAAGGTTAATAGGCTGCTATTTTCATTACGAAACGTTTACCACAGTTCCCGGGATACGGCACAATGGTATCAACGACCTCCCTTCACGTGTGAGGGGATGGTATGCTTCATAGCATACATGTTAAATTCTTTGTTTGCAACTCAAACTATTCTTATGCAAACCTTTTGAACGAACTTGAGCCATAAAACCGATGAAAGCAATAAACCAATCCGATTAAAAATGTATGAGATGAAAAAGGTACTTTTAGAAGGGTATGAAATAGGACATTCAAACCAAAGTTAAGCAGTTGAAAAAAATACGTTATTCCATACAATTGGAGTTGAGTGAAACACTAAAAAGATTCGAAACTGATATACGATAGAGTTTAACAGTGTTTGAATGAAATTGAAGTTATATTGACCGAATGCAACTAGACAAAAAAAATTAAAAACGATACATACAAAATGCGAACTTTTAAAATATCTTCAAAATCTCGCTGGGTGTGATATCTTGTCTGATCTGGAACTACTTGCAGTCCTGCATAGGAAGATAAAAACAGAGCAATATCTCAGCATTCAGGGAGCTCATCTCTATCCTATGCTTCAGACTGTGTTCTCTGGCTAACGAACGACCTGTTCCGAGAGAAAACGTTTTCATTCACAAAGTCCTGTGTGTCCAAGCATGGTTCAGTGAACACGAATGTGATATGAGACATCTAATCTGGCCTCACCAGACCTCTTAGCATAATTGATTCTTTGTGGGGTATTTTGGAGGCCAAAGTGCGTGCTTGATTTCCACGTCCAGTCACACTTTCTGAACTTGAGACCACTCTGCTCGAGGAACGGATATTTCTTCCCTCGAGCAATATGCATGATCTGTATTTGTACATCTCACGTTGAATAAAAGCTGTACTTAAGGCCAAGGGTGGGCCAACTCCCTACTAACCAAGATTTTGTGTCGTGTCTCAGGGGTTCATATAATTTTGTTCATCACTTGTATGTTACTCTAATCTGTAAACTCTTTCATCATTCTAAAATTTTACTTCATTCTATTCTCTTTCTTCTGAAATTTGTTCACCACCACAAAAATTTAAAAACAATTCATACTGGTTCATATGTTGTTGCTTTCGCACAAATACACCGTTGATTGGAATATGTGGCAAGATATGTGTTCCTTGACTTGTAACGCCATCTATCAGATGGTACCGCGACTAAAACTACCGCGAATATAATTTAGAATAGTAACTTTGAAGACTCACTTAATATTCGCTTGAATGCTCACAAAGTAAATACATAAATACTTTTTTTATTAAGAAAATGCTATATTTACGAATGTATTATTTACACGCAATTTAGAAATTCACAAAGGGGAAATTTTCATATTCTTAAATGGATAATCAAGGAGGAAATTCTTTTTATTCAATTTATGAAATAAATTCTAAGTCATTATCATTGTTAAAATGAAAGAAAGCAAAGAAAAGTACAGTAGCTAATTGTAATATGTTTTTAATATCTGTAAAAGTTACAAAAAGGTCCCGTGTCTCTTAAATAATCTAAAATATTTACTAATACATAAAAATCGAAACTTGTCTGCCTTGTTACAAGGATTAAAATTGAAAATCAAGGATAGATTCGAAGTTTTGCAAGAGGTAGGTAACGAACATTAATGTTTGTACCCCTGAAACATTCTACAAAAAATTTCAGTAATTTTTGGATTAACTCTCTTGGTGGTTGTCTCGATGTGGTATCTGTCGTCATTGGCCAACTAACCAGATCTTGGAGCTATCTCGTCATTAGAAAAAAACTAAACAGATCTTGGTAATCAGAAACTCGTCATAATAAAATCGGCAATATCTCGATGACGATATATCGTCATCAGCGAAATAGGCAAGATCGTGATGTACAAGATATCTCCACTCTGATGGTAAAAAACAGAAAAATATTTGCCGTTGCCACTCAAGAGGAAAACTACTGATAAAAGTCGAGCTTCACAGCGAAGCAGATGTAGATAATCCATACAAATGCCAAATTGTTTTTCAGAATAAAAAAGATGGTAGTATATCTACTTTGTTACTATGCAAATTGTTTTGCCTACTTTTTAGATTCTACCATGAAGACTTAAAATTGAACTATATTATATTGTAGCCTTCTGGCCCAGTGTGGCTTTCTGTTTGGTTTTGGAGAGTGGGGTGCCAGGTCAGGCATTGATCTTGTCATCTGATCCTGGTTCAAAATTTCGAGGTGTCTTCGAATCTCTCACTTCGGGATTGATCCCGGACTATCGCATATACCCCTTTATGTTGTTCCAGTGCGACGTAAATTCAACTACTTACCTACCTGTTCGGTTTTGTCGTTGCTTTATGTTTTTGATAAGTTTACAATAAACTGTCTAGGAAAAATACATTTTGCATGCAAAAAGGATTTTTCTATTAAGTTCAACATTTGACAACAGTTGGTCCCCAACTTGCTGTTTTTAATTTTTGTTAGCATTTAGATTTGTTTTTCAGTTCGTTTGTTATTTGGATTTTGTAGCGAAGTTTAATTTTCATTTCACTTCTCTAACTTACATTTGGTCAAGACAGTTTCATTTATAGACATCACTGTCATTTAGAGTTAAAAATTGTCAGAAAGGTAGGCAGTTGAATTAAAGTCACACTGAAGCAACGCAACGGGTTATTGGCGGCGATGCGGAATCCATCCTGAAGGGAGAGATCCATGGACAATACCTCGTAATTTTGAACCACGGTCAGATGAAGAAGTCAGCACCTAAGCTGGAACTCCACTCTTCAAACTTCCACATAACACCAACGTGAGGACATTTGAGGTTACCATAAATTTAACGTGCACCAGCCCCACGTACACGACGGTCTTTGGTTGGATCGAGTTTCGAACTTGCAACCCTCCGGTTCCTAATCCGCTCATCTTCCAACATTGCTACCGCGGTCCCTTAATAATGGTCAGATTTTAATACGTTAATGTTCCATTGGGTTTTATTGAATAGCCCGTTGGTGGGACGAGTTTTTTTCGGAAAAACTGGTAAAAAATGATCGAGTTTTTTTTGACAGAAAATGAATATATTTATAGGTATAGTGTAAGTTATTTTTTGCGATTTCAGTTGCGGGGGGTGGGGTAAAAGTTATAAAAAAATTATTATACAAACAAAGTGTAAACGATTTGATTACATGTTTATTTTGAATTTCAAAATATTAATAATAATAAAATATTAACTTCAGATTCACTTCCATCACTCAAGAGATCATCACTTTCATCGCTGAAACTTTCTGATAAATTGGCATATTCAAAATCGTCACAGTCGCTCATTATCAGATAACTTTTTCTAAACAAGTTACAAAAACACTTAGTAAAAATTAATTTATGGTTAACTGTTTACTTTTATGATATTTGACGTAATAAAAATGGATATATTACCTTTTAGACACCTAACAACTGCTTTATAACAAAGAATTCTTAACAAACTTATAGCTAATCATCAAAATGCTCCACTTGGTTTACACAAGAAAAATTGTGCATAGTGGTGCCATCTACGGTAAATAAATTTAATATCCATCTATAAATAAGTGGTAAATCATCTATGATAAATAAGTTTATGCCATCTTTGGTATAAGTTTAATCTAGCCTATCTAGAACGGAAGAGCGCCCGTGTGAGACACGGGCATGTGCAAATTTGCCGGTAACTTTCGCCCATGTCAAACACGGGTAAATGCGTTAAGTGGTTAAACAACCTACCTTCAAATTTATATTAATTAATTAAACTAAAAAGATTAATACTATTAAACTATGCAAATAAAAACTATTATGCTTGCGTCAAACTTAATCATTAACACTAGATTTACCAAGCTCTTTGAAATGACGGTTTTCAAATTCCATGCTTTAAAATTATTGAGGAAACATATCGAGCAAGGGAAACTTACTGAACAAGGGAAAAAATTCAGAAAGAATTAAAGTAGGTGAAAGTAAATTATCCCTTTGCGTAACTTCTCCCGAAACTAGATAAAGACTAAATAAAGCGTGTATGAAATGATAACTACAAATATGCCTCTCTCTCTTCCTTATCTACATATCGCCTCTTCCCAATTCTATTAATCGGAAAAGCGCTCCAACATTCTGACTGATTAGAGCATAAAAGCAATGTGTCAGAAGTATATCAATCCTTTGAACATTAGTTAGTCACGAACATTGCTTCAGAATGGTTCGTATAAATATTTTGTTTATAAACGTATTTACTATTGATCTATATTTGTTCACTTAAATCATGTCTTTTTGCATAAGATAGAACGTATAAGGATGTTTATGAAAAAAAGAAAAGATCTAAAATCTTTAAAACTTTAAACACGAATTGTTTTAAATTTTTATCAAAATAATTTCTGGTTGATTTAACTTAAAAATAGTTTTTTAGAGTACTATTTCTTAAAAGCGATTAAATGAATTAGTGTTTCTAAATTGTTGGAATGTTGTAAGTGGTATACCTAAATAATATTCCCCTTCCGTATAAGACTGGTCATAATTTTTTTGTCGCAGAATAAGACATGTTTAATTTGTGTGTAATAATTCTGTGTAATCTATATAATTTCAGATACTCAGAACTAACTTTATCATCACCCACAGCTTTTGAGTGACATTACTTGTTTATTTCATTTGATTCTACGTAAATGTTTTCTAAGAATGTGTGAGTGCGTGGATAAATAATAAGTCTCAAAAAGTTCAAACAGTTTGAACCTTTGAGACTAGAAGAAAAAAAAACCAAACTGACAATCAGTTTTTCGAAATAGCAGTTAAAATAGAAGTGCCGTAACAAACCTTTCCTATGAGTGAAATTAAGCGATCAAGTGTTCAGTACGAAACTCACACACAATATATTCTGAATTTAGCAAAAAAACATACTTTGAAAGAAACTATTCCAAAAGAACAATTAATCACTTTTTTAAGCACTAGCACAAGAAATTTCATATTGTAGCTCTGGACTTCTGATGTTATGATCTGAGGACAACATTATTGTGGAAAATTTTCATTTACTGTTGATAGTAAAATGTCACGTGACTTGCAGTTTTCTTTAGACTAGTTAGTGTATAATGCTTATAGATCCAGTATTAAAGTATTGGAAGACTTATAAATAGCAGTAGGTTTAGTTAAAAATTGATTTTTAAGAAAGTGAGGGGGGAGACTTAAAGCACACTGGAGAGATGTAATAATAACTATTACTCGTATGCTGCATGAGTTAATCGTCCAAATTCTTTTTATTTATATAAGAAGCTTCAAAAGATTTAGGAATGAAAGTTGTGCCGCGTTCTTATTTAAGCCAAAGCTTTTATTATCCTCTGAAGAACTGAAAATTCAAGAATTTTCTTCTTATAGTTTGAAAACATGTATCTGAATTCAGCATGTCTTAAAGAGTTTTTATTTTAGTTGCTTTTACTTTTAAGGAATAGTTAGGCACGTTTAGAAGAAAACTGCTTGATATAGACTGCCAATTTAATTTTCAAATTGATGTGTGCGTCGTCTTTTTTAGAGATGATGTACTTGTTGCCAGGGTAAGACGACGCACTGGTGTTTGTTTCATATATCAGTAGAAAGACGTATAATAGTGTTTCTATAGCATTTGATTGATCAAAAATAGTTATTTTGGCGACATATTTTGTTAGACTTCTGTATCATATTTTAAACTTATATAATTTAACTTCCTACTTTGTTAAGTAGATCTGATCATGTCACAAGTTTAATCATAGGATTATTCAGAATTACTTGGGGCTATGATCCGAAAAAGTTTTAAAGTAATTTATCTCTCATATAAGTTCTGGAAAATAAGGATACTTGAAGCATAGTGCATTTATAATGTACTAGAATTTTCACTTGAAATATGGACATTTTGCCAAAGGTTCAAGTGGTAAGAAAATTTAGCCCTCCCTTTTCTTGTCTCACAAATTAGTTTTAGTGACAGGTGTTATGAGCGTATAATCTCATTTACATTTTTATTTGTTATCAAGGTCTTCTAGAAGAGGAGAATGAAAGATGATTTGTTGACTGTGTAAAACAAATCTTAAATAAAATAGAATTAGGCTTAGATGAGAACTGTTAGGAAGCTTGCATTTTAGTTAGCCGAAAGCTTGGTTATTAAAAACCTATTCACCCGATCTATAATCGAAAGAAAATGGCAATAATGGTTTTTAAGATGAGCGTAGAACCCACGAAAATTCATATGTTGTGAACTCTAATAGATGCGCTCAATGTTGGGAAGATTATAGTTCTAAAAAGTGCTGTTATTGTAGTGAATGTGTAAATTGTAAATCATGGTTCCGTGAAAGTTGCACTTTATATGCATATAATTGATATATTTCAGAAGAATCATTATATGCATATATATGCATATAATGATTCTTCTGAAAATGTAAGAAAAAGACATCACAGGACTAAAACCTTAACATTAATTCATCATTTAATTCAAACTTATATTATTTATTCCTATGTATGTTAATCTTATGTATCTCTCGTATGTTTTCAAATGTGTATCATCTTACTTCTAACCTGAAGGAGACTGTCAATGACATGTCTTTTTCAGAAGTTTTTTAAACAGATATTCTAATTTTTAACAAACATTGCTTACATATTTCGATAATAAAATATTGTGCCTTTGAATTGAAATAAAAAGTGATCGCTATTTTGATATTTTTTTTCGGAATTCACAGGAGCTGAACTTTAGAGTACCATCTCTTAGTTATTAGACAATACTTACCTATTAGACAATACTACTCCAAGCTCTGGGCTCTCAAAAAGGATGACTAATCGGGAAGAGAGATTGTTTTTAAGATTAATTTCTAGGTCAAAATACGTATTTACATTAAATTATCAGTAGTTTAGTTATCTCAGAATTAAGACCCACAACTCATTGTCATTCACAGGAAAGAAAGTTTCTGTACCGATCGATGCTAACGCAATACCGGGAATGATAACTTTTTTCAAGGGCCAATTTACACATCCACTCGTAAAAGAAATGATTAACAGCGCTATTTCGTGATGGGACTCTCAATTTGAACTTTTCATTGGAAGTTCCATATGGCTGGACTACTGGCATGATCTAAGATGGGAAACTATATCTTTCTTTCATCAGTAACAAGAAAGGACAGTGTCATAGATATAAAGTATTTTCGGCTGTATTCTTACAGTGTTCGGCTTGATCGCGATGGATTGATCTCAGTCCCGAAATACAGATACGGCCCTTCATATATTTTTTCAGACCCTCAGTTCACATTTGGGCTAACACACACCGGTCCGCAGTCCAGATACGATCCTCTAAATATTTTTATCAGTCCCGTTGATAAGATACTGCTCTCTAAATATTTTTATCAGGCCTTTGATTAGATATGGTTTTCCAAATAGGTTTAAGCGACCTGAACTCCAGATACTGAACTCCACAGGCCAGATAGGGCCCTCCGGATGGGTTTAACCGGCCCGCAGTCTAGATATAACCCTTCGAACCAGTCTACCCTGCTCGCAGTTCATATATGGCCCACAGAACTGGTTTATCAATCCCGCAAGACCAGATGTGGCTTTCCACACACGTTTACCCGGTCCGCAAAAAGAAATCGCGGTGAAACTACTTCACTTGAAAGAGTTGAACAATGGCATATAATCTAAAACATAACCAAAAAAGAGCGTCACTAACCCCCAAAATATCTTAGTCAAACTAGAAAAATTTCAATCCATATTGCTTGTTCCGTCGATTCGCCGGAGAAAGGTATTTTACTAAGTAAAAGTATCAGCGCTTCTTTGTCTTCAGCGACGCGTTCGTCGACGCCATTGCTGTACTTCTCTTGTGAACTGCGACTAGGCCGTAGTTCTTCGCTACTGACACTTGGATACTTTCAACCGAGTTCCAGTTGGTTCACAGTGATTCTTTTCTCATTTGCATTTGCGTAAAAAGACTATTAAACGTTCAAATTTTCTCTTGTTGAAAACGAATATTGAACAAGAAATTTTGAACTGTGGCATTTCCCAGGTCCAATTCTTCAAAGATGAGCTTGAAGTGACGCGTAAGAGACTTACTGAACTTTATGATTCCATCTTTGAACTGATTAAAGAGACTGAATTAGATGAAATAGTCAAGGAGTTTCAAGAACTGAAACAAAACTTGAATACTTTGGCGGTTAATTTATTGCGTACAGAAAGAAAACTGGGTGAAAATACTCCCGAAATTAGTGCTTGTGAGTCTCGTCATGTTTTGAATCCGTACCATGAAGTTCGATTACCAACGCTAGAACTTCCAGTTTTCAGTGGTTCTATCGAACAGTCGATATCTTTTCGTGATTTGTTTGGAACATCCGTTCATTCCAACAGACAACTTTCTGAGCACAGAACAGGATTGATTGACGTGTCCCAACATTTCTTGAAGTTAGATTTTCGATGTATTTCACTATTTATGTCAAAAGAGTAAAGAGAGAGAGAGAGTCAGATTTCTTCATTAAAGGTAATAGGATAAAAATACTTAAGCTGGAGTCAGATTTTAAGGTGTTTTGTCAACCAGACTATTGTATCCAAAGCACTACGTTTTGGGTTACTGTCATGTTAGATCAAAACTACTTTAATTCAGATTTACTAATAAGACTGTTTTAATTTCTTTTAAAAAAGATGCTGTATACTGTACAGTAGAAGATGTACAGCATCTTTTAAAACAAAATTATTAGAGGAGATACTCTTTTAAATGATTTACTTCAATCACACACACGTATAAAATTATGGATATTCATAAAGTTACGTGGATTCAAATATTTTGGTTTATGTGATAAAAATTTGTACCTAAGTATTATTAGAATAGACGAGACTTTTCAAATTGAAAGTAACTCTGAACTTATATTCTCTCTATTTACTAGTTTTATGAATTAGAATGACTATCTTGCTTTTGTGTACAAAACACTTAAAACTATTCAGTGTCGAATATATTGTAATTAGAATTGTTTACATAAAATTTGGATTACCTACTTATTTAAGTCTATTATATGGAACTATTAACTAATTTGCTTTGTATGATCTATAGTTTATTTGAATGCATCTAAAAGAATCCAATGTGAAATAAACAGTTAATGCTGACGCCTTTGGCGCACTTCGTCATATCCTAGAGTGGCATCAAGACAAATGTCCATTTGAGGATTTCTATCTCCGATAACAGCCTTTGGGCTGTGCAGTATTCTATTGATAATTAATGTTTACTTTTCAAAGAAAAGTGAACACATTTTAATTTATTGAATGATATATTTAAAATAAGATGCAAATTTAGATAATTTAAGGTTTAATGAAACTGAATTGAGGGTGTGATTATTTGATAGGTAGTTGAATTTACATAGCACTGGTGCAACAAAACGGGCTATTGGTTACGGTCCGGAATCAATCTCGGTGGGAAAGCGAGATCCGAGCATAGAGGAAATATAAGAGTAGAGTAAGCATGGCAACCTTTTTATGTGCCCAGGATCATGTGACTAAAATTAGTAGTAACGTAATTCTTAGAAAAATTTCGTCTGCCTTGTCGAAACGAACATTCATAGTCTGATTAGTTCACGGGACGGGAGAAAATGTACATCTATTGATTCATCATCTGATTGGTCCGTGCGACGTAGTAGCAGACTTAGAGGATTTCACAATTTTTGTCGTCACTATAGTAATGCGTATTTCCACATTTACCATGTCATAAGATGTCCAATTAAAGTATTGTTAATCATGATTCGAGGATTGAAGGACTGTCTATTTTTTCTGTCAGTGATGAAGTTGCTAAAAATTCGTTTTGTCAGGAGTGGAGTCCTCCGAACTCCTCATCGCCTGTCCTGCAATAGTAGCTGCCCTTCAAGCAATCGATTACCATCCTGAAGAATAGCTTTACAGCGAGAAAATAATTGACATTGCTAAAGCTGTTCAAAACGCACATGGCGACATCTGATTCAGAAATGGACACGACAACAACATAAGATGTCGAAACGAGGCGATGAGATGCCAGAGGCCAACCTAGTCACATTTTCACAGAAAATTCAGGTGACTACAAGTTGGCATGCTTACACTTTTTGAGCTCCTCTCTATAGCAATGCTAAGTAAACAATACTTCGTCTGTGGATCCAAGGTCAAACCTTATGATTTTGAACCACGGTTAGAAATCTTAGGTACATTATGATTAAGACAAGTTTTAAAGAGTTTCAGATATTATTTATGTTGTAACGAGGATATTTTATGTTTTTTATTGTTTGGCTACTTGCCTTCTTGTTTTGTGTAATATTTGCTGACCAAGTGTTGAAATTAGCATCAAGTAGAGTTTTAAATTCCATTTAGAAGATGACTTGTTAACCCCATGTAGATTAACGAAGAAAAAAACGAAAGAAATCTCTGACACATTCCGTCAAACGAAATAGCCGTTACTCAATCGATAAACTTTCATGATTGACCTATTTAAATATATTGTTTTCGGGAAACTGATAAGAATTATTCGTATTTATGATAAGGCCATGCTAGGAAAAGGGAATACCCGTTTTACAGTGACTCGGCAAAACTAGCTTTCACATAAAAACTAAAATATCGATCACACTGCCATGCAATTAAAGATTTATGTTAGGTGCCAGAATTCTAAGTGTTAATAGCTTTGACAGTAATTTTGAAGTTTTCAGTCTCTTTAGGTACAGGAGCGTAAATGGTGTCTTAGTTTTTTGGTAATTCAATGCAGTTGATGACAATTTTAGAATCTATCCTAATATACTATAAAAGGAAAACTTGCAATGACGTACGGGAATCACTTTTTGTCCTCGCGTTATCATTGATTAAAATTTTATTTAAGTACTTTGGGATGTCACCTGGGTTTGGTAGTTCCGGTTCTGGCTTCCGGAAGAATCCCAACTCAAAATGCTGGCTAGCAGCATTTAATTATTCGATGTTATTTCTGCGTGTTATCAACTGTGCCATAAGCATCTCAGGAACAAGGAAACTTAATTTTAATTCAAACATAACAATTAGAAACTGGTAAATAAATACAGAGCAAATAGTTCGACATGAGTACGGAGAAAAGATGCGCGGCACACTGCTATTCAGAATTCTTAACGCGAACACATAACCATAAGAACATTCTTAGTGTTGCTACAATAAGAACACAAATTCTAGAGATGTTTTTAAGTGCTGCCACAGTACTTTCAACAAATAAACTCTCCTAGGATATTCAAGCGACCTTTTCCGCTTTCATCGCACTACTCTATTCCATAATATCTTTTTCCTGCTTTCATGACATTTTTTACATTACGTTGTCTTGCGTTTAGAGCAGCTTGGCCAAATAAGGCCCTTGCGCTCTAACTTTTAATAGCAATCAAAAAATAAACATTAAATCATGGCATAATAATACTATTCCATTGTATACATTCACGGGCTGAGTTCACAACTCTGATGTACTAGTGGGGAGTAATACTATGAAAAAAACGGAATATTATTTTTCCAAGAGAAATTTATTCATAAGTAAACATTCTTATCTATATTTTATCAGACGATAGATATTAATTTAAAAATGCAAGTTTAATCTATATTTTGCAAATGCTATGTTTTTTATGAACGTTTTAATTTACTTGGCTTCAGAAATAAATTTATGCATTTTACTTTATTGATAACCTTTAGCTACATATATGATAACAAAAAAGGATGAAAAAAATGAATCCATAGGTGTTCCACAAAAATGTCGGTACGAATAGTTTCTTGGAATTTGTTAATGGAATAATTATAGTGATATAAAATTATTAACTTGCATTACGCTTTCCTGTTCTTGTATTACCAAAGAGAATTTATGCACATGAGAACCTGCAGATGTAAGTTAAGTAGTCCTCACAACTCCATTGGTATGTTGCCTATTTTGCATTTTGAAAACCATTTGAAGTTTATTTTGGAAACTAATATTCTGGAAATTTAATTTCAGAAAAAGTTTTGACAACGCATATAGGATACAACAAAGGATTTATTGAACACATAATGTTTTAGATACACAGATGAAACCTTAGTCAATATTGTGTATACGAGGTTTGTTAAAAAAATATCCGACCTTTGTTCGTAAAAAGTACTCGTATTCAGTTACAACAATCTTACACTTATCTCCTTTAAAGTACTCCCCTTGGGCTGTCACACACTTTTCCCAACGATTCTGCCACTGTTTTGAAAACCATTTGAAGTTTATTTTGGAAACTAATATTCTGGAAATTTAATTTCAGAAAAAGTTTTGACAACACATATAGGATACAACAAAGGATTTATTGAACACATAATGTTTTAGATACACAGATGAAACCTTAGTCAATATTGTGTATACGAGGTTTGTTCAAAAAATATCCGACCTTTGTTCGTAAAAAGTACTCGTATTCAGTTACAACAATCTTACACTTATCTCCTTTAAAGTACTCCCCTTGGGCTGTCACACACTTTTCCCAACGATTCTGCCACTGTCGGAAGCAGCGCTGGGACGCCTCTTTTGAGATGGCGCGCAGCTGGTCCGTCGTATTCTTCATGATGTCTTCTCTGGACTGAAATCTGGTCCCTTTCAAGGGCATTTTCAGCTTGGGAAAAGCCAGAAGTCACAAGGAGCCATGTCGGGAGAGTAGGGTGCCTGATGAAGCACAGGTGTGTTGTGTTTGGCCAGGAAACTGTATCAAATGTGAAGAATGGCCGGGTGCGTCATCATGATGGATCTGCCAATTGCCCGCTGCCCACAGATCCGGCCGTTTGCGTCTCACAGCATCACTATGGCGACGCAGAAGCTCTTGATAGTACTCCTTGGTGATGGTTGTGCTATGTGGTGCGTACTCGTGATGAACCACGCCACTGGAGTCAAAGAATACGGACAGCATGACTTTGACATTGCTGCGGACCTGCCTTGCTTTTTTTGTCCTCGGGGATGTTGGATGCTTCCATTGTGATGACTGCAGCTTGATTTCTAGGTCGTACCCATAAACCCAGGACTCATCACCAGTAATCACTGAATTGAGGAAGTTGGGATCACTGTTCACAGTCTCTAGCATGTCCTGTGCGATCTCCAAAAGGAGTTGCTTCTGCTCGATCGTTAGCAGCTTTGGCACAAACTTCGCTGAGATTCTCCTGAAGCCCAAATCCTCAGTCAAAATGGAATGAACGGAAACTTAATTTTATTCAAACATAACAATTAAAAACTGGTAAATAAATACAGAGCAAATAGTTCGACATGCGTACGGAGAAAAGATGCGCGGCACACTGCTATTCAGAATTCTTAACGCGAACACTTATAACCATAAGAACATTCTTAGTGTTGCTACAATAAGAACACAAATTCTAGAGATGTTTTAAGTGTTGCCACAGTACTTTCAACAAATAAACTCTCCTATGATAGTCAAGTGTGTCCTAGGATAGTCATCCAGTGCTGATGCTCGCCTCGTCTGCAAGTTCTCTGATCGTGATTCGACGATCCTGCATCATCAGGGTCCTCACTTGGTCAATGACGATCTCATTTCTGGATGTTGAGGGCCTACCAGAACGTGCTTCACTCTCCAGTGATGTGCGGCCATCTTTGAAACTGTTGTACCACTCCTTTATCTGTGTGGTGCCCATTGCTTCGTCCCCGAAGGCCTGTAGAATTTTGCGGATCGTTTCCACTTGGGAATCGTCAAGCTTTACACAAAATTTAATGCAGTAGAGTTGTTCAAGTTTTTCTGTCATTTTGTCAAAAACGAAAATCCGACGACGCTCACTTACACTTCCTCACTCATCGGTGGTCTGCCGGCGACTGACAGCTTCTGCAGACAGGAAAAAATTCAGCGAACGAAAAATTATGGTCTGATATTTTTTGAACAAACTTCGTATACGTATTACAGCAGAAACTCTACCACCACCTATATTTACCTTCATAGAAAATGTCTCTCCTTGATAAGTATTAAATAATTTTGAGTTGTTACTTTGGATAAAATAGTGCAAAAACAAAAACGCATACAGTAAAAAAGCCATAAAGTATTTTTGTTCGAAAAGCTTTATTAAGCATTGATAAATTATACATTAAAATTTTGAAAAATTAACCATGCAAAAGTGAATTTTACGCACAAAAAAACTAAAATCGTTGTTGCTTTTAATCATTAAGGCTGTGGTTCCGAACTATATGTACCTCGCCCTCATTTTGACATGAAAAGTGTCGCGTCAATTTACGTTGCGATTTAACTTCCTATATTATTTCTGGATAATGATTTTTTAAAGAAAAAGGTATTTTGCAAATAAGTGTGACGTGGATCACACAGAAACATAAAGATTAGTCGACTGTAACCATATTTATTTGACAAACATTGATTCAAATCATGGTTGTAGTATGCTTATTTGTACTATCCCAAGTACACAGAGATTGGTTTCAGAAAAAGAAGCTGAATATATCTACTATCGCGTCGAGATATAAGATACTGTGACGAGTTGGTAACATTTTTGGCGCTTGTCAGGCACTTGAAAAGTTACGCAAATTCAAGAATAGGGCCAATATCTGTCACAGAGATATGCACGGCGCGAATAATGTAAAAATAAGAACCTTCCTTAGATCAGTAAAGTGATAAATTAGAATCTAAATTTCTACTCTTCCCTCTGCAAGACAAATGATTTAGAAAAGATGTGAACATAATTTTGAAAATTTATTATCAGTACTAGATTTGTTTTATAAATGCCAGCAACTTTATTTTGTTTCTAAAAATATTTTCATATAACTGTACCCCTCCTTGGCCTCTAGGTGGCGCAACCCACACTTTGGGAAACACTAGATTGAGGGAACTTTTAGACTGTGTGTAACAACAGCTTTTATGTTGTTGACCACCTTAAACTTGGCTCGTCTGAAAAGGACTTACGGTGAAATAAAAATTTGTACTAAATGACTATTTAGTAATAAGTTATATTTCAATTTATACAATCGAGGTGAGATTAAGTTGGACGCAAAATAAGGTAAGCAAACTAAGTAATACCGTGATCGCTGTAGGTGAAATCTTAAATCTCAGACATCGATTGTGACATCAGAGATAGCTTCCCAGTCCTCCATGTTTTCGTAGGAAACGATGCGCGTTTGCGAAAGAGTACGTCTTTTATAATTTCTCGATTGCTGCTCTCTTCAAGGATTATTTAGTGTTATTGCAATCTTTCTTCCAAGATCTCGACATCTGCACTCATGGACTCAGTATCAAGTTAGATGACGGGCCCTAGTACCAGTTTAAATGACATTCCCCTAGTGAAATTAAAATATGCTTCACATAAGTACTCAATGTGTAACTCACATAATTGTGTTTTTTTCTCTACTTTATACAATTACAGATCCTAATTACTATAAAACAGTCAAAGGATTTTTAAATTTTTGAGTCTTGAACAGACTGGCAAAAGCAGTGAAAAGCTTTTATCATATCCTGAAGCCCCTTTTGACATCGATATTGGTACCAAGTATCAGGTTACCTCCCACGAGAGAGCCCTGCTACATTCATAGGTGTAAGTAATAAAAATGTAAACTCAAATCAAAGATGAAAAGTGGTAAATCCAGTCTCCTTATTCATTCCCCACCGTCTATATTATTATGAAAACATAATCATTGCTATTTCTACTATTACTTTTTACGGTATGATAATTTAAATGAAGGTAATACATAATCATTGCTATTTCTACTATTACTGTGTGTATGTATTACAGTGTTAATGTTTACATCGTTATGTTTTTCCGACTTATAATTTGAATACAAGTTGTATGAGGTATTTCAATTTTTTAAAATAGCACTATTTTATTTGCACTCTTTTTATTTTTCACATTAGGCTTGGCCAATTGATGAAGAGGAAGACATCAGGAGCCAAGTTCAGTTTATAAGTCGAGTGATTAGCGATCCAAGTAATTCTTTCGGAAACAGGAAACTTAGGAGACATGCACGTTCCGAAGTAAAACGAAGATGTCTTATGTTATACCTTTTATTGGAAAGCAAAACCGTAGATCGAATTGAAAAAGAAACAACCTATAACAATGCCGTAAGGAACATTTATGAGAGATATAAGCAAAGCTACATCGCTGCAGCTCAACTAGTGGATGAATGGCGATCTAAGAGAAGAAACTACATGGAAAAACTAAATCAACTCATAGAAGATTCGGACAAGAAATTCAAAATGTTTTCTTACTTGAAGTTAATGACATCATCCGTTGAGTTCTCGGGAACTATTATTGGAGAGTTGCTCCTTGGTTCGGAATCTGGATGGGACAAAAAAGCGCTGGATCTTGCATACAGTTTCGGACTTTGTGGTACCATATGTTCGACGTTCGAGTTAGGTCGAACAAAACAAATTCTACTTTGGGCTTCTGCGTTCGTTCGGAATGATCGATCACATTTGGAACCATTTGTACAATGGTTCAGAGATCAAGACTTAGACAATGTGATACTAAATTTGTTTCCCCATGGTATAGACATGGAAATAGTACGACAAATTCAAGAAACACAGGATCAAGAGAGCCATAGAATAAACATTTTCATGTCTGCTTTAATTTCGAATTTACGGGAAGACCCTAATCTTTCTCAAAATGTTGATTTCCTATTTAGTCTCTATCTGTTTGCCAATAGCAACTTAGCTTCGATGTGGTGGTACAAGTAAGTAAAATTGATCTTTCGTTTATAAAAGATAAGTTAGGATTTCTTATGAATTTAACGATCATTTAGTTTATTGTAAGACGGTTGTTTGATAAAAAATATCGTCATTAATAAATCCCTGTATACATTGTACACATCTCCGTTCCATCTAAAGATACACCTTTCTTAATTCTCAAAAACTATATACGCCGATTACAGGCCGCAATAAATGTATACATACTATTCACATATCTAGTCATTTTTTAAAACAATCTGCAATTACGAATGTAATCTGTTTTGCAAGTCGTAAGTATTCTTATTTTTGATGAGTACCAAAAGGATAAGATCCATAATTATCACCAATAAAGTATGCGTTTCAAATGTTTTACGTGAGGCGATGGTTTGATCATTAATTAATTACTTAATTATTGATACTTTTTGGGATGCGTTGTAGAGTCATACCCCGCCATTAATTAATCATTATAAATTATTCCAAATATTTTACCATCCATGTTTGCTTTCTAATGATGTATTATTCTGTATAGATGGAAGCTATTCCAATCATGAAACTTTGTATGCGTCTTTCAACGATTGCAGAGAGCCAAAACTCTGACACTTATTTCCAAAAGCTTAAAAATATAATAATTCCAAAAAGAAGTAGACTTTTTATTTCTTAGATATCATCAATTATAGAATATAATAATCCAAGCTGTTTCGTTTCATTTTGTGATGTAACTTTTAATATGGAACTTAAATTTTATTATTAGTTTATTTTATGGTTTAATATTATTAGTATTGATATTTAAATTTTGTAAGGATGTCAGTGTGATGTAGTAGATTCAAATAAGTAGACTATATAGTTTGAAACTTATTTACCAAAATTCTATGTACATTAACAGACGCCGTGGCTCTAAAATAACGATAACTGCGGAAAGTTTCTGTGTTCGTACAAAATTTGTGGTAAGGCAGTCATAGTCCAGCCAGTAGGGCTCAAAAACTGTTGTTACCTGGAAAGTTCTGAGGGAGTTTTGATATTCTGTATGTCCATGTTTTTCGGGGTGCTGAACACGAATCTGAGGTTTTCATCTCGAATTTTTGCCGGAAATGCTTTTTTTTTTCATTAAAGAAGTTGAAAATTCTGTTTTTCCAGTTTTTTTTATATAACCTTTTTCGCTTGATATAGGGAAATTCTAATTAAAAATCCGAAAACGAGAAAATTTCCTACAAAATGGTTGCGTACATTTTTTTGTGGAATAAATTATTGATGCACATAAGCAATGTCTAAAGTGCCTTAGTTAGATCTGTGACAATCAGTGGTCACTGTATACAGTAATTTCTTGCTTTATTGGTTTTAAAGGTTAATAAAAACACACACACACAAACAGTGAGTTATCAAACATTTATTCATAATGAAAACTGTGTATGAGATGTTGGTACAACACATTAAAGATATTTAAAAAAGGTAATAAAATTGAAAAAACTTAAGAAAAAGGTAATGATTAGTGCAGTTTTACATAAGTTTAGGCCCTTTTCTGGTAACTGGAGGATCTGGAGTCTGGGTCCTCTATTTACTGGACGTTTTCACAGGTTCCATTGCAGTTAGAACAAACAATGGAGCAATGAATGCCAGCTTTGCGGCAGCTACATGTCCCCATGCATCCCTTCTTACACCCACACCTAATAAGTTGCAAAACTGTTTGACGGGCTGGAGATTGGAGAGTAGTTATAGGTAAGACCATCTGCCGTTCTTCTCCATCCCCACTCTTCAGCAGGTTTTTCAACACCAATCCATTGCTAAATTTGGTAATAGGCTCTGTATGAGTGTTGTTTCACAGCTTCTCTTGTGGGTGGTAATGAAGAAAGATTTGATTTAATCGTGAAGGCTGATTTTACAAAACAATGGTACCGCCACTGATCCAGAGAGGACTGAATTTGACAGCCGTACAATGCCAGAAAGAATTCTTCACCACATCGTTCGATCTCGTCTTGTGTAGCATCTGCAGAGACGTAACTAGGCTAGTTTCCACCCGGGACAAGAACTCGCCTTGGCACCCCCCTCCCACCGACCAACCAAACCAAAACCCTCCCTGATAACACTTGATATCGCCCCACGACACATTAATTCCTCTAGTCCAAATTTTTTTTCTACAACGTAGATGGTAAATGCTTGATTTCAAAGGTAAATAGATTAATTTGCAATAATTTCATTTTTAGTACAAGATAAAATACCAAATTAATTCTATATTTTATTGATAAATAATCTGAGAGTAGCATGTTTGGTTCATTCTTTCACATTTATCATAATCTCTGCAAATGAAATGAAAAGGTTTATCAATTGATATCGGGATATGTGTGGGCTGAATCAAAATCAACAGACTGTTGCTTTAGAATAGGATATTTAATTACGATAAATAGTACTAATATTAGGAATAATAGATTTTACTCAAGTTATTATCTTGAGTATTATACTTAGACATTTTACACAATCTCTTAATCTATTGATAAAATGCGAAAAAAATTAATTTAAACACAGACAGCTTGAACTAAAACTTAACTTTACGGGCTTTTTTGGCAGCAAACGTTTTTACAATGTCCTCAAAAGATAGCTTTGAAGCTAACTTGTGCTCTATTGATATGATGCTCAGGTTGGTTAGTCGTTGTTGTCCTGTTAAGTTTCTGAGGTAATTTTTTATGATTTTTAGTTTGCTAAAACTCCTTTCATTTGAGGCGACTGAAACTGGTATTGTGAGGAAAATTCTCAACGCTGCCGTTATGTTGGGGTAGGCGTCTTCAAGTCCGTTCTTATATATTAACTTCAGAAGACCTGAGGGTGTGGCCGTTTTCATATTAGGGCTTAAATCTAAGGCATGATACTTAAAACTCTCCACTTCTATCTCCAGCTCGTCCCTGTCTAAGTCTTCTTTATATGTGGTAGCTAACTCAAGTGCCTGGTTTTTCAATTCTTCTCCATTCATTGTTTCAAGCCGAGCTCCGTTGAGGAAACCAAATAAATTATTCATGTTTTGGATGGCTTGAAACCTTTGCCTCAGTTCATTCAGAATCCGTTCTATTATTTGTATAATCAACAATCTGAATTTTTTTCTTCTGAGAATTCATGACTTTCATCTTCGCCCTTCTCATCAAACATCCACTTCTTCTTCCTCCTTCGTACCTCTTTAAAATAAGGATCTACGTTAAGCTTTCCTGCTATTTCTTTCGCTTCTCTCATTACATCAGTGGAACTGTTTGACCTTTCTGATTCTAATTCTGAGATCAGGCGGTTAATATGTTTTGCTGATCGATCGATAGTGATGTCCTCTCTTTGGAATAGTTTATTGACGATGTCAATGCGACTTAATTCCTTATACCAAAAACAGGAGATGACAATGAATTCAAACGCTTTGACATTTTTTAGAAGAGAAGTTGCTTCCATTTTTGTTTCAGCGGTTGTTATTAGGTTGGTCCTGAGATCATTTAGAGCATCTATTATTTTTCCTAGATTCTTATATATTACAGTTACAGCTTCCCTCTTAGTCGACCATCTGGTATAGCTTTGCAGTTTGAGAGATAGGGGAACATGCTTTACTAGAACCTCCCATCTATTGGTGGAGGAAGCAAAGAAATTGTACAGGCAATTAAGTATGCCAAAGTAGGACTCTGCCTTCGGTGACAAGTTAGCAGCATTCGCACTAAGTTTAGCGAATGTGGCACAAAATACGCCAAACTATTCACTTCCTGAATTCGAGATTGAACTCCTTTGTACATGCCGGCCATGTTTGACCCATTATCATAAGACTGCCCTCTGCAGTTCTTAATATCTAGGCCATCATTTTTGAGTTTTTCTAAAATCTCTTCCGAAAGAGCCAATCCAGTTTTCTCACTAACTATTACGAAATCAACAAAACTTTCTACTATCTCAGGACCATTTTCGATGATCTTCACATAACGAAGAACTTCAGACATTTGTTCTGAATGGCTTATATCGGGCGTGCAATCAAACATAATGGAAAAGTATTTTGAAGCTTTGATGTCATTAACTATATGTTCTCTTATTTTTCCAGAGATTATTTCTAAAAATTCATTCTGAATGTAAGGAGAAAAGTAGCTGACTTGTCCCTTCTTATGGCGAAGAATGTGCTCTCTTAGTTGAGGATGATAATGAGATACCAGTTCTATTGTGTTTAAAAACTTACCACATCTAGGGTCACCAAAGTCTAAGTGTTCATCAGAACCTCGTAATGGACTACCTTGTTTTGCTAAATGTATAATAACATCAATTATTACATACAAAACTCCTCTCCAGTGTGTTTCCTCTTGTGCTATTTGGTCCTGCAGCTCTTTATCGATACCAGAACCTTTATTTAAGGATAATTCCAAAGTTTTCCATGAGCAAAAACACTTTTTGTGGTTAAGTGAATTTTCATGCTCAGGAATCCTTTCACTCAACTTTTTCCACTGAGTGAAACCTTCCTCCTTGGCCAAAACAGAATTTTTTTGTTCAGAGAACATGCGAGAAAAAGGTTTGCATGGTACACAAAACAAAACATTTTTTGATTGACTATATGCTAGCCATGTTCGGTGTACCTTTAGGCCACCAGGCAAAATTTTGGTAAACCAGTCTTTGATTAAATTCCTACCATCTCTTAAGGTGTTACTTAGATCAGGCTCTACCTTCCCTTCGTCTAATAATCCTGATACTATAAAGCACCTTTCTGCATATGAAAAGGCTGCAGGCCACTTCCCCGGATCTCTTAGATCAAAATGAATAGCAGTCTCACCCTGGGTGAGGTCCTTTGTCGGAATTGTATAATCCGAAAAAAATGCCTTTGATGTTCGAGCGATAGTCCTAAAATGCTGCTCAGATACAGTGCCTGGTTGGAACTCATCTTCATCTTCACTGGTGCCTTGCGTTGCTGGAATTTGAAGCTCTTCCTGCTGGCTTCTTGCCATCTCAATCTCTGTCCCGGTTACACATTCTTCTTGAAATGAATGTTCTTCAGAATCCTCCTTACTTCTACTGCTGCCATCTACAAAACACAACAAAAGTAATTAGACATGTTTGATCAATGAGTAAATCTAGGTATGCGATTTCTGTGTAGGCTATTGCTATACTATTTTGAAATCCGAATTTGAGCGAATTTACTGTATGGCTGTATATTAGAATAGTGTTAATTGAGCGAAACGGTTGTATACTAAAATAGTGTGTTCGGCGGAAACATAACATTTATTGTTTTTCAAACGAATTGGAATTATTAGTTTTCTTTTTTGAGATATAAATGTGATTTTTTTCTTTTATAGGTCTATTTGTTCTGTTATATATTGTTTTATTTATTTCCAATTTCCATAAAAATATGTTTTTATATTCTGGTTACTAAACCGATATTTTTAGACTTGCTATACCTATCTAGTAATTCTGGGTTTTAGCAGTAGACCTTGTTCGCTCAGTCTGCTAAATGAATAAAAATACAAGCAGCAACGATTAATGTACCGCTTCTCCAAGGAAAGGTCCACAAACCACAAACAGATAATACAATAAATAGTAAAATAATTGTGACTCACATACTCCTACGTTATCTGTCACTCCACACGCAGTGCTGATTTAATACGCTAATACGCAATGGAATAATAAAAGTACTTATTGATAAACTTTGACGTAGTTTTGTGCAAGCAAAAGAATACAAAATACAATATAAATGAAAATGATTTTCAAGAAAAATAGTACTCTATCTAAAAATAGACCCTAAAAATGTTGTGTAAAATTAAGTATTAGGCCTAAACGTCACCCTAGTTCAGTTCTAGTGCAATACTTTTCTCTAATAATAAACAAAATAAGGAAGTAGCATTTAACAAATCCTTGTTACATTATTCAAATTAGTTAAACAATATCTTACCTTCTTTCTTCACGTCTATGACATTAAGCCAAGATGATAATAAGGACGAAGACTGGTGAGCTTCTTTTTCTCGTTCTTTAGCTCTTCTGAATTCTGCACCAGACGGTTTTTTGACATGTTTTATGTTTAAAAACGCATATCAAACAAAATTGAAATACATCACCGAGATAGGAATTTAAATACATACTTTTGCAAACGGCAAAACTGACAGAACAGAAATGCTACAAACTTGAAAAGAGATTCCCGGGTGAACGATTCAACTGGATTATGATCAGCTGAAGATAGTCGGGATTCATGGCATGTGGGTGGAGCGGGGGCGAGGTCGCGACTTTCCAAGGTCGGGTGGGGAGTACCCACGGTAAGAATAGCATTAGTCACACTAAAAATACATTCTCGCACACTTTGCTGCCCTATCCCTCCTCCTCTTATTTACTCACATCAAACTCATGCAACACTTTACACATTTAGCTCCTTTTATAGTTTTTGGTTTTTGTAGTCTGAGTTTTTCTTTTCATTTTTTATCATACGTAAATATCTATAGTAAAAGAAAATACTCGGCCAGTTTAGAGCGCCCCCCCCCCCAATCCGGCGCCCGGGGCATGTGCCCCGTCTGCTCCCCCCCCCCCCTAGTTACGTCTCTGAGCATCTGGACTTCTAAACACATCAATGACTTCCAGCAAGTTGGGATTTTTCTTCAGCGTTGATAAATCCTTCATCTTACCTTTCCCATGCTTTCTTCAGCTGAAGTTGTGTCACAGTCCCCCTAAAGCATAGAGGGACAGCAGGCTTTTGGCAATAGTGGTATCACCTACTGCACTTGTGGAATCGTAAAGCCGTTTCGAAATTTTTTCTCTCTCTGGTTTCAGAAAGTATATTTTTGATGATGTAGTTTCGGTAGAGGAGATTGGCAGAGATATCAGTAATGCCAACAGATCTACATCTCCTCCTACAACTACAACAGATTTCACCTCTGTTGTCAAGCCTATTGCTGTGTTAACAATAAGTACGTCAGCATCCTCTTTGGATTCCTTACACTGAATCTCAGCTGAGGAAAATTTTTCCATAAGCATTCTGATCAAGTTCCCTTTGTTAGAGTTGGCCAAGAAATTTTCTTGTGAAATGGTAAGCACTACATTGTCATCAATAACGATGTGTGTTGAGGCATGCTTGTGAGACCTTTTTCTTTCAACATATTTTGTGCCCCCATCATTCGACTTTTCTTGATAGCCATCAAAAACAACAGTGGTAGTAGTACCGTATTTTGTTACTACATGTGTGATATACGTGTCAAAAATTGTGGGAAAACAGCCTCCTCTGCTCCACGGTACTCTGTGTAGCAGGAATCCTCCATCAATTATAAAAACACAGTTGGTTGCATCCAAATTGTCTTGCTGGGGGATGTTTTGGATGCTTAGTACAACGCAGGTTTTGTTCCTTTTCTCATCCCTTCTTCAGTGAAGAGGGATAATCGGTAGGGGGAGCAAGCTCGTACTAAAAGACTCATCCAGTTCTATGTCGGATCGTTTTAAAATACACTGCTGGCCACCCAATTTGCAACACCAAGAAAGACAAGAGATATCACAACAAAATTTATTTTGTAGATAACATGTTGACCAAGTATCAAATGATTAAATTTATAGACTTCTGTGAAGTGTGGTTCCTGCCAAAATCAGTAGCCAGAGTAGCCGCCATTGTTGGTGTCGCGAATGCGAGTCTGCTATCGTTTCTGCGGACTGATCGCGCATGCGCAAAACGGAAAAACAGCCAGAACATTCTTTAACTTTTTAGAACTCTCGGATTGAGCGGGAGAAAATGTGTTGTTTCTGTTAAAATTGTAAATATAATGTAAATATATCGGCGCAATTAAAGAGTAGCGAAATTTATACCATGTGTTTTCATTTGATTTGAGCTTCTCTGTGAATGAATATACGTATACTAAGTTTCAGCGAAAGAATGGATAATACAAAAGCATCATAGAATTCCATCTTTTTTTGCCCAGCCCTAGAAAAGAGGGTAAGAATTCAAGAAAAAGGGTGAGTGAACTTCTCACATCTTTTATTATATTTTAGATGAATTTTAACCTCTTTGAAGCAATATTTCATGGCGCCCGAACAGGGACTTGGACAAAATCGAAAGTGAATATATTTGAGTGATATTGATGCCTTTTGTTTATTTGTATGAACTTTTGCAATTCTCCCTCAATATTAGAAGTATTGATTTATTATAAAATTGAAATATTCGCAATTTAAAAACGACCAGTATAGAATTTTGTGCAAAGGAACTGGCCGACATGGAATTTGCGAAATCGAAACGTTCAGTTATACGTCAACTTACTACCAAATTAATTAATAAAATTGAAGGGAAACTATCTGAAAATGTTGTTGAGGATGAATTGCATGTGTTATTAGAACAACTTTCTCTTAAAGAAGTTGAACTTAGTAAAGTAAACAGTGAAATTGAAGCATTAATTTTGGATGTTAAGGACATTGAAGAAGAAATAGTTATTAGTAATGACTACAATGAGAAGCTAATTGTGTGTAAAGTGCAAATAAAAAGAAAAATTGAGAATTTAAGAACAAGTTTGATACCTACTGTTACTGATCCGAATAAAATGGCTCAAGGTAAAAGTATTATGTCTGTTGGAAGAATGCCAGAAAGTTCTATAATTAAATTACCCACGATCACTATTGAGAAATTTAACAATGATCCTGGTGATTGGCAACGATTTTTCGATCAATTTGAGTCGGTTATCCATAAAAATAGAGATATTGCTAATGTCGATAAATTTAACTATCTAAAATCGTATTTAACCGGATCAGCAGCCCATGCAATTCAAGGTTTCTCTTTAACCAATGATAATTATCAAGTTGCTCTGGATACTTTAAAAGAGCGTTTCGGAAAGAAAACGTTAGTGATTAATTCACATTTAAATAAACTTTTGTCTTTAACCCCAGTGAAAAGAATTACAGATATTCACGCACTGCGAAAATTATATGACACATGTCTGACACAGGTGCGTAACCTTGAATCGCTCAGTTTAAATCCTGAAAATTATGAAGCATTATTTTGCCCTATTCTCATCAAATTATTGCCTCCAGAAATTGTAATTGAAATTGCTAAAAATTGTGGATCTGAAGATATTTGGAAAGTTTCTGAAATGTTGGATATTGTAAAATTAGAATTAGAGTCACGTGAGAAAGCCCAATTTTTGGTTCAAAACCATCTTTCAAATGACAAAGGATTTTCGCATCACACCACTTCGTATGACGCTAAAACGAAAGAGTTCGAGTTGCCTGCCAGACAGAATAGAAATTTTGGCTATCGTTCTTTTACACCTAATAAAAATGTGCCCACTGCGTCAGGATTATTAAATGATACCAGTAGAAGGGTTAATAAATGTGTGTTATGCAGTGATGAAACCCATTCTTTGCAGGAGTGTAACACATTTAAAAATAAGTCTATGAAAGAGAAAAAGGGATTTCTATCAGAACGAGGTTGTTGCTTTATTTGTTTAAAACCTAGACATCTCGCCCGAGACTGTAAGTGTTATGTAAGATGTTCAGAATGTCAGAAAAGACATTTCTCTACTATGTGCCCAGAATATGTCAACAAAACTGAACGTCACGAAGATGTTCCCAAGCATAAAGCGAGTGATAAAACCCAAGCCTTGGCTAACAAAACTTGCAACCAAGATGTATTAATGCAGACTTCATCGGTAATCTTAAAAAATAATGATAAAGAGATCCTTATAAGATGTTTGTATGATTCTGGAAGTCAGCATTCGTACCTTTCAAAGCAGATAGTTCAGGATATTGGTTATCAGTCTTTGGGACAACAAGAAATGAATCACAGTCTTTTCGGGGGGTCGGAAGAAACTAGAACCCATGAGCGGTACAAAATATTTTTAAGCAATCTTTCAAAAACTTTTTCATGTAACTTTGAAGTGTTTGACCAAGAAAAAATATGCGCAGAGATCCCAAAAATTACAGATGGTCCCTGGATTATAGAAGCAAAACGCTGCGGAATAGAGTTTTCAGATCATAGTACTAAAACAGGGAACAATGAAATCCACTTGCTAATTGGGGCAGATATTATTGGGAAGCTTTTCACTGGAAATTTTAAGCTTTTATCAAGTGGCCTCGCTGCAATTGAGACTCATTTAGGGTGGACTTTGATGGGGAAGGTTCCAGAGTCTAGGGGAACTGGCAACACTTCTTTACTTGCCATTTCCTTACATGTTAAAAGTGAAAAATTGAAAGACCTTTTGGAACTAGACGTACTTGGAATAAGAGATCCCATCGAGAGAAAAAAAGCCGAAGATTTAAACCAAGAGGCTTTAGACTTATTTAATAACACGGTGGATAGAGATTCAGATGGAAGGTATATTGTCTCACTACCTTGGATTGAAAATCATCCGACACTTTCTACTAATCGAGAACTAGCGGAAAAAAGACTTAAGTCAACGGTTCATAACTTGAAGTCCTCTGAGAATTTAGATGCGTATCAGAAAGTGTTCGAAGAATGGGAAACTGAAGGAATCATAAAAACGATTCCTGACTCGGGTGCAAATGAAGGTCACTTTTTACCTCATAGAGCTGTGATTCGTCAAAGTTCTACTACTAAGATAAGACCTGTTTTTGATGGCTCTGCAAAAGAGAAACACTCCTTATCATTAAATGATTGCTTAGCCAAGGGTCCAAACCTGATAGAACTGATACCCTCTATATTGCACAGATTCAGAAAGGGTAAAATAGGCGTCAGTGCAGACATCAAAAAAGCATTCCTTCAGATCAGCTTAAAAGAGAAGGACAAAAACTTTTTGAAATTTCTCTGGTATAAAGATGGTGATTATAAACAGCTGCAAGTTTATAGGCATTGTCGAGTGGTTTTCGGCATTAATGCTAGTCCATTCCTGTTAGCGGCGACCTTGTTGCATCTTTTAAACGAAGTAGAAGAGCCTCTCAGACATACAGCTGAAAAGCTGAAGAATTCATTCTACGTCGATAATTGCGTAACCAGTGTAGATTCGGAAGAAGAATTACAAGAATTTATTGCCAATTCTAGAAATATATTAGGGTCAGCGCAATTTGACCTACGAGGTTGGCGGTACAATCTTCCTGTTAAAGACAACATAGCAGGTAAAAGCATAGGACTCATGGAAGACCAAAAATCATCTGAACCAATTTTGGGGCTGCAGTGGCACATAGAAGATGACAGGCTTAGCTTGATGAGTTTTGAAGAAAAAAGCGATCCAAAGAAGATCTCTAAAAGATTTGTTCTTTCTGAAGCCAACAAAGTATTTGATCCTATAGGATTTACCGCTCTGGTTACTCTCCTGCCTAAGCTAATGCTGCAAGAGTGTTGGAAACTAAAGCTCAAGTGGGATGATGAACTACCCAAAGATATGAAAAAGAAATTTACAAAATGGAAAGAACAACTAGAAGTCTTGAAGAAAATAAGAATCCCGCGTAAGCTCTCACCTCATGACATCCAACTTGGTGAATCAAGTCTCCACATATTTTGCGACGCAAGTAAATCAGCTTATGCCACCTGCATCTTTCTTAGAACATCCTACAATGACGAGGTGTCTTGCCAACTAATACAAGCCAAGACGAGAGTAGCTCCAATAAGAGAAGCAACTATTCCAAGACTGGAGTTATTATCCTGTGTTATCGGAGCAAGGTTGGCAAACACCATACTCAAAGAACTAGAGGTAGAGAACTTGAAAACCTTTTATTGGTCTGATTCAGTAAATGCGCTATACTGGATTAGAAGAAATGAAAACTGGGGAACATTTGTGTACAATCGAGTACAAGAAATTCGGCTTCTAACGAATCCTGAGGATTGGAAACACATATCCGGTACTTTAAATCCGGCTGATCTACCGTCACGGGGATGCACTGCTGAAAAATTGAAGATAGGTCGCTGGTGGGAGGGACCAAAGTGGCTGGCACAACCTAGTGATAAATGGCCAGTCTCGGATGCGGGCCCGGATTTTGATGTTGTCAATTTGGAAAGACGAAAAACAGTAGTATCGGCTACCAACATTGAATCAGAGAGTCTAGCATTTTGTACTAGAATTTCAACTTACAACCAAATAATCAGAATCATGGCATGGATTTTTCGTTTCTACAGAAATGCCAAAGTCAAGATCGATGAAAGAAACTATGGTGGTCTGAATGTTGAAGAGATCGAGAAAGCTGAAAAAACAGTATTGAAACAAGTTCAGAGACAAAGCTTTGGGGAAGACTGCAAAACAAGAATATCAAAAATGCAAACACTACTAGATTCAGATGGCTTGTTAAGAGTCAAATCTAAAATTAGCATGAGAAAGGATTTAGAAAACTTTCGTTATCCCATAGTTCTTCCTTCAAAACACCATATTGTAGATAAACTAGTTTTGAATAAGCATGATGAATTCTGCCATGCAGGTCTCCAGATTATGATGTCTACTCTACGCGAGAAATACTGGATACTTAGGAGTAGGAAAACCATAAGACGAGTTCTCAGTGGATGTATCAAATGCAAGAGATTTACTGTTCGTCCTACGGAAACTCACGAGGCGCCTCTTCCTGAAGATCGAGTTAGAGAAGCCCAAGTTTTCGAAGTTGTTGGTGTTGACTTGTGCGGCCCTTTGTTTTTAAGGAATAGTACTAAATGTTGGATCGTGCTATTTACATGTGCTGTATTTCGAGCCATCCATATCGAATTAGTTACTTCTTTATCGACAGATAGTTTTATTCAAGCTCTCAGAAGATTCATCGCCAGAAGGGGCCGGCCAAATACTATTTACTCCGATAATGGGACAAATCTAGTTGGAACATCCAACGAGTTGAAATCGGTTGACTGGAAAAGATTACAAGACTATGCTTCAGTGAAGAACATCAATTGGAAGTTCAACCCTCCTTCTGCACCTTGGTGGGGTGGATTTTGGGAACGTATGATTGGCATGTTAAAGAACATACTTAGAAGAGTGCTGGGTAAGGCTTGTTTGCAGTATGAAGAGCTCTACACGATTCTTTGCGATGCCGAAAGTGTTATTAATGCAAGACCATTAACGTATATTTCTGAAGACAGTGATGATCTTATAGCTCTGACTCCTGCCATGTTCTTACAGGAAATCAAGGAGACAGGAGTTCCTGACATAGATCTGATCGATGCCAACAAGAGGAATAGGCGATTTGTTTATAAACAAAGGCTACGTGAGGAGCTTAGGAAACGCTTTAGAATCGAATATCTAGGCCAACTCAGAGACTTTTCCAAGGTTCGAAGGGAATTTGACATTGGAGAAGGAGACATAGTCCTAGTTGGTGACAATAATTCTAAGAGGTCCAACTGGCCATTAGATAAAGTTGTGAAGTTGTTTCCTGGGAAAGATGGTAAAGTTCGAGTCGTCGAAGTTAAAACTCAGACAGGATCCCTCTTACGGCCTGTCCAGAGATTATACCCTTTGGAGATTCGAGAAAATGAAAAACCATCAATTCCTAAAAGAGATTTGCCACCGACTACGAAAGATCAGGAACCTGATACCTCTTCTGTGGACGTATCTGATGCTGCGCCCAACCAACTAGAAACTACAAACCCAGATAAAAGTAGAATTCGAATATCAAGGTTTGGACGACGTTTAAGACCTGCCCAACGTTTGATTGATTCCTGAGTTTCATGAACCTGAAACTCAGGGGTGGGAGGATGTCGCGAATGCGAGCCTGCTATCGTTTCTGCGGACTGATCGCGCATGCGCAAAACGGAAAAACAGCCAGAACATTCTTTAACTTTTTAGAACTCTCGGATTGAGCGGGAGAAAATGTGTTGTTTCTGTTAAAATTGTAAATATATCGGCGCAATTAAAGAGTAGCGAAATTTATACCATGTGTTTTCATTTGATTTGAGCTTCTCTGTGAATGAATATACGTATACTAAGTTTCAGCGAAAGAATGGATAATACAAAAGCATCATAGAATTCCATCTTTTTTTGCCCAGCCCTAGAAAAGAGGGTAAGAATTCAAGAAAAAGGGTGAGTGAACTTCTCACATCTTTTATTATATTTTAGATGAATTTTAACCTCTTTGAAGCAATAGTTGGAGATCACCGCTGCCACACGCCTCGGCATTGATTCAAAGAGACTTTGGATGTGTTCTTGGGGTACAGCAGACCAAGCAGCTTCCACACGTTGCCAAAGTTGATCTGGTGTGGCAGCTGGGGATGTATTCTGGGTCAATCGTTGAGCAACCATGGACCACATGTTTTCTATCGGCGAAAGATCCGGAGAGCGAGCTGGCCAGGGAAGCAATTCAATCTGGCGATTGACGAAGAACCCTTGGACAATGCGTGCCACGTGTGGTCGCGCATTATCCTGTTGAAATATGGCTGTGGGCAAGCCCTGAAGGTAAGGAAGGACAACTGGCTCCAACACCTCGGAGATGTAGCGCTGGCTGTTTAAAGTACCGGCAATGCGTACTAGAGGAGTGCGAGAGTGATATCCAATACCGCCCCATACCATAATACCTGGTGCAGGACCAGTGTGACGGTGCATAACGCAGCTGTTCAGCATCCTCTCTCCACGGTGTCTCCAGACTCGAATCCGACCATCGTGGTGTTGCAGACAGAAGCGTGACTCGTCAGTAAAGACAATTTCATTCCATTCTGCCGTCCATATCCTTCTTTCATCGCACCATTGGCGGCGGAAACGTCTGTGGTTCTGCGTCAAGGGTAGACGAAGCAATGGACGTCTTGCGGACAGACCACTCTGCTGTAAACGGCGTCGAATGGTACGCGCAGACACTGGATGATGCGGTACAGACTGAATATGCTGTGCTATGGTTCGTGATGTGGCTGAGCGATCCGTCACTGCCATACGCACAATATGTCTGTCATCACGTGAAGTGGTGCACTGAGGTGGATGCGATCGAACACGTCGGTCCGTCGTACCCTCCTGCATCCAACGATTACATATCCGCATTACAGTTGTTTGGTTTCGTCCAACACGACTACCGATTTCCCTGAAAGATAATCCACAATCTTGGTAGGCCACTATCCTTCCTCTGTCGAACTCGGATACTTGATCAAAAGATGATCGCTGTTTTCTACGAGGCATAATTGATCGTTTTTTTGAAAAAACCACAAGAAAAACACAATTGCCGTACTTGAAATCGTCGAAATCTCCAAGCCTTAAATAGCGCTTTGAAGTGGCGCCACAGGCGCGCGTGATGTGCGTCTGCGCTGAAATTCTAATCATTTGCATATCTCACCTCCGCTAATGCATGTTGTAAATTTCATATTATTTGCATGCTTCCTTCAGGGTGTTGCATTTACGGTGGCCAGCAGTGTAATTATGCGTTGAAAAATTGAAGTAGGGTTAACTGGTATGGTTTCTCCTTCGATAATAGCAGAAGTCATTAGACTGAGAAGCTTTACTCTGTCATTACGTTTGAATTTAATCGAGGAAAAATCTTTTCCTATGATCCGGCCGATACCAGATTCACCCACTTCTTGGACAATGTGGCAGTTGATCCTTCTGTCCTCAATAATGCCTGTGCTTACAGACATGAGCTCTTTCATATCGGGGAAAGGAAAGTGTTGTCGCATCCAACCTGTTAACTTTGCCACATCCTTATTGTCACGGGGCCGCGGTGGCCCGGTTGGAAGAGTAACGGACTTGCAACCGAAGGGTTGCGAGTTCGAATCCAGCCAAACACCGTCGTGTACAAAGGGGGCTGGTGCACGTTAAATCTGTCGTGGCCTCAAATGTCCTCACGTTGGCGTGGTGTGGAAGTTTGGAGAGTGGGGTGCCAGCTCAGGTGTTGCCTCGTCATCTGACCGTGGTTCAAAATTACGTGGTGTTGTCCTCGGATCTTTCCCTTTGGGATTGATCCCGGACCGTCACCAATAGCCCATTGTGTTGCTCCAGTGTGACGTTAATTGAAATCCCCCCCCTTATTGTCACGATTAATTTTGGAGCTCCAGATGTTACTTAGAGGTTGTGAAAGAGACATTACAGAACTGCTCTATCTCATCGCATACGTTCTGCAAAGTAATCGATCCAAGGGTCCACATTGACAACACACTTTCTGACACACCTCTCTGAGATGTAGCTCCCAATCCCCTGTTCGTTCAGCTCCAATAAAATTTTTCAAAAGGGAGGCCATGTAAAAGTACTGGACCCACAATTTTCCACATCCACGTTGCTCTGACTTTTTCAGGTAGTCCTCAAATGCAGCTACTAATTTTTTATCACAACCTTCCTGACCTGCAATTAACAGTTTTGGGCTACCTAATTCAGGGAACAATAGCTGTTCCAAATCAGCTGATAGTTGTGGTGTGAAACTGACTCACTCCATTAATAAAACAGCAATAGAAAAATGTGTGAAAAATGAGAGTGTGGGTTCTTACTGCCCTAGCATAGGCATGTCCTGATATGATTTTTTCAATTGAATTAACAGCATATATAGTACTGAACAGTTCCTTCCCTCCCCAACCCACTTCCCTCCATAATATAACCAATTGCCCCCATGTAGGACATTAATAGGTGGAATCCTCCAAGCCTGACAACTACATTCTCGAACTCACAGGATGCATTGCAATTTGAGACAATCTCTCTAGCCTTTATGTAAAGGGGTTGAGGTGAGATGTTACCTGACTCATAAAACCACTCCATCCAGGGAAGTCAGGCGACTTCCACTTGCCATACAGCAAGTGAAGAGCAGAAAGTACTATACTGGTTGAATGAGAAGGTGAGTCTTCAAGGCTTCAATGGTGATGGCTCTCAAACCAATGCTCTCTTTGCTATTCTAACTTTCCAAATGAACTGCACCAATCTTCCCGAGAACAACAGCTGGTGGGATTTTTTTAGACGGTCAATTTTTTCATCTGGCATCAGCAGCCACTAAATCAGACACATGTTCTCTACGCTTGATAATTGCTTCACCCCAATCATCTTTACATTTGCGAGCAATATTCACAATACTATCCTTCATATCCAATTTACGGACATTGTACACCATTTCACGCTCACTCACATGAGTACTGCTTGTGCATCAAGAAATTCTGATGTTATCTCTTTAGCACATAAAAAGCAGTGAGTTTTGAATGAAAACGTGGGAGCTGAAGATCTTGTTATTTGATGGGAACATCCAGCAGCCTACGTAGGTGAGCTGCAATAATTTTTTCATTATTGTATAATTTTCGGCATTTATCATGAACTGTAACATTCTTGAGTCTTGCCAAAAGTCTGTGTTTACCGTCCTTCCTGTTTACACTTGACTCACAAAACATTTTTATTCCTTTCTCTTTCACCTCCACGAGTTTAGATTCACTTCCTTCTAACCTTTCATCACAAATGAAATACTGTGACATGAGGAACAGCAAATAATATAATAATATAAGGTACTACACACTGACCCTTCCTCCCTGTACTGGGAAAAGGGCAATGAAACAACTGAACACGACGTGCAGGGAGAACACAGTGGTGTGGGTTCCTCTCCCATGATGGGGTGGAGGGGGGTTTATCTGATTCAAAAAAAGGGGACCGAAAACAAAGAGATAGATGGGGAGGGACAAACGAGGGAGAATGCCAAGGTCACCCGTCGCCGAGTGTAAAGGGAGCTCTAAAAAATAAAACTGGAGTGGAGGTTTCCTTTCTCATTTTTCTCATACTTGTACTTCCTCTATTTGGAATCCTACGAAAAAATGTATGAACCAATTTCATAGGAAATTTTCTCTAGTTTTCAGATTTTCAATCAGAATTTTGCTATGTCAAACCAAAAAGATTATATAAAAAAACTGAAAAAAAAACCCAGGATTTTTTAACTTTTTTAATGAAAAATGGTGTTTCCGGCAAAAATTCGAGGTGGTAAACCTCAGATTCGTGTTCAGCACCCCGAAAAGCATGGAAATACAGAATATCAAAACTCCCTTAAAACGTTCCAGGTAAAAACCCCTATTGCCTGGACTATAAGGTAAAAGATCGGCATACAGATAGCCGAAGAATTCTTAACTCGAATATTTCTAACGATAACAAGTACACAAATTCTAAAGATATCTTTTTAAATGTTGCCACAAGTGGCGTCAAAAGAATAAAAATTGCAAACGATTCTTAACTCTTCGCAAGCCAAGATATCAATGCGCGCGCAAACGATAATCATTTGGCATTCGCACAAACGAATCATCCGGCACTCTCACACAAAGGCAGAGAAAAAGAAATTTGGCAAAATATAAATTTTTATTCGATTCCTTCAAAATGAACTTAATGTGATAATTTTGTATTTTTCCCTCAGAATCTCTCAAAGGAGATGTGCCTTCATTGAAAACTTCAACAGTTCGGTCATGCTAATTGGCGATGCAGTAAGTCAGATGAAATCTATGTTATCCCAAGGCATTCCAGCCTTCTTAGTTGAACAACAGCGCCTCACAAGTATCCCAGTGCAGAATAGAATTATGCTTAACCTTATTTCGATGTTTCATTCATGCATGGATCTGACGCATGGTAGTAAATCAGAGATTTCTGCACGCTTAAGGAGACTCAGAAGCAACATGATAGATGAGTGGTGTGATGTGCAAACAACTGTAACACTGATGAGTAACTGCTTATACATCAATTAAATTATTTATATTAGAATAATTATTATCACAGAAGTAAATTTTTGTGTGGATTTGGAATTTGATTCCATGATGTATGATGGAGAATGGTGATTGTGAAAGGACATTAGAAATGGGAAGTCTTTCTGAATTTTCGATATTTTTTGATATGTAAATAATCAAATGTAACATGTTTATGTATTTTGGATTTGAATTAGCGAGTTTTAAATGTTTTTTTATTTAAATATATTTTTTATTTTCAATATCAAACTGATGTTACATATTTAGAAAAGTTTCATGATTAAAACAGATTTGTGCCCGGTTAAAGAAATTCAGAAATAGCGTGATGGCTGAGCGATATGATGTAGAAAGAACTGTAACACTTATGGGTCACAGGAAATACCTCAATTAAATCATTGTGTTTAAATAATTACAATAATATAAAATTATTTTTTATTGATTTATAATCTGATCCTATGGATTGTGTTGGAGAATGGTGATTGCGAAAGGACATTACAAATGGGAAGTCTTTCTAGATTTTCGATGTTTTGTGATATGTAAATAATCAAATGTAACATATTTATGTATGTTGGATTTGAATTAAACGAGTTTTTAAATGTTTTTATTTAAATATTTTTTTTCAACACCAAACTGATGTTACGTATTTAGAAAATTTCCATGATTAATACACAATTATCTGTAAGAAAAGATTGAAACAGGATAAACAACTAAAAAGTGCTATATTAGACAGATTAGAAACTTCGTTCAATTTATTTTTCCCAGTTACATTGCGTTTTCAGTGTTTACACATTATTTCTATGATGACTTGAACATCAGATTTTTTAAGAGATTTCTGCTGTTTGAATTTTAAAATGTGAAGTGTTTGAAGTTTGCTACATATAGACCCTTACATATTTTCTTCTTAGACAGTACAATTTAAGGGATGTTGGTAGATCGAATATATATCAACAATGTTAATTTACTTAATCTCTATTTCTTTAATGATTATACTTTTCTATGGTTGATGATAATACTTTTCTAATGGTTATACTCAAGGTACAGTTTTGAATTTTTTTTTGCACGCTCAATACCTTTACCTCGATTTGCATACTGAAGTGAGGATGTAGTATTATGTTCATACACTTAAAAACATATAAATAAAATTATTCAGAAAATCATAAAATTATTCTTTTAATTGTTCTCTAAAATTGTAAAATAAGTAATTACCTTACATAACAACGCTACCAGTTCAATGAAACCTACGATGCTTGCAGAACATGGTGGAATGAAGTTCACTCACTTACAAGGTTAAAATGATTTCTTCGAAAATATACCTCGAAGATAGACAATAATAAACATTAAGAATTTCGAGCTAGTCTGCAATTTAAGTTTAACCCCTTTCAAGTGAAGTGGGTTCATCGCAAAACCAGGATTAAAAATTTCTGGTGATATACTGGTTTTTTTTTGGTTTACCACGTGGCAGGTGATCAATAGAGTAAAATTTGTTCAAATAAATTCAACGACTAATTGAATAGAAATTTAGCCGGTACATTACCAAGTTGATTGAAGTGTCTGTGCTTGAAAGGGTTGAGTTTATTATTTTTTATTTCCAACGCATCAGACTATTACAGATACAAATCCTTCAACCATAACTGAGTTTATTATTAGTTTTAGTTACATTTTAAAGCTTGTAATAGGAGTTTAAACAAAAATGAAGAATCATTTAAAAGAGAGAAAGATAGACTCCTATTTTATCAAAGTTACAAAGTATCAGCTAACTATTTTTAAAACTTTACGGACCAAGTGGTATATCTAACAAAGGATAAACTGTATTCACAAGGTATAAAGTTGACTACACTGGAAATTTTCCTTAGATCTGGAGTACAGAAATCAATCACTGGAAATATAAATTATCTAGAGGGGATAGAGTCACCGTTGTAACAGATCTTGATGATCCATTCCTTGACCAGTCCTTGAACGCAGAATTGAAGAACACCAACTCTTGAAATACTTGTATACACATGTGTTACTCCACAGAACGTACTCCTTGTTTCTTCGATGCACAAAATACAACCTTTAATACATATAGACAGATCCAGACTTCAGCAATAGTCCTATTAATCCTATCCAATTTTTTCCAAAATCAAAATGACGCTGCGTCACCTCTTGCCGATTCGAGAAGACATGTAAGTTCCTTCACCGATTTTGGACGGTTGTTGCACCCCTTAATTCGGCGATCCAACTCGTCCCAGAGTTCTCGATAGGGTTCAGGTCTGGGCTCTGAGCAGGCCAGTTCATTCGGTTAACCCCATCGTCACCACACCAATCCATGGCGGATCTCGCAACATGACAGCTGGCGTTGTCGTCCTGGAAGTAACATGGGTCCAACCCCACAACGTAGGAAGCACACTGTCATCCAAAATAGTGCAGTAGGCGTCGGCGTTGAGCTTACCATGAATTGGGACCAAGGGTCCCAGTCCATATCAGGAGAAACACCCCAGACCATAATTCCACCTCCGCCGAACTTTACTGTGGGCACAATGCATTCTGGCAAGAGGCGTTCTCCAGGCAGACGCCAGACCCTGCCATCCGAACGGTAGAGGGTGAACCTTGATTCGTCACTCCAGAGAACGCGTTTCCACTGATCTACGGGCCACTTTCGACGTGCTTTGCACCACATTAAAACCGAGCAGCGCGGTTGGACTTTGTGACCAAAGGCTTATGGGCGGCAGCACGACCATGAAAACTAAGCAGATGTGCTTCCTTACGGATGGTATTCATCGAAACAACACTCCCGGAAGCCTGTTGAAACTCCTGGAGTATGTGGGCCATCGGTTGGGTGCTGTTCTTCCGAATTTCTCTGGAAGCACTCGTCGGTCTCTATCTCCCATTTTTGTGGGTCTGCCGACTCGGGGCACATTCCGACAATCACCGCTCACCTTCCACTTCTGAATCACATAGGCCACTGTCGATTTTAGGTAATTCAGCTCGCTAGATATGTCCCTTAAGGATCGGCCATTTCTGTGATACCCGACGATTACACCTTTCTCGAAATCAGATAACTCTGTACTTTGTGGCATCTTGCATGCGACTAATGCCAATGTTGTTTCCTACACGATATTTAACGGCGGAGGGCGTGACGTATATCAGGACCGCAGATATCGTCATTTGCATGGGTGCCCAAATACTTATTGGTAGATCTGTTTTGTACAGTTAGAAACAGATATTTTGTTTGCTAGTAGTACCGTGAGGGAGTGAATGTCGATTTTTCTAAACAGAAAACATTTAGTTTTAATGAACATTTCTCCGTTATGATTACCTTTTCCAAGCCAAAACTACTACATTCCTCTATATACCTTCAAAGCTACAACTCTAAGCTGGCTTGCTGTTTGGACCTTCTAATGAAAGAACCGGTCAGAACAATCTAATTTCAATGATGCTTCAACCCTCGCAGTTTCATCTGCTTTACCTGACGTATGATATTTAAATAGTTGTTGTTGATATTTATATGGTTCAAATTTAATGATGGATTCTTAATTTCTAATGCATTTGGGTTAGTTAGTTGGGCTTTATGGCACAAGAGTCATAATTGGTCACACTGCGCCAAAAGCAAGACTGACAACATTTGGACACCGCAGGTGACCACTGCCTCCAGACGTGAGTCAGGTTTAAGTTGTGTCTAGATCACATACGGGAAAGAGGTTCGAATCCACCCATAGGGAGACGCAACAGTCACGGTTGTGACCGAAGTCACCCCGTGACCAGACGTCTCGCCTTCATTTCTTAATGCACAATTGCATAAATTACAGTTGTTTTAGATCAATGTACAAAAATAATTACAAATGAAATCAAACATATTACATAGATTAGCAAATAGAAATCCAAAAAGAACAATAATTTGCAATTTTTTTCCTAGCACAATCCTGTACGCGGTATTTGCATTGTTCACATTAACTTATATCACGCATGGATTGTTCGCCCCTATGGGCATACATGCACTGACTGGTTAATTTATGTGCTTTGCCATCTTTTAATAGTATCAATGTTTTTACGTGAGAAATTGCATTATTTTCATAATTTTATGTAACACTGTAGTTTTTTGCATATTCGCGGCCCAGGCTCCTTAATTTGTTTGGGTTGGTGCCCGTACATGATTACTGCACGTTAACGGGCACCCAAAGACATAATGGTCGGGGGTGCCGATCTCCCCGCATAGGCACTGGTCACCTTCAGTTAAGTGGAACCTTTGCAGGTAAAACTGGGGAAGAGACCATGGCCTGTAAAGGAGGAGGTCATGGACGATCCACATGGTTGACTGTGTAACTTGACCTTCGGGAAAAACTGGAAGGTCCTTCTCCAAGTTTCCTGCTAGGTTCTTAATGACAGTTCTCTCATCTTCCTTTTTGAATGGCTCTTTGACAACTTCAACAATAGCTGAAATGATGAATTGTCTGTGGAAGCTGCTTTTGCCAACTGGTCTGCCCTTTCATTACCTTGGATGACTATGTGGGCCTCTACCCATTTAATTTTTATTCAATCTGTATCCTGTTATTTTTAAATTTTATTCCTGATGTTGTGCATAATTCTGTCTTTATTCTGAAACCGTTGGATTGTCTTAATTGTTAAGAGGCTATGTGTGGAAATTTGGCAGATCTTGGGGTGCTGAAGGGCGGCCCAGTCTATGGCGAAGAGTAAAGCAGTTTTTTCAGCCTGGAAGACCGAATTCGAGGGGTGAAGCACAGAGGTCCAGGTGTGGACTTCTAAGCTGTTGACATAGGCACCGAATGCCGCACCCACTCCGTCCTCCGTTTATGATCCGTTGGGAAAACCTCAAGCTTTTCAGGGGTGGAAGTTTCTGTTCCTACCTGGGAGTAGTCCTCCTCCCAGGTGTTTCCTCTCAGATTTGTACCTCGCTCTCGTATTCCGCCTTCTTGAAGGTAGTCCCGAGAAAGTTAATGCTCTCACGAAAACGAAGCCTCGTGATGGCTCCCTCTCTGTGGGCCACCAGATGTAATGGTTCCATGCCGCAGAGCACTATCAGGGCATTTCGAGAGAGACAGACAACATCCAGTAATGGACATACACGCATAAGGAAAGATTTTACTAACACAGAAGAGAGAAATATACCCAGGGAGAAATTGAATCTGCACCGCCTACACAACTCGCAGGTTGCATGTCCACTGAGCTACGATGGGCCCAGTGATGCATTTGGGAAACTTGTATTGATTGCAGTTTTCAGAATGAAAATTTAGACTTAAATTTGTGGACAATGCGAAGAGATGCTTTCATTATTTAACTGATAATTAATCGAATAAACACGATGAAGCAATAGGTAAATAAATATATTTAAGAAGTCTGTCCAAAGCGGAAGTTGGTCCTTGGGTAAGGGACACTAAGCCTCACTGGGTGACACCAGCCCTGGAGCCCTAAAAAGTTAGATAAGACTGAGGAAGTGTCCCTTTTTAAGTATCTTACAATATTTTTGTGTGAAATAGACAAGTTAGCCATTTGGATTTGATTATTTGTCATTCCTTTCAGCATAACATCCGATAAAAATGTTTAAAATACCATCGATGTTTTAAACAATAGTTATAACAATTCGCTTCTCTAACAATGTGATTTACAAAACTTTCTACGTGGCTGCTTTGTTGTAAAGGAATAAGCTTCTTTAGCAATGCACTAAATCTATTAATACCAACAGAGAGATATGTTTATTATCACCTTCTAGAACTGTTTTCTTGTGCATAAAAACGAATTGTTTTTAAAGCGAAATATTTTTAAAGCGAATTGTTTCTGAAAGCGAATTTTGAAGTGACGTGTGATTGACGCGTCTTCTGTTTGAAGTGATTTGTGTAAAGGTATACACAATACTTTTAAAATGGTTGGACATGATTCCTCTGAATAAAGAGATTGCATTCGATTCCTTTGACGGAAGTGACGGTTTAGACGATGAATTTGAGACTTGTCACCTATTGTGATCCATTTCCTACCCATGACGGGTTTCACTCGTGAAGATCGTCATGAACACTGCAAGTATAAGTTCAGATTCATTGTCGTGTCCACTTTAAACACCATTCTGGAAAATGAGATTGCATTTGATTCTTTGGCCGAGGCGACGTCTTAGACGATGAATTTGAGGACTTGTCACCAGTTGTGATTGATTTCCCACATACTACGGGTTTCACTCTTGAAGACTGTCGTCACAACCACCGCAAGTACAGGAAGAAACTCGATTTCATACCCTCCTTGTGCACTATTCCGAGAAAAGAGCGGTTTGGCCAAAGGATGAAGAAAGTCTTAACACCTGGAGGCGCAGGATCTGAGGTTCTTCAAGCCCTGCTACTGTAAGCAGTCATCTCCTATACCGACTGAAAGGTCTGCGACTATGAAGACTAATTCTTCTGACTAAATCTCGATTGAGACTTATTTTCACTGATGACTTAAGACCACGAATGTGACACTTTTCACGATTGTGACTCTGCTGTTTGGATGACTGTATCTTCTTCTGCTGCTTTTGTGATATTTGCTCCGACTAAATCTCTAGACTTGTCCTTTCTGACTGAACACATCTTATGCTTCTCTAAACAGTTTTCTTATTCTCCATGAATTTTCAAACCTTATGCGATAACACATGTATCTTATCAATAATGAAATTATACCTTTAAATATAATGTTATCAATAAACACATTAATTTACTTAATTACTTAGTCTCTGTGTGTTTATGTCATGTCTTTGATGGTAGTTCGTTTCTCTTCTATAAATGTCCATGCAATATGATTGCATTCCTTTAACACCATCCCATTAATCAATTTTCATATGTATCGTTCTTATATGGATCAAAATAGGGCTCTTCTGGTTATACTTGGTCCACCTTAACGGGAACCGAGACTTTAAAATATATATACAAGAAAGACGTTAACTAATGAGCATATATGTGCTCTATAGTGAAAAAGATATTCGAGACAACGAAATATTCGAGAGGATCAAGTGTGGTTTCTGCTCAGTGGGTTTTTCCGTTACGCGTTAACAATCTTGGAGTTGTATATAGGCGCACTTTCATTTCCTCCCTCAGTATATTCCTCTCTTCTGTGTCAGTAAAATATTTCTTTTGTGTATGTTCATTTGAAGAAACACGTCGAAGCGTGAAAGGCAATTCGCACACACAATAAAAACAACCAGTGGTAATGGACTACATGGTTTTATTGCTGAATAATTACCCAATCACAAAGACAATTCTTCTCTGTGAAGAATAACAAAAAATGCATTACAACATGAAGCGAAAATCCCTCATGAATTTCGGATTGCAATTAAAAAATAACGTTGCTGTCTCACACGCAGAGTAAAAACGCGAGCTGATGCAACGCCATCTAAGATCACCTGATAAACTACGCTAGCGCTGTAAAATAAAACTCAAACCAAAACTAAAAGTCACATGAGAAAAACAGAAATAAAAATAATTCACTACAATTCAACATTCTCCCACCCTTGAAATCCTCCTGGGGGTTTCGAAGAACTTAAAACTGACAGAGAATGGATGAAGAAAATTTAGGTGAATAGGGTGATTTAAATTTAGAGTAAATGTTCAAAATTGGTAATTAGTCGAATGATAATCCGCAAATTTTAGTTATTGGACGTTTTAATATGCCGGTAATCTGACCCTTTGATCCCTTCCTGGGTGCACCTCGATCACACGTGCAAGTTTCCATTTTAATGGAAGCAATAACTCAAGTATCACAGCTGGCTATCAGTCTGAGATTTCAATATCCCACGAAGATAGCTGATTGCGCTCATTAGATCACTAATGGCTTCATAGCACTGGGCTCGCATCTCTCGCAGTTTGGCATCCCAAGGCACTTCCTGGAGCAAGCGAGTTAACACATCTATCACTTCAACATAGCTATGGTCTGCGAGCATTGCATAAGCCATTTTATATATCTTTAGACAAGTCCTATTGTAGTATAACTTTGGTGCGCCTCTGAGTTCATTGGATCTACCCTCAGCACATTCTCATAGTCAATGAGAGCTTCATCTAATCTACCTTGTTTCAGAGAGATCTTTCCTCTCTGAAGTCGGGCAGCAGCAAAGTCTGGCTTCAACTCAATGACCTCTGTCAAATCCTTGATAGCTGATGCAATCTTACTAATCGCAAGGTTTAATAAGTTAAGTAATTGTAAGGATCAGCATCAACAGATGAATGGTAATGTGACAAGGCATCATCATATAGCTCCTGTGTCAGAAGTTCCCAGTCTAATTGCAGATACCAATCGATAACAGGATTCAGCCATTCTTGACATCTAACATCCCCAATCTCTTTTAAGAGATACAAGATTTAAATAAATATAGTATGTAGCTATGGTACCATTTTTAATGAAGGGTGATTTTGACACACCTATAAATTTTAAGATAAACACAAACTTTTACAACTGTATGAATATCAGCAATTCTTCAGTAAATATGTGGAATCGAGATCGGGTTGATGTAGTCAATCAAAGGAACACTCATTTTTAGCAATTAATGTGTGTCAACTTTAGTAGATGGAAGGTCACTCATAAGCTGACTCATGGATGAAGCAGACAGACGAAAAAAATGATAAAGTATTTAACAAATCTTCGAACATCCCTACCAAAGGGAATCCAGAATATCTGTCGAATGACAGATAGTAAGAGTTGAGGTGCAGCATGAAGTAGTATTTGAAAATGATGAATTATTAAGGTTGTTGTGGGAGGGATGGGAGGGCTAATGATTTCAAGAGTCGATATCTGTTTCAAGTGTCAGGTTGTAAATTTTCATGCCCAGAGTCAAGATTTATGAATCCAGTTTCAATAAATTCACTGATGATAAAACTTAACAAAATTTAATAAGGTGACATTTAAAATTAGAATACAATTTCGCTTCATTTCGCGGCCAAGATTATAAGCGTCATTACGCTTCCATTGTTACAGTTCAACTGCTTGGCGCAAGAGCGCCATCTACCGTCATTACGGAACAGTTGTGATATAATGACTCTTGGTAATGATAATAGGGTGTTTTACATCTTGTGAGACATTGGCATTTTTAAGCCTCCCACCCACACGCATAACTCCATGACTGTCTAAGAAGGGACATATCAAAATCTTGCTGGTTGATTTTAAAGATTTTTCGGATCTGAAACAGTGCAATTCTTCACAGAATTCAGATTGCTGTACAGTTTTTACAATAGATAGTTTAGCTGTTGCAAATTCACCTCATGTCAGATAACCCATGCATCTTTCTTCAGGCGACTTAGAGCAATTTCTCAGAAACCGTTGACACCAAACAAAAACACGACAGTTTTCAGAAAGATGAAAATTTTAAAATGATTGGATCAACCTGAATTTTAATAGCAGCTGAAGTGTAACTTTTCTGTAGCTCTTTTAAATGTGATTCATCAAAAGTAAAGTTCAAAGGTGCTTGATCATAAGGTTGTAGCTCAAATGATTGCCTTAAAAAATTAGGATTACATGTCTATAATTCACAATTCATAAATTCAGATGGGAGAATACCCCTAGTGGCACTGTTAGCTCGGTTTTCAATCCGATGTACATGATTCCACTTGACACCAGGGTGAGCCTCCTGGATTTTTGCAACTCTGTTGGCAACAAATGGAAGCCAACGGCAAGGCTCAGAAGCAATCAATGCAAGTGCAACCTTTGAATCAGATCAGGCGAAGGATTTATTTACTGGAGTCTCTAAAATTGAGAGGACTGTTTCTAATAAAGATGACAGCAGTAGTGTAGAGTATAATTTAAGTGTTGGGAGAGATTGAGTATTCACTGGAGCAACTTTGGTTCTTGATGTTAAAAGTGACACATTAATTGACTGATCAGAATCGACTGTGCGAAGATAGACTATAGCACAGTATGCTTTCTCAGAAGCATCACAGAAGCCATGTAATTGAATATCTACAGGATGTGCAGAGAGAATGTATCGTGGAATTTTAAAATTTGCAATTAAGGGTAACTGTGACCGGAAAATTTTCTAACGGGTTGCAATGAGTTCACTGATTTTTAATCAACCCATCCTAAGTTGCAGTTCCAAAGTTCTTGTAGAAAAAGCAAGGATGACAGTGGGTGCAAGCAATCCCAAAGGATCAAATATCCTTGCAATCTCTGAAAGTATTTTACGTTTGGACAGTTCTTCATGTTCATATACAGATATAGAAAATTGAAATAAATTATTGCTTGGATGCCAAACAATTCTAAGAGCTTTGACAGTCTTGTCATTATCAATTTTCAGTGAGTTGTTGATTGCCCTGGACTCATCTGGTACACACTGTAGCACAGATGGACAATTTTAAATCCATTTGCGTAGTCGAAACTTTCCTTGATCCATCATTTCTGACATTTCTTTGTGAGGTCTAAGGCCTCTTCTTCAGAGCTTGCACCTGACAGTAGATCATCAACATAGAAATTTCTAAGACACACCCTTGAAGCCAACGGAAAGGTTTCTTTTTCATCCAAAGCAAGCTATTTCATCACTCTAGTAGATAAAAATGGGGCACATGCAGTTCCATAAGTAACAGTAGCTAAATGAAAAAAAATTATTGGCTCCCTTGGATATTATTTCTCCAAATGATTCTCTGTAAATCAACATCATCAGGGTGCACTTTAATTTGGTGAAACATTTTTTCCACATCTGCACAGACTGCAACCTTAAAAGTTCGGAAACGAAGAATAGGAAACAGTTCTTGTTGGACTCTAGGTACAATCATTAGTAGATCATTTAATGAGACACCTGGTAAAGACTTTGCAGAAGCGTCGAAGACAACTCGAAGCTTTGTTGTAGTATTTTTCCTTGAACATAGCATGATGTCGTAAATAAAAGGTTGGTCTCTCTTCAGATACTGACTCTTGAATTTTTTCCATATGTCCAAGTTCATGGTATTTTTTCATAAAGTCTCTATAGCGGTTGTATAAATCAGGTTTTGATGACAGCATTTTTTCTAAAGTATGGAACCAATGCCTAACTGACGGCTTTGAATCTCCCAATTGGAAAGGAGATGAACGAAAGGGTAATTTTACAATATATTTTCCACTTATATCTCTAGAGTGATTGTTAATAAAGTGATTTTCACAGGCTTGTTCTGCCTTTGTTAATAAATTTGCCATGGGCACTGAATCCAATTTCCAAAAATTAGACAACAAATTATGAGTATCCACTTGAATGTTATTCACGTGAATTGGGATGGTTTTTTAGAAGACGCTTCAACATTGCCAGAAACTATCCACCTCATTGACTATTTCACATTTCAGCATAGGTAAAGAAATATCAATGCCCAACAAAATGTCAATAGATCCTGTTTTGAAAAATGCGAGATCTGCTAAAAGTTAAGTCACTGAATTGTTCAGCACAAATAGAAATTCAGCACTAAAGAAAAATGTGGCAGTTCCCCTATAATCTTATTTATCACAAATACCGAAGTCGTAAGCATAGAATTAGACTTGAAATGAGGTACAAATGCTATGTTGGTGATACCATTTATATGTGTATCAGAAGAACCAAGACAAGATATTTGTACCTTTGCTTTTTTCCTAGGTAGGCCCAGACGGTTGCAACATGCTTCTGAGACAAACAATGCCTGGGACTCTGGGTTCTAAGAGAGCTCGAAATCATTGATAATGATTTGAAGAATCTAATATCTTAATCATGGCAGTGTGAAGGAGTACCTGCTTTGTCACACCAAGGTGTTGAAACACAAGAACAGACATTTGGTCAAACTGCTTCAGTCACATTAGAGGTTGAGTGCTTTTCAGAGTCGGCAGCCTTTGAAGCGAACACATTTGCATTTGCTGACAAGATTATAGTAGAGCTTGTAGCTTGGTTTATCTCAAAATGAAGAAGCGTATTATGCTTCTTATCACATTCCTTGCACTTGTATTTGCTTTAGCAAGCATTAACTTTGTGACCTTGAAGACAGTTAAACACAGTCCTTGACTCTTCACAAAATTATGTCTCTTTTGTACAGTTAAAGCTTTAAAAATAGTGCAACCATACACGTGGTTGCCATTGCAGTAAACACACTGGTCCTATACTTGGGAAGCAAATGATGAAAACCTTTACATTGGTTTCTTTGAAACCTGAAATTTGTTTTGTTGCCAGTGTTCGGGAGTGAAGGATTAAAAAGTGTAGCAGATCACGTAAGGACGGAATAATGTCATCCTTTAAATTTCTTTCCCACCATACTCTTGTGGCTGGGTTTAATTCTTGAGTTATAACAAACACTATTATTGAATCTGTAAAATTTTCTATTTTTGTATCAATCTCTAATGAGCGAACTATTTCTTTAGCACTATCACCAATATTTAATAAATGACGTGCATTTTCAGTACTCAATTGAGGCATAGACATGAGCCTTTTGAGTTATACAGACACAAGTTCTCGTTTATTAGAATACCTCTCACTCAGAAGATACCAAGCAATGTATAAATTGGCATTAGTAATAGGAAGAGATTGATGATCCGAAGTGCATCCTCCTTTAATGCACCCCTAAAATATTGTAATTTTTGGGCTTGCGAAAACTTACTGTTTCAGCCAACACTTGCCCAACCAAATCACTGAAGGAGAGCTATTATATAACTGAACACCCAGAAAAACTTGGAATGTGAAACTCAAGAAGCTTCACATTTATAACTTCGTTTGCACTAACTACTGGGTCATTCCACGTGAAATGAGCAAGAATCAGAAAAAACCTGTGGCCGTAGGGTGACGATTTTCATGAAATTTCCTACAGGGGTTAAGTTTATGCATAAGTAACGATATCCAAAATATTTTGGCTCAAAAAGAAATATTTTGAAAGTTTAAGCCATTTTAAGGACTTGAAACTTGAAGAGCAGTTGTGAAATCGCCTGATGGTTGCATGTTTGAGGATCTCTTTCTCAAAAACTACTTAACGTAGACAACAATATTTCATATTTTTGTAATCTTTGAAGAATTCTCTTTTTAACTGTTTGGAAACAACAATTTTTAAACATCATATTTAAGAGAAAAATTAGTAGTGAAAAATGGAAAATAGTCGATTTTGATAGAATTAAAAAAGTTTCTATGGGCTAAAGGAAATTAAATGTATCGTTGAAATTCATACCAGATCGTGCTAGGTATGATAAAATTACTGCTGAAGTTTGAAAGTCGGCTTTTATTTCCTTCATCTTCCTAACAGCAAAGGAAAAGTATAAAATGACATATTTCCACTTAATATAGACACACAAAACGAAACGAAGAACAGCTCTGACGAAAACTATATTTTGGAAAAATATAGTTTAATATGTCTATTGTAAAAAAATTCAGGATTGTATTTTGAGTCCCAAAGCAACAATAACAAAAGTGAAACGCAAAAGCAAGTTCTTATCCTTCCAATCAATTGCTACTGAAAGTTTCGTCGCCAAACGACTATTCGGATGTTCTACAAAGGGTTACCATATTCCATCAGTATCGCACTAATTGGCAATGTTTATTATCGCCAATCATAGTATTTCCTTCCCATTCTATGCATATTACTCGTTTCAAATGGCAACAATGACAGCCCAAATCAGAAATGAAATACCAAATTATTTGTAACTTTTGAAGGAAATTTTAAAAGCAGGACATCAAATCAGAATAAAAAAAGTTTAAACATTTTAAACCTTTATTTGATTGTCTTCAAATTCACTTTCAATCTGATATAGGTCTCTTGTTCAATTTCGTAGTTGCTTAAATTGAAATTTTCCTAGTGCTGCTGAATCTTGAAATCTTTACTTATTTCACTAGTGAATGTGATAAATATGGAAAAAGGATTCGTGAGTTATGTACATTTGGAAGAATCGAGTTTAACAACGATGTTTAAATTCTTTTTTTACTCTCGAAATTAGTATTTACCTGACTAATACTTAAAAGTATTAGTCAGGTAATTATTAGTCAGGTAATTAGGTAATACTATTAGTATTTACCTAATGCTTAATACTTAAAAACGCATTTAATATTCACAAGTAGTAGTATTTAATACTTACGTTTCCAAAGGAAAAAGCAAATCGAAAAGACTTCTCAACAAAATTAACTTTCCTCCTAATTATTTCACTGATGGTAACACTCCTTGGGTTAAGCAAAAAAAAAACCTTTAAGAAATTTCAAGTGAAATTTTGCACGTGCACCATAATAATAGTTATATTTCATTCTTATACCACAATTTTTATATTATCGGAGGTTATAATTCATTATCAGCTACGATAAAAAAGTAAAATTTACGTCTAATTAAAAATTTTCCCGAGACAAAAATAATCAAATTACAATTATGAAAATTTCAGGACATGTAATATACATCTTGCTCTTTTATGTTGAAAAGTTGTGATGTTCTTGGAGCTTTCCCTCACAGTGCAATATACATTTTTAAAAATTGAAAAATCGTATTTTTTCATAATTTTTACTTTTAAATGTTTTTTCTTTATAAAGGAATAGAAATATAATCACCAAATTACGCCTCTCTCTTTGTTAGGAAAGTCTCTTCATTAAGAATAATTTTTAATATTGTCTTTCCATTTCTAGAGATACAAGAGCAATTTGAAATTTATAACAAATTGGCAAAATTTCTATTTTCGTCGGTCCCTCAGATTCAGCAATGATGACTATTACATTATATTCTGACGTTTCCTAAGAGACCTTTTTCTGAAGAATGCAACGATGTAAAAGTTTTAAATTTGTGTCAATAACTTATTGAAATACAGGGTCGCAAGCAGGCCACTTTTAGTGCTAGAAAATCTCAAATTTTGTGACCTTGAACTTTGAATGTCAATAATTAACAAAATATAGATTTCTGAAACCTAATATTTTGCAGTTGTTCATTACTATATGTGACCTATTTAAAAACTTATTTTCATTAAAATCAGTGATATGTCAGCCACAGTCGATTTGCTCATTTTGCGTGGAATGACCCTACTATATTCCCAGTTACCAGTGGATTTTCAACATGTAGGATATGTAGATCCATCAATAGTTTCCTAGAGTTCCTGAGAATCCAGCAAAAAAGTATCGAATTCTTCATCCTCACACAATTCAAAAATTTTATCGAAAAGCTCATTAAATTTATTCTCCACATCCACAAATTTCGATTTGAATAAAATTAATTTTGCCTCATCTTCCCCAAATGTTTCACACTCCACATTTTCTTTTAGTTTGGTAAGCGATGCATGAAAATTAAAAAGCCTTTTCAATTTATCCATTAATACACAAATAAATAATACACAATTTCAAAACATAAAACGAGAACTGAAATAATATATATACAGTGCAATAAAAATAACTTAATTAAAACAACATACCCTTAATCACTCCGAACACCCATTCACTTTTTCGTTGCAAATGCTGAGTCACCTTCCATGGCTACAGCAAAAATGGAAATTGAAACACACTGTACGCAAAACTTATCTACTGAGCCCTAGTATACAATTAAGCACATATCTTCTGAGCACGTACACAATTATTAGTAAAGATGTAGAATCCGGGGCATGTTTGTCGCCAAATCAAGATGGTGTCCAAAGCCCAGTATGTTCATTAAAAAAAACGTAGACTTTCCTACGCGAAAAACCTTTTGCATAGGGTTGCCATAAAGCTGAATCAAACCACCAAGGTTACTATGTTTGGCGATAAATCGCTAGTGCCCCGGATTCGACATCTCCACCCAATTATTTCGTGAGAATTACTTGGATTTCAAACCTTGAAGGAACTCTTGAAAATAACGTACATTTTCCAAGACGCACAATTCGTGGAATTTCAGTTCAAAAATGGTAAATATGTCGCTGGTACATTCCAAATCTCCGGCTCGACGATGATCAAGAAAATGAAGAAACCCGTCAAAGCGCGAAAGGCAATTCACACTCACAATAAAAACAAAAAGTGATAGTGGACTGTATGATTTTAATGTTGAATAATTACTCAATCACAAAGACAATTCTCTCTTCCCTATGAAGAATTGATCAAAAAATGGTATTAAACCTGAAGCGAAAATACTCATGGATTTCCGTTTGCAATAAAAAAAGAACTCCGCTGTCTACTCACACGCAGAATAAAAAAGCGAGATGATGAAGAGCGAGCTAAGATCACCTGATCAACTGCGTGAGCGCTGTAAAATAAAACCAAAACTAAAAGTTACTTGGTAAAAACAGAAATCAAAAATAATTCTCTACAATTCAACATCATTAGTTGACGCTGTCCTGTGGTTGATGCTGTAGCATGGTCCTTGCGCCATAAAATCCATTCAACCAACCAACCGATTGTTTAAATGGTAGGTAGGTATTTTAATTAACGTCTCACTGGAGCAACAGAGCGGGCTATTGGCGACGGTCCGGGATCAAACTCTCACCGGGATTCGAACTCGCAACCCTTCTGCTAGTCCGTTACTCTTTCAACCGGTCTACTGCTGCCCGATTATTTAAACGAGTTCGTAATACTTGAAACTTTAAGATAACCAGCCCTATTAAATATTGGATAGACCATTCAATTTTAGAATTTTTTAATCATCAAATTTGTTCTTTTGAAAGAGGATAAAATCATTACTAAATTATATTATATTAAGCCTTAATCTATAAAAATTTTAAAACTTCTTTAGCATTTTTAGCTTGCAAAGCATATTTAGCTTATTTACCTTTCACAAAGGGCTTAACAAGTTAAGTTTTAACCAAGTGAGCTGAACCTGTACTTTTTATCAAACAATCTCGTTTGTTGTGCAAAAAAAAAGATTTTCAAGCACTCATAATGGTCAGTCACTGAAAAGTGAAACTCAATCTTCAATTACCAAACATTTTACTGTAGATTACCTGATATATGTTACCTGAAATACGAGTTGCTATTGAGATTGTCATTGACATTGAGGAAAGATAAGATATGAACAATTTCTATCGAGTTGATTTCCGATAGGATTATAAATGTACTCTTCTATTCAATAATCATTCTAAATCAAGCAACCTTTCATAGCCAAGTAAGCATGGAGAAAACATATTCCGAAAATCAAAATGATTCCCAGAAAAAGGTATGTCCAAATTATTTTGATTAAGTTTGAAGTTTTACAATGTTGGTACAGCATTGACTAATCGTAGAGTGAAATAAATCAAAGATCGAAATATTAAATACACATGAAAATACAGTAACTTATATTTAATGTATGACTAAATTTCCGGATATCATGTGTTCCAAAAAGTTAGTATTCACACAAATAATTCAAAAAGTGAAAGTAAATATGTAACGAAAAGTCTCAATGCATAATCAGTCGAAAGGCGTAACAATTGTTGTGATAACTCTATTCGAATGTAAGTAGCAAATGTAATTCGAATGTAATGAGCAAAAGATGGCGCCTCTGTAGTTTTGAAGAGTGTAGGGAATTGGCCGGCGCTGTTGTGCTGAGAGAGATCATGCAATGATGATGTAACAAGTTAACTGTAAAATGTCTTAATGTCTGTCCATGTTATGTGATAATAAATGTTGTGGCTGTAAATCGAATGCTGATTCTTAACGAATCCACATCAAATAACAATTTGAGAAGACGTCAATTTTAGAGCGTCACATAAACGCAACTACATATAAATGTAAAACTGGCGTATGTAAGTTTGCAGCATTGATATTCAGTTTTGCAGCAACACACAGGAAGTCGTACACTTCTTAGTTGGAGTACACACAGTCCTCCGCGCCGACATGAGCCACTACGGATAAGGACAGGGCCTCAGGGATTCCGGCGGAAAGTCTCGCTTAGCAAGGGAAGAGACTAGCTAGTTCTAGATTCTTAAAGAACACTTCGACTGTGCACGTCAACCGCAGGTTGACGTAAAGATTGTCATGCTGATCCTCAGTTCGGAGGATGGACGGGGCCCCCTCACCATAACTTCCATCACTCCTCTGAGGTAGGAAACAAAACACGACATTTCATGCAAGTCTCACACAAAGCAACTTCACGACTAGAAAGAGAGAAGTAGACTGAGTTTGAAACTTAAATTATTTCATTTTAATTAATCGATTTAACGAAATTGTCTGAATTTACCTAGACTTGGTACAATAAGTTCATAAATCGTAAATTGAAGAGGATAAGTTTCCCTGGTGTATTTTAACCTTTTCTTAGCAATCCCATAACTTGTAAATTTCTTGTAGTACAACTATTTCTTAATCTCATTTTGAGTATTCTTGTTCAGATATTTTGTACAATTCAAAGCGTTTTTTTATTGGGTTTTTATAGTTCATTTTCTAAGGAACGAAAGGATTATTTTACAATACATGCAAACACCAAAATAAAACTAAACAAATGATAATTATACAAAACAAGCATAGAAATATCATATCATTGGGAAAAATTTACGTAGGGAGTCTGAGTTACCCTCCAATTTATAAAGGTGTGTTTGTTTTGTTTAAAAAAGCTATTTAATACTTACTTTATTAGTAACAACAAATTTCAGTATTTATCCTCATTAGTGCAATAGTAAATATTAATATTTACCCTCATTGGTAACAATTGTAAATTTTAGTTTTATCCTCGTTAGTTAAATAGTAAATTTTCATTTATCAAAAAAATATTCAGTGCTTATAATAGCATATTTTATTCTTTACCCTTCTCATTTAAGACCTCGTCTCCTTGTATAAAATTATTGGGAGGGGGTACCCGAGCAATTTACTATTTATAAAATGTAATAGCTTCTAGCTTCATCTGTCAATTATTATCTTAAATATTCTACCTTAACACACGCAATAAGCACTATACCCAGTACCCTATTTATCTGCACCCCTTAAGTGTAATGAAACACTGGTTCAGAACCTCTGCTTTAGTCAGTAAAAAGGCCGTCTATGCATACATGCGTACGTTTGAAAGAATGGTATACATAGATTATTCATTACATTTAAAAAAATGGTTCAATAATTTCGAAGCTTACTCAGTGAGTTGTCATTGCTGAGTGGGATTACCCACAGCGCTAAAATCCTGCTAGTTGTAGTCGACACAAATTCGATTCCTTCCTGGGTTGTCATTCTGTGTCAGGAAAAGCTTTCCTTGTGTGTATATATCTATTTACCTGACATTGTTTGGCGCTCCTTGGCCAGGTATGGTTATTGCGTCATGAAATACAACCAATAAAAGCCTATTGAGTTTTATTATGCACACTAGCAGAATTACCCGGCGGTGCTCGGGTTGAATTGGTCAAATGTTGATTCTATTTCCTAGAAAAATGTAAGCATCATTTAACTGTACCAAAAATATTTTTTAGCATCGCTTTAACTTTTTCATAGCTTCTCCAATTTAATTCGGACGCAAATATGTATACATAATATATTCATCCATGTAATCTCTTTCATATTCATCACACTCTTACTGTAAGAAAAACTACAAAAGCTTTTTCTGAGATGACTTCTTCAGAAGTCGATTTTGAGTTTTGGAGTGATTACGAATGCCAATTAAGTTCATTTTCAGTAAAAATGAGGAACTTTCAGCGTATAGTCTTGACTCAGTTTTCCAATCAATATTTATTATTTGTGGTACCCTTGCACCATGGATTCCATGTTTTCGAATTACATTATTATTGTGATACGATGGCAAATCAAACTGTTACGGCATTCGTGGTTAATTTATTTTGAAGCACACATTTTTGTCTTGAAAATTATATTCAGCCGCACGTGGAATAATGAAGCTTGTTTTTAAAACAAATGTCATCAATGTAGACAAAACTAACTCAATCGATTATACTTTTTACAAAATCACTGCTTTCAATTAATGTTTCACAGGTACCTAAGTTGTGTACGAACAGTTTCAACTTCAAGTAAGCAACCTCGACCTTCTGCCACTTCAGACAAAAAATTTATATTTTTCAACAGTCCTAGTTTACACACTTCCTTACTATGATATTCCAAGATCAGCAAAGTCGTATTTAAATTCGCTTTCCTCCAACAGAAAAATTTAGTTTTAAATCGTATCCTTAAGGTACTTTTTTCAATTGAGAGACTCAGTTTCTATATGGAAACCACGTACCTATTTAGAATGATAAATGTAGTTACTTGACTATGGAGTACAGCTTTCAGTAATACCCATGAAACATGAAAAAGAAATTAAATTAAATTAATTTTTATCGTCTTGTAATGAAAATGTCAAAATTTAGAAATATCTTTGAACTACAGCGTATGGTTACCAGTTTTGATTTAAAATAAGATATCTTATTTTAGAATAACTTTATTTTACTTTACCAGTTATTTTAAAATAAGAAGTTATACACCTTACTTAAAAAGATTTCCATTTATTTTTATGATACAGTATTCTACAAACTATAACATATTTAACCAAAGACTTAAGGAAAGTTCGTCAAGATATACATATATCACCAAAAAATTACCCATGTCTAGTGTTATATTTGTCAGAAAATAAAAATAATTCATTACAATTTAACTCCTAAATAATATAACTGAAATATGGAAAGTAATGGAACACATAAATACAAACATAAACGCAATTCTGGTCATTGAAAAATATCGAACTCTGAAAAACGAAAGATTTGAACAAGCGTGTCGAATTTCGACGTCATGAGAATATTCTGAAATAGAGAAATTCGAAAAAGACGCTTGAAAAATATTGATAGACAATAATGAATTATTCACAAAATAGAACTCAAATTTACAAAACTTAGAATGTTCGAATACGACCGCAACATTTCTGTCTTAACTCAAATATACAAACACGGAATTCTATATCTAATTTATAAAATAAAACATTAATTCTGGCGTTGCCAGATACCGAATTGCAAAATTACGCTTTTATGATCAATGAGTTTTTTTGTTTTGACTTTTCGTGTTCCATTACAAAATGCAAGTTGTGTAAAATTAAGTATTTTAAGTATCCATTTTTCATCATTCAAATATTCCTAAATTATTTATATTGTGGAAAGAAATAAAAAATCAGTTCAAACAGAATTAGAATTTTAAATTGTTTAAATATAACGTTTTGGAAAAATTTGTTTTTTCAAGCACACACAATTTTATTAGAAAATCTGATTTTTGATCAATACTGGTAACACAATTTTATTAGAAAATTTGATTTTCCATCAATACTGGTAAAACAAACTGAATTGCGTACCGCAATCGTTTTATGCTCAATGTTTTTCCTATGGCGATTTCGAATTGATTTAGCCCCCTCTGCACACCTAGGTTAAATAGAACTTGGGTTAATATGTAGCTTACGTTACTCGTAGGGTTCCAAAGTATGTGTACCAAATTTGGTGTGGATTGGTCAAACTGTGCAGATTTGTATAGAGAACATACACATCCATTTATATATATATATATATATATATATAGATTACTGAAGTGGTTTTGATTATATAATATGAATAGAATTGTTCGTTATACAATGTTTCATTCTTAGACGATATAAGAGAAGTCAATCATTACGTGAATCATTACGTCAATCATTACTCTAAATAGAATAAAAGTATTAAGTAGTTTATTTAATTTAAAATAGTGGTGACAACTGGAAAGTTTTTTGTTGGAGAGGGCTTACAGCAGATCTCAATTGTTTCATTTATGTCTATGTTTTCGGAATAATTTTTAGTTTGCATTTCTTTAACAATTTTATTTTTCAAGAATTTATTATATTTCATACCACATAATTATTTACTGGTAAGGGTCGTTTATAAGTCGTGTTAGATCACTGTGTACATATCTTATAATTGTTGAATTTACATGCCCTTAAATTTTGTAACTGAAATTATTGACATCTACGCTATACATAATTTCAAATATGAATTTTCAAATTATCACAGAATTTTTTATTGGTATTTGAGATTATATTGCGTGGGTTCTCAACAGATAAAAGAAATACTTGTTTTTAAAAGGGCTTATAATTTCTTATGTTAAACTCTCTCTCTCATATCTATTTCAGATGCGACGAATTTCGTGCAAACAAAACTCCTCTGATGATTACAGATATATAGTAACTGACAAGGAGTTTCAAAGAAGGGTCAGCAGCTACTATTATGAACCTAACTTGGATGAAGACATACACGTAGTTGCTGACAGAGTACGTCAATTTTCTGAAGAGTGGGAATTAACAAAATATGATCAAACAACGACTTCTCTGAGCACGAGAACTAAAAACATTTTAGACCAAATTGAACCCATATTTAAAGAGAAATACAGAAGTTTAGTAGAACGAGTGGACGAATGGAAAACGCACAGAGAAGTGTTGATTGGCAAGTTAATCAAGTACATCAGCATTCTGGACAATACTTCGAAAATGACGACAGCCGTTAGACTTTTTTCGTCTACCATAGACGTCTCCGGATCTGTAGGTGGCTTGTTATTGGCCGATTCCGAATGGGCCAATCTGGCAATGAAGGCAGCATCCTTTTTTGGATTGTGCGGATTGTTCTGCAGCGTTGCCGAAGTGGTAACTTCGAAAAGAATTCTTGTCGATGTGTCTGAAAGCATTGAAAAGGATCTGAAACTACTGACGCCCATCGTAAGTTGGTTTGAAATGGAAACTGATGACCTGGACTTGGCGGTTCAAGAACTGTTTCCTCATGGTATTGACAGGGAGATCGCTCAACAGATCCAAGAGCAGTCTGAGGAACAGAACAACTACTTGAAGGTTTTCAGAGCCGCTCTGGTGTCTAATCTCAGGAGGGACACGGATCTCTTAGAGAACAAGGATTTTCTCCACAGTCTCCAGCTCTTTGCTCACAGTGAGTTTGCATCCTATTGGTGGAACAAGTAAGTATTGTCCATCTTTGCCATTTGAATTTCAAACGTGAACAGCAGAAGCTTTTTCAGAGGTTAAAAGATGTAAAACTTCTAAAGAAACAGAAAAACTCCATATCTATTTCCACACAAAATACGTTTAAAATCCTTATCACTTTAATCGTAATCCTCTGAGGGGTTCACACGCATACATCCGATCTGCAACCTGGGGTTTTTCGTGCATGATCTCTACCCGTTCTGAGCTTGTTGACCAATAGAATCTGAATTAAAATTACAACACGAAAACAAAATCATTCGTGTTATATCAAATTAAATATCGCAAGTCGGCATCAGACATCTGACCTTTTTTTTCTATGCCTTCCCACCAGTTATATATATATATATATACTTATATATATGTATATAAGAAAACAGACCCTAAACTAAAGCAAAGCAAATTTCGAATTGAAACACCTAAAGTTTTGCAAAACGAGCATGCGCTAAGCAACATGTTAAACCAAAATGTCAAAATTTGGAGTACGATGAATTTTTATATGCACTTAGATGGATAGAACAGATTGCCATTATTATCCACAAAAAGGCTTCCAGGAAATTAACTAAAACCTGATACAGAAAGAACATTTTAGAATCAGAAGAACGTCAAAAAATCGCAATCACAGAAAAAAGAGTTTCTGTTTAGACTTAATATACTTATCTGCTATATCTTTTATGTATATGTTATATACGAGGGGTGTTCAAATGAAAAGGAAAGAAACGACACTGTGGGTATAATTGAAGTCTTTATTCAAAAGTAATCACCAGAGGCCTGAGCACAACTATCCCACAGTTTCACGAGCCGAAGGATTTCCTGTTCCCAGAATTCCTGTCGCTGTGACAAGAGCCAGTCCTCCACTGTGTCTTCAGTTCGTCGTCCGAGTTGAAGTGCTTCCCTTTGAGATGTTTTTTTAGCGGACAAAACAGATGGAAGTCGCAGGGTGACATGTCCGGGCTGTAGGGCGGATGCTCAAGCTGCTCCCACTTGAACTTGGCCAGTACACTTTGTGTGACCGTGGAGACGTGTGGACGCGCGTTTTCGTGGAACAGAATCACTCCCTCCTCACCAGCCATTGCTCTTGATGGACTTGCGTAGGCTACGGAGTGTCTCACAGTACACGTCACTGTTAATGATTTTTCCGTGCTCGTGGAATTCGATGAGTATCGGACCTCGGACGTCGAAAAAGACGGTGAGCATCACCTTGCCTGCTGAGGGCACAGTTTTGAATTTTTTAGGGGGAGATTGTTGGGTTTTATCGATTGAAGACAGAGTTTTATACATTAAAAATAAATTTTATTACGTAACCAAGTCTTATAGTTTAAAACATACATTTTAGAAAACAAGAAGTCTGATCAGATCATGATCCCCAATCTTTCTTCACTTTTATACATTCAAAGATTTACATTCTTCAAATTTATGTGCCCCACACGGCACTATAATTGGAGGTTTGAGACCGATTCCAACATGCGGCCCCATCGGTTGTAAAACCTCAGCAGATGTATTACAATTCAATATATATATATATAAAAATCTAACAAAATATTTTTCTAATAATATTTTTAAATTTATTTAACAATAAAGGCTTTGTTAAAAAGTCAGCCAAATTATTTTCCGATGAAATATAATTCACGTTAAATAGTTCATCTTTTATTAATTTACGAATAAATTTGTACTTGATATCAATATGTTTAGTTTTCTGATTTTCCTGACTATTTTTTGAAAAATTGATAGCAGATTGATTATCACAATATACTTGGGGTCTTATGTAATCACACAAACTTAATTCATTTATAATTCTACTAAACCAAATAACTTCTTTAGTGCAATCGGTTAGTGCAATAAATTCAGATTCCATTGAGCTAAGAGCTATGCACTTTTGTTTAGAAGATTTCCATGATATTGGGATGTTACCAAAATAAATTAAATAGCCACTGCTTGAATGTCTGTTTGTGAGACCACATCCCCAATTTGCATCAGAAAAAGCAATCAAATTTGAAGTTTTTACATTGGAAAGATTAATTTTAAAATCCTTTGTAAGAAAAACATAGTTCATAATATCAACAACGTAAGACCAGTGTTTGTAAGTATAACCATTACAAAACTGAGACATTATATTAACAGCAAATGCAATATCTGGTCTGGATCTATCTGACAAAAACGATAAACATCCTATTAAGGAACGATAGGGAAATTTCCTCATTAAATCATTTTCAATTATTTCTTCCTCTTTAACCTTATCAGGTAAGTTACAACCAATTTTAAAAGGTAAATTCACAAAACTTTTAGGAAGATCTTTGAATTTTGACATTAATTTTTCAATGTAGGTAATTTGATGTAAATAAATCGAATTTTCAATCTCTTGAAAGTTTACGCCTAACAAATATTTAGTTTTACCTAGGACTGTAAGATCCAATTTTTTGTCCAATAATTCGATTACTTCATTTATCAAATGTTCCCTTTTTGAAAACAAAACCATATCATCTACATAAACAATTAAAATTACATCTTTAAATTTGTAGACACAATTACACCAATTTAACTGAGAAAATCCTAATTTAGTTAAAATACCGTCTAATTCCAAATTCCATTCTCTACCACTTTGATGCAGACCATATATAGCCTTTTCCAATAGACATACTTTGTTTTCGGATCCTTTCAGCACAAATCCTTTTGGCTGTTTCATGTATATAGTATCCTTAAGGTGTCCATATAAATATGCACTTTTCACGTCAACTTGACAGTGATACCAACCCAACATAGAAATCAATAGTACAAACAATAATTTAACAATAGAAAAATTCACAACTGGTGAAAAAATATCTTTAAAATCAATGCCGGGTTTTTGCTTAAAACCTTGAGCAACAAGACGAGCTTTATACCTTTTAGGTATATTGTTTTCGTCCATTTTTATGCTGTACACCCACTTACTTCCAATTATGGTTGTATTTGGGGGTGTGTCCACTAATTTCCATACTTGCCTGTCCTTAATTATCTGAATTTCTTCATTCATGGCAGTATTCCATTTAATTTTATCCTTACTTGCCTGCGTTTCTTCATAACTTTTGGGGATTTCGACATTGTAACACTGATCATACATGTCGTACAGCTGTTGGTCTAAAAAATTAGATTCATCACTAGAACTAGATGGCACATTAGAAATATCCACATTAGGATGTTCAGTCTCTGGCTTAAAATTGAAATTTACAGGATCAAACCTAATCTTGTTTTTACTACAGTACTTTTTAATATCATTTAAAGATCTCATTCTCAAATTTTCAGGAGAATAATAGTATACATCTATCCTATTGCTTTTATTTCTAGGTTTTTCGATTCTTCGCCAATTTGAAATGTTAAGACTTTTTAAGTCCTCAGTTTTAACTAAATCTTTAGAATCTAAAACTTGAGTTTCACTTTCCGATTTTACTTTTATATTTTCATTTGATTGATAAATAGGAATATCAGAATTAAGATCAAAAGAAACGTACTCAAAGTTTTTACCAAATAGTACATCAACAGCTTTCTTACTTTCGTCGATATGAACATGGACTGTTTCAACTATTCTCTTCTCGTTTGGTACATATATTCTGTAACCTTTAGTTTTCAAACCATATCCTGTCAAAATACCAAGTTTAGCTCTGGGTTGTAATTTATTTCTCTGTATTTTAGGAATATGAACATATGCCAAAGAGCCAAAAATTCTAAAATGTTTTACTGATGGTTTGAAACCAGTCCATATTTCGTTAGGAGATATACCCTCAGTTAATTTGTGTTCGCATCTATTTTTAGTATGAATAAATGCTAAAAGTGCTTCTGACCAAAATTGTGGTTGTAAACCACTGTCTTGAAGCATAGCTCTGACGCAATCCATGGCTGTTCTATTGAACCTTTCTGCAATGCCATTTTGTTCAGGGGTATAAGTTGAAGTTCTTTCGATTTTTATTCCTAGATCATTTAAAAACTTTTTAAATTCTTTGTGACAAAATTCTAAACCATTGTCAGTTCGGACACATTTTAACTTAACATTTAGCTGTCTTTCAGCTTTAACCAAGTATTTTTTAAAGTAATCAAAAACTTCATTCTTATTTCGAATAATATAAACAGTTACTTTACGTGAAAAATCATCAATAATAGATAAAAAGTATTTGTTTCCACCTAGAGAGTTAACTGGAGCAGGACCCCACAAATCCATATGGATCCTTTCCAAAACATTTTTAGTTTTCCTTTCGTACATATAGTTTCTTTTTAAGGATATTCTAGTGGATTTAGCAATAGCACAAATCTTACAATTTTTATCTATATTTTTACAATTAAGTTTTTCAATTCCTTTTACACAATTAACTTTACTCATATTTTCAATTAAGGGCATGTTAACATGACAAAACCTACGGTGGGCTTTTTCTAGATCTAAACCAGTTACATATGTATAATTTTTAATCTTGGGATAACCTTTTAAGATATACAATTTTCCAATTCTGGGAACAGTAAACAAATATTTATTATAACTATTATAAATAATCATTTTGTTATTTCCCCATTTAATTTGGTTTCCCACAAGGTCAATACGAGCACCACTAATTAAATTTCTTCTCATATTAGGCGAGTATAACACATCTTTTAAAGTTATATCATAATTTCTGTTTCTATCTAAAACTGTAAATTGAATATCACCCATACCTAATACTTCCGAGGTGCTGTCCTTGTCTCCGACTAGGATCTTCTGTGGTGGTAGTTTTCTGAATGTCGTAAACATATCACGTTCTTTACAGAAGTGAGCAGTTGCAGCAGAATCAATGAGAAATTCCCTCGGTCTTTCATTTGGAAAATTTGAAACTGCATAGGCACGTTGAAGATCAGTTTTTGGATTGTCCTCCATATAAAATAATTCACCACCAGGTTTCTGCCGATTGCTTTTCTTGAAGCACTTCGATTCGTAATGTCCCGACTTTTTGCAGTAGTTACAGAATGGTCGCGGCCCCATACGACAAACTGTCGACTTTCTTGGGCTTGAAGGAATTAATTCAGGGTCCAGTACGCATCTGCTGTGATCAGGAGTAGACGCCCGTGTCTCCTTGTATCTAGATGACTTGTTTCTTGTAGCATAAGCATCGGCCACGATACTTAATTTTGTGCCTTCGTCTTTCCGCTTCAGCTCGATTCGGCTGGATTCTGTTATTAAATGTTTAGACAAATTGTCTAGCGTGAACTCGTTGTCATCCATCCTGTATAGCAGTTGTACCAGATTATCGTATTCGTGAGGCAAATGTCTTATTAGTTGAAAGCAAACTAAGAGGTCTGGGATTTCGAATCCACATTCTTTTATCTGTAACAGCTTCTCATGCACTCGTTTGCAGAAGAGTCCAATGGATTCGTCCTCCGGCTGGTAGCGGATTGAAAAGAACTCGTCCACAAGGCCTGCCAATCGTGCTCTAGATGCTGGTTCAAAGTTGGTCTTTAATATATCCCAGGCTTCCTTACCGTCTTCAGTAGATGAAATTAAGACTTGATATTTTCTGTCTATGCCCTGGTAGATAGTTGTATATGTCCTCTGCTTCCTATAACGATAGTCTCTTTTTTCTTGTTCTGGAGCATCTTCCAATAATAGAGGTTCCGTTTTAGTGATAAATTCCCAGCAGTTCCGGTCCATTAGCAATACCTTCATGTCCGTCTTCCACGTGGCATAGTTGAAATCCGATAACTTCGGGAAGGAAAACATGGACATTTCTTGAATCCCCATCATACTGGATACCGGTAGTGGCAGAATTCAGGTTCAGCTTAAGGTCTGAGGCCCATAACCAATTGTTGGGTTTTATCGATTGAAGACAGAGTTTTATACATTAAAAATAAATTTTATTACGTAACCAAGTCTTATAGTTTAAAACATACATTTTAGAAAACAAGAAGTCTGATCAGATCATGATCCCCAATCTTTCTTCACTTTTATACATTCAAAGATTTACATTCTTCAAATTTATGTGCCCCACACGGCACTATAATTGGAGGTTTGAGACCGATTCCAACAGAGATGACGACGCATGCTTCCATTGCATGCTGGCCCGGTTTGTCTCTGGCTCGAAGTGATGGCATCAGCTCTCGTCACCGGTGACGATCCACTCCAGGAAAGTGGGGTCTTCATGATACCGGAACAGGTGTTGCAGTGCTAGCCCCATACGCAGTTCCTTTTGCGGTTCGCTGAGCTTCTTCGGAACCCACTGCGCGCACACCTTCCGGTAACCCAACCTGTCGTGCACAATTGTCCACGGTGTTCCAACGCTGGACCCCACCATCACTGCCAACATTCGCATTGTGACACGCCGATCACTTCTCACCAGGTCGTTCACCTTGTCGATGAGTTCGGCCGTGTTTGCCTGGCCTGGTCTCGGGTCATCATTCAAACACTCCCGGCCTTCACGAAAACGGGCACTCCACTTTCTCACTGACTTGTCGGACACACAGTCTCCCCCGTATACGGCCACCATCCGGCGATGAATATCGGCCGGTTTAACCCCTTCCGCAGTCAGAAATCTGATAACACCTCGCTGCTCCTCAATCGTCGAATTTTGCAATATAAACGCCATGATGTTCTCTCACGCACTGCCGCGTCAATTGGACGGAACACACAATTGCCTGCTTCTCTCCTGCATCATGTGCGGGTGCCCGCGCATGCGCACAACCACGCCGGTACTCGTACATTCGCGTCCCTAGATGTCTCACTGCGTTATCCCAAAGCGGCATATTCAAATTTCAACCGGTTTGGTTGTTACGACGTTTCGTACCTTTTCATTTGAACACCCCTCGTATATATATCTCCATCAAAAGTTAGTGTTGTTGAAAGATTGGTTTTGCTATCCATAAAGTTTGAAATCAATTCATATTTAACACTAAAATGGAAATAAAATAGATTTTTCGATCGACTTTGGTAAGTTTGAAAGTCCAGTCTCCTTAAGTATACCTGGTTAAATTGGAGCGTTCTCATTGATGATTTACTAATTAATTAATCAAATTAATAGAACGCAGAAGCAAATTTCGTCAATAGTATTGGTAGTTAAATCATTCAAGCAATTTGAATTAAAATATATTAATAAATTAATATATTAATTTATTAATATATTGTAAAAATTAATTGTAACGATATCACAGTACATTTGAAACACTTTACATTGAGAAGATTGATACTTTTACGTGTGTCTGATAAAACTTGTGATTTTGCCTGTCCCACCTATTTTACTTAACTTACTTGATTGCCTCGCGCATCCTTTCATTAGTTTCACCTAAAAGAAATGCAATATCGCAGAGGTCCATACGTGAGAATTAAGGAAAAACATGAATGCAAGAATAACTATGGTTACGGATCGTTGCATGCATGTCCAAAGGAGCCGTTTTTATAGTGACAAAGTAAACATTAGTTAAAGCATGCTGCTTTACACTATCGAATTCCTAGAATTGTTTGGATAATACCTTGCATTAATTTAGAATTATTTTAGATTCATGCACTGAGAGTTTATTTTGTGACAACATTGAAAATACACTCTGTGATAAAAAATATGTAAGCACCCCGAAGTCAGTGTTCGATTGGAATGAAACTCAACTTGTGTGATGTACATAAAGACATAAAGAAATTATCACAATATCGGCCCTCTCTGGGTACATGCCTATATACGGCTTGGCATAATCAATCCAAACTTAGTATAATACACTTAAATATGTAAATAAATTATCACATTATCAAATCCAGAGGATTGTTTTATAGAATTGCACCATAAGGGTAATACATTAGTAAGTTGTTAAGCGCCCTCTGGTGGTGGTACATGCCAATATACGGCTTGTTATGGAGTGAAACAAAACTCTTATACTATGCTATGCAAATTATGCCAAGCATTCTGAAACTGCTGCTGCAGATACTTATAATCTGCTGGGTTGTGCAATTGATGGCCTAGGATATTCCAGACATTCTCAATGGGGACAGATCTAGATATCGCTCTGGCCAAGGAAGGATTTCAATACCACGGATGATGTACTCTTGGCGAAGGCGAGCCATATGTTGCCGGGAGTTAGATGGTCAATATATCGTGCTGGTTATATAGCTACAATTCTCAGTTTACTATCGATCGGAATATAGCTGTAACTCCTGGTACAACGGCGATATTTTTTGTCACAGAATGTATATTGAAGCCCAATGTTCAAAATGTATTTCAAGTGCGTCGTATAATATATATTGATATTGTTTTTCTTTCTATAGAATTCTTTACAAGAGACACCCGATCAAGCTCGACTTCAACACAATGTTCCTGCAGCTGGAATTTGTACAGGGGCAAACAATTCTTTTGCAATGCATACCTGCAATTCCATTTGAACAGAAGAGGTTGGATTCGTTCTCAGTTGCCGGGGGGAAATTGTTGAACCTTTTCACCATGTACAATTCGTTGACGGATCTCCAAAAAGGAGCCAAGTCAGTGTACTCAGATAAACTGAGAAAACACCTAGGCAAAATTATAACTGAATTGAAAACCGTTGAAGAAACTGTAAAAAGCATGCAACCCGATGAATTCAACGACATATATCTTTAATATATTATATTACACAACAAATAACAATTCTTAAAGAAATATATATGAATGCATATTTCTCTATATTCTGTCAGTATCATACTGGATTTATCTTCTGCAGTTTTTAATTCAATTGCACAACACTTGAAAATAACACAACTTGGAAATAATTAAACTTACATTAATCTCTTCAAGTAAGATTACGGATCATGAAAAATAATTTTATAATTTTTGTGATGCTTAAAAATTGTAACACGAAGGAAACATTTTAAATGGAATACTTAAAAATATTCACGAAACCAATCTTTATAAAAAGTAACCTTTACTACAGTATTTCAGGATCAATTCTCCGTGGTTCATGTTATCATTGAAGGAATTTCTAGTGGATATGAGTTATTGTTACGTTTTCGTCGAGAAGATCTTTGTTTCTCACATTGCAAAAACATAGATTTGAATACGTCTCTTACTGAAAGCATTTGCTTATGCTGCCGTATATAAATCGATTCCTGAAGTATATCTTAAAAATAAATTAAAATAGCAATAACACATGTGGCTACGGAAACTTGTTATGTTTCAGTAATGGTAATTCTCACCAATTTTCAAAACTATAAATTACCTGTAATTCCTTACTAGTTTTTAAAACCTTGTTCATACATAAAATTCTATTCATAATTTTCTCTTCAAACTCTTAGAATTTTGCATGTTTTTGTGTAAAGAAATTTGAGTAATTGGAAAATGTTTGATTGAGTAACCTTGTAAAAATGTTTTGTGTTTTATAGATAAAAACATTTCTTGATATGACACTGTTATATGGTGCGTTAAAAAATGATATGAACACCTATTTATTTGTGAACAAGACTTAAACAGCTAAATAAAAAATATATCTGTTTATCTAAAAATATCTATATTTATTGAAAATAAATTCAACAAATTAAAAAACACTTTCAGGATAGGAAAATGCCAATTTTATTCAAAAGATGGTGTAAAATCACGATGAACACGCTCTGAACGTGGGCGTTTGTGGTTTAAATGTCACTTTGGAACTATGTCGTTTTTACGGATAGTACTTAAAAGTATTAAATAATAATACCGATATAAGGTAGCTTTCCACCTATTTTAATTTATCTATTTCAGATAACAATCGTACATGTTAGGTTCCCATATTATTTTTTCTTTCAAGCAGAGTAATTTCTAAGGGGTGTGACATCTTAGCGCCTAAGAGTCTAGGATGGCCGGCTGCAGACCCGGAAGTTTCCTGTTAAAAAGTCCTTCAATACTGCGCTTGCGCATGTGAGGAGAATGAAAAACAGTTAGCTCACGGACTCCGTCTAGTTGAGACGTCTTCGTAGCAATTCGTAAATTTTAATATGAAAATAAGCATTTTTGTTTCGCGCGTCCATTGTAAACCCATTGTTTTGTCTGTGTTAAAATAAATGTTATTTTTTAATGTCCAACAAAAGTTCGGATTAATTCATCACAGGGGGTACATTATTTCTTGTTTAAATTGGGACACCATTATATAGTGATGTTATATTATTATATATTTATTATCAATAATCACCATTATATATCAATGATCACTCTGGGTTCGAATTCTTTAAACCGTAGGTGCCGGTTTAATATCACCTCATGCGTATCCGTTCATAGATGACCGTAGGTGACAAACCAAATTACTGTAATGATTGAAAATTCTGGGTTTCTATGTATTACTGTTTGGAGATCAAAATGCTTTTGCAATTGCTACTGTAGTTTATCATCGATATAGTTAAATTAATGCAGATATTTCAGTTTCGGAACAAGTAAAACTGCTGTTCATTCAAACCAAAATAAGCACCCAGCCCTTTTTCCAGGGTCTTCTGCAGCAGTTTGAATGGATGGATAAAATTTCTCGGAGAAATGTATTTCTCAGTACTTCCCAATGTTAGGTCAGTGTTGTACTCAAAGCGCACTGTAAGTGGGCAAATTTTCTCATATCATGAAAAGTAAAGACCAATGCATATAAAAGAACTCGGTCTAAATGTTTTTCTGTTGACCGGACAAAGTGACCAACAGGCCGGAATCCCGGACATGATTTTCAAATCGTGGCGCATGGGTTCCATACGTGTGTGAGGGATTTTCAGTGTAAACAAACAAATCAGACTTAAAACGAAGATTTTACTATCTGTCTAAGCTGAGAACTGCTCCAGGCAGAAAGTCTGACACTGTATGTTGTAGAAACGAGACTTGGCCCATTTTTTACAGAGGATTCTTGAAGCATTTGAGTTTGTCACGTTGGCGCACTTTGCTGCAATTGGCTCTACTGGTGTTTGGGTTATACAAGGATACACGATTGCAAAAGTTCAAAAAAAGAAATACAAACCAAACGTAACTATCGACACTTTCATTTAGATTCACAAAAAAAGCCTAGAATCTAGGCGGATTTCAGGAGGTTATTTTAAATTTCTTTATATTGAAAGATGATTAAGCCTGAAAGTGCACGACAGAATGGTCATTAAAGAGTGACATGTAATGTATTTTACCTGTTTTGCTTGATTGAAATCCTACTGTGATGCTAGAGATTTAATGGGTCTTTAAAATAGAAAGCAGTATGGGGGTAATATTGCTATTAAGGATTGATACATATCCAAATGGAAGAATGACGTGTTTTACTATTAGGTTCCACAAGTCATTTCAAGTTTTCTCTCGAATTCAAAATTTTGGGGTTAGACCCTGGGGCTGCTAAGCCCTCTGTTGAAAGATGTTTCCAACATACCCTGTTTCAATTAAAACTAAAATCACTTCTCGATATTTGAGTACTTATCTTTGTTTTGTTGACTACTAATAAAAAAATAAGTAATATGTTACTGCAAGATGCTTTACATGTAGTTTATAAAATTTTATAGCATAATTTTCGGGACCATCATGTTCAATGGGTTTATCCACCGCGCTAGCAGCCTACGCGCTGTGGACGGCAGGCAGGTCGGATTACAGGAATCGAATACTCGATTCAAGTAAATACTCTGCATGTATTTCTCTTCTGAGTCATTAACAACTTTCCGAATATGTACGTCCATTTACTCGACGGAAAAACATTTCTTGGCCAAATATGACAAACCAATCAACTATGATATGTTTTTAGAAAAACTGGATGTTCGTATCATTGTTAAACTCACAGTAATATAAATGGTTAACTTATTTTGAATATTTTTGCAATCAAAGTATGTACCTACGAATGACGATTAATTAAAGGTTGTGTTAGGACTTAATTGAAACTTATGTATATTTTATTGATATGATATTCGGTTGATTCATTGCACATTAGGCTCTATTGTATATACGGTTTAGAAGAAAAATTATTGTAAAGAATTAGAAGCGTTTTTGGTAGAACCTAACAGATTTTGTTTCTAAATCTAATTAAAGACATGAAGCATCTTCGAATAAATACTGCTAATCGAAAACGCTTATTTTCATTTTCAGCTATTGCTGTTGAATAGATAAGATACGCAACTAAGATTTTTCTAATGGGATCCGAATTGTTCGTATCAACCCAATAGATTAAAAATTATGAAAAATAATTTGTTAGATAAGATATCCTACCCCGGGTGCAAATGTAACCTACGTCAAACAGTGCGATTTTTCTTAATGTTTGATGTTTCAAGCTGTACGAAAGTAGTATAAGTACATTTTCCCCTGGAGACGTCAGAATAATGATTTTAAGTACCGCAATTTCACACATGAACCCAGGAAAATCCGTCACAACCATAAAAATATACAAATTTAATCTACCCCAGTGATTTTCGACATTTTTCATCTCATGGTAGAGATGAACGAATTACTAAAATTCTACAACATACCAAAAAATATATTATATATTTTGCCGATTTGATGAAAAAATAGGGTATCATTTGATTGATTAAAATAATAATAGTAATTACCTACCTCTTTTGCTCTAGTGTCTTTTTGGAAAATGTTCTCAAAACAATTTATTTAGGACACTTTGTAATAAAAAATAATACTCGGAATTATTTATTCGGGTATTAAAGAACATTGTACTCAGAATTTCAAATTGGGATATTACTTGAAATTATTTGTGAATACACTTCTCGAAATATCTATCGTTGAAATGTAATAAATCTTATTCAATTTAAACCGTTCCAAAGTTCGTGAGGTACGCCAGTGCTATTCTAGGACACATCGGTTGAAAATCGATGATCTATGGAGATTATCCCTTCAAGTGGTTTCGACGAGATATCTCGTCCATCGAGATCTGACCAATTTTGCTAATACTTAATGAGATATCTCGGCATCAAGATTTTTTTTAAATGACGAAATCAAGATCTGATCAGTTTTCTTCTAATGACGAGATATCTTGTCCATCCAGATATAGTCAGTTTTGCTAAGGACGAGATACCTCGTTGAGGCAACCATCAGAAGGGTTAAAATAGAGTGTTTTTATTTGTTTTACGATTTCTTTACTTATTGAGTGGTGATTGATAGTTAAGAGGACGCTTTTTAATTTTAAAAAACGTTTCAATTTCTTCGTGTTAATCAAAGTATTTCACGTGTCTTGCAAAGGAAAGAAAAATCTAATTCGGGGAAATATAAAATACAGAGGAACATTATCATAGGAAAAAAACAAAAAAGACAAATTTTATCAAATTAAAATATAATTTACAAATCGTGCACAAACAGTGGACAGCAAATTAAGAATCAGGCATTGTAAATATGTCACTGTAAAATGAAAATGCATTGCTGGTTTTAACTATATCCGCATATCGTGTAGTCAATATTTTAGGAGTATGAAATTGTCATTAAAAGTTTCTGTTGTCTTGTTTAACTTCCTCACTAATACACTGGCATGCAAAACTCAGCTGCTACTTTGCTGTAGAGTGATCTGGATGTGGGAAAATGATACAAAAGGTAGATCGGACTTTCGAAATGATGAGTAAAAACAAAAAGATAACAAGAACAGAAGAAAACAGTGGTGACAATGCACTGGGTTCCATGAGAAAGAAGGGTAGCTAAAAACAAGTAAAGAGACGGTCCTTAGTAGAATGTATCAGTGGTGCGCACACTATTTTCATTTCCGCCCCCCCAATTTTGTTTACTATTTTGTCGCGACCCCTGGATAGACAATAGACGTTTTTTTAATCATCAACGTAGTTAAAGTCGAATTCTGTTTGGGATTTGCGCTTCTGTTTGTGCCTTATTAGAGGTCTGAATAAAACACATAATTTTATGAAGCAATGGTTTTATTTATGCATATGGGTATAAATATTTTTTAATGGAAAATACTTTAAAAAAACTTACAACATAAGAATGCAATGTGAGGTATGTGCTTGGAAAGAGCTCATGATTGCTTCTATGTTCGGATCTGTATTGGAAATCGCAAGCCGTAAGTCATCCTCTGGATCCAATCGAGATCGATATTTTGTTTTAATGGCAACTAATTAAGAAAAACCGGTTTCACATAAGTAGGTCGATGCAAACTGAATCAAAATATTAATTGCCTTTTTCTTCAAATCGTCATATTCGTTTCCAATCGTTAACCAAAATTTCTGGCAAGTCAGACTTAAATTGAATGCGCAGTGTTTCATCGCTTGAAACATCAATTAAATGTTCTTTTTCATTTAAAGAGATATTGGATTTAAAAATATCAAACGAAAATGGATCAAGTATCTAACTTAATTCATTATCTAGAAGAGTTTTCTCCCAATTTTATCATATGACGGGAAATGGTGTTTTTAAATATCAAGAAATCTATATTATTTTCTTTATTAAATTCTGAAAAGCACGGGAACATGTCTGTGTTGTTTTTGCTCAATTCTCCTTGCCAAAGTATCAGCTTATTTTTAAAAGCTTCAATTTTAATGCTCGATGTTAAAATGTTTGTTTTCTCTCCCTGTAGACTTACATTCAAATCGTTAAGTTTTTCGAAAATGTCAGCCATGCAACTGAGTTTTCCGAGCCAATCTTCATTAATGAGTGAACTTGCCAATATGTTTCTTTTCTACCAAAAAATGTAAACTTCGTTTCTCAAATCGAAAATACGTAGCAGTATTTTGCAGCGTGAGAGCCATCTGACTTCGGTATGTAGTAATAATGTTTCATACACAGAACCCATCTCATCACAAAGTGTTGAAAAGAGACGACTGTTTAGGGAGCTGTTGCTTTTAATGTAATTAATTACAATAACAACATCCTGTAATATCTTGTGCAATTCTTCATCAATGTCTTTTGCAACAAGAGCTTGTCTATGTATCATGCAATGGTTGAATACTGTATGGGGAGCAATTTTCTTTATTAACCCTCTTAGTCCTTTATTACTACATGTTAATGCAGCAGCACCATCAGAGCAAACCGCGACACAGTGTGTCCAGGTAAGGTCATTTGTTTCCCCAAAATATCATAATAATTTCAAATATTTTCTCTCCATTTGTTTTTCCTTCCAATTTTTTTACAACATAAAAAATTTTCGGATATGTCTTCTTCATAAACGTATCTCACATAAACAATTAATTGAGACACTTTAGAAATGTCTGTAGTTTCGTCAAGTTGTAGAGCAAATACATAGTTTTGTAATCGATTTAACAGAACTGATTATATATTACGTGATATGGCGGAAATTCGCCGAGAAACGGTATCTCTTGATAATGGTATCGTTTTTAAATCGTTACCATGTTTCTCCTTGAATAAATGATGTCATTTTAATTACTGAAGGAAGAATGAGTGGTTCTCCAATTGTATGTGGTTTCAAATTTTTTCCTATTAAATATGAAACTTCTAAGGATGCCCGTAAAGCCTTCTCAGCAATTGTGTATTTTTCAAAAATACATTTTGATTTTTCACACTTTCAGCTCGTTTTTTAAAAATGTTTCTGATTTATTTGCTAATTATTTATGTTTGGTTTCCAAATGTCTTTTTAATTTAGCAGGTTTCTTACTTTCATTTGCTAATTTATCCCTGCAATTAACACACAACGGATGTTCTTTCCCACTAATGTAAATCCATATTTAAACGCAATATGTAAATCCATATTTAATAAACTCTTCTTGATATTTTCTCAATTTTTTATTAGATAGCACATTTTGTTCGATATTTTTTTATGCAGAAACAGTGCCATTGAATTCATTCACAGTTTTTTTAAGTTCATTGGATGTTGACCCATCATTCTCATTTGTATTGTCATTCTTTTCATTTTCTAGACGTTGGGTACCTATTTTTAGCCATTTATCCATCATGAGGGTATTAAAACTAAAACAAAATTATAAATATACAATATTTCATTTCTTTGCGTTTGTTCAATCACGTGCGGCTACCACGTGGGAAGAAAATAAAGTCCGGGATTACTCTGTATAAATCATGTTTATTTGTAGCTTATTCAGACGAGAATTAAAGAAAAGAAAACTAAATTCTAACAGAAACATCTCTTTATACCAATTGCACATGTTCGCTACTTGAAATAAAAAATGCAACGTTCAAGTAAAAATTTACACATGGTAATCGAGGCAAGGAAATATCTCAACTGGTGTTGCCAGTCGAGCACACATCTATGTATATTGTACACAGAGGTTACAGTGAATCATAACTTAGAAATATTGGAGCTTACTTAAAAAAATACAAAACAAGTACAAAATTAATTATAGTGATTTAATATAATTATGTTTACCAACATTACTTACTCCAAAGATGGTAAAATATATATTTAAAAATTACAATTCGCGTTTACTTTTCAGAATTCATCTTACTATGATCTTAAATTTGTACTCGCACTTAAACTGCAAAAGCAGGCTTTGTTTAGTGTGCCACCATCTGTAATAAAAACAGAACTCACTGTTCCCTTATACGTTTTAAAATAGTAACTACCCTTGTAGCGTTTTCCACGAAATATCAGTTGAGGATAATTGATTTTCGAAAAAATCTAAAACGAAAAAAATAATACAAAATATTAAAAAAAACAGTTTTTCTTTATAAACATTTTAATATCCATATTGATTTTTTAATTAATTGTTTATTATTGCCCTCCGAGCACGTTACTGAACTGTCCTATACTTAAAAAATATGTTATGTACATAGCCGATTGCAAATGTTACTTAAAATTAGCAAAAGCAGTATATAAACAGAATTACAAAATGCACTTGAATGAACGTAAGAAGCAGCAAAACCGAACTACTGAGGCACAGACGGAAAGAACTGCACGGTCCTAGCTGTGACCACAGTATAAAGACTAAATAGCAGGGGTGCACACCTAGATTGAAAAAGCTTTAGTAATGATGGCCACTGCCAAACGTCAGACCGACCCAAGTTGCATATGGATCCAACCAGAGGTAAAGGGCATCTCAAATTGACAATCATCTTTTATCACTATGTCTGTTCGCCTGCCGGTTGCCGAAGTATAGGTATTATATACTAAAACAGACAATTGCTTTCGTAAAAAATATAGTTCTTTTTTATAAATATCTCATTTCACTATTTTACTGATACCTGATACTTGTTGAAAAAAAGTCTTATATTTTTATTTCAAATAAATTTCTTTGAATTTGGCGACCCACAAAAATTTTCAAGCGACCCCCAGAGGGGTCGCGACCCACGGTTTGCGCACCACTGGAATGTATTACCACCTCAAACACTGATACAGGCTTCGCGTTTGTGTACTGAGAATGAGGCTGGGGATGAATTCCTACAGTAGCAGAATTCATTCTTTTGTCAGAGCCTCTGATTCCAAAATTTGAATTTACTCTAGCTTTATACTGAATATTCTGTTATACAAATCTTCACAAGCTGTTTTGCTTAATTTTGAGGCTATAACATTTAAAAATAATGATAGTCTTTGATTTTTGCACGCCATTGTGCAGAGTGAGGTTGAAAACAAACGACTTTTATGGTGAAAACAAAAATTGATTTATATTTAACGATAAATACAGCGTAATACAAAAACCATAATATGTAAAGAAATGTAATCAAAATAAAAAATATTGTAGATCGCAAAACATAACTTACTTCCTAGTAACAAACTATTAAAACATGACAGAACCTTATCCAAGTTTGTATGCATGTAATCTGTAAAAATAAAAATAAAGTATTTGTATATGAAATATTTCCGTCCCATTTTAGAATAAAATCAACTGTTTATGCTTTTTGTGACTGTATGTGTGTGCCAGAACAATATCCAAACAGCTGAATATATTTTAATGTGATATTATGTACTATAATTACCCATAATAACTTAGTGAATTACTCCACGTCCATCTGTCTGTTCTTTCTCACGTTTTGTGCCTGTGTGTTCGAATGCTTGTGCAAATATCACAAAAGACGATATGTCGTCATAAAATTTTATATTGATGTAAAATATATTATAACATAAGAACTGCTGATTGAAAAATGAAGGATGTCAAAAAATATTAGTGTTAAAAAATATTTGAACTACGTTTTTGAAAAATTAATAAATCTTTACAATAGTAACAAAGTTGGCTGATCTTAAGAGTTGGACGAAAATTTTCTTTTGGAACTCATCAGTAAAATGTAATTGAAAATGCTTCTTCTCTTTTTGATAAACGATAATTTGCTCCTTCTTTAAGTTCTTTTTTATTTATACGTGTTATTATTTGAAATTTTTAATCAGAAATGTAAATTTATAAAATTTTAAATAAATAGTTACAATAGTGTTGGTTTCATAACCTGGTATGCAGCCACCTTCATGAATCAGTGCTCACAATCAGTCTGCCAGTCACATTGCTTAATTGAGTTTATTGAGCGTCTTCAAGAGTTTGAATTGCTTTTGAAGCATTTTTATAGTATTGTGACGGTAAAGTGGTTTATTTTATGATTTCTATGTGGTTTATAGTATTAATAAGTTTATATACTTTTTATGAGACGGAGTTGATTTTCACCATCAGCAAGATCAAAGATGTTTCTCCAACTAAAATTTCGGAATATAATACAATTCTAACGAATGCTAAACATTTTCACAGTAAGATTTCATTAATTGCTAATTTTTCACACAAGAATCAGTGTATTGTATATATAAAAAATTGACTTGACACCGAAGCGTTTGAAGAGATATGGTCGAAAAATTACTATTACACGAGGCGAAAGAAAAATAAGATATTTGTTTAGTAAACAGAAAGGCATATCTGAGAGTACTCACAAAAATGATACAGGATTCTGGAATCAAGATATATACAATGACCATTCGCATCAAGGACTTAGGGATAACATATCACTCGATCGGGAAAAAAGACACCGCTTACACCGGATATGTGTATGATACAAAAATGGCTACAAACAATGGCAACAAAAATGGCCAAATAACACCAAGAATGGACAATCCAAGACTCGAAGAAGGTAGGTTAGTTCCTGAAGTAAAAGTTGCATTTATCAGGTTTAATAGTTAATTTTATTTGGCAAGAAACTGACGAATCATAAGTTCAGATTTTATCTGGCGAATCAAAATTCTTCAGAAGAGAATCGGGAAGAAATTCAAAGATTGATGAAGCATCAGGCATCACCCAACAAGGCCCTGGTAGTCTGCACATTGTGGAGGAAACAATGAGACAGAATCAAGGTGCTACCCAGAGTGGTTCCCAAACAAAGATTTTACTCAGCTCAACTCCATCATGAGATACAGACCCTACGAAGTGTTTACGGTAGAAACATTTCCCACATCCTGTAAGATGAGTATGAGGAATAATTTTTTTGGATGCAAAGCAGAAATTTTGAGTTATTAAATGCATGCTCAGGCGCTGCTCTAAATAAATTTTTCTGTGAGGGTTTTAGTCGCAAGGCGCACTGAATTTAAGTGTCGTTATTTTTAGGTGAAAAGAGTTTAGGTTCAAGGAATATTTTGCATATAAATGACGACTGAATTTAAACCGGTTTATTCAGTTCAAACTCCCCGACGGCCACAAATCAAACGGTTTTTATTATTTTTCTTTGTAGTATGGAGTGGACAGCCAAGCGTTTACTCCAGGAATCATTGTGCTGTGTTGCCGGTTCCTTGATGTGGAGTTGAGTTGCGATAGGAGAGAAAGTAACATAGTGGTCCAGGTTTGCTTTCATGCCATAGATTCAGAGGTCACTGCAATGAATATTCATTCAAAGTAAATATTTCAGTATTTACAAAGATTTTAAATTTCTGCATGGTTCTGCTCCCTGGCATAAGTCAACAAAGGTATTAAATTCCTGATTGACAAAAAAAAATGAATGTCCTTGACTTTTCTAGAAATTCCCTATATCTCAACCCCATCGAGAACCTTAGGGGACTGATAAAGTGAGGAATTTCCAAGGAATTTGTCACCGGCACAACCGTCGATTAATTGTAGATGGTTCACTAAAACTACGCCAAATGCATAAAAGGCATACCTAAAGGAATCGAAGCAGTAATTGCAGCAAAGGGTTGTTACAAAATATTTATATTTTATCAGACTTTTTAAGTTCATTTCATGGGACTAATTTTAATAAATAGAATATCTTATAAAACCTTTAAATTGTGACCTCAGTTTTACCCAAAACAATACCTTTTTAGCACCGTAACTAATAATTTTATCACGCACTGTAAAGAATATATATCTTTTACCTTTGGTAAAAGAAGCCGAAGCCCATTAATTATATTGTATCAGGTCCTAACCGATAAAGTTTAACTTTTTCTCATAATGTCCTTCCCAAAGGGTTAAATAAGTTAACTTTTTTGCCAATAAGATAAAACTGTATATAGTACAAGCTGAATATAGTATAAACTGAACATAGTATAAGCTGAAACTACTCAGTCAAGCAATCTTGTTCTCTGTGCAATATAAAAACATGTTTTCAAGTACTCTCAACGGTCAGAAACTGAGAACTGAAACCCAAAATCTTCAATTATCAAAATTTTCACTTCAGATTACCTGATATTTGTTACCTAAAATACGAGTTGCTATTGAAATTATCAGTGAGGGAAGATAAGATATGAACAATTTCCAAGTTCAGTTTTGATTGGAACAAATGTACACCTTTATTGAATAATAATTCTACTGGTATCGTTTCCTGTATTCGCAGATAAGATAGTTTATTAAAGAGCCTGCAAGTGTCTGATGTCATCCTTTCACATCAAAGCAATCATGGAAAAAAGGCACTCCGATGATGATTCCCAGGCAACGGTAGGTTCGCATTATTTTTATAAAGTTTACAAAATTAGCATAGTTTCGTATAATCGCAAAGTAAAATACATGGAAGATTAACACATTAAATATACTTCAAAATAAAGGGAAGAGAAAGATACAAGGACAATGGATGGTAATTTTGAACCACGGTCAGATGACGAGATCAACACCTGAGTTCCAAACTTCCACACCACGCCAACGTAAGGACATTAGAGGCCACGACAGATTTAACATGCACTAGTCCCCGTGTAAAAGGCGGTCTTTGGATGGATCGAGTTTCGAACGCGCAACCCTCCGGTTGATCTTCCAATTAGGTTACGAGGCCCTTATTAAATTTTAAGACTTCATGTCTTCTAAAAATGTTAGTATTCATACAAATAATTCAAAAATGAATGCAAATAAATAATGAAAATTCTCAATGTATAATCAGTCCAAGCACGTATAAAATGCTTTTATACCTCTCTACGTAAATGTAAGTGCATCTACATATAAATGTAAAACTGGCGTTAAAATGTGAAGAAATTCAGTTTTTCATCGAGATACATACAGTATTGCACAAAGCTACTTCAAGACTTGAGAGTGTTGTAGGCTGTTCAATGAGTTGATAAATCGTAAATTGAAGAGGATACTTTCCCTGGTGTGTTTCAATCTTTTCTTAATAGTAGCAATCTCCCCTAACTTGTATATTTTTTGTGGTAGAACTATTTCTTCATCTCATTTTGAGCATTCTAGTTCAATATTTTATATAGTTTACAGCGTATTAATTTATTTAGTTTTTATTGTTCTTTTTTTTAATGGAAAAGACGCTTATTTTATAATGTATGCCTAATCAAATGATAATTATAAAAAACAAGCATAACAATATCATACCATTGGGAAAAATTTAAGTGGGGAGTCCAAGTTACTCTTCAAATTATAAAGGGGTGTATTTTTTTGTTTGAAAAGCTATTTAGTACTTACTCTTATTGATAGCAATAACAAATTTCAATATTTTTCCTCATTAGTATCAATAGTGAATTTTAATATTTACCCTCATTGGTAACAATTGTAAATTTTAATATTTATCCTTGTTAGTTAAATAGTAAATTTTCATTTAGCCAAAAAAAAAATCAGTGTTTATAAAAGCATATTTTATTCTTTACCCTTCTCATTTAGGACCTCGACTCCTTATATAAAATTATTGGGAGGGGGTACCCGAGCAATTTACTATTTATAAAATGTAATAGCTTCGTCTGTCAATTATTATGGTTCGTATTCTACCTTAACACTCGCAGTAAGAACTTTACCCAGTACCCTATTTAGCTGGCACCTTAAATGTAATGAAACACCGGTTCAGAACCTCTGCTTTAGTCAGTAAAAATCCCGTCTAGGCATACATGCACACGTTTGAAAGAATGGTACACATCAATTATTCATTATATTTCCAAAAAATATATAGTTCAATAATTTCAAAACTTACTCAGGGGGTTGCCATTGCTCATTGGGATTACCCACAGCGCTAAAGCCTTGCGAGTTGTAGGCGGCGCAAGTTCTATCATCTGTCTGCATTTACCCAGTCTGGTGCAATGAGTTCATAAATCATGAATTGAAGAGGATACGCTTCCTTGGTATTTTTCGACCTTTTCTTAGTGCTAGGAATATAGCCCGTCTAACTTGTTTATTTTTGTGGTACACCTATTTCTTCATCTCAGTCTGAGCATTCTTATTTAGATGTTTTACACAATTTACTGCGTATTAATTTGTTCAGTTTTGATGGTTTCGATTTTAAAGTAAAAAACAACCATTATTTTGCAATATGCGCTCAACGTCAAAATAAAACCAAATAAATGGTAATTACCCTTAAATTTATACGTGTGTGAGGGTGATTTGTTGAAAAGTTTGTTTGGTTGGTTCATTGGCACTTTAGTAAATTTTAGTACTTACCCGCATTGGTAACAATAGTAAATTTTAGTATTTGCATTCGTTGGTAATATTAGTAAACTTTAGTATATACCTCACTGGTAACAATAGAAAATATTAATTTTATCCTCACTGGTAACAATAGTAAATTTTAGTATTTATCCTCATTAGTAACAATAGTAAATTTTAGTACTTACTCTCATTGGTACTATATTAAGCTTCAGTATTTGCTCTCATTTGTAACAATAATAAGTTTTAACATTTATCCTCATTGATAATATCAGTAAAATTTAATACTTATCCTCATCGATAACAATAGTAAGCTTTAGAATTTGCCCTCATTGGTAACAATAGGACATTTTAGCTTTTACTCTCATTTGTAACAATAGAAAATTTTCATTTGTCCAAAGTTATAGTTTATAATGGCATATGTAAAAATTTACCCTTCCTATTTTGGCCCTTTCTATAAAATTATTGAGAAGTAGGTATTTTAATTAACGTCACACTGGAGCATTACAAAGGGGTATTATTGGGAGGAAGAAGGTGTTCGGGCCCCTAGTAGTTGATGCCCGTGCAATTTAGTTTTTACAAAAGGAAATAACTTCTGGCTTCATCTATCATTTATTATGCATCTTATTCTTTAACACTCGTAATAAGCACTATACCCAGCATCCTATTTAGCTGCACCCCTTAAGGGTAATGGTACCCTAATGGCATGCTGGTTCAGATCCGCTGCTGTAACCGGTATAACGAGTCTATGCATACATGCACATTTTTGAAAGAATGGTATACATAGACTATTTACACTATTTGTAACATTTTAACAAATAGTTTAAAATTTCACAGCTTATTCAGGGTGTTGTTGTGACCCACTACGTTGAAACTGTTGCAGATGGCGCAGAATCGATTTCTGTCAAGTCCGATTCCCCTTCGGTGTACTTCTGTGTCAGTAAAGCTTACCTTGCATGTCCATTTACTTGTTGTTTAGCGCATCTTAGCCAGATTTGGCTTTTGCGCCATAAAACCCCAGCAAACTAAGCTTACTGAGGGTTTTACACGAGTATCAATGAAGAGGGATTGTTTTTATTGACATGTATTGTTTATTATGTCTTATTTTTAAACAATATAAGATAAATCAATCATACACTACTTATTTTAACTAGAATAAAAGTATTTTTAAGAATTTCAATTAAATTAAAACCAATGATGCTAAATAGGAAATTTTTTGTTTGTGCTTAATACAGAATCCAACAGCTTCACATAAATGTGTATATTTTCGGAACAATGTTTTGTATATGGATTTCTTTATCAATTTATTTATTTATGCATTTAATATATTTCATACCAAACCCACTTTCATAATGTTTTAACTGGATTGTTTAGTGATCATGATTCTTTTATAAGTTAAATGATCGATCACTACATATCTGACATTAATTTACACAACTTATAATTAATAAATTTATGTCTCATTTAAATTCGCTCATACCATTTTTAGGTACGACGAATTTCGCACAAAAAGACCTCCTCCGATGTAATTAAACATATAGTAACTGACAAGGAATTTCAAAGAGGGGTCAGCAGCTACTGTTATGAACCTACCTTGGATGAAAAGTTGCAGTTAGTCGGTGACAGACTACGGCAAAGTTCTATAGATTACGAATTAAAAAAAGGTGATCAAACTACGATTCCTCAGAGCACAAGAACTAAAGAAATTTTGGATCAAATTGAACCCAAATATAAAGAAAAGTACAGAATTTTAGTGGAAAGAGTGGATGCATGGAAAATGCACAGAGAAATGTTGATTGTCAAATTAAGCAACTACATCAGCCGTTTGGACAATACTTCGAAAATGTCAACAGCAGTTAGATTTCTTTCGTCAACCATAGACGTCTCCGGATCTGTAGGTGGCTTGTTATTAGCCGAATCCGAATGGGCCAATCACGCATTGAAGGCAGCATCCTTTTTCGGACTTTGCGGATTGTTCTGTACCGTCGCAGAAGTGGATACTTCAAAACGAATTCTTGACGATGTATCTGAAAGCATTGAAGAGGATCTTAAACTACTGACGCCCATCGTAAGTTGGTTCGAAATGGAAACTTCCGACCTGGACTTGGCGGTTCAAGAACTGTTTCCTCACGGTATTGACAGGGAGATCGTTCAACAGATCCAAGAGCAGTCTGAGGAACAGGACAACTACCTGAAGGTTTTCAGAGCCGCTCTGGTATCTAACGTCAGGAGGGACACGAATCTCTTCGAAAACAGGGATTTTCTCCACAGTCTCCAGCTCTTTGCTCGCAGTGAGGTTTCATATTATTGGTGGAACAAGTAAGTACCCTCTATCATTGCCATTTGAATTTCAAACATGAACAGCAGGAGTGTTTTCAGAGATTGAAAGAGGTAAAACTTTCAAAGAAACTGAAAAATTCCACAGTACGAAAGTAGCTTAAAACCTTGTAATTTCAAATTTAACCCTCTGAGGTGTTGACTCGTATATATCTGTTCTGTAATTTGTGGTTTTCCTTACATGACCTCTAACCAATTTTAAACTTCTTAAGCAATAAAATACTTTCTAATATTCTTTCAACCAATAGATGGGGTTATTTAGTCATTACATGTGTTATGGTGTAAAAGCTACTCTACTCAGGAATCTCGCGAAGCTCAGAGGGTTATTTTAATTTTCGTAAAATTAAAATTTTGGAATTAAGCAAGCAATCACACGCAGTAAACATTTTGTACACTCGTGTCAAGATTGTCTTATGGCCAATTTTTAAAACGCAATATTGTATTCTCCAGTTTTAGCAAGAATACTCAGACTGGTGTCCATGAAAAGGTGTTCATTATTTCGGAAGGAAGCATTTCATTATTGATGTAAATCTGATTAGAGTTTTCCCATTTATGATAATTAAATTGTTAATTTAATACCAGTTGACAATTTCAAAATTATAAATTTTCATTTTAATTTCTTTAAACGTTTATTAACTACTTTTTGTTACTACCAGAGTTATGCTAACTTCTCAATCCTTATCTTTGAGCGTCATTAGATTTTTTAGATTAAATTAGATTTTAATTTAATTAGAATCATGAGCGTCATGAGATTTCTGAGTATAGTATTGCTTTTACTTCACAGCACATAAGGATTAAATAACCGCATTTATTGATTGAAAGAATCCTATGAAGAATTCTATTGGTCAAGAAACTCAAAACTGATTAGACCTCAGGCAAGACGGCGGACTGCAATTTGGAAATATTCGTGTGAACGCTATTGATGATTAAATGAAATCTCTATTATCTCTATTGATGATTAAATGAAACCTCTATTTTCTCTATTTATGATTAAATGAAAACTTCTAAGGACTAGATTGAAAGTACAACACGCAAATAAATATTCCTTTTTTTTATCGAATTAAATTTCACAAGTCAACATCAAACTTCTGACTTTTCTTTCCATTCCTTCCTCACTCCTCCTTCAGTTAAAGATCATTCACAAATCTTATTCCTTGGTCAATTTTCTTATAAATATCAATAACTTAGCACTTTCTTCTGACTAATATTATATTTTTGTCATGACCCCTAAGCTATGAATTCTTTTCAAGTTTTTACAGAAGCAGACCTGGTTGAACGAGAGCGTTTTCTATTGATGGTTTACTAATCATAAAGATGTGGCAACGAATAAATTGCACTCAAAAACAAATTTCGCAGTCGAATTGGTAGTAGAATCACTCAAACAAATTGTAGTAAAGTATATTAATCAAAACTAATAAAAATTGTAACGATATCACGGAATATTTCAAGCACCTTGCATTGAGAAGATTGACACTTTTACATGTCTTATCCTCTGTTCTTATGTATGAATTAATAGCATCTATGAAGCTTTCAAGGGTCTTCACAAAACCAGGCCATCTAAAGTAAATTTTTATGTCGATTACCAAGCAGTTATCCATGATGTTAAGGAACGCTTCACCCGTTACGATCCTCTCTTACACAGAATTGCCAATCTCCTAATAAGCTTTCACAAAGAATCCAAATATTACTTTTAAATTAATCCCTTCTCACATGGGCATCCCAGGGAACGGAAGAGATGACGCTTTGGCAAAATCCGGAGCTTCTACGTGCAACCAGAAAAAGTGACATTGCCTTCTCAGAGGAAGACCTTCTGTCCAGATTAAAATCCAACCCTTATAGAAAAATTCTACCTTCCCATCATTGGTACATGGGCAACTCTTCGAGTGAGCTTTTAGGTCTCAACATATCGAGAAGGGTTTTTCCACGTTGACAAGACTGCGCTAACTGGACATCTAATGCATATGACCTTCGTCGACAGTACCAAGTCTTTCCCGCAGTGCACCAAATGTAAAAAGAGCTAGCCTCTCCACGTCATATCCAACATTGTATCAATGTCTATAGCCACGAAATCTTCTCCAAACCCACTACAACAGTTTCAAAATTAATTTTGCACAACCGTCATATCTTATGTAGAATTTGTCTATACCATCAAATAAGCACCAACCACAAGAACTTGTAATTTTATCTCTTACACCTATTTTACCCAATTTACTTGACTTCTCCGTGCATCCTTTCGTTAATTTCAGCTAAAAGGAATATAATTAAAATCGCAGAGGTTCATACGTGAGAACTAAGGAAAAATATGAATACAAGAATAACTACGGTTAGGAATTATTATAGTAGGTGTAGTAGGCGTTTTGATAGTGACGTAAACAGCAGTTAAAACATACTGCTTTAAAATATCAAATTCCTAGAATTGATTGCATATTTAATCACTAACTGTTTATTTTGTGGCGACGTTGAAAACATTCTCTGTAACAAAAAATAGCTAGGAACCCGAAGTCAGTATTCAATAGGAATCCAATTTAGCTTTTATAATGCGCATAAAGACAAAAAAGATCATAATATCAAATCCGAAGGATTTGTTTAATAGAAATACACGATAAAAGTTATAAATTAGTAAGTTGCTAAGCCAACTCTGGCAATGGTATATGTCGATATACGGCTTGGCATGAAGTCAGACAAAACTCTTAACCAATGCTAAGACAAATTATGCCAAGCATTATAAATTGGCAAATTATGCCAAGCCTTTCTTATAAGGTATCTGCAACTGCTATTCTCCCGGCGACTGGGTTCGTTACCAATTGCGGGGAGAATAATGTTGAACCTTTTGACCATGTACGATTCGTTGACGGATCTCCAAAAACTGCTGCAGATATCTTATAATCCGGGGGTTGTGCAAATGATGGTCGAAAGTATTCCAGACATGCTCAATGGGAGACAGATCTAGGAATCTCCCTAGTCAAGGAAGGATTTCAACACCTCAGAGGCACTCCTGGAAGGCGAGCCATGAGTGGCCTGGATATATAGTGCTGGTCAATGGATATATACTCTTGGTTATGGCGCTATCATTCTCAGTTTACTATCGAACGGTATACCGCTGTAACTCCTTGTGTAATTGTGATTTTTTTTGTTGCTGAGTGTATATGGCACTACAATAGTCGTAAATGTATTTCAATTGCAGTATACAATATATATTGACAGTCTTTTTTCTCTAGAATTCTTTACCGGAAACACCCTATAGAGCTTGACTTAAGCAGAATGGCCTTGCAGATGGAATTTGGACAGCTACAATCCATTGTTTTCCAATGCATACCTGCACTTCCACTTGAACAGCAGAGGCTGGGTTCGTTACCAGTTGCCGGGAGAATAATGTTGAACCTTTTGACCATGTACGATTCGCTGACGGATCTCCGAAAAGGAGCCACGTCGATGTATTCAGATAAATTGAGAAAGCACCTAGGCAAGATGACAACTGAATTGAAAGCCGTTGAAAAAATTGTGAAAAGGATGGAACCCCAAGAAATCAACGACTTGGATCTGTAAAATTTTATTACAGAACGATTAACAATATTTTAAAGATATATGTATGGTTGTATATTTCTTATCTGATTTTCAAAGACGTGTTGGTTTAAGTATTACTTATCTGAACTTGAGCCTATTTATAGGGAAAAATAATACTTTTATTTCTTAACATTTAATAACATATCGTTAATATGTTGTTTTCGTTTTTCATTAATAATTAATTTGATAATATTTAAAAGTTTTTTGAGTGAATATTTTTTATATGGAACGACATAATCATTTAAATGTTAAATAACAAATTGAAATCCCTAGTATTTGAAAGAAACTATAAAACCTTTGTTTTCTGTACAAATTTATGTGTTGCATATTTATATGAAAAGGATAGGTAAAGCTTCCACACGAAATTTAGGCTGGTGGTTATGTGCATTTAGTCTTTAACTGTGATTTAATCAACTGTAATTTATCTTAAATGAAAATGTTTTGATATTGAACTCTTTTAAGCATATATTCGATTGAACAAAACTTATTTTTAGTATAAAAATGGTATAAAATATTAATTTGATGTTCTGTATATAGAACATTGATTTTCTGCTTCATCTTAAATAAATTTCTAAAATGTGTTTTTTTCTTTTCGCAAAACTCTCAACCTACTTTCAATTAAAAAGGTTTCTCCGTATTTTTTTAGAGTTGAGTTGAAATCTTGTCTCTTTCTCTAGAAACTTCATTGAATTTGATTGTTACCAAACCTAATAATACAGAGTGTCCTAAAAGTTCCCGTACTCCAGCTTTAAAAAATCATTTGACCGGGATTTTTTTTAATTATTGAATTTTATCGTCTGTTTATAACTTCATGGATTCTTTAATTTTGATCGTTTGGTTTTCTTCTCGCTCAAGTTGTGCGATAATAAAGTTCCATGTCATTTTGTTCTTCATTGTAAAATGAGTTTATCACGCATTCAGAGAATTACGCTGCTTGAGGCTTATTTTGAATGTAAATTATATGAAAGATGTAAAGAATTTTGGCGACATAAATATCCAGATGATGCAATACCGAGTAAATATACGCTATATCAACTCGTTCGGCGATTTCGTGAGACAGTTCCAGACTTTGCAAGAAACTCAACGAAGGATATAGTAATCTCCTCATCAATCTGTGAGGAGTTTGTCGAAACAAATGGGCACATCACGTGGATCGACATATAAAGCTTTAAGAGCTATGCATTTTGGTGCTTATCGTGTAAAAATGTAACAGGAGCTAAAGCCACCGGACAATGAGAAGCGGCTTTATTATTGCCGATGGTTCCGGAGATTTATTCGCGACAACATCAACATTTTGAACAAAACATTTTTCTCCGATGAGGGATGGTTTCATTTAAGCGGTTATCTGAAAGCGCAAAACTCCCGCATTTGGGCGACGACAAATCCCCTTTCATTAATACAAAAAGCTTTACATTCTCAAAAAATTGGTGTTTGGTGTGCCGTATCACGCAAAAGGATTGTTGGGCCTTTGTTTTTCGAGTCAACTGTTGATGGCACTGTATACAGAGACCTTATCCAACAATTTGTTCCATTATTAGAAGTGAATGAACGAGATTCTTGGTTCCAACAAGACGGTGCAACATGCCATACAAGTTATGAAACCATGGGCATGCTTCAAGATTTTTTTGTCGTCGACTCATCTCAAGAAATCTTTGGCCACCTCGTTCCCCGGATCTGAGCATTCCTGACTTTTTTCTGTGGGATATTTAAAGAACAAAGTTTATGAAGATAATCCCCAAACAATAGATGATCTGAAAATTGCCATTACTCAAAGGATACAAGAAGTCACTCCCAGCATCTTGAAACGCGTTTCTAAAAATATGCGCAAACGACTTCAGCTTTGCCTCCAAGAAAGGGGCGAACATTTTGAACATTTATTATAAATGTGAGTTCAAATTTTTTTCCTACGTTATGTTAAAAGTGCTTTTCACCATTAGCATAAAAATAATTGTTTTAAAGTTTGTTGTTTTTGTATAATAAATTCACGAATCGTCAGTACGGGAACTTTTAGGACACTGTATAAGTAAAAAGACAGGATGAACAAACAACATAAAATGGAGTTTGCTTGTTCCAGACGAAGATCTTTAATTTTGGCATGATTGAGACATAGATGATACCCATGGTTGTTTAGGAACATTTTGTGAAGCTGTTTCGTAAGAAAATTATCATTCACATAATATTACAACTGAACCGCACAGATTTTTTAAATAGATTTCTGGTACGGCAAACAAACTTGAAGATGCATACTTCCCAACCATTAAACTATTTCTAAAAATTTAACCACATGGGATTACATCCAATTACTAGTATAAAATTCGAATGTTAATAGCAATAATAAACTATCAATCTATTTTATGTTTAAAAATATTGAAAAGGAAGCTTTATGTTAATGACAGTATCATATTGGATTTATCTTCTACTAGTTTTAATTCTATTATATAAAACTTTAGAATAATGCAACTCCAAAAAAATGCTTTAAACATAGATTAGTCACTTTAAGTAAGATTAAGGATCATGGAAAGTAATTTTAGAATTTTGTGCTGCTTAAAATCTGTATTACGAAAGAAACATTGCAGATAGAATGTCTAGAAAAATATTCCTGATACCAATCCTTATATAATAGTAACCTTTAACGAAGTATTTCAAGCCAAGGTCTCTCTTTTTTGTTTTTCTACACTAGAAATGCATAGATTTGAATAGTGTATCCCATAGTGACAGCATTTGCAACTGATGCCTTGTATAAATTGATATATGATATCCTGAATAGATGAAAAACAAATATATAAATGAAAAATTGAGTTAGGTGCATTGAAGTTAGAAATTACATAGATTCTACAACTAGAAAAGGTATTTAAAAGTTCATCAAATATGATCTATCTATGCGATTTCAATCAATATATATATATATATATATATATATATATATATATATATAATGTACACGAAATCTAGAATACGAGCATTTACTTTATTTAGAATTATTAGATTTTAGCTACATTTTTAGCATTAAATATCCCTCACAAAATTTTATAACAAGTATCCTGAAAAAATGTTTAATTTTCATTTTACACATCCTTCAACATCATAGCTATCATGACACATGTATAATTTATTGATATGATACTCGGTTGATTCATTGCACATTAGGATCTATTGCATACGGATTAGAAGAAAAATTACTGAAAAGAATTAGAACTGTTTTAGAAGAACCTAATTGCTGTTCAGGCTAAATGACATGAAACATCTACGGATAAATGTTGCTAATCTAAAACGCCTATTTTCATTTTCAGCTATTGTTTTCGAATAGATAAGATATGAAACTAAGATTTTTTATGGTATTTGAATTGCTTCTATCAACACAATAGATTAAAGGTTATTTAAATTAATTTGTGAGATAAGATATCGTAGCCCCGGGTTTAAATGTATCGTAAGTCAAATAGTGGATTTCCCTACGGTTCACGGTTAATTTTACACATCAACTCAGGAAAATAACTCATAACCACAAAAAATATTCAAAATTTACCTTTTAAGTAGTAGCACTCTTGCTCGGAAAGTTAAAAGTTTGTATTTCACTCTTCATTATGTCCCCATGTGAATGATCAATCTACACTGCTGACCATCTAAAATGCAGCACTATGGAAGCAAACAAAAGCCTTGAAATTTGCTCTGTGTGTATGTAGATTATGAGACTTTTCAAGTGATTAGTACTGCAATGTATATGAAAATTATATGCACCAGCAACGCCCCCTGTTAGCAGTAAAAAACGAGAGAACAGAGAACCGGCTTTAAGTATTGCAATTCTGTTTTCTCGCTGTTCTATGTATAGAAAGATTAGCTATGCCTCTTCGAAAAATACGGTATATGAGCACAATTCTGAGTTTGACAGAGGGTTAATTGTGGCTTATAGAGACTTCGTACTATCCTTCCAAGAAATCAATGTTCGTGTTGGACGAAATCATACCCCAGTGATGCGAATATGGAATTGGTGGGTGGAGGAGGATCGAACTGACCAACGTCAACGACTGCAGCAGCTTAGTTACAATACCCAACAACATCGCATGGTTGTTACGAAGCGCAGTGAAGAACCTAGCTCAACAATTAAGGTGTGTTGTACAACAACCTGTGTCAGCACTTACGATTCGATGTAGTTGCAGCCGAAGTGAATTTTTTCAAGGCGTTCATTGCTGAACTAGGTACCTTTGACTCTACACCACAAGCGTCTACGACTGCAATGGTGCGTAGAATATGTACAAACGAATGACAATTTTTGTCAGAAAACTCTCGATTTCGTTCATCTGCACAACTCATTGTCTGCACAGTGGCGACAGACAGCATGACTCTTCCATTATGCATCCCCATACTGGTCCGTCAAGTGGCGTTATGGTACGGGGTGCCGTTGGATTCTACTCCCGTGCCCGCCTAGTAAGCATTGATGGTATACTTAACAGTCACCGCTAGTTCTTTAAAGTGTTGTCCTCCTTTATTTTCGGGGCTGTCTGGGACCAATTTTCAACTGAACCATGTGACGTGGTGCAACAATTTACCAATGTCAGCCAGACTTAACTTCTTCTTGGTCCGCCCGTTTACCAGATCTCTCTCCCATTGACCACATCTGGTCGATGATCGCCCAACGACTGGCACACCACAGGCCACCCGGGAATACGTCAGATGAACGCAGACAACGTGTGGAACCAGCATGCCCCAAACACACATACAAAGCATATTGCTTTCAATACAAAGATTAGCAGCAATTATTGCCAACCATGTCGGCTACACAAAATACTGATTTCTTCGCATTCAGCAGACCTGCGACTTCAATCATTTCCTCTTTGTGCCTTATGTCTTTTGTAAATAAATATGGCTTTGATGCTTCTTGTTCTTGGTGGTGTCGCATTTTCCATAGCCAGAAATGTATTTGCAGTTTTCCAAAGCCTTCTTTTGCAATCAAAACACAATTAAATTCATCGACACCTAGAGAAAACTTATTTTAGTACTGTGGCATATAAATGAAAAAGAAGAAATATCGATAAGCAATTACTATACTAAATGTCACTAAATAAAAGTTCATTTATATTTTATTAGATGAGTGAATTCTTTGTGCTCTGGGGGAAATGAACTTTATCGAAGACATTGAGCAGAAAAATTTTGACATTCAAAAATTGCACAGCTTAGAAATGCGCTTTTTTGATGACAGGAATTTCCAAAACAAGCAGTTTAAAAATTTGAGTCGATTTTTTAGCCAGTGAACTGAAAGGTTTTAATGTATGCAGGATTGTCCATCCTGCTCGGTCGTCTAGAGTTAAATTTTTTAATACGACAACATGAACTGGTACGGTCGTTAAAACAAAACATTTATTAATAACATAACGAATGCAATCTCAGCATAACAGCCGAACCTCTCTTTTTGCCATTTCCAATAAGAAGCATCGTTCGATCTCGGAACATTCGTGCTCAGCTTAAAAATCTCACAGGCGTTCCAGATTCCGGTAGCAAACTGTTGTCAGATTCTAATGCACTCAAGAATTAAAATCCTTCATGTATGCCAACTTAACAATTCTTTCAATTGTAATAAATTATTCTAAATTTATAATGAGGCTGAAAGATAAATTTATTACAGCAGCTTTGTAAAAAAACTAAATAGTTGCATCCAAAAGCACAAATCAAATTCTGCTCATTTCTTTTTTATGATGTAGATATTTTCTTATAGAAATACGTACATAAGAGGTGTTTGATAAGATTTATAATTGCAATAAAAATCATAATCTTAAAAAGAACTTTTCATTACACCATCTATACCTCAATGTTTGTGGAAAGTTGCGTATTTAAGTAAAAATAAGTAAATAACAGAAATTCAATAAATTTCAATGTGAAAATTTGCTTGATGTTCCTTTTCAATCAAATTATACCTATTTTTTGTCAGATTGGTCAAAGATATAATAACACGTTTGGGGTGGAGCAGAATTTCACTAATGTGTTTATGAGTGCTATCGGATGAAAAAGGTTGAAAATCATTAATCTACATGAATGCACTCCACTACTAATTTTTTACGGAAAATGAAACTAACATCATTGCGTTATCATTCTTTGATAATAGGTGCGTCATCTTTCCTCGATAATTAGTGAGTCATCAGTCTAATGTCAAGGAGAGACGGTGCACTCATCCATTTGATAACGTAAATGCCAAAATGAATGGTATCACATAACTTACTTCTAAACATTCCAAACTGTCTATCAATAACAATAAACAATTGAAAATTTAGTCTCTTGTTATCCTGGCATAAAACTCGTTTTTAGAAATCGAATGATAAAACTTCTTGATTAAACAAGAACATGGTGCAACTTTCTACACTATATCTTTTGAAGCTACTGACTGAAAATAAACCGAACTTCAAACAAATGCACGTGTTACATTTGGATTATAACCACCGCGTCGTCTCTCTCACTGCGCTGATATCTATACATAAAGATAAGTAATGTCCCGCACACTTATCTTTATGTATGTTTTGTCATTAGCTCAGAAAACACACATGGTCTGTAATACACTTCATTTTTAACTCTCAACTCCTTCAAAACTTTGCCTCACAGGGCACACTTCCTCGTTGGCGTTACGTCACTGTTCGCAACGCCACCTCGCGACAAGAGTCTATACACTCCCCACGTTGAAACATGTGGGTTTCAAACTAAATAACAAACTACAACTCAATTAACAGAAAATTAACACGCACAAATATAATCAAACACATTTCAATACAACTTCTTTAACATGTACAATAATTCAAATACCTTTAAATTTACAATTACCATCATATTTAAGTTTCTAAAGGCAGTATGCAAATATCACGGACATTTCTTTTTAATACATTTCCATTAGGAATTTTGATATCAATGACTCTTACTCTTTGGTCTGAACTTGGGTATATTTTCACTATTCTACCCTCACAAGTGTAGTAATTTGCCAAGGTTTCATCTGGGCATTTAACTAGACGAAATAATCTTTTCATTTCAGAATTGGCACCTACAAAGTTTGTACCATTATCACTCCACAACTTCGCAGATTTGCCCCTACGACCGAAAAATCGCTTTAAACATGCAATAAATGCATCAGATGTTAAATCGGAAACAAAGTCCAGGTGTAACGCTTTAGTGCATAGGCATACAAATATAGCTACATAAATTTTATTTAGCACACCTTTTCTTTGATTCTTAAACTTAATGAAAAAGGGTCCGCAAAAGTCAACACCAGTGAAATGAAAAGGAAAGGATGATATAACACGTTCACTTGGCAAATCACTCATGATTTGTTTCACTGCAACAGGCTTGTTTTTAAAACAAGTAATACACTCGTGTACTGTTTTGCGACACATGTTTCTACCATTTAAAGGCCAGAAATTTTGACGCACATGATATAACAAGGAAGTTGGTCCAACATGCAAATATTTCAAATGAAAATATTTCAAAATAATACTAGTTAATTTATGATCAGCAGGTAACAGCATAGGATGTTTTGCACTAATACTTAAATTAGAATTACTCAAACGTCCACCAATTCTAATAATTTGATCATTATCCAAAAAACAATTTAAAGCATATAATTTGCTTGTAACAGGGTTACTTTTCTTCAAAGCAACATATTCATACTTGAATTCAGATTGCTGTAATAATCTGATTAAACTTACCTCACCACCTCTCAACTCTTGTGGTGTGAGAGGGCCTTGCCTTTTTTCAGTTGGGTTTCTAAGATTGTATGAAAATCTAAACATATAACATATAACTTGCAAAATATGTACATAATTGTTACTTAAATCAAGTAGTTTGTTTAAAAGAAAATGATCATAAACATTTAAATTCACTAAACAGTTACTGTTGTCCTTAGATTTTCTTCTAAGTTCTCTTTCAATCTCTTCATCGGGAGTCACAACTTCCCATTCATCGGGAACAGGAACACCTGACTCGTGTAAGAACTTGGGTCCATGCCACCAAAATTCATTATGGATTAGCTTGTCAGGATCAATACCTCGTGAAATAAGGTCTGCTGGATTTGCAGCGGATGGTACATGACGCCATTGGGTAACAGACGTCAACTCCTGATTTGTGGTAACTCTATTGGCCACGAAGTTTTGAGATCACAGGGTTTCCTTTGGATCCATGAAAGAACTATCGTGGAATCACTCCAAAGGTAGGTGTACGACACCTTTAGCTTTAAGCCCTTGAGAACTCTATTGATCAGTTTAGCTAGAAACACGGCAGCACACAGCTCAAGACGAGGGATCGTCACAGGTTTTATGGGTGAAACTCTGGACTTGCTAGCCACTAAACTAACCAATATAGCACCAGTTGAAGAATTTGTCGATCGAAGGTACACCGCGGCACCATATGCTTTCTCTGAGGCATCAGAGAAGCCATGCATCTGGATCGAAGTAGGATGATCTGTTAGTATTCGACGATCGTTGTGTAAGGTTCTTATAGCCGCAAGCGCTGCAATGAAATTTCTCCACTCCGTTACCTCAGTCGAAGGTAATGGATCGTTCCAACCCAATTTCAGCAGCCAAAGACGTTGGAGGAATATTTTAGCCCCTGAGATGACTGGTCCCAGAAGACCAAGAGGGTCAAAAATACGAGCTAGAGTAGATAACACAGCTCTCTTAGTGACACCCATATACTCATCAAGAAGGTTGAACGAGAAATAGTCACTGTCAGGCTTCCAGGAGACACCCAACGTTTTGGTCTCTTCTGGATGTGCGAACAAATACTCGGCACTTGATTGTACAGACAGTTCAGGACAATTGGCGAACCACTTGTGGAGCTCCGTTCCACCTCTCTTAAGGATGCCAATTAACTGCTGCTGAAGTACTTTAGTTTGCCGTAGGTCATCACCACCAGTCAGAATGTCGTCCATATACACGTCTGTAACTAGGATTGACGCTGCTTCAGGAAAATCCTTTCTCTTATCAATAGATAGTTGTTTCAAAGTTCTCATGGCGAGATATGGAGCACTAACTGTCCCGTATGTGACAGTGTTCAGACGATAGGTTTTAAGTGGAGCGTCTATTGCGGATTTCCACAAAATCCTCTGCAAATATCTTTGTTCCTCATTAATGAGAATCATTCTGAACATCTTTTTTATGTCTACCGAAAAACAAATCGATGTTTTCTGAAACGGCACATGATTGCAAAAAGGTCGTCTTGTATCACGCCTCCATTCAGCTGAAAGGAATTTAAAGAATTCTCAGCTGTTGTCACTGTTGATGCGTTAAACACAACTCTCAGCTTGGTTGTTGCACTATCTGCTCTGTAAACGCTGTGATGCGGGATATAAGTAGCCCGTGGTTGTTGTTACTCAACTCTTCTGTAATAGGACCTAAAGTTTCGTACTCACTTATGAATGACTTATAAAGACTATAATAGTTAAGATCTCTAGATAGCTTTCTAATCAAAGAGTTTAACCTTTTTTGAGCGATCTCTTTCGATTCCCCTAAACAAGAGGGATCCTCTTTGAGAGGCATTTTCACAATATATCTCCCATCACTCTCTCTCAAATGAGTTCTCGCATAGTGCTCATCACAATATTCAGTTTCTTCGTTTTTTGTTAAGGATTGCTCAACATTTTCCAATTCCCAAAACTTTTGAATTTCTCGCTCTAAGTTTCCCAAATTGCTAACTAAGCCGCAATACATTCTATCCGTATCAAAGCTATCATACATACTCCCACTCATGATGTATCCGAAAACCGTATTTTGAAGTATTAATTTGGAATTACAAAGGCTTAATTGCCCACACCTCAATAAACTCATAAAAACTTCCGATCCCAACAATAAATCAATTCTACTAGGTTTATTAAACTCTGGATCAGCCAGATCTACGGTCTCTGGGATATCTAATTTAGAGATATCAATTAACTTCGCGGGAGTTATGTGCGTAATTTTAGGCACAATACGAAACTCTAGTTTTTGCTGGAAACTACCACTTTTATTACTAACAATGACTGATGTTTTGGACTTTACATTTAATGAGGCGCCTGACAAACAAGAAACTGCCACATTAATTTTCTCTTTTGGAATCTGTAAGCACTCAATTAGATTAGTTGTACAGAAATGACTCATTGAACCGCTATCCAGTAAGCAACGGCAATTAATAAATCGTCCATCTTTACTTTGAACATAAACAATCGCTGTGGAGAGCAAAACAGCTTTACGAGTAGCTTGCAAATTTGATGCACCAACGAAAGTTTGATCTACTATGTTTGTTTCGAAAGGAATTGCGTTGGTGTTTAGCCTATTAGCACTCGGAGTCTCAACAACTGGCGCCGATTGATAATCCACTTCAGTCCTTTCTTGAAGGACGGGTTTTTTCTCACGCGAAAAATGTAAACTATCATGGTGCTTCTTGTTACACTGCGGACAAGAAGTCGATGATTTACAATTCGAAACCGAATGATTAGCAGAGAGACAATTGAAACAGAGTTTGTTTCTTTTTACAATCTCAAGTCTCTCCTTCACCGATAACCTCTTAAAGTTATAGCACTTATGCAAAGGATGAGTTCCCGATTTACACAAATCACATTTTGATGATCTGAAGTCTGAAAGGAAAACTTTTGGAACGTGTTTTGAAAATTTATCTGGATGTTTCGGAGGGAAGTACGACGTGCCTCGAGATGAGGAAAAAACGTCACATTCCTTTCCTAACTCTTGTGGTTTCATACAAGATTCACCTTGTCTAATACGGACATGGGTAGCTGTTTGTTTATCTAAAATTTCAAACATTTTATCAGAAACTGTAAGCTGTTTTAAGCTTTCAAAATCAGTTACATTTCTCAGCTTAAGATAGTAATCGAAATTTGTAGTTAATCTAGAAGCGAATTGCACGTACGTTTCGTTTGATTGGCGATTAGCAAGTTTAAAGTTTTCCAAGCATTTCTGAGGTGTCGGCTCAAACTCTTAACACGATCGATTTAATTTTTTCATAATCTCTTATTTCATCATCCTTTATGTAAACTATAACATTCGAGGCCTTTTCTCCGAGTATATTAAGTAGAATCTCAGCTTTGAATGTTTCGGGACACCTTTTGTGTCAAATGCTCTCTCTAATGAATTAAAAAACATACCCCACGCTTCCGGTTTGCTCGGAACTTTAAGGGACAATGTTCTGATACTTTTTATAATTGAATCCAACGATTCCGAAACTAATAAATTCGAATCCCTATCCACTTTTATCTCAGATTGAGCTTTAGTAAGTTCAAGCTCAGCTTCTATTCTTTGCAACTTAATCTTTTCCAACTCACGTTTATAACTTTCGTCAGCTTTCCGTTCCGAAATTACGGATTCTAATAGATCCTTTACAAATTGGGGATCAGAAATATATTTAGGGTTGGTTTTAATCTTATCTTGGATTTCGGTTTTGGTCATTTCATCTGTTATGACCTCACCGAGTTCTTCGGCCACATAAAAAAGGTCTCTCTTATTTGCTCTAAACATTTTGCAAACTTATTTACAAAATAATACTCAAGGTAGGGAAAAAAGAGGTACTCACTCAGCGATCCCACTAATAAATTCAGGTATTCACTAAACCCAAAGCTCATAAACAACCAACCACAAGCACTTATTAATTAACACATCACTATGCACATGAAACAGCACAAACAGATCCTATAAATCCATAGCACCTCCGGTCTCTCGGACCATGTTTTCTCGTTAGCTCAGAAAACACACATGGACTGTAATACACTTTATTTTTAACTCTCAACTCTTTCAAACCTTTGCCTCGCAGGGCACACTTCCTCGTTGGCGTTACGTCACTGTTCGTAACGCCACCTCGCGACAAGAGTCTATACAATGTATAAATATCTTATATGATTTTGAGTTGCTTGTTTGAATAAATTATTGGAAACGGGTACTGGGAAATAAGCCGCAAAATATTTTTGTTCGAAAGGTTTTATTAAACATGATAATAGTATACACATTGAAAGTATAAAAAGTTAACCATGAAAAAGTGAATTATACAAAAAAGAACTTGTTGCTTTTTATGGTTAAGGCTGTGATTTCAAAACTTTATGTAATCCCACCCTTTTTTACATATCACGTCAATTTTCATAGCGATCTAATTTATCATTTTATTCTTTTTAGATAATGATTTTTTAAAGGTAAAACATCTTACAAAATCGCAGCTCAGGCAAAAAGGCACACACACGGTTAACATAAAACTTTAACAAAAGTAGACAAATATGAGGTTTTTCAATCAGATTTAGAGAAATAAGATGAGATGCTGATGAGGAATTCAATTCCATCCGTAGTTGACCATTTGTGATGTTCTCCATTGCTGAATCCAAAGAGGGCCGCGGTGGCCCGGTTGGAAGAGTAACGGACTTGCAATCGAAGGGTTGCGAGTTCGAATCCAGCCAAACACCGTCGTGTACAAAGGGGGCTGGTGCACGTTAAATCTGTCGTGGCCTCAAATGTCCTCACGTTGGCGTGGTGTGGAAGTTTGGAGAGTGGGGTGCCAGCTCAGGTGTTGCCTCGTCATCTGACCGTGGTTCAAAATTACGTGGTGTTGTCCTCGGATCTTTCCCTTTGGGATTGATCCCGGACCGTCACCAATAGCCCATTGTGTTGCTCCAGTGTGACGTTAATTGAAATACCCTACCCTACCCTGCTGAATCCAAGTATGATAGATATGTAAGTGAGGGAGAGATGACAGATTTTCTAGAAAATTGGCTCCTGTGAATTCAGAAAGCAAAATATCATAAAACATTATTCTTCAATTCAAAAGTACATTATTGTATTAACGAAACGTATAAGTGAAGTTTGTTAAAAATTAGAATAGCAGTTAAAAAAAAGCTTTTGGAAAAGACATGTTATCTCGCTTTATACACTTTTTAGACATCATCTTTACTCTTTGGTTAGAGGTAAGCTAGCGCACACTTTTGAAAATTCATACGTAATATAAATTTGAATGAAACAAAGCGTCAATATTAAAGTTTTATCCTTTAAAGTCATTTTCATAGCAATCATTACAATTATATCCATATCAAGAGCAATTTTCATTTTACAATTTACATTTGAGAAGCTGTAATTTACCAATTATAGCTTCTTTTAAATATATCTATAATTTTCCTAACAATCCGTGCATCTTAGAATTTACTGCATATGAATTTTTGAGGTTCCTTGGTTCATCTGAATCATTATAATTGGCATTTTCTTCAATAATATCTCTGGGGTGAATGAGTGTTTAATGCCCAAACTTTCTTCAAACTGGAAATAAATCTTACTGTCTTCTCATCTAGGCAACAAATACTGTCTGAAGATATTTTTCACATATTCACCAAGTCATTTTTCATTATCTTCTTCCAGGACACCCTGATAACAAACAAAAAAGGTGGATCAATTTGATTATGCACTTATATTACTTGCCACTAAAGCCTATTTGGGAAACAGGAAAAAAGTGAGCACCGAATCATCATACTACTTGGTTTCAAAGAACCCTTGATAAAATGTCCGTATTTTTTAGTTTGCCCTAATTTTGCTTCTGTTTTACTCTAAATGCGCTTTCATGGATAGCGATTTCTCCAGAATATATAAGGGAAATAGCTTGCACTTTAACGCATTTTGTGACGACGTATCCTTACGTAACTGGGAATATTTCTTAGAATAAACTCGTGGCATGATCAAATCGAATGTAACAAAGTAGGAAATTGAATTTTCAGTTAGTTCAAAATTCGTTTACTGATGTCTAACAAAATATAGCGCCCAAACAATTATGTTTAAGCTATTGAATGACAATAGAAGCGTTCTAACACACTTTTCTACGGAACATGAAACAACATCAGTGCGTCATCTTACCCTGACACTAGGTGTTTCAAAATTACAAGCATTTTTTGAACTTTCAATACTTTAACCAATGATACGGCTTGACTAAGGTATGATCAAAACTGCTTGACTAAATCTTCTGGACTTACTAAATAAAAAGAAAAAAATATTATACTGTTGTTGCAGCATGTCCGAGTAATAGCTATTGCGCCATCTGTTCCATATTCCTTGATGTTTTTATTATAAACCACATAAAGTGCAGAGAAATAAAATGTAGCCTGGAAACTACCTTACGTAACTGGTCCACGTGAGACCAAAGTTAGAGTTAGTTAAGAGACAATAGGTTATCACCAACAACTGAAAGGACAAATCACAAGATCTTAATCAAAAATAAGTGTAACCCTTTTTCGCAAATTAATGACATGCTCAGGTTAAGTTTATCACAGCTTCTTAAAAAATCAAAATTAATAAATACTATCAAATATCTGTATTACATTCTATAAAAATATGGTTACTGGTTAGGGTATATACAAGTAAAGGTACAGTATTATCAATATAAAATTTAACATTTCTTAATATAAGACATTTGAGTGTTTCTATCAAAATTAGTGATGAGAGTATTCGAATACAAAAGTACTCGTGTACTCGATATTTAAAAGTATTCGTTGTACTCAATTCGTTTCCAAAGTATTCGGATACCGAAGTATTCAGATACGAGTATTCGGATACCAAAGTACTCCGATTCAGGGTATTCGGATGCAAGATTATTCGGATACAAAAGTAATCGAATACCAAGTTCTTCGGATACCAAGTTCTTCGGATACAAGAGTACATATCCTAGGTATTTGGATACAAGAGTACTAATCCTAGGTATTCGGATGCCAAAAGTACTTGCCCTATGTATTCGAATACTAAAGTACTCCTCTTTAGTAGCAGTGGCACATTCAATGGGTATCCATGTTGCTCGTAAGTGTTATGTTTCTAGTCTCGATTTTGCTTTTTCCAATTTTACATATCTTGTAAATGTACGTGCTGAATGAAACGTCGAAAAATTCCATCGATTAAGAGATTGGATTTGAAATTTTTTTAAGCAATTTCCCGTAGAGGCAGGCTTAATTATCAGTAAATTACACACACCTTTTATTTTCGAAAATCAAGTCGGAAGTCTTTTAATTTTTCAATTTTAATTTTAATTACATTTTGTAAGTTAGTTGTTTATATTTAATTTAATATTTTAAAATTCAATTTAATTGTTAAGTATTCCTATTTCTGACATTCTGCAAATAAGATACTATAATGCTTTTCTTCAAGTAAAATAACGTTATTTCATTCTTAAGATGGCTGTATTTTCTTTAAAATATCTGAAGATAACTAAAATTCTCTTTTAAAATATCTGACAAAATCTTAATTACGATAGTAAAATGATTACGGATATTTTTTGCTTTGACTCTACCTCTTCTCACATCTTCGTACTCCAAACAGTGGTTGTAAAAATAAAAGTGAATTTCCAGGAATAAGATTTGATTATTTAATGTAATTCATTTTGTAAATATTTACGGAACCATTCTTGTACTTAGATAAACCGAGATGTGTCACTTTTTATGTTTACAGAAATAATTTTAAGCTTCAGATCCTAGTTATTAAATATAACAAAATACTTTTTACATTCATACAAACATTATAAAAGTGTTTCTAAAGAGTTTTGTGTAAAAACTTTCATTCTTATATTCGGGGCTCCCTCCAAAATAAAATTCTGGCGACGTTCCCTGTTAAAAGTGATTATTAACGATTTCCTCAAAATATGGTAGAAAATCAAAATTTGAAAAATCATTATCTAAATTTTGAAAATCATAAAAAATATTTGACACATATTTACAATTACAGAAAATATATGTGTGACCAGAAAATTCAGAAACTTGTATATGGGATTATTTTTTGTTGTTCTGAAAAATACAATTAAAATACAATTGGTTTACAGTTCAAATAGATTAATTTAATGTTTTCATTCTTTTTAAAAAATTCAAAAATTATAAATTTAATTTAAATTTGAGTTTGTGAGAAACAAATTCTTTTCTAAGCACAGCTGGATCAAAATATTTAAGAAAAATGCAATACATTTGATTGTCTTGTCAAAAACTATCATTCGCATAAAAAACAATCCACCAAACTCTTGTGAACTCGAATCGGTTTCTTACAATTCCAGAGCTCTAACCAATATGCTAGGGAGGACACGAAACTGAGTGTTATTTTTAAATAACAGCCTTATATCGTAGTTCTCTGATTCTTACTATAGATTAATCGTTTTTGTATATGTATTTGAAAACTTACTTGAAACCTGAAAGTACTCGAATACCAAGTATTCTATTCTCAAAAGTACTTGATTCTGCCTATCACTAATCAAAATAATAGGGGAGTTAGTTTTGCTTCTTTCAGAATATATTTTCCTTGCCGTTTTTTTTTTGTTTTGCTCCCTTTATCACAATTATCACTTCTTTCACCTTCTACGCATCTACTTTTCACTTTTTCTGAGGTAAATTAAAATCAATCGTACAATTTGTAATGAAGAAAAAATTAACTAATCTCATCACTTCGTGGTTGAACAAACATTTGGAATACTATTGACAATTCAAATATCTAATTATTAAATGTATTCTTATTCAACCTTCATTTGATTTTCCGAGTTTGGTTCTTTATTACCATATCAATTTTGTCAGATCCGAAAAGGCAGAACAATAGTGCGTGCAGCTGTCAGAATCGACCTTGCTCACCTATAAGCCCCGAATTATGCCCCTAATTTATTCAATGTTCGGGAACACATTACCATATTTTGAAAGTCATAAAATAAATCTATACGACAATTGTGTAATTACAGCATACATTGCACTTCAAAAACGATTGTAGGGAATTTTGAAGGGTAACAATCTCTGTTTTTAAAAATCTCCTAATTGTTCCCTCTAGCCGAAATTTGTTTTATGTCGTCAGTTCTATAGTGACAATACTAATTCTATGGCAATATAAGTGGCATGGAATTAATATCGTCGCTTACCTTTCCATGGTAGTAAAATAGTTGCCTCATAATATGTTTTTCACGCTTAAACACATAAGATATGAATAAGTTTAAAAATATCAATTTATTAAAGAAATTAGTTTTACATTCGTTGGTTGAATAGTGGGTCCACTCTCTGTTACAACAGGAAACTCGTCTTTGATCTCTTCAGATGATGGTCAGAGCAAGAAAAAAAATCATATTTTTATACACGATATGTCTATGTGGCTGAGGGTATTATTGAATCAATTCGTCAAGAAGCTCGTGCAACTGTTAAGAAGTCCAGGGCAAGAACAAATAACATTTATGCACGATATGTCTACGGGGCTGAGGGTATTATTGAAACTTGTCAGAAGCTAGTGCAACTGACAAAAAGACAGGTCAAGAAAAAATCATATTTTTACACGACATGTCTACGGGGCTGAGGTAAGTATTGAAGATAGTCAGGGAAAGTATTTGCTATCATGCTCGGGCCTAATATGGCAATGGAGAAGTGAAATGTATCACTGAGACAGCAATATCCATACAAATCAAGAGGTAAATATCACATTTAGGTTATTCTGTCCAAAACAACATCCATCTGGCACCAAATCTGCAGGAAGGTCTTTTATTGTTTGCTCGGTGATATCAGTCTAAAGCAGAGGGCGAGGAAGAGGAAACGAAAGGGGAAATAATTTTCTCAAGTATTTGTGCTGAATAACGAGAAAAAAAGTTTCATGAATGACATACGTTTTACATTTTCAAGGTGAATTACGGAAAAGACTAAATTTAGTAATTCAACTTAAATACACCTTGGGAGAGCAATTCAGTCGATGAATAAAAGTATGTGAAATCATCTTTCGCAGATGGATATTCGTTGAATGTGTTTCTTCGAACGAAATCACAATTGACAACACAGTCAACACTTTTTAATTAGTAAGATTTTCATGCAACATTTACCAAAAAGTTACATCAAATCACCTCAAGCTTTTGCTATGTAGTTGTCATGTTTATTTCGATATTCTTGGTGTTCTATATAGCACCGTTTCTATAGCACCTAATATTCCTTTTCTTTCCCTAAAAATATATTTAACGATAAATTGATTTGTGCTATCGATTGTGCTAATATTCTTCAGATAAAAAGTTTAACAACATGTTAGAATCAGAAAAATACTTTAAGCATACCATTGCAGTCTCATTAGCATATTTACTCAAATAATCGATGTCCTTCATTTCGTTTAAGCAAGAAGATCCAAAAGACAAAATAGTTTTAATAGTTAAACATAAAATCGATGGTAAATTTTTTTAGTATAACACTAAATACGGAAGTATATTTTTGAAATTAAATTTTTTCTCCATGTTTCCGAGGCAACAAATCTTTTATACCGATTCAATTTCGGACAACTGTCTGACAAGCCTTTAAACTCCCAATTCTAAAGTAGTAGAATGAGATTTACTTTCTCTTCATACCGTCGTAAACTTGGGGGTTGGTGCACGTTAAATCTATCATGGTCTAAAATATCCTCACGTTGGGGAGGTGTGAAAGTCTTGAGTGCCACAGCTCAGGTTTTGACCTCGTAATCTGACCGTGGTTCATAATTACGAGTTGTGCTCTTTGGGGCCCCACCATCCCACACCATCGCCAATAGCCCGTTGTGTTGCTCCAGTGCGACGTTAATTCAACTACCTACTCACCTACCTTTTCTGTTCTCAAAACAATAATTAATTGAGGACCAGGAAAAAAAGAACGAAACAGCCGAATACGCGATATAACCAGAGATTATTGTACTTTGTCGACAAGTTTCTTTTTATCCGACTCCTGCCTATCGGCCATCAATCGACGAGCAGCCCAATAAAGTTCTGAAGTGAAAAAACATGGCTTGAAAATACTATCAATAGCATTAGAATTTACTTTTTCTCTATTGTCAGAAATGAAAAGTCTGATACAGCAGAGGACGAAATTGAGGGATTCTAAAATAGTCCAAATTATCAGCTGAGGCCCCACATTCAACTATACCCAAAACATCAATACTTTGATTGAAAATAGTAACTTTCAGTTCAGTGAACTTGTCTTGAGTCAGTCCAGCAGCATTCCAAAATGAAACATTGAAAACTGTTTTTATCTGGATCTTGAAAAAGACCTTTTTTTCGACAATAGATTTTAATCCCTACATGACTAGTAACAGTACATGCAAGCACGCGAGTGAAAATATCTTACTTTATAGAGAATTCAAACTGCATATTTTAGCAGTCTTGTTTGTCAGGCGCATAACTTTCAATGTGCAATTTGCTTCAAAAATCAATTTCGCTTGAAAAAAATAAAAAGAACAACCTAAACGATTTCTCAATACCGATATCTTTGAATAAAACAACTTGTTTAACCAAAACTATAAAAATTATCTGAAGAATAAGTGAAAGCAGGCTTTGAGCGATGTATCGTCCGGGTAATTTGTGATTATTTAAGTTACAATAGCGTCCTTTTCCTTAAATATATGATTCTTTCACGCGATATTGATTGATAATTATGGGGAGATCGGAATAAAATAGGTATCATTTGTGCTGTACGCAGCATAGGCGTGCTCAGTCATCTCGTTCCATAAACAGTTGCACCCGGTTCAAGTGCTGTTAAATTGATAATGACGCTCCACCAATGAGGGACCGAATTATCATGTCACGACAATATATTTCAGAAAAATAGCTTAACTTTTGCTTTGGTCTACAGTTTGCCAGAAAAGAATCAATATGCAAGTGCACTGTGTCGGGTAAGTGTTACACAAAAGAGGCGAATTTGCACAGAAAAGAAAGAATCGTGACGAATTATCATTAGTCAGTGAACAATGATGAATGGTCATCCTCGCGATAAGTTGTCCAATTTTCTAGAAGCTCATGGCTTTCCAGTTCTCAGAAATCGCAGGTTTTGGAGAAGTTACAAGGGACTCGTTGGATATTAAAGTTCTGTTTATATGTTCATTCAGGTAATATTACTTATATTTATAATATTTTGAGTCAATTATGAAAGTCGTATTGAAAATGACATTATGACTGTAGAAAAGTCATTGCAACTTCTAGAGAAAAGTGACGCAACTCAAAATAGAGATTTTACTTCTTTTTTAATTGACAAACCTTTCCGTTATTCTCCAACAAACCAGGAAAAGTGACATAACTCAAAATATAGATTTTTTAATATGCAGCCCGTTTTATTACACTCGAACAAGAAAATCAGGAATGATAGAAAAATTTCATAAAAATATGAACGAATTCAACAACATTTGAATTGAGAAATAAGACTTAAAAAAATTCAAATTTTCATATGATTCTCATAAAAAATTGCTTTTTTGGCTGCGTCATTTTTCTGGGAAGGCGCGTTTAATATTATAAGAATGAATGTTTTATCAGCAAATATTTTATTAAATATTGTGCATGTTTTAATTAACGAATGATTGCCTCTATTAACTTTTCACTGTCTCATATTGTGAAACTAAAATTGAGGTTTATTGTATATATATAGTAAACAAAAGAAGTTATTCTAATTTCTGTCTGTAAGCACTCGATACTATTTTATGTTTATTTCGAATAAAATGTGGATTAAACTGCACCACTGAGCATCGGAAATGCATCCCTATAGAGGACAAGAGATATCAAAACCATATTTATTATACACTACTGTTTGTGAAAATTGCAACACCATGAAAGAATCATGCAAATTAAACGAAACTTCCAGGAAATGCAAAACAGGTTAGGATATGCAAATTATTACAATTGCAAAGCGATCACGCATGCGGATGAGGTGTCTGTCGTCCCGTGGTAACATCATATTGCGTGGCCCACTGCCGGGATTTTGACTTGTCAAGTTCTCCATGGTCGATCTCTTCCACACACGCATCACTGTTGGGGCATTACGCCCCGTGCGAGTGGCGATTTCACGATACGAAAGTTCACTCTCACGGAGGCCGATCATGCGGCCATATTCGAACTCCATTAGTTGCTCGTATGGCACTATGCGTTTTTGGCGAGGCATATTGACTTCTAATCAATCATTTATAGCAGTCAAACGACGATACACTCATTTTAACTCACCTTTACAGTGCTTTTTATACACTGCTCACTTGGAAATTTAGAGGGTGTTTCTCGGCCCACACATGAGTGATCGCTTTGCAGTTCTAATCATTTGCATATCCTAACCTGTTTTGCATTTCCTGCAAGTTTCGTTTACTTTGATTCATAGTGTTGTAATTCTTTCATAGTGTTGCAATTTTCACAAACAGTAGTGTACAAATAGCGTAAGGCAAAATGGTGAAATGATTGAAATTATAGCTCCGTTGGACCTGCGGAACGCACAGAAATGATTATTTTGTTCAGTCGCTATAGGTGACAATAAATGCTGCTACACGTCTCAGCACTGAAAGAGAAGCTTTGGATGTGTGTTTGGGATATGTCAATCCATCTACTTCCACACGATGTCAAAATTTATCTGGCGTAGCCTTGTATGCCTGTGGTGTGCAGTCGTTGGGCGATAATTAACGAGAAATGTTCGACGGGTGACAGGTCCGGTGAACGGGGGAGCCATGGAAGATGTGAAAATAGAGGGCATTGAGGAGTTGCTGCTCGTTGTATGACACACGAAGTAGCGTATTGTCCTGTTCAAATCTGACTGCTGGCAAGCCCTGAAGATAAAGAAGGACAACAGACTCCGACACTTCAGAGATACAGTGATGACTCTCGGATGTACCGGCAGTGCGTACTAGGTGGGTGGGGGAGTAGAATTTTTGGTTCCCCATACCTTAACGTCTGGAAGCCATAACCATTGTAGCCGTAAACACTTTTGGTGTATAGTCACAGATATTCGCAGCAATGAACTCCTTGAATAAATTACGATGCTGAATTGTACGTGATGACACAGGTTGCTGTGCAACGCACCCTAAATCTTGAGCTAGGGCTCTTGATGTTTCATGCGATACTCACAAGATGTCTGTCCTCTCATTCTAGGTGTGACTAGGCTAAAGCAATCTCTGACGTCGGTCAGTTCGTTCCTCCTGCACCCATCTATTCCATATTCGCACCACTGGTATGTTTTAAAGCATTGATTTCTCGGAAGAATAATACAAAGTCTCGATAAGCCACAGTTATCCCTCTATGAAACTCAGAAATGTGCTCATATACCTCACATATTTTTCGACGAGGCATAATTAATCTTCCTATTCACAGAACAGCGAGAAAACACAATTGCAATGCTTAAAACTGGCTAGTATTGACTTTTCAGTAGGATACTTAATAGTCATGCTTACAAAGATGCCTGTCCTCTCGTTGTGTGGAGTGAAGAGGCTGCTGCAATCGTCCACGTCGGTTAGTTCGTCCCTCCTGTACCCACCGATTCTATATTCGCATCACTGGCTTGATTTCATACAACACGAGCACCGATTTCTCGGATGGGTAATCCGTAGTCTCGATAAGCCACAATTCTTCCGCTGTCGAACTCAGAAACGTGCTCGTATTATTGCAGAATTTTTTGAGTGGGCATAATTAAGCTTACTATACACCGGAACAGCTAGAAAAACAATTCAATACCTAACGCCAGTTTTTTGTTCTCTCTTTTTATACTGCTTACATGGGGCGTTACTGCATGGAGCACATGATTTGCATATACGATGCAGTGCTAATAATTTGCATTTACGCTGCTGTGCTAATAATTTGCATATCTTTCCATGATTTACGCATCTAGTAAATTTCAAGGTTATTGAATACTTCCTTTGTGGTGTTGCACATTCGATGTGCATTTGGTAGGGTACTGTTCATTTAGAAGTGCAAACAATCTAATTGTAGTCAAGTACTCCAAGTTTTGTATTTTGCCTTTATTCATTAAACGGAAAAATTGCGTTGTAATAAAATTAAATCCGATTTTAAAAAGCTACCAAGAGTTGAAGTAGTAAGATTACACATTCCCACATGGATTTTAGAATTGAATATACTTTTATTTATTTCCCCGTACGAGCACATTCTACTACTTAAGAATAAATGAGATTATCGGAAATGAAATATTTTCCACTTCTTTCTAATAATATAATCAAAACAATTAACTTTATTATATTGCGAATTTTGTAGAGTTTCATTAATAAAATAGATTTTGTTTACCACGTTGCAAACCAAGAAAATACGACTATATTTCCGAACGAACTTTTCCCATAATATACTACAGTTCTAGTTGGTATGTATAATTAGTACGTATATTAATGATGTGTTGCATCGACGTACTTCAAAATCATAATTTTTAATATTATTTTCGAAATATTAAGAGTTCAGACCATACGGTTGGAAATTAAGTAATATAATATGTAGTTATAAAAAATTAAAATTTTTCTAGACGTTTAATTTTAAAGTATAAAGTCGCTGAATTAAGTTCAAGAGCATTAGATTGGATAATGCTGGTGTTTTGTTAAGAATAAAATAACACAATAATTCTATACATGAGCTAATTTGCATTTTGTGTCATTTTTAAAACCCGAAATAGTTCTAAAGCGGTTCAAAACTGTTACTATTTTTTAAAAGTAGTATGAGGAAGATATGCCTCTCATGAAAATCTCATTTAGTGGAACCAACTTGGTGAACAAATGGACAAGTTGAACTCTGTTAGTGTCACGAGATTTCTAAGGAATGCAGTATTGCTTTTACCTTGCATCACACTTAAATGATTAAGTAACCACATCTATTGGTTGAAAGAATCCTATCAAGCAATTTTTGCCATTCACTTTTTGTGGGCATCAAGAATTGACACCTTTAAACTCAATGTACTAATCATTAAATTTTTGAACTTTAAATGAATGAATTAAAAACAGGTTACTGAAGTACATGTCTAAATTTGGGAACTAGAGAATGCTCTTTTATCACACGTTTAAAATTTTAGGTATACCTGAAGAAACGGCATGCACTTTCGGGTGGCTATTGGAGAGGTAAGTTTGGTTATTTTTCTTAACATAACTAACATAAGACACAATCCTTCCTTTTGCTTGCAAGAGGCATTTTTAGGGCTACAATAATCCATAATGCTACTAATTAGTACCCTAAAGTTAATGCTCAATATGTAATATGTGTTTAACATCGGTGCTTACAACAGAAACTTAAATAGAACTTTCCACATTTAAATTCACGTTGTTAATTCAAATTCTGACTAAATATTTTCCCTATTATTATACTATCAAAATAAAATTATATAACAAAAATTTTGTTAAAATCTGATTATTTCATTATTTTACCATTGCCTAAAATCTACTAATCAGTATTATCAATATTCAGTATCGTTGGTCGATTTACCACATTGATAAAAATTGTAGGAACAAAATGTAATCATTACTTATTAAGAATATTCGTAAAATTGAGTAAATTCGTAAAAATAGTATTAGCATACCTATTAAACGTATTGCATCTTGTAAAATTCTTACAATGCAAATATTAAAGTGGTTTTAAGATAATTTTGTAGATGATATCAGGAAGCTTCTCATTAGTAAAGTAATTTCGAATAGTTAAACTACTTGTTATCAAAGACACTCTTTTTAATATTTAGTTAACCTTTTGATAATTTCATACCTGTTTGATTTCATCATCACTATAACTCGAATTGTTGTGTTTATTATAGTTTGATTTGTACAGACTCGGTAGAAGATGTATAACTTGACAAAGGACGGGTAATACGATTCAAGTCGATATGAACTTTTCGTCTTTATATCTAGATTAACTCGTTAGAACTGTTTATCACTTAATCAAATAAGAATAAAAAATGTATCGAATTTAAATGATTATCCAGCTGAAACGTGATTGTACCAATACCACTAGTCAACAAGGTTTCTATAACATGAAAAAATGTAACTTTTTAAAACTAATTTTGGGTGCTGATTTCAGATTCGGCTTAAAAAATGGCTACCACGTGAAGTATTTGTTGTTATTGGGCATTTAATATTTATTGTCTTTCAAAAATTAGCGCTTTTACGCATATAAAGCGACACTAGATATTTTTATTTTAGCTGGATAATCATTTCACCGCCTGGAATTTTATAGTTGGCAACAATGATTTTTTAACGGATAGAGGATATGTAACCGAAACCAACCCGCTATTGTCGTATTTTTTCATTGAAAGAGAAGTACACGCTGAATGTTTTTGAACACTATTTGGGCAAAAAATGGAGTCACGCCAGTTACACCTGCTGTAGGAATGGGACTTATGACAGAGTATGGGGAAAGTTCTCACAGCAATAAAATATGTTACCTTTAAGTGTCCAACGTGTGATCTGAAAATGATATCCTTTTGCTCAATCTTCAAAGTGACCACCAAATTTTGTCCTCTTTATGTATGTGGGATTGTAGAGTAACAATAAAATATAACTATGGAGGAGCGAAGGTAAGAGAGTTGGATTCCTCAAAGAGAAGTGATTACTGCTAGTGATTTCTGAAGTGTTTGTAGGACAACAAGACAGATAAGAGATGGGTATACAAGTATAGCCGCATAAATTTAATTTTGCATTTATGCATGTTTACTTTATTTTTTGCTCTCATGCAGTGAATATGGTATTTATAATTTTTAACATTGTAACTATATAGCTAACGGGAAAAATAAATCTTATAATAAATTACAATTAGATGCTCAGCATTAACTTAGAGTTTAATAAAATATGACATATACATCCACTTTCAAGACGTGTAAGTGCTGTATTATATACATACTATATACATATTTTACAATTTTAAACTTGATTGAGTTTTTTAGTCTTATTTGAATTCAGCACTCCAAAATTAATAAGAAACCTTATTTCTCCTATGTTATGAAAAAATAGTTTAAAATTGTTGGCCAGTGAAATTCTGAGCTAAAGTAGATGTGATGTTTTGTTTTGATATTTATTAACTGACGCTTAAAGTTTAAAAATAAACAAGAATTCTATCCAAGTAAAACTATTTATATAAGTTTAATAAACTTAATTAAATATTTCATATTTTTTCTATTTCGAAACTAATAATACTATATTACTTATTCAAACTAATTGTTCTCGAGTGATTCAAATATTGAATCAAGTTGCTCTAAAGTACATCATTCATTTCCACAGAATAATATAATTAAATATCCATGCATTTTTGCTTTTTCTAATCCCCAACCCCTTCGAGGTAAATTAAATTCATGTCCCTGATATTATTTTTAAACAGAAAAAAAGCCAATTTTAAATTTTTTTTATATTTGAATTTATGCATTTTCAAATTTTATTTATTAAAAAATCTTTCCTAAGGAGATTACTTTGTGTCATTTGCTATCATAAAATTAAATATAATGATAAATGATATTTTTTCGATGTACGTAGTTTATATATTAATTTTCGAAAGTGTATAATTGTAGGGCATTAGAAATTAATATGATGTAAATGTTCCTTATATTGTTAAACAATTACCAATTTATAATTTTTAGAATGCCCTTTATATTCATGTTGAAATAATTTTAATGAAATCTTGCTTGTCTTATGTATTTCAGGGATTGTAGGATGTATGTTTTGAAAAGTTACTGAACATTATAGTTACAAGTTTAAATATAAGTTCAATGTTAATACGAATTAACACACAGAAGTCATTCAAGTTTGAGCAATATTAATTATTGGATTATAATTTTCTAAGTAATGAGATTAATCGTTCTTACTTTTCTATGTTCAGTATCATTCAAACTCCTCTGAACTTTCTAATAAGGGTATATATGCCTCACGATTTTAATCTTATTCTCAATGGTGCCGTAAACGTAAAAAGGCCGAAAATCAGTAAGTGGTACTTGAGAATCGTAGATAGAAGATCGTTAAGCGGTAAGTCAGAGCTATTTAGGTACATTGTCTCGTAGTGAAATTCCATCAGATATCTACTTGTGAAACTAAATACGCAAACAGGCGTTATCATGCAAATCGTCAACCGTTTCCTGCCACGTGCTAGCCGTTTATGTTTAAGTATTTAATGTGTATTGTGATGCTCTTCACTTTAGGCAATTTATGGACTCTAACAATCTGGACTTGTCGCAAAGGATCTATTCAATGTTGTTGGAAGGCGTGGGCTGGTAGCTTAAACAGGCATATGGAAACAATGTGTTTATTATTTTCACAGTATTCAATAACGACGTTCATCATTAAAATTTCTTTAAGAATTGAACCCAAGTCATTTGTTCTTGTGGACATATTCTAATAAGAGTGTGTTTGTCTCAAGATTTTTATATCGTTCTCAAAGGTGCAGCAAACCTGAAAATATTGGGAGCCTGTAGGTGTTCTTGAGAATTGTAAACTGAAATCAGGTGATAAGACAAGCTGTACGAGAGATGATTCATTGTTTCCAAGCGAAATCGTACCAGGAAATAATACACTTGTGAATCAGCAATATCATGCAAACCGTCCAACCATTTCCTGCCACTTGTTTTTTTATTGCTATTATGTTTAAGTATTTGGTGTGTACTTATGATACCCTATGTGTGTTTTATGAAACTGGTGCACTCGAATCATTTGGACCCGAGCTACGAACCTAAAGACACCATCTATTATTGGGGGGCTAGGGGCGGGAGCTATTATTGACTACTTTAAAAAACATGTTTATGATTTTTATAGTAGTCAATAACGCATTCGTGATTAAAACCTTTGATAAGAATTCAGAAAAGGAAACGCAAGAATGGAGTAGCGGGAGGACTGCTTTGATTAGAAAGTTTTTTCGAGGAGATGGCAGTGGCTGTTTCCGTTGTATATCATCTCATGTTTATCGTAGTATGATTTATCTAAAGTATTACATAAAATGATTGTTAACTCCATCGTTGTATCAGGTGCATATTGATAAAACACTTTAACATTTGATTTTGGGCAGTTCCTAACTAGTTGAGCTCAAAATGTTAAACTTTATTTTATCCGACACACAACACAACCAACAAGCACCTCCCTTAACACATATTCATTTCCTTCTTCTCTCGTAACAACTATGAGGTTTTTACAATTTCATATGATTTCTGAAGCCCTGTGTTAACATACTGCTTCTGCTACTATCACAACTTAGTTCTTCGTTGCTACTCAGTCTTGTTTTAAACTGGATGTACCACACTAACTAGGCTGCTGAAGTTAATTGCTACAGGCATGGATAAGTTCAACAGTAGTACACGCCCTTTAGAATTGAGCAGTTATTGAATTCAATAGATACCACCACTATTTGACTGACAGTCAATAGAGGCGTAAAACCACACTAACTAGGCTGCTGAAGGTGAAAACAGGACAGTAAAACTGTCCAAATCATCCATTTCACGATTATGCATTTGGAAATACATCCGTGATATTATTACAGCTGGCACGGTTTTACGCCTCTATTGACTGTCAGTCAAATAGTGGTGGTATCTATCGAATTCAATAACTGTTCAATTCTAAAGGGCATGTACTATTGTTGAACTTATCCATCCCTATAGTAATTAACTTTCAATGTAGTAGTGTATAGTTCAATGTAGCGTAATGAATCTCAACAGTGCTCTTTAAGTTGACTGAAGTTGAATTGTCTTTCCTCACTTTGCTACTAATAGAAGACTGGGTTGGTTAATGGGCATACACACACAAAGAACGTTTACTGATACGGAAGAGAGAAATACACCAATCGAATTACAGAAGATTGGGATACGTACGAAACATGAATCTGAACTTAAAAATCTCATACGTTCCTTCCAATATAAATTTTACATATTAAAATTATTTTTTGTCCCAAGTAAACAGTTACGTGTTTTGGAAAAAAGTAAAAATTTATCTTACTATTGGCAGTATCATCCATTTCTCAAACTCAAAACTCAGGATGGAATCATACATATGTCGGGACCTTTAGCGGAAGCCTTTGATCTTCTAGCACACAGAGTGAACTTTACGTAAGTATACTCCTTTATTTGTGAAATATTCTTAAAGTAGAATTCCGATAGGCCTGTTGTTTGTAACTTCCCTCAACAAGATTAAATAATGAGCAGGTACTATATGATATTATAGAGAAAGCAAATTAAAGTTTTTCCATTGATTTCAAACCACAAGCAATTATAATGGTAGATTTTTCTGCAATTAACATGATTCACTTTCAAAGTAGCTTTCAGTACGCTATCTGAAAAATTTTACATCACATACATGATTTATGTCTCATTATTGTCGTGGTATATACTAATGTGTGTGTGAGAGAGAGTTACACGGGAACAGAAAAATAATTCGTTTGGTACCCAAAGGCGTCAACTTGTGCAAATTGTTGGGCGGGGGGTGAAAGTAAGTCAACAGTTGCTTCATGCATGGGATGCTTTTTCTGTGAAGCTAATTGTAGGTGGCGCTAATGTTTTTGTGGTAGAATGTGTTTCCTGTACGTATTCCTGAAGTGGCGTTACATGGCTAAATTTTTAGGTAACTGCGTTATCTACCTCAAACGTATATTTTTAAATAATAAAAAATTTGCTACCTGAAAAACATTTAATTAAGAATAAAACTGTGATTTTTTGTGCAAATATTTTTTTTTATCAATGTAACTTTCAATTGTTGGGTCTTTGTGTTCCTAAAAAATTTTGCTTACAGCGCTTTTCTGGTTTTCATGCAAAGGTACAATTTTTAAGGCAATTTGTTATATTGTACAACGTAAAAAAGGGTTCCTTTACTAACGTACAGGGCTGAAGACTGATAGAATAAAAGATATACTTTGATCGAATTGGGTTACAAGCATTTCCCTCTGTGCTCTAAAAGCAATTCATCTCAGGCTTCGCCCGAGCACATCGTCTCCTGTTTCGGCCGTCCCTCAAGCCAGATTTTCCACCATCCTGAGCTGGCTGTTGAGGGCCTCGTCTCATGGGCTAATAGACTTGGTGTAATTTATTTATACCCAATGGAGATCAGTAAGAACAGAAAAATTTTATTGTGACCAACAGGCTTTTCTGCCTTTGAAATTAGTTCTAGCAATACCAAGAAACTGTTATACATATAATCTATTGAAATATAACAGACAATAAAAAAAGTAGCTCAGGTGCCATGAAAACAATAAAGACGATTTCTTTATGAATTAAATTTTGCTCTGCGCATTCTCATTTTGTTGTGCTGCCATCTGTCGTTAAACTAATACAATGAAAACAATGGTTCTAGTAATCTTTCTTGGTCCATCAGAATGTTTTCCTTGAAGACTATTTAATGAAAAGTAATGGCGAATCTTTAAAATCCTTCCTTATAGAAATTAAACAGTATGGTTAAACAGAAGTGATCATCAAGTACAATTTGATTTGCCTTCTCATTCAAATAATACTGAAAAGTGGAAAGTAATTAATTATTTTGAATATACATGTACTTTTATTTTAACATTAACCATTACTCAAAAAGATTTGAAACTACTAAGTGTGATAGTTATTTGCCTCTAATTCTAACAGTTTTAGTTCTCTAACGTTCATCCATAAAGTAGTTTTTCCAGCAACAAAAGCAGTCAATATTATATAAGGTTTAATACATAAGTAATTACTATATTAGGTTTAAAGACCTATTTATAGAACTATGTGATTCATGAAATAGTTAACATTTAAATTAATTGGTTTATACAGGTCTCGATTGAGTCCATTATCGCTGATAAAATCCCAAAGGTTCAAGAATATATTTTTAACACAGCAGCATGAAAGGTTATGTAAACTTCCGTTAGATAGTACTGCTACCTATGCTACCTACGTCTTTGGCAGGATCGATAGTGGTTAACTTTTCCTCCCATCCCATTAAGACATTATAGGACAATAATTAGGTATCGTTATGTGACAAATAACCTAAGGGGTTTAAAACCTCTTTAGTAAGTTAAATATAAAAATTAGCTCCAATGATGCAGTGTTTTTTAATTCAACAGAACAAAGATTGTGTCTTTGAGCTTATTTCTCTTCTGAACATATTCTGGGAGACAACTTTACGCTGCTGTGAATTTAACGATAACTTGTTGCATTGACGAATTGCAACTGTCATCTCTTAAGTTAACTTCTATCAAGATTATGAAAGGTGATCTATAACTCTTGCATAACCACCAAAGTTAATTAGAGTTACTAGATGATGGATGCCTAAAAGTCCCCCTTTTTTTTATTTACACTGCATATGCAGTTGTACACAAAAATCTATTAAGTATCTTATATAATTTCATAAAACTTACATCTTATATTATTTCATTGGTTATAAGTAATCGTAAGAGAGAATTTTCATTGCACGAGAAAAAAATCTAAACATTTAATTTTGCATCGATTTGCATTTTTAACAGTAGTGTAAAATCAATGTTTCATACCGCGCTCAAGAGAGGTACGTCCACTCACTGTTCAACTTTTATAACCATGGCTCCTTTCTGTTTGTAGTGCTAAGAATCAATATACGTATCAATAACATTTAGAATAGTATTATTAAAAATAAGTGTCTACCACTTCATTTGCGTCTCGTACCCGCATTTCATTCTATTCTTGTTTACTTCGCTCATCCAACTATCAATAGACGCGTAAATACTGATACATACAAAACTTTAATTGAGTGAGATTTTTCACACAGAAATTATACCTAAATATTCAAAACAAACCGTCTCACTTTATAAAATAACATTTTATTGCTTCCGTTAATTACCACCACCAGAAGAGACTTGACTCCTCCTATGCGTCACATGGAAGCAGTCGATTCGGTTTCCTTCCTATAGTTAGGAGTCAACTGGAGTGAGATAGATTGATGTATTCAATCTTCAGGTATCTTCTTAGTGTCTTCAACACCACAAGAAGAGATTTGGCCCTTCCTATGCGTCACTTGGAACCTGTCGATTCAATTTCCTTCCTAAAGGTAAGAGTCAACTGGTGTATTAGTGGGGTAAATTGCTGTTTTCAATTTTCAGCGATCTTAGTGTTTCTATAGTTTCGAATAATGAATATCCGTTTATATTAATGGGTTCAGCACAAAGACAGATAAGAAAATGTTTGGTTTGTTCTCTCATTTATAACCCTGGGGGGCTCTACCCTGAAATGAACATTCCCAAAAAGACGGTTGAAGTTTCTTCTCGTGATGATCGAACTATATCGATTATTTTAAGAACAAAATGCTTTAATTTTATCGAAAATATAACTGATTTTAAACGATGTATCTTGTTTATTTTTGTGACCAGATATACGTTATACAGAGATGCTCATGACACATGGGGAATCAAAGGTCCTAATGGATGGACTGGGCTCCTTGGAATGCTTTCAAGAAATGTAAGTAGTTTATAGTCATTGGTATAACACAATGAACTATTAAAATTATATAACCCGATTAACTTGGAAGCTCTCTTGAAGATTTGGGTACGAACTCTATCTTAGCAATTTTTGTATTAAGTCTATCGTTTATATAAAATCTAAATTTAAATTTAGTTTTTATCAAGCAACCTGTGATAAACCAAGAGTTGTTCAATCCTTAGATTATATATAGGAGCGTGTAATGGTTTAAAAAAACTCTTACAGAAATGTATCAGGTAACCTCTTCCCCAGACTATTACATCAAATCAGCTCTTCTAAGCAGATTTTGTAGCAGACTATTAGATCAAATCAGGGACGTGTGCTGGCTTAAAGACACACGTGGGAACGTGGAAGGCAAACTCTTTCCAAGAATAATGCATATATGACATAAAATCAGCTATTCTAAGCAGGTTATTACATCAAATCAGGGGTTTGTACTGGCTTAAACACACATGTGGGAAAGTGGAAAGCAAACTCTCTCCCCGACTGTTACATCAAATCACTCATTCTAAGCAGATTATTAATTTAAATCAGTTATTCTAAGCAAATTATTACATAAAATTAGTTATTCTAGAGAGATTATTACTTCGAATCAGTTATTTAAGCAGGTTATCTAGCAGACTATTACATCAAATCATGGGCGTGTACTGACTTAAAGACGTGTGCAAAATGAAAGATAAATTCTTCTCTTCAGCGACTATTGTACCAAATCATCCAAATAATCACATTAGTCTCTCTCACACGCACTCTTCTTGATATTACTCCTCTATAGTTGTAAGCTTAAGTGGCAATAGTTCTTCAATTTTTACTTTGTTAAAAATTGATTTTCTTTCCTTTCAGCACTCAACAGTGCATCATTAAATGTTTATTATTTGTGTACGCAAAATGTGAAACGTATTTGTATCTTTTTCATTTTCACACAGGAAGTCGACTTAGCAGTGGGTCCATTTACTTTAACCTACAGTCGCTGGTCAGCATTTGAACTGTCAGTGCCAATGTATGTTGACGATGTAGAAATTCTTGCACCAACGTTTGAATGGAAAATGTCATTATTCAATATGTTGACGGTTTTCACTTATGATGTAAGTACTTTTGTAACAAAAAACATTTTCTGTTCATGTTATATCAAAACATTGAAAAATATTTTTATAGAATTTACCAAAGCAGTTTATTCATTCTAAAGTACTTTTCCCCGACCAAACATATTATATATGAAATTTGTGGTATAAGGATAAAGTAGTGGATATTTCAGCACATATAATAGAAAAAATCTTCATCAGAGAATACTCCTTAGTTTATAACTTGCAGCAAAGGAAAATTTATAACAATCATGGGTTATCAAGAATTAATAACCATTATTGACTTGATAAAACTTTATTAACCCTCCAAGTGGTTTCGGCGAGATATCTCGTCCATCTCGTCCATTGAGATCTCGTCCCAATTTTGCTAATGACAAGATATATCGTCATCAAGATATTGCCGCCTTTTTGATAATGACGAGAAGATCTGGTCAGTTTTTTTTCTAAGGACGAGATATCCCATCCATCATGATCTGTTCAATTTCGCTAATGACGAGATACCACGTCGAGACAGCAATCACCAGGAGGTTAAAAGTAAACGAACCATATGCTTATAAAAATTACAAAGAAGTTTTAATCAGTGTACCGGACTCAAGTCTTCTGACTAGCTTATATGCTTGATGTAAATGGCTAAAAATACCTTTCTTAGATTATTTGTAACTTATTATTAATATAATATATCTCTACAATATATTTCACTAACTATTATACCATATCTCTACCATATATTTTTTGGTACAGACATCTACATTATTTTCAAATTGGTGAATTTCAACAAACAACATAAAAACAATTGTTAAGAAATTCATTCGAAAATTTTGCCAAAAGTTTTCCATATGCTTGATTTTAATTATGCAGCGACTAAATATTACCAAAACTGCTCGGAAGAGTTTATTGTTCTGTTGAAATTCTTTACCGGTCTGATAGCAGAACGCAATGAAAATTGTGGAAGCTAGAAATCAGCACAGAAAAAGTAATAATGAACGGGAAAATAGATGTTAAAGGGCACCAAATCGACTTTGAAGTGAAAAAGGGAAGCTAATTTGGCTAACATAAGTGAGGTGTGCCCTTTTTTCCATGCGATGTACTCGAAATAAGAATTAACACCAGTAAGAAGTACAAGAAAATCCGTCTAATATATTTACAATTTTATTCACTTGGAGGTATAAAAGGTATATTGATACTTTTATTTGATATAAATGGATTCCTCCTCCTGATGATTTACCTTCGCGTTGAAAACAGCCCTGTAAAAAAACAGTCTCTGATAAAAAAACCTATTACAAATTGTCACCAATAATGGGCAAGAGACAATTTGTTTTTCATACATGGATCTCCATTACTCTTGGAGTAATAGAGTTTTGTCAGAGATACCCAGTCAAGCAAAAGTGGCCAGATCTTACCGGACGAGATATAGAAATCACTTGAAGAAAATTAAACAGGGGAAAACCGTACGGTATCGTTTGATACTTGTGAAAATGGGTTCAGAAATTAACGATTTCCTCCTATGAATATCAATTTTTTCATGTTTCATAGCAGATGTCTTTTTATGAGAGTGAAGGAAGACTTACAGACGTATTCACAACAAAAATTGGCTTTTACTACCATTAATAATATAAAAAACAATATACTTAAAGAAAATTGAAATTCGATTAATTCCGCCTTTCCAAGGTTAAAGTAAGGTTTGAAATGTGAGAAGTGACACTGCCACCAATGGATATAAGCGATTAAGAAACTTCAGTGCTGACGTATGTGCCGGTCTAATAGTTTTGTGTTGAATCGTATTTTACAGAATACTTAAAAAAATTCTCCTAAATTATATGAAAAATTGCAGCTTTTATGAGCTGCCAGTTTCCGACAGTTATCCATATTCCCATGACGCACACATTTTTAAATGCTCATAAAGCCACTCGAAATATTTTATGCACATTATTTCCTGAAATGATTTCTCAGTAAAGAATTTAAAAACCACCGCTTTGAATTAAAAGAAGCAATTAGAGGTATTTTATCTTCTCTTAATGTTCCTAAGGAATTGAAAAATTTGTGTGCACTAATTGATCATTAGCCTGTGATCATTATCTTCAGCAGTACCAGCAGAAGTAGCCAAGCACAATAGAATTGTTGGCTCTTATGTTAAAAATAGTCTTTTAAGGATATAATCTCCTCTCATCAAATCGCTTCATACCCACTATACTTTTGTTTTTTCCCTTCGAATTGGGAGAATATTTTCAGTACTTTATGAATAATCCTTATTAACAGTAGCTTAGGAAAGAGCTCATTTAGGAGAGGGATCAAAGTAAAAAATTCATTTTCGATACCGAATGAAGATCTGAACCAGGGGTGTCCATACTTTTGGCTTCCCAGGGACGCATTAAACGAAGTTGAATTGTCTTGGATAGCATATAAAATATGATATAGTGAACTTATATAACTTGTAACTTTGAAAAGTCAGAACATAAGCATAAAACTAGTGGGAGATTTTATCTTGTTTTTGTGAAACTAATGCATCAATGTCTGGTTCGATGGACGAGGATGCAATTCCTAGTAAGTTCTCAAAGTGCTCGTCAGGAAATTTTGATCTAATTTTACTCTTCATGTGCTTAAAAATAGTTGTTTACCAAATGTACGCACTACCAAAAGCGATCACACCAATAAAGCTTGATTCTAAAGCTAGAGGACTTTTTCTCTGGAAAGATGGTCTTCGAGTCATGAAAAATATCGCTACAAATCATAATGTTGTAGTATTAAGCGTTTATTGTCTTGTGAGGACACAATACTAGCTGCTCTTGGCCGGGGGCAGTAATAGATATAATGGTTTAAAATTGCTAGTGGAGAGTCAAATGAAACTAGCCTTTTAATATAAATGCAGATTTTTTGTGTTTTAGGTATGGTTCCTCATTTTTTCTTCTGTGGTTGTTTTATGTTTTCTTATGGGTTACATTGAATCGTATGAAAATCCCCGCACGAAATTCAAGCAAGGGCTTGCCCGATCAATTTGGGATGTGACGAGCACGCTTCTACAGAAAGGTAGAGTATGCAATTGTACTGAAACGATTTTAGAATCCTTCATGAACTTAGATAAAAATAAATTTTAAAATCTCAGTATTTGGAAACGTTTAAATATAATTTTTAAAACGGATTTATTCAATTACAATGGAAACAAAAGAGACGAAATAATTGTCATTATGCGTTAAATAAACAAAAGTTGATGAAATATGAAACACGTATCCTTTGTTCTTGCAGAGTAGTTACAGTACTGTTTACTACAATTCAAATTTAATTTGACACATTTTTACTATATTATAGGTGTTGTGCTAGTGTTTAGATAATTTATGTCTAAGACGTTTCCGTATCTAAATAATTATGGATTTGGATTCCAAAATACTTTATACTGTAATTTCAGTTCATAATATCTTGGGAAATTTCTATTACTAATCTTTAGGTGACAAATGCAGATTGAGCTATATGTAGACGAAAACTCTTATAAAACGCATCATTACAAGATTATTATTTAAATAATTCGATTAAATCATACTTTATTCTCTTATTAAACATTAATTTTTAAGCATAAAATTATAATAAATTCTTTTATTTACTGACCTGCATCTGGTGTCTTAAATACATAGGAAATAAAGAACAATTATAAAAGATAAGTATCCAGTTCAAACTGTTTCCATATCACTAAATAAGAACAATTAAAGTTTCTTGAAACACTTAAAAGCAAACAAAACTTCGATACATCGAAATATGAATCAAGATGTAATAGGAAGTCACATAATATGCTGTTATAAGGAACACTAAGTAGACCACAGATATAAGCTTCCAGTTCAAGTCGTTGATATCGTAACGACAAATTTTAACATGCAAAAAAACTGAATTTGCGAAAATCTGCCACGCATTTCAAAGTTAAACAAAAGACAAAGTGGATTTTTGCCAAAATAACTATCCAGGACTAAAACTATATCGAATAGTTATCCTTTGACAGCAACTGGTTTAGGAATATTACGCAAATATCGTACTCTAACCTCTAACATATTCCATTACTAGCCTGGTAGTTTAGTGCTTAGCACTCTGATCGGTTCAACAATCCTTGGGTTCAAATCCGGTTAAGACAGGAATTTTCCATATTGGTTCGGAATTCGCTTAAACTTTAGATGTCTGTAACTCTAGATTTGCTCTCGTATTGCAAGAAATGGCTATTCAACAGCAAGACGACCAGAAATAAATAACCAGTTTATCAAACCTAAAACAGTTTACGAGTTAACGTACAACAACTATATAAATATAGATTGAACCACTCCTCTTTATTCGCTCAGAGTTCATGGCGTAAAAAAATAAAGATTCCATTTAATAGAGAATAACATCTTTTACAAGTAAATTCATTTGCAAAAAAAGAGTTTCAGCTCTTGCCTTCCATTAGTTTTTCACAATAAATTTAATTTTCACTATTCTTCTTAGCCACTTTTTGCAGAAGCAAATTACTAAATTAGAGAAAAGAGCTGAAAATATGCATTATATCATAAAAGGTCCTTTTAACAGATTTCCATCCAAATATATAAAAATTTCTATTCATAATTTTTTCTAATATTATTATCATAATTAATATTTCAATTAAAATTACCTTAAAAAACATTACATAGACTGTTGGATTTAATTTTTACATATTAAAAATTTTGAACGTTTTAAGATTAGTTTGAGAGATATGATTAAAAGTCTAGGGAGTTTGAAAGTTTCAAATTTTTAATGCTCATAATCCAAGGCACGACTGAACAAAATAACTTGAAACTAAGGATCATGGGTTGAATTTTGAAACAGATTAGAAATGTGCCGTCAAAATAGTTAGGCGTTAAGCAAATTTCATAGAAGACGGTATTCCCTATTGAATGGTACCTTCGAACGTGCTCCTCCATTAACGATACAAACGTAAAGATGGGTGGTTCGATCGTTTTTCCGCAACTACTTTCTGACTCTTGATTTCAAATTCTAGGAAAACTTCAACGGCCGGAAGGATACTCGCTTACTCTTTTGAATGTGATATGGATGTTATCTGCTCTAGTGATATCCAATGTATTTGGTGGAATGATCTTAACCATCCTTCTACTGAGGAAAGTGCAGATGATAGACTCCATCGAAGACCTTGAGGCTTCCAAAATTGTGCAACCTATTATAGAATATCAATCGTCCGTCTACGGATCTTTCAGAGTAAAGTGCTAATCAAATTCTATATTTTCCTTTACTCTATTCTCAATAGGATTAGAATAGTTAAAAAAATTTGAAGATTCACGTATACGCATGTTACCTTGTAAGGTTAAACATAAAATATTATTTATGGCTTTCATCTCTTGAAAAGTAGCCTAATAGAAGTTTAGGGCGAGGGAATATTTTCTTCTAAGCGTCGTACTGCAGTTTACTTTTCATAGATAGACGTTTTTACGCTATAGTGAGGCTCTGGTAAGAAGACATATGACCTTCGGGAAGTCCATTCATAGAAAGTTGGTAAGCTTGCCAGGGGGCAACTGTAAAACATATGTTTCAACAGAATTCTGCTTAAAATTATGCCACTTGTAATTTTGTCTGAAGATTGAACATGTCAACACCGTCATCATCGTTATCATTTCAAAAACTTCGCATAGATATCGAATTCTGAAGACTACATGGCCGAACTAATTCGTCTCCTGCAGGTCATTCTAATTTTTAAAACTTCCTATTCTCAATTTTTGCTTTACGATTCTACAATTTTTTTCCCTTCAGTAAACTATCCCCTTTCTTTTCTTTATTTTTTGTTTCTCGTGTTTCAACTTCTTCGAGAACTTGCCTCATGGTTGGGAATGTGTCAAAATCACTGTATGTTTTAGGTTAAGATTTGTTTTATATTCCTTGGGGGGGGGCGCTAGTATTCATTGGAACTGGTGATAAGTCAATCAGAATTAATTAGAAAGAATCAGAGAAAATTTACTTAGGATCCGGGGTTGGAGGGTCAGATATAATCGAAAATGAGGATTGATAATTTTATATACCCATATGCTGTAGGAATTGGCTGTCAGTTTGAGCAGAACTAAAATGATGTAATTTTTATTATTAATTATTTGCTATGGAATTCCTTGAGTTACAAATTTGTGAATTATCTGGTTCGCAGTGGAAAAATTCAATGAAATGATAAAAAGTTGTGGGATAATACCGTAATTGTGATTATTATTGCCCCAAAGCAATATTACCCCGGAATTACAGAAGGTCAGATCTGGTGTTTTTATCTTCCACCTAAGCTCTGTCAACTGACAAAATTAGCAGAAAAAGGAATATAAATATGCATATTTTACCTATTGAACTTGAAGCAAAAATATGCTTAATGTACATTTATCACAGAATAACTCTAGCTCCAGAATTAGATTTAAAAGATATGGGGATTTACACCATTATCCTAGCCACCAGATATTATCTCACTATACATTTCTAACGCACAAGGAGAGTACGAAACAAGGGGGTGCTGGTGTTACCCCTACAACCAAAGTTTAAAAACTGGTAATTCTTATCATTCTTCAACCCTATGAAAATATGTTTGGAAAATGGTAAGAATTACCGTTACCGCAACATCATGATTGGTTTTGTGATATTTTATCATTATTTATTCTTTATTTGCTGTCTGTGCGTTTTTAAAATCATACTTCCGAGATCAATTTATAATACCGCAGTAACGGCAATTGCCATCAGTAAGGGATACAATGTCTCAGAAATCAAATCAGCAAAGCAATTTTCGTCTTGAAGTTTACTGTTAAATTTGACATTAGTAAGATAATGCCACACCTAGAAATAATTATGATATTCCTGCATTGTTTTCTTGATTTATGGTTGGATTCTGTTTTATGGCGTAAGAACCATATTCGTCAAAGTTGCGCTATACACAAGACAGGCAGCATCTCAGGTAATGGAGATGTACACAGAAGGAAAGTTTTACTGACAGAAAAGAGAGAAACATCCCAGGTTACAAGAACCCAACCTGAACCGTCTACAACTCACTGGTTGCTAGAGGAATGGGCAAACCCACTTAAACACTCATGAATGAAATTGTTTTGTTTTTGCGACAGAAACATACTATTCAGGAAAGGATGTGCACACCATACAGTGAAAAATATTGCCATGTTACTTCTTTAAGCAGTACACAAAATACCTTTATATCTTTTATCACTCAATGTCGTTTAATGATATTGAGAATGTCGTGATTTTCAAACCCTACCAAAAAAAATTTTTTACTAGAACTGCGGAATACCGACATTATAGATTTAGAGGGTTTGATCACGATCACTATTTTTTGGTGACTGAAAAGAAATTGAATTAAATAAAACTAATTGAACTAATGTGTTTCAACAGGACGGCGAACCAGAAGTATATCGTTCCATCTTCAACAAAGTTCATAGAAATCCGGTCCAGTGTATCTTAAATTACAAGAACATGAGCACTATTGGAATGGAGTATGTGTGGAAAGGATCGCACGCCCTCATCACCGATGGAATGGGATTGCGGCATTTCTTGTCAAAGCGAGTAAGCGACGGGCTTCCCTGCAACTACAGGCTTGCAAGACAACCCCTGTGGCCACTGTGGAAAGTGCTGGCTTTTGGAGAGACCTTTCCGAAAAATTGGATCAGTAAAATCAATCAAATGTAGGTATATAATAATCGCAATTAATGCAATTTAACTAATGTACACATACCATTAAGGATGTTCACGTACTTGTACTCTAGTGAAGATACTATAGTTTGATGGGTACATCTGGGAGAGGAAATTTTAAATGAAAACATAAAAAACAAATAGGGGTTCGGTTCTGATTTAACCGTCGCTTTGGAGAGTCGGATTACGGCTTGCAGAGAGTTAAAAATGAGAGCTAGTCGAGTAAATATCGGTGTCCATACCCTCCAAGTGGTTTAGACGGGATATCTTGTCCATCAAGATCCGACTAATTTTGTTAATGACGAGATATCTCGTCATTAAGATATTTACAATTTTGTTAATGACGAGATATCTCGTCATTAAGATATTTACAATTTTTTATGATGACGAGATCAAGATCTGGTCAGTGTTTTCTAATGACGAGATATCTGGTTCATCAAGATTTGGTCAGTTTTCTTCTAATGTTGAGATAGTACCTCGGCGAGACAATCACCAGGAGGATTAAACTGCGGAAGTGTCAAAACTGTTTATTGGTTTACAAGAAAACAATTTTCAACTGTTCAGTTCGAACCACTGCGAATTGTTCTTTATATATTTAAATATGTCTCGTCCAGAGCTTTAACAGTCGTGCCTTTCCAAGTCCAGTCGTGCTGCTCTCACGGTTACCGAGATGGACTGCGTCAAACGTGATGGCCCACCCAGAAATATTGATTGCATCATTAAAATAGATTGGATCTTTTACCCCAACCACGGGTAAGTGGGGGAGCATCACGCGCTGATGTATTGTACAGTATGCAAATTAGTCTTCATACTATTTACGAATATGCTAACACAGTTACTGTTCTGCATGTATTCTTAACGATATAGGGATTTCAATTCGGACCTAATTTTGTCAAAGGCGATAGCCGTAAGTCACCTCATTCTATCCGCAAAGTTAGATTTAATCCTGCGTCAAAAGAGAAAGCAATTAAAAGTTCTAGAAACTAAGATTCAAGTATCATAAGTGTGGAGATTCTAGGAAGCCACTTCCAGTTCTTCATCGTAGATTGCTAGGAAATCCAGCAGTTTGGAGATCTGTCTCTCACGCCCTAAATAATGGTTGATTATATTAAAACCTCAAGAAACGAATAGTAAAGATGCTAAAAACAAAAATAGCCAATGGCCACTTCGACGGATCTAAGAGTTGACCATCGTCAGGACCAACATGAAACATGCAAACTCAAGTTAAAATATATTATCCTTCATCAGGCGTTATTACCACGCACTTTTTTAATGAATCTCTTTTAGGCCAGAAGGGCCAATAAGTAGAAACTGCAAACTAAAAATTACTTCTCTAATGTTCTTTAATGGCTCAAGCGTCTAACTCAAGAGTATATCTCGGAGATTGGACTATTTCAGAGTATTTAAAATCAAAATTATGAAAATATTTCCAACGCACGCAGTTGAGCAATTGCAGGGTTCGTAGTTTCGTTATTTTTAGCATATCTTATGTGTTCTTGTGAACATAATTTGTGACTTTTTTAAGTTCATCACCTTCTGAAGAACACGTGGGCTGAGTCTATCGTAAGATTGAAGGTCACGTGGTCTTGGGAATCAAGTTCGGCGGATTGTCTATCGAAGTTGCAAACTAGTGTTTTTAATCACGTTCTTCAGTTAATCCTATACCAGGACTCATACGTTTGTCCAATACCTCAGTGACCATCACCCGGTGATCTTCAAACAGAGCAATCGGCAGAAATAATATTTTATAAAAATATATTTTTTCTTACCACAACTACCATTATGTGAGGAGCTCCAAGAGAAGCTGTCTGTTTAAACAGGGAGCCGACCCATCATTTCAATGTTTAAACCCGATTGAAAGTTTTTTCTTCCAATGCCAGCTTATGGAAGTATCATCCCTCAAGCACTCGTTGGCAAGAACATGACGATCTCAGTGTTAACCGGGAACACCAGTGGAGATGTTGCCACATCACACCCCAGTGAATAGATAGTATATGCCTTCCTGGAGAGCAAGGTTCATAGAATAAAATATAGTAACTTCTTTGAGGACTTTGGGGAAGAGAGAGAGAAAGAGATCTGGCCCACATTTACGAATCATCTTGAAGAACTCAGGAAACTTCTTCCAGAAATCAATCCGACTTCGGTACATACCAGATTTTAACTCGTAACCAAGTAAAGAAACAGTCGTCGAAATTAGTCTACCAGTTTTTTTAAGAGTTATTCCAGCCACTCTACCACCAATATACTCACTGAAAAACCAATTTTTAATAAAATAATGTATTTAAAACTTATTCATATTTAATGTGTTTTGTCATATGTTTTTGAATTTATTTTTTCTTCTCTCATTCAGACTCCGCTACATATCTGAATCCGGATGGTTACAAACAATGATGATAAAAGAGTTCTCGGGATTCTCAGAGTGTTTGTCGGTTGGGACTATTGAAGTGCAGAGCCTTAAGTTAGAGCACGTCGTGGGCACATTTATTATTTGGTTAATTGGATGCTTGGCTTCATTTATAGTGTTTGCTTTTGAATTGTATTTCAGAGATAGCAAGAAAAAGGTCAAGCATATCAGTCGAAGAAGACACGGTCACATCAGAAAAATCAAGAAATCGGAATCCTTGCTTGAAATGGTACAGGGCAAAACTTTGAAGCTTAGAACCAACCTTATGTCATTTTTAGGAATCAAGTAGTGTAAAATGATTTTGTGCTCAGAAAAATATAGTGCTGCCAATTATTTCTGTTTGTGTCGTTTCATCATTTCTAAATCGGTAAAACTTACCACTACATAATCATTCGAATAACCGAAATATGCTTTTTTTATGTACACGAAAAATTCGCTTTCTTTTATGAAGTATTTATACCGCAATGAGTTTTTTATGCAGTTCATACGGTTTTTGTATACACAAAACTTTTTTGTAATATACAAAAAGTATATGAAACAAAATATCGATACGTATGTGCGTAAACACCTTTTATGTACTATGGATGCATTATCTCTGTGCCTATCTATAATCATCATAGACAATGAACCATTATGCAGACATGTAGTCCGCTCTCTGTACTATCAATTCGTATCAAAGTATCCCTGAGTGATTTTGTAATCATAAATTGAAACTAAATGTAGAATCTCAAACTTTATATAAGTATATGCTTTAATTCACTGCATTTAGGTTGGTCAAATGTTTCGATACAGCATATATAACAATGCAAGTATATAAAATTCAAGGATACTTCATGAAGATATTTTGGAATGCAATTTAATTTTATTACCTATATGTGAGAGAAAAAATTTGCACTTAACAAAAACTGAGACTCGGGCTCCATATCTGCACACTGGGCTACAGCATGCATGTAGACGAACCCCTCATGAAATGAAAATACATATCCCAAATACTCAATTTTATGCCTTAGTGTGCCATATGCAACTTTTTTTCTCATCCTTTATACAGTTGTATACTCAAGGTAGGAAGGTACAGTTCACCAAAAGTGTAGTTGAACACTGGAACCCTTTTTTATTTGAAAACTAATTTGTGGCAACGCGTCGTCCTGTTTCCAGAGCAACGGATAACGTTGAACTGATTCAGAGCATCTTGGTATTTACACTGCTGGCCACCCAAATTGCAACACCAAGAAAGACAAGAGATATCACAACAAAATTTATTTTGTTAATAACATGTTGACCAAGTATCAAATGATTAAATTTATAGACTTCTGTGAAGTGTGGTTCCTGCCAAAATCAGTAGCCAGAGTAGCCGCCATTGTTGGAGATCACCGCTGCCACACGCCTCGGCATTGATTCAAAGAGACTTTGGATGTGTTCTTGGGGTACAGCAGACCAAGCAGCTTCCACACGTTGCCAAAGTTGATCTGGTGTGGCAGCTGGGGATGTATTCTGGGTCAATCGTTGAGCAACCATGGACCACATGTTTTCTATCGGCGAAAGATCCGGAGAGCGAGCTGGCCAGGGAAGCAATTCAATCTGGCGATTGACGAAGAACCCTTGGACAATGCGTGCCACGTGTGGTCGCCCATTATCCTGTTGAAATATGGCTGTGGGCAAGCCCTGAAGGTAAGGAAGGACAACTGGCTCCAACACCTGGGAGATGTAGCGCTGGCTGTTTAAAGTACCGGCAATGCGTACTAGAGGAGTGCGAGAGTGATATCCAATACCACCCCATACCATAATACCCGGTGCAGGACCAGTGTGGCGGTGCATAACGCAGCTGTTCAGCATCCTCTCTCCACGGTGTCTCCAGACTCGAATCCGACCATCGTGGTGTTGCAGACAGAAGCGTGACTCGTCAGTAAAGACAATTTCATTCCATTCTGCCGTCCACATCGTTCTTTCATCGCACCATTGGCGGCGGAAACGTCTGTGGTTCTGCGTCAAGGGTAGACGAAGCAATGGACGTCTTGCGGACAGACCACTCTGCTGTAAACGGCGTCGAATGGTACGCGCAGACACTGGATGATGCGGTACAGACTGAATGTGCTGTGCTATGGTTCGTGATGTGGCTGAGCGATCCGTCACTGCCATACGCACAATATGCCTGTCATTACGTGAAGTGGTGCACTGAGGTGGATGCGATCGAACACGTCGGTCCGTCGTACCCTCCTGCATCCAACGATCACATATCCGCATTACAGTTGTTTGGTTTCGTCCAACACGACTACCGATTTCCCTGAAAGATAATCCACAATCTCGGTAGGCCACTATCCTTCCTCTGTCGAACTCGGATACTTGATCAAAAGGTGATCGCTGTTTTCTACGATGCAGAATTGATCGTTTTTTTGAAAAACCACAAGAAAAACACAATTGCCGTACTTGAAATCGTCGAAATCTCCAAGCCTTAAATAGCGCTTTGAAGTGGCGCCACAGGCGCGCGTGATGTGCGTCTGCGCTGAAATTCTAATCATTTGCATATCTCACCTCCGCTAATGAATGTTGTAAATTTCATATTATTTGCATGCTTCCTTCAGGGTGTTGCATTTACGGTGGCCAGCAGTGTAGTAAGGATTTTTATATACAGAATATTGGAATAATTAATAGAGAAGCCTTCAAGTAATGTTTGAGATTGAATTCTCAGGTAAAATAAATTTTGAATGTATCTGCTGTGTTAACTTTTGAATATTTTCTGCTGTGTTGTTCTTAAGAAATTATTTCTACTGCTGTACTTAAGAAATTTTAGAATGTTTATGCTGGTGTTACTTTTCAATCAACATTTAACCCGAGCAACTCCGGGTAAGTCTGCTAATTCAAGTAGCATGTTTCAGGTGATGTTTACATTTCTGCTGCACAGGTAATGTAATTCTCACCTATTATAATACCAATACAATTCCTTGATATTCCTTTGGAAATCTAGTATACAATTAGTAAAAAACAACCACAAAGGTGAAATTGTATTGGTGTTTACAGAAAGTGTAAACATCACTTGAAACCTTGTATACAATTAGTAAAGGTATTTACAGAAAGTGTAAACATCACCTGAAACATATCACTTGAATACAATTAGTAAAAGAAACAACAAACATAAATATTCCATTCACACAAATGTAAAGATCTCACTTGAAACCACATCACCTGAAATATCTCACTTGTGTACAATTAGTAAAACCACAACAGAATTAGAAATGAAATTGTATTGGTATTATAATAGATGAGAATTAGATTACTTGTGCAGAAAGTGACCTGAAACATATCACTTGTATACATAAAATTAGTAAAAAAGATGAGAATTATATTTAGGTGAGAATTTGCATTTACTTATTCAGAAAGTGTAAGCATCACCTGAAATCTTATATACAAAAAAACCACAACACAATTAGAGATCAAATTGTATTGGTATTATAATAGGTTTTAGCATTAATAGGTGAGAATTAGCATTTACTTGTGCAGAAAGTGTAAACATCCTCAAACATATCACTTGTATACAATTAGTAAAAACTACAACAGAATTAGAGGTGAAATTGTATTGGTATTATAATAGGTGAGAATTACATTACTTGTGCAGAAAGTGTAAACATTACCTGAAACATATTACTTGAATTAGCTGACTTACCCGGTGTTGCACGGGTTAAATGTTGATTGAAAAGTAACACCAGCATAAGCATTCTAAAATTTCTTAAGGACCACAGTAGAAACAGTTTCTAAAGAACAACACAGCAGAAAATATTCAAAAGTTAACACAGCAGAAACATTCAAAACATTTTTTACCTGAGAATTCAATCTCAAACATTACTTGAAGGCTTCTCTATTAATTACTCCAATATCCTGTGTATAAAATATCCTTACTAAATACCAAGATGCTCTGAATCAGTTCAATGTTATCCGTTGCTCTGGAAACAGGACGACGTGTTGCCACAAATTAGTTTATCAAATAAACCAGAAAAGGGTTCGAGTGTTAAACTACATTTTGGTGAACTGTAGATACTTGAATTTGTCTGACTGGAGAACGACAAAGGGCTATTTTGTATACGCAACGAATAGATGAATGGATTATTAAATCTAGGAAAAACTGACAGTCATACACACAGAAGCCTCTTTCTTTCAATACTAACAACAGTTATGGCTACACAAAATGCCCAGTTCCTCGCGTTCCACAGGTGGAATGAAGCTGTAATTTCAATCATTGCACCAATATGTCCTATGTTAATTGTATAATAAATATGGCTTCATATCTCTTGTCCTTCATGGTGTTTCCTTTTCGATGGCCAGTAGTATGTTTTGTGGAATTTAGGTAAACTTTTTTCTAAATGCCTCCTTATGTATCGTATGATCTTTAAAGCACAAATTGACGAGAACCGTTATTACCTCTGCGTTAATCAGGGGCGTTATGAGAGGTGTTGCCATATTGCATCCACTGTGAACTGGCGGAAGTGGGGCTGCTTCGCATTTACATGTAAAAAACAAGGAAACTTCAAGCAGCTAACCCGAATTCTGCACTTCGGGATTTTTATTTGTAACCAAGTGCTTTAGTCTACCACATAGAAGGGAAATATAAGCAGACTGAGCATTGAGAGAAACTTCAAAAAGTGTGATATACTAGTCGATTAGTAGTCATGTGACTGCTCTGTAAAAAATGGACTTTGTTGACAAATTTTCTACCTTATCACCACATTTGGTGATATAACATCTTGTGACGGGGAAGGTACAAATGCGCATTTCCATAGAGTGGCGGCAAAAGTGGTGAAATCCCCAAACTGTACTGCTATCAGATGATCAATGAGTACACCAATCCGATGATGAATCAATGGATGGGCGTCTACTCCCGTTCTGTGGACTAATTATATGATGAATGTTCGATTCTACCCTTAGACGAAAGTAGTCTAAGGGACGCGTTATTACTAGTTTTGGTCACTTGACTCTGAGCACATAAAAAGGTTACCACTGTGTTCACTCTATTTTTATATTTCTACTATGGTCTACCAGTTTCTTAGGAGCGATGGTGGGGCTTTAGGTGAAATATATATCAATGCAATTTTGACTAACTACCTATGTTGCAAGAATATTTGCTAGCTGTGAAAACAGTAAAGAGATTTTAAATCAAATAATTAAAACACATTTATTTTATTTATCAAATTTTTCTATACATTTTATCTCAAAATTGCTCAGCCGCATATAAAAATAATGTTTTATAAAATAAAACAAAATGTCCTTAATCTGAATTGAAGTTGATTATTTATTTACAAAGAATTACAAAATCAAATACTTCAATATTCTGTTCAAAACTAAGTAAATTCTGAACTGGATTGGTTATTTTTTCTCAACCCGTTTTGAATCTAAAATAAATAATTTGGGGAAGAAAGTATAAGCATATATAAGGCACTAAATCTAAAGAGTTATCATTTTAAAACAAAGTTTTGAAAGAAAAGAACTTTATGCTTTGCATATACATATGTTTATAAATGATACGAATGTCCAGGATGTTCTGAAACATAAAATATTGTTCATACAAATTTGAAAGAAAAGCATCATATAAATTTTAGGTGATATTTTTCATGCTTATAATAGTAGAAAATATGTTCCAGCTTTCAATTCATATTTAATCTATTTATTCTAAAGTTATGGATAATAGTAAACTGTACATGTGCGATTTTTCAGTGATAGTTTAAAAAAATTAAAAATTACATTACTTTTATATCAAAATACTCACAATATTCAAAAGTTGTGTGCATATAGATAAGAAATCAAAAATGTTTTTGTGTCATTTTCTCAAGCTCTACGTATGCTGTCTTATTCTTAGAAATTGAAAGCAAGCACATAAAATAAATTTCATACTTAATAACTAAATAATAAAAGATAACCAAAACCATAGCAATTCCTTTGCAGAACTAATTAGTTACAGTAATTAACTCTCTGAGGGTGACGAAATTTCCGAGTATTGTAGTATTGCTTTCCTCCCACAGCACACGAGACTAAATAACCAAATCTATTGGTTGAAATAATCTTATGAGAGATTCTTTCAATCAATAGGTTAAGATCATAACTAGCTAGAAGTTACCCAGAGAATTCCGAATTGCAGAATGGATATATTCGTGTCAACCCCTCAGAGAGTTAAAATGTATAGAAAATTTGAAAATACAATGCGGTCTATCAATAGTGTAGCAAAGCATTGATAACTGGACCAAGATCGGATCAATAGCAAATAAAATTATGCTTAGCTTTCGACAACCTTACAAGTCAACTTCATTCATTGTTGTTTATTTCCCGCAAAGATAATGGAATAAAAATAAATTTCAGTCTTAAAAAGAAACCTTAAATCTAACCTTCAGTCTTAAAAAGAAACCTCAAATCTAACCTTTAGTCTTAAAAAGAAACCCCAACCTTTAAAAGGCTCAACTACGCCTCATCTTGGTAACTCTATGGATGATCCAACCGCTGTCTAAGAGTTTGAGGCACTCGTTTAGAAAATTAGGAATGGAAATGGTAGACTCCTCATTTTCCCCTCACTGTTCCTCACTCTGCAAGAACCAACTGCGCATTCTATCCCGACTGGATGCTATAGCCTCAATCGGAAGCGGCATGAGGAGTGTAGAAAATGCAACGTAGCAGTAGCGAATTAACGAAGAGTAACGTAGGAGAGTAATTCGTACCTTTAGACAGCTAGAAAGATACGAATTGCGCATGACAAACCAATCATAGTAGGAAACCATTAGAAACTGAAATGACGGGGCGTTCATGCTCAATGGTTGACTTAATGTGAATATCAAGCAAATGATATTTCTATTAGAATTACGTTAAAAAATCTTCGTTTTGACAAATTTTATATTTGGTCTGATGTAGGGCGATCTTTACGAAAGTTCTAGCAACCACAAAATGACCAGATTTGTCAGGCTCACATCTCGTAAACTACAAATGACAATAACTTATAGAGTATATGCAACGCTTATTCAACTTGAAGTACATTTCTACATCGCCCGGCTACTCCGGGAAACACTTATATACACTCCTGCCAAAAGTTAAGCACGAAGCGGTGAAATGCGAAAATATCGACAAGTACAGCTTTGATTGACACGAAATGCGTCAGGAAAGTAACAAATATGTTTATGCATGAAACAAAACAAATAATTACATACAAAGATGAAAACAATATTGAATTTTCAAAAATTATAAGATGAAGTCATATTGGAGTCATTAACAAAATGATGTTTAAATCCAAAACAAACAAACAAAACCGACATTAATAGGGTATGTGACCACCCCTCATCCTCATACAAAGTTTACAGCGTGTGACCATGCTTTCCACGAGGTGATCAACCACACCAGAGTCAAGTAATCGCCATTCCTCCTAGTAGAGCAGTTTGCAACTCTGAGAGTGACTGAGGCTGGAATACGTGCAGACACAGCACGGCCGAGGGCATCCTAAAGATTTTCAATGGGATTAGTCGGGTGAGTACGCAAGATAATCCATATGCGTAATCCCCTCACTCTCCAGGTAGTCGTGGACGATGTTGGCTCGATGGGGACGCGCATTATCAACCATTAAAACGAAAGCAGGATCAACTGCTGCAGCGTACAATCTCGCAGTGGGTTCTAGGACTTCATCCCGATACCGGACAGCCGTCACAGAACCCCGTCTATAGATATGCAAGTCGGTGCGATATACCAACGAAATCCCTGCCCACACCATGATGCTTCCACCTCGGAATGCGTGATGCTCGATGATGTTCTGGGGCGTGTGCCTTGTTCTCTCCAGACCTTTACACGCTTGTCATCTGGCTCCAGGACAAATCTCGACTCATCCGTGAACATAACGTTGGCCCAATCAGACACAGTCAATTCACATGTTGCCGACACCACTTTAATCGTGCCCCTCTGGATTGCACGGATAGAGGAACACAAACTCGTGGTACCAGGGCGTACAGTGCATTCATGTGTAACCTTCGGCGAACAGTAGTGGCAGAAATCGTCTTAAAATGAACTTACAACCATAGATGTCACAAGTGTGGAGGTCGCTCTTCGATTCCGCTTGACTAAACCAGCAATATATCGATCTTCCACGGGGGTCGTAACCTTGGCGACCGGCCACAGGTCTTCGGACAACTGTTTGGCTTGTTTGGAATTGTTTCCATAATCGTGAAATGACGGAATGTGGAACGCCGAAGGAAAGAGCAACATCTGTGATTGATTGTCCTGCTTCAAGGCGTCCCACAGAACGCCAGCGCTCACTATCTGCCATTCGTCTTCTGGAAGCCATAGAAACACGTGTCTTGAAAACTAATCGTACGAAAGTTCTAAACACTTTTTATCAGCACTTACATGAAACTCCTCTAACCCTTCACAATGCTGGCTTCTTATACGACTACCATTTTTGCATATTTCTGGACAAGTAACCTTGATTGGCTGTTACAGAACATATTTGCATACTTCCATCTACCTCTGCAGCGAAATGCAGACTCTCAAATTCAGATTGGCTTCCGGAAATTAACATTTTCCTCTCTGTGCTTAACTTTTGGCAGTGAGTGTAGATTTAACTCTTATAAAAACATCTATGCAAATACCATTCCATATGTATCTTACTTCTATCATCGGCCTTTAATAAATAAAATTATACTTCATTTATAAACACCAAGACTATTAATTTACATGCTACCCTTCCTCTAAATACACAAAGACGGATTCACACTTTAAACAATAAATGTTGTATCCCCGAACACAACCCACCCTATTGTTTGATTCAGGTTTAACCAATTTCCATTCTTTGTCACCGAATTTTATTTTCTTGCATCAGGGAATGCCGGGCTAGAATTTGTAAGAATCAGTTTCTGAATTAACAGCCAATCTGTAGTGTACACATTTTAGACAGCTATTTTAGATTTTTCTCAATTAGAGATCTATAATAGGTATATGTTTTATAGATTATTAATTTAAGGCATCGTTTATTGTGATAGCATATTATTTATATTTATTTCTTATAAAGTCTATAATAGATTTGAGATATATATTGTAGATTTTTTCGAATTGGTTTCTTCATCTGAATAAATTATGATTACACATTGTATTATAAAATAATTTTTCTGAGAAAGTATAGCAAAATATTTCACAAATATTTCTTTACTAAAAATTAGGACAAAAGAAATATTTTTTTGAGTATGATTGGTAGCATTTTACTGTAGCTCACTTTGAAAGATGGGATTTAGAGTTTTAGTAACATCAGACAGAGCAAAGTTGCCAAATGATTTATTTTGTCGAATCAGTAGGATTCCTATTTTTACCTTTGCATTCCATAATAGCTCCAACACCTAACAATATCCACAAAAATATTACTTTATAAATCAGTTCTATAAGAAATAGTCTTGCACACATAGCAAGAAAAGAAACACATTAAGTTCAACTGATGAATCTTAATTCACTCACTACCAATCTATACGCATAATTGCTTTCGTTTCCTCACATTTTGAGAGCAAAGCAGCAACAAACCATCTTTTGTTTGAGGCAAAAGCATACGTTAACTCGGCAACGAAAATAACCTTACTTTACTGCCAAGTCTTTTACAAAGATCATAAATGTCCCCATAACATTACCTTCAAATTACGACCCGCACTGCGGGGGTAGTGGCAATATGGCTTGAATTGTCGCTATAAATTCTAACTGACCACATCGTGGTAAGGCTGCAGTTACACAGCGGGGATTCGCTTAACGTCGTAAAATGAGATTTTTTTTCTTGTAGTAGCAGCGTAATCACATTTGAGTCGGAATCTGAGAGAGAGGATGTTTTACGGGATTCTGCCATAGGGCACAATAATGTTTTTGATGGATAGGTCATTTGTTACAATTTTAATGGGGATATAATGATAACTTTTTATAACGATTTTGATGTGTCAGTGGTGTGCAGAAAGGTTAGGGGCAAGGGTTGTAATGGAATTTCGATTCATTTTTCAAATGAATACGTTTCCCGAAAAATGCTACCTAAACGATGCTGGCAAAAAAGATCAATGTAGCAGGGCAGGTAGGTAGTTAATTAACATCGCACTGGGGCAACACAACGGGCTACTGGTGACGGTCCGGGATCAATCCCGAAGGAGTCCAAGGACAAAGCCTCTTAATTTTGAATCACGGTCAACAGACGAGAGCAACACCTGAGCTCAATGGAGGAGGGCATTAAGGGCAGTATTTATTGTTAACCGCCAGTTTCTACCCAAAAATCTCACACTTGATACAAAGTTGATTGATATTTATGGCGAAGGGGCCATATTTACCCAAACTCTGCCAAACACAAGGCAAGCAACTTCAATAAATTAACATACATACACAAGGAATTTTTACTGATACAGGAGAGAGAAATACACCGAATGTAAGTTACAGGAATCGACCCTGCGCGATATTCAAATCGTAGCATCTGATCGAAGATCTGAACAAAGAAATTTTATAGTACTTATTAAATCATGCTATTTTTTCCATCAAATTTCATGTTCAAGACAATCTCGAAATTGGAAAAGAGCACTTTTGAAATACAAAAAGAAAAAGTTGCCTGTGCCCTTGTAGCTCTTCTCATCTACACTGATTGACAAATGGTTAGAATGAAAGTATTGTACCTTTATATAAAGTTGGAAATAAAGTGTGTCTAGATGTAAAAACAGCTTAATGATTTTCAGGTCAGTAGAGTATTGGATGTATAATTTCGAAAAACGGAAAAAATCATTCATGAAAAAATTGTGAAAAATTTAGTTAGCATGCTTTTCTCTGCTTTCTTTATGCGCCTCCGCTTTAGAAAACACGATTTTACGAAAAACCGATTGAAAAAAAATCGTTAGGAATCAATTATATGATTCATTGATGAAAGATTGTATAAGGTTCTAAACTGCTGTAACACTGCTGACGATCGAAAATACAACACCATGAACGACGAGAGATATCAAAGCAATAGTGTTATACAAATAACATAAGGCATAAGGGTGAGATGATTGAAATTACAGCTCCTTTCAGCTTGCGAAGAAATTAGTATTTTGTGTAACCGCCATGAGCGGTAATAACTAACAATCTAACGTCTCGGCATTGAAAGAAAGATGCTTTGGATGTGTGTCTGGGATAAGTCAATTCATGCTGCTGTCACACGTTGCCAAAGTCCATCTGGCGTAGGTGCGGGTGGTCTGTGGTGTGTCAATCGTTGGACGATCATCGACCCGACGTGTTCGATGGGTCACAGATCTGCTGAATGGAGGAGCCAAGGAAGAAGTGAAACCTGGTCGACATTGAGTAATTGAACTCTGCATGCCACGTGCGGTCACGCAGTATTCAGTTGAAAATTGGTCTCAGGCAAGACCTGAAGATAAGAGAAAACAACGAGCTCCAAAACTTCAGAGATGTAGAGGTGGCTATTGAGGGCACTTGCAATGCGTACTTGGTTGGTACGGAATTAGAATACTATGCTCCCAAATATAAACTCGGTGTGGTGATCAATTATGCAGTCCGTGATCGCAGTTCTAATTAATTGTTGAAGTAGTATTCTTGATGATGCAATAACATACGAAATAGCCTTGTTCACAAAGTATCTGTCCTCTCATTTGGTGGTGTGACGAGGCTGCTGCAATCGTTCACATCGGACAGTTCATCCCGACTGCAGCTATCGATTCCATATTCCCATCACTGTGGCTTGATTTCGTGCAACACGAACACCGATTTCTCGGAGGGGGATAAGCCACATTTCTTCCTCTGTCAAACTCAGAAACGTACTTGTATGACTGTAGTATGCTTCGACGAGACATAATTAAGCTTATTACGCACAGGAACAACAAGAACCCATAATTTCCTATACTTAAACCGGTTCTCTGTTCTCACTTTTTATACTGCTTTAGGAGGTGCTACTGACTAACATGATTTGGGTATAAGATAACATGCTAATCATTTGCTTATCCTTCCAAAATCTACACGTCGTGCAAATTTCACGTCTTTTGGATTCTTCCTTCATGGTGTTGCATTTTCGATGGCCGGTAGTATATTTAGAATAATTTCTTTTGATATAGTTATCGATATAAAACTATCACAAATCTCAGTCATACAGCTCGTGTCATAAAAAAAAACTTAATAACAAAATTTGTCAAAACACGTGCAGCAAACGTGATATTACACCACCGTTATATCAAAAAATTATAAATTATTTACATTTCACCTAAACTTAGTAAATATTCATTCATCATATATATATATATATATATATATATATATATATATATATATATATATATATATATATATATATATATATATATATATATATATATATATATGTGTATATATATATGTGTGTGTGTGTGTAAGAACTAGGAAGTAAGGGAAGTTCCAGAAACTAGGAGCTACAAGCGATTTTACTGCAATCAAATGAATGACCTTAAGCAGGATCCGGGATTTTCGATGACGTTATCTTTCCGTACACACAAGGAAATGATGACAACCACAGGAATTCCGTTTACATATTCAGGAAACTCATAATTTAGAGAGTCATGTTTCGGTATTTTTTTTTATTTTCCTTCATCAAATTGTCCCCTAACTCCAAAAACTCCTTGAAGAGAAAAGAAATTGGTCCAAGAATATAAAACAATGAAAATCTCATGCAAACAGAATCCCTGTATCATCTTCTCATCTGATCACGAATGTTAAATTTAAACATTTGAAAAGCTTCGGATAACATAATGATAAGCCACTTTTCCAATTTTTTAGACTTCATATTTTCAAATTTCAAAAGATTCCAAAATTATAATGATTTCTCTAACTTTAGAAAGGTCATGTTATCTTAAATTTTCAAGTGTCACTCACTCATCAGAAATATTTTTGGTCTTGAATATTTCGTTTATATTTCTTTCATAAAGGAACATAATTCTCTGGCTTACCATTCTGTTGACCGGAACACTTCAATTGAATTGAAATAGAATAAATTATTATTTTATTTAAAAAAAGAATCCTTTCGAGAACTGCCAGTGCGTGTCATAAAGGGATTAACTTGGGCTCTGTAAGGAACGTATACTTGATTGATGCAGGCTTATCTCAGCATACTTCTTTCTTCTGAGATGAAAGATTTCCTGGATTTATTTTACCCATTAATCAATGACGCCGCAAAATAGAATTCCCACGACGGTCAAATACACAAGTCGGTTTAAATATGGTCGTTGATACCTTTGCGAGTAAGAGACTATATCGGCTAAACACTTTTTACTATCGTTCAGAACAAAAAGCATTTCTTAAGAGTCAATTTTGCATGCTCAAGCATGTCTAAGAACAATTATTTTCTTTCGACTGAAAACACATTTGAAATCGAACGAGATACTTAAAAATATTTTTCACTACTAAAAAAATGAGTCTTTAAATTTAGAGCCATTACCTTCAGCAGACTCCTACATCTGCAGTTCATGATAGAAGCAGTTTAGATGGCAATTCATATCACCAGTTTGGAAGACGGTGGTCTGTGCCACTTCAGGTGAAAGCCATCTATACCAGTTCAGATGACGGGCTCTAGTACCTGTTCAGATGATGAACCTCTCATTAAATTAAAAACTTGTATTCCAATGATCAATAAGGGCCGCGGTGGCCCGGTTGGAAGAGTAACGGACTAGCAACCGAAGGGTTGCGAGTTCGAATCCAGCCAAACACCGTCGTGTACAAAGGGGGCTGGTGCACGTTAAATCTGTCGTGGCCTCAAATGTCCTCACGTTGGCGTGGTGTGGAAGTTTGGAGAGTGGGGTGCCAGCTCAGGTGTTGCCTCGTCATCTGACCGTGGTTCAAAATTACGTGGTGTTGTCCTCGGATCTTTCCCTCTGGGATTGATCCCGGACCGTCACCAATAGCCCATTGTGTTGCTCCAGTGTGACGTTAATTGAAAATACCAAATACCAATGATCAATGCAGAATGCACATTTTTTGCGCACTCGTGTAGATCTTAATTATCTTATATGTCACCAGTATTGCTGGAAAAGCAAATTAAAAAAAATTATTTTAATGAATTTCAACTCAAATACGTATGTTTGAATACTTAGGTTGAGATGATTTTTTATTTCCTCCCATAATTTTAATATAATTTATGAATATTGGTTTATTTTGTGATGATATAAAGCGATTTGAAGTATTTATTTTTTACACCTTATATTTTCATAAGCAAGCAGTCTAATGCGTAAAGCGCAAGTGAAAAACTCACTGATAAAAATAATGTTATTTTACTACTCGATAACTGGCAAAGTCAGAATACACATGTTTCATTTTTTCATTCTATTTAGAATTCTGAATTTATGTAGATGAGTTAAGACAGCGAAATGTTGCGGTCATATTTGAACCTAAGAATTATGCATGTGTTACTTTTGTAGGTAGGTATTTAATTAAGGTTGCACTATAATAACACAACGGGCTATTGGCGACGTTCCGGGATCAATCCCTAAGGGAAATATCCTAGGACAACGTCTAGTAATTTTGAATCCCGGTCAGATTACGACGTCAACAATGAACTGGCACTTCACTCTTCGAATTTCCACACAACGCCAACGTGAGGACATTTGAGCCAACGACAGATTTAACGTGCACCAGCCTCCGTGTACACGACGGTCTTTGGCTGGACCTAGTTTCGAACTCGCAACCCTCCGGTTACTAACACATTGTTCTTCGAACTGGGCTACCGCGGCCCGTTCTTTTTGTAAATGAATCGTTATTGTCTGCGTCAATATATTGAATCCAAAACCTTCCGAATTACTCTATGCATGAGTAGATGCGGCCAAAATCCAAAACGTTTGCTCTAATGTTTGCTTTTCAGAATTCGAATTTTTCAATGACCGAAATTTCATTTGTTTACTAAGCTACGACTGCAGTATTTATGTGTTCCATTATTTTGTATGTTGAAAATAAGGATTTAGATTTTAACGAATTATTTCTTTCTTCAAAGATCGCAAAGACGCGTGTTTAGTTTTGACGATGTGTGTATATTTTGACCAACTTTCTTCAAAATCTTTGAGTCAATCATGGTTCGTACAATTCCGCTTCATAAAAATTTATGGAATCGTCAAAACAAAACATTTTGAAATAAGGCGGGTAAAGGAAATAAACTTATGAGCATTCATTATTACTCCAAAACTCACAATCTATTTCTGTAGTAGTCACATTAGAATGATCTTTTGTATTTTTCTCTTTCTCTAAGAGTGCGATGTATGTGAAATGGATTGCATGAATGGAAAATGTCATCGACCTTATAATGAAATACACATAACATGTGGACGGAGTAGATGTCGTAAGACTTCAGAATGGCAACTTAAGTGGGCTTACGGATCGCCTTGGGCCGATTGGCTATCGAAGAGTAATAATATTTTTAATCACGCTGGATAATGACTTTGAACAATCAATAATTTGTCTCACATTAAGATTTTTGCTTTTTCTCAGAACCACGTGACAGATTTTTAAATCGAGCGACCGGACGAAATAGCATGAAACTGCTTGCACATACTCAGTCTATTTCATTAGAAGATTGATGGAAACAACATGTATATATGTTGCAAGCAAAGTAAGATGTAGAAGCTATGAAAACGTGAAAGTTGTGTTTGAAATATTATTTTCCTTCACCTTAAATGATGTCTGAATTTTTCCGTCTAAGAGGGTATTTTCTTATCCTTTTTTAATCAATATTTAACCAATTCAATCCGAGCAATGCCAGATAATTCTGGTAGAAAGATATAATTATGAACGAATTATTTTAGACAGCAGATATATCGCCATGTTATAGGTATCCAAAAATAACGGATTATAATGGCAGAACTTGTAATGATTTTTGGATTGGAAGGTCAAACTCCCTTGCCGGCTAGATCTTTGGATTTGACTCCTTTGGACTTTTTTTGGATCTGTGTGTACAAGAGTAAAGTTCGAGATTTTGACGTTTTAAAAACACATATCGGTGAAGCAGTTGCTCTACCTCAGATGCTGGAAAACGGTAAAAACTAGAGTATCGTTTCGACATCTGTCGATATACAAATAGGGGCCCTCATTGAACTTTACAAACGTTCATAAAAAAGCTACTTTGACAACAATAAAACCTAAGAAACCTCATAGCTGTTGAGATGTATGCGTGTATTTTTGTACAACAATAGCCCAGATACTCTCTATATAACAATGAACAGAATAGTGGATTTTCAGTTTCAGAAAACAAATTTCACGTAGTATACAAAATACTTTTCACATTTTCATTTTTTCCTTCCCTGTGGTCCTCGAACCCTGGTACCAGTAACCCTACTTTGGGGGCCCTAACTCCCTCATAATATTTCTCCCATCTATCACCTCAATTTCACAAGTCCCCTCACCTCCTAATCAATATGCAACAAGACCGGCAAAAGCGAACCAAAACCGATGATTGGCAGCCCCGCTTCTGACTCATATTACTTGCACGAAACTGGCATCACATTTCACAGAAAAGTCTATTATCGTCTGCCTCAACACCGTTCATTCATGCACTCCAAGATGTCGCCACCTCCGGTGTCCGCGGCAGAAACTAATAATAATAAAACAACAATAAAAATCCCGCTTTTCCCTATAAGGCAACCACCCCTCCCGCCGACAGATGGCGCTGATCGCGATGAATCGAAGCGGCCTCGGTGGGTAGTAGTACGCATAGAGCGTGGGATGGCACGGTCCACATTTACCCCTTGCGATGCAGAACAAGCACCGGTACAGGCATCGTCCATTCTGCGGCCCACGGACATGGTTTACGGCCCTCTCGTAAATTACTGCGACCCCTTCTACGGGTGAGTGTGGTTTTTAACAATGGCTCTTTAAGCTTTATTGTGTCGGTTTCGGTTTGGTTTTTGTTTCGTCTCGTGCCGGTTTTTGGATCGTAAATAATCCTTCCCCAGAAAACAATGAGATGGCGAGGAGCATTAAAAAGTTTTCATCTGCGTGCTCTTTTGGGGGATGTCTTGTCGTCATGGCAACCGTCCATGCGGGGGAGTATTGTAACGGAATCAATAATTGTGACATTTAAAAGGGGGAGGGAGTTTTTCCATTGCTACGTGATGAATCCTACATTGAGTTATATATAGACTAAACATATTTATAGACTCTCCCATATATAGATCTTTCATCTGTTTCTCAATCAAGAAATCAGAATTCTATAGCGTTGTTATTTTTAATGTCATATTCACGTTTATATTGTGTTCCCAACGGTTTAGTAAAATGGTAATCGTGATTATTTCTCATGATAGGCACATAACTACGATTGAGCATAAGTTATGAAACAAAAGAGATGTGTCTACCATTTTGCTTTCAGTGAAATGAAATAGATCGATTACCGTATGATCTCTAGCGTTTTCGCTTTGTATGTGGACAATTCATAAGATTAGATTTTATAAGATTTGTAATCTTGAAATATAATTTGTGTTGAAATTCAATTATCTGCCAGTCCTTTTAACTAACCTTACAAATACTAATGTGTAAAGTGCGGTTTTATGACAGCTCAATTCCCATATGAATGGAATATGTATGAATGTAATAAGTAATAATAGTAATTCGATGACAATGAGTGTTTTTCTTTATTTAGACATGATTGTAAAAGTTATGAATGAGAAATAAAATGTATTTCTTTTATTTTACTCATATTCTTTCGTTTAATTTTAACTTGTGAATCAACATTGCAATGTATAGATTTTATGATCTATCTTATGACAGATCAATATTCCCGTAGGAGTGTTTGGGTGTCTTAATAAATTATAAATGAAATCATAAGAACGGATAATATTCATTATTTATTAATGTTTCATCAGTTATGTATTGCTTATAAAATGTATGATGGAATAATAATGGTATAACTCAATAGTGTTTTCATACTTTGAGCTCACATTTGTAAAGCTTATATATTTTTAATTATATGCCATTCACATTTACTACTTTTAAAAATTGCAGTTATATTAAAAAATGTATTCATAATTAGCACTTCAGCTTTTCTTGAAATTGATCATTTTGTGACAACATGAAATACATTAAATGTTCAGTTTATTTGCATGGAAGTATATTTTTACACTAAACTACTGATTCGACAATAAAAAATCAGCTACTAATTTTTATGTTTGATGCCAAAAGAATGTATAAATAATAAGAAACACGAAAAGTTCTGGTATAAGGTTCCTATTCCTTCCCCTGCGTGCACTCTTCTCTTCCTGATCAGTAAAGTATTTCTTATGTGTTTGTCCATTTACTAAACGTTGCTTGGCGCAGTTTGGCCAAATATGACCCTTGAGTCGTAAAACCCAACCAACGAAAAACGTTCTAGCAAAAATGTTTCCTTGAAAAAATTATTTTTACATTTATTTTAAAATTAATTACAATATAACTAATTTTACGGAGTAATTACAGAACATGAATAAGTAAAGTTTTATGAAGCAGTAAAATATTTACTAGCAGAACAAAATTAAAATAAAATGTTTTGAATTTTTACTCTTATGATAGTCTTATTACATGATATAAATTCACATACTTTAAAAGAACTTATATAATTAAAAAGACATCAAGCCATTTCAAAAATTTAATCTTCGATTACATTAAGAAAGATTTCAGTAAGCATTTTCATAATTTCTGCTAGATTATGTCATGATAAATAATTATTCGTACTTATAAAATTCTCTAAAAGATCTAATATATTTTCATATTGATACTATTAACCTGAAATACAGAAGCAGTTTTATAAAGCATTTTGAAAAATCATAAATTTTATTAAATATTTTTTCTATAAAAATATGGAATTTTTTATCGAATACTAAGATACATTTATATGCTTATATTTTTACGATCCGTTACTTTTCATTCTATTCTAAAATACACAAGGGTTTTTCGATTCTTGTTTTAACCTTTCAAGTGGTTTTGAAGAGGTATCTCGTCCATCAAGATCTGACCAATTTTGCTAATGACGAGATATCTCGACATCAAGATATTGCAGATCTTTTTATGATGACGAGATCAAAATCTGGTCAGTATTTTCTAATGACGAGGTATCTCGTCGAGGCAACCACCAGGAGGTTTAATGTAATAAAATAGTGGCCCTATTTTGCATTATACTACTTTCTTTGAAAGTGTTAATTCAATTTTTGTGTACATAACTGCTGAAAATAACATAAATTATTTAGCTTTCCAAAATCACGATGAATTATAACAATGGAAAACTTATTCACTGTAAATTTAGATTTAAAGCCCTACCGAAAAACTATGAATACTTAGGAATCACGTATATCTTTAAAATTTTGAACATTTATATTTCCAGTAAATATTTATTAGCAATTCATGAGAAATAATTTTGATTGGGAACACAAAAATGTAACAGTGTATGTAAAACATAATTTTCTCTTTGAAATATTTTATGTATTTAATGCAATATTAATCCTTGAGGGGTTGAAACTTCTTTATATCCGTCCTACAACCTGTAGTATTCTCTGCATGACTTCTAACCAGTTTGACCTCTTCTCCCCGCAGAATCTTTTCTTGGATTCTCTCAACCAATATATGTGGTTAATTAGTCATAAGTGTAATTATAATAATTTTATATAATTTCGAAATAAAACAATCCGTAGTGTGATACAGTGTATCAATATTGTACATTATTATTTTGATTATTTGGTTTGATTTTATATTTTATTTTTAAAAAATTGCGACCGTGATTCATTTTTTTCCAATGACACGATGCGAAATATGGTTGGTAAACCATAAATTTAACTCAAACAATATTTAAAGATTTGTTTAGTCATTTAATTTTATAATGTATTAATAATCCTCTGAGCGTCATTAGATTTCCTAGTAGCATAGTACTGCTTTTATTCCGCAACACACAATGATTAAATTTCCCCATCTATTGGTTGAATGAATCCCAGATAAGTTTCGTTTATATTTGTCGAAAACGTCAAAGCTGGTTAGAAGCTTGGTGAACTTTGGAAGAGCCTTGGTGCTCCTTAACTCTCCAAGTGGTGTCGATGAGCTATCTTCTCCATCAAGATCTCACCGATTTTGCTAATGACGAGATATCTCATCATCAAAATATTGCCGGGATTTTTTATGATGACGAGTTCAAGATGTGATCAGTTTTCTTCTAATGACAAGATGTCTCGTTCATCAAGATCTGGCCCGTTTTCTTCTAATGACGAGATATCCCGTTCGTCAAGATCTGGTCCGTTTTCTTCTAATGACGAGATGTCTCGTTCATCAAGATCTGGTCAGTTTTCTTCTAATGACCAGATGTTTCGTTCATCAAGATCTGGCCAGTTTTCTTCTAATGACCAGATGTCTCGTTCAAGATCTGACCAATTTTGCTAATTATGGGTTACCTTGTAGAGATAAGGACAACTTGGACGTTAGTACAAGGCCCTGCAAATAGAGAAGGGGTCACCGACACCATGGTACTGGACAGCTGAGGTGTGCTATTTTCTTAGGAGTTGATAGTTTGAGTGATATGTGGGTAAAAAGGTTTAGTCAGGTTGAAATCATCCAGGGAAGACCGAATATCAAGAGGAGTTGACTCTTGATTGGGGAGAGTTCGAATACTTATTGAGAGGGATTTGGTGAAGACCTGGAGGAGAGATAGTTTCTGTAGCAGTTCGTTTAGAAGGTTTTTTAAGTTGTTTGCAAATAGAAGAATTCTTAAGAATATTGTTGGAGGTATCTTGAGGGAATTCTTGAACAGGAATAGAATCATGCAGGGAAGACTTCAGGTTGCAGAAGAAATAGATGCGTGTAAACCCCTAAGAAGGTTAAGGGTTAGTTTGGATTGTAAATATATTTTAATTGAAAACATAAAGGTAATTTTATTATGGATTTATGATGTGCTGACTGCCACAACGTCATGAGTGATCAATGTGATGCAGAATGCTTGAAAGATTAGATGTCCATGCCTTAGAGTTTAGATAGTTATACCTTAATTTGTGCAACCCTACATTCCGAAAACAATTTTCTACTTAAAAAGCGAAACTCGTTCTCGGTGGTTTCGAACGTACCATACTTCTTGTACGCAGACATTTACTTTTACTCTTGTTTATTTCATTACTCAGTCTAGCATATCAATGTGTTGTTCCTTTATTGCCTTTGTTTTTTAGTTTACTTTTCCAAGTTTTTAGTGGAAGTTGCTATAAAAAATTCTTATTCGATTCTCTTCTGGGAACCGATTCATAAATATCAAGGTTTATGTCTGGGGCTACGGAGGTGTGAAACAATCTAAGTTCATAACGGAATTTTACGATTCGTGAAAAAGACGGCATGGAAGAATGCTCTTGAATTTAGATTCGAAATCAGAAATGCGTGCTTCGCACTGTGATCGCATTTCGCAATCCTTGTGCAATAAAAATAGAATGAACATACTCTTTGTTATTCTTTTCGTTTTTGAAATTTTCGTTGACTTACTAGCTGGGGAGAATGTCTCCATATGCCTTGCACGCACGTGCTGTTATGTAGTTTTCAACGATACACCCCAGGTTACTTGCATTTTGGAATTGGAATTCATAAGCAAAGGTTTAAACTTTGAAAATATTCAGAACTATCAAAGATATTCCATTGTGCGCCCTTCGATTTATACACTGGTGTGTGAAACAAGGAACACCATTATTTTTGAAGGTTGCAGTATCAAAATAAACGAAAAAACCCGTGGCTATTTGCATAACAGAGGATATTCAGTAAAGTGCTGGTGTATAAATTTTGGAAACGTCAGAGGTTCTAACTTGGAGAGGATTCTGCTACCGCAGGAACTCATCGCAACCTCGTTCTTTGTATGTTAAAGCGGTGCAAAAGTAGTCATGCAGCCTACAAAGAACCACCTCCTCTCTTTCATCAAGTTTTTTTTAACAAGTACCATTATGTCCCTAAGCATCCAGTGCAGTGTCATCACTTCCGTTTAAAGCCTTTTCTTACTGTTCACTTCTGTTCTAGTTATTGTTTGGTTTTTACTTATCTGTTCGGTAACTCTCAACGTACCTTTTGCATCGTTTTCCCACATCCAGATAATTTCATTGCAAAGTAGCAGCTAAAAACTTTAGCTTTAAGTTTTGCACGTCACGAAAGATTTTAAAATTGGGGTGGTACGGAATATATGCGGAATGGGGATCGCGGGCACCATGGTACCGCACGGCTGAGGTGCTATTTTAATTAGAGTTAGTATTTGGAGTGATATGTTGGTAAAAAGGTTTAGTCGGTTGAAATCATACAAGAAAGACAGAATATCATCAAGAAGGGTAGACACTTGATTGGGGAGAGTTCGGAGAATTATTGTTTGGCGAATACCTGGAGTAAATGTACGAGGGGTGTTCAAATGAAAAGGTACGAAACGACACTGTGGGTATAATTGAAGTCTTTATTCAAAAGTAATCACCAGAGGCCTGAGCACAACTATCCCACTGTTTCACGAGCCGAAGGATTCCCTGTTCCCAGAATTCCTGTGGCTGTGACAAGAGCCAGTCCTCCACTGTGTCCTTCAGTTCGTCGTCCGAGTTGATGCGCTTCCCTTTGAGATGTTTTTTAGTGGACAAAACAGATGGAAGTCGCAGGGCGATATGTCCGGGCTGCAGGGCGGATGCTCAAGCTGCTCCCTCTTGAACTTGGCCAGTACACTTTGTGTGACCCTGGAGACGTGTGGACGCGTGTTATCGTGGAGCAGAATCACTCCCTCCGTGAGCGGCCCAGGCCGTTTTCTGTTGATGGACTTGCGTAGGCAACGGAGTGTCTCACCTACCGGCTTAACACCTTCCGCAATCAGAAATCTGATAACACCTCGCTGCTCCTCAATCGTCGAACTTTGCAATGTGAACGCCATGATGTCCTCACACGCACTGCCGCGTCAATTGGACGGAACATACAACTGCCTGCTTCTCTCCTGCGTCATGTGCGGGCACCCGCGCATGCGCACAACCACGCCGGTACTCGTACATTCGCGTCCCTAGATGTCTCACTACGTTATCCCAAAGCGGCATATTCAAATTTCAACCGGTTTGGTTGTTACGACGTTTCGTACCTTTTTATTTGAACACCCCTCGTAGTTGCTGTGGCAGTTTGTTTAGAATAAGGATGCTGTTTTGAAGTTGTTATCAAACCAAAGAATTCTTAAGAGTGCGTTTGGAGGTATCTTGAGGTTGAACAGGAATATAAGGGGCTGTGATTTTTCTCGGCTGAGATAGTTGGTTGTTCTTGGACACTAGGCTTTTTTTGACGACGCTTCAAGTGATAGTCAAGGCATTAGTGTGTTAATGTGAAATAGCTTCCAAAGGAACAGACAAAGGAATTCTTAGAAACGGTGTTGTTAGTGGCGATACCCTTTCTTCAAAAGATGTGATCTAGTAAAGCATTGGGGTTCTTGAGCGTCTTCGCAAAAGTGACATATTATGTTGTCTGATGAAGAGAAAGATGAAGTTAGAGGTCTGAACTTAGGGCTTCAGGGATATGTGGGGATAGGTAAATCTGAAAAAAGCTTTTTTCTGTAATGTGTAGTCTGTTTTCTAACTCTAAAAGTGAAGAAAGATTTTCATTGTCTTTGAAGAAAGCTGTATTTCTGTCGAAAGGGGAAAATGTATACATTTGGTACACATGAAACAAAATTATACAAACGTGTATCAAAATTTAAGGTGAATTTTTGATTGACAGAAAAACGTGCAGAGAGATAAATACACTGCTGGCCTCCGTAAATGCAACACCCTGAAGGAAGCATGCAAATAATATGAAATTTACAACATGCATTAGCGGAGGTGAGATATGCAAATGATTAGAATTTCAGCGCAGACGCACATCACGCGCGCCTGTGGCGCCACTTCAAAGCGCTATTTAAGGCTTGGAGATTGCGACGATTTCAAGTACGGCAATTGTGTTTTTCTTGTGGTTTTTATAAAAAAAAACGATCAATTATGCCTCGTAGAAAACAGCGATCATCTTTTGATCAAGTATCCGAGTTCGACAGAGGAAGGATAGTGGCCTACCGAGATTGTGGATTATCTTTCAGGGAAATCGGTAGTCGTGTTGGACGAAACCAAACAACTGCAATGCGGATATGTGATCGTTGGATGCAGGAGGGTACGACGGACCGACGTGTTCGATCGCATCCACCTCAGTGCACCACTTCACGTGATGACAGGCATATTGTGCGTATGGCAGTGACGGATCGCTCAGCCACATCACGAACCATAGCACAGCACATTCAGTCTGTACCGCATCATCCAGTGTCTGCGCGTACCATTCGACGCCGTTTACAGCAGAGTGGTCTGTCCGCAAGACGTCCATTGCTTCGTCTACCCTTGACGCAGAACCACAGACGTTTCCGCCGCCAATGGTGCGATGAAAGAAGGATGTGGACGGCAGAATGGAATGAAATTGTCTTTACTGACGAGTCACGCTTCTGTCTGCAACACCACGATGGTCGGATTCGAGTCTGGAGACACCGTGGAGAGAGGATGCTGAACAGCTGCGTTATGCACCGCCACACTGGTCCTGCACCGGGTATTATGGTATGGGGCGGTATTGGATATCACTCTCGCACTCCTCTAGTACGCATTGCTGGTACTTTAAACAGCCAGCGCTACATCTCCGAGGTGTTGGAGCCAGTTGTCCTTCCTTACCTTCAGGGCTTGCCCACAGCCATATTTCAACAGGATAATGCGCGACCACACGTGGCACGCATTGTCCAAGGGTTCTTCGTCAATCGCCAGATTGAATTGCTTCCCTGGCCAGCTCGCTCTCCGGATCTTTCGCCGATAGAAAACATGTGGTCCATGGTTGCTCAACGATTGACCCAGAATACATCCCCAGCTGCCACACCAGATCAACTTTGGCAACGTGTGGAAGCTGCTTGGTCTGCTGTACCCCAAGAACACATCCAAAGTCTCTTTGAATCAATGCCGAGGCGTGTGGCAGCGGTGATCTCCAACAATGGCGGCTACTCTGGCTACTGATTTTGGCAGGAACCACACTTCACAGAAGTCTATAAATTTAATCATTTGATGCTTGGTCAACATGTTATCTACAAAATAAATTTTGTTGTGATATCTCTTGTCTTTCTTGGTGTTGCAATTTGGGTGGCCAGCAGTGTATTTGAAAATGTATTATGTTTGACAAATCGTATTACACTATCATTCGACAAAGGAACCATAGTGGTCTACACATTTATTCCAACGTGGCACTAAATCATCCATGCCCTTTTCAAAGAAATCTTGCTCCAGGTTCCCTAACCAGGTAAGTGTAGCCTGTTGTGCCTCTTCCAGTGTATAGAAACGCTGCCCACGGAGGTGTTTCCTCAGGGGGCCAAACTAATGGTAATCCGAAGGGGCTAAATCAGGGCTATACGGAGGATGGTCAAGAATTTCCCACTTCGATACTGCTCTGAACCATATGAGCTATTCAATGCATTTGCAGTATCATGCAACCTCACTCTTCTGTCTTCACGAATCATGGCATCGACGACAGCCACATTCGTGTCGTTACACCACACGTACACTTGTTTCTGCGACATAACACTCTTTCCATAGACTTCCAACAATTCTCGATGAATATCACATGTTTCTCCCCTTGGCCCATAAAAAACGAATGACACCGCGGACCTCCTCCTTGGAGTAATGCTCAAGTCGTTGCGCCATCTTTGATTTGCTCTAAGCACCAGACGGGTTGAAGTAGAAGTTTCTACAAGCCGTCACACTTCTATCACCTAAGTACTTCCAACATATAAAAAAATTAATTAGCTACAGAAAAAACTCTGAGTTTTAGAGACAAATTCACCTTACTTTTTGATATAACCTTGTGTTGTATATTAAATAACACAAATAAACAAATTATATACTTGAATAACACAAATTTAATAAATATAATGCACAAAAAACAAGCAAATACATTAAGAAAAATGAATACATATTTTATGTGGGATTTTTATTTCATGTGGGACCCTTCATCTGACCTGATACTGCAACCTTCATCTATCCTGGTATCAGTGAGCTTAGTGCGGGAATGGGGAGCCTTGAGCTAGTCACCCTATTAATGAAGAGACGAATATTTTCTCATCACTAAGGCTGTATAGTCAGAATTCATTTGCTAATTTCTGTGCAACCAGACATATTTTATTTATAAGAACTCGATATTAAAATATCAACAATTTGAATTTCCACATTTGAAAATCCTGTACGGACATCAAGTTGCACAAATGTGTTTGAGCTTATTTCGACAGACATCCTGAGTGATAAAGCTAGTTTCCTGAAAGCTGTAATCAGTTCTTAATAGTGTGTTTTTATTTTTATTATTCATAACATTTGTCCTAAAATTACACGAATACTTAAACTAGGCAAACAGTGCGCTACTGTGGCTAAAGTGTACTTGGTTCACTTTCTGTAGTGTTATCTGATGTCCAAAATGTAACTACAGCGAAAGCAGATACGTATATATGTGCTTTCAGAGGCTAAGAAAACTATTTCGATAGACATCCTGTATGATAAAATGAGTTCTGGGAAAATTGTAATCAATCCTCAGTTGGTATATGTTTAATTTTTACCATTCTGAATATATATATTCTAAAAGTACAAGGATATTTTAAAATATAGCCATATAAAATACACTTTTAAAATATGCTAGATATTAATGAGTGATTCCAAAGTGACAAGGAATACGTGACCTTGGTATGGTTAGTAACAATTCTTTAAACAACGAGTCTTATGGATTATTTAATGACAATTAAAAGGTTGAAATCATAGTGCCTTTGTGGTCAGGTATTTTTCAAATTTCTACTTGTTCTGGACTATATTGAATTTTGAAATTCTGCTATTGAATTCTTATTGAATATTCGATATTAAATATTCTGTTATTCAAATTTTGAAAAATGATGTGCAATTGTAAATAAAAAATGTGGGAATGTTTCCAGATATTTTTCCTTCGTACATACTGTTGTGAAAGGTAAGATAAGAAATTATCTAACGCGTGTCTCTTTATCATTTGCCTATTTCAATATAGTTTGCTTATATGTATATCTATTATATATCCGTAATGGCAACAAAGCAGGTTTATAACTTCTAGATCAAACAAAAGAATATTTCAAAAGAAAAATAATGCGAGTGTTGTCAAACGAGAACTCTTAAAATATTTTAATGGATTTTTCAAATGAGTATTGTTGAATGCATAAAAATAATCTGTCCTCTAAAGGAAACAAAAAAATTCCCCTAAAAATCTAATGGCCTGATGTTTTGTAATAGAATTATAACCATAATCCGTATGGTGGATAAAAAAGATAATTCTAAGCGAATCTACGAGGAGACCATTCATAATTCTAACTTGCTCAGAAGTGAATCCAGAAGACAAGAAATATTTATAGTTGTGTGTGTGTTAATCGTTAGCAAAACTGTTTAACTTAAAAATTATACTTCCGAAAGAACCACATACAGCTTTGACATTTCATTCATTGGAAATGATTTTAAATTCCACTGTAGCAAAAGCGCATAGACTTGGATAAACTATTCGACGGGGTAAAATTTATCCAATTTCTTAACATATATATTTATTCAGTTCACTAGGGACGCTGTAACCTGGTTGGAAGAGTAGCGGATTTGCAACCGGAGGGTTACGAGTTCAAAACGCGATACAATCAAAGACCGTTGTGAACGTGGAGGCTGGTGCACGTTATATCTGTCGTTACCTCAAATGTCCTCACATTAGAAATACAGTATTCGAAACTTTTAATCAAAATGTTGATGAAATATTTTTCTTTGTCCCTTTTTGCTACTTATTCTTAGTGTCGTGTCATTTTTATTTCCCAACTCTTAAAAGTTTTGAACTGATATGATCATGGACTGCCAAAGAACGAATTTCTACGTTTTGCTACTGAATGTGCAAATGAAGATCTTTAAAGGTCACTCATGAATTTTCTGCACATTGCAACCCGAAATATGTTAAAAATCGCTGAAAGTGTACTGCTGAAAAGGTTTTGATTTGTTATTTCACAATATAAAAAAAAAGATTAATCAATTGTCATGGTAATACTACTTTCAGCTTCTGAATTTGCAGAATACTTTGAAATTTCAATTCATTTTAATCCCAGCAGGAATGTCTTGACAGCAATTACAATAATGTACTTGTTATTCTGGAAATAGTCATGGTCTTCACGATCATAAAGTCTACTATAATTAAAAGTTAGTTTTGATTTAGGTTACTAGGTCCATCTGACTTATTGAAACTGAATTACTGAAACATTTTCATATTGAAATAAAAATTACTTAAATAAAAAAAGTTGTAAGAACTCTCATGAGGTTACCCATGATAGCATAACCCAATTTATTTATTCATTTTAATCCTTCCTCCAATTCTTTACTGAGATTCGCGAAGTATCGTTTTTGGTCTCTGGAGAGCCATCCATGTTGCAGAAATTACTTAGGATCCTTTTCACTTTAATTAAAATAGATTATCTGAGTTGAAATGTGTTTGGAAGATACCCTGGGGACTATGCTTACTGCGAGCATGTAATCTTATTTTAAGCGATCAATCGACTAGCGACTATCGAAGACAGTAAACTCATTGGTGTTTATGGGAATTTTGGGTGTACACGACAGTATTCGAAGAATTTTAAGGATAAGTGAGGTTTTAAAATATGTGAGTGTACGAAATAATACTTTCGTACTGGACTTTAAAAACTGCAGCTATGTTTCTTAGCTTAAAGCTAACTAAATAACTAAACAAAAATATTCTTACCATACTTTGGTGAATGATATTCAATTCTTGACCCAGGATTTTTCTGTTAGGTTTCCACAATTGAATTGTTTAGGTAGGTTTTATTTACAACATTAGATTTTCAACATGTTTTAGGTTTTATAACTCTATTTTAGATAGATAACTAGAGATTCTGAGATAACTTTAAAAAATTCTTAATGATATTGTTGGGGTACTACCAACTTCTTCAATAATTAACTGCAATTTTCAACCATGAAGGTTCTTTTTGTAGATCGTTCTGTCTTCTTCCACACGTTGCATCTGATCAAGCTCTCATTTTTGATAAACACGATCGTAAATGACAAACATACCACTGTTCACACGTTACGTTGGTTACCAGAGGACTTGAACTCAAAGTGCTCTTTTAAAATGCTAGATGGCACTTCCGACAACTTCATCATAAGCGCTACAATGAGAGGGATTTTCAGTGTGAACAAACAAACCAGATGGTCTGCAAAGATTTTACACCCGCTAGCCAAATGATTTCATATAATACATATCTGGGTTACATTAAAATTTATTTTATCGCTGTGTTGGCGATGTTTAGTGTTTAATCTAAAGTGTTGATCAATTAGCTTCATTTGGAATTCATTTTTTGGCATTTTTGTTGGCGAAATGATGAAATCGTATTCGAAAAATAAGCCAACTGACGTCACGTTCAGAATAATCACAGGAAGCACATATCGCCGTGGAAACACTAGGTCACTTTACTTTAGTTTTGCAGAAAATGCCCTTGATAGGCAAATAATTATCATATTCTAATGTTATATCCTAATTATGCATTTTTAGCTGCTACGCAATATGCATATATTATTCAGAACATCCAAAATAACTAATATGTTAACAGATTTTAAATAACGGGCATGCCATTACAAGGATGGAAGTCGAAGAATCCATAGACTATTCATCACAAACTAGAAGAGCATATTTCTTATAGTCAAAACCTTGAATTCAGATCAAAGAAAATCCGTCTAGACGAGTTTCATTGACGTAAACAAGGAGAAGAGAAGGAGTTTCTATAAATATTTTAGCAAAATCATTTCCTCAGTAAAAAACCCTACCAAAATGGAAATTGCAGGTTTGAAAACTGGGAAAAGTAAATATTTCTGTTACATTTAAAAGCAAATGAGAGTGAAATTGAAAGAGTTTCACTGAAATTCCTGTCAATTTTGATTTGTAAAAAATTGTTAGACATCGAGAAAGAAATTTATTCGTAGTTAAAACGTTATTTTATTAGTGGCATAACTACATATAACACGTATCCGATTTTAAAGTTAATCAATAGAAAAATTCAGGAAAATAATTTATCTTACTTCATTGGCAGGGGAATTTTTTTCTGTGGTTTGGGTTTATGAAATTTGGGTATGATTCCGAAAATAAATCTACCAGCTATTTCTCAAAAAGTTGGGTTGTATCATCTACATAAAAAATGGAGTATTTGTTTCTACATTGAATATTTTCGACCCATTTCAAGTTTTCTATTCGTTTTGGGCACTTCTGATGCAAAATCCGTCTCTTGCACGTTTGGTGTCTGTCTGTATGTGTGTGCCCGTACTACGTCCACACGTTGAATATACTTTCTTGAAATTTTGCATACTGTGAGTACTTACATTTATTTAATTAATGAACGTGGTTGCGTTAGTCTGTCCGTCTTCCCGTTATATGTCTGATCTAATTTTGTTAGTGTGTTTGTAAAGGATCACAAAAATTTTTCAACGAATTTTAATTTGTCATTTGTTTTATACATCATATTTTAGTTTAGTGAATACTTTATATTTAAAATTCCTTTGCTCGCATATTAAGGCAAGTTTAATGCCAAAACATCTGAGTAACTATACTTAAATCAATCATATTTTGGGAGTTTTGGAGAAGCTGGAATGTATATTGAGCATTGCGATTACTTGTATTGTATTACTAGTACTGGCGAAAAAGCAATTATTTTTCCAAAAATTAACTCTGATACTTTATTTCAAGCCTTACAACGTTTGTAAACACACCGATAATTATCGGATGTAGGACACGTAATTATCGGAGTGGCGGTGTTCAGGCATGGTCTCTTGCACATTGCGTCCGATTTTTATCGATCTGCGTCATTTTGGTTTGAACGTGATCAAATTGTATTAAACGATTTTATTCGACGTTTTTAGCAGCTTAGTTAAAATTATAGTTAAAGTGAATATGCGTGTATCATTTAAAAAAAATAAAAGAAATTGTTATTTTGTACAGGATGTACTTACGAAAAGGTAGAAATAATAGACGGTTTTGGATTCATCCACTAATATCCGAACGATATGTGAAAGGTGCGTTTTATACAATGTTTTATAAGCTCCGAGAAGATGAGGAAAAAATCTTTAATTATTTCCGAATGAGCATCAACACTTTTGACTTAATATTAGTGCATCTGCCATAAACACATCTGTCACCAAGATACTAATATGAGGCTGGCTATACCCCCGACGGAAATCTTAATTGTAACTTTGAAATAGGTAATAAGTATAATTAATTACAAAATGTTTATAAAAATAATCAATAACAAAATATATTTAATGTACATTATGTTTCTATATACAAGAGGGTTAAGTATTTCTTATAGAAGAAAACAGTTCAGTAAATGTTTTCGGGCTGTATTCTTGACTATCAAACAATTGGCTTTCTAGTGTACTCCTCGTGATGGACCTGGCATACTTTGTAACATTTGCAATTCACTTTGTTTAGGAAAACGCTCCAAATATGGTGAATAAATTTCTGCGTTATATCTCTGTGGAAACGAGCCAGGAGGGAAAGAATTTTCTGTGTCTTTTCTATCCGTTTTTGAAAAATTGTAATCGAGTAACTTTGTACTGAAGACATTTAATTTTAAAACAAGTTCTTTTATGATTGCACGTACCACCGAATGAGTTTTCAGGAAAAGATGTATTCGTTTCTAAAAAAAATTAGTCATGAATTTCTTAATCAAATTATTTTGTCATCTTTTCCTTACAGATGGCTATATTCGGAAATATCACATTCCTCGTGCAAGAATGTCGCGTCATAAAATATCTGTAAAAACAATGAGTGGGGGTAGTGTATTCGCGGTTAAATTTCTTTAATTTTACGAATTGAGTTACTGCAATTTTACAGGAAACGAACTTAAGAAGGGAGATTGCTAACCTTTTGTGGCAGTCACTTTAGTGTCACCTTTGGTAGTTTTGTCATAGAACAGGGGTGCGATGCACATGTGAAATGAATTACATGGATGAATATCTATACATATAAAGCAGAATTGGCGTCTGTATGTATGTTCTCTATACAAATCCACACCAAATTTGGTATACTTATACGTTGGAACCCTGCGAGTAACTCAAGCTACATATTAACCCACGTTCTCTTTAACCTAGGCGTGCATGAGGGGCTAAATAAATTCGAAATTGCCATAGGAAAAACATTGTGCATAAAACGATTGCGGTACGCAATTCAGTTTGTTTTACCAGTGTTGATCGAAAATCAAATTTTCTAATAAAATTGTTTTACCAGTATTGCTTGAAAAAACAATTTTTTCCGAAACTTTATATTTAAACAATTTAAATTCTAATTATGTTTGAACTGATATTTTATTTCCTTCCACAATAAAAATAATTTAGGAATATTTGAATGATGAAAACTGGATATTTAAAATACTTAATTTTACAGAACTTGCATTTTGTAATGGAACACCGAAAAGCCAAAACAAAAAACTCATTGATCATAAAAGAGTAATTTTTGCAATTCGTATCTGGCAACGCCAGAATTAATGTTAATAATTAATGTTAGTAATTAATGTTCTAAATTAATAAATTATATTTAGAATTCCGTGTTTGTGTATTTCAGTTAAGACAAATGTTGCAGTCATATTTGAGCATTTCTAAGCTTTGTAAATTTGTGTTCTTTTTGTAAATAATTCATTATTGTCTATCAATATTTTTCAAGCGTCTTTTTCGAATTTCTCTATTTCAGAATATTCTCATGACGTCGAAATTCGACATGCTTGCTCAGGTCTTTCGTTTTTCAGAATACTACATTTTTCAATGACCAGAATTGCGTTTCTGTTTGTATTTGTATGTTCCATTACTTTCCATGTTACAGATATATTATTTAGGATTATTTAGTTAAATTGTAATGAATTATTTTTATTTTCTGCCAAATACCAGTAGACATGGGCAATTTCTTGGTTGTATATGTATATTTCGACGAACTTTCCTTAAGTCTGGTGAAATACATTATAGTTTGTAGAATTCTGTTTCATAAAAATAAATGAAAAGCTTCTTTTACGTTAAATCAAAACGGGTAGCCATACTTTGTAGTTCAAAGATATTTCTAAATTTTGACATTTTCATTACAAGACGATTAAAATCAATTTAATTTACATTTGTTTTTCATGTTTCATGGGTATTGAAAGCTGTACTCCAGTCAGGTAACTACATCTATCATTCTAAATAGGTCCGTGGTTTCCATATAGAAACTGAGTCTCTCAATTGAAAAAGTACCTTAAGGATTCGATTTAAAATTAAATTTTTCTGTTGGAGGAAAGCGAATTTTAAATACGACTTTGCTGATCTTGGAATAATATAATAGTAAGGAAGTATGTAAACTACGACTGTTGAAAAATAGAAAAATTTTTTGTCTTAAGTGGCAGAGGGTCGAGGTTGCTTACTTGAAGTTGAAACTGTTCGTATACAACTTAGGTACCTGTGAAACATTCATTGAAAGCAGTGATTTTGTAAAAATTGTAATTGATTGCTTTGTCTACACTTATGACATTTGTTTTATACAAGCTCCGTTTATTCCACGTGCGTCTGAAGAGAATTTTCAAGAAAAAATGTGTGCTTCAAAATAAATTAACCACGAATGCCGTAACAGTTTAATTTGCCATCCTCTCACAATGATAATGTAATTCGAAAACATCGAATCCATGGTGCAAAGGTAGCACAAATAATAAATATTGATTGGAAAACTGAGTGCAAGGCTATACGGCTGAAAGTTCTTCATTTTTACTAAAAATGAACTTTATTGACATTCGTAATCACTCCAAAACTCAAAATTGACTTCTGAAGTCATCTCAGAAAAAGCTTCTGTAGTTTGTCTTACGGCAAGAGTGTGATGAATATGAAATGGATTATATGGATGTATATATTATGTATACATATTTGCTTCCGAAGTAAATTGTAGAAACTATGAAAAAGTTAAAGCGATGTTAAAAACATTTTCTGTACACTTAAATGATGTTTGCATTTTTATATGAAATAGAATCAACATTTAACCAATTCAACCCGAGCATTGCCTGGTAATTCTGCTAGCACACGTATACGATTTGCGTCCAAAGTAAAATGTAGAATTTTTAAAATATCGAAAAACAGTTAACAAATTGTTTTACTGACACTTAAATGTTGGCATTTTTCAAGGAAAGAGAAAAATGAATATTCCTTGTCACTTTCAAATAAACCAATTAAAAGCGAGTAGGGTCGTGTAATTATGCTCGTAATAAATGAAGACCTCAATAAGCTACAGATAAGATGTGGAAATGTAAACTTGGAGAGAAACAGGTTTCGTACCGTTTCATTTAAAAATGTGCATTAATTGGTAGAGTACTAAAAAGTGACATTCTCACTTTGGCATAGTGTGGAATTTTGGAGAGTGAGGTGACAGCTCAGGTTTGAACTCGTCATCTGACCACGATTCAAAATTACAAGATGTCCTCGGATCTTTCTCTTTGTGTCATCCCGTACCGTCTCCAGTAATCCGCTGAGTTTCTCCAGAGTGACATAAATTCAACTGCCTGCCTTAAAATGTATCAAGCAATTGTTCAAAATTTCTATTCCAATTGCTTCAACAAACCTCAATGAATGAACATTGAATTCGTACAATTGTTTTTTTGTAATGGTCATACGTGATTTTTCTAGAGTTTTTTTCCTTCAATTTTTTTAATTCCATTTCGAGGATTGAACTAAAATAAGGGATGGTTTACTAATTTACTGAAACGGGGATCATACAATTCTATCTCAGCAGATTCATATCATGTTCTGTATCGCTTTCGTATTGTGTAGAATATAATGAACGGAATATTTGAAGCTTTGCTAAAAATAATCATGAATAACCATCTTAGTTATGAATAAAATATTAAGTATGAAGGAAAGTGCAGAGAGAGAAAGACTGACTATCGAAATCACGGGAAAGTAATCACTCAAACTTGTTTTCGTGTTCTATGGCCACCTCGAAAATATTTGTAATTTCTGTTACATTTTTCATGTAGCGTAGGATGAATGCTTATTAAATCAATGTTTTGAATTCCATTCAGTTTATTGATTGAGTCCAGAGCTCAATGTGAATGCACTATTTCACCTAGCCTTGAACTGTCAGTTCTTAGTGAATGACTAGAAAAGACCTTGGAATGGACACGAAAATAAATGGTCCTTCTTCCACGAACCAGAAAACTTTTGGGTAATAAATTTATGAGATGCTAGATTTTTGATTCACAATGCGGCTAGAAATTATCCATTTTCTGCCACAAAGCACTGACTACCTACCCCACTACATCACTACCATCAAGAAAACGTCAACGTTGCAAACATTAGAAAATATTTTCAATACAAATCCGTTGTGAAAATTGTTCCTGCAGACTCCAAAATTTTTAATTGCAAAAATTAAAAAAATGAATCCTCAATCAAACAAAAGCAAATTAATAAAATCATATGAAGCGCAGTCATGATAGAAAATCACTTCTGAATATATATATATATATATATATATATATATATATATATAAACTAGATTATCCTGATATTTTAATACATTTTATTTAGGCGATCGAAAGTTTTGAAAAAGTTATTAAAATTGTCAGTAACATGCAATGGAATAAAATGTTGCTCTTTTTCTTTCACGGTTTCCTCTTAAGAATTGTTCATAGTGTTTTGGATTTTGGGTATTGTATTCCGCCACACGTTCAAGTGTATTATTTATTATAGATAAGTGTAGGATTCCGTATTATTGATGAGTATGCTAGGTATGTTTTATTGATAAGTGTGTTTGGACACTTAACGCGCGCGCGCGCGTCATCTGACCGTGGTTCAAGTTTATGAGGTGTTGGCATCAGATCTTTCCCTTCGGGATAGATCCCGGACCGTAGCCAATAGTCCGTTGTTTTGCTCCAGTGTGACGTTAATTCAACTACCTATCTACCTCGACATTTATCAATCCATACATTTCGTTTCACGAAACGAATGTCAAATGTTTTGATGCCAAGCATTGCGAACCAATTTTAAAATGTCTCGGGCGAACCATTAAGATTGCGTTGTAATCTTTGGGATTGACGAGAAAGAATTCATTTTGCTTGTAGAATGGTGCAAACCCTTAAATTGCTGGGGATGTACGTTTCATTTTTTTAAGTAAAGTTCCTGAAGATGTGTTGCTCCTTTTCTGAACAGTGATTATAAGCAAATTTTAAGTAATTTTTTAAGAGAAACAAGGTTTCAAAGATTAGAAGTTGATAGGTAGGTATTTAATTAACGTCACACTGAAGCAACACAACGGGCTATTGGCGACAATCTAATTAGAAATTGAATTACTTATTTAAAAATTGTTTTGTAACATGTTTTTTGTCTCTAGTCTTTTACACATCAGCTTTATTTTCTGTCTTTAATAAATGCTCTTCATTAACAAAATGAAGTCCTTGAACACTTTTCGGAAGTTCTTAAAATATCTTCGAAACTTTTTCTGTTAAAAATTGGAACCGTGATTGACTCTTTAAAATGTAGAATAGTTTGTATAACTAATTGTTTAATAGAGGTCAGCAAATTATTAATACACTCATGTCCAAAATTATCTTTACATGCATAAAATCACGGATTTCTCAGAAACTGAACTATAATTTTATGAATTTGTGTGAAATGATACATAACATCAGAACACATAAATACAAAGGAAAAAATTTAAGAGCCCTGCATATGATATAAAACTGTAGCATGAAACAATAAAAATGGCAATAATATGTAACAAGGAGAGTTCAGAAAAAGAGAACTCGGAAAAAAATTAAGGCTTATGAATTTAACATGGAACGTGATTTCTCCTGATGTGTACACACATATCATAACGTGTTTTAATGCTGACAATAAAGTTGTTAACCACAGTTTGGGGAATTAAGTTCCACTCCTCCAGCAATGTGGTCTTCAGGGCATTTATATCACTAGGAGGAGGATGTCTCCGTGCAACTGCTTTTCCAACGTAGTCCCATAAGTTCTCTATCGGGTTTAGATCAGGAGATTTTGTTGGCCACGGTATTCGCTCAATGGCTTCACTTTTAAGGAATTCATCAACGAGGTTTGCTCGATGTGAACGAGCATTATCGTCCATAAATAAAAAGTCAGATTCATATGCACCTCTGAAAAGTCTTACATAAGGTTCTAAGACCTCATCCCGATTTCTCTGGCCGGTCACAGATCCGCTGTTGAAAACGTGTAGGGGCGTACGTCCATCGATCATTATTTCTCCCCATACCATCACACCTGCACTACCGAAACTGTCACATTCCATAATGTTCGAAGGAAGATTTAGCGGTCCTGACTCCCTCCAGATGTAAACACGTTTAGAATCAGATGTTAAAATAAACCTCGACTCATAGTGAAGAGAACATGGGTCCAATGGTGTTCACGCCAGTTCTGATGTTCTTTGCACCAATTAAAGCGATCCCTCTTTTGTTGTGAAGACAGTGAAACCCTTGGCTTGCCCTTGGCTTTCTGGCATAAAGGCCTTTTTTTTAAAGCTGTCTGTATACAGTTTGCCGTGATACAACAGTTCCAGTGGTGGTTGCCATCTCTGAACTTAACTGCCGAGCAGTAGACTTCCTGTTACGACGGGCAGTTATTGCCAGATATCGATCTTGAGAAGCAGTTGTTATTCATTTACGACCTTGTCCAGGTCTCCTTGCAACAGTTCCAGAGTTCTGAAATTGTTTCCATAGCGTAGAGACTGTCTGTCTTGAAATATTCACACATCTCGCTGCTTCCATGATTTGCACATGCCTTGCTTCTAAACGGACGATAATTCGCCACTTCACAAATTCTTCCAAATGATACTTCGGAGCCATAACAAACCATTTTGAGTTCTTACACTCTGAAATCAAACACTGTTTTTTCCGGAAATTCCCTCAGATATTCACTTTGCGCAAAGCGCTTGATTCACCGTCGGATGACGTAACGCCTTGATTTGCACATCAGAAACCGTTTGATCACTTTTGATTGGATAATGCTAATTAGGCTTGTCTTTCACACATTCCCTGCAAAAATGGATTACATCGATTGGATATTTCATGGAATATCATTATTTTTGGACATGTAAAGACAAATTTGGACATGAGTGTATTTCTAAATACTGATTTTGTGAAATAATTTTTTATTATATGCTTAATTGTTTTAGAAACAATTTTCTTGACATCAGCAGCGTTCTGTTTTAGATGTTTGTACGAAAACACAGTAGAATTGTTTCTTTTTAATCCCAATTGACGTTGAATAAAAAACATATTTAATCAATATTGAATATAAATAATAGATCAGAATATTTCATAATTGAATATTTCTGTAGAATCTCGTTGCGCTGTCGTCAATAGCAAGATTCATTTGACAATTCCTTTAATATTCAAGACAACACAAGATTCAGTGACATTTAATTTGACAATTTCGGTGATTTGCTCGCTTTTTGAGCCCAGGGATATTTCACACAAAAAAGAAGAGAGTAAAGGGTTCTCTTTGTTCTGAAAATTAGAAGATGTGTTACATAAATTGTGTGAAGTTGTAGTACTTGCTGGAATAATTTTTATAACATGCATAAATATTTTGCTGATGAACCTGATACCTTCTTCAGAAAAATATGTATGCATGTAATAAATTATATATTCTTGAATAGAAATAAAAAATCAAGCACTTCGGTAATCATTTTGGTCATTGGTTTGAATGATCTATGAACCTATCAAAATGGGATAATGAACACACAAAAGAGATATTGGGGTCATTTCCATGTGAAATGAGCAAAAATCGGAAAACATTGTGGCGGGTTTTCATGAAATTTGCTACAGGGGTTAAGTTGATGCATAAATAACGATATCCAAAATATTTTGACTCAAAATGAAATATTTTGGAAGTTTCAAAAGAGCAGTTGTGAAATCGCTTGATGTTGCATGTTTGAAGATCTCTTTCTCAAAAACTACTTAACGTAGACAACAATATTTCATATTTGTGTAATCTATGAAGAATTTTCTTTTTAACAATTTTAAACATCATATTTAAGCTAAAAATTAGTAGTTGAAGTTAGGTAGTCGGGTTTTATTTCCTTCAACTTCCAAACAGCAAAGGAAAATTATAAAATGACGATTTTCCACATAAAGTAGGCACACAAAATGAAATGAAGGACAGTTCTGACGGAAACTATATTTTGGAAGAATATAGTTTAATATGTCTATTACTTGTAAAAAAAATTCAGGATTGTATTTTGAGTCCCAGAGCAACAATAGCAAAGTTAGTAAAACGCAAAAACACTTTCTTGCCCATCCAATCAATTGGCGACTGAAGGTTTCGTCGCCAAAGGACTATTCGGATGTTCTACGACGGGTTACTATATTCCATCAGTATCGCAGTAATTGGCAATGTTTACTATCGCCAATCATAGTATTTCCTTCCCATTCTATGCATATTACTCATTTCAAATGGAAACAATGAAACCCCAAATCAACAATGAAATACCAAATTATTTGTAACTTTTGAAGGAAATTTTAAAAGCAGGACGTCAAATCACCAAATGAAAAGCTTAAACATTTAAAATCTTTACTTGATTGTCTTCAAATTCACTTTCAATCAGATAAAGGTTTCTTGTTCAATTTCGTGGTTGCTTCAATTGAAATTTTCCTAGTGCTGCCGAATCTTGAAATCTTTACTTATTTCACTAGTGAATGTGATAAATATGGAAAAAAGATTCGTGAGTTATGTACATTTGGGAGAATCGAGTTTAACAACGATGTTTAAATTCTTTTTTTACTCTCAAAATTAGTATTTACCTGACTAATAATGCTTAATACTTAAAAACGCATTTAATATTCACAAGTAGTAGTATTTAATACTTACGTTTCCAAAGGAAAAAGCAAATCGAAAAGACTTCTCAACAAAATTAACTTTCCTCCTAATTATTTCACTGATGGTAACACTCCTTGGATTAAGCAAAAAAGACTTTTAAGAAATTTCAAGTGAAATTTTGCACGTGCACCATAATAATAGTTATATTTCATTCTTATACCACAATTTTTATATTATCGGAGGTTATAATTCATTATCAGCTACGATGAAAAAGTAAAATTTACGTCTAATTAAAACTTTTCCTGAGACAAAAATAATCAAATTACAATTATGAAAATTTCTGGACATGTAATATACATCTTTGCTCTTTTATGTTGAAAAGTTGTGATGTTCTTGGATCTTTCCCTCACAGTGCAGTATACATTTTTAAAAATTGAAAAATCGTATTTTTTCATAATTTTTACTTTTAAATGTTTTTTCTTTATAAAGGAATAGAAATATAATCACCAAATTACGCCGCTCTATTTGTTAGGAAAGTCTCTTCATTAAGAATAATTTTTAATATTGTCTTTCTATTTCTAGAGATACCAGAGCAATTTGAAATTTATAGCAAATTGGCAAAATTTTTATTTTCGTCGGTCCCTCAGATTCAGCAATGATGGCTATTAAATTATATTCTGACGTTTCCTAAGAGACCTTTTTCTGAAGAATGCAACGATGTAAAAGTTTTAAATTTGTGTCAATAACTTATTGAAATATAGGGTCGCAAACAGGCCACTTTTAGTGCTAGAAAATCTAAAGTTGTGTGACCTTGAACTTTGAATGTCAATAATTAACAAAATATAGATTTCTGAAACCTAATATTTTGCAGTTGTTCATTACTATATGTGACTTATTTAAAAACTGATTTTCATTAAAATCGGTGATATGTCAGTCACAGTCGATTTGCTCATTTTGCGTGGAATGACCCATTGATGATCTAATAGAGCCCTTCATCTATCAGAGGAAAGAAAATCAATGAGATATTAAGCAGATGGCCTGCGTACTCGTCATATCTTATTATACTGCCCAGTGCGTAACGATTTCTATTTTCCTTTTGAGACCCTTGCTAATTTATTTTAGCAATATTAAATAGCCAGAATGATAAATGATTTATCAAGATATTTCCTAATTAAATTAATAAAGTGTAGAAGATTTGCTTTGGGATAAGTTTTAATTCATAACATCTCGGCGTAGAAGCGTGTTTTCCTACCCAGCTGCTCTATGTTCTCATGTTCATAAGGTACGCATTTTTTATGACGATTTTCGGGACAAATTATGATACATTAATGATATGTATTTTATTCATTCTCTCATTAAAATTTCTTTTTTTTAACTTACTTTTCGTATTGTGAATTCATTGTCAATTGGCTCAATACCTGTCAAGCGGGATTTGCAAGAGTTTACTCTACTCTTCCCCCGATAATAGCCCTCTTTAATAAGTCTCTCGGTCATCTTTTTTGCTACCAATAGTTCCAGATCATAAAGTGCAGTTGTTTAATTGTTCTATTTTTAATAAATCTGTATCTGGATTCTTCTCAACCGAATTCAACAAAATCGAGGCAAAAGAGAGCCTGAAATTCCGTTTCTGTTTCGAATTCTAATTTTCGTGGCATAGAATTCGCTGCAAAGTATATTTGTTTTTTATACACTGTGCCAAAAAAAATCGAAAAACCCCAAAGCCAGTTTTACATCGAAATGAAACGTAGAATGCGTGATGTGCATAAAGAGGTGAAGAAATTATCACAATATCAAATCTAGAGGACTCTTTGTTATTATAGAATCACATCAGAAAATTCACAAAATAGTAGGTCGTTGGAGAGCCCCGTCTGGAGCCAAGCCGCTTATCGGCAATATGCCGATAAGCGGCGTGGTGTGGAATCAAATGGAGTCCTTATGTTATCCTGGGTTAAATTATGCCAAGCATTTTGTAGATGCTGGTCCAGATTCCTTATATGCCGGGGATGGTGCAATTGATTGCCTAGCATAGCCCAGACATGCTGAATGGGAGACAGATCTCTGAACCCCTCTGGATCTGACAATCTGATCTAAACTTCCTCAATAATTTATCTTTATGTAGAAAGCTAATAATGATGAACTGTACAGTCATTATGTTAACCCTCGGAGGAGTACATGCGCATATATCCGTTCTATAACCTGCTGTCTTTCCTGCACTACTTCCAACCGGTTTGGACTGACCAACCAATAAACTCTTTTCTATGACTCTTTTTACCGATAAATGTGGTTATTTACTCTTTTTGTGTATTGTGAGGAAAAGCAATATCACGCTATATGAGGGTTAAAATGGAAATTGGTTTCTCCACTGAATAGTTTTGACCAAACATTGTTAAATGTTAGTGCTATGTAGGTGTTATTGTTTATGTGTTGTATGTAACAAATATCTCTGAATCAAATAAAACTTGATAACCTTTTCTTCTCTCTATTCTGTTGATATCTTAAGTATCCAAATGTGAAAAGGGCTTACGTCTCTGATTGTATTAACTCCGCAAATATCAAGTTCGCTAACTAGCAGCTTAGGGATTGTTTTCAGCACTCAGGGGAAGATAGACTTGTATTCCCCCATCTTGGAATGTGTATTTTGGAATCCACCCACGTTCCTCCCACGCAAATCATTGCGAATCGAACTCAAGCGAAGCAATTGGTTTATTCGTCTGCTGCAACTCCCACTCAGCTCCCGTCCCTTTGGCGCATGTCACTGTCTGAATTGGATACTGCGCTTTCATTTCCTACTAAAAGAGTGGAAAAGTTTTGTTTTACATGCATCGGGGGGTTAATATTCGTTTCTGTGTGAATGGGTCCCATCTATTCTATGTGCACCGAGATTAGAAAAAAAGTTTAAAACTACAATTACCCTTCATTACTAAAAAAACATTTGAAAATTTATTGGTGGATTGAGGCAAAAAGAATGCAACTATAGGAAAAATCTCAAAAGATTGTTTCTTTAACAATTGCGTAGGGTTTGAAAATTACCGAGATTCTCATTGTAGGCAAATTACCGACCGAAATTCTAGTTTCTTCCTTAACGAGCTTTTTTTAAACCTGGTGGTTGTCTCGACGAGGTATCTTATTATTTGCAAAACTAACCAGATTTTGATGAACGAGATATCGCGTCATTGGAAGAAAACTAACCTAATCTTAATTTTGTCATCAAAAGATCTGCAAAATCTTAATGACGAGAAATCTAGTCATGAACAAAATTGGTCAGAACTTGATGGAGGATATATCTTGTCGAAATCACTTGGAGATTAAACACATTCCTGATATGACAAATTGTTTTTATGGTAGAGAGAAGGGTCCATTTGGATATTAAAAAGCGTACCACTTCAGGTACACAACGGCGTTTGCCACTTTTGTCATCGTATAAATTGAATTGTGAATTAAAAAAAAAGCTAAGTTTATAATAAAAATACCACGCTAAGAAAACCGGTAATGTTTCCGTCAACGGTATTTCTCACCAATCTTCGAAACCAGTAATTCATAACTTTTTAAACCCTATTCCAGAGTTCTTTATTTCCACTTGTTATTGAAATTCTTGAGAGTTTTTGTTGCGTCTATTACATTTTCATAATTTTGATACTCAAAATATCTGTCTGCTTGTGTGTTTTTAATCAATCCTACATTTTGGGTTTGTGCAGAAATTTAAATGGTACCTTACAGATACTCGAATCCACTAAGAGTCCACTACGACACTGAATTTTACCGAAGGTATCAATCAGAAATGGCAGTTACTTTCGAAAGATACGTTCCAAATCGAATTGTTTTAGCTTCTTTTTTAATCTGCGACATTCTTGAGAAGGTGATAATGTGCATTTTAAAATTTACCTGGAGACTGAAGAGCTTTTTCTAACCATTATCTTTAAATACTCATGAAACGAATTTTATTTCTTCTTTCCCCATAGGACTAAAATTAATTCATTGTTTTTCTTTTTAGCTTTGCTCAGTGTAAGTAGCTATCTGTTGCTGATATTTCAAGAGAATACATCGCAAAACATGTTATATAGAAATTAAAATTATCGGGATTTCAAGATACATTTTAATCTTTTGATAGGAGCCTTAGGTATTGAGTTTTATCATCAATATCGATTGTACAAATAGGAAGAAGTCCTATTACTCAGAAGAGAGCTTAGTTCTACACATCTATTGAACCCTGTTTAGTTAAGTTGTAAGCAAATTGCGTGGCTTTCGATGGATTGGGCCTAATTTTACTTTTCCCAAGTTGATTTTTTCAATTGCTCATACGGTATGTCATATTTTTATACGTTGGATCATTGTTTTTCGTAAGCTTGTCAGGTTTTTCGTACCATTAGCTCACAAGGAGACAGACCTTTTCATACTTTTCTAACAGCAAATACAAGAACTGGTTCATTTTACTTCTCTGCTTAACCGTTCAAGTGGTTTCGATGATCTATCTAGTCCACCAGAATCTGACCAATTGTGTTAAAGACAAGATATCCCGTCATAAAGAAGGACGATTAATTCCGAATGATGAAGATATTGTTCTTTTCTTTTTGTGATGACGGGATCAAGATCGAGAGTAGCTTTTTTCTGAGGACGAGGTATCTCGAGATAATCTTTAAATCGGGTTACTTTTAGAACAGACGGAATATAGTAGAAGTTTGGCATGTTCTAGGACTCCTGGAGACGCTGCAAGCAATTTAATTGTGTTTCGTTCAAAATGGGATAAAGTATCCAATCTAGTTGTATGTAACTGGGATAAGTATCAATCTTGTATCACAATGAAGTCAATGAATACCTTACATTAGAAGCTGTAAAAACTATTCTGTGCAGACAAAACAAAGTTCAGAATGAAGTTAAACGTTATCATAAAACATACACTATGTGCAAACTAAAACTGGGTATTATTCTTCCAGAAAAAAGTTATGCTTGTGAAAGAGCATATATTTCCACGAAATCTCACTTTAAAAGCACTGAAAATGAAAATAGGAATAAATTATTCTATATCTGATGAGATTACAAGAATAAACATATTTGTGAAATGGAGTATTGTTTGGAAATTCGAAAAAACTATAAAAATGAATTCTGTGCAAATTATTTGCCATCATCTTTTCCAATGTTTACAGTTCATTGCGAGGGTTTCAAATCCTGACACTAATTTTGAGATTGCCCAAACAATGGATATTCTTTTCTTTTCCAGTTAATCAGTTTTATTTGTTACTTCGTATTTTGGGGTTATAATTTTTGATGGAAAACAAATGCCAAATTTATCAATAATTTGAGGAATCATCTAAAGGCATTTGGAGGAAACGGTAATTTTTATTTTCAGAGTTCCTCGTTATTCTGATCATTTTGACGCATTTCATTCATTATTATTGTTTAAAAGAATGTTTAAATGTTTTATAAATGCATTATCTGTGTCTTTTTGTTTTCTGTTTATCAGTGATACTGTAACTGGATAATTCTGCACTGTCCCTAAATAAATAAAATATCAAGTTGAAAGTGATCTTTTACGATATATTCTAAAACATCGGAAAAATGATGATCTTTATAGCCATTTTTATTTCAAACTTTGTCAAGGGGAAAACTAAAAAGTGTTAAATATTGACCATTCGTAGCCTGTTCATCATAAAGTCATATTCTATTATTTTCTAAGAGACAAAAATGTACATTTTATTTATAAGTCCCCTTAAATGGCAAGAAAATTGGGCTTAAAAAATCGAGGAGATTGATAAATTGAAAACATCGAGGAAAAAGTTTTAGTGAAACAGCTATTATGACAAGTGCAGAACAAAAAGTTTCAAAAAGTGATGCACTACAGATCCAGAAAACACTTAAAATCAACTGAGTGATGTTAAAGAAAAAGAACTGAATGATCTTAGAAGTTCTTTCTTATCTAGAATTGTTCAAGAGTTCTTCCTTTCTCTCCCAAATAACCTACAAATGCTTCAGCAATTGCCCATTTATAAATAAAATCACAATCTCAAACAGTCATAGAATGCATTCGTGCATTTCGAATCACATGCGTAAAACTTACATCGTGAAATTCATTACCTTTTCTAATATCATGGTGATGAAAAACAACTTCCGAAAAAGCTGGGTAGTACTGGTTGAGCTCTCTAATCCAAAACCCATCCTAAAGTATACCACACTTGAAAATATCATAAAATGGGCTCATTTGTTTTTAAATCTTAGTACATATTTTGCTTTATTTGTCGGATTAGATCATTCATTATAATATCATGTATTTGAACAATACTTCTAAAAAAGAAACAAAGCATAAACCATTGCGCCAAAAAACTTGAAACCTATTTTGAAACCAGTTTTATTACACTATCTTCAAGCCTTTTTTAACTTCCTCATGCATATATCCATGTTTAACCGCAACCTCATATTGTTTAAAGTACAAAATTTTGTCATGGAGCTCTAGCTTTGGCTGACGTTTAGCCAATATGGTTTGGTAGTGACTTTAAGGTTTCCAAACTCTTTCCCACTTTCCTAATATTTTTATGTGTGGAATCCTACTGGACAGACGAGATGGATAAATTGTACAAATTCATACAGATAATGTAGATCTTTCATTGTTTAAGTGGAATTGTTCCAAACACTCAAGTTGAAGTAACTGAGGCGTTATTTGACCTCCCCCAACAATTTCTTGCAAGCGGTGAAGGATCCTTAATTATATCTCTTTTTTGAAGAGAACACATTTTCACCATTTCAGTTATTTGAATGACCATTAATTGTATCATGGTTGTAATTAAAAATCAAACGATTTTTGCCAATTTCTTCAGTGCTCTTTACCACTCTTACAATGTGGCTCATATTCCAAATTTTAAGCTATTTTGTAGCTTATTTGAAAACTTCATTCATTGTTTAATTTCATTTTTTCCGATGAGCAGGTGGGCGACTTCGCAGCAGGAACGTATCAAGTAGTGTCCTTTCTTTTTCGCTTGAAAGATTAGCACGAAAACCGAACAACGGAAATGTGCTTGCGTGAAATACTCTAAACAACCCCGTTTCACTCTTGTCAAGTGGGTGAATCATATCTAGAGACCGTGCCAGACTCAAATCCATGCTTCATACGGATTTCCGTTGACCCTTAACCTTGAGCTCTACATCCATACTGCGAATTCCGGCACGCTTGAGTTGTTAAAACACTTCGGATGAGATTTACTTTTTCGAAGTGATAGATTCTGAATACATCCAAGAAAATTGACAATCCGATTTATCAAAATATTGCATTTTTTACAAGTATTTGAGTATATTACAAGTAAGCATGGCTAAAAAATGATGTTCCTTTCAGTCTTGGCGTTATGCAGGGAAAATGTTTTTCATTGTTTTCTCCAATATACTCCATATTGGTTTTTCCCGGTGTTCCTAATCAAACCATTATCAATTTGTGGTCTTGGCTTGTTGACAGTAAAAATTTGCTCATGGTGAAAACCGGACTTTAGTATTTTCTTACATAGGAAATGGTTAAACTATTTTCAAAGGAAGATTGGTGATAAAAATAAGGAAATAATGAAAACAAATTGTTTTACGCCATATATAAATAGAAATTGAATTAAAAAAAAGTTAAGATAGTAGCAGAGCAAAGCGTCATAGTAGCTTTGTTATTACCATCTACGCTAGTGCGCATGCACTAAGTAAACGAAATTAGTGACAAAATAGGGTGATTGTCAAAAACTAAGAAGGGATGTTTACAAATTAAGGATGGTTTCGTAACAAATATACTTCATAAATACATCGACAAACAAAAATGTTTTGTATTAAAAGAAATTAATATGCATTATTTGTTTTAACATTAAGATAAATCTGATTTTTTGTATGTTTAGTAAACAATAAAATTACTCTTCTGAAGAAATGGATTCAAGTAAATTAACAAGGTGGATCTTATTCTGCCTTTCCCATTTCGATTCGTCCATCGTCCAACGCTGTTGAACTCTAATGTGTATAAATCTCATTTAATATCTAGGTAGTTTTACACTTTATGATGTATTCAAATAACTCTTCCTTTGCACCTGAAATTATGTGTTGTGTGTAAAATATTTTCAAACACAATTCTCTAAAACCCTTGGTGTTAATTTCATTCAAGTGTATATTTATAAATTGATTTTTAGTTTTATTTATATGAAACAATAGGAATTTTATTCGGACATCGCAGACAGCGGCAGACGGACAAGTGTCAGACGCAGTGACTAACGGGGAAAACCTTTCCTGCCTAATCTTAAATCTCGTGCAACACATTGTTGCTAAAAATAGCTTTCATTATGCGTGACAATCAAGCAGAATCGAGAATGAGTAGCGTGTGTGAAACTTCAGAGTGGGGAAAATATTAATACTTCATCTCATAAACCTGTTGGTCGTCGTGAATTGAGTCGATTCCCTTATGAATAGAAAAATAATTATTCCCGGTTTTTCGTGTAGAATATTTCTAGTAAAAAATGTTAAGTTAATGAAATGTCCTGGAGTTTTTAAACGAAAGGGTAGGTAGTTGAATTAACGTCGCACTGGAGCAACACAATGGGATATTTTTAGACGAACAGAAAACCGTTAAGCATAGCTATGCAAATCACCTCACTGTTTTCAAATTATGGTAGGTTCGAAATAGAATCTAGGGCTGGACTTACCCTTTTGCAGCTTTCAAGCTAACGTTAAGCTTGACACCTCTATTCCGCACCTAATTCTAGGCCTTGCTCATTTGCTGCATTTTTTATTTTGCTAGGTCTTCTGGTTGTTTTTTTGGATTTCGTCGCGATACATATTCTATTCAGTTTTGAAACATGTTTCAAATTAATTTTTTTAAATATTTATTTTTCACATAAAATTATCAAAATTTCATCACCTTTAAATTTTCCGCTTTATGGCATTTAGAATCCTGGCATTACTATAATCTTCAAAATACACTCACTGCCAAAAGTTAAGAACGAAGTGGTAAAATGCGAAAAAATCGGCTTTGATTGACACGAAATACGGCAGGAAAGTAGCAAATATGTTTATGCATGAAACAAAACAAAGAATTACATACAAAGATGAAAACAATATTGAATTTTCATAAATTATAAGATGAAGTCATATTGGAGTCATTAACAAAATGATGTTTAAATCCAAAACAAACAAACAAAACCGACATTAATAGGGTATGTGACCACCCCTCATCCTCATACAAAGTTCACAGCGTGTGATCATGCTTTCCATGAGGTGATCAACCATCCCAGAGTCAAGTAATCGCCATTTCTCCTGTAGAGCAGTTTGCAACTTTGTGAGAGTGACTGAGGGTGGGAAACATGCAGACACAGCACGGCCGAGGGCATCCCAAAGATTTTCAATGGGATTAAGGTCGGGTGAGTACGCAAGATAATCCATATGCGCAATCCCCTCACTCTCCAGGTAGTCGTGGACAATGTTGGCTCGATGGGGACGCGCATTATCGTCCATTAAAACGAAAGCAGGACCAACTGCTGCAGCGTACAATCTCACAGTGGGTTCTAGGACTTCATCCTGATACCGGACAGCCATCACAGAACCCCGTCTATAGATATGCAGATAGGTGCGATATCCCAACGAAATCCCTGCCCACACCATGATGCTTCCACCTCGGAATGTGTGATGCTCGATGATGTTCTGGGGCCGATTGCGCGTGCCTTGTTCTCTCCAGACCCTTACACGCTTGTCATCTGACTCCAGAGCAAATCTCGACTCATCCGTGAACATAACGTTGGCCCAATCAGACACAGTCCAATTCACATGTTGCCGACACCACTTTAATCGTGCCCCTCTGGATTGGATGGATAGAGGAACACAAACTCGTGGTACCCAGGCATACAGTCCATTCATGTGTAGCCTTCGGTGAACAGTAGTGGCAGATATCGTCTTACCAATGGACGCTGCAACCATAGATGTCACACGTGTGGAGGTCGCTCTTCGATTCCGCTTGGCTAAAACAGCAATATATCGATCTTCCGCGGGGGTTGTAACGCTTGGGTGACCGGCCACAGGTCTTCGGACAACTGATTGGCTTGTTTGGAATTGTTTCCATAATCGTGAAATGACGGAATGACGAAATGAAGAAAAGAGCAACATCTGTGATTGATTGTCCTGCTTCAAGGCGTCCTACAGAACACCAGCGCTCACTATTTGCCATTCGTCTTCTGGAAGCCATAGAAATACGTCTGTCTTGAAAACTAATCGTACGAAAGTTCTAAACACTTTTTATCAGCACTTACATGAAACTCCTCTAACCCTTCACAATGCTGGCTTCTTATACGACTGCCTTTTTTGCATATTTCTCGACACGAAACCGTGATTGGCTGTTACAGAACATATTTGCATACTTCCATCTACCTCTGCAGCGAAATGCAGACTCTCAAATTCAGATTGGCTTCCGGAAATTAACATTTTCCTCTCTGTGCTTAACTTTTGGCAGTGAGTGTATCATATCTCTAATCCTTAGATCGATAAACTGCGACTTAACGTTATGTATTAACTAAAAACATGTGGATACTTTTTATTAACAATGTAATAAAAAATTTTGATCTTCATTAGATTTCAATTATTATTTATTGTAAAAGGATGTTTTATCAAATGTCCTCTCTCTCATCAATGTATCATACATAAAAATAATATCCATAACCAAATTTCGAGACATCGTTAGTTTCTGTTGAAAATATCTGCCTATAAAACGCGCAATTTCCAAAAATATTTCAACATATTTTCATTGTCTTATTTGAGTAAAACAATGTTTACAAAATATCACCCTATGTGCCCTAACAATTCGAATTATTATTGATAGGTAAACTGATATCAATTAATAGCCATGCTGTAGAATGAAATATGACTCTTGCATTGTTTTTGCATGACATTCGTATATGTAATTGTGAGTTGACTATATACTGTTGACAATGTCATATGCCTTCCCGATTAACTAAGTTTTATACTATGATTATAGTTTTCTTGACATGCTCATCACATCCTTTTTCTTTAAATTTGAAGGAATACCAAAAATGAACAATTAAATGTGAAATCTTGATATTTTGTAGAAGCATTCGAGCTTGCAAATTATACTAATAATATAAACAATCAATAGCAACTAATTTTTCTTGACACTCTGTTTTGCTATTTAGTGTCAATTTTTTTGAAATATACATAATAATAGTGGTGACTGTATAACTGAAATTATTTACTGGGATGAATTTGGAAATAGTTGATGGTTTGTCCTTTACGAATCACACACACATCAAATCATCACTATTATAACATTATTTCCATATGATACGTTTATTTGAATTTAAAAGAAATTCATAGTTGCAGGAACAAAATATTGGTTGGGTTTTATGGCGCAAGGGCCATATTTGACCAAGCTGTGCCAAACGTCAAGTAAATGGACATACTCACAGCTTTGGTACAGAAGAGAAAAAATAACTCAGGGAAGAATGGAACCTCCTACAATTCGTAGCAGGAACAGAAGGACCGCACACATGGCAAGCTAAAATAGGCGCATAAAATTTTATTTAGAATTCTCCGATACAAGAATTATGTTTCAAACAAATGCACGTTAACAAATTGCTTTGATGTGTTATTAAGTCATTGAAGTATTGCAAAACGGTTAAAAACGGTTATGGTTGAATGATTAAAACGGATAAATATGTGTTGTACACACAGCCTTAAAACGAATTTTACTCTGGTTTACTCGAACGAACATGCATATAAAGCAACATTTTGTACATTATAAAAAAGCTGTAATGCATATAAAGCAATCTTACATAACTTAATTTGAATTTGAGGATGTGTCTTTTAAAGAAAGAAAACATTCATTAAAAAATTCCGCTTGAGTTAAATCATATTTTGTAAGGAATGAACACTGGATTTCAACAAAGATCCACGTTCTTTTTCATGACAAATCGACCGTTTCGTAAAAAGAACATTTCATTCTTTAGTATGAAATATATCTGTGTTTCGTAAATCATGAGTATCGCTTTTGAGTCGAGTTTAGGAGCATTTAGTATTCTCGAGCGATCTCTTACAATATGATCCTTTTATTTGAGGATCATAAAACATCGCGCGGACACTTAAAAGAAACATGATAAATGCGCCTCGTGCTTTTTCATGCGTGAATTTTCTACCTTAAAAAAAGAAATATAAAAATTATTCATCTTTAGAAAAGCCAACAACCTAGTCTCTTTGTTGTATTCTAATATCAAGAAATAACAAATTCCAAAGTATACTGCTCTGCATTTCGATTTTGATTTTCTTCTTTAACCCTTTTAGGATCGGTGAGCTACTTGTATCCCACTACCACTGAAAGTATTGTGATGAAGTATATGAATATATTAAAATTGTAAGGTATTATGGGGATGAAAACACAGGAAGACACATCAATATGGACAAACACTATTTTAATGATTTAAACATAAAGAATGGATAATTATGTTCAAGGCAAATTACTTATCGTAAGTCAGGGATGCACAGACTAATTAACCGTCTATGTATCTCCACAGTATATAAATATTCTCTAATTTGATATTTGGTAAGTAGGTAATTGAATAAACATCGCACTGGAGAAACACAATGGACTATTAGCGACCGTCCGGGATCAATCCCGAATGGAAAGAGAACCTCTCGTAATTTTGAACCATGATCAGATGACGAGGTCAACACCTGAGCTGGCACTCCACTCTCAAAACTTCCACGCCACTCCAACGTGAGGACATTTGAGGCCACGATAAATGCAACATTTACCAGCCCCCACTTACACGACGATCTTTGGTTTGATCGAGTTTCGAACTCGAAACCTTCCTGTTGCTAATCAGCTGCTCTACCCGCCCTGCCTACCACTGCCTCTATTTGATATTTGGATATCAAGAAGTGTTTAATATGGATGGTGAATATAAGTTTCCATTATCCCTTATAAAGAGCAGTAAATTATTTTTGTAATGTGCAAAATGTATTCAAATTAGATGATTGGTCTTCATCCATAAAGTGTTTTGCTAAAATCTTTTTTTACCATAGCCCTTCGAAAGGTTAAGTGTACTTCTTTAGTAATCAAATTTTCACATATTGAAATGGTCGTGTATGAAACAGAATTCAATAAATAACTGATCATATGCATATAATTTTGTTTAAGAAATCGATTCTCAACCTGCGGTCTGTAGCCATGTAACGGTTCAGGGTGACTTGAAATGGGACTCTACACACCTACTTTACTACACTTTAGCAACATTCAGTACACTCTATTTTGAAAGATTTTGCTGATAACCAGTTGGTTTTCTTGTACTAGACTGGTGTCTTTACAAGAGAAGTCGTAACTTCTTTACTCTACAAAACGAGTATTCTTTTCAAATTGAAAACGATATAAACACAATATATATTTACAAATGTACAACAATCCATCAAAAAGATTTATGCTTACAAATCAATCTTCAAGTTTTACTAGTCTTCTATCAAATATGAATAACCAACATTAAGTTTCTTACCCATTTTATAAAAAACTTCTATTAGCTTCACTTAGACACATGTTTTCTCTTAAATCCGGAATAAACTGTTTTGCTCGCATGATTTCACCTTTCAACGCATTTTAATGACTAAATAGCAACATCCATAGATATATATTGGTTAAAACCATCCTAGAAATCATTCTATTGGTTAATAAAGCTACAAATGGTGAGAATCTTTTCAGGAGAACCTGGAGATTGGAAGCTCAGGGTAAGATAACTGAATTTTTGTACATGTTGCAATTCTAATGACCATACAAATTTTAAAACGTGGATTTCCCATTACATCTCTCCTATGCATAGTACAGATAAAATTTATTCCAATTTAAAATTTATTCTAATTTGCTCCGTATCGAACGGAGGAAATTCGATTCCTCCCTAAGTGTATTTCTCTCTTCTGTAACTGTAAAACTTTCCTTGTGTTTATGTCCATTTACTTGAGATTGTTTGGCGCAGAATGATCGAATACGATAATATTCATATTCCATTACATACTGACATATTTGATTTTTTTTAATTTTTATGACAGCATTGGAAAAACATATACCCTCATATACATTCTTACCTCACCCTCTTACCTCCATGTACTAGTTTTCTCATGAGACCAGTACTTTTAACCAATGTTGGAATACGAATTCTGTCTCTTCTGATTGACATACAAAAGCAAGATTTAAATCATGTGTAAAAATATATGTATTGAATCATAATTGCAGTTGATGCTCATTTTAACGAATTTTCTTTTTACGAACCCACATTATTCTATGAACGTTCCTTCAGTCTTGTCTATTTATCATAGAACAAATTTTAAATCTGAATAAACTTACTTTCCATTATGCGAACTTTTTCTCTGTCCCCTTGGGGTTCGTAAAAAAGTGCTTTGATTGCAAATAAATACAAATTCATTACAAAAAATGCTCCATCTGTGTGTTCATTTGAAAGGATATTTCATCTGAACTTAATTTCTGCTTACTTAAAGCTATACAAATAATTTAGTTTGAAATTTCCAATAAATACCTCTTATGCCGCTGAACCTAACCATACGGGGATCAGTTTAAGCGTTCTTCCATTTCACTAGCAGCTAATTAATCAAAGAAGTGCTGAAGCGAGAAGACCCGTCCTCTCCACTGAATTAGAATACGTGATTTGGGGATTTAATCCCAAAGGGTTCCATCGTACTCGGCCTTGAGAAATTCTTCGCATACCTCCGCCATTCCGCCTCTTAATTAAATTTTTCCGCTGGATGCCAGCATCCTAAGTCTAGCTCGGTATTTTAATTCGATTTTCGTGAAAAGCTTCTCGCCTGTTTTGAGCATGCTGTTGATGATTTATGGTCTTGGAATATCGTGTATGTTCACAGGCTGAGTTCTGAATGACCTCAAGTCTTTAAATCATTCTGCAGAATTATTGTCTAAACCTTTCAATTGTTCACAAGCGTGTCCAAATTTATCCTCATGACTACTCGATAGATTTACTGATTCGACAACTATGGGACTGGATCCGTTTAATAGCTGAATAAGGTCACTGGACTGCTGAAATATACATTATTTATAGGTGCACTAGAACATGACGTCAGAAACTTTATAGTCTATTTTCATCATTCCTACTTCTACGTGTTTTTTACTCCATATTGTCTCTACACACTACATAATTTGACAGTATTCAAAGACAGAATAAATTCGTGCCATTCTATAAACCAGTTCCAGATTTTCTTTGCCACTCACTTGAAGCAGTGTGCCTTAGTTCTACTATTTTGTACAACTTATGAAGTAATTAAATTTAAAGAAACATGAAAACAATAAGAAATCAGGCAAAAGTTCCAGGAAAATTACTTTCATAAGCTCGGATTTTGAAAACCCCCCAATTTTTTCTTTTTTTAATCTTTCATCAAGAGACGTTGCATACATTTTTTATTCTTTATAATACACCCTCGAGTTTCGATTTAAATTCATTTTGTTTGTTAAATATACGTAATGAATTTCTGTCAAATATTTAATTCGGGCAATGTGATACTGATGAATTTTAGAAAGGTTTTATGCTATTGCTTTCCTGAATAAAAAATAGTATTCACAGTTTTACTTTTGATAGTCTGACAAAAAGTATGTACCCTTTTTTGGCAACAGTAACGACTGGAATTGCTACTTTCTAATGAATCTATGGAAATTTTAGTATACAAATTGGAAAACTATTATATTACGATTCAAAAGAATGTTACATTTTTAAGAAAGCTTATTTTTCATATATCTCTCAATGTTTACCCTAATTTTTTTTCAATTAAAAAATTTTAAAAACTTTTTGAATGATAATTCTCTGCTTTTTATCTGTTTTTACAAGTTGATTTTTCTAAAAAAGTAAATATAATTATAGTTTTATCATCTAAAAAAGCACTCTAAACGTTGTAAGATATCTTAGGAATCTAACAACGGGAAGCAGTATACCTTTGCCACAAATGTTGACGTCGCTTACTCTGTTGTCCTGGTCTCTCTTTCTCTGTCTTGGAAACTCAAGTTAAACTGTTCATAAGTATAAAGTTTCCGTTTTATTTTGGCGAAATTCCTCAACCAGGTGATATCTCCTTAAAAACATCATCGCGCATACTTGTAAACTACATGCCTACGAACAGTTTAACTTGAGTATCCCATATCTTGTCGACTTGTGTAGCAAACAAACACCTGAGTGACAAACCAAATGAAATATCTTCGAACATTTTAATGGAACCTCTGTCAAAGACATAGAACTTTGTTCGACCATTCAACATGGTGTTTGCAAATTCTTCATCACCGCTAATACGAGTTACTTAATTTCATTACCCGATGTCTTGGAAATACAGACGAATTCTGTTTTCGCCGAAAGCATCAATCCATTGACTCTTAAGACAATAATCAATCTATAAAGTCAATCTGAACCTATCGATGGAGAGTACATTTCTGTTTTATTTAGAGTTCAATTTCTGTGTTCCTGAATTTTAATTATACTGACTTATGTTCACAGGAAGTTGAGCAGTTTGCACAAAGTTTTTGACATCTGGGATTAATATCAGTTGACTGGAGCTTTTGGGAAACCCTCCTGGTGGTTGTCTGGCAGATCAGATCTTGATGGACATCCCGTCATTGTAAGGAACAGATCTTAATATCATTATCTTCAAAAACCAGAAAAATCTTGATAACGAGATATCGCATCATTAGCAAAACTGACCAGATCTTAATGGACGAGATTTCTCGTCATTAGAAGAAAACTGATCAGGTTAGAACATTCAGAAACCAGATCTTGATGTCGCCATCATAAAAAATAGACAATATTTTGATGATGAAATATTCCGTCATTAGCAAAATTGGTCAGATCTTGATCGGCGATATATCTCGTAGAAACCACTCGGAGGGTTAAAAATTAGGCTTAAAACCCTCCCTCCTCTGCTGCTTTTTGTCGCAAAGATCAAAAGAGCTTGAGATAGCTCCATTTTAGCTATCCTAATCAATTAAAAAAGAAGAAATAAAAAAAACGAAACTAACCAAATTAAGTATTAATACAAAAACTGTAAATGTAAATTATGTCTAGAAACCTTCTCTAAACACGAAGAAAATTATTTAAGGCACGTTTCTATTCTTAAGTCCTTGGTCTATGAGTGTCTATATGCTACAATTTTATCCCTCAAAATACAATACCCAAGTACTGCAGAACGTCTTTTTCAGAATTGTTCCGGTTGGTTGTTCCCAGACTCCGTAGCACTGTCAAACTTAACTTCTATCCAGATACTAGAATAAAAATTATTTTAGAAACTTATATTTAAGTGTAAATTTTTCTATTTCTCCCATTAAAATTTATTTAAACTTAAGTGTGATTTAATTTTATAGGTTCATTTTATGGAGGAAGATGTGATAGAGTACCTGAAACTACAATGTTCTTGTTCATAGCTCGGCATATTTATCAAGTTGTAATATGCATCGGCCTTCTGTGGTGTGTTCAAGGTATGAATCTACAATATTTATAGTTAGCATGCCATTAAACTTCTAAAGGATATCTAGCTATGATGTAAAATAGGAACTAAAGTCAAAAAATGCTTCAGTTTAATTTCTTATTATGCAAGTCATTTCATGTCAGGTCGCTGAATTGATCGAATGATGTGTTTGGAATACATACAATTATTCATGAATTTATTGATTTCGTCAAATTCCACATAATAATTTTTCAAAATTTGTAGATTAAAAACAGACTGGAGAAAATTTCAGAGTTGGGGGAAGAGGCCACTTTGTACAACTTCAACTTGTTAGCACTTTTTAACAATAAATTATAATATAAAGATCCCAAAACATCATAAAGGTACCATTTAAATTTCTAGAGCTAGTAGAAAATTATCTGAATTTTACTTGTCAACTTTGAAACATACATAAGTTTCAAATTATGTGTTTCGAAAATTTATTTTGTGTAACAATTTTAACTAATTACAGAATTTTTAATTTTAAAGAATTTAATTTTAATCAATAGAGAAATTTTAAGTTGTTACTTGGTTCTTTATATTGATAGTTTCAAAATATAGTCAAATAAGTGTAACTCTAGATAAAAAAATTTATCTCATGCATTCGAGTTTCGTTGGGATAATGAATTATTAATGACGTTGATCTCCATATTGAAGTTAACACTTTCAATCACAACGAAATACTCTGAGTAGTCTGTTTTATTTTGGAATTCTTAATTCTAAAGAAAAATTCCGTTTGTTGTTTTTCCTATTCCTTTTACTTTCTGAAATATATTTTATACTTTCTTGTAAAGGTACTTTTTCATTGAGAATTTGGAACTTTCAAAAATACATTTTTCCTATTTCGCTTAAAGAAATACCCAATTTGAGAAACTTAAGAAAACAATCACCACTCTAAAATGCTTCAATGCACGCTTTTATCATTTTTCCAAAATTGTTCAAGACGTATTTGTGTTTTCAAGACAAGATATTGAATTCCCAAAAAATAAAAAATAGCTCCGTGTAACTTAATCAATATAAAGTTTCTAGAAACAAAATGGAAAGTATTCGGTTATCACAAACCCATAATAAACTGTTAGTGCCTTGTGTTGATATTTTTGCAACTCGTGACATTTATGAATAATTAATACTAATTCCTGGCCAGCTAGTTCTTAAAATTATTAAAACGTGATTCCTTTCATAACTGATATCATTTTGAATGTTTTTTCTAAATACACGCAATCGTGATCTTGTCTTGCATCCTAATTGTAGTATATGAACCTGGTAACGATAACGATCCAAAACTGATCAGAGTAGGCTAGTTGCACACACATCGATTTTCGATCGTTCGGAAAAATATCGAACGATATTTTATCGTGTGTTCATTTTATTACGTGCTTGCACACACTACGTTTTTTTCTGTTCAGTAAGTGCAGTCGTTTGTTAAAAGCTCGTGACTACTCATCTCAAGTTGTATGGAAAATGAATCCCAAACGTATAGTTGCTATGTGGTTGGTGTACCGTCGTCTCAGGCGTTTTGACAAGAAAACGAAAGATAAAATAATTTGGAGTCTTCAAATTGTTATAATCGATTGATTGATTTTTTTATGGCTCAAGGGGGAAGTCTGTCCAAACTTCGCTTAACTATCTAATAATGTCCCGAATCTGAAACATCTCAAGTACGGTTTCCCAAACAGATATGAGGTGCCTAGGACAAAACAAATTAGCAAACGAAAGTATTAATTTTTTTAGATTTTAATGTCATTTTTAGATCAAAATCCAAGACCCGATAATCACTTGGAAGATTCCAAGTATAGTTTTAAGCAATAGGTCCGTGATCCATCCCGAAGGAAAAGATCCGAAGACACCACCATGTAATTTTGAATTACGTTATGCAACATGGAGTTACTCTTTAAAATATTATAAACACTTAAAAAATGCAAACCGGGATAACCACTTGGAAAGTAAAAAGTAGTTTGTCAAAAAAACAGGTTAATTACACTAGTCTACAAATTGAAAAATAAATTTCGGAACAGAAACCACAATAATTGAATTGTATGCTTTTGACGACGCTGAATCTGAAAATGAAGTCTGTTTTTCTCCATCAAGCATCACTTTCTTGTTATACAGCCTTGAGTAATTGCTGGAAAAGTATAAAATTTGCGGTGACTAAGTTTATCAGTATATGAAATTATACAAAATGTTAAATAAATTTGCAATACTCATCATTATAAAGCTTATTACATGAAAAAATCTTGTAGAATATAACAATAAGAGATAAAATGTACCTGCAATGTGTTATAACTGGAGTTGGAGAACACATAAATTATTTCTTCCTTCTGTGTACGGTAGGGTCTTCTCTTTGTAGAAACCAACAGTAGTCACTCATCATCGATTCGCCCCATATACCTTGGTAACGCTGCTTAATTTGCAATATGTCCTGGTGGAAGCGTTCTCCCTGCTCATCACTCACCGCACACAAATTTGGTAGGAAAAAGTCCAGATAAGAATGCAAAAAATGAATTTTTAATGACATCCGGCAGCCTAAATTTTTATGGTTCAACAAAAGATTTTGTAGTAAAAGATCCTCATTGTGTGTTTTTTATTGCTAAGAAACCATGGACTACATTCTTAAATGGCTCCCATGCCGCTAGCTCTACATTATTCAGCTTGTCAAAATGTTCATTATTGAGTAATCTTCTAATCTGAGGTCCAACGAATATACCTTCTTTTAATTTGGCTTCACGTAACCTTGGAAACACTTGGCTTAAATATTTAAATCCTTGTCCTTCTTTATTCAGTGCTTTCACAAAATTCTTCATCAACCCCAATTTGATATGTAAAGGTGGCAAAATTACATGTTGAGGATTGACTAATAGAACATACTTAATATTTTTCCTCAGGAGTGCAGGTGTCCCATTTGGGCCAGTCTTTAACCACATAATGTTCACTTGTTGCACGACTGTCCCACAAACATAAGAAGTAGCAGTGTTTTGTAAAGTCTCATTGAAGGCCGAGAAGACCGATAACTTTGGGGTCGCCACAGATACGCCATAAATGAGCATCGTAATTCACTGCTTTTAAAATCAATGACATACTTTTATGTCTCTTTCATTCCAACAGCATGCGCTATTAGTATGGAAGGATTGCATTATGCAGTAGCAATGCCTTTAAGCTGGTTTTGGACGAGTCTGAATAACCGCCAATCATCAGTTTTATAAGGAATACTCAGAGCTCAATCAAATCTTATATATTGCAGCAAAAACACAGCAGATATGCTACAGTGAAATATTGCATTAATTCTTTATTTCTGTTTCTGGAATATGAAACTTTGGTATCATATGCAATAAATTCCACTCCTTTAAGCGTGAACCTAGAACTTCTGCTTGTTGTTTTGATAAATTCCAGTCGCGGACCAAATCGTTAAGTTCCACTTGTGAAATGAGATGTGATTCACTATTTGATTTTTCTGGTGTGAAATCAATGTTTTGAATCTTGTGCCTTCCCAATATTTTGAGAACAATCCTCTTCAGAATCAGAAATTTCCTTCCACGAAGCTGGAGCTATGGGAATAGGTAAATCATCTCCATGAGCAAACTGGTCTCATAGACGATGGAATATTTGGGTAGACAATATTACTTTTATTTTTTTGCAGAGAAACCACTGACACTTGTTAACAGAAGTAGCAGTCGTCATAATGATTCTTTGGTTCGCGCCAAACCAAAGGTAAAAAGGCCAAATGCATTTTTTCCTTTTAACCACTGCGTGAGTTTCACATAACACCTAATGCACGTTAGACGTCGCGCCCACAATTTATCTTGATCTCCTAGTGGACAACCGGAATAATGTATATAAGCAGTTTTCATTAATTTTGAAATCGGCTTACGCTGACTCTGTTGTGAATTCGATAAACATAGCAAAATAAATTCGGAGAATTTTTACACGAACTTGTTTGCCACTCATTATGTAAATAAAAGCCGACGTAATATTATAACACAAAACACTATTTTGATACTTGATTAATATTAACTAAACTTGTGTAACTAGAAGTATAGGACACTTACTGAACTCGCAGAATTTAATAGGGAATAGACAGAATAATTAACAGAATAATTACCACATACAACCACACTCGCCAATGGCTTTAGCTGCACTGAGAGATAGTGTGATTTCAAACAGGTTCAGCGGGGATGACTCATCGGTTAAAGCGTTGTTCATTGGTGCGGGGAGGATAACTCATTATTTATTGGTTCCGGGTGGGTGACTCTTTGTTTTTAAGATAGCAGATCGTTTCTATTATGTGAAAAAAAATGACATAATAGAGATCTTTAAAGTTATATAACTAAAAACCGTGACGTGATAGAACATTTTTTATTACATTTTCTGTTTCAGCATTAAAAATACTTTATAAAACACTCATTGACTTATCTGTTGCAAAAATCGTGTAGACTGGTGTTATTATATAATTTATCTAAACTCGTTTGAAACATAAAGTCTAAGTTAAAATATCACTTTTGCTTTTTAACATATTAGTTTTATGGTGGTATGCTTGTTTCCGAGATGTCTTTAAAATCGTAATAGCTGACTTAAATTAGATCCCTTTTCAACCTATGCAGAGAGCATGATATCCATCTCCATGATATCATGGAGTTGGATATCATCATGATTCGAAACTCCATCTTTCAGTGAAATATGTTCACACATTTTAAATTTTTTTCTACAAACTTCGGTTTTAAAAGTTAAAAGCATTGCAAATCCTAAGAACGAGTTGAGGCGACACCACCTGAGAGAAAGTTAGACAAAATCTTGATCAGTAATATTTAAAAAAATTTAATTTGTTTAAAACTAAAAATTCATCACCATGTCATTGCCTACCAATTATAAAATTTCGCAATTATTAACTGTAGGATGAACAGCTGTGTTTCGGTCTTAATATAAATTAGAAAATGCGAAAATTTTTAGCGAAGTAAAATTTTTGTACTTTCTAAATTAACAAAATTCGGACTCAAGTGAACACAGAAAAAACAATTTTAGGTTTCTCTGTTGGAAAAAAAAGATTTTCATTCTAATTTTAATTACTGTAAAATTAAAACAGTTGATTAGAGGAGACGAAATATCTTATTAAAGTTACAATCCCTTTAAAAACAAGGCAATATTTCCGTTTACGCTTTGTATTAAGGAATATCTGCAAAAAAGATTTAGCTGCGACTATTGACAAAAAATAATTTTTTTAAAGAATATCTTGTTTTTGGTATCGAATTGACGTAAAATTTTAGGCAGATTTGAAATCCGTTGAAATTTTGACTCTATCTTTAACCATTCAAAAGATAGAAACTTGGATTAGGAGAATAAAAACACGGTGATCGTCTGTTGTAGTGGCGGTGGACGATAGCAACAGGACGGTCGTACCATGACGTGTGTAGATCGAACCTAGTGCAAGCTCCCACGCTCTTCTTCGTTACACTAAAAGAATTTGATAACATGATATTTTCTCGAACGCGATCGAAATCGATGTGTGTGCAACTAGCCTGACTGAATAGACTTCTGAATGACGTTTTTAGTTACTCAGATTAGAATTATTCTCAATAAATATAGCTAAATGCTTCACTTTTAAATTTAAAAAAATCCAAGCAAAATAGTTTTTCTTATCTTTCATTGAATGGCTTTGGCAAACGCCTGAATTCTCTGAAGTTCTATTCTTCTAGTCAAAACATCAAAACTTTCTCAACATAGTACATTCATTTATGGTATATTATAAACTTTCATTTATGGGATTACTAAGACGAAAATCAGTCTAAATATATAGATTATCTGCACTTACAAGAGGCAACCATAATTCCGGATATTCCAGCACTAAGCACTTAATAATTAAATCTAAGCCCCCTATCCGACCATAAAATTTAAAGATGCATATATATATATATATATATATATATATATATATATATGCATCTTTAAATTTTGCATTTTGGAAGAGACTCTTTTCACAAGTAGATCAAAATATATTTTTTAACTATTCATTCAAATATTCAGTTCTAAAAGGATTTTAAATTTAATTATAGGATACTGAATATTCTTTTCCATTTCAAGCATTTTTATGATAGGTCCAACATACATATTTTATCTTCAGTCTTAAATGTTCGGAAACTCGTGTGTTAAGCTCTATTTGTTCAATGGGTCAAAGATTTCGGGGTGTTAAATATTGTTGATTCATTGAAAACCCAACCCATGGAATATAGATATCTTTGATTTAATCATAGATCTCATTAATTCTAATATCATATAAGATCTGTAATTTATTTTGTAAACTAAAATAACCTGTACTTGAATTTAATAATTAGTAAGGAAGGTAAAAGAAATACTTTTATGTTTTATAATTATTCTCTAACTGTAGAATTATTTTTCAGGTGATATAACAACAGATCTGAATAGTCCCATGAATGAAATCTCTTCTGAACACTACAGAGAAGAGCCATTTTTCAGCACAGAGAGTAGTATTTATATACCATCATCTCTGGATATTAAAGACGTACAAAAAACAATATTGCCTTCTCACATACTGTCCGAACTTCAAGCCACAGCAACGCCACTTTTGAATTTTTTACCCGTTTCTTCAGAAACTATTTTGTCTTCGCATGCTGAGATTTTATCTTCATATGGAAACATTTTATCTCCAACAGTGCCTGAAACGCACACTGTTTTACATACAAGTTCTAAAGAAACATTTCTCGGTAGCTTAGATTTTAACAATAATCACGAAAATTCTGTTCTAAGATCACATGAAAATGAAGTTTCACATTTTTCACCTGAATCTTCTTTTAGTATGAAAGTTTCGTCTTCAGAATTTGTTTCAGAAACGATTTCCAAAAATAGTATTGATGGATATGTCTCGGACGCATATACCATTATGCCATTCAGTGAGTCATCATTTTATCCAAATTTTCACACGCCCTTGATGTCTTTGCTTGCAGCTTCGTCTAGTATTTCTTTCTCTCCTGAATCCTCTTACATTCAAACAAGCGTGAATCCTTCCAGATTTTCTCCACATACACTTACACCCACCGACAACGAATCAGCACTGGTTGAATTATCCACAGTTCCTGCAGATTTTGAGCACAAAAAGCTCTTGATGCTTGTCCTGAGGGCTGAAGATTGCACCAGGCTTTCAAAGGCTGACTTCGAGAAAATGCTGGGGAAACTAATGGCCAAATTCGGGTTTGGCGATGCTGTTCCAGAAGTATCTAATGCCAAATGTTATTCCCACCTTAACATCAACCTTACCATCGGAAATTCTTCACCAACTCTCCGTTTCTTGCCAAATGTAGATGGCAAGAACATCACGGTTGACGTTCTAAACAGGACTTTCAGAATTGTCAAATTAGAAAAGGTTGATCTACGATTTGAAAAGTCCAAATCTTCCAACTCATCCTCCCACATTATAACGAAAGTTGCCAAGCATGAATCGGTCGCCTACATCGCAGTTGGAGTCTCGTTTGGACTTGTTCTGATTATTTGCGTTACAGTTTGCTGCATAAAATGCTGCTGTTTACGAAGATCTCAGAAAAGGTTCAATGCCGGTGCGAAGTGTAGTCACGTGCGTCTGAGGCCAGAAGATTACACGCTGACGCCAATACCCCGACCTACTTCTCTTTATGTCGACTATTACCGAGGATCTGTCACTGCCGACATATATTCTACCACATCTGCTGGTTCGATAGCGAGTACGACACCCACTGTAGAACAAGGTGTCGTGCAACCTTTTGATACCAGTATAGTTCCTCTCGAGGATTCAGCCACTCTTCCATTAGACAGTTCTCGTGATCCGTCTGTGGAGTCCGTTCCTGTCCAGTCTGACATGAAAACCTTCAACATACACAGTTTCGGTGGAAAAGGACTACGTATCGCAGCAACAGATTCCAAAGAACAATTGAACCCAAAGCAGAACACTCGAAGAATCGAATGCAAACCTAGTGGTGTTGCCAATCCAACATTCCAGCGCTATTAAAAATAGTATGTGCATAGTTACATTTATGAATTCTTGGACAATTAGCATATCCTATTCAAAACTTAATGTGTAAGGAACTATTTAAACTTAAAAGAGAAACATACGGCAAATTTTCTTAGGGTATATTCCAGTGGCGTATTACAAAATGACTTGGATGTCCTTCAGAATTCTATATCAATTCTACTTTACTGAAAAATGTCTAAACATTTGCATTGATCCTTGTACTTTTCTTAAAAACTTATGATGGGTCTCAAGTATTATGTTATACCATTTCAGTTTTCGAAATGACATCTTTTAAACTAAAGCTCAAGACATTCCAACAGAAATAAGATCATACCAATTAAAATTTACAACTTTTCATTCATCTTGTCATTTTTTATTTTAAATTATACTAAAAAGAATAAGAGGACAGCTAAGATATTTCATTCTCATCATATCAAGGAAACCTGTGTAACATATCTCAATGTGAGAATTGATTTATTTAGACCTAAGGTCTAAATGTTATTGGTCGTTAAATTTTATCACCCGTTTTAAGACTTCGAAATTTTTCAATTTACTGAAAACGTGAAATTAACTTTTGTCCAAATTTCATATTGAAGAATACTATCAAATCCCTTCACGTTTTTACTAATATTTCATATAATACAATGATCGCGACGTTGTATTAGTTTTCAAACTATTTGTACAATTTATAAATTTTAAGTCTTCTAAAGTTAAATTATAGACAAAGTTTATAATTTTTACTTCTGATTGCTAATTCATCATATATAACCTTTTAACGCAAACCTTTTTACATGATCTTCATTTATACTTTTATCCTTTATACCAGGACTGTGAAAATGTATTATATTGTCATTTTATTCTTTGATCGAAAAGTAAAAATCGAGATTGAATCGATTTTTGCAACTCATCAGGTTTAATATTTAAAATCGTTCCTAGAAATGATAGAAAGTGAAATAGATTCATGATTTGGAAAATATGAGATGTTTTATAAAAGTTGCGAGATGTCATTATCTTATTAACTATAAATCTAGTGATCAAGTAAAAACAGAACTGTTATAACCAAATGCCTTTGATCATTCTCAAGAGTAGTTTTCTTATAACACTTCCTTTCAGAAATTTCATCTCAAACTTTCAAATGAAATCTTATCTTCAATGTCCGTTCCAAAGATTTTAACATATTTTATCATTCAGTTAGTGTACGTACTCGTACACTGTGGTTTGTGGAAATATTTAAGTGGAAAAGTTTGAAATATTTTATAAGAGTGATATTTCAGTGTACGTTGATTTTTTAAAAGGCAACACGCACTTGAAACCTAAAATTGACTTCAATTCTCAAGACTAAAAGTTGCCAAGATAAGCTAATAAGCATAGCTAAACCTCGTGTCAGTTAAGAATGTTTGAGAGTCAATCTTCATTTATATAGTGTGATATTATCACTCAATTTTGAATTATGTGATTCTGGCATTAGCACTTAGCAACACGTATATTTAGAAAATGATACAGTTAACCTGATTCCATAAATAGTTTCGATAGAATTGTTTCCTGGGTATTCAAACTGTCAAGTTTGAGTAAACATTCGTGATAGAACTGATGCGGTTTCAATAATTCTGGGGGCATTTGCAATCCTACTATAGGTTGCAAGTGAGTTTATATATAACTGTGCTTTAAATTCTTACTCTTGATAAATATTATCTTAATGGCATCAGTAAAATATATTGTGTCATATCACATAATGGTGAATAAAAAGATTTGCATGATCATACTTTTTAAATGTCTTCGAATAAAGTGTGTATAGCTACGATATTTTTCTTCCATATTTTTAGGGGCCAAATGAAAGCAGATTTTGGTGATTTATTGTAGTTGATCAACGTGTTCATGTTGCAGTACTTAAAATTAGTATATATGTGGCAATAAAGCTAGTTTTCTTTGCATTGAAAAAATGAACAAATAAAGGAGATTAGTTTTGACACGATTATCTAGAAACTCGAAGAGGCAAGGCGTGATTGTAAAATGATTTGAAAAGATTAAATATTCCAAGATGTGTATGTATCCTTTGAATATATTTAGAAATATTTTTAATGGTTTAGAAACGCGTTTTCTTAAAATAACTGTGATTCTGTATAATGGAGATGCACTAGTATTAATAAGCAAATTGCCTACTGCTGTCTCTTCTGTGCTCAACAAGAAAAAAACGAAATTTTGTACTTTATATCACCTCAATATTTGTAATCACGAGTTCTTGCAGTATATATATTCCACAAGTTTTGATTGGCCGTTTTGCCAATTGCTTCTTTTGTCAAGTCCTGATCTGACAGGTACTTGGAAGTTACTTATATGTTATAACCATTGCCGCATATTGTTGATGCCTGAAACTAATTACTAGTATTAGAATTATATTTCAAACTTACATTTCTAGTATTTTACAACAAAAAATTTTGTATATTTTTGTTTAAACTTCGTTTTTATTTTTCAAAAGTTTGAAAGCTTATTTGTTTGAAACACCTTAAATTATATTTTACTATTGCATTACATATGCTATTGCAGTGTTTCCTAAAATAGGGTTCTCGGTAAGGTTTTAAGGGGTCATTATGCAATATTTCACTAGCCAAAATAGGGAACTTTCAAGAAAAATAAACTATTCCATTTCCCCTATTTTACTTTCTAAAATCTAAATTTTAGAATCTAAAGCATTAGTAGAGAATCCAGTATTTTTGAGTTAATAACTCTCTTCAACTAATTTTAATTGTAAAACTAATTTCAAACTGTCTTTAGATCTTATCGCATTGCAGTCAGTCAAATCTCAAGGAGTCTGCAAGAATTTTGAATTTTCAAGATGGTCCTTGGACTAAAAAATTTGGGAACCACTGTGATACTGCATATGCACGCATGCAATCACATATATTGAAAATTTTTTACAAAACGATGTTTTCCATATATATTTTTGGTGTAATTTTTGAAAGCATAATTCAAAATAATTTCTGTATAATTTTTTACTTTCAAAAATTACTTGCTGTTTTGTATGTGACTTAATAAAATCAACTGAAATTGCACACATGAAGTAATTTTTGAAATTTTACTTTATTACCACAAAGAGATTGTTTACAGAATACTATTGTGGTCAGGAAAGCACTTACGGAGGGAACTATAGGTTCTTAAGCCCCACCCACGCCTTAAAAAGCAAAAATGTTCTTATTTAATTTGATCACTTTAAAACTCGTATATGAATATTTTCAACATTTTTCCTTTCTTCCATCAACTGATATTTATCCTTCATCTTTGCGGTCTAATTAGCCCTTGTGTAGCAAAAATAAATTACCACAGAGCGACAAACCAAACTATTCATTATTTTGTATCGCAATTACCAAAATGTTCAGACTTACTTGCAAATGTTGGATAAAATATAAACACCAAACATATTTTATATTTTTATTAACCCTCCTGGTGTTTAACTTTCGTGTTGAAAACTGAACTGTAGTAGCTAGTCTCTAATACAAAAACCAGTTCGAGTTTGTCACCAGTTCTGGGCAAGGGACAATTTGTTTTTCCTACTTGGATTTTCTTTCCCGTCGGAGCAATGGGGTAGTTTTGTTTCGACGAGGTATCTTGTCATTAGTAAAAATGGCGAGATCATGACGGAAAAGATATCTCATCATGGAATTAGTCAGATTTTGATGGACGAGATCGTCGAAACCACTTGGAGGGGTTAATAAGGGGTCGAGCAACCTTTTCCCTTCAATTCAGCTTCAAAACATCTTGCGAGTTAGTCACTCTAAATCCAGTGTCTTGTTGCACACTCTAAAGTTCCTCTAAAACTGCAAAGAAATAAATTTGAAAATCACGACCAACACATTCATTGCTTATTTGTTTGATTGATTGGGTTTTATGGCTCAATGGCCATATTTGGCCAAGTTGCTTCAAGCATCAGGCAAGCAAGATACCAGATACGACGAGAGAGGAAAACAGCAAAAGGTTGAAGTGCAGGCGAGAGTTGAAGGAAAGATCGCTAGGATACCTCAGCATTAATATGCCCGTATTTACTTAAAGAAAGCAAACTCCCTCAGAGGTTGATCATTTGAGAGGGTCGACTTTTTTAATCATCTCAAATTGTTAAATCCTCAAATGGGGTCTTACGATTCCAATTTTGCCCCCTCCAGATGATATACTACTGGGTGCTCCCCTGATCATGGCAAATCATCTATGCAATATTTTCAATTTTAGTGTGTATGTTTAGAACTTGGATATATTTTGTGCTATTTTTGAAAAATGTTTTATAATGCATGTTTCGTTGCATAAAATCTGTTTCCTTTATTTTGCATCTGTGTATGGATATTATATACTGGTGCATCCCCTTCCACAGTTGGTAGAATGTGATATTTTCGGCAAGTGTTACAAAACAATGTGAATTTTCTTAGATGTCGATGCCAAAGAATGTTATTAAATCTTTCTACTCTTGAATTTCACTGTTAATATATTATTGTTCTAGAAATAAATATGTCATCGTATTTTTCAGAGTGTCTTAGGCTCATAAAACATTTCTCTTTCAGTAAATGTGAGAGCGTAGAAGGTTGCTTTCGTCAAAGCACTGTGTCTTAAAAATGTATTTTCACGTTTTATTCCCTTTTGTATGCGATAAAACAAATTCTTGTTGTTAATTACTGTGTTTCAGATGTAATTTTATGAATAATAAACTGCACTAAAACCAAGGCTGTATCCTCATTGGATGTCCCCCATCTCGAAATGCCACACGCTCATAAATATCATCGATTTCATTCCGGTTTACTGCTTGGGTCTAGCGGTAACCGGAATATTTTACTACGTTTGCTCAAGATATACAGCTTTTAAATTCCGAACACTGCTGCTGGATGCAATTTATAGCGTTTTCGTTTTTTTTGTGTTTATTGTACAATTACTTCACTTAAGGTCTGTCGGAAATAGATGCTTAAAATACTTATTAAAGAATAATTAAGGGTACTAAATATAACTCGGCACGCTTTTTCGACAGCCTATTATTCTTCTAAACACGAATTATGAGCTCATTCTAGTGGTTGCCCTTTCATTTTTGACAACACTAGGCTCGAATACAAAGTCGGGTTTTCTGAAAAAGTTTCAGTACAAAAGCAAATGAATTTATTTGCTGCATAATAATGAATAGTCATTGTGTAGAATTCTTAATAGTTCTAATCTTTTTCTAAGCGCATATTATCCCAATGTGCATATCGGATCTTTCATTTGGGGATTGATTCCGGACCGTTGTCAATAGCCCGTTTTGTTGCTCCAGTTAATTCAACTATAACTGCACACCCCAATATGCATAAGCAGCTGCATAAAGCATTCTTTCTCCCAATACCACGTCAAAGATTTTCAAACCGAGCTATCGGGAGAAATACCGTGAAGTTGCGCGCACATGCTCCGTCAATTTCATTGGAAGGTCCGTGGATAAAACAACTTTACTTTGATGATCTTAAAACATTAGAAATGGTTCGAACAGTGAACTGCACCAACCAGTAGAACAGCCCGGATTTTATTTTGGAAAAAACTCAGTTAAATATGAAATTTGTTTTGCAAAGTTAAGATCTTATTTATTTAACTGGTCATTTTATGCTATTTTCGTCTGTAAACTATGAATTTTAAAATGATTACTGTAAACTCATAGAAATCTGTTGATCTAAGAACACGAGTGGATGTCCTGCAAATGTTTCAAAGTAGACTAGAATTGAAAGAATTAGAGAAACTCTGAAAGAAATGAGCAAATATTAAAATCCCGTTTCTGAACAATTATTTTGCATCACTGTTGGACGTAAAATTATGTTGGAGCATCACGAAACTCAGGTGTAGAACATAATAGAAATTGCGCAGAAAAAATGGTCTCAAATCATTGTTTTCTTGTTCGTAATAAATATTAAGACATTGAACTGTTGCATTAAATAATTAATATTAATCGGGCTTATTTTAAGAATAATTTATTATTTTATTTGAAGAACATAAAAAAGTATTTCATGCATTTATAGTATTTTATTTGTAGCACACATAATAAAAAAAATCATAAACCAACATTTTCTAATGGCTGGGCTCCGGCCTCGGAAATACCCCCCCTTGTAGCTACTCTATTGGTACCAACTATAAAATTCCAAAGCACATCGACCAGCATGCTTTGCAGCCAAACCTGATTGCTCTCCCCTAGTGACAGGGAGTCATGACATAACGCCAGGCCGCCACATCTGTACTCCAGACCACAAAACCAGGTTAGAGGACAGGCCCGGTGATATAAATTACCTTGTTCATAATAAACACAATTATAATTGTAAATTTTTGAACCTAGAAAATAGATTGCACATTACAATTCGAAATCCATTTTTAACATTTCCGAGGCCCCGTTAGATCTCGGGCCCTATTACCATGATACAGTAACCTCTACATGTGGGGGAATGTTATTAGGACAAGTGAGTGGCTTCATTTTTGTGCAAGGGCCCAACAAATATGTTAATTTCACAAAGCACTATGTTGAAAATAATGTAAAAATATCTTTCTGTCAACAATGTATTTGTCTGCAAAAGGAAATTTCTGTTTGTAACAGACTCCCAAAATTTGTTCTCAAATTGTACTGTTTTGACGTACAATGTACGGATTTCGATTGATTTGCAAGATTGTACTGGCATACAGTACATGAACCTTCTAATGAAATAGAAGAAGTATGTGCCCGCAGCTTCATGATATTCCCTTCGCTCAGTTTTAAGACCTGTCACGCGGTTGTGGGAAAATGCTTGAATCCAAATGCGGGACAACACTAGTCTGCGTTTCGATAGCCAATCAGCCCAAGCGATTCGTAAGCCTACATGACTTACATTTCTTATATCTTACTGCAGTGACTCCGCTCACATGTCCAGTCTATTTCATTAGAAATTCGATGATACAGTAAGATTATACGATTTTTAGCGAAATTTTACAGTGAATCTTCAATTTTGATTCTTATTTTAAAGAGAGATCCAATGGTGTGCTCAGATTACAACTATAGGATTTCTCTGCTGTCTTCAGGAAAGCATTATATTCTACAGACTATAGAAAGCACAGTCGACAGTGGTAAATGAAAGTTCCATTCTCAAAGTTCGTTTTATCTTTTCCCGTTTTGTGCAATTGTAGGATTGTCTTCTTCCTTATAAATTGGGTATTTTCAAACAGAAGTCTAAAAAATTTAAGAAATCAGAAAAGGTCAAAGATGTCAAGTAAGTGGCACAAAAACACAGTCAATGCTCACCTCTCTATACTTTGGTAATTAGTCCAAAAACAATTTTTGAAAATAGCTCAATCATCTATACATATAAAGCAGAGTTGGCGTCTGTCTGTATGTTCTCTACAAATCTACACGGTTTGACAATCAACATCAAATTTGGTACACTTATACTTTGGAACCCTGCGAGTAACTTAAGCTACATATTAATCCAAGTTCTATTTAACCTAGGTGTACAGAGGGGGCTAAATCAATTCGAAATTGCCATAGGGAAAACATTGAGCATAAAACGATTGCGGTATGCAATTCAGTTTATTTTACCAGTATTGATCGAAAATCAAATTTTCTAATACAATTGTGTTACCAGTATTGATCAAAAATCAGATTTTCTAATAAAATTGTGTGTGCTTGAAAAAACAAATTTTTCCAAAACGTTATATTTAAACAATTTAAAATTCTAATTCTGTTTGAACTGATTTTTTAGTTCTTTCCACAATATAAATAATTTAGGAATATTTGAATGATGAAAAATGGATACTTAAGATACTTAATTTTACACAACTTGCATTTTGTAATGGAACACGAAAAGTCAAAACAAAAAAAACTCATTGATCATAAAAGCGTAATTTTGCAATTCGGTATCTGGCAACGCCAGAATTAATGTTTTATTTTATAAATTAGATTTAGAATTCCGTGTTTGTGTATTTGAGTTAAGATAGAAATGTTGCGGTTGTATTTGAACATTCTAAGTTTTGTAAATTTGTGTTCTATTTTGTGAATAATTCATTATTGTCTATCAATATTTTTCAAGCGTCTTTTTCGAATTTCTCTATTTCAGAATATTCTCATGCCGTCAAAATTCGACACTCATGCTCAGATCTTTCGTTTTTCGGAATTCTACATTTTTCGACCAGAATTTCGTTTCTGTTTGTATTTATGTGTTCCATTACTTTCCATATTTCAGTTATATTATTTAGGAGTTAAATTGTAATGAATTATTTTTATTTTCTGCCAAATAACACTAGACATGGGTAATTTCTTGGTGATATAATGGATATCTTGACGAACTTTCCTTAAGTCTTTGGTTAAATATGTTATAATTTGTAGAATACTGTATCATAAAAATAAATGGAAATCTTTTTTAAGAAAGGTGTATAACTTCTTATTTTAAAATAACTGGTAAAGTAAAATAAAGTTATTCTAAAATAAGATATCTTACGTTAAATCAAAACGGGTAACCATACGTTGTAGTTCAAAGATATTTCTAAATTTTGACATTTTCTTTACAAGAAGATTAAAATCAATTTAATTTACATTCGTTTTTCATGTTTCATGGGTATTATTGAAAGCTGTACTCTATAGTCAAGTAACTATACTTATCATTCTAAATAGGTACGTGATTTCCATATAGAAACCGAGTCTCAATTGAAAAAAGTATCTTAAGGATTCGATTTGAAACTAAATTTTTCTGTTGGAGGAAAGCGAATTTTAAATAAGACTTTGCTGATCTTGGAATAATATCATAGTAAGAAAGTATGTAAACTAGGACAGTTGAAAAATATAAATTTTTTGTCTGAAGTGGCAGAAGGTCAAGGTTTGCTTACTTGAAGTTGAAACTGTTCGTATACAACTTAGGTACCTGTAAAACATTCGTTGAAAGCAGTGATTTTGTAAAAAGTGTAAGCGATTGAGTTTGCTTTGTCTACACTGATAACATTTGTTTTAAAAACAAGATCCGTTATTCCACGTGCGGCTGAATAGAGTTTCCAAAAAAATATGTGTGCTTCAAAATAAATTAACCACGAATGCCGTAACAGTTTAATTTTCCATCCTCTCACAGTGATAATATAATTCGAAAACATCGAATTCATGGTGCAAGGTTACCAAAAATAAAAATTTTGTAAGTCTTTAATTGAACACATAATGGTTTGTAGAATTCTGTTTCATGAAAATAAATAAAATATACAAAACGAAACTTTTTTAAGTAGGGTGTATAACTTCTTATTTTAAAATGACCGGTAAAGTTAAAATAGGATAGGTTACGTTAAATTGAAACGGGTAGCCAAATATTGTAGTTCAAAGATATATATAAATCAACTTCTGAAGTGGTCATGTTAGAATAAACTTTTGTAGTTTGTCTTATAGAGAAGTGCGATGAATATAAAATGCTGATGTCTATACTGATAAATACATCATGTGCGAATATTTGGAATTTATGTAAAGCACACAGAATTACAATACCTTACCCGGGTTGAATTGGTTAACGGTAGATCGTAAAAGTGACCAGAATAATCACTTTTCTCTTTTGTAGAAAAATGCCAACTTCATTTTAGTATCAGGAAAATAATTTTTAACACCTTTTTGACATTTTTAAAATTTCTACAACTTATTTTGAATTCAAATCGTATGCATATGTATCTAACACATTTCACATGCATTGCACCCTTGTTGTATGACAAAAGGTGACTACTACAAAAGTCCATTTTTAGTTTGGGGATTATGAATGGCCCTTAAGTTAGATCCTGTAGATTTGCCAAAAGTAAATTCGTAAAAATGACGAATCTATGGCAAATACTCTAGCACTCATAGTTTTCCTAACAATATATTTTGATTTGTGGCACTCTTACACCAGGTATACATTTTCGAATTTTGCCATCTTTAAGGGTAAGATGACAACTTAATTTTATAAAATATTCATGACTATTTTTTAAAAAAGCTAATGCATTTTCTTTCTTGGAAATTCCATTTAATAGATACGCACAATAGCAAAAGAACTTGAATGTCTTCATTACAGACAAAGCAAAGGTAGCATTTTTCCATTTTTCATAAAATGGAAATAGTAGCAAATATGGAAAAATGAAGATTTACGATACTGTACTACCGGTGACTTCCCCCTCCCTCCTCTATATTGGGGCCCTCTGTTCACGTAGCTGTTGCTTCTCTTTATATTTGCAGAATTCCATCGAAAATAACGTTTAAAAAATTAATATTTAAATAAGCAATTAAATATTGAAAAATAACGGTAGAATTTTTAGACCGACGTTAGTTTGGTGGAGCATTTCTGGCAAGTACGAACTTTAAAAAAAAGACCAGATTATGGAAACGAAAATATGTATGTGATCTGATGCCGGTTGTAGTGTTTAAAAACAAAAACCGCGGTTAGTTATGTTACAGGAAAATTGACTCGTCTACATAGAAATGACAAAATCGTGTAACGGTTATCAAATTGACTGTGACAAAATACTCAAGAAGATTGACATTAAAAAGCGAAACAAACAACAAATTCACATTGAAATCACGATGTATATGAATGTCGGAAAAGAAGTGTCAAGTCATGAACCCCTCTTAAAGTAATGGATGTCGATTTCTTAACCTCAGAATGCACGACATCGCTCTTAAAACTTAATAAAAAAATCTCAGAATAATTTAAACTTCAGATAATATTTTGGCATTAATTTATAATTGTAAATGCCATTAAATTAAACTCTTTTCATACGCGTTGGATAGACGTATCTAATCATCTTGAACGAGTGACTTTGCTTGTTTAGAGAGTGTGTCTGTTCAGTATTACTTTTAAAAATCTATTTACGTTGAATTTAAGAATTCTAAACCTTATTATTGTTATAACAAACTTTAAATGCATTTTTAAATAAAAGACACATGCTAATATACTGAACTTTTGGAGCACAAGTATGATGAAATGAAATGATGAGGACATCGAATCCATGCGAAATAATATAAAAATTACTCATTATTTATTTAAATTCAAACTTAGATATCTTTTCTACTCGTATTACAAATATTTTAGGAGAGCTATTTTGTTGAAAATTCTTAGCATTATTTTTCCTAAAAGGCTTCTAGCTCAGATATTGACCTCATCATCTGACTGTGGTACAAAATTATGAGATGGTTGTTCTTGGATTATCCCGACCGTCGCCAATAACCCGTTGTGTTGCTCCAGAACGACGTTAATTAACTACGTCCCTAAAAGGCTTGTTTTAATGATGCTCCACATTTTTTTGTATGCATATAACATGAAGAGTTTTAATTCAAAAAGTTTAATAAATGATTTTCTTTCAAATTGTTTTTGAAAAAATGTGTTTTCTTCCTAAACAAAAAATAACATTGAATTATTATGCATTTATATTTAAAATAAATCCCAAAATGGTCTTCATAAACATTTACAACTAATTTGATGTCCAGTAACAGTAGTTTTTAAACTTTTGGTCAAATCAAATATTATCTTTAGAATCCAAAATTGAAAATGGTATGAAACCATTTCTATACTTCTCTTCCTTGCACTGTTTCCATAACAGTATTTAGATGATATGCTACCGAGTAAGCCTTGTGCACAATAAAATATTTTTGTTTCAATTATCAAAATATTAAACTATTATTATAAACAAGTCAAGTAAAATAATGTTATTCAAGTAATCTAAAGTGAAATAAATTTAAATGGTACTTAAGAAATAAAATCGAAATATTAAAAAGTCAACATACTTTCCATAGAAAAATTATGAATATTTTAATGACAAATATGAGAGAAAAGTGAGCATAATTAACTGCATAATATTCGGAACTAATAAAAGGTTTAGTTACATTATATTTTGTAGTAATTTTATATGTTTACTGCTTTTTTTCTACTATTATGCAATTCTTGTATAGAGTCAGATAAGGATAGAGAGAGGGAGATATGATTAATATTAATAGCCTTATAAGTTAGACCTATTGAAAAAAATAATCGTGATAGTTAAATAAATTTGAGTAGTATCAGGTTCTTATGAGATTGAAACTACTTTACTATGTAATTCTCTCTTTGCACGAACTTATTTGATTTATGTATTATGATTTTGATTTTTTTTCCACTTATAACAAAATTTTTTAATTTTTCCAAATTGGATATTCAAATACAGCACATAAACTTCTTAAAATATGTATTGTTTGAACATAGACATTACTTTAGAAACAAATTTGAAGTTTAACCTTTCATGGAATCTAATAACTTATTGCGTTCGAAAAAACAAAGGATTTCCAGTGTGAATTTTTTTAATTTAAAAACATTTCTTTTTTATTGAATGAAAACTTTTCATACAATCTTTTGTCAATGTTTAATTCGAAAACATTGCAATATATATTTTATTTACCTTCATTATGATTTTCCATTTTGTCAGCCCAGACACTATGTTTCGGACATACAGAATAATTTTATACCTGAAATATAAAAATATCTCAACATCCATTTTTTAATTTTAAAGTATAAATTCAGCTTATTTCCCAAGATCCCCCTATCTTTTTTTATTTGAATTGTAAACCATACAGTCAGGGTTACCAAATTAGCAGTTCATCCTACTTCCGACAGGGAATGTTTTCAAAGCAAGCTGTTCTACGTATACGCTGAGCTTCCATTGCGTAAGATAGTTCCCATATCAAAAGATCAGATTAATGATATCCTAGAAAACGAGAGAAATAAAAATCTGGTGTGTGTTGAACGTCTACCATCAAACTTTTGTTCGAAAAAATAAGAGTAAACCTCAAGACATTAGAATTGTATCGTAATTGTGATAATTTAAACTTAATTGTTTATAATCGTTTGTATAATAGCATGGAGTAATTACAAATACATCCGGATGCAGTAAAATGGTTGATTTCTTTGAAAAATTTCCTTTCAAAAACCTCCGAATGGTAGGTAGTTGAATTAACATCGCACGGAAGCAACATAATGGGCTATTGGAGGTAGTCCGGGATCAATTCCGAAGGGAAAGATCTAAGGATCTCTACCTCGTAATTTTGAACCACGGTCAGATAATGAGAACTACACCTGAGCTGTGGCACCAAACTCTCCAAATTTCCACACTAAGGCAACGTGAAGACATTTAAGGCCCCAACAGATTTAACGGTTACCAGCCCCCACGTATACGACCATCTTTGATTGGATTGAGTTTCGAACTCTCAACCCTCCAGTTTCTAATTCTCTACTCTTCCAACCTGGCTACCGCTGCCCCTTTCCAAATGGAATAGTGTTCTAGATTAGTAGCTTCATAACCTTTCCATAAATACTTCCACAATTTTTGTAACTTATGTTATAAAATTTTTAATGTAATTAAGTTTTTCCTCGTGTTTAATCTATGATCAGATTTAATTCCTTATTAAAATCACCAACTTAATCTCTCTGTTCCAAAATAAGTGTCGAATTTACAGTTTTGTCTGAAATGTGAATGGGTTTTTCTTCAATTTTAGAGTGAACTGTATCAACGAGGACAACATTTGTTAATAGTATAAGGCAACCTAATAATACCACTAGATCGTCTTTTTTATTGTAAACAAAGGCTGATAAAAATCGAAAAAATGAGCTTTTCTGACATTTCGAGAAAAGAAAAAAAACATCTTCTAAACATTGCAAACACATATGGAAAGTGTAATGATGTCATCTGGAAGTAATACCTACAAAATTGTACACATTAAGAAAGAAAAACAGACGTAAAAGCCAAGTAATGATAATTGTAATTATGAAGCTCTATTAAAAGCCAAAGTCTATTAAAGCCAAGTCTTAATATGTAATATTCAAACGTGATAGAAAAATAAGCTTTTTAATTTACGATTAAATCTTTTTATACCATCTGTATCCATCTTTTTTACAAATGTGACAACTATTTCTGAACAAAATTCCAGTGTTAAATATGACACTTATTTTTGAACAGAGGGAGTGTTTAATTTAGAGTGAAATACCAACTGGATATAATTCATGCAACCATTTCCAGATCATTGATGCCAAATTATACGATTTCTATGATTATTGAAAAACAATAATATTCTTGTGGTTCCAACTATTATATTCTTTAGAACCATTCAAAGGTCACAGTTTCGAACTATGGGCTAATACCTTTTATTTTTTGTAATATAGTAGGAATAGTTTCCAGGATTTAAAAAACATGAATTAACTGCCAAGCATAAAGCAGAAACATGATTGTAATAACAAATTCGTACTTTCACATTTAAAAAAATTCAACTTTTATTCCTTGTTGAAACGTATGAAATACTCACTTGTTTTGGAACTAAATGTTTGAAAATTTTTTGTTTTTGTAATAATGAGGGGTAAATATAATTGATTCCAGATGGTAACATTTAAAAATGTCATCAAAAATTAAATTCCATTTTTAATGAATATTTATGTTGATTTAAACAAAAAAAAAACCTATCTAAATTTCATAAAACTCGTTTTGTTTGCTTCTAAATAAAAACTCTAAAGTAAAATAGATAAAATTCAATAAATTAACCATGAAAAGTAACAACGGGAATATCCAGTTTCTCAACAGAAATACATATGCATTGTATTGAAGAAGACATTTTCTTCCACCTTCTTCACCCTGTTTCCAATCGCAAAACGTTATTTAAATTCAATAAACGTTTCTAGGAGGGATTTTTAGTGTAAGGAAACTAACCACCGGAAAACGAGGATTTTACTTCCGATTATCCAATACAGAATACGTACAGAAAGCACGTTCTTTCACAAAAACACTAGCATCATCTACATTCAACTTCACAGGAAAACCTCTCATATGTATGAAATACAAAAATGAATCAACCTCCCTTTTGTCTTGTATTCAATATTTACAGATTCCGATAATCCAATATCTTTCTGATAAAAAGATGTCAATTTAAAATTTGTGAATGGCATTGTTTCTTATAGTTTTTGAGCAATTGTTTTCATTTTCATTGAACAGTTTTAAGTTTAGCGTATCCTTCTACGGGGTGACCTTAACTGCACGAGTGTTTTGAATCTTGATCCTATTTCATGTATAAGACGATTAAGCAGTTTTTGGTAACTACTTTCGTAATATGGTGCGTAATTTAGCTTTTATGATCTAGCTACATATGTTGTTCCAGTGCAATTTCACGGTGTCGTTAAACTTAAAAATTAAAGCCAAACATCACCAAACTGGCGATAAATCAAATTAGTCCTTAACTGGAAATATTGTTTTCTTCTCCGATAGTTAATACATATTTACACTCAAAGAAATCATTCCATATGGGAAATACAAGACAGGTAACGAATTAAAGCTGAATGGCAATTTTGAAATATTCTCTTTTTCCTTAAAGTTTGCTGGGACAAAGTGAATGTTTCAATTTCCAAACAACCTATGAATTATTGTAAATTCTTTTCCATTCTCTGATTTTGCTTATTTTTCAGCGTTTATGATTAAAACGAGAAAAAAAATTCGAAATTGTATGGTTGTGTTTTTAAGACCAGAATCGAACTTTTCCATTCAGCTTTCTGAATGACACAGCAATGACTGACTACACGGTGTATTTTTTTTCATGATAAATCAATTTGATTTAAAAGTAACATTTTTATAATTTCCATTTCTGGTTCCAATCGCAAGACAGAAGATAAAACAAATTCATGAAATTAAAAATAATAAAATTATGAATCTCAATATGCCGATTTCGTGTGTTATTCCGTAACCTCCAAAGAGAAAACGTGGCGTCGAACACGCTTTATTTTCACGTATTTTCCTTAAAAGAACTTCTGTTCTGAAGAAAAATAACAAACCGGCTTTTCACATCCATCCTCACCCGGAACACATCATCGGAAAACTGGCGATATTCAAATAGCTGCTCGCTCTGATATGGTGGATTTTATCAGATCTTGGCAACCCTAAGGAGAAAAGCAAAGAAGGCTAATTTGAAGCATGGAGAGTGTTTTTTTGCAAAAAAGACTGCATTCGTTATTGTCGTACCTCGAATACTCGTGAGAGGCAGCAAGAATACAAATTATTCATTTCTCAAAAAGCATTACTTCGAATACTTATGTTTTAATTTGAGTTCTTTTATGATAAAGGTGTGTTGTGATTAATAATGTGGTAATTCTTTCGTGAGATGTGAACACTCACGTTGTTCTGAACGTGACCACAGAATCTATTGGATATTTGTGCGCTGTATTCAATTCTTTTTCTCGTTCATTCTGCTTTGGATATTTTAAATATCCCATTCATGACGTGCCTGTTTGGAAGGTGCAGAAAATACGCTTTGTCGGATAACAGCGAAGAGAAGAAGGAAACTGGGGAATTGGCGTAAGAATATATTTTTATTAATGATGTCTATTGTTGATGTACATGAAACCAAACTGCAGAATTTTCAAAATTTTGAAAAAAAATTATGCATTTGAAAAGATTTCGTAGCACTAAATAAAACGTAAACTATAAATATGAGAAGCAGCGATGGTATTCGTAAAATAAAAGGACAATCCGCATGTCAGATACACAATTGTTTCATTGTGCTGCCTGTATTCTAGATTTGAATTTGTATTTTTTCTATCTTTTACGTACCTGTAGTATTTCGTATTCGTATAACGCATTCTAATTTTTCTTTTCCACTCACCAAATACCTTACATATTTATTCTATAAACCCATGTATCATTTATTTTCTAATTTAAAACCGCACATGAAGATAGCAGTTTGCATCATCATTTAAAATACTTTTTCAGGTGAATTATTTTTCTTATAAAGTGTAAAACGTATGAAGTAATACTGAACTTTAACACCGAATATGGCGATTTGTTCATCCTTTTGGCAACTACTCTAGATTGATTAGTTTTATATTTATTCTTCAGTTTGTCATATTTTTTATTCACTTAATTACTTAGTATTCCTTTTTGTGTTTTTTAAAATTCATTCTTATAAAACCCGCGTTTCAGTAACTTTTTACAGTTGCTCAATGGTTTTCAAAGTATCTTCTGCATCTTCTAACTTTCAAAGTACAGTCTGTATAGAATTGTTTCTCGTCCTGTTCCTTAAATTGTGTGATTAACACTTTTAAAATTTTGGCAGAATAAATGTGTAACTTAAACCAAAAGATTATCATTTGGAATATAGCTTGAACAAGGGATTGACTTTATCCATCGGTTGCAACATTTTTAATATTCCTTCCTGTTTCTAAATTCATAATCGAAGAACACATTAAATTAATACATTTAACCACTTTTGTGTATAATACGAAGGAGCCTAGTTCTTTAATTTTTTCATGAATGATAATATTTAATGAAAATTCTAAATTTCTATGTAAAATTTTATCAATTCCATTTTGATTACTGTCACAATTAATTGCTATAACTTTTGAAAGATTTTAAAATTACGTCTCTTAAGTTATCCCCAAGTAATTTCTGTTTTGAGAAATTATTGAGATAGCTTTTAAAAAATACCATTTTTAGCACATACTGATAAGTTAAAGAAAATCCTAATATTGCAATGGGTGAATAAATTCGGTCCCTTGTTCAAGTTGTTCCAAGTAATCTTTTGGTTTAAGTTGCAAATTGCATAGGCTAGTTTATAGTTACATAATAGGAAATAGCTAGTTATAATTAGTAAGGTTAGTTTAATAAGAATGAAGCAATAAATTTAATTTTGAAGATGTGTTATTTCTTATTTCAATTTTTAATTACTAGACTTTGTAGAGTCACCAAATTATGTTTAAAAGTATATATTTTAAGCCTGCCTTAGGATACGTTTAGTTAGTTGATGATTTTGTCTTTAAATTTCTAAATTTTTCCAGATAATATGAAAATTTTGCTATAATTGAGGAATGCATGCAGGACAATTTATTTGCTAATTAGAACTTTTACTCTGATGTTCGTATAAACACAATTTTTGTAATTTTTGATAGAATAATCAATTGTATTAATATTTCCAATTTGATAATGGGTATCCGATTTGTGACGCTAGGTTGATAAGTCCTGCTGAGCTATTCAAACTGGGTGAATTGCTTCTGAGAGTTGAGGATTCAAAGACCCTCGTATAGGAAATGTTTGGGGAAGGAAGGGAGAATTCATGGAGACCACCTTTCATGCTTTTACATGACAGCCTTCTTCTAACGCGTTATCACACCTATTCAGAAATCAACTGACTCAAGGCCAACTGCCTTCTCCCGGGAGCCACACTATACGATTGTTTTAGAATCTAAAAATCTTTTAAATATTGTTTTATTATTTTGAATCAAGTGACTTCATAAAATTAGATTTTTAAATTAAACAAGAACTAGTTTCTCTCATAAGACAAAACGTTGCAAGTACAAATGATTTTTAGGAAAATATGAACGAAATGTACACGTTTTAAATGCCCATTTTCTTGTCCACTGATTTCAAATTCAATATTTTAAAAATATAATTCAACGTCTTTACATCTACTAGTTCGCTTTCAACGATAGGCGTCATACAGCACCCCAAGCAACCATTTTAGTAACTACAGCCCGTAACACAACGCCCAAAGACATATTGAAAATCCAGACATCCGCTGCTAGAAGTTTTTAATCATTCCAATTAGCCATAGTACTAGAAAAAAAATATCATAGTATTACTAATACTTATTCCCAGACACGGAGCATCATTTTTAAAGATGACTGAAGATTTCAAGTTTTGATACTGGAAAACCATTAGAACATCTACGAAAACAAAAGTATCCATACATTTTTATGGGAGAAAAACTGATCAGAGCGATGCAATTATGCATAATCATACACCAACAATAAACTTTGTGTTAAAGTTGAACGAATGTGTCAGCAAGTATACCGAAGTTAGTTCAATTCCCTTATCCACAGTTCATTATGTCTCTTGACCGTTTTTTTTATCTTATGCCCCGTGTCTGGCCTCTCTGCCATCAGTCAGTTAGCAACTCAATCGAGGTCAAAAGTGATAAAAAATATATTTTAAAAACACTATCTACAGAATTTGCAATTGTATTATTAGGAATTTTAGGGTAGTCCTTGAGGTCTCCAGTCCTTTCGTCCATTCGCAGAGGACAAATAGCTGATATCGGTTCTCCAATGCGATGTAAGTGTCTTTGTAGGTAGTCACGTCCGAGAAGTCGAAAGCAAGCGACTCCAACAGATACGAACTAGAAACGGAGGATACGAGCTTTATTCCTCAATAAATCATCCGTGTTTCCTGTAGACATCTCTGTAGATTCAAAATCCATTAGTCCTTACAGACCAGCATATAAGCTTCTTGATGTTACGCAGAGGCAAAGGAGATTTAGGTTGGGGCAACTGCGCTTCAGTTTTAGCCAATTGGTCATCTTGTTCATTGCCATACATGCCAGTGACTTGGGATTCACTGTAGGGCAACTTTTTTCTTGACCTTCCTAGGTGGCATAGTTTTTCTCTACATATGCATAAAATATTTATTTTGACTAAGGGTGGTAAGAGCTATTATTGCTATTTGAGAATCAATGGAAAATGCAACCTTGTTTTTAGGACAGTTCTGAACTTCATACACACAGCCAGGCATACAGCAGCAATCTCTCCATCGAAGTTGTCGCGGTATTTCCTCACAGTACAGTGAAACATAAAACTGTGAGTTCGGAATGGAAAATGTTGCATCCTCACTTAAAGATCTTTTTTAATAAATGTGTTCGTCATTATCAAGGCGACTATTAAGTTGTAATAAATGTTAAGGTCTAAGAATTTAGTTGTGAGTAAGCTAAAAATGGTGAAGTTTATCATTCTCTTCTACTTGAAATATTTGACTTTTATATGGTTATAAAAGGTGCCTTTGGTACTTAAACTCTCATTGCTATTGTTCCTAACAAGCTTATCAGATTGAAATGCGTGAGCTTCGAGGAAAGGTTTTGAACCCCGTTTCTTGCCTTATTTCTAAACCGCGACTCCTAGATTTTGCAATTTTTTTTGGCACTGACTGTATCTAAAAACGAATATTTGAAATGTGTAATTATTTTACTATGGAGAGGATTTTCCCGAAATGATATTGGAAATTTCGCAATTAAATTTGTTTCTAAAACTAACACCATGCATATTTGCATTTTCCTTTAAAATTGGTCCGTTTGTTTAACAACTTGTGAAACAAAGGAACATGCAAGAGTTCTTAGCAATAACCGAAAGCAAAATTTGACCTTCGGAATGTCGTAACCATATTTTTCTGAATGTGGAGATTTTTCGCAATTATATTATAAGAGAACAGTACTTAAGATGTCTCTTTTATTTATACTGCTATGAAGGCAGACATTGTAAATGTTGGTTGGTGTTTCAGTACTTAGCATAATTTTTTTTCAAAACTGGAGCATTCATTTTTGTTTAACAAGTCATTATTAAATAAAAAAAACTTGAAATTGTCCGAAAGTTTTGGCTCTGTGAAGTCTGAGAGAAATCTCATTGGATATAATCCATCTCTTAGCTACTCAAAACCGAAAGAAACTGGAGTATTTATGTCCTTCAGAAAACAAGTATTAATTTAATTTTACGAGCTACTAGATAAGCCTAATTGAGAATAAATCTCGGTTCATTACTCGGACACTTATCGTTGATATCAGAGTCAACTAACTGAAAGATCTTTTATGCGATAAAAATAGTTTCAAATACATTGTGGTATTTTCCCGCTAACAAATGTTAAGCTTTAAGTCATATATCAAAGAAAATATTTTTCATAAATAAAATGCACATTCTTCCTTTTTCTGTATTTTTTGGTACGAGCTACTCATTTATAACAAATTATCCTTTCTTTGACTTCTACAAAAATCAAATAATTATTTGTATTCTCTTTCTGAAATTTGGACCCATTTTACCATTTATCTAATAATTCCTTTTACTGAGAAATTGACCATGAACGCTGGACAAACGGTTTCAGTTTTTCAACTCTCTAACCTTTGTATAAGCTTACATTTTGTAAAGATACCTTTTAACATTTGCATATTTAACTGTAACTATACCTATAGTTAAATCTGAATTATCTTTGTCCGTTCTAGAGCAACCGTAGAAATGACATGTAGTGTCATTACAACCTTCAAAATGAGTATTTTCGTATGGGCAGTTTAGTTGTTGGTGTAGTGTAGTGGGTTGAGATTTTTAGTTTTTATAAAAATTAAAAATAATAAACAATTATATTGTTTTTTTTTAAGTTATATTACTTTGGATTCTCGTACCCCAGATCCAATTTTCATGTTAAAAAATTTTAAGAAAAATTTATGGACAAAACCCCCAATAACAATAAAAACAGACACCGCAGTCACTATTCATCAAAGTTTTAAAAATATTCTAATTTCGTCATTTATCAAATATAACATGATTGTATTTATTTAATATCATTGCACATTCAAATATGCCATGATTGCACATTTGAAGTTTGTGCAACAGCAGAAGTACTGGCTTCCCTCCTATTGTTCCAGATTTTACACAGATTACACACTAACTACGAGTATGTACGAAGAAAATGCGAAAAGGACCCTATGAGCTAACAGCATCTTAATAATTTTTAAAATGCAACAGATTAATGTTCCCTTTTCAATCTTATAAAAATGTTTCATAAAACATCACAATTTTTTAAGCAAAAAACCAATTAATTGCATTTTTAAGAATGAAACTTCTGTTGATATTGGGGGAATTGTGAGAAAATTTTAATTTGTCAGAGGACGACAAAAATTCTCATAAGATCTAATTTTTATTTTCCCATAGAATGATATGTTCAAAGTTATTAAACTTGAATTTGATCGATGTTATTGACACCTATTTTATGTGCAACTGTTCTCTTAAAGAGGAATACGTTTTATACTGCATCCGAAAATGCTCTGTTGTTTCTTCCACGTTATTAGTAGAGGAAACCCATTATTATATTAGGGCCAAAACATTACATATTTCCACCGTTTTACTATAATATAATAGCTTTTGAAAATGAATATCTAGAATTGTTTTAAGGGTCCATATTTAAAAGGAAAATATCTTGAGAATTACACAAATCGCTAAAATTTTCAGCAAAATTCCACCATCAAGTATATGAATAAGTTGCTTAAACATTTTTGACACTTGGAATATGGTAATAATTTAACTATCAAGACTATGTGAATTGAGTGGTTTGTAACCAGAGTAGTTCGTGTCACAAAATCTAATATTTTATGAAAACCGGCTATCATGCATCACAAGAGAACATATCAAAAGTCACCTTAATTCAAGACATTCCGCTACTGTTTACTATTACGTAAAATTGTAGTTAAACTATACTGTTAAAATGAGAAGCCCTAACGGTTGGTTGGTTGTTCGGGGTTTTACTGCGCAAGGGCGCAATATGAAACACATTCTCTCTCTAACTCTGTGGGGGTCCCTACCACTCAATTACATTTTTTTAAAATTTCTATCATGATAGATTATTTTGTTATTGATCAAATTAAAGAACAGATGCATATCTACGTCATGAAAATATATTACTGCTTTACCTTCTTAACTCTGGAACTCTATTGTTCTGAGAATACTGCACAATAAATTATTTGATTACTCTTAGCGCTTTGTTCTTTCTATTTTTACTAATGTTTCCGTGTCTGACTCTACACCTTTTGACAGGCCATCCATATTCAGTCTAACTGTTTTCACTAATAGATGTATATATGGAGAGTTTGCCAGTTTAATACAATTCTCAATTTAAGGTATGTGAGAAATACGTTTGATTTTAAGTACTGTATTATAATATGCTAGGAGATCTACCCTTGCAGGCAAATCCCAGAAGATTGCTAAGCAATCTTTAAAAAAAATTGCTGCGCCCTAGTATAGTTGATAAAAAAGTTTAAAAACTTTTCTTTATCAAAATTTTAAAAAACAGGAACCAGCCGTTTGGACATCATGCGGCACATACATACTGAAAGACAGACACAAAATGCGAAACCCACTGATTTTCCATTAAAATGGCCCAAAACTAAAAAATAACTTGAAATAGGACTAAATTATTCCTTGCATAAACACCATTTTTATTTGTATAGATACAATAGTTTTGTTTCAATTTGATTTGATAATATTCATCGCAAACTTTTTTGAAACATTTGTACGTTAAAGTTATATAGAATTGATTGTCTCAAGAGTACTAATTAATCAGCCTTTCTTCTCAAACGTTATTGCAAAGCGATAAGTAAATCAAATTAAATCATGAGAACTAATCAATTTTCAACAAAACGAGCCTCCTCTGAGGGTCATGCACGCATTATCCACCATACAATTTGCAGTTTCCCTTGCATGGCTTCTAACCAGGTTTCAATAGCCGACCAATAGAATCTCACCTTAGCTTCTTTCAACCAATAAATGAGGCTATTTAATCATTGCGTGTGTATTACAGGTTAAAATTTAAAAACAAACACTGCACTTCTCGGAGGTCTCGTGACGCTCAGAGTATTAAGAGATAACAAAATGAAACCTTGAGAGAAAACAGAGTTATGGGATCTATTTAAAAGTTGTTTATTCGTAATTTTATTTACTGTTAATAGACAACTAATCCAAAACCTTTTGAAACTTAACTTTTAACCTCTAATTGCAGGTGGTGATCAGTTACAGGTAAGTAGGTAGGTAGATATTTTAATTAACGTCCCACTGGAGCAACACAAAGGGCTATTGGCGACGGTTTGGAATCAAACCCGAAGAAAAATATCCGAGGACAACACCACGTAATTTTTAACCACGATCAGATGACGAGGTCACACCTGAACTGGCACTCCGCTCTCCGAATTTCCACACCACACCAACGTGAGGATATTTGAGGCCATGACAGATTTAACGTGCACTATCCCCCTTTATACACGACTGTCTTTGATTAGATTTGAACTCGCACTCTTCTGGTTGCTAATCAGTTACTCTTCCAACCGGGCTACCGAGGCCCTGAGAATCAGTTACAATCAACATGGAAAAGTTGCAAAAAGACAAGTGATCACTTATCAAAAGGAGTAATATTTTAAGGGAAAAATTAACGATAAAAATTTGCAAAATAAATTTTCCTACCTTCTCGCATGTTTATTTGGACATAGCAAGAACTGGAAAATTCCCCAGAATCATATAATCGCACTATATATACTATATCATAATTGTGAAAGTGATCTTTTAACAAAATTAAACCTCTGATATTCTAGGTACCGAAGAATAAGTATAAACTTATTTATCAATTGCGAGATGTTCTCATTAGGTCAGTTATTAATGGCTAAAGAGGTAGAGGTTAGCAAATTAGAGAAAACTGAATAGACTCCCGATTCCGATCCAGATGTGATGTCTATGAGGGTATTGAATCTCACAAAAATAAATTGACTTATTCTTTGTGGGACACAATAAGTAATAATCATTATCCACGTTTTATGGAAAGTTTTCTGTAGAAATTACATTTCCCTTTCACTTTTAAAGTCACATTCGAAGAGCGGTTTACCAACTTGTCAACACTATATTCCCCATAGACGATCACGACACATTGTGAAAAGCAAAGAACTATATTGCCTGGCAACCTCTGATTGCAGGCATTGACGTCAGAGATAGTTATTACCTTGGCAACTGACTGAAGACGTCATACAATGGAAATTAGATCTTTGGATTTCACACATACGAATTCAAATATTTTTTTAACACATTGCACATTTAAATATAGTATCTATATATTTCTTTAAATATCAAGGTTACAGAACATTCTCGTTATAGATAGTGTTTGTAACGTTTTTGTATAGTATCGATCATGCATTTTCGGCCCACAGTGGCAACAAAGCCTTCAGTAAATAATTCAAATGAACTAAAAACTACCAATAAATTAATATTAAATTAAATCACACCTGATTGAACATTAAGAACAAAACAAAGATCAATCATGTGTAATCTGGAAATTTATATTTTAGTTTTGTTTTTGTGAAAAAGAATGAATTCACACACACAAAAACCGAAACCTCAAGTTTTCATTTTTACTCGTCAGCATTTCTCCTCTCTTTCACCCTCTCAATATCCAGAAATAAAATTCTGCGAAATTTCTGTACTCACTCATTTGAAGGGAATGTATCTTATTTGCTAGAGGGTATAATATTATATTTCCATAGCTAAAAGTATATTTAAGTTTAAATAATCAATAAAATTCAACAGCATGCAAAAAGTCAGCACACAATCTTGCAAGTTAAAATGGGCACTCCAGCACATATTCAGCATTTACTATCTGAGACTTTTAATTTTTTTTAATTTCACCGCAGTGAAAGATATCACCAAAAGCATCCGTGACAATTTTCTTCGCTACTACTCCAATATGCCTCAAATAGACCACTTGATTCATAAGTAACATAGCATTTCCGCTAAAATTTCTTAATTGCTAACATTTATTGATGGCAGCATAGGCACATATCATAGGGGATTTCGGGGCTCAAGCCTCTCCCCACCAACCCGATGAAGCAAATATCTTGGGGCCGGGCTTAAGCCCCTTAAACCCAAAATAAGTAAATATATCCTTCATGGCGCATTTATGGGCTGAGGCATTAAGCCCCCTCGACCCCAAAAAAGAGCAAGTGTATAATTTTTAATCCATAGGTGCATCCAAAGAGAGGAAGGGTTTAAACCCCCTAGACCCGAAATAAACAAAGAAAACCTTTTTTAATTCATGGGTGCATGTGCGATCTGGGGGTCTTAAGACCCTTGTCCCATGAAATAAGCAAATATTCCTTTTTAATTCATGGCTGCATCTACAGGGCTTACTACAGGATTTGCTTAAGCCACATGCATCGGAAAAGGGAAATACATCCTTTTATAATACATGGGACAATTCAGAGGTTTAAACCAGCCAGACCCGAAAAAAACAGTATCCTGTTTTAATGCAACATTCTTAATTCATAGAGGATGCACCCATGGGAGGAAGTCTCCAAACTTAAAAAAAGCTAATTCATCCTTATTTGATTTATTGAGCTGTTCTAAATTTACGACTTGAACAATTTCTGGTTCCCAGACTGATAGTTCATGCTGGGGTATTCATTGGACTTTATTATACAGTAAGTTATTGAGGTTAAGATATACGATGGATAGCCGATGGAGACAGACTGAGATGGTCAGCATTTCAGACAATGAAAAGAAATGTTGATAATTTGCAAGGGGAATATCCACATAGCAATTCTTCCTTGCGTTATATTTATTTACCATAGGTTCCTTTTCTGGGCCTGTAGTGGTAGAAGGCGCTCAGAAGTGGAAGATCTTAATCACCTCAACCAGTGTGAGATGGTTATAATCATTCCTTTTTCCAGTAATTCGGATTTCTATTGTGTTGATGGTTGCTGTAATTTAACAGACAGGTGAAAAGTTGCTGCTCATGATTGAAAATGTGCGCCATTAAAGGAGAATTACGATATAAATACAGTAATAATTACTCGTTTGGAATTAAATCTAATCCATTAGTTCTGATTTAAGATGTTTAGTGGGGTTCCACTATGAGATTTTCTAACTTTATCATCAGATCATATTGGGACCTCAGAGGATTCCCATCCCACTTGAAAAGAGAGATTATCCCAATTGTGTCTTATTAGCAGGCCCAGGATTCTTAGATTTTTACCGAATTAGTTTCATTCACCCTGTTTTGAATATGTTACTGTATATATCGGATTTGACAATCCCGTCGAAGCTGCAATTATTCTATTACTGCTTGATAAATACTCATAATTTGGATTAAAGTGTCTATCTGTGTTTCTCCATCACTCTGCTAAGTAGTAATCTGTTTTCTGGGGATTAAGTCTGACTTTTGATGGATTCAAAGGAGTCAAGTGCATCATTAAATTAAAAAGTAATACAGTATGCTTAAAATCGAAACTAAATTAATCTATGAATCCAAATTTCAATTATTTGCATCATGGTGTGCTTCTTTTTCTTCCTGAATATTTGCGAGAAAGATTTGAATATTCAACTTAAGATTCTGAGAAGTAGCCATTTTAACAATCTCTTGCCCTGACGAGGAAGATATATATATATATATATATATATATATATATATATATATATATATATATATATATATACATATAACCAACCACACCAATATCCCATATCCCAATAACATTGTACTCAATCAATTATATTTAAAAAGCAGCGTTTGTGATCTAATTTTTTCATTAATATTTATTAGTTACTCAATTATCACTGATGATTAAATAGGTAAATAATTTTAGATTATTCGTCGAAGAAGGAAAACTATACTATTTTAAAATTTGAAGGAAACCCTACCATTCTCTTAATGAACACCTTGGTAATATTTTGCGGTCAATAGGACTTTCAAACTAGGATAAAATAAATTCAACAGGCACACAGTGCTTTTGTTAGTCACGAGAGACATTTTTATAAGTAGAAGGGAAATTATCAACAATCCAATGTATCAATATTTGATAGGCTTTTTGGAACTAAGATTTTCAATCCTAACATAATAACTTAGCGCCTTACATAAAGAGCAAAGTTTAATTTTTTACCAAAAAACTTTTCAATAATATAATTTAAAGTTCAGAACCAGGAAACATAATGACATTAAATTTCAGAGATTATGACGTTTTAGGAATTATTTGTCTTTTTCATGTGTTCCACGGGGGGGGGGGGGAATACAGTTAAGGCAGTAGTCACAATTAGCCTCTTTTCGTGCCAAAGCTAGAATTCTCAGGAAACTGACAGATTGCTTAGATACGTAAGAAACAAAAACTCCGTCTGAAGAGGTTTTTAAGTTGATAGTTTTTCTGCGATTCGAAGAAGTAATAACGTCAAGGTTCACTGAATTCCAGTGATACTGAAGATCTCGTCTCTTTTCTGTACCGCTTTTTATAATAGTTTTATCAAAACCATCTCCCATTTATACACTTTTACTCACTGATAAATTCCCTTTACTTATAATTTATATTGCGTCTGAAACGATTCTTTTGAGTATGTACATGAAAGTACTTTTGTGTGCGTAAATGACCATCACTAATGTCTGAATATGCTAGATTCGTGCCATCAGTTACTTTGCCAGGTTGTTTGGAGGGTACCCAAAGTTTGATTGAAATTATTGTGCCAAATGGATGTCTGGACTTCAAAATTATATTTTTAAAAGTTTCGTTGCGTCTCTTTATGTTATATTTGGTCACTAGACTCTTTTCAAACGTTATATATTCAATCTCTCGCATAAAGTCAATCTAAACATAAAAATAATATTTCTGTTCATTTTGTATAAGAAGGCGCTTAAAACGTTACGACCAATTTATCATTCGAATAAGAAAACGAAATGTCACTGAAAACCCATAATTTTATAAATAAAATTGAATAAAAATAGTATTCAAAAAGTATTAAAAGCTAATCTCACAATGCAATTTGCTTTTTTTGCGGGTGTGTGGAGCAATATTTCAATGAACAGAAACATTTTTGCTGCCAAATGGAAAGGATCAGGTTAAAAATAATTTTGCTTCATTGGATTAAATCCTTTTCGGGAAATATTTGAAGACGTATAACTCAATTGTTTCTTTGAACAGGTAGTTTTATCCCAAAATATTCTGTTCATCTACGGAATAAGCCGCAAAAAGGAACAAAAGTTTCATTTTTCCGATATTTATTTCAACCCCTGATTTTGACACAAAGCATTATCCTTATCCGTGATTCTCGACGAGGGGCGTTCGACCCTCAGGGGAAATTTGAAAATAATACAAAAACCTTATCATTTAGCAGCGAAAATGAAAAATGTGTTCTGTATGAATTTTGGTCAGTTCATCTGTCTTGGGAGGGAAACTTATTTCTACCTCAGAGGAAATGTGAAAAGAAAGAACGGAAAGAAGTTAATTATGACGATACAACAATTGTGCATCTGGCGCAATAATGATATTAATATCTAAACATTATTTGGGCGAATTTTGGGGAACTTTACTGCTGGATTTAAAACTTTTTTTCTAAAACTACACCCAGTGATGAGGGGAAAGTACTTCTGAAATGACTGGATTGTCCTGTTGCTTAATAAATTTGACTTTGCTAATCAGAAAATGAAAATGTTATTAAAAAATTTCAGAAAAGTGTTAAAAATAGAATGTTGGAGCATCATCACGAGATTTTTTAGTAGTTTAATGTTCCTTTTACCCCACAACACACATAATGATTAAATAACCACATATATAGATTGAAAGAATCCTAGAAAAGATTTTGTTGGTCAAGAAAGTTAAAACTGATTAGAAGTCTGCAGGGAAGACTGCAGGTTGCAGAAGGGATATGTGCCTTTGAACCCCTCAGAGGTTGACTTCCCTAAACTTATCCTAAGAATGTACATATGGCCCGTTCCTAACGCAATTGGGTAGCGAGCGGAAGGGGGAAGGTGCAGAATCCGCTAGTTTTATATTCAATTCTAAAAATCTGGTGAGTTCTTTTCTACTAACACACTGCTTTGTTGTAATCTAATTGTCATATAAATTAGTTGTATAAATTAGTTACCAATTAAATGCGGACTTTCAACACTTTATTAAAATTCTGTAGGCTAGTAAGATTGGGTTTTGTGGCGCAAGGGGCCATATTTGGCCAAGCTACTCAAAACAAGAGAAACAACGTCTAGTGATGGACGAGACATACATATAACGGCATGTTACTGACACTGAAGATATAGGTAGAAAGTTGAATTTACGTCGCACTGAAGCAACACAGGCTATTGACACGGAAGAGAGAAATACACCTATAAATTCAATAGGAAATAAAGCACAGATAAATCGTACGCACGTATAATTCGATCTTAAAATGATAGCTTTTTCATGAAAATTTCGCAGGTTATAAAAGTTTATTATTTATGTGTCAAAATTTTTTTTCTATATCTTTCAATATTTTTGTGTTTTGCATAAAGTGAGAAAATATCTGAAGTAATTATAAAAAGCTGTTCACGAAATATTTCCAAACCGTTAAAATGTAAAAATTTATCAAATTAACGAGTTTCAACCATCAAAACGAAGAAAAGCATTTTCCTTAACTTATGTTTGAGGAAATGAAAAAGTTTATGAAAGACCTTATGAGAAGAGTTTTTCAATGTAAACACAAACTGTTGGGAGAAGAAAAATACTTTCAGTGAATAACTATAACCTGAAAAATTTTTTTATGTATCGCCGTTTATGAGACAGTTTGTTCTTAATTTTCTAAGGCGCGAAATTCTGGGTGTGGAACAGTCAAAGCCAAAATTCATGTAACAGTCATTTTAAATACACGTATTGTGCATGTTATCAGTTAAAAGAAGTTTGGCCTTATATAGAATTAATCATCAATTTTATTACAAAATTATTAAATTGATTATTAATTCTATGAAAGACTTTTCTGTACAGCTAAATGTAGACGACACTAGTGCTTTTGTAGAGGTAGGTAAGCAGGTAGTTGAATTATGTCGTAAATTCAGGCAGTTGTACTTACGTTTTGTAATCGGATTCCGTATTGGGAAATCGGAAGTAAAATCCTCATTTCTCCGGTAGTTTGTTTGCTTACACCTCTAATGAATGTAATGCTGCTATAGCTTTTGAGGAACATGCCAAGTTATGTTTCTGCAAAACAAAACAATAAGTACGCACTGCCACAAAAACTCTATTGCTCCCTATATTTAGTAATAGTCCTCTGTTTTGCTCCAGTGTAACGTTAATTCAACTACCCACCTTATATTTAGGTGATCTTTCCCTATGGGATTGATCCCGGACCGTCGCCAAAAACCGGACATATTGCTCCAAAGCGACGTCAGTTAATTACCTACCTACCCTACGGGATTGGGGTCACCGTAGTCCGATTGAAAGAGTAACGGATTAGCAACCGGAGGGTTACAAGTTCGAAACTCGATCCAACCAAAGACAGTAGAGTAAGTGGGTGCTGGGCACGTTGAATCTGTCGTGACCTCAAATGTCAGCAAGCTGACATAGTGTACTAGTTTGAAGAGTGGGGTGCCAGCAAGTGTTGCCTAGTCATCTAACCGTGATTCAAAATTACGAGGTGTTGTCCTCGGTTCTTTCCCTGCAGGATTGATCACGGACCTTTGCCTATAGCCAGTTGTGTAACTCCAGTGCAACGGTAATCCGACCGTCCCTCGTCCTAACTCGTATGGCAAAGGGAATACAGCAAATCTTTGATTACATAATCCTCTAACCAATGTTTTTACGTGGTGTTGTCCTCGGATCTTTCCCTTTGGGATTGATCCCGGACCGTCACCAATAGCCCATTGTGTTGCTCCAGTGTGACGTTAATTGAAATACCAAATACCAAATACCAAACTAACCAATGTTTCTTAACCATTGTTTAAAATGGTTTCATCCAATCATTCTGTAAGTGTTGTCAACAAATGTTTCATTGTTCCTTATTTTATAAAATATTACTATCACTTTACGTCACACAGTCCGACGTGTTCTGTTTCAATTCATTATTCTGATGCATGTAACTGCAACTTTCTATTATTTAGGAGATACTTTTTTTTCTGTGTGATGGCAACACTAAGTTTAGCAGACGAATGTTTACCTTTTCGTACTTCGCGCTCGGTATAGCGGTTTTATTAGTTTTCCCTTCTTTAGAAGTGGTATCGTTTTCCGGGAACATAAAAGGCTCTCTATGAGTGCTTTTGACATAATGCTTCTTAAGAGTTCGTCTGTCCATGTGAGTTACTCGGTACTGATTTGAGAAGCATCTTTTCCGTGCAAACATTTGGAACTTCGTTTTTCCATCAGTGGTGTTTTTCGGAAAATTTCAAGTAGAATTCTAAAATTAAAAAAAATAGAGTAGCTATCGAGACTTCTTTTCTTTACTGCTGTTCCATCTTGATTTTTTATGTTTAAGAATCTTTCTATTAAAAATTTACCTGAAAATTTTAATTTTGTGCCACACGTGTTGCGAAAATCCTTCTAAAAGGAATGAGTTTTCACTATGGCTATTTATTATATAAAAATAGCCTTGTTTACTATATGCAGTTTTTATTTTGTATTGATGAAACTGCTATTGAAATTTGTTTTTAAATAATGATTTACAATTGTCTTATTAATTTTTCTGAAGTTAAAAAATGTTTTGAAAGGATCAGTTAATGCTTATCAGTGTAAAATATTGTTTTTTGTGAACCATTGCTGTTTTTTCAAATTTTCTGTTTCTGGTTGAGAATGTTTTTGCAAAACCACTCTAGACTTTAGGTTGGATTTTTATGATTAAATATATGTAAACATTTGATCTCTGATAGAATTTGAGCTGTGCATGGAAGTAAATTATCAATTTAACATAAACAAATGCCAGAATTAAAAATTCTTTGATTCCTTATGATTATTGTCAGCTAAATAAGAGCAAACTAAAATGACTTAAAGTATGGCAATTACTGGTGGTTTGGGATTGTGAGCAAGATTAAGTAGTATGAAAACATATTTTTTAATCTAATCTGTAATATCATTTTCTCATATGAGTGCATAATTTTTTAAATAATCCTTTTTATCAAAACAAGTTGTCCTCATACATGCAGAAAATAAACAGGATTTTTGCTCAATTTCTTTCCTTAAATTCATGAATACAGTGAGTCTTATTCTGTTTAGAATTCATTTTGTAAAAAGCATTCATTTTGCATTATATATTAATATGTGTTTTAGCTGTATTATCATACCTTTGCTCCATTTCACAGAAAAAATTATTTTTTTGCAGAGGAAAGTTTACCAAAAAAAAGATGGATTTTCCTGAAGCATCTGATATCCTAAAAATATGTGGTAAATACAAATTTAACTGTTCATCAAAGTTCTAAAAATGTCTCATATTTTTCAGTCAATACATTTAGAACCATATTTAATTCTTAATATTTAGTTTCTAGTGATGAATTATATTTGCCTATCACTATAATTCTGTTTAAATGTATGATTTTGTGTTCATTTTACAGAATGCTTGTACAAAAACTCCTCTGTTGCTCTTCAGCAAGAGGTGAACAAAATAGTAAGTTTATATATATATATATATATATATATATATATATATATATATATATATGGTATTACCTTATTTAAATGAATCAAATACTCTAAGAAGTTATAAGAATAATTTGCCATTTGTAAAATAAATTTGTAGGTTTGTAAATTATGATTATGGTTCACCTTGTACTATAAACTACATATTCATTTTAACATATATACGGAATAGCTCTCAAGTATTACTGTGATCTATAAAAAAACTAAACCTTTTTGATATTTCTTCACCATTGCTTATATGAAAACCATTTAATTACTTTTTGTTTTGAAATAGAAAATCTTCACCCATAAATAAAACAAACAGTTAAAAATTATACATAGGAATAAATCTGAGTATTGAAGTTTACCTACAAAAACATGTATGTGTGTTCATTAAAGATTGCGATATTCAAAATGCTTAAAACCAGCCATTATTTATTTTAAGTGGTAAATATTAAACTTTTTACTTGATCATATTGTTCCATGAGAATTATTGCATCAGCTAACCCGAATTTTTAGATATATAGGCTGAATGGACATAGGGCACAACATACAAACATACAGATATTAAAGATGTGTTTAAATGTTAATACTTTTTAACAATTTTAATTTTTTCGGAGGGAAATATTCACTGACATTTTTTCATTTTAAATTGTAACTTTTATTACCAATGTATTTTGAAATGATAAAAAGAAGCAACACTTAAATCATGAGTTCATCGTTGCCAATGGCATGTAAAGTAATTTGTCATAAAATTACAATTTTATAACTTTGAATAAATTTCTTTTATGAAAATTCCTTTCATTTGTCTTTTTCGATGCAGAGAAACATTTTCTTTTGTTAGTTCCATGGTAAAAGGTTCGTATAAAATGTTATATCCAGTGTGACGTTAATTAACTACCTATAAATGACATCCAAGACTTTCTAATAGAATGTTTCTATGACAAACAAATAACTATTGTCTATTTTGAATAACCCCATATATGCTTTGAATGTATTGGTCAAGGTGTCATCCAGATAAAAGAAAGGTTTTATTAAATTCCCAAGTAAAAACTTTGCTTTTGGCAGACTCTTCATCGAACAGTTGACCAATGCAATCATTGGAATTTCCCCTAAATATTCCTTTTCAGTGGTATATTTAGTTTGCATTTCTATGAATTTCCTTTCAGCATTTAATCAAATGCTTGAATGAAAAACAAGTCTATAATCAGACTTCAAACCTATTGAAACAGTACTTCAAAATTGCAAAAATTGCCACTAGTGAATTGCAGAATATATCATTCACACTACACAAAAAGCACAAATCTGCAACATCATACTTTGATGAAAAAACTTTTGAATACTTTGAGGCCATAGACAAATAGGGATGGCTATAAAAAATAGGACAAATCCTTACAAGATTGGGGACTAGCTTGGTTGTAAGAGTAGCGGATTAGAAACAGGATGGTGGCGTGTTCGAAACTCGATCCAACCAAAGGCCTTAGTGTATGTGGATGCATGTTAAATCTGTCATGGCCTCAAATGTCCTCACGTTGGCATGGTGTGGAAGTTTGGAGAGTGGGGTGCTAGCTCATGTGTTCTCGTCATTTGACCGTGGTTTAAAATTACGAGGCGTTGTTCTTGGATTGATCCCAGACCTTTGCCAATAGCCTGTTGTGTTGCTCCAGTGTGACATTAATTAATTACCAACCTTAATTTGAAGTGTTGATGTTTTATAATTAAATTAACATGTATCTAAATATTTTACTCCCCATATTAAGGCGAAAAATATGGACTACTATGGTCTTATTTATGTCTACATATGCCTCATTTAATTTTCTCAATCCCCTTATAATCTCAAGGAGTCTGCAAAAAATTTTAATTTTCAAAGGGGTTTGTTGACTAAAAAGTTTGAGAACCATTGGTCTAGACAATGTATTTAAATGAAAGCATCTAACATAGTATATTCATGTCTGGAGTTGTGTAGACGATATAATATACCTCAGATATCTAAGACCAGAAATACTTGAAATGGTACAATGATCTAGCTACTTTGGTACTTTTCCTGTTTAACTTGGTATTCAGATTTTCAGCTTAATTATTAATTTGAAATGTATTTGTTTTGTTTTTTACCTATTCTTTATATTTCAAACTATTAGCTTATAAAGAAATCCTGTGCTGAAGAAGCATTGATACTTTTTCTATCAGATGATCAAAGCGAACTTTCATGTGACGTATGTATGAGTTTGGATGTTATTTTATTTATTCCCTCACAACTCTTTAAAATGTAGGATTCATAATAGAGAAGTTTTCTGTAAAAAATTACAACTTTGAGATTTTTCTACTATTCACACCAGAAATCAAATTTGAGAGTATATGGATTTCAAACATAAATATCTAAAATAATTATTAGCATGTATAAATAATTATTAATACTCTAAAGTAAGGTGTTAATATGCTCTAAAAATTATAAATAAAATTTATTTTAATAAATTTGTTGAATTTTATCTGTTGTCTGTATGTTATGAAAATGCCTTTTCTAGCAAAATTATGTTATTAAACTATACAAGTTAAGTCTCAATTCAGAAACTATCTTTTTAATGAAATTTTCTTACTACCAAATATTTTTCTGAATTTGCAATCTCCCTTTAATGGAGCTAATTTATATTTTCAAATTTTGCTACCATTTATTACTCTTGACTTTTGTCTAGGAAGTAAAGAAAATCCTTTTAAATTTTTCTTCTGCAAACCAAGTAGTAACATCAGATTGCAACAATACGAATATGTAGTGTATTTTATGACTAGGTGATGATGAATGCATCACCAGGAGTGTATTTACAGATTACTATAAAAATGATACTATGAATTGTTAAAATTGTTAAAATTTATTACATATCAAAATAGATTTTATCAGAATTTTTTTTATTACAAAAAATTTCCTTTGAAGAGATAAGGTGTAGGCAAAACAACATTAACTCCTAATCTTGATTTGGAAGACTTCATATCCAGTTTGTAACAATATGCAGACATGCTATGAAATAACTGAGTACATCATTTAGTTAATAATTGACATCATTTACTACCACATGAATTCAACAGTGACAAAAACAGCACTTGGGATGTTGACATGAATCCACACGTTACTGCTTCTATTCTCAAGGGTTAGTGTTATAAGGGGCATAACTCATAATATACATGTTTATCATGAAAAATGAGTTTAAATAATTCTAAATCGATTCCTGGAGGTGTCTTGTCTGTAGATAGAATATTTCCCATGTGGTGCTTTCCTCACTTCCGGCATTGAGCTATCCTGAAACTGGAAGTAGGGCAATCACAACTACATAATCGATTGGGCCACTTGATTCTACTGTTATAGGATTTGTATGTAGTAAAATATTTGAATCAATAAGAAGGAAAATATACAGTGAAAAATTATATAAACTGCACAGGGAACCATTGAAAGAAAGCGCTTATTTTATTTTGCATTTAGGTAATGAAAATGCCAGACTAAACATACATTATTTTTGAAATGTCAATCACTAATATTTAGCATCTGATGCTACAACTATGTTAAATGTGTTCAAAATTTCTAGGTAATTTAATAATTTCATATTAGTTCTTTTAAAAATGAATTTGAAATTATTTTAACTAAGTAAATGATAATTTACAATTATCAATTTTTATATCTTTCATACAGGTTATTGGCAGCAGAATACTGTCTGATGAAGTAAAGATTAGTGTAAGTAATCTTAAAGTATGTTTCTTTTGGAATGTTAAAAAAATTAATTCACTATTGTATCATTATTTCTTTTTCTTTCATTATCATGAATATGTTATCACTTGTACTTTCCCGAAAGCTTTTTATTTACCTTCCAGTATTATATTTGCCATTAATATGATCACTTTACTCCATATAATAGTTAATTTTTACTTGAAAGTTTATATACTGAAAGCAAAAATATCTTAACAAAAAAATATTTTGTGATCATTTCTGCCAAATACAATATTGTTATTTCTTTATTATATATTATAAATGCTTATTGGATTTTGTTGTTTAATGACATGTATAATTTGTACTCAATATACTATATAACATGCAAATTACTTGCAGTGAAATATATTAAATGTCTTAACTTGAGTGACAAACATCTCTGACTTTGATCATGTGAAAACTTTAACTTCTTTCTTTTAATCTATATATTAATACGTGAAGAAAAAAACTTTGTACCCCTTTTTAAGCACATTGCGCGCACGGAGGAGTATGAGATTTGGCATAATTTGCCACCACATAAGTTAGTATTGAAAGTTAATTGCATCGTTTTGCTGATCAGAAACTTAAATACAAAGGAAGCATTAGTCAATGGAACAAGAATGCGCATCAAATTTATGCATCGTAATACTATTGATTGCGAAGTTTTAACTGGAACCGCATGCAATAAGAGAATTTTGATTCCACGTATAAATTTAACATATTCCGGAACTATTTTACCATTTAACTTTCAAAGAACTCAATTTCTAATTATACCTGCATTTTCGATGCAATAAATAAGTCTCAAGGACAAACATTTGAAAAAAATTGGAATTTTATTGAGGCAGCCTGTTTTTACACATGGTCAATTGTACGTCGCAGCAAGTAGAGTTCGATCATTCGATGGTTTGAGATTTTATATTTCAGAATATAACGGTCAAGGGCATTTAGCAAACGATGAAAGAGTTTTTACAAAAAACATCGTCTACACAGAAGTTTTGAATCATTAAATTCATTGTCGAACTATTTCAAGTTCAATGGACAACATTTATTTTTTTAACCACCCGGTTTTTTGTTTCAATAAAAAATATGAAGGCACGTATTCCTTATTTCATTTTTCATTTTTTGGATTTATTTTTTATTTAAATTTTATATTTGAAAAAAATAGGCAAATTAACTGTGTAGCCTTGGCGAAACCTGTGGCCAGTATAGCAATAAAAAACCCCAATAAAATGTCAAACAACGCGTTATTGTGTTTTAGATATGGCTTAACCAAGCTATACCGCATTTTTCCTATGCCGTATTTGTACATGCTTGCAGCTTACGTAATAGAACAAAATTTAAAAAAATTATATGCGATGAATATAGAGGTATACTCTTTGACAAAAGAACCTTATTAACGTTCAAACTTAAAAATTAAATGAATTATGGTCGAATTTCGACCACTGGGCGACCACTAGTAAGTGTTTATTGAACGATATAAAATGTCTTAAGAATTTTTACTCCTTGCGGTTTACGCCTTCAGGTGCACATCTTCATGTATGTATGGACCCGAGGTAATCTAGTGATCTTTTCTTTTCCCATGGGGTTTACAGTCTTTAGTAAACACGAGTGTCGCATCCCCAGGATACTGAAGTGATCTTTTTTGCTTTCATGCCATTAGTTTAGTCCCAATCCCTCTTTTTTTCAATTTTACAATAGTTTTTGCTTGAAGTTGTATGTCTTGTGTTTGGTGCAGCTTGATCAAAAATGACCCCTGATCCATAAAATCTCAAAACAACCAACTGACCTTATGGTTTACTTTTTACTTTGCTTCTGAAACAAACAATTTATAAAGGAAATATTTTATTCAAATAAAATAAAGTATTTCATAAAATGTATTTATTCTTATATTTAACATACTTCTGCTATTTTACTCTAAAAAATGGAAGAATGTATTGAAAGATTTTTAAAAAAAGATGTTAACATAAAATGCCTTGTAATAAATTTTTCCACTGAAGCTTAAATGAGTGTTTATTACAAGGTACTGACTAAATTTTTCTGGAAACTAGTTTAAGTTTTTGTTTTTAATTCATGTTTCAAAATGTTTTTCATTGACAGGTAGAAAATTCATCATTTGAATCTGTTCTTGAGAAAAAAACAGGTCTAATCGTCAATAAAGCGAAGGTATGTGTTTACCAAGGTATGTGCTATCTTGTTAACACTGAATTAAATCTTTGAGTAATATTTATTTTTAGCATTCACATTCAGTTATGACTACTAAAGAATAATTTCTACACAAAATTACTATGTAAACTATATTAATTTATGTGCAACTGGTAAACCTTTTAACCACCTTTGGGAATTATCCGCCATTTTATTTATTACACAAATTCATGACACATGTTTGTAAAAATCTTAGTGTGTCAGCTAGAATGTCTATTATGGTTTTAAACAAGTTTAATAATTTTTTTGTAACATCCATAAAAATCGTAGTTTAAATCAAGATATTTTATTAAAAATTTACAATTAAAATCGAAAGTTTAAATTATATTTTTCTAAGGTAAAATTTAACATTAAAAATGAAATAACCTGGGACAGGATGTAGGTTATTTTATTTGAATAAGGTAAGAAATTAGCTTATACTGTCTAGATTGACCTTTTTCAATTGAAAATCTGCTTTCCTACTTTGAAGGTACTGTGCTATAAAAACCCAACCAACCTACTTCGAAGACACCAACTAGAGACAACACTATTGATTGGGATGACAATAACTGACAAACATGTATTTCTTTGCCACAGACAACAGATATTACTAAGAAATCTATCAGCAGGGGCTGTGTTTTTTATGTTAGAGCGAGATCACATTTCCTGCTAAGTGCTTTTTTCCCAATTTCGATATTATCTTCCCTGTCAAAATATTGGGCATGCTTAGTCCCTGTGAAAGGGAATTTACTATTTTCAATGAAATAGAACTATTTTCAACAAGAGTTGCTTTCATGTTACTGGGTGCCCTGTAATTTTTTAGCTTATTTTATAAATCCTCTGGAAGCAAGTTAATTGATATTGAATGGAAAGAATCTTAATGCTTACCGAGGTACAATATTTAATATATCATGTCAGTAATTGTTAGGAAAACTGCATGCATGACAGTGAAAACCTAGTGCTTGGTTCCCTTATCAACAAACTTTGTAACAATTCAATTTTATTTTGCTTTTTAAGGTATGGTATATATTAATTGTTACCTTTATTTGTATACTCATTTGTTTTTATCTCATGCTGGTAGTGTATTATAGGTATGAAATGTAATTATAGTACAACAGATGTAATGAATTGATGTAGACATGGATTTTTCTGTGTCCTATAAATATGTTTATTTTTTATTCAGTTTCTGATATTTTTGGTTTCCTCAATACCAACAATAAAAGTAAAACATCAAATAGATGTTTGGAATCTTTTTGTAGCAGTAATTATGGTTTTGTTCTATGCTTTTTTGCTACATGAATGCTAATTAAACCAGGATCTATGTTTTAAAGTGGATTTAGAATGATTCCATGATCCATGTTTCTCTTCCACCATCACTCTCATTGGAATGTCAGCATACGAAATTCATGAAAAGTTCTGACACATTTTAATAAGAAAAGGCACTCCTATTTTCAGAAACTTTAAGCTGGAAGTCCCAGTCTAATTAATCCACATGTTATGAAAAAAGACAGATTGGCATGCTTTGTGTGAGTTTTTAATAGATTCCTACAATGATATGTCTGCCTCTAGCTGTTTATGGTCAACCCACTTCACCTTTTTGGAATTTCTGTACTAAAATTGGACTCTACAACAACTTTTTCCTTTTGAAATTTGACAAATATTATATTAATTCAAAGCAATCTCTCCACTTATATCCTCCCACATTTGAATAAAATTTTGTAAAAGAATAGATCACAGGCTTTAAAATGCCTTAAGAAGACCTAATTTTTCATTTTAGTTTTTAAGTGCCCTTAAAAAGCCTTTTTTTACAAGAACACCATTGTTTATTTCACATGCATTCAAAAACCAATGTCAATAACACTTGTCTGAGGTCAAGTATCCTCAAAAATTGCTGGCACAATATTAGTTGGATAAAAATTAATATTCTTAAAACTGGGCCAGTTAGGCCCTAACATAACTGCATTTGGCACACAGGACAGATATTAAAGCTCTTGGGATTTGGCTTTTCGGCTCACTATGCTAATATCATTAACTCGTACCTCACTAATCGTTATTTCTACGTGCAAGCTAATTTGGAAATCATTTCCACCCAACTCCCGACCAATGCAAGGGTTCCCCAGGGCTCACTTCTTGGGCTTCTCTTCAACCTATTTGTAAATGACATTCCTAAGCATTTTCACACCACATTTGCAATGAATGCAGACAACACTGCAGAACTAACACAATCACTCAACATTCACACCATTCTGCCCAGATTACAAAAATATGTTATGGATCTCCAGCTCTGGCTCTCCTGCTGGCAAATCAAAATTAATGCTTTAAAGTGTGTCTGTCTGTTGTCTTCCTGGAGATATGTTAACTACGGATATAGTTTTTCAACTATCTAAATTTAAAACCCAGACCATTTTGAAATCCTCCCCATCAGTCCTTTTGGCACACCTGTTTACTGGGTAAACAAGTACAAGTATTTAGGACTGGTCTTCAATCCAAAATTTCTCTGGAATGTGTACATTTCCAAGGCTATCCAAAAAGTTGCCATTATCAGAACCAAATTCCATCTGTTATTATCTTGAAAAAGTAAACTGAGACAAATCAAAATAAACTCTTCTACCAATCCTTACTTAGATATCCCAAATCTGGGGTTCAACAAGTAATCAAAACATAAAAAGATTACAAATTATTCAAAATCAAATGCTCAGAATGATTGTTGCTCCATATTATGTCCTGAACGAAGTCATACATTTGAATCTCCAAATCAAGCCCAAACCTGAATATTTACAGCACCTTTTGACTCAAATCTTTCTAAAATTACCTCAGGTACCAAATGAAGCATTGCAAAGTATTCCACCTTACGATTCTGCTGTTAAAAGTTCACAGAAGAGACTTCGTGCTCCTTTCAAATCGTATTGCATCTTCCGACAGAGGACCAAAGCATCAATTTGGAGTGTTCTGTTTGGACCCTGAATTCTTTGACTTCAGCAGTACATAATCTGTTTGCAATGTTCTGTAAACAATTTCTACAATACCACAAAATTTATTTTTAAATACTGATTTGATTAACCATTTAATTAAGCTTTTCTGTGAAACTTAATTTATGTCCAGTTAATTTTATGAAATTAACCTAAATTTGCTGAAACATAGACCCGATCTGATTGATAATAACTTACATTTCTTGTAATTTTGTTATATATATATTTCTTACTACTGTGAATGTATCTTAGTTTTGAATTAATATTTTTAACTAATTGATTTTCTAATCTTTTAGCCATTTTGCCTGGGTAACAATAATAGTTTTGGCCTTCAGGTGCATTCTTTCTTGTGTGTGCCATTGTTTAACTCATTCACTGAAGAGAGAGTTTCAAGCTTATTATGCCTTATTAACAAAAAGAAGTATGCAATTGAATTTTTTCCCATGTTTAATTTGTGTTATGAATACTTATCTTTGACTTGATTTGTAACCATAAGCATAATGTATTTCATAAATGTCATTTGATTGTTTAAATTCTATAATTATATAGACATAATCATTTTACTATCAAAACCTATTATGTCTTCAAATCAAAATGTTTCTGGAATGATAAAACTGAATACCAAATTGTTGAGCAATTATGAGATATGAGGTTTAAATTTTCCGATATAGGACTTTTTAATTGATGTATACTTCAGAACTTTTGAAACCAGTTTAGTTTGCATATTTGTAACCAAATAATATCAAACAAAAATTTGTGAGTTAGGAGGTTTTATTGGTAAAATGATCATATATAGAATACATATAGTGAATATAGGACATAAAATTTTTTTAACTTTTTATCCTAAAGCTAAACATTAACAACCTTCTGACACCCATAATGACTGAAATAGCTCTATTCGAACTTCCATCCACTACCCAAAAGAATTCTCTTACCCTTAGTTGGGGCACAGCCCCTCTGCTTCAACTAGTTGAATTCATTACAAATATAAGGAAGACTCCAGAGGATTTCTGGCAGAGGCCTTGATGAATATGTACGAGAATCGATTTTCACAGGGGGTAAAAACTAAACTTTGAACATTGCCTGGTTGACCTTCCTAACTTGTGTTTTATGAGAACGGAGATAGTGCCCCTTATATGGACCCTAATTGTTCTTTAAATCAGGGGACAGGTAAAGCCTTATCTCTATCTGTTCTACCTTTTTATAGACTGGCTAGGGCTTAAGCTTGCAGGGCCTCTGGATGAAATTTCTATATAGACATCTATGTCTTATTTCAGTGACCATCACAAGTTTTCGACTTAAATGAACCTACATGCCTTGTCTTGGTTCTGATGCTTAACCTGGGCAGGCGCTAGGTGATGTTTGTTTCACAAATTTACCCGAGCGGGTTATCACTTTCAGACACAGCGGGTGATGCTCAACGACAATACGCTGATCTTATGAATTCTAATCCTTGGAGGTGCGTCATTAGCATACATTCTAGCATGTAGTAAAGAGAATCACCTACTTCACAAACACAGGTGTCTGATGTCGGCTATCCATATAGAAAAAGTATTCCAGGAACCTTCCATGGTTAGTGAGTAACTGGTTTGAAAACGGATCGTAGAGGTGCATCTTGAAATCTGCTTTTGGGAAAATTGGCATGTGAAATGCCCATCAGAGGTTGTTCATCTCATTTCCCATATTTTAAAAGCTATGTCCTTGAGGACTTGCATGATGAGTCTTCTCAATTTCTCCATCTTTAAGTGCATGACCTCACTCTTGGTAGTCTGTTTGGCTGCTTCATTTCCAAGGTAGCCGACGTGAGCTTTGATCCAGTGCAGACGCATTCCCTGTTATCCCACAACCTTCCAGTACAGAGACTTTATTGAATGAATTGGTTTAGAATTGTTCAGATTCTATAGACCTTGTTATGTGGTGGAACTCAGAAAATATGTGTGATTTTTTCTTGTGCTGTTCATATGCCTAGATTTACACCATTTCAGTGCTTTTTACAAAGCTGACAGTTCTCTTGAAAGACTTCTCTTGTCACTTATTCTATAGGAAAATGTTTGTATATCTCTAGTAAAAAACTACAAAAGCAGTGCGCTTGTGCAAAATTTCCTTTCTATGCCCAAATCATCTGAGTTCTGTCTACCTTCCAGTGAAATGTTGAAGGGTAACCTCATGCATTTTACCAGGTGGGTTCTCCAAACTTCGTTTTTCCTTTTGAAAAATGGGGATGGATCATTTTCCTATTCACCACCTCTTCCAACTCAATTTTTGTGAGGATGAAGTAGGACTATAACTATTACTGTCTTTAAATTCAACTGCATAATTCTTGCAGGGCCTTGGATTGCCCTTGTTGACAATGTCCGAAAGCCTTTTGTTAGGATCGAAACTTGCTGTTGGATTATTTCCAGGTATCTGCGGAATACCTTTAGATTCATTGTGTCTACCCCATACACCATGTCTGAATAGAACTGTAGCTCCTACCATGTTCCTATATATTCTTTTGAGAAGCCATAATCTTCTAATGTACAAAGTATGCTACTCTTGTTTGTGCCAATGCCAAAGACCAGTGCCTACATCTTTGCACTAATGAGTTGTCTTTTTTTCTCTCAAATGGGTTGCAAATCTCATCTTTGCATCCCAAATTACTCCCAAGATATTTCATTTCCTGAACCATTTCAAACCTCCTCACATTCAAATAAAGGACCATTCACTTTTAAAGTATTCTGGTTAGAAATGGTCAACGATTTGATCTTAGCAGCATTAAACCATACTTTAAGTTTAGGACCAAGAGTTATAATAGTTTCAATTGGTTCGTTTCCCGTATTTTCCATTTGTTTTTTGTTCTTCCTGTGAGCATTAGCATCAAGTCATCTGCTTACTCTCCTCATACTCTCCTCCTCACCCCCGTAATCTTACCAATGGGTAGGGTAAGCAATCATCCCTAGTCTACAATGTCTTTCTTTCATTCCACATGTCACCTGAAGGAGTATTAAATGGACATGAGGTGTTATGGGGTCGATTTCTAATTACATTTGTTTCTACAGTCTATGCATAAAATATCTTTGCAGGAGAAAGTAGAACCCCTAAAGAAAGGTAGGAAAACACACAATTGGAATGTTATTCTGGTGACATTTCATAAATGTACTTGGAAGTTTTGTCAGTCATACAATTGTAAAGAGAATCCACTAAAGGAATTTGACAATGTTTTGAAAATCTGTTTAGGAAGAATTTCAGTTTAAAATACGTTACAAACGTGTTTAGGAATACAAAGAAATGTACAAACCTGCTAGTGAAAGATTTAAATAAGAATGAAATTATCTTAAGATACAAAATAACACTCAATTTTCGTCAGTAGTTCATTTACTGGAGAACCATACTATTTACTATGATCATTTCTTTAAAATTACCAACCAATTTAAGCTCTGTTTTTACTTTACTGATGACTTCTGAACAAATATATTAAGGGGAAGTTTAACTATTACTTTGTTGAGTCTTATGTGTTAATATCTTATTCTAATTAAACTTTTATTTTAAAATAAATGTCATTACTCTTAGCATTGACATTTAACTCTTAGTCTTGGAGTTAACAATAAGAGTTAAGACTTTGTTAAAGTAGTTTTTATTCTATTAAAATTTTTGATAACTGAGATTTTGATAATTCTGTGTTGCCACAAACTACTATAATTTGAAAAGTTAATGGAAATAAAATACATTAATCTGGATAAGCTAGACTTGGTTCTTGGATTTAGTTTTTTTATTGTACTTATCATGTTAGGAGTGTTTTTCTTACCAATGCCCGGCCAGTGTGAACTTGTTAGAAATGCTTTAGTCATCATGGCACTACAAGGGTGGATTTGTGAACCACTTGGCATACCCTAGTGCAACATGGGGATGAGTTCACATTGCATCTCACATACATACCATGCATTCAAGGCACAATCCATTTATAGAGAGATCACACGTTCACTCCAGTCAAACCAGGAACCTTTTGATCTAGAAGCCAGCACCCTATCCACCAGCCCAATTGGTCTGCATATTAGAAGCATACTGGAAGTAATTTTTAGTAAAATTAAATTTTATATAAAAACCATTTAGTGGCACAAAAAAGTATAAAATATTTCCAGCTTAAATTTGTTAATGGTCAACTAAAATTTACTTCCATGTTACAAGTGTTGTGGAAGTAATTTTTAGTTGTTCATTAACATATTTATGCTGGAAACTCTTGGTACTTTTCTGTACCTCTACCCCTCGGGGGCACATCTTTAGGTGTGTACACGCTTCACGAACCCTAGGTACCTGAGTGAACTGCTCTTCTCCCATGGGGTTTACTGTCTTTGGTAAACACTGGAATCACACTCCCAGAGTACCCAAGTGATCTTTTCTCTTTTCCTCCTACTGTTCTATCTCCCACCCCCTATTGATTTTCCCTTTCGTGTGTCTTGTGAACAGCATTCAAATTATGAACAAATTAGCTTTGAAATCCAATTATTTATCATCATCAATCATATAAAGATTCGATTTTGAGTTTTCCAATTTGGTTTCCGTGGACTCCGTGGTGGGTATGTGTTCACCATGAAGAAAATAATTTAGTTTATGAATCCAAAATTTTCTTTGTGCCCTAGAGGCCTTAATCCCTATAACAACAATACTTGCTCAATACCTAAATTTTTAATAATAAATAACCCTGAAGGGAAACTTACAACTTTTTCACCATTTGCTGTGCAAAAATATATTCAGTCTACTGCTGGCGAACCAAAGCAATAAAGAAATTGCAGTCTGGTGATTTTTTCATAGAAACTAACTATCTGGCATATCAATCTGAGCAACTAATGAAATTAAACGAAATTGGCGAACAAAAAGTTGATGTAACTCCACACAGAACTCTAAATTCTATTCATGGAGTTATATCTGAATCTGATCTTTTCAACATATCTGAACAGGAGTTTATCGAAGTATTGAAATCTCAACATGTTTGTTCAGCCAAACACATCTGCATCAGATGAGATGATAAAATTATTAACACAAAACATGTAATATTAACATTCAACACACCAGACATGCCAACATCCATTAAAGCAGGATACTTAAATTGCAACGTTAGACCATTCATTTCAAACCCCCAAACATGCTTTAAGTGTCAGAGGTTTGGACATTCTCAGGCTTCATGCCGATCACCTGCAATTTGTGCCAGATGCTCAAAGCCCAAACATTTGGAAAACTGCACTGATGAACCTGTATACTTCAATTGTAAGGGAAATCATCCTACTTACTCTAGGTCTTGTCCTCAATGGAAAAAAGAAAAAGAAATCCAAAGCATAAAGATAAAACAAAAGATTTCATTTCTTGAAGCAAAAAACTAGTAGAAAGTCGGACACCAAGAGCAAATATTTTACAAGTATCTAATTAAAACGATGAAATCCATTGCTGTCCAAACAGATACCATTCCCAATAAAGAAATTTAAAAATGCGTTGCTGTCCAAACAGATACCATTCCCAATGAAGAAATTGAAAATACAATTGTGCAAAACAAAGAAACAATCGCCCAAGAAAAAGATGCAACCATTAAAAAATCTACAAAAACAAACATTCCCAAACCATTTCATCCTAATCTTAAACATAGTTCTAAAATAAAATCACAAATGAAATTAGGTACTATAAAACTAATAGAATCGATGAAAAATACTGGGAGACCTATTCATCAGGTGAGGAAATGGATAAAAATAAAAAGAGTGGGCACAAACACAAAAAAATCCCTGAAAGAATATTGTAATGGTTAAAATAATATTTTGGAATTGCCAAGACTACCATAGCCATGTTGAGAATGTGGAGGATTTGATTGATTATTGCTATCCTGTATGTCTTGGTCTGCAGGAAACGTTTTGACACCAGCTGTATGCACAAAAATTTGAAGATATAATATTGCAAGAATAGATATTTTAAAAAACAGTCATGCTAATGGTGGTGTAGTGCTTCTGACTTGTCTGAATTGTCCATCTTCAGCTGTTTAAATTTCACTTTCAAAATTTTATGCATTTTTTATTTCGTACATATGTAAATCCAATTCTTCAATCTCATTAGTTATGCCTCAGATGATGATTTGTTTTTACTATCTATTATTTAAATATTTTTATTCTCATCTCCAAATTTTACATGTTTTAAATCTACCTTTTATCTTTGTCTTGGAATTCATTTTTAAGTGTTTTACGCTTTTATTGGACTATATTCTGTCTTGTGTTTTGCGCAGCTTTGGACCTTGCACCATAAAACCCCAACATCCAGTCCAATCCTGAACCACTAAATAATATAATTTTATTTTTTTCGACTATAAATATTTTTACTATAAATGTTATCAATAAGTTTTCTTCAGTTAATTATAACTTTGAGTTTTACATATTTGTGAACCTAAATATGGATAAAAAATTTGAAATTAACTTGCGAATTTTGTCTAAAAAACGTGAGGAATGATTATGTATTTGAAACACAGTACAATACACACTTAACATTCACACAACAATCAATACCTTATTATTTTCTATTAGTTACTGGTTTACTCATGTGCTTGAATCGATTAAATTTCACAGTTCTATAAATACCAGTTACATATTTACATATCCATTAACATATTAATTAATGTTATGTTAGAACCACAAGTACATTCATATTTTATAAAGAAGGAAACAATGTATTTATAAACTTTGTTTTGCTTTTAATTTACAGTTTCACTGTGGAAGATCTAGAGTTAATAAAAAATTGGGCAAAATACATTGCACCTTTATTATCCAACTGTCGTAAATTTGAAGAAGAGCAGAAAATTCGTAAACAGAGTCAAGTAAGTTCTTTCATTTCCTTACAGATTTTTTATAAGCGTTTTAACTGAAGTTTTATTATTAATAATATTTTTACAGAATGTTAATTCTTTTTTTATTATTTTGCATAATTTTTCAATGTAGGTATTTTTAATTTTATAGTCATTGCTACAAGTTATCAAAACTCTTCTAGTTCAGATAGGTATGTATTTTAATATTTATTTTTAATTATTCAAAATTGATTCATTTTGCTCATACTAAATTGTACAAAATATTTTATGAACTTTTAACTTACTTTAAATTTCAGATAATGTGAATTTACTCTTGAAAGAAGTGATGACTGAAGCAAGAAAGTTGACAAGTGCTGAAAGGTGATAATGTTTTTTTTCTGTTTCTGCTCTTAGTGTATTTAAGAGTAGAATGATTATTTAATGTAAATAGAGAATTAAAGAAAATTTAGATTTTCACTCTTCCATTATAAAGAGTTCATAATATTTATTTAGATTTTATGTATTCATATTAATAAGATGAATAACCTCACAATTGAAATTCCTCATGATTTCATGTTAGTATTTTCGTACATAATTATTGACATAGGAAATCAATATTTAATGAGAAAAGTATACTTTAAAGTTTGTTGTATATCTGATATTAATATCATTAACAAACAGTAAACAAATATTTGCTTATTTTGTTCATTTATTATTTTAAACATTTTTATATTATGTTATAATAGTTACAAAATTATTTTAGGTGTTCTTTGTTTCTCTTGGACAAAGAAGAAAATGAATTAGTTGCAAAAGTATTTGATGGGAATGAAGCTGAGAATAGTGAAGTATGTTATTGAATGTATAAACAGGTTGTGGATATATGCTAAAAACCTTTAATATAAGTGCATCTGTTGCTTGAAATTCACTAGAAATAATTTATAGATACAAATGTAACTGCAAAGTCTAATAATATGCTGTGTTCCTAATTTAAAATTTGTTTCAGAATCGATATTTTTAAAATGTCAAACTAATTTCATAAGTTTAAGGAGCAAATTTTTCTTAATCCTTAAAAGCTACACTATGATTTTTAATAATACATTATCCTATAGCAACCCTCAATATAACCTCTCACTCATGAAGATTGTTTCAGAAGGCCCTGAGAGTTATTTAGATTTGATGTTTTACTATGGACTATAATGACAACAACAAAAAATGTTGAACTTGTTACTGCAACTACCTCTGAAACATTTTAGACTCGATCAATTTAAAGTAACAGCTTTGCAAGCTACAATAACTTAGTCCATGGATGTATCCTATCCCTTCAAGGGGATGGATATTTCTGTGCTAACCAGTAAACCATTGAGACAAATATTTTCAAAACACAAACCATTAACAAAATAGCATCTCTTTATATTCTCGTCTAGAAAAATTAGAACAACGAAAAATAGTATTCAAGAAAAGTTAGAAAGCAAATGAAAGTTAATTTATTGTTATAACCATTTTATAATTTCTACAAAGCATCATATTGGGGCTCCATTCCCTAGAGACACAATCGTCTTCCTCCAATATTTTTATAGTTGAAGCTTGCCTCCAACATTGGGGATGAATGTTACAAATAATATAAGTAGTGAAATGTGTGGACAATTAAAGTTAATCTGAAGACACTTATTTGAATCACCAGGAATGTTACTGGCCCCTTCCCCATAAATTTCCTTAAGTTAACAACATTTAAGTTAGGGGTTAAAGGGGCTTTATTTCAATGATTTTACTGACATAGTATTTAAATTGTAAGAAATTTGTTTGGTATATGTTACAGGAATTTTTTTTTTTTTTTGTTTTTCTACAGGCACAAATACTAACAATAGCTAAAATTTTTGTTATGTTGCTTGTGTGCAGTGAATTAGACAGTGTAACATGTAAGGTATCTATGTTTAGTTTTTCCACAAAGTATTCTTGACTTTTAGCTTATCAAGATCTCAATACTTGTCAGTTTTAGACACATCTTTAATATTCAACCTTCTACTTGCCTTATTGATTCATTTGGATTTTTCTTTTCTCTTCAGTTTCACAAAAGTGTGATAAATATCGACATATCTTAACTTTAACTGTTAACATTACAAAATCTAAGATGAAAACAAAGCTGAATTTTTCCATGAAAAGTTGCTGAATAGTTTAACATATGTAAGACGATTTCTTCAAGAAATAATTTTCTATTTATGTTTGTAAAGTTTAGTTTATGATTTTTAATGAAACATGCATGCTTTTAATAGCAGGAAATTATCTTTAAGTATAGATGAGCTGTGATTCTTCAATTTCTTATATTTCCCATTAAATTTAATTTTTGTAGTGCCCCAAAGATATATGCATTCCTGCATCAGAAGGCATTGCTGGCCATGTTGCTATGAGTGGTAAGTTAACTTGCTATCATCTTATTTGCAGCTTATTTTTGTTATACCGTTGATTAATCATGACAGGAAATTACAGGTGCAGGGTAAGGAAGGCACTACAATCATCAACACAACATGTAATGAGAACATTCAGGCATATGTGTTCAGTTCAACACTCGCTGCATTTGCTCATGTCAGGGCTGAACCATCAAATCCTCCATTTGATTACATTGCATCCAAGGCTAGCATTTGAACCAGCTCCTGTTATGCTAATGTATGTGAAAATGGCCTTAAAAAGAGGAACCCTGAGACAGACTGAGAAAGGGTATTCTCTACACTGGAGAGCTAGTCATAAGTCTGAATGGTCATTAAATGAGGAGTACCTGTATTATAAAGAAAAGGAGTATCTGTATTATAAAGAAAAGGAGTACCTGTATTATAAAGAAAAGGAGTACCTGTATTATAAAGAAAAAGGTGAAACTCCTAGCAACCGATCAGTAGGTTTGCCCATTCGGTTAGCAACCTGCAAGTTCTAGGTGGCACAGGATTCCTCCCTGGGTGTATTTCTCTTCTGTCAGCAAAAACTTTCCTTGTGTATATATCCATTTACTTGACATTGTTTGGCACAGCTTGGCCAAATATGGCCCTTGCACCATAAAAACCAACCAAATCTGACCCCACTTGAGCAGCCAGGACTAAACTAATTTTTAAGAGATGGTTCCCTTCTCCACTGAGTTATTCCATATGAAAGGAGCAGAAATCAGGAAAACCTGTGGCTGTATGGTGATGAATTTTCATGAAATTTGGGACAGGGGCTTAGTTTATGTATAAATAATGATATCCATAATATTTTGGCTCAAAATGAAATATTCTGAAAGTTTCAGACATTTTAAGGACTTGCAACTTTGAAGAGCAGTTGTAAAGTTGCTTAATGTTGCATGTTTGGAGATCTGTTTCTCGTAAACTATTTAATAAAGGCAACCATATTTCATATTTTTGTAATCTATGAAAACTTCTTTTTATCTGTTTAGAAATAGCAGTTTTAAACAACATATTTAAGCTACAAATTAGTAGCAAAAAATGGAAAATTGTCGATTTTGATAAAATTAAAAAGGTTTATGGGCTAAAGGAATTTAAAGGCATTGTTGAAATTCATGCCAGTTACAGTGCTAGGTATGACTTGCATAAAACTTGCAGAAGTTTGGAAGTCAGCTTTTATTTTCTTCATCCACTTAAAGTAAGCATGCAAAATCAAATGGAGGAAAAAGGACGAAAACTATATTTTGAAGGAATATAGTTTAATATGTCAAATATTTGAAAAAAAAAGAATTCAGGATTGTCTTTTGAGTCCTAAAGCAACAGTAACAAAATTGGAACCCACAAAAACAGATATTGCCTGTTGCAAAATTGCAACAGATTTTCGTAGCCAAATGCCTATTTGAATAGGACTAAGATGGATTACCATATTCCAAAACTATTGCACAACTGGCGATATTTATTTTGCCAATCATAACATACCTTTCCCATTCTATGCATATTGCGCATTTCAAATGACAACAGTGAAATGAAAACACTGAAGAACTAAATTATTTTTAACATAAGAAGTAAATTATAAAATCAGAATATCAAATTACTATTACAAAGCTTCAGCTGTGATAAAAAAAAGTCAGATTTATATCTAGTTAAAAATATTCCTGTGGTTAAAATAAGCAAAATACAATAATGAAAACTTCAGAACATAATAGACATCTTGGTTTGTAATGATGAAAAGTTTTGATGTTTTCAGAGCTTTCCTTCAGTTAAATATGCATTTAAAAAATTGAAAAATGGCAATTTTCCATAATTTTACTTTTTAAATGTTTTTTTCTTTACTAAGGAATATAAATACAGTCACTAAATTACACCACACTATTTGTTATAAAAATCTCTTCTCTCTCATTAAGAGTAATTTTTAATATTATCTTTCCATTTCTAGAGATACCAGGGCAATTTGAAATTTATAGCAAATTGGCTAAATTTCTATTTTTGTCGATCTCTCAGATTCAGCAGTGATGATAATTAAATTATATTCTGACTTCTTGTAAGAGACCTTTTTTTGAAGAATGTAACATTATAAAAGTTTTAAATTTGAGTCAATAACTTTTTGAAACATAGGATTGCAAACAGGCCACTTGTGCTAAAAAAATCTAAATTTGTGGTCTTTAAGTTTAAACTATGTCAATAATTAACAAAATATAGATTTCTGAAACTTTGTAATTTGCAGTTGCTCATTACTACATATGACCTATTTAAAAACTGATTTTCATTAAAATCGGTGTTATGTCAGCCACAGCCAATTTGCTCATTTTGCATGGAATGACCCCACTACCAATCTCAATGTACTATTATTCAATATTTTATTTGTTGTATTCATTAAGTTAAGTACATTAAGGTTCATGTAAGTATGAAACTAAAAAATGCTGCAATTCTGCATGTATTTTCCGTGAAAGAATAATTTATATTATTTTAGCAAGTAAACAATATAATATTTTAAATAATTTATCAGATTTTTAAAACAACAAAAAATCTCTTACTGTAGAATAAAAACCTGATGAATCCGAATACACTTGTTTTCAATTTTATGATACTAACATTGTTACATAGAGTTAAAATGCAGTGAATAAAATTTAATGTTTGTAAACTAAGAGCAGAATGTTTATTTTTATACTGAAATATATATTTGTTGAATTTTGTTGGTACTAGAATTTCATTTTTAAAATTATAGGCTTATAAAATTAATTAATGCTTGTTATTCTGAAATAGTTTTATATTCAAAATTACCCAATTGTTTCTGAGCTATGATCTTCTATTTTGTGAATCCCCACTAAAAGAAAATGACTTCTATTCTAAGTATAAGACATACTGTTATGTTTACTAGATTAGTGTTGCGAGTCATAAATCTTTCCTAGAAACCATTGTACTCACAGAATCATTACAGTGGTGTCAAATAAATTAAGTTGCTTTTTTGTCTTTGCAACAAATTGCTTTAGTTTCTGGTGATTTTACTGCACTCATTGTGCATTTATGTAGAAGTCATGACAAAAGTGAACTGGTGCTCTCAAGAACTACCTTTTTGTGTGTTTAGATTGTCACTTTAGATTTCGGCAACTCATGGTGTTCTTACTGTTTCTAGTTTTTCACTGAAAGGATGCTTGGGAATTATTTGCTATATTATAATTTGTCAGAAAAAGTATTACAAGTGTAATTAAGAAACTGTTAGATGATCATAGTAGTATGCTGGAATTTTCAAAATTGATTGTTTTCTGGACAAATTCTATTGTTTGTTTATTTTTTCTTTATGTTTTATTTGAAGGTAAGTTTGAATTTACAATAATTATTCATTTTAGGGGAAATTTTGAATATAACTGATGCATACAAGCATCCGTTATTTTATCGAAAAATTGATGATGCTACTGGATTCAAGACACGGTACATTGTGTTTTTTACTTTGCAGATTTTGTCAAAGTTTTAAAGTATGTGTTTTTGTAAAAACATGTCTCGTAATAAGCAGTCTTTCTACTGTGGCTTACAGATTGCTAGTTAGTGATTTAATTCTAGTTTAAAAATATTTCCTTTGTTGGAAGTTTTAAAAATAATTATGGTACTAATGAGAAAAATAATTATTAGTTATCTAACTAAATTTCTACCTTTTTGTAGTGAAAATGATCAATTATCTGTTCATATTTTTGGTATTTGCTTTTTATGTTAATAGCATCACTTCCATTTGAAACAACTTTCAATGAAAAACCTTTTAGCTGAAGTAAAGTTGAAAATGCTTTTAATCTAATATACCATGCTGATTTATTAGAAAAATTCTAAATAGTGACCTAATTAATCCTTATTATTTTGAGTGTAACTAGTATTAATGTCTAATTTAATTTCTTCAGTGAACATCTATGCTTTTATGTTTTCAGTTGATTATTACATTCAGTAGCTATTTAAGATAATTTTGTTTACATAGATAAATATTTATTCCTTAAAAGTATTATGCATCAGTTCATGAAATTAAACTGAAAAGTGAAATTGCTTAGTTCTCATTTTCCTGTGTTTATTTCAGAAACATATTATGTTTTCCAATTAAGGATGATAATGGTAAGAGTTATATTTTAATAATAATCACATTGGTTTTGGATCTTAATAGTTAGAATAATTGAAAGATGAATTACTTATTTGTTAGGTGTCATAGGTGTTGCTGAATTATGCAATAAAATTAATGGAAATCATTTTACACAATTCGATGAAGAAATTGCAAGCACATTTTCAGTTTACTGTGCCATCTGTATTATGCATGTAAGTTGATATTTCTTACCTTTCCTTTTAAAATTAGATGACGAATTTTACTTTCAGGTATGACTGTTTCAAATTGTTTGAAACATTAAAAGTATTTTACAAATTTTATTAAAATGTTAGTAATAGACAATAATTTTTGGTAGCCATAATTTTATTTCAATATATATTACAATATTAAATGTAATGTAGAACAATGATATCTGATTATATTTTCTTACCAAATTCTGTAAAATATTTATAGTTCCAGAAAATTGTATTGTTCTTTAATGAGAACTTGTTATGAAAAACTTCCGATTTTAAAACACTGACTCATTTCATGTTTTATATATTTAGGTTGCTTATGTTTATTTTGTTATTATGTTATATTTGTATATATATTTTCAATTTGTTATTGGTAAACATTATGATTGTCAATCATTGTGCTTAATTTAAAAAGTATTTTAAAATTGAAAGAATCTTTGTTTGAAGTTAAAGAATCTTTGTGGTTTTTGATTTTCATAAACCTCACTGTAAAAGTGACTAGTTGTTGATTGATCATATTTTTTTGCTGTGAGGAGAAAATGTTATCTAAAATTTGCTAATACGTAATAATTCTTTGATAATGTAATATATCTAATAATATATATCATTTGTAAAGTTCTAATGCTATATTAGAAACTATAAATGAAATGCTAAAATTGAGAGCAAAATAACTAAATTTTCAAATTAATATTATATATATTTTAATATTTCTTTATTTTATAGTCTTTAATGTGGAAGAAAGTTCGTGATGCGCAATCTCGCAGCAGATTATCCAATGGATTAATAATGCAATCCACGGTAATTTTCAAATTTTTATTCACTAACCTTTTATATTATACCTATTGCCTAAAAGTATTATTTTATTATATTTTTATATTAGATTTTCTATTATATATATACAGGACACACCAAAAGTTCATAAAAGCATTAAAAAGGAACAGGTAATGGTAAAGATGAGCAGTTTGTATGAAAGGGATGGAAGAAGGGGTTTTTACTTTTTTTAGGAAACAAGAAAAAGTTTTAGTTAAAAAGTCACTGATAAAGGGCACTGACAACTCCAAAAGAATTAACGGGACAACTGTGCTTTCCAACAATTATAGCAACAATTGTTCAACATGACCTTGAGCACATGGTATGGCACAACTAAGGCAACTCACAACATCCGTGGCAGCTGAGTGCAGCATGTCGGAATGGATGCTACATACCCTACACTAAATGGCATCTTTGAGTTCCACAACATGGAAGGGAATGAATGGTACATAATTAACTTTAAATAACCCCACTGACAGAAATCCACTGGAGTTAAGTCGGCTGACCATGAGGGCTATGCAATCTTTTAGCCTCAACTGTTCACTGTCATCACCAAAGGAATCCTAAAAGAATATCTCTACTATATTAGCAAAGCAGGGTGGTGCGCCATCCTGCATTAAACATACTGAAGACAACACACCTTGTAATACAGGTACCACTTTCTGATGGAAAAGAGTGAGATAACACTTAGCAGTTACTGCACGTTTTCCAACCAGATACTGGGCAAAGCTCCTCAAAGAAATGACTGATTATGAAAGAGGAAGTGAAGCCACATAAAATGGTCACATGGGTGAATACAGTGGCTGCTCTGAGCTGTATCTGCTAGTAATAACTAATGCAATGACTGCAATTTGTATGGATACAGATACAATATCCCATGAAGGATGCGTCAAACTGATGCCTTAGGCATGCCCAATATCTTTCCAGCTTCGTGAGCACTGCTACTCCCCGGATGCTTCCCTATCATCCGTGATGGTTTGTATGGCAGTAATTCACCCCTTCCTCAATGAGGTTCTCACACTTCATGGACGGTCCTCCAAATTGCCTGTTTCTTCGAACCGTTTGACAAGCTTCAGTATCCCTTTTGAGTCGTTTCTCTGCAAAATTTTCTCAATGCAAAGGTTGCTGATTTACCATTCTGGTAAAAAAGCTTCACCTACGACGCTTGATCTTCTAACTATAACATTCTTCCAATTACACAATGCTGCCAAAATCGAATGAGGAATCCACATGCAACCAGGTCTTTTATTGCAAACCTGATTTGCATAGATCTGCTAAATACCTTGCATGTTAGTGCTCTCTATTGGTGACATTTTTAAAGTTTTACAACTTTTTGGCGCACCCTATATATATGGCTATTTGAGTTGTTCATCTATACAATTAGAAATCATGTGTAATTCTATATTGCTGATATGGTTTTTAAAAATTTATACAAATTTTGTAGTTAATAATTTTTCTGTCTTATCCACGTTCTTAAACCATCTTGATGATTTAAAAACAATTTCACTTAAAGCTATGTCCAGCCATTTTAAAACTTCTTTAATGATTAGGGAAAAAATATTCTTTTAGTTCCTAAACATCTGAAATTGATATTTCTCCTAGTAAAGATTTTTGAATTAGTGAGATTGTATTTTAATTAGTGATTAGTATTTTCATGTTATTTAAGTTGGATGTGATTTCAAAATGCTACTTTTCGTTGGTAATTTTCTTTCATAAAAGTTTTTAATGTTTAAAAATACTTCATATTTTAAATATTTACTATACAAAAAAATAGTGATTCAAAGGTTTAACGATACATATACTGTTAAATAAAGTATTACTTTAATGAAAAATATTATGCTTATTTTCGGCATTATGCTGAAACCATGAGCTATTTTCTGTCTGTTTCATGTCAATAAATTTTTTGGTGAATTGGTGTTTTATACTATGCCAAAACACAAAATCTGATTTGTAGCCTAAATCATTACCTGCACTTTGAATGTGCAATCACATTACAGTATATAACTGATTTTTTCCTTTAATATGAGTGCTGGAAACAATGATTTTGTTCATTCGTGGTTTAGGTTTAATGTACTGATATAAATCATCACAGACAATTTGTTTTCAAGTGACACTCAGTCACACAAAGTTTAAATTTAGTTCATAGTAATATAGTAATTTATTATTGCTATTTTCTTTTCCATCCCAGTAATGTTAGTGAAAAACCAAGAGATGCATAATTAAGTTAAAAAATTATTGGTTATTTTGGTCTTCCGGTAATTACATTTTTCATAATAATTTTTGGCAGGAAAAGGGTTTTATTCACTGACCAAATAGCTGAAAATTATGCATAATTTTTTCTCACTTAAGTTGTCAATTAAATTCTTAGTTTTATACTAAAAGGAGTCTACTCAAAGAAGTATTGTTGTATCCAAGACTAAAAGTCTAGTGGTGTAAAATTATGTATTCTTCCTTTCATTTTTTGGCCAAATATGGCCCTTGCACCATAAAACCCCCAAACCAACTAACCTTTCATTTTTTAAAAGTTTACTTTTTCTCTGTCTTAGGTTTCAGAAGAAGAAATACTTCGATTGAGCAGTCAAATGTCAGGAGCCAATTGTATCAAAGAATCCTTTCAATCTTTTGAGTTCATTCCGCGTCTTCTCACAGACTCTGAAGCTGCCCATGTGAGTTAAATTCTTATGCTTTAATAGCTAGTTGAGCTAAAATATTGATACAGCTTTGTATACAGCAAGTGAACCTATTTCAAAACTGTTATTTTTAAACTGCTGTTTTCTTAGCAAATGCATTTTTAACACAATTTACCAAGCAAGTCAAATGACCTGTTTTAAAACTTTGACATAAAATTGTTTAAGTTTTAATGCTTTTCCTCAATTGACTTTATGACTTTTCCTGAAATATTTATCAAATTAATTTAGAAGTATATAATTCTCTTCACTTCTCCCTGCATCTGACATACATATGAAGTATACTTATTTTTACCATGATAAGCCATTTAACCTGTTTAATATTTTATGTGTTGTTACAACATTGCCAAGTGTAAAACCATTCCATATACATTGCTGGTCAAAATAATAAATACACACACCACTGTAAAGAATTCCATGCTTCACATTGCATCCTAATGATAAAAGAACATCTCAGCTTTAATTTTTTTCTTCTGAACTGAATTGAAGGTATTAGTTTGAGATCAAATCAAGATTGAGATTAGAGTCAAAATATATCTTATGATTATTGAATTTTTATTATTTGTTTATAATTATGAAATTATTATTTAAAGGTAATTTTTATTATTTCAAGCACTAATTCCGCTATTACCTGCATCCAAATAAAAATAGGTCATTTAACCGTTTCCGTAAAAATAGGTATTTACAAAAGGTTGGTAAATTTAATGTGAAGTGAAAATTTTTTATAATTTATTGTTTGTGAATTTCTTAGACAACTCTTGGAATGTTTGAAGACTTGGGTTTCACACAATTTTGGAGACTACGCAAGAGTACGCTGATCAGGTATTTCAAGTTTTTGATTCATGCTCTCTTGATAATGGTACTTTTAAAACAATTAGAAATATACAAAAATATAGATTTTACATAGATCTGCTTTTAGGTGTTTGCCTTCCTGCATTAATATATTAAGTGATTGATCTTGTAAAGAAGCACTGTTTTTCACCTGACCACTCATTTCTAGTTTCTAATACCATCTACCAACTTAATTTGGTTGTTAGTCAAGAAAAGAACAAATATTATTTGTATATTTGATTCTTTCCTTTTACCATTTTCTAGAATAAATAAATTAATTTTCTTTTTTGAAACAAACTGCATGGCATCAGTTGGAATTTGATTAGCTCTTTGGTCTCTTTCAGTGAAGTTATATTTTTCTCTGGCCCTGTTTTAGAGACCAGTGAAATTTCAATAGCTTAATAATAACTTGTTTCTTATGTATGTTGAAATAGTAACACCTAATAATCTTTCTATTGTATTCTCTAAAATATTCAGTCAATAGGAATGTGACATGTTTTAATTGTTCTTATTTTATTGCTCTAAGTTGTATTTTGTTTCAAAATCTCTAGGTATGAAATTGTCTGGAAAACTAAAATATAATTATCTTGTATTTTTAGTAGAAAGTTATATGGTATCTTTTAATTGGTACTAAATCATAATTTTTCCTGATAGTTCCTAGTTAAAAGATGAAATGATTTAATTGGAACTGTATATATTTACCTTCTTACTTTGTGTTTTATTACTTCTTATTTTGTTACTTTATTATTTGGTATACTTTATTTCTATTCAATTTTCTTAGATTCATAATAACAGTTAAGCAAGGTTATCGAGATCCTCCTTATCATAACTGGAAGCATGGCTTTTCTGTAGCTCATTTTTCATATTTGTTACTAAAAAATCTAAAGCTTATGGGTAACCAGCTTAGGTAAGTAGTAGACTTTTGTAATTTTGTAACTAGCATTTTAATTGTTGAATATGCTTCTTCCAAACCAATACTTTTTCTGTTAAGTTCCCTTCAAGTTATAATCATTAATATTGTCTCGTCTGTCTGCCACAAAAACTAGTCTACTCCTGTCTGTTGCTGTAGAAATGGATCGTATCCTATTTTTCATTGGGTTTCTTGTAGAAATGCTTTCAAGTTTGTCACATTGACACACTTAATGACAATTTAGAAATATATTTAAGATTTTTACTTGTTATCAAGAAGATCTATACTAGTAAACTGCCTCTTTCTACTGCCAATGTTCTCAGAAAACAAAATAAAATTATGTCGCCCCTAGAGCCACCCTTACTCAAAATTAAGACTAGATGGCAGGACTAACTCTTGTGATAGACAGACAGTATATTAAAATCTTCTAAGTTTACAAGCATGGGATCCAAAGACTTGCTATATTATCCATATGAACTGCTTTTAAATTAGTGACATCTCAGTCATTTTGTTTGTCTCCCCTTATTTTTGTATATTTATTATTTTGTATTACTATTATCTTTGCTGCCTCTTTTCATGGTGTAGCAACTATTTGAGGATGTGGCATGCTTAAAATTTTACTTTTTGTAATAATTAGTTGGAATATATATTTCTCTCATTTTCATACAATGGATTTTCTTTTTGAAAAGTTTTTTAGAAGGCTTGTCTCTTTTTGTTGCTTGTTTGTGCCATGATTTGGATCACCGAGGAACCACAAGTTCTTTTCAAGTTACTTCTGTAAGTTAAAAATATTGTTTATATGTTACCGGCAAAGTTTGAAATGCCGGCATTGTATAGAATACCTAGGCATTTTATAGAATGCCCGGCGTTTTTAGGCAAAGTATGAAATATGAGACTTATACTTTCCCTAGGCATTGTATATAATACCTAGGCATTCTATAGAATGACAAATGCAATTAGGCAAAGTATGAAAAAATGTCAGGCTATTATTTAAAAATGATAAGGCTATTATTTAAAAACCGTTCATTCCTCAAAAATACAAATGTTATTTTGAAAAAATAATGAAAGAGTGCCATTAAAAAACTTTTATTCAAAATACGTAAAAAAATGAAAGTTGTACAATATTTATGCCTTTCTTATTAAAGAAAACAAAATAAAATATGAACCTACTTGTTGCACCAAGAAAGGAAATAATTTTATTTTGAATTGCACTTCATTTTATTTCTTATAAAAAGTAAAACAGGGTCATTAAATGAACTTTACTAAAAATACACACATTAAAAAAGAAAATATAAAAAATGTAATTTTTTCATAAAAAAAATAAAAAATTACCTTGTTGCAACATGGTGCCTTGACACATGATATTCGAAATGAATCGGAGATGTATTTCATACATTGCCAGTTTGTCATTAGGCATTCTATGGAATGCCTAGGAAATGTATGAAATTTTAATTGTTTCATACATTGCCGGCCAGTTTTCGACATTCTATAAAATGCCTAGGTTATTTTATAGAATGCCGGATTTCAAAATTTGCCGGTAACATATATAATACAAAAATATTGTTTATGATAATCAGCTTAAATACATCTTTCATATTATTTTTAATTTGGAATTAATTTTATTTGCCTTTTCAGAAATCTGTGCTTGCTGCTCTATATAGTTCTGAAGGATCGGTTTTAGAAGTGAGTGGAAAATTAAGTGTTTCATACAATTTTTTTGTGCTGTACAATATCAATATTTTTTTCATTCTATAACCTTTAATATTTTCCCAATTGTTTCCTGTGTATTTTAGTGTACTAAATCTGTTGTAATCTATGTTCATTCCTTTTCTTCTAAAGGCATGTTTTTATACTCTTGCCTTTTTCTGAAAAAGACGGTCTTAAATATGAACATTTATTGCTTAAATACAAAGATTGCATACTAAAGTTTAACTGCTAATTTTATCTATAATACTTTTTCTACATAGTTTTGTTAATAAATTTCATTAGTTGTGTATCAAAGTGTCTTTAGAAACTAATGTTTCATAATTAATTGTTATTTGAAAGAATTTTCGTTGCTTATCATTATTTACAATATCAATAAGTAAATTGTAAATTTGTATTTAAAATATTTGCTAAACCTTTATTGTAAATGAATTTATTATATCTTACTGGGTTGTAAGTACATGGATTAAAATGTATAGAAGATAGGGCATTTATATTTTCTTATGATTGTGTCTTTTGAAGTACAATCAAATAATATTTTTTATTTATTGAGTATATCCAGTGCGGACTATTTACAAATGAATATTTCACTACTGTCTCGAAAGCTTAAGGATTGATAATTTAATTTTGAGTTTTGCTCTTTGATACACGTTTTCCCTTCTGATTTTTCTTTCTTTTTCTTTCGCTATAGAGGCATCATTTTGCTCAGACAATGGCTATTTTACATACTGAAGGCTGTAACATTTTTGAAAATCTATCAGAACAAGTAATGAATATTATTCTTAACTTTGAAATAAAAAATGTCCTAATTTATGAATTATCATATTCATAGTAGATTGAATACCTTATGAAGTCAGGAATTGAATATGTAAGGGTAGCTGCTTCAACTCTTAACAATGTTGATCAAATAAAAATATAATATTGTGTTAACTGTTTTGTTACTGTTATTGTTTCAGAAGGTATGAGATCCAAAAGTATGTACTAAAAACCTAATTATTGTTTAATTAACGTTTTAAGGCTTTTTTATAATATATTTTGTTTTTCTATTTAATTATAGAAATTGATGTGAATATTTTTTTAAATGAAAAACTTTGAAATGATATATTTAAGAGAAACAAATTATCTTTAAGGGGCAAAGTGTATATATTCTTTAGAATTGGGTTTCAGAATTCAGGTATTTATAAAACAACTAACTACTTTTAAAATTTGGAGAAAAATGCATTAGACAAAGTTATAAAAGGGCATCCTTTTTTAATATCTGGAAAAAGATCCTTTGGGTTGATGGATATCAAAACTAAGTGAAAGATCAATAAAAGAATCTTTTTCTGATTCATTCAAAATTATATTTCTGTTCCGAATATGTACTTAATATTTGGAGCAGTAAGTTTAGTATTTTGTATTATTTTTATTCAGCTAGGTAAAGATATTTATTTTTAAAGTTACATTTCATTTTATTTAAAACAACTACTTTTCGTTACTTTGCAAAGCTCTTAAAATATATGTCAAGACATTTATTTAGTCAAAAAGTTTAGAACTATATTTCGTGTTTTTTCAATATTGTGATTGAATGATATATATTTTCCTTTAGGAATATAAAAAATGCTTGGATTACATAAGAGACATAATTCTAGCAACAGATTTAGCTCATCATTTCAGAATAATAAAAGACATAAAAAGGGTTTTACACAGTAAGTGTGAAATTACCTTTTTTCAGTATAGGTATTTCTAAATTGATTCTTGTTACTGTTGTCAAGAAAAGTTATGGAATTTTTCAAATTTTAGGTGGCTATGATAACTCAAATTTAGAGCACCACAGCATACTCTTGTGTCTTATTGTGACTTCTTGTGATTTATCAGATCAAACAAAAGACTGGACAAATACTAAAGAAATTGCAGTATGTAAAAGTAATTTATTTATATTTATGGAAGGTGATTAAAGTACTGTACAAAAGCGCACTAATGCAAAATACATTTTAGTTTTTGTCAGATCTCTAGCACATATTTAATATTGGAAATTTTTACTTATAAATTAATTGTTTTTATGGCTTCAAGATGTAAGTTCAATAATTTAGTTTTCTAACTTAATCTAAGTAATATGCTAATTCTATTACTAAATAAAAAATTAAATCTTTCCTTTAAATATGCATACTGATTAGAATTGGGTGTCACCTTGAATTCTTGTGGGTGTTAGCATTTCTAGCCATTTACAAGATCTTTCTGTCGTGTACAGATACATGGAAGGAATTAAATTAATTTATTCATTAAAAGTTATATTTTGAGATTGTTATATACAGTCAAACCTCATTAAGACGAACTGATGAACTCGCATAGTACAAATTACTGATAATAATACAAACTAAATTCCAATCCTCATCAAAATGTATATTCAAATAATGTTAACTCATTCTTTTAAGAAGAATTCAGATTGCACTAATCGGTCGTTAAGATGAACACATTTTCGAAAGTTAAGGGCAAACAGATTCTTTTCAATCGTATTATCGGAATCATTAAGCAACTCCGAAATTGTAGATTTATTTGTGAAAGAGAGTGAAGAAGGAATCAATGAAGATTCTGAAGATGGAGGAATATGTGTGCCTTCTTTAAAAGAAGCTACTGCTGGCTTAGAAATTCTTCACTGCTTTTTGTCAGGCAGTGAAAATTCATCTGCTCATTTAAATAGCATTGACCACATCAAAGATTTTAAAAGATGTCACTAAAACAAAACACAAAAATCGACAATAGAATTATTTCAAAACAAAAATTGCATAATCAGGAAATACCTTGTAATCAAGAATTATATATATATAATCAAGAGTCATCTGTATAATCTTTGATGAAGAATACCATTTATCTGTGCACCAAAAATTGCACAGTAAGTAATGTAAATACTTTATTGTGGAAATAATACTTTTTTATAAATTCGGATGGCACAAACTACTGTTAATACAAATTTTTTTATGGTCCTGTGAAATTCGTCTTAATGAGGTTTGGCTGTATATATAATTTTGAACACACAGGACCTTCTCTTTTTGTGAATTGTGCTAGCAATAAAAGGATTCAAATATCTGAATAGTTTTCTGAACTTTGTATATGAACTAAGAAATATAAATTAGTAGAAGTCCTGTATTTTGGACTCTACTCTGATTATATACATCATGCTTAAAGATATGACATGAATAAGTTTTAAATATACCCTTTTATTAAAGAAATTAGTTTTGCAGTCATGTGTTGAACATTAGAATGATGCGTCCACTCCCTGTTACAACTAGCAACTATAGAGGCATAGGGGATTTAGGCTGGCAACTGTGCTCCAGCCTTAGCCATTTGGAACAGTAGCCATTGGCATTCAGAGAAATTACTGAAAACGAAACTAAGTGAAATTTTTTTAAGCCAAAAAGTTTCATGACCTTATATGTTTGGAAACCACTAATAAGATTTATCTAAATTGTGTTTATATTTTTATGTTTCAGAAATTGATTTATCGAGAATTCTTTTCACAAGGGGATTTAGAAAAGGCTATGGGTGTAATGCCAAGTGAAATGATGGATCGAGAAAAAGCTAGAATACCAAGATTACAAATTAATTTTCTTGAGCAGGTTGTTTTGCCTGTTTATCAGTAAGTTGAAAATTAATTAAAAATTCATTGTTTGAAGATTTCCTTGTCATATCAGACATCCTTTCTTTATTTTAAAATACTAAAATCTTAGAAATTATTTTATATACAAATTTCCATAATTTAAAACTCAACTCATTTTAAGTTATGTGGAATACTAAAAAGGAAAATCTTTCTTAAATGAAACACTGGGAAAGAGTCTTTCAAGTATCTAAACTGGAAATAACGTAATGTTTTGAAGATTGAATAAGGTAATTTTATTTTGTAAGGTATAACTTTGCTTTCTATTATCAAATACACCATAGCATGTGAAGGATTATTTTTCTTCAATTCTTCACGAGATATTTCTGATATTTAAATTTAAAAATAACGTTATGTGGGGGGGGCAAAATCAATTTTACTTACATATTTCAATCCTCATTTAACTATCTTGTTATTACACCAAAATATTTTAATTTACAAAATAAATATAATGTCACTTCAAATTTATAAAATGTATCTTAAAGATGGAAACCATAGAATATATATTTAGTCAAATGGTCAGTTGATATTACATCTCGTTCAGATGTGAAATTATTTGAATGAAACTACGAAATATGGCTATGTGCGATTTTTGGCCCATTTAAATTTTTATTTTGATCTAGATTTAGTATAAATTTTTTAGAACATTTTCAAACGTTGAATCAACACTTTTAGTTCAGACTTATTTTTACTTCTATACTACTTTACTACTATATTTTTCATTACATTTCCCCCTGATTTTAACTTATCATTTTGTGAATGTATAATTGTGATAGTCACATACAACATTCTGATTAATTTAATCTTACAAAAATTCCTTAATTAAAATTACATCAGTGAGAAAATCAACACAAATATGCACATGAAAATAGTTTTCATGTGCACATTTGTGATGCATATAATCAATCATATTTTTTTCACAATTTTTAAGGAATGCAGCTCAGATTGTTCGATTACCCATATCCAAGTCGTGCACATGTTAGGTAATTTGGAATAAAAATAATTTTGTAAATTAAAAATGAAATTATTTTTTAATAAAATGAATTATATAAAGATGAGAGAGAAAGAAAATTAAGATTTAATAAAAACATCAAAAAAGACAGCTAAAATGTTGAAAATGACACGATATTTCATGAAAAATATCCTTGAACATGTGCATTGTTGACTAAATACTAATTTACTGACTAATTTATATGTAAGTGTGTGTATAGTAAAAATAAAATTCAAAAAATATAAAACATGTGAGACAGTGAATTTAATGAATTATATATAAGGAATAAAAAAATTAAGAAAATACTTTGGCATATTCATTATGCATACACAACCACTTTCTTTTACTATAAAGTATGTAGTTATTCACATAATGATTATGAGACTAATAAATATGTAATAGAATATGATTGACTATTTCTTTACAAAATATGCAGTGTCTGATTTCCAAATCATTAGTGAGAGTATGAGATCCTGGCAGTAGTCCCCTGTTATCCGAACCTTTATTAAATTAAAATGTTCTGATCCAATGCTTTTTCGAATAATTGGGATTCAACTAGTATATGTTTTTATCCTATTAGCTTTAATTTTGTTTGGAAACAAAGTATCCTTCAAATCGTTTAGTTTCCTAAATTTTTAGAGAAACAACAAAATCCATTTTAAGTTTACCTAAAAATAATGAATGTTCAGTTCAAGTAGCAGTTCCTACTTTTCCTTATTTGGGTGGGGCCACTGTAGCTCAGTGAGTTTGTCCACTACACTAGCATCCTGTGAGTTGTAGGTTCCCCAAGTTCGATTCCTCTCTGGATGAACTTCTCTTCTGTGTCAGTAAAACTTTTCTTGTTTGTACGTCCATTACTTGACATGGTTTGTCTTGTGTTTGGTGCAGTTTGCCCAAATATGGTTTGTCCCAAAAAAATCTAACCAACTTTATGTGGGGTCGACATTTTATGATGCTTTGTCAATATTAACTGTTTTTATGCATAAAACAATTTTAAAGTCTAATTATTTCAAAGATTAATTTATTTTTCTTATAGATTACTTTCAGGATTTTTTCCTCACTTACATAAGCTAGTACAAGCTATCACTCAACATGCAAAACAATGGGAAAAAGTAGAGGAAGTTTTTGCAGTTAACCTGTCAAGCAGTAATGTGTCTCCACTTGATTTCTTAGATGATAGTCGAGTGGATGCTGCTGCACTTTCTGTGTAATCAAGTTGATGTATGGTCTCCCACCACTGTATTTATTTGTTTAGAAATCTTGATATTGTTAGAGTAACGTTAACAGAAGTAGTCTAAAGCAGTTTATTGATTAATATATTCATGCTTAATAGACATTCATGCATAAATTAGTTTGATCTTCATGTTTTGCGACTTCAGTTGGTCAGAGTTCAGTTGTTGTCAGATATATTTTTAATATAAATAAAATATATCTGGCAACAACTATTCACACATCACAAAGAATTAAATTACCAGAGTTAACATTTCTGTCATCAATTCTGTTAACAGTGATGGTATTTCTAATGCATATCATACTAGATGACATATGGGTACTATTTAAGAAGACTTGAATTAGTTAATGTACTACTAGTATGGATAAAGCCTTGTTAACATAAATCACTCAAAACACGTCAGATAGCAAAACAAATAGAGATTTGACTTGGCCCTTGAAATTTTCATGTGAAGACACTATCTGATATTTTCATTGGAATAATAAATGTTTTTCCAGATAATTCACGTTAAATTAAGTACTTTTTAATAAATATATATAGCTGCAATGAATCATTTTAGACGCAATTAAGTAATGCTTTAGAAAGCTGAACCTTGATGAGCTTCAGGCTTCAATTCGGTAATTATTAAACTTTTATTTTTCTACTAATTTCAACTCATATAATTGATATAAACGTTTTGGTTTTCCTTCATAAAAAATTCTTTTCAGTTTAATTAAATTAAAAGTAGCATAAAAAGAATAAATAAATTTAGCTAATTTTTTAGTTGGTTATATTTAATATTAAGTTGTATTATGTTTTTAGAGTAGATTTGTGATCATGAGTCATTAAGTATATGTAAAGAGAAGGGTGTTATTTCCTTGATTGATTCAGCGATCATGAGTATGATTATTTTTCTTTAGAAGATGAATAGTTGATAATTTTCCCTCTTAAAAACATTTTTATATTTTATGAATTTACAAAAATTTGCTTATTTTCTGGATTCACCTGTAATGGAAATCTTACAAAATTTTCATTTCACCAATGAAGTATAAAACCCTAGAATTGTATTTAGCAATGTGTAATTCTTATTTCTCAGCATGTCTATGAATGACATTTGTTTCATCATTAATGTCTATTTCTTGTTGTATTTTATTTGCCATTGATAAATCTATTTATATTTTCTATCATATGAGAGAAAGGAACAGTTTTATCGAATTTTCAAAAATTAGCCTATCAGTGTATTTTCTGGATTTGCCTGTAATGCAACTTTTACAAAATATAAATTTTACCAATAAGGTGAACAGCCCTAAATTTGTATTTAGCATATTGTAATTCTTATTTCTCAGCATAATAGGGATGAATGACATTTCAGTTTCATCAGTAAAGTTTATTTCATTATATTTCAAGATATTGATAAATCCATTTATGTTTTCTATCATGAAAGAAAAGAACTATTTAAGCTAGATGTATTATTCAAGTTTCTATACATTTAAAGAACATACCAATTTTGTATTGCTAAATATTTTCATTTTAAACGTTTATTTCTCTGTAGTGTTTTAAAAGTGCCAAATGTGTGTTGTATGATATAAAAATTTAAATTGAAACTTTAAAAAATTTTTATTGATGCCTTTGTTGATATAATTGATTCTTAACTTAATATTTATAGCACATAAGCAGCTGTATTTATTAAGAACAAAAAATAGCTATGTGTATGATAGTAAGATTTTATTACTTTTTTTAAAATTTTACGTGTTGATCCAAAGTTGAACAAAGAATTCCTCTTTCTGATTATTGGCAGTACTTTAAAAAATAAATCACTCACTTTCAATTAAAATATATCACACAAAAGGATCACTTTTTATATCCAAAAAATTTATGAATGTATGTGCCATTGAAACCTGTTAACATACTACATATTTTAAACATTATTTATTTTAATTACTGGGAGAAACATTGTTATTGTTAAGGAATGCTTACTTTGATTCAAGTTTCTTGACTAATTTTGATGCTTTTTTCTTAAAACTAGAAAAACTTTAAACTGCTATCTTTTGTTTCAAAGTAAATTTCCTATTATATATCATGATTTGCATGCTTCAAATTTTGCAAGCAGAAAAGATCCCTTGCTATAAATCTGAATAAAAACAAAAGGTCTTTGTCGCAAGATTGTGATTAGTCAAACATTTCAAAGAAAATTATTTTTCTAGTACTATAATGCTATGTAAATGCCATATATTTGAAATATTTGTAAAATGGGAAGCCTCAGAAATAATTAATAGTTTATCCTTATATTTAGGAAATTTACATTTTGTAATTCTTTTTTTATGTCAATTAAATGAAAATAGTTTAAATAAAAGTGTCTAATTATGACATGCCTATTATATAAGAAACATATATAACATAATATTATAAGTGTATATAAGAAACATACTTTTGGTTCTGTTATGTTAAAGATCAAAATTATAACACTTTCAATTTCAAAATTTTCAAATTCTGTTTATCTTGCTATTCCTTATTGATGTTTAAACTTTAACAGCAAGTGTTTACTTAAGATTTTTTGTGCATTTTTATCATACATACAATTATTACTTTTCATTTTTAAAAATGCATAATTTGTACATTTAAGGATCTAGTATAATCTATAGTAAATGTATATTTACTTTTTAAGAAAAGCATTTTTATTTTTTCTAAATGATTTGAAAGCCTATTATGTGTTGTAAAAAGCTTACAAAAAGGTATTGTTTCAAATATATTTTATTCAATCTCCTATATGATGAAATTTTATTTTCTCCATAAGTTTAAGGGGGCTTTTGTGTTTCTGAAAGTGATTTTACTCAGGAATTTACTAGTCTGCTTTAATGTTTTGCTAAAACTATTGATTTTTTAAAATTTTCTCTCTGAAATAAGTAATGCTGGCAGCAAAAGCTTTCTTGCTTGAATTTTGCATAACTTGTCAATATGCTGTTTTAAACATTCTATAATTTGATTTCTTTATTTCTCTTTCTCTAATTAATCAACTTTAAGTATTACAAAAAAGTTTATATCTAAATTTGTCATTTTCACAACATTTAAATATCATTAACATAACCTGTAAAGTTTAAAATCAAAACCTTATATGTAGAACATTGGACCTTTATTTGGGAACTTTTAACATGTTTTTAAAGCATCAAATATGAAAGCATAAGTGTTCGATATTTTTAGAATGCATAGCATGTTATTAATAAAAACCATTCATAAATATTTGTTACACTTATATTTTTAATATTTAATCTTTGTAGAATATTTATCAGATTCATAGGTTTTGATAAGTAATTTGCAATGTTGCATTTTCTATTTTATTCAATCTACTTTTCTGTATTCATATAATAATTTAAACCTGTTTTTCTTTTTGCTAATTTATTTGATCTCATTTCTGTTCACATACAAAGCAACATCTGAGGTATCGAGTTTATGTTTTGATTCAAATTTAATAAACCTTTTATCTCAGCTGTACAAAAGCAATAATTTAAGACTCTTGTTTTCTATGTTGTTTTGTACTTTCTATTAATAGTCTTTAAACTTTTTATTAAATGTTTTGTAGTACATATTTGATCTCAATTATGAATTTTATGTTGTGACCTTTTCAGCACATTTCATTTTGTTGTATGGAACACATTAAGCAATTCAAATATTTATTAACATATACATTGAATGTTTGAACAAATATTTTTAGCACTTGTTATTGTTTTCAAATTTTAAAAATATCTTGTGTCCCCTTTCTATTTATATGTTCATGAACTTTTACCTCTGTTAAACTAAATTTCATATTTCTGTCTTGAAGGAATTGTTAAAAGACAATAAATTTATATTGTTTTTTACTATTAGAATGTTTACTTTTTGTTGTATATTTTTAATTATATAATTGATATTTTAATTATATAATTGAATAAATATATAATTGAGATTTAATTTTCTGTGCTTATTTTTAAGAAGACTCAGAAAACTTTCCTTGTGTGTGTGTGTCCATTACTTGATACTGCCATGTGTCTGGAACAGCATGGTTAAATGTGATTCTTACTCCACAACCCCCTGGCGAGGTTTCAGGTAATACTGTAAAGTAATGTTTACGGACCATACTCAAGGAGTGGACTGATGAAACTACTTCCAAAGTGTTTTTGTGTATTCCCCAAAAATAAACTCAAGTTAGTTTTCATTGTAAACAGAAATTTCACTAAGCACAGGTGAAAAACAGAAATATCTGAAAGCAGTTGAAAAAAAAATTGTAAATGATGAGCTCCATTAGCATTTTGACAATTTGATAGAGAAAAATAAAACATACAGTGTAAAATTCTTTTCAGACTGCACTTTACACATATTGTGTATATTGTCACTGAATGCGAGAACTAGGTTACTCAATTGTTTGGTTTTTGAGATAAAGGCAAAAGCAATTTCCACGCCAATGGCTTGTTTCATGTATATGTACATTTTTTATAAGCTGATAGATCCTAAGTGCTCAAAAAAGTTCGTAGTTCTTGCATTAAATTCTGTTTAATCTCAGCTGTACTAATTTAAGTATAATTCAAAATACTTATTTTTCGAGTTACCTAGTTGTATTCATGGGATGATATACAATTCTTTTATTAATGAAATATCACAAATTTGTTCAAGAAATTTCACACCAGTATTTATATTTGGTATTTTTATAATTTATTCTCATCAGAATACATAAAAAATTACGTCCTTTTCCAAGTACTTTTTTACATGTGTACATCAAAGTTTTCATACAAACCTAAGTTTGGAAGCATATAATATCAGATTTGACATTCGACTAGCTCTACTGTACTGTTGAAAATTAAACATGATTGTACATAAAATAAACTTGAAAAATTAGACTAGAGATGACTGGATTGAAAATAAAATTTTCTAAGAATCGCATGTCACATTTACTCTGCCTCAAATCTGACCATTTAAATCTATTTGAGCATAATTCATTTTAAACATATGATAAATATAAATTGCAGAATGCACAATGTTATAAAGGGAAGAAGGAATAGGAACTTATGTTTTTTTCCTTTAGCAGCTATAAAATAATATTTACAAATAAAAAATGCACACAAGGTAAAAATTAAACAAATGGAATGTATTCTATTTATAATGTATGATAGCACACCTTCTCTTGAAAATTGACAACTTTTGCATAAGAGCCAAAAGATTAAAAATCTGAGTATCAAATTACTTTTCAATTTGAAATGCAGAATTCGTTCATGTTTATTATAAATTAGCACAAATATAACTTTTCAAGTGAATAAAACCATTTAATTGGGAACTGAAGCATGCATATTCGAAACTTGCAATACCAATTTCCGGTCTCATAAGAGGACTACAAATTCGATGATTTGACAACAGACGTATCTTGTCAAATGCAACAATACAGTACCGAACATGAAAAAAGCATTTCTCCCATATTCGATAGTTTGACATGGTATCGACGATACGCTGCTTTGATTTCCATGGTTTGCTCAAATCAGTAGCGTAGCCAGAATTTATTTCAGGGGGACCCAAAATTAAAAATGTATTTTTTTATGCAAAGTTAGATCTTAGAAGTATTATAGTTTTTAATTCCTAGACAGATTTTTAAAAATATTGTAAGTGCTTGAAAAATGAAATCTCTTACACAAATGAGTATAATGCTTCTCCCCTAAATTTATAAAACAATTCACTTTAAATATCACCAAGCAAGTATTAAAATTGTGTTTCTAGAAAGTCCTTTTTATATAATTTTGGGGATTCGATATGATATTTAGACATGTGAGAATATGAAAAGATGGTTTGGGGGTCAGTAAAGAAAAATTGACACAATGAATTGATATTGGTTATTTTGAGAATAAATAATTTCATGCATTTAAAGTATATTTAAAGAGATTTTAACAATCACACAGAAACCAGCTAAGTGCTGGTTTCTGATCTGAGCCAAAGCTCACTTTATCTGCCAGTGATTTTAATAAAATAAAATAGCTTGTTATTGAAAAATAAAAAATTTTAATTTTTAGCTGACCGCTTGTCGAAAAGGTGCAATTTATGTATATTTCAGCAAGTAATTTAATTTCAATTATGTTTGCAAATATGTAGGAAAAATACAATTAAAGTTTTAAGAGCTAAATTGTTTTCCTTTCCCCTTACACGGTTAGTAGTTTGAAGGGTTAATTTAAGCATCAAATTCAAGAGGCCATGGCCAACAAGTTCCATATTTATGGCTTCACACTGAAGGAAAAATAAACGCGGAAATCGCGTTTACACTTCTGTAAAGAATGAAAGAACAATCTCGCCGTCGTGTATGGCTATGGAGGATCTCGCACATAAACCGAAGTACGTTTAATTGATTCTAAGAGAAAAATAGCCTCACGTAAGATATGGCAGCTTCGAATTTTTTAACAGATCTGAAAAGTAATGTACTGTACTGGGATTTCAGAGTTAACAATTTTATGGCTGGATTTCGCGGTGAAAATTAGATAAAATATATAAGTAATGGTAGGATAATGTACATATTTCCCCCAATTTTTAAATAGCTCGTTGTGTTGCTCCAGTGCGACATTAAACTACCTACCTACCTCCAATTTTTATGTATTTTATTTTTACATTTTAATAGACCTTGACAGTTGTGCATCGACAGTTAGTCTCGAATGTTAAAAAATCTAGGAATTCTATTCGGAATGATTTTTAGAAATAATATTTAACGTGAATTATCAAATCTGGTGTTTGTGTAGTGACTGAATTTTTTGGGGGATATTTTATATTCGTGTTATATGAATATCCAGTTAAGCATTCTATTGATGCCACGCGCTTGATTCAAGACTTCGAAACAAAACCATTTTTGATATAGCTCAAAGAATACGTAAATTCACAGCGATAGCGTTCTATTGGAAGACAAAGCTAGTCAATCAGATGGCGAATTTCTTCTGTGTACAATTTCGCAACCTCCTGTTTGTGGACTTATTTCTAAATGAATGTAATAACCACCAAGTAGTGTTTATTTTATATGAAGTGTTATAAATCGTACTCAAGCCCTTGACTCCTAAGATTGAATCAACACTTAAAACATAGAGCTAATAAAATTTCGCTATAAAATAAATCTGAAAATACATAATTACCATTTTACGATCACATTCAACCCGTTTGCAGTTCTTAAAAATCGTATTTTTCTAACGACTGATCACAAATTCGGTTTTTACGGCGAACACATCAAATGGAAAAAGCGTTTGAAAATGCAATTAAGAAATCGAAAGTATAAAGAATCAAAAAATAACAAATACAAGATTTACATATTCTATAATCAACTTTTTGGGCTATTCAGGGACTATGATCGACCGTTTGAACGGGATCGATACTTCAGGGCCATTTCATTCTTGAAGCGAATGAACTGCTTTCGATTGATAATGTTCTGTCTTTCCCTCCAGGTTCCTCTACCCCTCTTGTTCTGGACACCCCTGTGTACTGAAAATGCCGGATTCAGGACCCAGAGTTCAAATCCAGCCAGATGCATTTCGAAGACCTGGAAAAAAGAAAACTCAAATCAGAATCCTTTAATTAGATAGTTGAAAAAAGTACTTACTAGAGTAAAATTATGCAAATTTTAAAAAGCCTTGTTCCCAAGTGATTCTTAAACTGCTGTACAAAAGTGAAAACTCAATATATTTGTACGTGTTTCATAAACCAGTAATCGGGAGTGCGGAACAGTATTGTGGTACTGACATCGCTAGAATAAATGTAAGCTACTTGCGTGTGTTTGTGAATATTTACTTTTTTATTTCTAATGCCCAAGGGGCTAACTGACGGCTATTTGTGAAGTGGGTAAGCCGCCGTTACCTAACAGGAATTATCACCAACATCCATGCGCTTACAAACCTAGTTTCAAACCCGAAAACTACTATAGCCCGGTTCCCTCAAGAAGTGAATCGAATTAAGTATTTGGTAGGCGCTATTTAAATAAGGTGATAAGTGTTGGAACGCAAATGAAAGCTCGTGCACAGCTGGCGTCTTGAGCGCGGATTCTGGTTCTAAGTTTATCGTTTGGTGACGTAAGCTCAAGTGTGACTGCATTTGACCGTGGTTCAAAATTACGTGGTGGTGTCCTAAGATCTTTCCCTTCGGGTTTGATCCCGGACCGTCACCAATAGCTCATTGTGTTGCTCCAGTGCCACGTTAATTAAGATACCTACCTACGTTCGGTACCGTATGCTATAACAGTAATAATAAGATCATTTGAAAAAAAATCAACCATTCATGCTTTTGCATATGGCAGCACTCTTCATTACAACCTTTCACATCTATTCAAAAATCGGAGTCGCGGTAGCCCGGTTGGAAGAGTAACGGATTAGCAACCGGAGGATTGCGAGTTCGAATCCAACCAAAGACCATCGTGTACAAAGGGGGCTGGTGTGGAAGTTTGGAGAGTGGGGTGCCAGCTCAGATATGACCTCGTCATCTGACCGTGGTTCAAAATTACGTGGTATTGTCCTCAGATCTTTTCCCTTCGGGTATGATCCCGGACCGTCGCCAATAGCCCGTTGTGTTGCTCCAGTGCGACGTTAATTAAATACCTCAAAAATCGACTGATCCAAGGTCGACCGCCTTCTCGTAGGAGCCGCACTATAGGTGACAGATCAGCGGCTGCTTGTAAATACTTCACAAATTTGATTATGTGGGTGTGAATATTTCATGAACTATGGGCAGAATGGTATGAAAATTGTTTTGATTGTGTAATGGCATTACAAGTACAATTGCACATAACTTTTTCAAATTTAAACACTAACCGTTGTTTTAAAAATAAACTGAAGAAACGTAAATGATTTCAGATTATAAGTGATGTAGGCATACAAACTTGTATGTTTCTTATACACTGCTTTCCAAAAGTTAAGTACGCGATGTAAACATTCTGAGCTTTGTAATGCATGCTTCAATTTCATTGAGTAAAACCCAATAGCTGTAGAAGGGAATATGGAAATATATAATGGGTCAAATCAGAACTTACAATCCAGAAATAAGCAAATTAGCCATTTGTTGGAGACGACTCTTTTCTGAAATCTTTCAGTAGATGAGTTTAAATGTTGATTGAAAACTGGTTTAAAGACCAGTTTGGTTATTTGTGGATTAGATAAGGTCAACTAATGACTCAAACAAGACGACTGGATGATTCTTAACGCTGACGTGATAATAGCAATGCAGCTGCTCAAGAAATTGAAATATACGATCCGACCCTTCCTCGAAATGAGAACAGACCGTGAAGAACCCTTTTGGGCAGCTGAAAACCCCGCTATTTACATTTTTTTATTTTAATTTCTTAAATGTGTTGCTGTAATCAACAAGACACTAATGATTGGACTCAATTGCTTTCACTCAATTTCCAATTACTTAATTATCGAGGCAAAACCAAAGCAACTTCCAAAATTTTTTTGAATGTACGAAATGTGTAGTACGTATATAAATCATTAAAAATATACCTAAATATATTTTGTTTACTATAATTCTCTTTAGTCATGAATCTATAGACAAATTGCCTATCTTCATGTCAAATTTTGATTCAATGTATAACTTTTTCAGTTATGTCAAATTTATTGTCGCGCGCTTAACTTTCAGAAAGCAGTGTAGTAGGCTGGCTCAAGAAGCCTGGGTAAATTTTCGAATTCAAACACTAACTTTTTAAAATTTAAAGTGGTTGTTTTTCGAATTTGAACACTAACAAACCATTGTTTCCATTTTAAAATAAACCGAGGAACCGACAATAGTTTTAGATTATACAGGTTCTTGCAGGCAAACGTCTCGTGTGTTTGTTATACTCATCAGGGCTGGCCTGAGAACTCTGGCAAGTCCCACTCCGTAAAGAATAGCTCGAGTCTCAGGGATTATCTTGGTAAAGATTCAGTACATTCCACGTATGGCTATATTCAGAGACGTTGTTAACTTCTATGTACTACATATCTTCACTTATGAGAAAATAATCTATTCTAGTGGTTTTCAAATTTTTCAGTCCCAAGGATACTTGATATAAAATTAAGCAGGGCATATGTAACCTAAACATTATCTTAGACGTAATGAACCTAATTTTTTACATTAATACAGGGTGTAAAATATTTAGAAATAAGTTAATCATATAAAATGTTAAAACTTTACGTTAAGGAGTAGTGATGACAATTTAAAGTTTTGGAAAAGAAAAATTAGAGTTCTGAAATAAAATAACTAAATATTAAACACTCTTATTTAGCAATTTAAATGTATTAAAATTAAAAAGTTCTCAAATGGCAAAATAATAAGAAATATATATATATACAATCTGAACAATAAAGCTGTTTCTTACAGTCAGCTCAGCAATGATTTAAAATTTCAATATTAAGAGTTCATTTTCAACTTCTAGTCTATTTCGTAACTTAGATTTCAAATGCATGAGCTGGAAGAATGCAGTTTCACACAAGTAAACTGGGAAATAATTAAACACTTCAAAGCTTTTCTTGCCAGTTCAGGATATTCTGTCGTAGGAAATCAAGAATCAGTTGTGCTTATAAAAACTAATAATTTTAATGAGGTAGATATTTTAATTAACGTCGCACTGGAGCAATACAACGAGTTATTGGCGACGTTCCGGGACCAAACCCAAAGGGAAAGATCAGAGGACAACACCACTTAATTTTGAACCACGATCAAATGACGAGGTCACAACTGAGCTGGCACCCCACTCTCCGAATTTCCACAACAAACCAACGTGAATAATTTTGATGAACTTCAGCTGAAAAAGGATTTGCCGAAGAACAAAAAAAGGTTGATTAATAGCGTCATCAAGTAGATTCGACTGCAACATCGCCATAAGTAAAAAATGATTTTCTAATTTTACATGTAGAAAGACTAAATGCATACTGCAAAATTGCCACAACTATAGACTCAAGTAGAGGGCAGTTCTGCAGCTTCAGAAGCATGTGTCGTCTTTCTATAAAAAATAGAAATCCAGATTTTTTTTAGGTATTGCTGCCGGTGTGCGATATCAAGATCAGTCACTAGGAAATGTTCTCTTAGCTGCAACCGCAGTAGCTTGTTTTTACAACATATAATAGCCATTTTTAATAGCCTTTTTTTAGAATTGGGAAACGATATATTCTTTTTTCATCTATTCGATTGGCCTGTGAAGATGTGCTTATAGATCATGTAAACCAAGGATAAATCTTTTCCAACTGATGCGCCATTTGAGGTTTAACTTTTCCGTTTTCAAGTATCTGTTCTACTTCTTGTTTGTATGTTTTTAATTAACGTTTCGTCATTACTTTTTAATAAACCATAAAAGATTAATTTTCTCACCAGAACTCGGTCATTTGCAAGACCACAATACATTCATACTGTAAAACTGTTTGACGTAGAGCTACATCCTATGGTACGGTATGGATTATAGCGGTGGACACGACATAATCGTGTGACCGATTTCAACTCACAATAACTCCAGGTTTATTGTAGGTATGACAACGGTGCTAGTTAATACATAGAATATATTTCGTGAAAATTATAAATGGTGGGACCGGTGGATCAATGGCAGTTCGTAGCAACACGACGAAGTGGATGGTCATCTTTGCACTCTGTTCCTTTGTGTTATGTTCTAGAAGGTTGTTCCGATCTTATTTTAAGAGTTTACATTTTTGCATTAATAAAGGACAATTCTCTAAACAATATTTTTCTGAAGTAGATTATTGTATTAGTGAAAACTAGAATAATACTAGACAAAACTGACTAAAATATCCAAGTAAAACCTAGACTGAGTCTTAAAATGATTCGACCAGTAAACCATTTATACCTATTTTCGTTTCCTATCTTATTTCCAATTAAATAAAAATACTTGAAGCTTCTCTCTTTTTAGGAAAGTTTTGAACTTTGGTCATAATAATGAACTTTCCATGATGCTCAATTGTTAGGATGAGTCCTGTTAATTCATCCTAAGCAAGAAACAACATTTCTTAGTGAAGTGTAAACAAGTAATGGAAGTAAGGGGAAACGATATTTCTCCCAATGTAAAATATAGATGATGAGAAACAAGAATTCTAATTTCTTTTCTATTTTTAAGATATTTGCACTAAATAATTTTTTGTTAGATGCATTTTCCCCTATTAATTGCAGGTACACTTCAATATCATTGAGGTGGATAGAATAGATTTTATGAAGAAATAATTCTTCATAAAACCATGCAAAGTAATTTTATGAAAATTGATCAGATGTACCACCTAATTGCAATAGTGAAGACAATGTGTTATTAAAATCTAGTGATATATCTATTTTATCCCACACAAGTATAGGTTATACATCAGAACGTAATGACAGATAGAAAAACAGAAAAGTTAGTTTTAATTATATGAATAGCACTATTATGATTAAGGAACTAGAATGTTTTAGATAATATTTACAGGAATGAAGTGTAAGCGTTCGCTTTCGATTGTTATAATATATAGTAATTAAAATAGCTGTTCTGAATAATACCGTCGGTTTATAAGTGAAACACATAAAGTCAAGACAGTTATGAGAAAACGAGAGGGAAAAAATTATCACTATGCTGTATTCACTAAATGTTTCTCAAGAAGAAATGCAAGGAAAAATGACTTTGTGGACTTAATCAGTCTAAAGATCATCACATTCTGATCTAGAAAAGCTAACAAAACTCAACTCGAAAAGTTTGACAGCGTATTTCACTTGTAAACGGACGACATATGAAAACTTTGACTAGAATTTTTACATTGTGTTCCATTGTTCAGTCACATGAGTGTGACGTTTTGAAGGCCACATGAGGCTTTTTTGTAAAACTTATAGTGGATGGCACTAGTGTTTTTAGGGGTAGAACATACTTCCTGTACGTATTCCGTATTAGGTAACAGGAAGTAAAATCCTTGTCTTCCGGTGGTTTGTTTGCAATGAAAATCTCTCATAGGCAGCTAAAGATAAAGCCGAGTTGAAAAATTTTACATTCTGATTCAGAACGTTGAAAGACAACTTTTCCTCACTGAGGCATTTTGGTTGCACCAAGCAATGTTTTTCCCCGTCAAGTAAATGGATATATACACCAGAAAAGGTTTACTGACACAGGAAAGAAATATATCCAGGGTAGCTACAAGAATCGAACCTATGCTGCCTGCAGCTCGTAGGATGCTGGCGCAGAAGGTAAACTCGATATTTCGAATTAAAAGAAAAAGGGTTTCTTCTATCCTCCACCCTTGAGTTCATGTACGGAGGCGTAGCTAAGGGAAGAACCGACATGAGCTGCAGCCGCGAGCACTAGTATCTAAGGGAGGCTGCAATTCAAAAATATTCAATTAAAAGCTTTATTGAAAAAATGTTTTATAGCTATAGTTTTCAAAGCTATGCATGTGAAGCGAATGCTTTTATGACCTCTATCTCTTGAACGCAAGGCTTAAAAATGACAATTCTTCCTTTCATGCAGCCCTACTATTCCTTTAAAAGGGAAGGAAGGTAGGTTGTTTAATTTACGACAGACTGTAGCAACACAACGGGCTATTAGTGACAGTGCGGAATCAATCCCGAAGAGAAAGCTCTAAAGACACCTCGTGATTTTGAATCACGGTCAGATGACGAGTTCACACCTTAGCTGCCACTCCATATTCCAAACATCCCCACACCTACTTGTGGACAGTTGATCCACGACAGATTTAACGTGCACCAGTCCCAAGTACTGGATGGTATTTGATTGGATCAAGTTTGAACTTGCAATCCTCCGGTTGCTAATCCACGACTCTACCAACTGTGCAACCCAAAAAGGAAAACGACAAAGCAGTAAAATGATTTTCTTACAAACGTCTGGAGAGCGTAAGGCAAGATGGGGATTTTTCTTACCTCCGTCTTAGACACTCATTATCCTGAGTCTTTAATAAAGCCTGGCAATTTGCTAGTTTTATGCACTCATATATAATTAATTGCAATGAAAAGCTAATACTGCAAACAATAACTTATTTCCAAAATTGATGTATTAATTAATATATTTTATCCTGATTATTTTAAAAATTATATTTTATCTTTATTTAAACTATCACAATTTTGTTTCTGTCACACAGGGCATATTCTCATTTTAACCCAGGTTGCAGAAATTTGTGTCCCCCCAGTGGCACGCTTTTCAGTTTCTACAGTCCTAGAAAGTTTGATAAGAGGTTCTAATACTTTGTTCTTGGTATCCCTGGGAATTATCGGCATTCTGTTTAAGATGTCAAGATCTGTGCACTTATTCAACTAATATCACGGCTAACTGGATTGACGAAAAACTTCTAACGGCTGTCTGGATTTTCGATATGTTTATGGGTGCTGTGTTACGGGTTGTAGTTAAACTGGTTGCTTGGGGCGTTGTACACCGACCCTCATTTTAGAGAACTAGTAGATGTAAGACATTGTATAATAGTTTGAAAATTCCATTCTGTGAACACAAAAATGGGACTTTAAAAGTGTACATATTTTCCCAAAAGGCCTTTGTGTTGCGAATTGTTCTCGAATCTTTTCCTTTGGGATTTTTTTGACATCGCTGACCGTCGCAAATGGCCCGCTGTGTAGCATAAGTGCGACGTAAATTCAATTACCAACCACCCAAGCTTTGTGTTTTCAGCTCAAGAGTTCATCCCGTCATCTGGCCATGGTTCAAAATTACGAGGTGTTGTCTTCAAATCTTTCTCTCGGGATTGATCCCGGGCCGTCGCCAATAGCCCGTTGTGTTGCTCCAGTGCGAAGTTAATTCAACTGCCTGCATACCTATATATTTTCAACATTTCGTTTTATAGCTGAAAACTAGTCGTTTTTGTTTCATTAAAAAATTAATTCTATAAAGTAATTTAATTCAAAATAATATTTTAAACACACTTGGGTGGGTAGTTTGAAATAACATCGCACTGGAGCTACACAATTGGTGATCGTCCGGGATCAATCCCCAAGGGAAAATTTGAAGACAATATCTCGTAATTTTGAACCACGGTCAGATGACAAGGTCAAAACCTGAGCTCGCACCCCACTTCCTAACTTCTACAAAACTCCAACGTCAAAGATTGCAAACAGAATTGCACACAGTATTTATGATACAAATGTTTTCATCTTCAACTTTTCTGAGTGGCAATAGTGAAATAGGGTCGGCATTCAGTGTTTTGGGGCAGAAAAGGGAAATTTGGGCTGTAACAAGGAATTTTTAAATCAGTACAGCTGCTATTAGAGGTTTTCTGTCAATTTAGTTATCCCTGGCCAATACTAACTAAACCGCCGTCGAAGTCTTCAAGATCGCTTTCCCTGATGTTATATTTCCCTTTTTGAGCATATGTATGGTATGACAAGAGAAAGGCAGTGAACAGAATCGGACTCAAATTAATAGTACATTTCTCTCGAATTAGAATCTAGTTTCAATCAGGACCGTTCCTGAGTAGTTATCTGGGCGTACACTTGGGCACATAGTTGGAACATAGGAGCAGACAAAAGAGGGTCAGTATGCCTCCAGTTTTAAATAAACAGCCCAGCAATTAAATTTTCCCACATTAATTTTATTCCTTTTCGTTCTTTGTAGGGCTCGTTTGTAAAGTATTTTTTGCGATTGTAATAGAAGATATGAATCCGAATAGTTTGTTCTTTAGATTAGCCTAAGTGTTTCAACGAGATATCTCTGGTAGATTTTCTAAGGACGATATATCTCTGGTAGATTTTCTAAGAACGAGATATCTCGTCGAGACACTGCTCTATTACCCCAAGATAAATGATGATCTAAATAGGAAAAACAAATAGTTCCTTGCCCAAAACTGGTGACACTTTGGAACAGATTTTTGCACCAAAGGATGGACACTATAGGGCAATTTTCAACGCGTAGGTAAACCACCAAGAGGGTTAAAATGTTAAAAAATACTCAAAAAAGGGTCGGATCCTTCCCTAAATGATTGCGTTGAATACAAGCGTAAAATATTTGCTGATGCAAGTTATAAGAGAAAATCAGTTTCGTAAATCACGAAGTTAAAATAAATGTCTGAATACGTCATTAGCCTGAAAACAGTCGAAAAATCATTAAAGGCAATGCAATGCTCATACAAGGAATCGGGAGAAAGAAGACTGGGCCATCATTTTCTTAATATGTATTTTATGAAGGGAATTCTTTTAGAAAATCAAATGATTTTTTGAGAAGAGCTGAGTAGGTAGCTCAAACCTCAGGAGCGGCTAATGGTTTAGATGTTTCGTGCAAGATATATTTAGTAAAATTATGATTTATTTCAATATATTGATGTCTATTTGGTGATAGTTTAAAATAGTTTCGATTTTGTTTCAATGGGAGACAACGCTCATCTGCTTAAAGAGGAGTTATTGAAGTTAGAATTTCAGTATGCCTGGGTATTCGCCAAATCTTAACCCAATCGAAATTATTTGGAATACCATCCAAAGAGCTGTCTATGCCCTTATTCCCTCTTCCACCTACTCTAGAAACTGCAAACACCTGTTGTACAAGAATGTTAGTCAAAAATTATGCTGGTCCAGGCATTGTATGACTTGACTGAAGGAGTGAATCCTCGAGTAATTAGGGTCAGAGGAGCCCGCATTTCATTAAACAGATTGTACTTCTGTCTGCATTTAGAATATTAATCCTACATATACGTTATTGTGTTGTTAGTTTATGGCCATTAAATGTATTGTTTTTTTTTCAATCATCTCAACTCATCATATTTTTTCTTCTAGAATATATTCAATTGCTGCATAACTGATTGAATCATATCCAATTTACTAATTCCCAGCTGAACTTGTGAAGGACAGTATACCGCTGTTTTGAATAAACGATAGTAGAAAAACAATAATTAATACCAACTGGCTCGTTTCAGAAACTTAATAAGATGGTATCGGGTATTGAATTACTCAAATCAAAATGCCGACTTGAAACTGATAAATTTACTCATCTATCCCAATAAAAATAGAAGTTATGAATTAAATGTAATATTCTTATTAAAAGAACCAATTAAATTTAATCTTTGCTATCATTCAAGGAATGACATAATACAGAATTTTCTATTTGAGGTGACTGCCAAAACCATCCACCTGTGAAATGCGTTTCTGTGGTATGTAATTAATTTACTGATACGGTTTCGAACACTGAACGTGAGCTGCATGGAATAAGATTTTAATTGTACAAAAAGGAGATATGACTTTTAAACACTTGTTTCAATCATATTGAGTTCTCTTCGACGTTCATATCAATAAGTTAGAAGATTCGCTGTCAGGGCCGTTCCTGAATGTGTTGGGCGTGCACTTGCACGTAGTCAGAAAAATAGGTTGACTGCATTGAATTTTATGGCGCAAGAGCATATTTGGCTAAGCTGAGCCAAACATAAGACATACAGGTAATGGACAAACACACACAATGAAAGTTTTACTGATACAGAAGAGAGAAACACACCCAGGGAGGAATCGAACCTGACAAGAATCGAATCTCAGAAAAAATAGGAGCGACAGAAAGAAGGCGCAATGTGCCTCAAACTTTAAATAAACATTCACAGCAGCATATTTTTTCCGATATTATTAATTTTATATCTGTTCGGTCTTTGTGGATTTTTTCTATGATTGTAATAAATGCTCGAGAATCTGAATATTTTTGTTCTTAATTTACATTAGTATATTCAAAAAGTAGTCACATGAAAGGCAGGAATATTTTGAGGGGGAGTCCCGAAATGATTTTGGAATTAAAAAACAATCCAAAACGCATGCTGAAGCTTGCTTAAAAAAAGAGATAATAGAAGTTTCTAGCATAGCAGGTAAAATGTACGTCTGAATTCGTCAATAATCTGAAGAGTGGAAAAAATCATTAAAAGCAATGATATTACGGCATTTAGGGAACAAGAGAAAGAAAACTGGGCCATGAATTATTTTCCGAATATGTGCTTGAAGAAGAGTGTTCTTTTTAAAATTCATCAATGTTTTTGAGAAGGCTTGCTGAAGTTCGCACGTGAGCAGCTCAGACCCCAGGAACGGTTCGGTCTGCTGTATTGCTTTGGATCCACTGTTCCGTTTTCTTGTGTTTAAAAAGTGGTACTGTAAATTACGTCAATTCGTTTCGGGAAATCTTATATTTTTCATTGTTATTTTTAGAAAAATGCATCAGAAGGTCAAGATACTTTGTAGGAGACATTTGATCACCAAGTGAAAAATATTTGTCAATTCCAAAGGGTGGATTGTTCTGGGGTTTTATAGCACAAGGGCCATACTTGGCCAAGCTGCGCCAAACGCAAGACAGAAAACATCAAGTAATTGTGAAAAGAAAGGAAAAGGGAGATGAAAGGAGAAAGATCGCTTGGGCATCCTAGGGTTGCCATCCCATGTTTACCAAAGACAGTAAACACCGTAGGAAAAGTAGATCACTAGAGTAACTCGAGTTCGTGAAGTCCGTTTACACCTAAAAAAGAGCCAAAGGCATGCCACACAAAAAAGGTATAGAATAAAAGGAAATTATATAATAATAATAATAGGGCCTTAAAATAAGAGGACGAGTTACCAGAATTGGTGCCTTATCGCTCATATATATCGTCTCCTACAAAGCATCGGTACAGTTCTTCGTTTCTGAAGTACTTCAAATAAACTTCTTCATTTGGAAATCTATATTTCCATATTATACTTGACGTTTACTTCATACATAAAAATATTTTCTAATGCATGCAACCACCATCGCATATTTTTACAACACTGCAGTTATCCATTCACCTTAATTGTATGTGGATGTTCCTCTAAAAATAATTTTTCCAACACAAGAGATAATTTATTCTATTAGGAAAATTAATTATGTTCCCTGCATTTGAGTAGAGTTATTTTTACTCCATTATCGGAATTAGAGTTAGTGTACTTTAATAATCGTGAAAAGTTCTGGACGCTGTCATAATTAAGCATAAAAAGGTATCTGTTAAAGGGTGTTTTGTGCAATGAATAATCTCTCTCATTTTTCAAAATTCAAAGCACGTTTAGTTAAACTAATAGGTTTACAGCTATGCGTTACATTACTCATCTGATGCTGGTTACTCACTCAGCTTGAAATGTAGCGCTGTTTAATCTCATTAGCGCTGAAAAATCAATTTCTGACTGAGGCATATACTATACAAGCAAGGGCGAAAAGTATGATGCTCTTTTGAATAGGTATGAAGAATATGTGTTAAATATTAATGTGGGGGATTGATAACTTAATTATTAGATTTAAACTAATTTAGCAATTTATGTAATAATAGGTTCGATCCTAATTACTGGTGCCTTTGCCAAAGTTCGCCAAGTTGGCGTCTTATCAATAATGCTAACCATAACTATTTGGCATTAGTGTGGCTAAAAAAATGAAATAACGGCAAGACCGCGCCGTTAAATAGGATTTTACTCTCCGTTGTAATTTAAATTAATGACGGCTTTTCTATTTTTGAATCCCAGTGGAATACATCACAACCCAAAAATTGTCGATTTTGAGTTACTATTGTACTTATCTTATCAAAGTTTGAATCATTCAGATTATTTTGTACTAATTCAAGAAATGACACATCTTGGCTCAGAGATCGCTATTTTTAATTAACATTTTTTAACAGGAGCGAACTGTGTTTTTACTGAAAAGAACAGAATTATCAAGTGTTGTTGGGATCGACTTCTTTTTATTAAGTAGGTTTTAATCTGTTTTTCATGAATAATTAGCTGACAAGAAAAAATTACAAAAAGTTTAAGATTAATGAATATTTTTCTTAAACTTTAGCTGACTATCTTTAATAGGCAATATTGAAGCTTACAAACTAAAAAGGTATTTCCATTCAACAATCGAACGCGTTATCTAAGCATTCAGAGGTTATAATTTATCAGTGATCTTACGTTTCGATTATTTAGTAGTCTTGTTCATTTTGAGTGCAAGAAAATTGAGAATTTTTCACTCAAAATTAGGTCATGTCAACCAACGGATTTTATGTGTACAAACCACTATGTACTTGAGGGTCCCAAGTCAAGTACTGACCACGTGATTTCGTTCACGAAACGGAAATTAGTTTGAGAATATGAGATTAAGAGTTTCTATCTATCTCTAGTTGACTAAGACAAGTCTTGAAACCAAGACAGTTAATGGTATTAATATTCAATGGTAAAAATATTAATTTATTTTTTCTCTATATTAAAATGATTTTCTTGCTTATTGGTAATCTATACAGATATTCCAAGTAGTTTTTCTTTGCAAGCCTCTAAAAAAATAAGATATGTTTTCCTTTTCCTTCACCAATCAGGGCCACACGGTGGGGGCAGTTGCTTGAGTCGTGGATTAGCAATCGAACTGTTGCGAGTTCGCGACTCGATCCAGCCAAAGGCTGTAGTATATGTGGGGCTGTGCATGCTTAATCTGTCATGGCTTCAAACGGATTCAATCTCGAAGGGAAAGATCCGGGGACACCTCGTAATTCTGAACCACTGAAAATACTTGGTCACATTTTCAGGTTTTTATGTTACATCTTGTTCTAATAAATCTATATTGCACGGGCACCTTAGTTCGTAGGAGCCCGCCTCTAAATATATGGGGAAAGTTCCGGTCTGATTAGCCCTCGTGTAGCAAAAAGTATCATAGAGAGACAGAACAAACTCAAACAGAAGGGATAAATATAATAAATGTTCGTAAAACTTGAATAACTAAGCAGGCAGGTTGACACGAACTTATTCGTTGCATCGTTTGACTTCTGTCAGGAAACAGGGGCGCTAAGTCCTAGGGACCTAAGTAGCTTGAGCTTCACTACTTTTATAGTTGGGGCTCATTCCACTCATCATGAAGGATAACTATTAAAAATATTCCGATAAATACTGGTAATGATCGCTATAAGCAAAATAAAGTTCCAAAAACACATGAAGCAAAGTGGTTTTACTGCACCCCCTAATAATTTCTTAAAGCTGTCTTCACATCATCATTTCCTTTCGAAAAGAAAAGTTCGATACCTTTTATATTAAGAATCGAACACACTATAAGAAATAAAAACTGTAATATCCTGCGATACATGTGATGTATTTTAAACAACAGTTCTAAAATGTGCTTTATGAAAAGATTGGCTGATCAATGTATTTACATTTTGGTAACGTCCATTGTATATTATAGACGAAACACAAGAATCATATGTAGCATACCTGAGTATTCCTTGTGAATCCATATCCTATGAACCTCTCGTCGTGTAAGGGCACATTTGCTCTTGCTATATAAAAAGGCTCGTAAAAAAACTCATAGTTACTGATTTTGTAAGCAGCCTCGAGTTTATTCGGGTTCGGAATTTTCTCCCACAGCGAGTGATTTGTTGCGTACTGATTGTGGATAAACACTTTCGCGTGAAAAGGCCTGCACTGCTTTCTGTTTATCCGCTCCAGAAGCTCAGCTTTGCTCCGAGGCACCGGTAACCTCTCGGGCATCTCATACGTGGGCACGACATACGCGCACTTTGGGCAGGACTTGACCTGTGGCGAGGTGCCAAGGAAGACGTCTAGTTTAGGGGCCAAACCAGCAACAGGTAGTATGTCGATGTCTGTCAGGTAATGGAACGGGGTTCTGACGCCACGACGAGCCACATTCCGCAGGTGATTCTGAGGGTGGAGGGCCTGCTGCCACCAGCGCCTGAAGCTGCTGGTTCTGTACCGGAGCAACAGAGGCAAAGCCTCTCCGCTTCTGGAGCACGACGGAATGGCTTGGTGGTCGTGGGCGTGTTCTGATGAGTAGGAGTCTGACGGCGCCATGTCTCGGTGGTACAAGAAGTGGAAGGTGGCGTTCGTCCGTATTGTTTGGGAACAGAGTCTGAGGTACGCGATGTAGACCTTCGCTATGTAGAAGTCTACACCAGGAACGAATACTGCGACGGACATGGGTCCTCTCCAGATGTCTGCCATCTCGAACAGCATGTGGAGCCAGTCTACAGAACACTGGGTGGCTAGCGTAACGTGGGACGATCCTCCGTAAGTCCCGTACGCGTTACCAACCACAACCGCATCGTGGATGATGTATGTGCGCTTACTGTCTGTCCTGGAAGACGATTGATTGAAGTTGAAGACGAAGCTGGACAGCAGGTTACCTATCAGCAGCCCACCGTCCTGTACCGATATGTGCTCCGGTGCGTTGATCTTGGCGATCGGTGGACTTTTGCCTTTGGAGCTTTTGGAAATGAACATCATGGCTAAGATGTTGCATACGGTGAAGAGAACGATCGCTGTGACGTAAACGTAAAGCGAGGATCTGCTGCATGTTAGGCGGCAACGTTGCCGCATAATGGGATGGAGCCTATAATGAAAACAAAGAATTGCATGAATTTTGTGGGAAATGTATGACTAAATCTGGAATAAAAGTATTCTGTCCTCTTCCCAAAATCAATGGAAATTATTTTTATAACTATTATTGTACTTATATATATATGCATAATTATTGATTGGTTTGAACACCCGAAAGATAGGCATATGATTACCACAAAGCAAGAACGAGTTATTTGAGTTGGATTATACTCTAAATATATATAACTTCTTGATTTACAGAGAACAATAGGTTTAAATTGGGACCACGTATATGGTACCCGGATGTTAGCCTGTAGAAAGTAGGGGATAAAAGAAAGTAACTCATATGTTTAATAGATCAACTAAATTACTGTCTAATAGCTAAGTTACAGCTAAGTTACTGTCACGAATGTTACGCATACAATATAAAGGGTAAAAGAATTCGGATATTTATATTTGGGACTTGTTATATGTTTCGCAGAATGATTGGCAATATATCTTTGGGCAATTTTTATATATACTTTTTTAGTAATAAAATTTGGCAAGAAAACATTTTACATTATTTATTATCCTTAACTAACTTCATTTATTATCCTAACTTTAGGAACTAACGAAAAAATGAACTTTTTCGCATTTCGAGAAAAAAAGAAAACATTTTTTTAACATTGCAAACACACGTATGGTAAGTGTAATGATGTTTCTAGAAGTAATGCTTACAAACTTATGCACATTAAGAAAGAAAAACTGAGATGTGACTATGGCCTTCCAAGTAATATTGATTGGAATCCTGAATCAGTCAAATCTGTCTTAATATGTAATGTTTAACCATGTTAGAAAAATAAATCTTATTAATTTACGATGAATTTTTCTATCTTTTTACAAATGTGACAACTACACTGCTGGCCACCCAAATTGCAACACCAAGAAAGACAAGAGATATCACAACAAAATTTATTTTGTAGATAACATGTTGACCAAGTATCAAATGATTAAATTTATAGACTTCTGTGAAGTGTGGTTTCTGCCAAAATCAGTAGCCAGAGTAGCCGCCATTGTTGGAGATCACCGCTGCCACACGCCTCGGCATTGATTCAAAGAGACTTTGGATGTGTTCTTGGGGTACAGCAGACCAAGCAGCTTCCACACGTTGCCAAAGTTGATCTGGTGTGGCAGCTGGGGATGTATTCTGGGTCAATCGTTGAGCAACCATGGACCACATGTTTTCTATCGGCGAAAGATCCGGAGAGCGAGCTGGCCAGGGAAGCAATTCAATCTGGCGATTGACGAAGAACCCTTGGACAATGCGTGCCACGTGTGGTCGCGCATTATCCTGTTGAAATATGGCTGTGGGCAAGCCCTGAAGGTAAGGAAGGACAACTGGCTCCAACACCTCGGAGATGTAGCGCTGGCTGTTTAAAGTACCGGCAATGCGTACTAGAGGAGTGCGAGAGTGATATCCAATACCGCCCCATACCATAATACCCGGTGCAGGACCAGTGTGGCGGTGCATAACGCAGCTGTTCAGCATCCTCTCTCCACGGTGTCTCCAGACTCGAATCCGACCATCGTGGTGTTGCAGACAGAAAAGTGACTCGTCAGTAAAGACAATTTCATTCCATTCTGCCGTCCACATCCTTCTTTCATCGCACCATTGGCGGCGGAAACGTCTGTGGTTCTGCGTCAAGGGTAGACGAAGCAATGGACGTCTTGCGGACAGACCACTCTGCTGTAAACGGCGTCGAATGGTACGCGCAGACACTGGATGATGCGGTACAGACTGAATGTGCTGTGCTATGGTTCGTGATGTGGCTGAGCGATCTGTCACTGCCATACGCACAATATGCCTGTCATCACGTGAAGTGGTGCACTGAGGTGGATGCGATCGAACACGTCGGTCCGTCGTACCCTCCTGCATCCAACGATCACATATTCGCATTACAGTTGTTTGGTTTCGTCCAACACGACTACCGATTTCCCTGAAAGATAATCCACAATCTCGGTAGGCCACTATCCTTCCTCTGTCGAACTCGGATACTTGATCAAAAGATGATCGCTGTTTTCTACGAGGCATAATTGATCGTTTTTTTGAAAAAACCACAAGAAAAACACAATTGCCGTACTTGAAATCGTCGAAATCTCCAAGCCTTAAATAGCGCTTTGAAGTGGCGCCACAGGCGCGCGTGATGTGCGTCTGCGCTGAAATTCTAATCCTTTGCATATCTCACCTCCGCTAATGCATGTTGTAAATTTCATATTATTTGCATGCTTCCTTCAGGGTGTTGCATTTACGGTGGCCAGCAGTGTATTTCGGAATAAAATTTAAATATTAAATGTGACATTTTTAGGGACAGAGGGAATAACAATTACACCCTGCTATAAAATGATGTATTTATTAAAACATTTCAAAATAAGTGAAAATTCCAATCAATTGCTATTTAAAGGGGAATCATGTATTGAGTCATCGACAATGTACAATTGATGTGTGTCAAATTTATATACCATACCACCGATTTAAAACTACCCATTGCAAACTTACGTCAGCAAAAGGCACGGACATATTTCCAAACGAAACACATTAGAAAACCCACAAAAGCATGTTCTCTAGGAAATTAGCTAATTATTTTTCTGTCCAGTCATCGAATCTCGAATTTTGGAAATTAAAATTTTATAGAAATATAACTCGAAGATTATGACACTTTCCTAAACACAGGGGGTCACCCTACAATATCTCGGCGGTCCAATGACAGCGCTCGCCATCTTTTACCCGTTTAAGTCTCCAAAAGGCCTCCGACCAGACAGCGACTGACATTCCCGCAGCGGCGGGGGTGTTTCCCATGCTCGTCACCGGATCCAGAGCCGGACAGACGCTATAAAAACCCACTTCATACATCACGGGGAGGCTGCCGACAGTTTGTCACGCGATCTCGCGAACGCTCACCGCTTTGCGGTCAGGGAAGCGTGTCCGGCACTGAGCCCATCACGCATCACGGCCCCCTGGACAATGAACGGACTGCCGGATCGTCCATCACTGCTGCTCCGGAGGGACACACGTGGGATTGGTATTGATTGATGCGTTTTTTTGCTTCCTCAGGTAGCCGAATTCACTGGATTCTGCCGAGCAGGATGGAAAGGGGTGGAGTCCGGCACGTGGCAGGATCATGCTAATGTCCCTGCATTACCAATGGGATGTAGATGTAATCGGAGGAATTAAGTATGTTTTGATCGCTGGTGCGTGTTTCTGGAACCCATGTAAAAGCTACGTATTGGATTCAGATTTTCTATATTCCACAAATAATTACTGGGGAGAGAATGGTGATTTATATTATCACTAAGGTGTTCCTGTAATAACTGGTCTTATTCTCATCAGAAGTAACTATTATAATGTGTTTTTAATATTTAGAATAGTCCAAGCGTAAAAGAAGTCACATGAGTTCTAACTATCTGAAGTACCCCAATATCTAAAATTACTAAAGTTGTAAATGGTCTAATAACCCTCGTGTAGCAAAAAATGATCGTACAACAGTGGTTCCAGAAGTGAGATTCCCGAACTCCCAGGGGTCTGCGACAAGGTTTCAGGGGTCAGTGGAAAACATGCAATATTTCACTAGCCAAAATAGGGAACTTCCAAGTAAAATAAAATATCCCGTTATTTCCTCCGATTATTTATGTTCTAAAATCTAAATTTTAGATTCTAAAATAACTAGTAAGAGATTCCGATATTTATTGATTCGAAATAGATTTTAAGTTGTGAGTTTAGAATGAATTATTATTGAAATTATTAGAGATGTTTAGTCAACATTGCTCAACTGATTCTTAAAAACAGCTTCATTGTTCACATTAGAATTTTGCTTTACGATAATATTAGAAACCATGCTTGGTTTATGTTTAGTGTTGTTCTTTTGTAATTATGTTTAGTGTTGTCCTTTTGTATTTAGTATTGTCCTCCCATTGTAAATATCGTAATGAGTGGGGAGACTGAAAGGGAGGTCGGTCATTCTATTCTAATCGACAGCCTATAACGTACGAGTATTACACTTTTTCAATCAATACACTAGTCTTCTTACTATACTAGTCTTATGCTTAACTTTTGGACATGAGTGTACATCTATTAATAGATTATATGGCTCAGTCCATTCATCATATCAACAAGTTTGAGGAAGACATACACAGATTGAGAGAATCTTAGAATGCATTCGATCTTCTGTTGATAAAAAAAGCAATTCTATATACGTATTTTTGATGTTGTCGATATTATAATTTAGCAAGCTTTTTGATTTTAATTTATCCCCATTGCAAGCTTTATCCCATTTTAATTAATAAATAAGAGTTAGTGCAATATTTATTGTTTATTTTATTTCAGAATTCTAGTTTTCTGTTTTAGAACTTGAAATTATTATCACTAATCCTTAATGAGTTTTAACGTTTTATAAACTATTTAACATAGATCTAAATATTTTATTCCCAATATTAAGGTGAAAATGATGATCACTATAGTCTTATGCAGGTCCTTATGTGCTCCATTTAATTCCAAACTCCCAAAGAGTCCAAGGAAATTTGTAAAATTAATTATTTGAAAGGTTTGGTGAACCACTACCTTACAACAATAAACAGAGAAAAATTATAGATTGGTTTGGTTTCTTATTTTGCTGTATTGTTTTGCAACAAGAGAGCTAAATAAACAGGAACATACAAAATTTTATCGAACAATTATACTAGGAACAATACATTTTTATTTAAATTATATCACAGTAATTCTATTGGTCAAAGTCAAAACTGGTTAAAAGGCATGCAGGTATCGGGTATATGCGTGTGAACCATTCAGGGACTTATGTTCGAAGTGCCAATAAATAGAAAGATAAAAGCAAATACAGAAAACTTCCTTACAAGTCCATTAATCTGATTCTAACTCCAAATATCTACCATTGAATGGGCGTGTAAGAAATTACATTCAACCCAAAATGAGCCTCCATAAATTAATGGCCCCAGAGACGAAAACGGATCTGCCCAAAATAGTGCCTCATAAAAATAAGCCATAAGTCAAATACTTTATGTGCAAAGACACGATCTCGTACTTGACACAGATCAACTACCCCGAAAGTGTAACTGTGATCCCGCTCATCAGCGAATAAAGTAAAGCAGAAAAGACCAGGAAAAGGTAATAGCATAAATCATTTTCATGCATCGTTACGATTGACTGAGTACTCAGCTTGATTATAAATATCTATATATATCGCATCCCCCCGCATATTCGCCTTTCAATGCATAGTTAGAATACAAATGCATAGGTGAAGTGAAAATGGATGTGACGTTGGGCTTTGGTAATATTGATTAATGGCAGCCCTAGAGACGAATAAAAAAGACGTCAGGTTTATTGAGGTCCAGGAAATACTGCAACTAAACCCTGATTGGATGCATCCATATAATGTTGACCATAAGAAACGTCTATTAATCAGGAGGTGAAAGCTGAAACTGAAGATGGGCCCATTACTTCATCTAAGCAATGAAAATACGTTTTCATTAAGTGAAATGAGTCTAATTCATAGAAATATTTTCAATACAATTTTTGTTACAAGTTTTTTTGGAAAAAGCTTTGAATGATTATTGAAACAGTTTGGAAATTAAAGTATTTAAATGTCAAGGTTTTTATGTTCTCTCCTGCAGGCTTCAAACTTCCATCTGCATAAGCTTATAATTTTTCTTTTTTTTATAACAGTACACAAATTACTTCACAACTTTAAGTCTGTCTTGTATCTTTTATTATTTATAAAGAAAACTGTAAGGGATTCTTGAAATTATCTTCTGTGAAATGCTAACAAACTGAACTTAAACAATTCATCAAATTATGTTGCTAAAAGTACTGAAGAGTTATTTAAATGTGAAAATTATGTATGCAAATAGCTTATTTAATTTGCATTTTACATTAATTAGAATCGATGAAATGATAATATTAGAAACCATGCTTGGTTTATGTTTAGTGTTGTTCTTTTGTAATTATGTTTAGTGTTGTCCTTTTGTATTTAGTATTGTCCTCCCATTGTAAATATCGTAATGAGTGGGGAGACTGAAAGGGAGGTCGGTCATTCTATTCTAATCGACAGCCTATAACGTACGAGTATTACACTTTTTCAATCAGTATACTAGTCTTCTTACTATACTAGTCTTATGCTTAACTTTTGGACATGAGTGTACATCTATTAATAGATTATATGGCTCAGTCCATTCATCATATCAACAAGTTTGAGGAAGACATACACAGATTGAGAGAATCTTAGACTGCATTCGATCTTATGTTGATAAAAAAAGCAATGGTTAGAAGTCATGCAGTATTGATTTACCCTACATTACATTTAACGACTAAATAACCACATATATAAATAGGTTGTATGATCTAGGCCACTCAACCTACCAATAGGGTTTGAGGGAGGCATGTACACATTGAGAGAATCTTAGGAACATTCGGTTTTCTGTTGATTAAAAAAGTCAAGTGTGGTTAGAAATCATGAAGTGAAGACTGCAGGTTGCGTGCACAGATACGCCCTACAGAGGGTTGAGAGTCATGCATGTATTTTCCACACCTGTTTCCTGGAATTCTTTCAACCAACAAACAGATGTGGCTACTTAGTCATTAAATGCATTCTAAGGATAAAAACAATAGTTCACATCCCATGGATTCTCTGAACGCTTATAGGATTAGTTCAGTTTGTAATCATAAACGATGTTTCAAATAGTTTAATGTTTTAAAACATGTGATTTTCTTAAATATTATAAAATTAAATAATTAGTCTTAAAATATTATCATTATGAGAAGATCCTTATAAACTTGGGAAAGGAGTCTTTATTATTTAGTGAAAAGAATAAATACTTTGTTCTTAAACGACAGAAATACTAATAAAAATTAAAATAAATATATTAAATTTTTAAAATCAACTTTACTAATACATAAGTAAATTTCACATTGTTTTTAATCCGCTATTAATGGTATTTTTTAATAATTTTGTTTGTACCGCTTTACATACAGAAAATAAGAAACTTTAAGTTATTTAGTAGTGACGATTTTAAATTTTAAAACATAGTTTTCTATACAAAAACAGTATTTTTAAAAGTATCTCTACAGAATTAAGTGTTGGAAAAGGTAATAGGTTGGTAAAACGGTTTTATATTTCCAGCCCCGTATTTAATATTCTTGTCTAGTATTTCTCAATTTCTCAGAAAGGGTTACACAGAGAGTGAGAAACGAATAGGTTTTAAATCTTTCAGCCCAAATCTATTTCAATCACGTTTCCGTTACGGGTAATTTGGTACTTCGTGGTTATTTCTGGCTGTCAAGGGGCTGCTCACTCACTATGAAATATCGGTCCGATTTCCCTCAACACATTCAATCGCCATTTAGATCCACCAGCTTCGTCTGTGAATGTACGGAGTTTTCACATTTTCTCCGTAGGTTTGTATTTAATTGGGCCCCTTTAAAAATATTCCTTAGTCAACCCTCCAAATGGTTTCGAAGAGATATCTCGTCCATCAAGATGTGACTAATTTAGCCAATGACGAGATATCTCGTCATCAATATATTTCCGATTTTTTCGATGATTAAGATATCAAGACGTGGTCATTATTCTACTAATGATGAGATGTCTCATCATCAATATATTGCCGATATTTTTGTTGATTACGAAATCAAGATGTGGTCAGTTTTCTTCTAGGGACGAGATATCTCATCCATCAAGATCTGGTCAGTTTTGCTAATGACGAGGTACTTCGTCGAAACAATTACCACGAGGGTTAATACAAAAAACCCTCGATATTCCGCGCAAAAAACACGATGTAGCGTGAACTAAGAAAAATTTACTTATTTTAGAGAAAAGTCAAAATTATACACAGTATTTTGCTATTTTTATTTAAAATTATGTAAAACTACAGTACGATATATTTTTTCTACTTTTCTTTCGGTGTCTGACCATTGACCTTCAACCCTGAGTTGACTACGTAGATGCCCCTACGAAACTTCACAATGGAAAAGGCTGAGATAACTGGTTGGAAAGGTGGCCTTTGTCTCCCAATTCTAAGAAACCGAACGATTTCTTCTGATGTTTTCAAACTTAAAATTCATTGGGGACAAGAAAAACAAACGATATATCAAAGTGCGATACATCGAGGATTACTCTATTCGTATTCGGTGACTGGATTGACGGAAAGAAGAATCGAAAAGTCAGAATACACGATGTCGTAGCCAGAGGGGGATCTGTGCGAGTTAAAGTCCCCCTCGAATTATGTGTTTCTTATTCATGCACATAAAATATTAAAAATGCTTGTAATGGTTTTGAGATTTTAAATAACAGTTTATAGTATAACAATTACAAATTAATTAACAGTTTATTGAATATGAAATCTCGGAATTTTTGAGTATTTCTTGTTGTACCATCTTACGTATATCCACCTTATACATATAGCATTCAGGGGGTACAGTACCTTTAAGCGTTCAAATCAGGAGATCAAACAGCCTGATTTTGAATTTAATTTCAAGTCTTGAATAGTTAATAACCGATAACGAATGAATGATCGATAATGAAGCCTAATTCGATAATGTATCTTTTAAAGTTGACAACTTGAGCGCAACTTTCTTTGTCAACCCATAAATTTTCTACCAAAATAATGATTGAAATGTGTAACAGAGTACTTACATTTAAATTGATACCAATATTTGACTCAAGTAACTCAAAAATATGAAATAATCAATTAACACATTTCTCTTAATAGATTTTCAGCACAATTTCTCTCTTATATTCAAATCTTGAAAAACTTATTTTTGTGCAAAATTTTGGTTTTATTTTGAAGCTCGAACTAATTTCAACTTAATTCCAAATTTCATGTCTAAGCTTAACAGTTTAAGAGATGGTGCTTACAGTATTGAAAATTATCATACTGAAGAAAAATGCTATTCAAGTTAAGATGAAAGGATTAAAACTGATTTGGGGAATACAAATTTCAATGAACTGATACAAATTTGTTATGTATTTTTTAGAAAACAGAATAAGAATATTTCGAACTTTCTAAATTAATCGAAATTGAAAAATCGATTTTTTATATTTTTGGGGGAGCAGCCATTTTAAAATTATTTCTATGATGCAACAACTGAGATTATTTACATTCTAAGCTTACGCAATGTGTGTGCCTTACTTTAAAATTAATCTATTAACAAACTATACGATATAAAGATTTATAGAAACTAAAAAATTCTAATAGGATCCAAATCCTTCTTTCGCATAAAAATAGTACTTAAATATAATTTCGAGACCGCTTCGAAACAAAATCCTGGCTACGCTATTGAGAATACGATTATTGTTTCTATCGAGATTTGATTATTGTTTTTAAAGTGATATGGTGAAGATATTTGCAGTGACAATTTTTCACCAATCTAGGCATTTTTGTAATCCCATCTTATTTCCAATCTTGAAAAAATATTTTATACTGTTTTAGAATATATTTCTGATTAATTTAAAATTCATTTCCTTTAAATTTTTAATTAAAATTTTACCATTTTATTAGTTTAGTTAAGGGTAAGTCTCTAAATATTTAACTATTGCATAGGCCTTGTGGTAGATAGGTTCTAGTTTACGTAGTCGTATGGAAGTTCCCATTCATATTTCTGTTAATTTCCTTACTTGCTATCGTCTCTATCAGATGTTTGAATATCGTATTAGACCACCTGTATCTTTTATTTTATAAATTAAGTTACATTACGATGTTTGATTTAACAAAAGTTGAAATCTTTTTGGGAACTTAAATCTCTTTGAACCTCCAACAATAACTCTCCACATGATTGTTGAATTTCTCGAAAGTCCGTTTTCAGTCGTGCCCAAATGATTTTAGCAGTTCAATATGCATAGCATTGAAAAACCGTCATTTTGCTTAGAATTTTCAAATGACGGAATTCGTCCCTGGACAAGGGGAGTTTAATGTATATTTCCACATATTTGGATCGCTCTCAAGTGCAGGTGTGGAAAAGGCAAAGGAAGCAATCCATCTGCTTTTTGACAGCTCGAACTTTATTAGGAAAGAACTCTTTTTAGAGAGTTATAAAAAAATTTCTGTCCTTTAGCCCCGTATTTTCGGGCTTCTTTGTGTCAAAGCAGGGGGTAAAAATGGTATTGTAGAGGACGTTCCGTTTGACCATAATTCTGATAACCCGAATTCTTTCGGTGTGACATCCCCTTTGGAATTGGTGACAAATCGTTACTTGATGACAAAAAGTAACTGACAATACATCCTTACCAAAGTAGGCTTTTGTTACGTTCTGTAATTTCATATAACCATGTTTTGTGTTTTTGTTATGCTGCAATATTAATTCTGAATTTTGTTCTGTTTTGGTACTAGAGCCCTCATTCCATCAAGGCTCCATCTAGCACTCTGTGGTACAAGGAGAAAATTTTTTGTTTGTAAATAAAATAAACATACATGTCGTCTGCTTAGAGCAGAAAATAATTAACTGACATTTTTTAGGAAAGACATTTTTTTGACACTAAATGATTATTTTCATGATGAGAAATAAATTGTCATTTTGTATTCGGTTTGAAAGAAAATATAACACTCAAAATGTTATAATTCTTCTTTCTGAATAAAAACTAATGGTTAGTCTTAGACTGTACAATTTAATTTTTTGTCAGTTAATGAATTTCTGCTCTGCCGACGATATTGTCAATCGTTTTAAGAGTTTCTCTCATCTAGCTGTCAATGAGTTAACATAATAAGGCCCGGGATTTTAGTACTAAAAACATTAAATAAGGTATTTCGTTTTTAAAATTTTTTAAAACTGCTAGATTATAGGTTTTTAACAAAAATGGCATTTTAGATTATTAGGCAAATTTATAGAAATTTTTTACGCTGATTCTTGGTAGAATTATCTACCACTACAATAGTTGGCTTAAGAATACCATTGCAATGCCATTTTACACATTATGCCTAATTAAGGAATAAATGACCACAGAGCAACAAAGAACCATCTCCGCGTTATACCAAACTGAAAAAGAACATAATTTGTTAGAATTGTCACAATGCTAAATGGACTTCTTACAATTACACTAAATGACACTCCGTGATATGTCAAAAATAATTTTCAGTGCTAATTATCGTAACAATGTAATATTTCCATCGCATTTTGCTAACGAATTCAGATTTTACTACAAAAAATTTGAAAATTTCACACTGTAGCGATTTTTAATGACAAATGAGATGCATAATTTTTTTTGCTAATTAACCAATTAGATAATAGAATACAAAAAAAATTGAACGACTAAAAATTCTTTTAGAAAACAATTGCTCATTGTGTTGCTCCAGTGCGACGTTAATTAACTACCTACCTCTACGGAAAATCAGGTCCTTGTCGTTAGATAGCAGTTAGAATGTTTTGATGCGAACGAGATTTGATAAATGCAAGAAGTGACATTTTTAACAGAGTAAAAATTTGGGTATAAAATCTAGAATGGATAGGAGACAAATTTAGAATTCTCTACACAGACTTAAAAATTGCATCCAGATTTCGCCAGTGTTGTTGCTCTGAATTGATGAAAAGTTAGTAGATTTTTGCAATGTTGAAATTAAAATTTATGGAAACAAAATTAAATTTTATATATTTGCATGCCCTAATACAAAGATAAACCCCTTTTGGTTCAGAAAGAACTATATTTAATTCAAACGAAAGCTTTAAACAGGAGCACATGATGTCAATGGGCAAAACTCGTTTAAGAAATTTAATTGCCTGTCCCCCACCTAGCGTTATTCTCCACTTTTACACGAAAAACAATGCACTTGCTCTAATATTTTAGTTCTGAATTCGTTTAGGGGCCACTGTAGTCCAGTTGGAAGAGCGAGCAATGGATTAACAATCAGAGGGTTGATAGTTTAAAACTTAAGTCCAACCAGACCATCGTATACACGGGGGCTGGTGCACGTTAAATCTGTTGTGGTCTCAAATGTCCTCACTTTGGAGTGGTGTGGAAGTTTGGAGAGTGGGGTGCTTTCTCAGGTGTTGTTCTCATCATCTGACCGTGACTCAAAATTACGAGCCATTGCCCGGGGAACTTTCCCTTCGGGATTGATCTCGGAGCGTCGCCAATAGCCCGTCGTGTTGACGTTAATTAACCACCTACCTACCAACTTGAAGAATTCATTTGCTTGGTCTAATTAACAAAAAATGACCTTGAAGGAACTAACTGGGCTTCTTACTTGGATAGTCTAACTTACAAGACACAACTATGCTTATATGCACAAACAATCTATCATCTCTTCCATGAGTTCTATCACACTGGTCAAATATTAAGAACAATCTAAAATATCAAATTTGCATTTAGTCTCCATTTCTCTGTAAATTCAGGTGACGCAGTCACGTGACAATCCTGTTGCTGATCACCGTAATGTAACGAAACCTCCAAATAACATCTTTATCTACGCATCTCACTATTTCATCTTCACCTTTCATAATGCATTAATTTTGCATAGAATTTTTAGGAACTTTCATTCTTTGGAAAATGCAAGAAATTCGATCTAATTTATCCAGAAATATGTAAAAGTAATCCACACGTACTCTTAAACACCAGTCACATTTCCAAGAATATTGCAAAACAAAATACGGTTTTGCTGCCAACTCTCGTAACAAGTCTTATTACTGTTTTCCGGTTGGGTGCTCGATAAGAATATAGATTAACAATCAAAAACAAATATAAGAATTCTCCATTTCGTTGGAGCTTAGACAAAATATGACGTCCTCGTTTTTAATAGTCAAACCCCATGATAATAGTTGCCATTTTTAATAATTGTCCCAAGCAGGCCTTCCTGTTTCCGGCAAGAGAGATGAAATATTAAAAAGATAAGAATATATTTTTGCCATCCCAAAACGGATTTTTTAAGGTCTTAGCTTAATTTCTTCAACTCTTAATGTACGGTATTTGTGTTTTGTAGTTTCTGTATGCAATGAGTTTGCAAAACTGCACATCTTATTGTCCGAAATGACAAGGTATCTTAACTCCATCTTGAATAAAATCGAACTCAAATGCATTTTGAAGTCGAAATGCCTGAAAAAAGGTTTCTTAACAGGTTTCAAAGGTCATTTTAGGCCTTTTTTAGACACTAAAGGTGTTATAAGTTTTTATAGGTCGTAAACCTCAAATTAGGTATTTTTAGTTGCTATAAAATTTAATTATTTTATTCTGGGCATTTAGATCTGAGATAATGTAGATGCATTTGAATAGGTAAAAACCTAAGAATGCGGTGCAAGTAATAAACGTGGGATTCCCCCCACTGCAAGTGGACGCGTCCTTTCACCCTTGCCCTCTGAGTGTCATTTAAGCATTATTCCACCATGCAAACTGTAGTTTTCCCTGCATGACCTCTAATCAGGTTTGGATTTCTTGACCAATAGAATCCTTTATTGGATTCTTTCAACCAGTGGATGTGGCTATTTAGTCATGTGTGTTGTGGGGTAAAAGCAAAAGTACACATCTTGGAAATTTCGTGACGCTCAGAGGACTAATAAGGTTGATTTTCTGAAAAACGAATTAATGTTATTTCAAGTATGGAGATGTATCCATGTGGGTTATATATCTATCTTCTTGATTATGTTGTACCATTCCTGAATTTTGCAGTCTCTAACGTACGAACTTTGATGTGCACTTTACACATCAAAGTTCAGCTTCCTTTGGTATATTGTGTACATGAGTGATATAAGTGATTAAACGCCAACATGTACAGAAATTAATGCAAAATTTTCTTTTTGCTACTTCTGTTTCACATTTCTTAAATAATATTTGAATTTTTATTTTCAAGTTTTCTTGGAAAAATATGAAATATGATTAGATTAATACCAGTGTCTGATATTGTTTCATGAATGCATTGTTATTTTTATAACACTGCATAATAAAACCTATTTTTCTAACCCCATTTTTAAGAGTTTATATTATACTAACAGAATTACCCGACCATACTCGAGATGAATTGGTTGACTAGATTGAAAAAGAGGTCAGAATAATCACTTTCTCTTTCATAGAAAAATGCCGAATCCTTTAAGTGTGACTATAATAAAATTTTAAACACGTTTTTCATGCATCGCAACCCTGCTGTATGACAAAACTACAAAATGACGAAAGGTGACACTAAGGTAAATGCTGCAAAAGACGATTTTGAGGGGTTTTTTGGTGGGGAATTAGGAATGCCCTAAGTTAAGATCTTTTCCTGTAAAATTTCTAAACTCAATTTGTAAAAAGTACGAATCTAAGGCGAATATTCTCGCAATCATAGTTTACCTACCAAAATATTTTTTAATTTGTGGCACTCTTGCAACAGGCATGCGACATTTTTGGATTTCGTCATCTTTAAGGGAAAGATGACAAATTAATTTTAATAAGATACTCATCATTAAGTTTTTTGAAAGTCAATACATTTTTTCCTTGAGAATTCCATATTTTTAAAATAAAATCATTGTTTTCAACAAACGTTTAACTTATATAATAAGTTTCTTAACCCTAGCCTTCAACTCGTGAAACACCCACGTTGACCTTTTGTCACTATAACAAAGAATTTTTAATGTTTCAAGTCCTAGTTCGGATTTTTTCTATAACATCTTTGCAACAACAGCAAAATTCCACTTAAAATGTACTTTATTTTAACTTACACTCCACTTTAAATCGAATACTTTATGGTATTGCTGGGTTTAATAGAAAGGAGTATGTGTAAATTACAATTTATTAAAAAATAAATATTTAATAAATTTATACATAGAACAGCGAAATAAAAGTAAAGTTAGCGGAAGAAAAGTTATCTTGAAAATTCTTTTTTTATCTCGTGATCTCGCATAGTTGTCGCAACTTACACATAGGAAAAAATAAAAATTGTACAAAATTTAAAATGCGAAATTAATCCCGAGTAAAAAAACTGGAAACATCACTGCACGTGATCTACGAACACGAGTTTCCGTTTTCTTTCCATTCGTTGTAAAATATCGTTTGTCCAAAATATTCGGAAATTGTTTACATTTCACAAAAAATAAGGTCAAAATAAATAAAGTATCAGAATTAAAATTCCGTAAAAAATAGACTTTTGAAAAAAGAACTGCTTTTCCAGCAGTACTGGTAAAACAATCCAAGTAATCGTAATGCTCAATATACGTTCTAGCTTCTCCCAAACTGCCAAATTATGGTTGATTTATGTATAGTTTACTCAGACGTTTCAGCATGAAACTTGTCTAGATATGCAAACCAGATAAATTTAAATAATGTATTCACTGAATCAAACTATGGTGTACAAAATATAGAATATTGTATTAAAATATGTTAAATAAAATTTATGTGATATTGCACAAACACACAAACACAAAATAGACGTAAAACGGGAAGACAGACAGACCAAAGCAACTAAGTTCAGTCACTAACTGAATGTATGTACTCACAATATGCAGTTTCATGTAAATATACCTAGTCGTTTGGACGTAGTACGGGCATACACATGCAGACAGATAGACAAGTAAACAGAAACTAAACACGGAAACCACTGATTTTCGTTAGAAGGATAATGCAAAATGGATAAATAACTTGGAATGGGTAGAAATTATTAAATGTACAAAACTTTAAATAGTAAATTTGTCCCAGTTTGTAATGGGTAATCTTCACTCATAAAATAGTCGTAAGAATAAAATTACTTTTTCTTTCAAAGTACAAACCTACTTTCACATGTGTACTGATTTCTATATGGAGTTCAGACATGTGTTAAAAACATTGCCAGAAATATTGTACTGTATAAAAATGGCAAACATAAATAGTACTAATTGATTTGTTCACTTTCGTGATTTTAATCCTTTAATTATTAATATCATATTCAAACCTTTTGTTAAAAAAATGCCGTTGTACTACATTTTTAAAATATAAACATATTTTTGTATTTTGGAACGCTATTGATAAATACTGTCTGGTAACCTTTAAATCCTATAAAGACAGCTCTTTTCAAAATTTTATCGACAAAACTTCATGTAATATTTAAACTCCTTTCCCAAAATTAATTTGAATCAGTTACCAAAAATACATTCACTAAAGAATATTTATTTTAGCATTCTGCACGTAATTATGGATTTTGACAAGGTAGGAGGTGATTGAATCGAGTGGTTACCGAAGAGAAAGATCTTTGGTATTGGCAAGGAAATATGCTTTTTGGTCTCGAAATTGTTTATCTTAATTGTTACATGTGGATGTCTTACCATTAGTCGAAATGCATAATTTCTCGAGTTGCTGATTAAGATAAGACTTGGACAAAATCTTGTAAAAACTGCATGAAATTCTTCAATGTCAAAGTGATTTCTGATTCCAGTACAGTGCAAGATTTAAAATGATTTTGCTGAAAATATCTTAAAGTAAAAAATTTTATCTTTCAAAAACAAAAAAGGTGTCCTTGGAATCACCTGTTCATAGTAGTCGACACATTTAATTTACTACCCTAATTTTATAACATTATGAACAGATAAAATATTTGAGGAATATTAAAAGAATAGAAAATGACATACTCTTCTGAAATTGAGAAGTTCACTGAATTGTTGAACTTAAATCCAGACAATATATATATATATTTTTACAAAAATTGCTATTTTACAATTTGAATAAACGTGCTGATGATAATTCATTTAATTTATTTCAATTTGAGTTGTAGTATGTATACTTCACAGAGTAAAAAAAATTAAAAAATTCGATTCAATGCTTCATTGAAAAGGAAAACATTAAACCAAGACACTGAAAACATTGACAGGAAGTTAGATTAATCGGAGAAAAAGATTCCTACTTTTAGAACATGCATCATAATTTACTCCCGGATTCTTGGATTTTTACTTATTTAGTTCTATACCTTCTACTTCAAATCTGTTAATACATTTTTGAGATTTGAGATATCCCGAATGAAATATGTAAATTTTATAGCACATAAAAATACCTAACTTGTGGTTTAGGACCTGAAAAAATCCTGAAATAATCTGAGGCACCTAAGACCTAAAATGACCTTTGGAACCTAAAAAAACTATTTCCTCTTTAAATGCATTTTGAATAAATTTTTATTTAAAATTCCATTAAACACATTTTATTCACATTCACATTTTATTAAAATTCACATTTTATTAAAATTCACATTTTATTTCACACTTGAGTTACCTGAATGACTCAGCGATGTGCTGAGTCATTCAGGTAACTCATGTGTGATGCTTTCTTGCTATTAAAAAGGCAGCTAAAACAAGAAGTCTTAATCCAGAAGGATTTTTAAAGAAATTTTAAAATATAATTGCCAATTATAAAGTTTCATATGCAAAAGCATATTTCTATGGTGGTTCAGTTTTTGTATGACTAGGTGTTCTGTTTCCCCGATAAGATTTAATGTACTCAACTAACGTGATAGAGAAAAACACTAAGCTGTGGGAAAGTAATCAGTATTAACATAAAAATAAGTCCCAAATTTCAATCAGCAATTGAAACAGCTGAATTAGCGAACCAAAACTCAAATATCAGAACAAAAACTAAATTTTCTTATGTACGATGTCCATAGTTAACCTTCCACGAGGTTTCGGCGATATATATCGTCCATTGAGGTCTGACCAATCTTGCTGATGACGAGATATTTCATCATCAAGATATTGCTGATTTTTTTATGGTGACGAGATCAAGATCTGGTGTTTTCTTCTAATAACGACATAACTAGGGACAAACACCAGGAGGATTAATGAATCAAATTTCTGCAAATGATTCAAATCAAGGCAATATAATCGTAAAATTGCCGTTATCAAAACCAGTGCTGTAGTATATTTTAAATAATCATTGAAAACGTGTACACACAGAAATGTAATACAGCAATTGATCAAAAGGGATCAAAGTCAAAAGCGTCTTTTTTGAATTCCTCTGACAATTAGGGATTTAAGAAGAGGGAATTCGTTTTGCATATTGTCAGAATTATGGAACAGACACAGAGAAATAATGCACACATTTAGGCTCTTGTAACCGATAGTGCATCCTATATGATAAAAGTAGGAGAATTCCTGAAGGTATTTTATCCGAAAATGCTGCATGTCATTTGAATAGTTCATGGTTCCACAGCTGAACTGATCAAATTTTATCTGGAAATAGCAGGGACTTTACCGATGAATTTGATTGTATAATGTCACGCAAATGTTTAAACAAATATTTTTGTTTACATAAAGTTTAGTTTGGTTTGTCGCTCTACAATCATTTTTTGCTACAAGGGAATTGAGTTAGATCTATGAGTTGAATCTAAACGTTAAAGAGTAGGTTAGAAAGGGATAATTTTTCGCCAATCTCTAGAACAGGGTTGGGCATTGAGATAAATTTGTTGATACACACAGTCTAATAGAGAAATTTTACTCTATTTTCTATTTCAGATGTTGAATCCAAATTTGTATTCAGTTAATTACGTCAATACTAGTTCTTGACCAGTTTTACTCCATTTCGAAAACAAAATCCAACCCTATACTCCAGTTATCGAAAACTCTGGACATGTTTTAAGTACGTTTAGTTTCTCTTAGATAATAAATTATTTATCAAATTAAATCGTACAGTTGGTTGTCATTCCACTAGATCTGTGACAAATTGCAAATTTTACAATGTTATTTCCAAAACCCAAGTACGTGGTTTAAAAATTGTCGTTTTAAGAATGAAAAAGTGTGTTAATCTTATGATATTACGATCTAAGGTGATATGTTTATTAGAACCTATATAAATCTAAAAGTCATTTAAAAACCTAGAAAAACTAAAGTATAAGTTGATAAAACCTAATCTCTGGTTTTTAAAACCTAAAAATCCGGAGCTTATGTCATAACTAATAAGTTTTTCTCTGACTTTTTGGAAATCGAAATATGTACTGTATATTTTGAGGTTAATATGTACATTTCATTTGCCTGCCTGGCACAGAAATTGGTATATTATGTGTTAACGTTAATAAACGTTTTAAGCAAATGAAAGCAACCACTACGAGATTCGTTAACAGTTTTGCCGTTTCATTAAAATGTATTGGTTTGAGTAATAATCAACAAAATGCTATAAAAAAGCATAGCTCAACATTTTAATGAAACTCTTCAACAGTTTGGTGAAAGAAGGAAAGCTAGATAAATTTTTTAAAGCTAAAACTAGAGACGGCGCAGAACAGAAATTTGTGTTTGAATTAGTGCTGATTTTTAGAGCTGAAAAACAGTGAAGTCTTGGAATAAGTGAATGCGATGCAATTAGGTGGATATTCAGGAGTATAATTGTAAAAACATGACTGCTGAGAGTTCTGAATATATTTTGTCATGCTTCATAAAAAACGTGGCGTCATAAAACCCAAACATCCATTTCAATTCATACATAAAAAACGTGAATTAAACACGACTTAAAATACGCAAAATGCTGTTTTCTGTTTATGCTCGAATTTAGTATATTAGGAAATATGAAATGCAAAACCATGCTTGATTCCATTATAAATGGTTAGATGAATAGAATAAGGGTTGTAATCAACTGTCTCTATGTGTAGATTTTAAAGATTTACAACTTTTCACTCAATGATTATTTTGTCTATTTTAACTTGGTGCATTGTTTGTCATTTCTGATAAGATTTGCAGATACGAATGCAATTGTACTTAATAATTTTAAAGTTATTATTTTGTTTTTCATAATTCAAAAATCGTTAGTCAGGAATAATTATTTTTAAAGAAGTTTTACTAACATAGTACAAGCAAAATGAGAACAATACAGTCAAAACTGATCGATTTTCATGGATCTTTTAAAATACAAAACGAATATCAGAGATGAAATGTGTTTAACTCTGTCATCAGTAGATACCGCCAATAGCCTCTTCAGCGCAGATGCTATGCAAAGGTCGACTTGTTTACTTCTAATTCATCGACAAAATTTCAAAGCCCTTATTTGCAACGTTATAAACCTTTAAGACACATTTTTTTATTTCAACAATTTTTTCAACAACTTTAAATAATTACAGAAAGGTAATCACACGAATAAAAATAAGTGATATTGTACTGTATGATCTCAAATAGATAATAGCTTCCAAGCAGATTGTATGTTTTATACCTAAAACAATTGAACTTTCGGGATTTCTTGGTATTGAAGCAATTAAAGGAATATGATAGCTACCATTATCGCATATTAAATATACATTTATTGATGGTTTGTCTACTATGGACAAAGATAATTCCTTATGCGATTGAAAAAGAGTGCTTTGTCTGCCGACCCTTATATTATTATCTAGACCTTGCAGACGTCTACATTTCAATGCTGACTCCCAAGATACCATTTAATTCACATACACACGCAGGCCCAGTTTACCAAATTCTTACGAAACAGCATAGTAGAAAAATGGAATCATGTCTTCTCTACCATTACCACAGTGATGTAATTTACGAAGCGTATTGTGTAAAGTGTATCGCATATTAGATTCAAATGTTAGCAACAAAAGAAATCATTAAATTTTGATGATGTGAGTAGTTGAGAGAAAAAAGAACACGTAGAGAGAGAATTACATTACAAGACAGAAAAAAGTATATTTAATTTTTAAACTTTACTAAAATATTGCTAACAATATTCATTATTTATTAAAAATGAGTACCAAATTTGGAACTCCAGGTAACAGATATGGATTTGTTAAGTGAAACAGACAATATAATCAACAAACAGCTGAATTTTATTTTACGATAAAACTAAATGTTTTCTTCTGATGAAACAACCACACACTAATTATCAACCCAACGTGAAATGCTCTTAAAAGCTTGAACCTTGTACTTTTGTGTGTTTATATCGCATTTTACCAACTTTTTAGTAACAACACTCAATTCAACAATAGCAGAAAATATACCGAGTACAAATTGATTCTCAAAACATGTTCTTAGATATTAGAGCATTAGAAGTTAAAAATTCAGATTTCCTAATTAACATTAAAATGAATTAAAATATATTGAATAACAAAACAAGCAAAACAGCAGAAAATTGTGTTAAAATTACTCGAATTTATTGCATTTTTAGGTTCGTTGTAATTCAGAATTTAGACACCAAAAAACGTTTAACCAATGGCATATAAAAGTAACTTGTAATCTTGACGATGAATTACGATTCTCTCTCTCTCTCTCTCTCAAATCTTTTAATATACATTTATTATAATAACAAGCTATTGGCCATTTAATATCCCACAGTTTACTAATAAAATTATATTGCTTCCACTGACAAGCCAAACATTGCGATAGATTGTTCTGTTGAGTGATCTACTTATTTCATTATCATTCATTTTGTCATAGGGTGATAACAATGACATCCCTGAATTTGTTTTAAATGCAGGTGTACATGAACTTGTTCCAAATCTCCCAGTTAACACTCCATTTAATTTCCTGTTTGGGAAATCACACACCTCCATCCTTCCGCGGATTACTCCCAAGAAAAAGGGAATCATTTTAAGAGTAGAAACACACTGACCTGTGATTTTTCCAGGCTTAGTCTTTTCATATGAATGAGATGTCAAGGCATTTTTTCACATGGAACGCGTTCGGAAACATTTTCTTTGGAAGAGAGAGGTTCTTCATTTCTTCTGTGGTTACCTTTGAAGTGAAAGGAGTCTAGGTTTTCAAATGGAACAGAATCGGCGAATGTCAGACCGACCTCTCTCTCTTCTTTCCCGAACTTAGAATCCAGGTTCGATGCCGTATTCGAAAGCTTATCGCTTGGTTTGGCGGTAGTTTGAAAAACAGGTGTTTCCGCCGAAGGTAATTAAGTCGTATTTTTGAGAGCCCGCGATTTATTCAAATAAACTTCGGGTAATCGCTACAAGGAAGAAGGTTTTTAAATTTTATTTAAAATAAAACAATATATTTTAATAATATAGTCTATTTCGGGTATGTTTTGAATGTTAATAGGTTATATTTGTAACTCTATGGTCATTTTTTTGTTATACGAGAACTAAATAGATCAATACTTATCGTTCACAGCCAAAACAATAAATTACTTTAAATGAAATTAATTTTTTCTCAAACGGAACGCAATGTTGCAACACCTTAAGTATTTTAAAGAACGGCAGAGTTGTGCCTAAATGTCCTTCCTAGCGATAACAAATAAACTATTAGGTAGCATATTTCTGTACCTCGGTAGACAAAGGACCAATATCAAATTTCGTTGATTTCAAATCATATCCACAAATCACTACAATATAATGAACGTTATTGTAGTAAAAAGCGGCAATGTCCATCTGTCAACACATTATGAATAAACCAACACAGTGGGATGTATTTTTGAACGCTGCATTGAAAATTAAAGAAATAAAAATTACTCTAAATCAGTTGCTACCAAAAACTTGTAAAATGGACATCGGCCCTTTTCCCACCAGATTTGTTCTTCATAATTTTAGTATTTGTATATTTGTAGTTTATATTCTATATTTTTAAACTATATACCTTTTTCAAAATTACTTTTTACTTTCCACATATTTAAGCATTAATAATTTACAAAAATTATATTAGTAAAGCATACTTTGTCTTTTGAATGCATGCAACATAAATTTGCAGAAAATGACAGCATGAAAATTAGCAACAAAGAATAACATTGCCAAAAATGAATGTTTTTATTAAAAAGAAGAAATATTTGGTATCTAATTCATAATTTTGCATCTTTTTCAAATTTAAACATGAAAAATTTAACTCTAAGGTCGTATCTTTTAAAAACAAGATTCAATTAGTGGAATTTAATATGAATTTAAATTATTTATTTATAAACTTTCTTTATGCGAAATTGTTATTCTAACGATTATCCAATCATTCATCAATATTGGTAACACTTTTAAGAATACAATTCATAATTTTTTTTTCAACAATTTGACTAAATTAATTTCGCAATCATTTCCATTTCCGTACGTCCAAAATTTCATTTTCATGAAGTATACAATTTTATTTTATTTTAATAACTAGATGCTAGAGCAATAGAGAAAGATTGCTTGCCGCTGGTTTTAATAAATAAAACTAACTGCAAGCAATCCACTATTAGGCAACTGCTTTTACAAAACCAGCTGCCACTTCAAAAATATCTCCATTTTATTGATAAACACATGCCTTACAATTCTATCATTTTTCGTAAGAATTTCACTTTATTCATGATACGGTTTTTAATGGGTGGACATCATTTTCAAACTTTTCAATAAAAATTCTGTTGTGATAACAGCCGCATAAACCCGAATTCTCGAGTAGGAAATTTTCTCTGTAAGAGTAGGAATGTTATCGCCAAAAGAGAGCAACCCTAACCGCCAAGGTGATCGGAAACTGTCGCTGTTCCCGCCGCTCCATCACAATCGATTGCATCTCTCTCCCTCCTACGCATGCGTCTGTTTACCGGAATGGAGGCTGAGCTTGGACAGCACTGACGTAACTCGATTACAGAATCCCTTCCCCATTCATCATTTGGAGACCCCAGGGTGGTGTCGAATAACGCGGACATGTGGAATCATTGGAGACGGCATACAATATGCACGGAAATTGGAGAATGAAGCTGATTGGCTGTTAAGAGGAAATACTCAATGTAGGGGCGAAGTTAGACTTTTGGGACCTGGGACTAATACGGCTGATGCTTCCCTCTGACCAAAACAAAATTTACGAATTTAAAATTAAGATAAGAATAAAATATACTAATTCTCACCACATTTAATATTTTAATATATTTATATTCCAAAAAATATTTTGTATCACTTAATTATTGACAATGCATGCAAACTAGAAAAAGGCCGAGATCTGTTAATAGGTATCCAGGACGAAGTAAGAAAAGGCGCCCGCTGTCTTTTAGACGTTTGTGAGACAATAATTTTAGTGCTTCGTCTTTTTTTTCTTTTCTGAATAGCAATAAGATTGCAGGAAGTAGAATTGACTTTTAAGCTTTCACTATGTTTCAAAGATGGACATTCACTTCACGCGCACAGAACTGGGAAATGTCTGTAAAGACACAAGGTCAAAGTGCTTCAAATTATGGCACTTTTAAAAAACATTTTGCAAGAAAAACCATACATTTTAATAAATATTTCTGAAATTCCGCCCCTTTTGACACTGCCGCTCGGGGCAGCCGCCCCTGATGATCTCCTTTAGCTACGCCACTGGCTCAGTGGAAAATTTTACTCTTAAAAAGGCAGACAGGGCTTCCAAATGAGGAGGAAAAGTCCCCAGTGTTCAGATATGAAGGCAAATGAGGCTGATGCCGCTCTACTCAATACAAAGATTTCGTATTTAAAATGAATATACACTACCTGACATTGAAAATGCAACAATAAGAAGTGGCAGAAAGTGATGAAATTTGGCAAACAGAGAGAGACAGCAACGAGCAATAAGTGATCTTTATTGTAACATTATACACCTTGCCACTGAGCATCAAGAACGTCTGATCAGTAGGTTGTAGGACCACCGCGAGCAGCGATACAGGCAGGCAGCAACACGTCTAGCTACAGACGCAATGAGCGTGCGGATGGTGTCCTGAGGGATGGTTGCCCATTCCCTGTCAACCATTTGCCAGAGTTCGTCTTCTGAACGTGCCGGTGGCAACGCATGCAAGCGACGTCCAATGACGTCCCAGAAATGTTCGATAGGTGAGAGATCAGGGGAGACAGCTGGCCAGGGAAGCACCTGGGTACCTTGCAGGGCATGTTGGCTAATGCGTGCCGTGTGCGGCCGGGCGTTATCCTGCTGGAAAATGGCATTGGGCACCCCCTGAAGGAAAGGTAGTGTCACCGGCTGCAGCACGTCATCCACGTATCGTTGGGCCGTCATAGTGCCCTGAATACGGACAAGAGGTGACCTGTTATCGTAGGCAATGGCGCCCAAACCATTATACCGCGTTGTCTCGCGGTATGGCGTTCCACAGATGCGGCCGAATTGGCCCTGTCACCACGTCGGCGCCAGACTCGTACACGGCGACTGTCATTGCTAAAACAGAAGCGTGACTCGTCTGAGAACACCACACTGTGCCATTCCGTCGTCCACGTGGCTCTATCCCGACACCATTGTAAACGGAGACGTCTGTGCTGTTGGGTCAATGGTAGTCGTCTCAACGGGCGCCATGAGTGCAGCGATCAATCGGCGGCTAATGGTCCTGGACGATATGGGAGCATCAAGGGTGTCCTGCACATGCTGCGAAAGGGCGACAGACGTGGCTTGCGGGGCCGCCGATTCTTGCCGGCAGATGCGTCGGTCCACGCATGTTGACGTCACCCTCAAACGTGCCACATTCCCTTGGTCCAACCATCTGTGCCACAACCGGTGCACCGTGGACGCGTGTAGATGGGTATCTGCTGTGATTTGACGTATGGACCAACTTGCCCTTCTGAGGCCAATCACCATACCCCTCGTGAAGTCGTCTGTTTGCTGGAACTGTCTTGATTGGCGGCGTCCTGGCATTCTCCACTACTAGACGTTTCCTCTGAGACACAAAAACAAATTGCAACTTGATTTACCTGGCAAACAGAGCGGCGCGAAACTGACCACTTTTGCAGGTTCCTTCCCTGGTTTTTCACTCGCCGTGCGCGGGACAGCTGCGCAATTTGCATCATTTACATATCTCGGTGAGCTGCGTCTACCCTGTAAATTTCATCCAGTTCTGCGCACTCCTTCTGGGTGTTGCATTTTCAACGTCAGGTAGTGTATTTCGGATAATATTCCTACAATACTATTTTTACAATATATTATTGACTATGATTAAACTCAATCTCCAGACGTTTGTGAGAAGAGAAGTTTCATAATTTGGCTTTTTACTCTTTTCTGAGGGGCGAAGTGGGCAAACCCACTGCCCTAGCAATCTATTGAGTTGAAGGCGACACAGGTTTGATTGCTCCCTGAGTGTATTTCTATTTTCCGTGTCAGTTAAATTTTTCTTTGTGTGGGTATGTACGTTACATGACGTTGTTTCTTGTGTTAGATACAGCACGGCCAAATATGGCCTTTGCGCCATAAAACCGCACCAACCATCCAACCTTCTTTTCTGAATTGCGATACGATTGTAGAAGACCATAAAACGATTTTAAGCTTTACGTTCTATAGAGTGCACCAATGCAAATTCACTTTACACGCTTAGCACTTGAAAGTATTTCTATGACACACACACACACACACACACACACGCACACGCACACGCACACGCACACGCACACGCACACGCACACGCACACGCACACGCACACGCACACGCACACGCACACGCACACGCACACGCACACACACACACACACACACACACACACACACAGGTTAAAATTATAATATTTTTTTAAAAAATATATCCCTCCATAAAAACGCTTTTAAATAAATATTTTTGCTACTCCTTTAGACATAAGAGCTCGGAGTCATCATCTCTATCGCCCTTTAGCTACGTTACTCCTGTACCATATAACCGGGAAATCCGCAAAGCAATTTCTGCCCCAAAATAATTGTGTCCTCCGCTTTTCTAAATTTAAAAGCAAAACAAATATTTTCATTGTATTTTTAATATAATTGGAGACCAGCTTTTCAAGAATCAAGAAAAGAAGGAAATAATCATTTGAATGAAACTAATTTAAAACAGCTACGAATCCACTTTTTCGTTTCTAAATTATATATTAATTTTATACACATAATTGTGGAGTCCTCACATGGAGACCAATAATTACGGAGCGCCTGCATGAAGGTTTCTCGAACATTAACGAGCACTATTTTCTAATTGTAAAAGTTTTTTCATAGATTTTTTATAAAGCTGTACAGGGCGTACAAAGACAATGAAGAGGAATCTGATAAATTTGTGCAAGTTCTGCTCTGGGTTTTGGGAATATTATTTGTGTTCCAAGAGTAAACCTGTTACTGGGGTTTACAATCTGAAGTGGTACTAGGCATATTTGGGGTGAGGGCAAAATTCTCACGTTATTCAAGTGAGGAGGTGAATTTCTAGGAGATCCAAAGAGGGTAATTTTAAAATAAAAACTACTCCACAAAAATTAATAATTTTTGTGAAAATCATTAATTCTCAAAAAGTAACTCCCAGTTGTGTTTCAATATAGGGGAAAAAATCTTTATGTTAACTATACAAGGTGGTAGATAGTTAATTAACGTCACACTGAAGAAAAACAATGGGTTATTGGCGACGGTCCAGGATCAATCCCGAAGGGAAAGATTCAAGGACAATACCTCGTAATTTTGAACCAAGGTCAGATGACGAAGTCAACACCTGAGCTGGTACCCCACTCTCCAAACTTTCAAATCCTCACGTGAGGACATTTCAGACCACGACAGATTTAACATGCACCAGCTATGAGCACCAATACAAGGCAGTTTCTGGTTGAATCGAGTTTCTGACTCGCAACCCTTTGGTCGCTAATTCGTTGTCTACATCCAATTGAGCTACAGTGGTCCTGTTAACTATACAATATCATGTCCAGATGCAGGAACCTATGCTAATATGAATATATCGTCGGCTCTTATATGGAAATACTCAGTCATAAAACATAGTTCCGAGAAAATGAAGAGGAAAATTCAACATACTATGCCATATTTTCTAAATGTGTTTCTCAAGAAATTTAACCTTTATGCAAAGAAAATAATGGCTTAGTGATCTCTCTCTCTTCACCAGTCAAGATCATCACATTATGGTCTAGGAAAGCTTAAACCATATCTCGAAAACTTTAACTTAATGTGTTTCACTTGTAAGCCGACGTTATGAAAATAATCATGTGTAAAACTTCTATGTTATGTGTATTCTGAGTTTTGCGCTCATTAGTATTCCGGACTAATCAGATTTAACGCTTATATTTAATTTTCCAACTTAATCAGACTATACAGTTTGGACATATCTTTACGAAATTGATTCCAGTATGCATCTTTTATTTCTTTGTAATTCGGCATTTTTTAAAATTTATTTTTCTATTATTTTGAATTTCTTGTAACACAAGATGTTTCATTATTTTATGCATTGTATTAAGTATGGCTGTGTTCCTAAAATGTCTTCGAAACTGAATATTTATACTCATCATTAACTAGTCATAACTCGTGTCATCGATAATCGAAGTAAATCTTACTTCACTAATCGCAGAAATGTATGTATGATTAAGGGAACATTGATGTCTACGAAACTTAGAGCAACGTCAACTCTACTTTGACTTTAAGAGCAGACAACTTAATTAGAGCATCAGTAGAACATTCAATTCATCATTGATCAATAGTTGAAAGCTGGCGTTGACTACATTTACTCAGCAATTCATAAGAAACAAGAATTCTCTCTGCCATTGAATAATTTATTCCAAGTTACTGATGGTTGTGATGAACTAATGATCGATAACTAGTTCTTTTCCCTTGTCATCGAACTATTCGACCACGCCTTCCTACAAATGGTGACTATCACGCCATCGTTTTCAAATGCTTAATGCCTTTCAGTCACGAATGCCTTTTCAGGAATGTACCATTGATAAGGTCAGTATATTTAAGCATATTTCAGATTGATTTAGACTATTCGCGTGGACGGAAAATAAGTCAACATGTCATGAACTCCAAATCAAATAAATATCATGCGTTCTTGTAGAGTGGTTATGTGATTGATGGATTTTATTGTCATGTGTTGGTGGTTGATCTGCATTTATCTTGAACGAGTGCGTTGGCTGGTGTTTATGATTACTTTTATTGGAGGTTTTATTTATTAGGTTTCATGGGTTATTGAATGGTGTTCATGATTTTGTATTCATATCCCTATATGAGAGAATATACCTGTTTTCCAAGTTCCTGGGTCGCAGGTTTACCAGTGTGTCTCACTGGAGTAATCAGAGGGGGCCTTTGTCTCCCCAGAATCGATTTCTAATTTGATATCTTTTAAAAAAGAAAATTGTGTAGAATACTTATCTGATAATAAAATAAAAAATTATATTAGATTAATAAATAGTTTATTAAATTAATTATTTACTAGAAAATATGGGAGAAGATTAGTAATTTGTTTTTCATACGGATATGATCCTGTTGTTGACAAATGCCGTTCGTTTGACCGCTAGATCATTAGAGCACGTGCTCTCCAGTATTTTTACAAAGGCACATTTAAAACCGGGCACTCGTCCAAATTTTCACCAGACATAGGCCATTCTAAGTCGAACAAATTAGTCTGAGAAATCAGGTCCTATTTGATGGTGATGGGCCAGTAAGCCTGAACTTGACAACAACTACACGTCGAGGTAAGTCTGGGACACCTGAAATCCCATTGCAGAGGAAGCTCCAAAGACAGTGATTAGAGACAGCGAGACTGCTTCAAATCCTTTTCTGTGCATCACTTTATGTAGTTTTGAAGAGTTATACGCTTTGAAAACCTCTACACCACCACTTGGCCCCAAAGTCCGATTTTTCATTTCTTGGCACACCACAATGTGCATTAATCAAGTGAAGGGATATCTAACATGACTAACATTTTTGCATATTTTCTAATAGTATCAACGCGTTGCAACGATTCAAAAGTGACTTAAAAAAGTAGATTTCGGACATTTGAGTTTTTCGAGAATGAACAAGATTGGACTTAATATTATTTCATTGTCATCAGTATTTTTCGAACACAGTAATTTTTAAATGATATCTGCACTCGTATCAATTGAGATCCATCACTTTTAATGCTTACGTCATATATTACAATTGAATTGAGGGATTCATAATGTAATAGAAAAGCTTTTTAGCAAAATTTAAAAAAATTATAATACTGTCCAGAATTTTAGGTACAAAAATTGTATTACTATCTTTGTCCCCTCCGAAATTAGATATCCTATCTACGTTACTGCGGGTAAGGCTGGAAAATGTGAAACATTTTGTAATTTAATGAGCCCTTTTTAAGTCAAAAAAGGTATTTCAAAGTTCAAAAACCTATAACAAATATTTCAATGCGCTCATAAAGCTATACAAGTGTGCAAAGAAAGAAAACAAAATTTCTATCACGCAAGTACCTCCTGACTACTGTACATCAGATAATTGAAAATTCACAAGTAGTTTTAAATTTAATATTTTAATTAACATTTTAAATTTATTAGATAGCATATACTAAGGTTTTCAATTCGGGGATTGTGTTATTAAAATTGCTTAATATTTTTTTCGTTTTATTGTTATATGTTGGTGGCTGTCCCTATATATATATATATATATATATATATATATATATATATATATATATATATATATATATATATATATATATATATATATATATATATATATATATATATATATATATATATATATATATACTTATTTAGAACTAGTGAATTAAAATATGATTTTTATACTTATAATGAAAAAAGTTTTTATTGTCTTGCATGTTCAATGTGCTCTTTTGAATGAATCTGCAGTCTTATAGATTCTATAATAAAAACTCACTTCCTTTCGTATTGGGGAATTACAATGCGACTGCGAAATTATTCTTAAAGCAAAATGTTGAACAAATTTTCAATTTTCATAGCAATTTTGCATTTAAAGATAAATACGTTAGATCTTATAATAGGCTAACTGATTTGTAAAATTTGAATTTTTCTGGAAGTACTTATGATGTGGAATGGATGAATTCTTTTCTTTCATATCCAAGCTTCGTGAATGTGTCTAGCAGTGAGAGTCAGTAATTTTTCGTAGGTGTTTAATGGAGTTTCTCTGAAGTCTGTAAAATTAGAATAATTAGAAAAAAGATCATAGAAGCATAGAAGATAAGACTCAAGTACAAACTTTTCGATTGGTATAAATGTGATTTTTGTAATAAATACAGATATTAGTTAAGGAATTTGAGATGATAAATTTATTTTTCATTCAGCGGTAGTAAGTTAACTATTGTTTTTTTATAACTCAGGGTGTGTACCAAATAATATCATGAATATCTACGTATTACTTAACTTTTAAAAAATATACAAATCATTATTTTATTATATGATTCACAATCGTACTTCATAAGTGATCCATTTGTGTATTTGAAGTGCAAGGTCTCCTTATATTTTAATCAATCGTATAAGTATAGAATTGTTTTGTCGTTTGAAAACCCTTTTGAAATACAAAATCTAAACTCTTCGATATGTTCAACAAATTGCAATTTCTCTTGCTAATATATCCTGGTCAACATGCAAATTGTTACAAATTTACCAAATAAGCAGTTTTCTCAAAGCAATGTGTCAAGGCCATTACTCAAATATAATGTGGTGTATATAATTAGAATTATGGATGAAAGAATTCTAGAAACTTTAAGAAACACTACTACAATTTAAAATTTTTCTCACTTCCAATAGCTAGAGAGAAAAAGAACGATTCTCTAAATAAAACCATTGTGATTTATAACAATACTTTGAAATGGCAGCTGATGCAAAACAACAATCATGCTAATGTAATAAAAAACAGCAGTTATGATAAGGTAATAATTAAGATACAGTATTTGATAATAGCTTAAATTTAATTTCAACTTATCGATTTCTCTCCAACAAGCTCCATTTCAAATAATTCAACACAAAAATTAAGTCATACTTTTAGAAAAATTGGCTTTAATGACAGTTACACTTGCAATTTTTACGCATCCGAATGTAGCATTTTGGAAATAAACAAACGTCACATCAACTCCCTTCAGTGTCACCAATAGAAATTCCTTCTTGAAGTGTGTCCAATCTATTAATCCCTTCGTGACAATGATTTTCAATCAGTCGTGACTATGATAACGAGGACAAATCTAAATATTATCAGCGACATGACGGAACTGTTGCGAGTTAAGTCATCGCTCATCGACAATCGTCCAACTCGTGTGACACTAACCACAGTTGACGTGATTGGATGAGAATGTTCACCTGAGATAGAATAACAAGCTGATTGGAATTTCTTTCTCAAGCATTGTTCACTGTTCCACAACAGATGAGTTGAAGTGCCTTTCAGTCTCTTTCCAAGAATGACCACCTCTGACTGTGCGAAAGGTGGTTTGGACGACGATGATGAGTCCTTTGTTCGTCGTATCGCTTCGGACAATGGCCAGTCTCGTAATTGTAAAGTCCGTACTCACAGTCAGGAATGTGGCAATGATTTGCCTCCACACACCTACAGCAAGGCAAAGGAAAACAAATGCATTAACTTAATCCAATAAGGGTATCTTTTACAAATATTTGTTCACTTATATACAGGGTGATCCGAATTAAATAGGAAGTGCTTAGACCTCTGTAGGAAAAACTACAGGGCAAATCGCAACCAAATTTTGCACACATACTTTTCTGAGTATGCGGTTTTGATTTCTGAAGGAAGAGTAGTTCAAATTTCGACCGCTAGGGGTGAAATTTGGCTCTGCGGTACAGGTAATTTCTCTCTATATTGCAAAACTCATCTAACAAGTATAGTCAAGAAAAGAGATAACGTGCAATAACTTTATTAAAATTTCATGTGGAAATTAAATTAATAAAAAAATTTGCCCAAAAGAGCTGTTGTAACGGCCCTAGCAACAGCTCGGTATCAAAGGTCATCACCACTGACCTTCGACCGAAAATCCCGAAACACCAATCTTTGATGGTGGCCTAATTGCCGTCCAGACGGTTTTTAGGGGTGCACGAAGCCCCTTGTGATTGAACTTTTCCCAGGGAAATCGAGCGACATCGAAGATCGTTGGAGAGCTCAAGCTGAGCGGAGGTGTTTTTTTTGTGTTGTTCGTGTGGGACCACGGCCGTTGAGTAGATCCATTTTTGCCTGCTTTGCAGAGCCCACGATCTAGGGATAAAAGTCCCTGATTGTAAGATATTGTATACATGGTATTGAAAATAAACGATATTTAATTGTAATTTAGGCTGTGTCGTTGTGTTCATTGGCACACCACTCGTCCTACTACGTTACACTGTGCAATAGCTTTATTGGAATCACAATAACATCACAGATGCGTCTCTAAACGCTTGCTTTATAAATTGCATTTGCTGCACAACACACTCGATAGCAGAACGTCATTCATTTGCATTGATTTGCGTCACATATTGTGAAATTCTGCGTATAAATCTGTCATTTTTCTGTAACCGAATTTCTGCTTAGTGGCCGAAATTTGAAGTATTTTTTTCTTCAGAATTCGAAATCGCATACTCGGGAATATATGAGTACAAAATTTGGTTGCGATTCGCCCAGAATATTTTATTTAGTTTTATCTTTTAGTATAAAACTAATTATGTGCTTATTTATTAAAAACAATTAAATATTGTGTTTCTGGTATAAAACTTAACTTTTGACGTTGTGTGAACCTCTAAAAATTTAAATAAAAGCCTAGAATTTAATGACGCATGGAATTTGGGGTCATTTTTTATTTGAAATTTTATGTTCCACTTTAAGCACATAGTTACATTATGCATATAGGAAACATGTGCATTTTAATTTAAAATTAAAAATGTGCTTTTTATGAAATTGGACATCTTATTTAATGGATGATTTGATGCATTTCAAATCGAAAAAAAGATGTTCACAGAACATTGCTTTCATTTGCAAAGAAAAATTGTGAAATTCAATATTTCGAAAGAATATATTTGAACGGATTCTTTGACAGCACTGTTCGAGATTTGACCGCAACAAGATTAGCATGATGTTCCAGATCACACAATCCCACAAGTTTACCATAAAATGGATGCACAATTGCAAAATTAATGGAATTCCTATGATGGGAAGTGCCATTCCGTCTGCAAATGCTGTAGAACATTAATTTTTCGATTTTATTGCTGTTTTTACAATGCTAACACTGTCACAGTTACTGCTAGAAGTAACAGTTGCTATTATGATTCCGTTGCCTAGCCGATGTATACGTCTTTTTGAATAAATCATAGTTTTTCTTACAATTAACATGCCATCAGACTCTAACGGGTGAATCTCAGCAAATTGTTTTTATAAAAACGGAAGCCATTCAATCTTTACTTCGATAAGTGTATAAGTAATTGGGTGCACTTGCACGCTGTCATATAAAAAGGGATGGTAAAAAGGGCCACCAGTTTTTACACAAATACATTATGCATATAGGGAAAATATTTCCTGATATTTGTCAGTTTTCATACTTTATCTGTTTAGATCTTTAGCTTCATAAGTATCTTTGATTTAAAGAATTCAACAATTATCACCGAATATTTTACACTCAATTTAGGTTTGAATTACAAAGGGGACTATTATTTTCTTGGGATCACTTTTGTGAGGGCGAGGTTTACAGAAGTTTTCACGAGAGCGGCTAATACCTCAGGTACGGTCCGATGAGCTATGTAAACTCAAATTATGGTTCTTGAAACTATTTCCTACTGAACCCTTGATTACACGGGAACAAATTAGACTACAGAGCGTACGTGGATTCCTATTTGCATATCACTGACACAGCACGTTTAATAAAAGTATACGAAATATTATAAATTTAATCCTCTGAGAGGTTTGCACCATGCATCCGTTATATAACATGCAGTCTTCCCTGCACGACTTCTAACCATTTTTGTCTCACCTTGACCATTAGAATCATACCTAGAATTCTTTCAACCACTAGATGTGATTGCTTAGTCATTATACGTGCTGTGAGGTAAAAGTAATGCCACACACTACTTGGAAATTCCGTGACGCTTAGAGGGTTAAAATTTATTATTCACTTTAAAAATATATTTAACGCTATTTATCAGTGTTTGAACGGTTTCACACAAAAATATAGATTTTTATAACATCCTTAAAAAATATAATATAAACAGTAAGAGGCTCTCACCTCCGCTCTATCTCCGGAAGAGAATCCCTGCCTCTCTTGATCCTTAGACAGGGTCTCTGATGATCGAAGCAATCACATCCGCATCTTCCATCTTTGTAGATGCGACTGGTGAATGGCATGGGGCAATCCCGACACCTGTACAACAATGATAACATTTATCTGAGTGACTTACTCAGTACGAAAGGAGTTCAAAATACTTTATGAAAATACATAGCATATTGCAGAAGACGTTTGTAGAAATAATAAATGTTATTTCTCCCTTCAAGATTATTTACTTTCAAATTTCAAAATGTAAGCAAGGGACAATATGTTAAAAGTAATTCATCATATTCCTAAATTATTGTGAGCGGTAGGAATATAATGATTCCTCTCTCTGGGTGTATTTCTCTTTCTATGGCAGTAAAGCTTTCATTGTGTGTCCGTTATTTGGCATAGCATGACCAAATATGACCCTTGCACAATTAAACCTAACCAACCGACCTAACTTATTGTGCATAACAAATTATCTATTCATACTTGTCATAGATGAATAGATAATTTGTTAGGTAATTCTAAATCTTTTCGGTTACTGCTCTGTTTTGATAATTGAACTTTATGGTTCTCTCCTTTGATGAAAAAAACACACACATGGAAAGTTGGTTGAAGTAGAACATTTATCTGTAAAGTGGAAATGATGACATATTGTATAGTTATTTTTATTTAACTTGATTAAAAATTTTCTGATTTAGTTTCATAACTAAAACAAGTTTTTCTCAATTGAAAATTACTCAGTAACTATAGAGAAGACACAAAACTCCTATTCAACTTAATAGAGCTTAAACACTATGCGTATGAGTTCCAAAACAAGGAGTCACTTTCAGATGTTTTTAAGAGCAATAATAGATCAGTTTGCCCACCAAAATACCAATTAGTAATGAAAATTTACTTTTACATGTCTTACGATACAATTTCGTATTTAAAAAATCGTAAACGAATGAATTGTTATCCATTATTCATTTTCCAATAAACTTTTATTATAATTCTCATCCTTTTAACGTTTCATCTAAAAATTAATTTAACATTAGCGGTGCTATACCTACCTATACTACCAAAGGAGTGTATACCGATTTTTACGAGTTTGGAGAGTGGGGTGCCAGCTCAGATGTTGTTCTCCTCATCTGACCGTGGTTCAAAATTACGAGGCATTGTTCTTGGATCTTTCCCTTCGGGATTGATCTCAGACCGTCGCCAATTGCCCGTTATGTTGCTCCAGTGCGACGTTAATTAACTACCTACTTACATATTTTTACCACCAGGTTGTCCAAATGAACAAACCAAATGACTCATTTTTCCATTGGTGGAAATAGGTCTACATTAAAAGCTAGATGCTCCAGTTTTTTTCATCTGAATGCAATACAATTGCTTTGGCACGCTTGCTTAAGATGTACAACTGTTTGAAAGAGGAAGTTCATTGAAAATATGCCAAAGATCCACGAGTAAAATGAGATCTGCCATCTTTAAATTTTATATTTATTGGAAAACATATTGAGTCATAGTTGTCTAAGGTTTATCAACTTTATGTAACCTATAAAATTATTTAAATATAATTTATCCACAGAAGAAAATATTTAAATATGATATAAATCTTATTTTTAAGTAATTTAAGATTAAAAAATATAATAATTTTCCAAGAACTGCTTAAAGTATATTCAAGTAGTGAACTATCAGTTAAATTCCTTGAAAAGGATGGTAGAAATGTCGCCACTGGATCTTGAAATTTTCGTTAAAATATCAAGTCCCAATACCAAGTCAGAATTAAATGCTTTCGTTCAGCAGTAGATGGCACCACAAGCTACAACTGAGGACGGATCATAAACAAAATTCGCGATTTTCTTTATTCGTTTGAAAGCCTACACAGCTGTTCTGACTAGTTTCTGATAACATGAGAAAAACCTTACTCCATTGCTTGATAAATAAAATTTGTTCTCTTAAATTTTTGCTTTGCCTTTCCACCGCAAGGATTGATGTGACATTTGAAAATTTTTTTGGGGTTGAAAATTTGTGTTAAACAAAGTAGACACACAAATTAATATAACGGTATTCTAAATGCACACAAAAGGGAAAAACTCCGTTCTACATTCAAGGAGATCAAAAAAATATTGTAAGTAATAACCGGAAGATGGGTCTATGAACTGAGAAAGTGGCACCATTCTAAGTTAATTGCTACTGACAGTGTCCTAATGCTAATTTATCACGGTTTTTATGGATCGGTTATTTTCTGATAGATTTATGAAAGGAAGCCGAGATGAAAGGAATCATTCAGCTCCACAATTACATAAGCATTAAAGCATGTGATCCCATCCTAAGAAGAAAAAATAGTACTCTTGAAAAAGATAAAAGCTTTTAGTGTGTCACCTGTCAGCACAAATAAAATACTATGCCGTCTAGAGTTCGATCAAATGAATGTAAATATTCGTAACATCCATTTAATTTTTGCAGAATAGTTTGACAAACTCTTGTATGGAACAAGAAAGCGTAAAATTCCAATTCAATATTTTGTTTGCTTTTTACTTTTATATGAATGGTGCACTTAGGAGAGATTAATAAATCTTGACTTTTGTTTTTTTCAAGCACTGCATTTGAACACCTTTTAAGTGAAGAATAACAGTTGAAGTAAGATCCAACGTTTTGAAAGATATTTTCTATTAGAAAAGAATAGGGTAAAAGAATAATACAATAAATCTTTTATTGAAACAAATTTAAATTATTGGACAGAATCGACTGAATTTTTTCTCCAATTTCTTTTTCTCTTCATTTCTAAGTAATATCAGTATACGATATCGCTCAGAAACGAAAAGGTTTCGAAACCACGGCGCATTTACATCAATACTGTAAATATAAACTGCAAATGATACTACAAATCCTGCCATACCAAATGAAATGTAATACTGGAAATATCTAGCAGTCTAATTCGCTCTACGGATTGAAAGTTGGAGAAACTTTAAAGTCACACAACTTTTACTGTTATCTTATTGTCTCTCCCTTGAAAAATTGTGTTTTTTGAGTTCTGAGATAATTCTTGGAGTGTGCTACGTGTTTCCAGATTAGGCTCCTTGCATCTGCGTTCCGAGCCAGGACCTAGTACTATGCTGTCTGTATACCACAAGAACTGAACCCATCACAAAGTATGGGTTTCTGTCGCTATAGAAACAGGGATCGTTTATAAGGTTTTGAGGACGTAATTTTATCTTGTTTTTCATGAAAACAGGCGGCAGATAGAGATAGTTTAATGGCATAGATCTCGGCGATATGTAAAAACCTTAACAAATATATTTCCAAATCGTCATTGAGTGAGCCAATATGGCAAACTTGATTTCATTTTTCAAGCATTCCCTATGGAAAATAGGTTGATTGGTTGTTTTTAGGGCCATATTTGGACAAGCTGCGCCAAACATAAGACAAAGTGAAGTGAGGAATGTTGTGTAAGTGAAAAAAGAGGAATTTTTGAATAGAGCAGTATGGAAAGTAGGATACGGTCAATTTCTACCGCAATAGACAAAGGCAGACGTTGTGTCTGGAGACCAAGTTAGATGATGGGTCTAAGTACAAGCTATAGGATGGGCTCCTCATGAAATTAAAGTATTAGTCCCAAGCGCTTAATGTTTAACTTGCGCAAAAGGATAAAGTTTTCTTTCCTTTTACAATTGCTGTTCACATTTTATCAGCACAATGAAATTATTTACAACTTAGAAAATAGACTGCATATTACAGTGCTAAAACTTCACATTTTCTAGGGCCCCTCTTATACAACGGGTCCTTCTAAGACAACGGGTCCCTCTTAGACAACGGGCCTTCTTAGACAACGGGCCCTCTTAGACAACGAGCCCCGGTACCGGCAAACACCTTTATGTGTGTGTGGTGTGTGTGTGTGATTTGACTGTTTTATATTGAAGCATTGCTATTCGAATTGCATTTCAATCCTTTGCAATTCAGTGCAATGAAATTATAATTGGGTTTTCCATTCTCCAGAAAATTCGTATGTGGGTGTTTTTGGTTTTGTGCTGTCTCCAAACTTAAAATGAAACCACGAACTTTCATCGACGCTGAGAAAAATTATCGCGCTTCATTATATTATTATATTCGAAAAATGACCGATGACACCAGATAAAAAAAAGGAACGTTCTAGATCTGTTAGATCAAGGTCAGCTGCGGTCGATCAACTGGACAGACATAATATTTCACGCTCTCATCGTAAATTAATTTTGGACGGGAACACTATGTTTTCCTTTCCATTAGATAAGACAGGCTGAAGACACGAATACCCATTCCATTACGTCAAATGCTTTTACGATCATGTTCAGCGTGAAGATTACCGCCAGTAGATTATCTTGTGTTAGAGATAACGTGACACTAATTTCGATTAAATGACATATAATAGTTATACATTTCCTCTTTTGTTCCCTTATATAATATTATGATTTCGAACAAATCGTCAATGAAAGTTAACCCTCTCTGATGTCGTAATGAAATATTTTCTGCATAATTGTTGAATGAAAATCGTTAACAAATAGTGACTATACAGTAATTACTAGTTTATTTTTTGAAAGTGTGTTTCAGAAGTGTTTTTTACTATAATAACAGTTTTATTACACACTTCTCCATAGTTATTAACTGAACATAAAAGCTCCAGATTTTTTAAATCAATGTAAAAATCTTGAAAAGCTTCACGTTATTGACTTTTCAGCATCACGATCATTGCCTTCTTTTTCGATTAAATAAATTAATTATTACTGTCACTATCTTTCCCCTATCATCACAAGCAAAGAAAAATAAATAAATTTTAGGTATTCTTAAAATTCTGCGTAACCTACTGGTTTCATCTTTTCAGTGTTACCTGAATTTTCATTGAAATTTTTTTGGTTTTAACACCTTTTGTTTCCAGTAGTTCTTGTTTGCATTTGTAACTTTTATAGTAATTAAATAATCAAAAAGCTCAGAACAGAAGTGGAAAATTTTGTTCTGTACTTTTGATGGAACTAAACAACTGTTTTCTTTTGCATGTTTCAACTTCTCAAATTCCATCTGTTGAGCATATTGCTATTGATTTAGGATAGATAGGTAGGTAGTTGAATTTACGCCACACTGGGGTGCAAAATAACAGGCTATTGTCTACAGTTTGGGATTAGTCCCGAAGGGAAAGATCCGAAGACTATTCATAATTTTGAATCACGGTCCTATTGGCTTGAGGAAACGCTCTCTTGGTGTTCACGTCATCACAATACAGTCCGTTACGTTGACAGAAAAATTCTAAAAACTGCTTGTAAAAAGTTAAATTTATCAGGGTCTACGGGCAATGTTTGCTATCATTCCAATTTCAACATACAAAGCACTCACTCTTGAATAAGGCTACAATAAAAGCAAATTCTATGGTGTATATTCAAGGCTTTTAAATTACGTGCTTGTAAATATTTTTAAAATCATATTTTTTCATCCAGTTTCATGATCAAGGCATTCTTTCAAATGTACATTTTGGACCCCAAAATAAACATGGCAAGGGCTTCAGTCCCCGTATCTCTTCCCCTCTTGACGGTTCTTAACAGTGTTTTGAATGATTTAATTAATAGTAAAACACGGAAGGAAACATGGAAATAGAAAATAAATATTCACAAGGATCGCGAATTCATGTTTTTTCATGCACGGTCAGCACAGTAGAGGAAACCTTTTTGAAAAACTATGTCCAAACATCCGTAGCTCTATGTATCTGGCATGTTTTATTCCAAGATCACGAGCAACCGAGCCATTCCCAGTTAAAACAACATGGTCATGTTTTTCCAGTCCTTCTCTTACGAAGCTGTGTGCACTGCCTATTTACAATTCCAGTTTCCATTTGTCCAGTTTCCTGTTTTGTAAAATTGAAATATTACTGGTGGAGGGTAGAGTGGAAAGGATAGTGTAAGAGAGAGAGAGAGAGAGAGAGGAAGAAATATGGCGAAGGACCCTAGAAAGAATTATTTCAAGAACGTGGAATTCGGGATTGCAGGCATAGGAGATATTATTTTGAATGCAATTCCATGAAATAAAAGCTAAGAAAATATAAAGCACATTCAGTTCCGAATGAAATATAATAAGGTGCTTGAAACGACTAAAAGATAAATCAAAAGTTTGATAGAATAATATAGTTGTATAATGTTCCACCAAGTCCAAATATAATTAGACATACAGTAGTCTTTTTAATTTTATAACATGGGGATTCGTCTAAAGCTATGACGGCTTGTTGTAGTATCTGAAGTAAGGCACATATATTACCATAAAATATCATACAGCTCTAAATATGATATTTTATTATTCTATAAGTTACTCATATTTTTGTGTATTAGGTAAAAATATATGTTTATCGATATTGAATTAAATCCGGGGTAGGGTTTGTGGAGAAATGAGAATACAACCACTTAAAATAGACTTTGATAAAAGATATTTATTACGAATTGCAAATTACACATTGAATTAACTTGAACTCCGGGGACCCGTTCCTTCACGTTCACACTTTGAATAAAATCCCAGTACTTTCGGTGTGAGGGAAATTTCTTTGAGTAGGGAAATAGGAAGATGGTTGGCTGATCGCGGCAAGAATAAAAATCCCTGAGTAGGGAAAAAAGAAGTTGATCTGATTGGTTAGGGAAGACAAGAATGCTAAAGCCGACAGTTTTTCCTGGAAGTGTGGGTATATTTGTCAAATATTCTCCATATTTACAAAAGTTTTACAAATAGCAGATTTATATAAAATGGAATTGTTTCTGTACAATTCTATACCCTTTGATTTAGTAATGAAATTATCTACATGCATTAAAAGACATTTATATATTTCTTTAAATATATGTTAATGTCTTTATGTATTATATGTTCTTTAAATATATGTTTCATTTACATATTTCTAAATAAATTATTATTTTCATTCTATATCGAATCGAGCCCAATCAAGTTTGTTAATTTTCTTGTAACTAAAGCGAAAAAAGTGTTGTGGAAAGTAAGATGGCTTACTTTGATTTGGGTGAATGGTCATCTGTCCCGTCCAGCAGGTGATTATGACCATCCTGAATCCTAGGTAAATCATTGACGGGTTGGCATTGACAGGAAGTATGATTTTGGAACAACAATTTCTCTATGCTGTTGTCCGATTTATACGCAAGGCCATTTTTTCCCACTGTTATTGTCTGAAAAATAAAACATACTTTTTACAACTTGTCTGGGTTTTCTCGATACACAGAGACTAAAAAATTGATACAGAACAAGTCTCTACTTACCGCACTACTGGTCATGGGCATCCAGATTTAGCAAACCTTTAATAGTTTTAAGTGGTAAGTATTCAATAGACAGTTGTGCGTATGGACAAATATCTCCATAGCAATATTATTTTAGTTCACGAGGTGAAATACGTATTTTTAACTTTGGGAACACCCAAATATACTTTATAGACTTTTACAGAAGTTTATAATTATTTACGGCTTTTCCCGTATCAAAGGGAAATTATTTTGTTACTGGATTGTGTGTTAACTGCATTATCTCTAACATATGCCAAAGTTTGAGAAGTAATGGTATCTTGGGTTATCAACATTTACATTTGAAGATCCTCACAGAATCGTCAAACTAACACCAAGCTCACGGCCGTTCAGTCAACTAGACTTTAACCGTTTAACCTCTCATTTAAAGTAACTTTTGTAGAAAATAAGAAAATTCATGCTTATGAAAAAAAATATCAAAAAGATGGGACGTCAGACATACCACCTTTTTTTTTACCACCGCCGCTCCTAAAATACTTAAAATGAACTCAAATGGATCTTCAATCTCCTTAAGCTGACATTAACCCTCTGAGGGTTCACATATATAATTCCACCCTGCAACCTGCATTCTTCCTTGCATGACTTTTAACTAATTTTGACCTCGACCAATAAAATATTTCCAAAGGATTCTATTATATGGAAATGAAAACAATCGAATCTTTCCAAAGAATTCTATTCTACAGAATGAGTCAATAGAATCGTTCCAAAGTATTACATACCAAGGAAAGGACCAATAATATCTTTCCAAAGAATTCTATTCTAAGGAAAGGAGCAATTGAATTGTCCAAGGGATTCTATTCTAAGGAAAGGACAAATATAATCTTTCCAAAGGTTGAAAGAATCTATGGACTATTTCGAAAGATGTGGTTATGTCATTAAGTATATTGTGGGATAAAAGCAACACTACACTACCCCAAATTTTGCGACGCTCAGAGGGTTAATAAATAAAATGACAGCTTAATACTACCCATTGGTGCAAAATTGCAAAATTTCCTCACATAAAAGTGGAGTGTTACTTCTTGAATAGCATTGGGTACGCAATGGAAGGCATCGCTGTCACAGCAACCTGTTGCATCTCCGCATCTGTGAAGAATGGTGCAGCGAGGCAGGTACTCCCGAGATGGATCTGGGTAGTAATCTTTGACACGTATCACTTGAGGTACTGGTACCCTGCACCGGGCTCGGCTCCGGATCTTTAGGTAGTGGGCGTTTGCTAGTCTCACATCGTCCATGGCTAAAATATCAAATATTAATGAGTTTACAAACCATTAAAGACTTTTCCTGCCATTAATTATTTTTTGCTGCACGAAATACTCTTATAATTTGCTCGAAATAGCAGAGGACAAATTTTTAAATAATATTAAGATAAGTAGCTGAATTTATGTCGCACTGAAGCAACACAACGGTTTACTGGTGACGGTCTGTGATCAATCCCGAAGGGAAAGATAGTAATACTATTTAAAATAAACAAAGACTAATGTGTTAAATTATTATGTCTTGGAAATTTGAAGAACTGGATTATAAACACATAGAAACCTTAATATATTTTGATGGAAATCGCGATTCAGAAATTTTTTACGGCTTTAGATTTTAAGTTTGAGATCTTTCCTTCAAATTGAAGTTCGTTATTTCCGTGTAAAAAAAATGGATAAATTTAGCAAAATATATTGATCATAGCAATAAAAATACCGAGATAAAAAAGCTGGCATTTCGCAGTCATATAAAATGTCCTTCAAATGAATTTTTATAAAAATTTATCGAGGTTCATCTTTTTTCGAGTATTGATTCCGTAATTAATACTACACACTTAGCTTATTTAAAACAGAAACATCACTCACATTTTGCTAAGTCTATAATAACATAATAAAAAGTATCAGCGTATAGGAAGATTATTTCGGAAGATATATGAATATAAGTGTGGAAAACTAATTTATCAAAGGAATTCTAAACTTTCCACTTATAATCCAGAAATGATTTAAGAAATAACTTAAAATTTGATGTAAATTTCAAACTTTTGGCGTCGGAATTGGGTGTTGACATTGGAAGTTCTGAAATTTGTGAGAAATTTTGTATGAAGAAATTCCTTATGGAAATTTTATGCATATAAATTTAAAGACGTTATACCCTATCAAATGGTACAGAAATTTACTTTGAAATGAAAATAATAATTGATGCTAAGTGTCACAAAAAATGTAACTCGACTTAACAAATTAACTTAGACTAAAGGTTGGTTAATTTGAATGATATAGAGATGTTTGTTCCTATTTTACCTGTTAGTCACTATTGTGGAGATGGCTATCAGCTACTTTGGTACAAAAAGAAAATGATTTAGTGCAAGAGTTAATTGCCTCTAATTTGCACAAACTTACTTTTGTTTTGTTTCATCTATAACATATATATGTAGTAAGTTTCCCGTATTGAATTCAACTATAAAAATCAAAATTGTGTTCCCTCATTATTCAACCCTCATGTTCCTGGTTATATTTTGTAGAAGTTGCTAAGTGAAATTAAGAAATTCAAAAATACTCTAAAAACAATCCAAAGCTAATTAGAGAGTATAAGAAAATATCATACATTCTATTCAGATAAGTTTCGAACCCTGCGGCCCATATTTATGCATAACTAATGCATCCCCAAATAGACAACGACCTCCCGGTTAATGCCAAATTCAGTTTTATCGTCAAATCATACTGCCATAACGAATACTTACCCTAATTCTTTGTTTATGAAAGTGCAGCCTGAAATGCAAGTAAATCGCGTACACTGATAACGCATTCTAAAAGATTTAGTCAAAAGAAGACTAGCCATTCAGGTCAACAGATAGGAAAAAAAATTCCTTCGTCTGGTCTCTCCATATTTAAAATTCCGACCTTGGGCTAGTAAAACTCACCATTATCTACCGAGAGCACAAGGCTCGATACCAAGAAAAAGGACATAATAGTGGCTTTTGAAAGGAATGAAAAACACGCATTTCACAACGATCCCACCCCACCAGAAAGGAACCCCTCTTGCTTTCGAAACCATCTAGGAGGCTTGGGTGGCAATGCGAGGTATGTATGAGGGGTTTAAAGGCTTCAACTGACAGACGATTATTACAATAATGGCTTGAATGAAATTGAAAAGAATATTGTTGGGAGAGAGATCCGGTTGAAAAAAGAAATATTTGACAAATGAGACTTGAGGCGATAAAAGAGTAATGCAGAAAAAAGGATTGGTGCATTAGATATAAAAATTAGATCATTATGCCTTCGGTATTCTTTTTTAGGGGTAGGGATTTATAGGAATTTATCTCACACCCCTTTCTGATGCGTATGCAAAATTATAGGAAGGACAAAGTCCCCTTTCTCAGAATTCAAAGTCTGATAAAGTTTTTTTTAAAGCAGAAGGAAAATCTGTTCCTTGTCTGAGACATCTGTTCAAGACATGAATTAAGTACTATACAATTTCATTTAGTAATGGAATTAATTTGTGTAAAATTAAACAAATATTTTATCTTCAAATGAAATTGATTGACGATCCTATATTCAAATACAAAAAGTTGTGTACCATAATTAGCTTCCTTAGCAAACCAAAATTGAATGACTACTTTGGAGTTCTGATTACTATAATTTTTAAAACATATGCAGCATATATCTTTGTTTATCAGGTTAAAGCTTTTGTTTCAAAACCACAAAATTGTTTCAGTAGAGACTTTAAATTTATAGAAACAAATTAACATATCAACTTATATGTTCATTTTATTACAAGAGCATAAATACCTTAGATAGGCTTATTTTTATTAAAAAGTATATAATTTTAAAAGTGATTCATAAAAAGATTTGTTGAGAACATAATAGTTTCTGTTATTTATTGAATAAAATATAATGTAAAACTAGACTAAAAACTGTCAAATATTCTGTACACTGTTTCCAAAGTGACGTAATTTGACATGTTGCTCAAATGCAATTTCAGTATAACATTTAAGAGAGGGATTTTTAGTGTAAAACAAACAAATCACCGGAAGACGATGAATTTACTTCCGGTTACCCAATGTGGAGTAAGTATAGAAAGCATGTACTATAACAAAAGCACTTGCATTCCGTCTGACTTGTTTGTACTGAAAATCCCTCTCAAATACACTGGTGAATGAAGTATATTTCCATATGTAATGAGTATATGTGATTTATAAAACCTACCTCTATTTACTCCTCCAAACTTGGCTCTTGCTTGTTGTAGACCATTGGGTCCATGTTTCCGAAGAAAATTGACTCCTTCTTGCGTGCCATACATAACTCTGTAGAAATCCTGGTACGAACGAATGGATTCCTCACTGGGGACAGGAATGTCGCCCATTCCACCACTCACCATATGCTCTCTGGTGTCAATGGACTCGGGAAATGATGATTCTGGGTTTAGATGATCAGGATTTGAATTGTTCTGAAAAACCAAAATGTATCAAATTGAAGTTTGATCATTGTTACATGGCAAAATCCCAAATGTGTATCGAAAAGTCAACCTACGTAAAAATCAGTTCGTAAAGATTGAATTTAGTGTTTGGACTGTCTGAATGAGCTTACATGCTTTTGACTACTTGCTGTTTTAACAGCTTTAACATTAAATATGCCCCAGGCTTTGAAAAATACCATATTTTAAATACCTAACATTTGGCCTTATCCGTAGTCCTGACGCAAAAGTCACATGATATGACGTCACAGACACGATCGCACCAAACGACATATAAATAACTAGGACCTTATTTAAAAGTTGTTCCAATTTGCAGCTATTAATTGTTTGGGCTTGTAGCTCTTCGGATACTCTTTGCTACAAGAGGGCAAACTAGATCGGAACATAAGGCTGAAAGTGGGTGTGGAACAACTAGGGACATTTTTGACTAGACCGGGATTTCAAACACTCGAATATATAAAATCTCTTTCTTTTTAAATTAAAAATTTTTTCCGGACTACACGTAAGATATTGACAGCAAGTAAAAATATATCTCCACATGCCTTTTGTCTTCAACTAGTATGATAATAAGCTTTCGCATGAAGCAAAAATGATTATAGAACGACAAACATCAAACCTTTAGCTTGTGTAACAACGTCATCACTGGTAAAAGTCCAAAATAAATTTAAAATACACATTGGTCTTTCCATTTTCAGATTTTTCAATTTGAAGCAGGGAATAAAAGATGCTTTTTTAAAAGATTGAAGCAATGTGGATTTTCTGTGTTTCAAAACCAGATTATTTTTAGAAACAAAAGATTTAATATAATTTGTTTCCCTCGCATTCTATAATTCAATATTCTCCATTATTCTGTTATCCGATTTTGGCAACCACATATTTACGAACTTTACTTCGTAGTTATCTTGTTTAGTCAAAAAGGCATTTTTTAATCATTCTATATTTCTAATAGAAAACACTTTATCCACGATATTGACCAAAAATATTCCAACACTTGCTTGAAAGAAAATTACTTTTTTATAAAATCGATAGACTGTTGGAAAATCCTTAGCTTCAATGACAGCCTCGACTCGTCTAGACCTGTTTTCTATCGATTTCTGATAAGCCATATCGAACATATTTTCATTCCTTAATTCAAGTTGCAGCTAAAAAACTTTAGTAAACGAGTTGTGTTATCTCGTCTTGAAGATGTTCTATCGAATTATTGACGTATAAACTTTGAGCTTGTATCTAACAGGTATTAATAGTCATTCATTTGATATGACATGACGTACGGAAAATTGGCTAAATTTTATTCAGAATAACTACGAGCAGAGTTATCGAACAGTGTAGGCGAGCAAGATATTGAATTTTATTATTCTGGTTATAAAAAGTGAAAGTATATAGAATATCTTTTGAAAAGTTAAGCAGTTGGATGCAGATCTAGGTATAGTTCTTAAAATATGCATTTAGAAAGTCTTGAGAAATGCTACTCTATCGGAAAATATCTTATAGAGATAATCTACTTTCAAACTCAGTAATATCTATATTCGTTCCATCATAAAGGTTTCCACAGGGCTTAAGAAGCCTTAATTAGACATTAGTTTTTAAAGGGCCCTTAAAAAGCCTTAATATTTCCTGAAAGTCTTTAAAAATATTTTTAAGATCTTAATACTTACCAGGAACACTGCATATTTTATTTCCCCTGAATTTATAAACCAATGCCAATGATACCCGTGAAAGGTTAAATGTCATCCAGATTCAATGGTATAGTATGGTTAGCAAAAATGGATGTTTTTAAGACTGGGTTCATAAGACCCAAACATAGCATTCGTAAAAGTTTCTTCATATGTGCACTCGCGAGTTAATCTATTGCTATCTATGTGAAGTATAGACTTAAAAAACTGAAAAGTAGCCTCGAAATGGCCATAATTTTCTTTTGCTTGAACCCTGATCATATGGGCCTTATTGGGACACAGACTGATTATCTTTCATGTCTAAAGCTAACCCCTCAGTAGAATAATTGGAGTCTCCCTTATCACAATGAATAAACTTCAACATGAATAGTTGATGAACTAGTCCTTTAAGAATGTCAGTTTTATTTTAAGGAACCTGTAATGATCGAGATTCAAAATTTCGTATAATGTTTGGCACCTGGAATCAGTAGTGTATGATTTTTTCCCGTTATTTTAATATGATTTCGTTCTTCTCAACAACTCAAAGTATCTGACTTTGCAGATAATGGTGAGACCTGAATATGGTTTCTTGGCTGCTCAAAAAGCAAGAAAGTCAAATGTAACTGGATTTTCATCAGTTACGAAAATGAAGTCAGAGGGTAGATGGTTTTAGGATTCTGTTCGGTAGCATAACTTGTTTTGTACGTAACAAATGGAGGAATTTAGTTACTACTCGTGATCAGCAGGCGGCGACAGTTGCTACGTCCTTCTTTTGAATTAGAGGTTTTGGCCATGATATTAACCAAACTAAATTTACAATTGATAACTATTTAACTATTTCCATTTGGCTTATGAGTAATTTTATAAAAAAATTAGTATGTAAATCAAATAAACATGATTCTAGATTTTAACGATGATTCACAGTAAAACTGTCATGATTAGTTTCGGAACAAAATTTATGATACACATAGGAAAATATTTGTTTAGAAAATAAAATATAAATAAAAGAACATCTTTTAATGAATTCTCTCTGAGGTTCAATTTTATTTAGTATCTCAGATTGAAAAGCAGAAATTAAGTTTTATTCATATCTTAAAAAGCTAGTCAAATAAGAACAAGTTATTTACTGTTGGAAAACTTTCTAATCTAGCAATTTAGTAGTTTTGAATCTTTAAACCAGTCAATTAAATTTTTAAACCGTGTCTATGAAGCAATGATGCAAATAAAATGATAAAATTTTATCACACACGCACTCATAAATTCAAGTACATTTCAAGTGTATTTTAAGAACTTTCAAAAAATTTTCAAGGACCTCAACTTGTTGATAATGAGACATTCATTTTCAAGAATAAAATGAATAAAAATTAAAATAAAATTGACGCATGAAAGACAATAAAATTAAAATCGTCACAAAAATGTTAAAATAAGTAATTAAATTTCTACGGGAATGTCAAAAAATAAAAATTTATTTTTAAATCATCCTGCAATAAAAAGAACTTGCAAAGATCAGCGATTATTGTATTAAAGAAACACAACAATGTTATAAATTTTAGTTTTCGTCATTATGCAGGTAAATTTAATTAAATGATATTATTAATCAATCAGCAGTATCTAATACAAATGAAGAAAAGATAAAAAAAGTTACGAAATGGCAAATTTTGTTTAAATGTCTAGTGTAAAATTCAAGGATTTCTCAAGGATTAAATGAAATTTTTGTACCAGTTAAGCACTTGAAAGAACAGTGCAAACACTTCTCTTAGTAGATTTAGGTAGATTTTAGATTCATAAAAAATGACAAAATCATACAGATTTCTAACTTGATGTATCAAAGGAATCATCCTCAATCTGCATTTAAAATTCATAATCACACAATTTAAGTGTAATTTTAGTTTAAGCAGGGCAGCTGAGAAATACAATTACATTTTACGGTACCACTTGTGTTAATTTATAAATTTCCGAAAACGCCCTTGGCAGGCAATACTAATATTTCCAAAACATGGAATTCGATGAAATACTTAGGAAATCCATTCAACAAGAAGTTTCTCTCAGTACCAATTATTAAACAAACATTTTATACGCTTAACGAACCTGAAATAATTCCCGACTTAAAAACTGTCAATTTTTTAAATAAAATTTTACAATAATACTTTAAGGAATAAAATTTTGACAGAAAATCAAGTTTTAAATTCTCGAAACACTTTTAGATACTCTAAAAGAATTGCATGTTCCAATTAACCAAATCATAGAAAACGTAGCTACCCCAATACATGTAAGTGGCTATAGAAGAAAATCTAACCCTTAAACCCTTAAAATGCATATCTACCAGTAAAGGTACTTGGTACTTTGAAAGTTTGGTATGGGTCTAACACTTAAAAATTCTGCTTTATATCAATTCGAGAACATTGTTACTATCTTTATGGTGCGTTACCGTTTTTGGTAGTATATTAGATAAAAATTCCCATTGGAAAAATAACGTTTTTTTTACTAAGATAGACACGCTTTTGCGGATAGTACCCTTTTAAGGCGAAAATTGACGTGCATCCATTAAGAAGCAACTCACGCACTAAAATCTATAGAAAACGATAACATTTTCACACTTCTTAAAGTGTTTGAACAGAAATAGGATCCAGTGCTCACTCCTTAAAAGAGCGTGTTAAATAAAACGCATAATAAAGCATCCAAGCTGGAGTAATTTCTTTTTATTGTCCCACACATTTATAGTGACTTTCTATTGACAGTTCTAGGCGGTTGCTCGTTTCATTGGCTATTAACAAATCTTTACACGCGTCTACAGAATAACATACAAAAAAATAAAGCACACATAAAATTAATTATAATAATATTCCTTCTTCATAAATAAAACAAAAGTCGTAAATGTTTTCAATCATACTCTCATTGTCGCAGAAAGAAAAGTTGTACTCAAGTTGTTCTTCAAGATTTTCTTGCTTGAAGGCATTTATTTCAACATGTTAAGGTTGCCAGAAAGAGTGAGTTATCACGCGCCAATTAGGTCATTACATTCATTTGAGTCTCTACATTGTTAAAAGTTTAAGAGATTTGTCTCAAGCGCGCACACACTATGGGAAATAATACATTTTTAGTTTACATCTATATCAAGAGTAGAAACTTTATGAGTACGGGCTCCATGTTTGAAGAAGGGGTAGACATTGAGTGAGAAAGGAACGGACTGCAATAATCTATTTTAGAGGAATTATTTACTAAACACAACATGATACGTTGCATTGATTTCATTAAGTAAACTTGCAGTTAGGAATTAATGTTATACAGATCCTTAAGATATTCTCAGATTCTCATTTTAAAAAAATAACTTACAATCTACATTTTGAGTCATAATTGAAACAATTTACTCGCAAAAAATATCCTTCCGATAAGTCTGAAATTTTCTGAACAGTCACTATAAAATTTTTAAACCTACTCTTTTCCAGGCACTTGTAGAAATTAATTAAGCAAAATTCTTTAACAATTATACTTCCATATTGGTCCCTGTCCTTCGAGGAAAATAAACTTGGCTTTCTCAGACTCTTATTTTGCTAAGAAAATTTAGTCCAATAAATTTTTTAATAACAGACAAAAATTTTTTAAATTAAAATAATTTTTTGTTGTCTAAGCTAATTATAATAGATGTAAAATTTTTTCTGGCGTGATAGAAGTAATTCGGGACCACATGTTGAGCGGCTGTATTGTATTAATCATATTAATCAGATTCATTTCCGATTTTTCACGCTTTTAGAATATTTGCGTTTTATGGCAAGTGCTACATTTGGTTTTAAAGCACGGATACAAGGAAAGTTTGCGTATACACCAGAGAGAAATTCGCCTCGGGCTAACCCACTGAGTCACGGTGGCCCGTCTCTTTATATGATACGCCAATCCTTTCCGATTCTTGTATTCAGTGTTTTCTAAGTATGTGGGACTTAAGACCTTATGGACGTACACCTTATACTAATTTCTCCCTGCTCTATCGAAAAACTATAGCTGCGTATTATAGCATACACTCTGCTGGCCATCGGAAGTGCAACGCCATGAAGGACGAGAGATACCAAACCATACTTATGCAAATAACATCAGACACAAGAATGAAATCATTGAAATTGCAGCTCCGTTCGACTTTCGGGACACAAAGAAATCAGAATTTTGTGTAGCCGCCATGGGCTGCAATAACTGCTGCTACACGTTTCGTCATTGAATGAAAAATGCTTTGGATGTGTAATTGAAGTATATCAGTCCATGCTACTTCCACATGTTGCCAAAGTTTATATGATGTAGCCGCGGTTGATCTGTGGTGTGCCAGTCGTTGGGCCACGACGTGACATAATCGATAAGTGACAGATGTTGTGAACGGGGTGCCATGAAAGATGAGAAACAAAGTGGACACTGAGGAATTGTTGTACATTTGCATGCCACGTGCTGTCGCGTATTTTTAGCTGAAATCTGGCCACACACAAACCCTGAAGGTAAGGGAGGACAACAGGCTACAAAACATTAGAGATGCAGCAGTGGATGTTGTGTAGACCGGCAATGCGTACTAGGTAAGTGCGGGAATAGAGTCCAATGTTACCCCATACCACAATTCCAGGTGATGGACCGGTATGGCGATTCATTATGCTAGTCTTACAATCTGCCATCGTAGTGCAGCCATACTCGGATGCGAGCACAGTTGTGCTGTAGACAGAATCGAAAATGGTCAGAAAAACAATATCATGCCATTTGTTTCCCTTTCAAGAGAATCTTTTTGAGTACACATGGATTAACGATTTTGCCCACCGCACTACCAACCTGTCTGTAGGCGGTGCAAGTTCGATTCCTGTAACTTCCCTAGATGAATTTCTCTCTTCTGTGTCGGTATAAACGTTCCTTAGGTGTGTAATCCTGAGTGTATTTCTGTTTCTTCGGTGTTGGTAAAAAGCTTAATTGTTTATGTATGTACATTTGCTTGACGGAAAAACATTGCTTGACCAGATCTGGCCTTTTTACCAAAACCCCTACAAAACAACCTTTTGAGTACACATAGCAGTATGTATTTTAAGTTAAAAATAAAATTCAAAAAACAAGTTTTGAACTTAGATGCGTTAAAAAATGTTTTTTAGTTAAAATGCTTAAAGCTATTCTAATTCCCGCAAACGATATCTACATTCATTTTTGAGTTCCTCAAAGCCCAACTGCGTAAATATTTTTAAAAGAGTATTTTACTATAATAATATTCTAATCGACAGTCAAATTTATAATAATACGTATATTATTGATTAGTTAATTTCAATTGTAAAGGTTTGGTTGCATTGACTACTTTTTTATAAAATTGAAGCCCCAAATATGTAGAAATCCAATTGATAGATTAATTCCTACAATTTTATAATTCTTATAACTATTAGATTCGGTAGGTAGGTAGTCGAATTTACGTCGCAGTGGAGCAAGACAACCTATCAGATTCGAGCTGACACAAACTTAAATTGATAGGTTAATTTCTATGTTCAGCTGTAAGCTATGATTGATTGTGTTGAAGAGACGTAGTTATAACCCAAAGTAACACAAAGTTTACTTAGTAATTCTGAAACGTTTTCCCCAGAAGTGAAGTAGTTTTTCTTCTTGTGTCTCGTTCATAAATGACTCTCTCCAACCTATCATTATTGTTACATAAAATAAAGAATTTTAAGTTGCACAAAAGAAATTCTTTCAGTCGATTCTTCCAGAAACAAGTCTTGAAGATACATCATATAGGTGGGTGTCCGGTTTCTAAGAAACCTTGAGCAGTCGAAAAACTCACCGCAGACATCACTCAAACAAGCCATTTGTAGATGGTATATTTAAGAAGGAGAAGTCTTCAATTTCGTGGTACTTCGATTATGACAAGGTTGAATGAGTTCTGTTACATGAAGATAATTCAACATTTATTAACAGGTATTCATGATAGTTAGAGCTACTTCAACTTCAAGGGCGGTGGGATGGTAGAAATAGTTAAGGCTAGGTATATAATTATTCTAGGTTCATGAATATAAATATTCAATAATATAAATATTCTAGGCTTATTAAGAAGGCTAAAAATGTATAAATGTTCTCTCATTTAATATTATGATATATATTAATGCTCTAGATCAGTGATTCTCAACCACTGTGCGCGGCACTTTTGTGTGCCGCCAAATTCTTAGAGTGTGCCGCCAAATTTTAATAAAACTATTCATAAAATTGTTATTGACCATTTGACAACATTAGAGGAGAGAATTATTCATTATTTACCAAATTTAGATGCAAAAAAATTGGGTTCGTAATCCATTTGTGATAACGAATACTTCTGTATTTGAATCAACTTTGAATGAAGAGGAAGAACTTATATTTCGCTTTCTAATAATCGAGATTTAATTTTAAAATATTCGGAAGAATCAATTAATTCATTTTGGATTAACATTAGATGCGATTATCCCATGATAGCCAAAAAAGCTTTAAAAATATTATTACAATTTTCTACATCTTATTTGTGTGAATTCGGATTTTCAGTATTAACCAACATAAAAACGAAAAAAGATCGAGACTGTAATGTAGAAGACGATATGAGAGTAGCATTGTCATTTTTACGACCAAATATAAATGAAATTATCAAAAAACATCAAGCTCAAATTTCTCATTAAAAGTATTCTTATTATTACCTTGTAATTAATCCCTTAATAAACGTACTGTTGTTTTTGTAGTACATATTATATTATTTTATTTTACATTCACAATTATTATCATAAACTATTTTACACAGTGTATTATAGGTAAGTAAACAACTTTTAAACTTATCTTTTTCTTTGTGTGCCGCCAAATTTTGAAATCGTTAAAAGTGTGCCGCGACAAAAAAAAGGTTGGGAATCACTGATCTAGATGGACGGTGAGGTAAGTGTCCCCACTACCCTTTAAAAAGACTAACCCTCCATCTTTTAGTAATGGTGAAATATATTTATATCGTACTTTAATGAAGCAGTCACGGACCTCGTGGTTGAAGTTAAATTTTTTTATTATACTAGGTGATCTGGTGGCAATCTTCAAACTTCTTGGCAAATCCAAATCTTCAAACTTTATATTGAATCATTAATACTCTGTCTCCGTAATTTTTAAAAGTACACTCCCAGACCCCCTTTACACTCTAAGTGTAAACTATATTTTTTCTTTGGAAATCTTTCAATTTCGGTTTTGAGAATTGACATTTGAAAGCATAATCAAATAAAAATTCAATTCTTCTAATTAAACCGATTGAAAACAAAAAACTATCCAGAAGCATAAAGCAATGACCTCAATGTCCTTGAAACTAAAAGAGTACCCTTAAAAAAAGAAAAATACCCCCAAAATGCAAATAAATGCAAACTTTACCAAGGTTCGGGTCCCATTTATAATACAGTCAATTGGAAACAGATATTATTGCCGTGAGGGTATTGAATCCGTTTTATTAAACACCATCCCATATCTCAGGTGTCCATTGACCTATTAGACTATCGATGCATACTGCTTTAGAAAGTCTATGGGAGAAGGGTATCTATCATCCTCTTGGTGTCTCGTTAACAAGTACCGTTTAACGGCGCCGATGGGTACTTAATCTTGTAGAAAGTAATGATTCATTGCCGGGTTCACGTCGAGGACAGGATTCTTTCGGATACCTAGATAAAAAGTTCTTTTTTGAGAATCATTTGACGTCACACGTACGTCACTACACACCCTCCTGGAGAAAAGTTAAAACGAAACTCGGAACAGACAAAAGGACCGGCACCAGATTCTCCTGATACGTTGAGATCCTCTGATTAATATCGTTGTTTTTTTCTACATGCATATTTTATTTCTCTGTTCTCTCTCTAAGATAGAAAAATATAGTAGCGAGTTGGAATACAGCAGAATTATGTAGCGATTGCGTAAAGGGAAAGCTGCAAATATTTCTCACATGCTCCCGGTAAAAAAAAATGCCGGATCTTTCCCATGGGGATTGATCCCGGACCGTCGCCAATAGACCGTTGTGTTGCTCCAGTGCGACGTTAATTAACTACCTACACGGCGAAAAAAAGGCATTTTTCCTTGTTGTTCGGAAACTACTAAATTAATCATCGTGCGAGTCCGCTAGCGAATTAAACCTGATGATGCGGAACGTATTTACACTATTTCACGGGATGAGTGGTTTCGAATTCGTATTTTAGAAACGAATTTAAGCCGTACTGTCAAGTATTACCTTTATTAAGCATCTCAACCGTTTGAATGTTGTTCAGTAAGCAACTTCTAAGACTGCCATTCTTCAAAGGCTGCAACGAAGGTGATGTCGAAACAAGATTTATGAGAACTTACTGGAGCTCGCTACTGGATTTAAAGGAAATTTTCTAAATTTGCAGTTTGGTCTGCCATAAAGGGAAAGTACTTACTAAGAAATTGGACGGTCCTAATGCTTTATTAAAGACTTAATAAATCTCTCTACGATAGAAAAATATAGTAGCGAGTTGGAATACAGCAGAATTATGTAACGACTGCGTAAAGGGAAAGCTGCAAATCGGTTTATCAGTTGATCAGAAAATTAAAAAAGTATTAAAATTTATCTGTGACTTATTGGAAAATAAAATTTAAGAGTGACTCTTACAACCATAATCTCTTGGAATAGGACCGTATTGTTTATGGTGTATTGTTTATGGTCAGAGGTGTATTCATCATAAGCCTAATAATGTTCAGGTATTATTTGGAGTTCTGAATTTATAAATGATAAATTCCTTTCAATACTTATTAAATCACATTCTTTAAATTCATTTCTTTATTTAAAAAGTTTCTCTGCAGTTTAACAGTCTCCCTGCATAACTTTTAATCAGTTTTGTTCTTTTTACCGCTAGAATCTTTGTCAGGATTCTTTACTCCAATGTATGTGGTTATTGAATCATTGTGTGCATAGTGGGATCAAAGCAATACTTTACTATTGGGAAATCTCGTGGTGCTCAGAGGGCTAAGAAATAAGCTAAAATAAAAAGAATAGACTTAGGTTAAGTATAAAATTAGAAAATACTTCTAACATTGCTCACTTTTCAAAGATTTTTTGCCTTTTGTGCATAAATTGTATACTGGATTTGTTGCTTTGTGGTTGTCTCGATAAGGTATCTCGTCAATAGGAAAGCTGACCAAATCTTGATGGACAAGATAAGTAGTCCTTAGAAAAAACTGACCAGATATTGATCTCATCATCATAAAAAATCGGTAGTATCCTGATGACGAGATATCTTGTTATTTGCAAATTTGGTCAGATATTTATCGACGAGATGTCTCATCTAAACCACATGGAAGATTAACAAAATCAATGCAAACACCCACTTAAAGAAAAGTTGGATTTTTGCCTCCAAACATCGGAAAGAGCAGTGAAATTTTTTAAATACATAATAAATTTCGGAATAATTTCCAATAACGTATGATTTGATGAATTTTAATAATATAACAGGCCACAGAGAGAAAACGCCCAGGTTTCTTCAAAAAATAAGCTAAAATAAAAGGAAAAGACGAAATCAGACAAAGGTTAAGTTTAAATCTGAAGAGAATAATAAAATAGAGCTCAAAAATAATTACGGGATAATGTACGATAGAAGGCAGGGTTGAAAAAAACGGCTAGACATGGAAGAGACACTTCCCCCAAAACGCATTCGAAGGTGGCCACGTGCTTTTGAGACTAAATTAAGAAAGATCTTTGGGGCCGCGTTCTTTTTCTCACGCCTCAAAAGTGACGCGCTTCGTCTCTCGTATACAGGAGCGTGGGACTTTCATGAATATTTATATTCCTTAAAAGAGGATTGCAATACAAAGACATTTTGGCGAGAACTATCTAAGTTATTTGCTTCAAGGAATTTAATTACTGCTCACAAGGTCGAGCGCCCGTGTTTTCTTAAAACTTCAAGGTTGCTGGTGATTTTTAGGACCGTGCTTGACAGATAAATCACGCTGAACAAAAGTCTCCGTTCTTGGAAATAATTTTATGCATTGTCTGGAGCTATTTCCATGTGAAAATTTATGCATACTTTCTATACATAAAAGGTGAACACTTACTTAAGGATAACTATTTATTATCTGTGTAGATAGATAAGTGCATGTTATTCAAGTTCCTTTTACACAATTTCTATTATTTGACTTTTGATTGATATACAGAGAGGCGCCAATTTGGTGAAACTTGACGGGTGTGTGGCGAAATGAGTTTTCAGTTGCTATAAATAAACTGTGCATTTTTGTATAATATTGTCATATAGAAGCAATTTGCTTTATATATTCCTTTCACCACATTGCTTCCCTATTATCTGTACATTTGTAATGCTTATATCTCTTCAGGGAACCGGTCACTACATAAATAATGGAAACGCAAAAGGTTATAGCTCTTAGAAGTTTTGTTGCTCTGGATATGGATATTATTTACCGTGATATGATTATATCTAAATATAAAAATAACCAGACGCTAGAATTTATATAAAAACATCTATAAACTAGTGTGCACATATATCACTAGCTAAAGTTGATTTCATGAACCAAAGTTGATTTCATTTGTAATAACTGAAATTAAGTTGGTAATAATGATTTTATTCAATAAGGTTTGACTTAGATTGTCACTCCACGTCCATTTTTTGCAACGAGACAGCAAATTAAACCGGTACCTACTTTTACTCAATAAGAATAAAAATTTAAAATATTTTATGCCCTGATGCTTAATTTAATTTAGTTCATCTGAACGACTTGAATAACATTATTCACTATGCTAAAGATGCTTCAAGAGTTTCTTTGTGGCTATAGGGGACTACACACACGGCCACGTTAAGAAAATCACATCAGTGATGTTTTTAATATTGAACTCGTACGTCCTCAAACAGCTCATGTTAGTGCGAGTGCATTTAAACCTACAGAATTTAAATACAACACTGGAGACACGGCACTTGTGAATCACTCAAACCAGGACTTCCCAGACTTTCATGAACTGCAACCCTTTGAAATTTCTTTTTGATTCCTACTCTCGTCGAAAACCCAATTTTCTCTTGCACGTGACGCTACAGTTCTGCTCTAGCGGAAGTAGGTCACGACAGATGTGGAGAAGTCCCTGAAAAAAGTATTTAGGAGTATCGCAGAAAAATTAAAGTTTTATTTTTTATGAGCATGGACTCTAAGCTTCTCCATATCTTAAATCCAGGACCAAGTTAGATGACGGGCCCCAGTATTATGTTGTAACGACGGGTTCCTGTACCAGGTTCAGATAACGGGTCCTGGAACAAGGTTGGGATCCCAGAACTTTGTCGAGATGACGGCCCCAGTACTTGGTTGCAATGACAGGTCCCGGAACAAGGTTAAGGTAACGGGCAACGGACATTAGTACAAGATTGAGATGACAGGCCCAAGAACTAGGCTATGATGATGGGCCCCAGGTACTAGGTTGTAATGACGGGTCCCGGTGGAAGGTGGGGACGACAGGTCTCACTACCAGGTTGGATGGCGGGTCTCGGTACGAGGTTGAGGTGACAGTATAAACGTTTTCCATTTCCTGAACTACCTTTTGTCCTCAGGCATGAACTCCAGTATGGCTTCTAAGCATGGACTCATGATTGGTACCCCCAGTACCGATGAACCCCATTGGAAGTCCCTGGCAACACAAATGTCGCCGAAAAGAATAGAAAGGGTCGGGCCACTCTTCTAAGGAGCTGATAGATCTCCTTATTCATTTTTGAGAAGCAGTGTTGTTCAGTCAAAACATTGCGTTCTCTATCTACTTAACAAAGAAATAAGTCAACTTATCGTAAAAGGCTACACAAATCTACTCAGTTGACTCTTCAGTTGGTGATCCTTTGGGTTATGTTGCTTGGGATTCTTATGAATTTAACTGCTAAACTTCCAACTGTGGAAAGCCGTGAAAGGGAGAAGCACTTTCTTCAATAGATAGATAGTTTTATGAGCTGATAGGTTATAACTACTTCATTTTTGTACAGTTGAAGTTCGTTTTAATGCGGTACCTTCGGACGAAAAGGAATGAAGTAAAAAAGTATGAAGCCCAGGATACCAGCGCTTAGTTGAGAGTATTTTGATCACATAAAACATCAATATTTCCTCTCGACCCACATTTTGAGAAACCGGGATTCCGATTCCACAGGAAGCTTTTCTTTGACCGTAGTAGCATTATCTCCCATTTAGGCAATTTTTCAAATAATAAATAGTTTGAATTATGAATGGATTTGTTAATTTGATTTTTATTCTTACGATGACGCGAATTGTTAGTGATTTCTCTTATAAATATAAACATATATACTTTTGTAAAACCTTAAATTTATTTTCAGTTAACAGATCACAAGTGCAAATATCATTTACAATGAATAAGTAACAGTATTTCGGAGCAACAAGATTATAATTTATTTCGTTTCACTTTGCTAATTTTTCACATTTAGGCGCAAATGTGTAAATGTACAATTTTAAATAAATGCGCTGAGATCACTGACTTCATTGAAATTTGGAAACAATTATTACAACTTGATATTAAAATAAACTTTTTATTTATTTATTTACATTTTTTAATGCCCGACTTCTGACATTTTAAGAATTACAAACGGAGTTGGCGGGTTTTGCGAAGCAGCATCTAGTGGCTTAGTCATCGTTACTCATAACAAGGACAATCACCAACATTCATATGTTAACAAATCGGCATTCAAACACGGAATTACTGAGGTAGCAAATGCTATGACCACTATACCAGTTACATGGGGAGTACTTACAAGTTGATACATTTATCTTATGATATTAAAAAAAACTGGATAGCTCTATGGTATAAAGTATTAGAACCAATAATTTAATATGCTTTGTCTAACCGGAAAACTCATCTATATAACTTTGATGCTGGGAATTTTAGCCCCTAAAATTATTCCTTCTGTTGTCTTCCAACAGAGTTATTTCCCTAAGATACTCATTTCCTTCGACATTAGTAGAACATTCGATCATTATCAGTCATTAAAATCTGAGATGGGTCAGTCACCGTAACTGGAGTTGCCCTTTGATATAAAGAGGTAATGACATGAATGACGTATTCATGGAAAAATGGCGTATTCCCAGAAAGAATATCGTAGATTGTGGAAATACAGAATGTTCATTGATACCGCTTTCTTCACTTTCTCCTATCACATTTTTAATTACAATGACGGAAATGGGGTTATCAAGGTTATTACTTATGATTATGACTGATCCAAAGATGTCAGATTCTCAGCTAAATTGAGTATTCAAGGAAGTTGAACAGCCTTTTATTGCATTCACACACGAGTGCTATTGCACCCTATAGCCCGGAAGACGCGTGGATGCCTAATCAGGTCATTTCCCACATGGCACTTAAAAAATGCATGGAAGTAAGTGAAAGAACACATTTGTTGCTACACAGAAAGACAGTGGAGCGACATTCAGCCAAAAAGTACTTCATGGTAAAGACGGGTTGCACAGCTACATATATTGCTGTTTTGTAATCTAATTTTTGTAGCACTGGATAAGTATACTACAATACTTCCCCTCCAGTATTTAGCAATGGCTGAATTTGATAAATGCTACCACTTGTTGATAGATTACAAATTGCGTATGATCGTGAGAGCTGTATTAATACCACGAGTGTACTTCCATATGCGTGGTCATGCAATAGATGACAGCGACCTTTGACTGTCCTGTGTTGCCTTAAGCAGCCGAGTATGAGTGCAGCCGGCTGGTTGGTTGGTTTGGGGGTTTTATGGCACAAGGGACATATTTGGCCATACTGAGCCAGACACTAGACATTCAATATCAAGTAATGGACATACACCCTCAAGGAAAGTTTAACTGACACAGAAGGAGAGAAATACACCTAGGGAGAGTGCAGCCGGCAGTTTTGAAATGAGGCTGAGTGGCAACGAATACCGAATCGGTGACAGGAGTAGAAGCATATTCTATTATCACAGATCTTCAGACATTTATTCGAAGCATTATGTATCGCTTTGGCTATACAATTGTTCGTTTGACCCATCAGTTATAGTGTGCACCGATTGAAGCGAGCCACATCATCTGGTTCGTTCGAAAGCGCGTGCTTGTATACTTGTCACCAATTGTTGAAGCTCATGGAAAAAAAGTGCAACGTCACCCAACTAAAAAGTACTTGATGGTGGAAATAGGCTTCACTGTTACATACAGATGGAGGACAAAATAATATGAACACTTGTGAAATGACACAAACTCTTTTAAGTAGAGGGTTGGTCCACCCTTGGCTTATATTACAGCTTATATCAACATGGGGTGGATAAATGCAGATGATGCACAGTGTTCAAAAGAATGCGTATCCATTCCTCGTGTAGAACGGTTCTTTAGTTAAAAAATGCTGAAGATAGAAACCTAGCACCCACTTGGGCCTTCAAAATACCCCATACATGTTTAATTATGTTAAGATCACGGGACTGAGGAGGCTAGACGAGATGTTCCATATTATCCTCGTGCTCTTTGCACCATACTTGGACACAGAGTAGTGTGAATGGGGTCGTTGTCGTCTTGGAACACAGATCTTTCTACAGGGAATGCATAGGATGTAGATGAGCATTCAGAATACTGAGATATTGCACTGTTTTGATCTTCCTACAAGGACTTTTCTTCCAGGATCGCAAGTGGTCCCAAGCCACGCCAAGATATTGCACCCCACATCATCATAGAACCCCTACATTGTCTAAGATTTCTGAGTGCGTTCTCCAGACATAAGCTCTTTCAGATTCGTCAAATCAGAAGATCTATTCCCAGTGCTGTTGTGTCCAGTCTCTATGCTCTAGGCACTATTCTAGTCTCTTCAAACCATTGCGCGGTGTCACCAATGGTTTTAGAAGAGCCTATTTGACAATTGTTCGTAGCATGCAGTTCCCTTTGAATAGTTTTCGCCTATACAGAATTCTGGAGATGGGTGTTCATCTCGGAAGTTATCTAGGACACCGTTGTCTTGTGCTTTCGGGCCACTATGCATTTCAACACTTATCTATCCTTATCAGTAAGCTTTGATTTTCGCCCACTGTTCTGTTTCGAAGATTATGGCCTACAATGTTTTACATAACATAACAGTTGGCATAGTCCTCCTTGGAACATCCATAACGTTGGCTGTTTTCGTCACTGAAGCTTTAGCGAAGCCCGAACGAATAATCATGCCCCTTTGGAAGTCTGAGAGATAAGACATGATGACGTTTGACTGCTAGCAGAATGTTCATAGGCAACACGTACGATTGCTGCTAATAGACTGATACTTCAGCCTTCACTACCTTAGGCGAGACTTCTGTTCTCGGTGGCATGGCTGTATTAAAAGGATGAATTACGGCCGGTTTTCGAATGGGTGTTTGTATTATTTTATCCACCACCTGTATACTACTGTATTTTAAGTAAGTTAAATGGTGGCTAATTTCATCATTAAAGCAGGATGCAGTATTAAAGCAGGATTACAAAAACATCAACAGATTATTGTCGAATAGAAACGTCGGAGAACTGGAGATTTAGACAAAAGACAAATATTTTGATTAATTTAGACAAAAAGACATTACAAATGTTAGGCAATATGGTATTTAGAAAAGTAAGAGATGCTCGCAGTAGGATATTTGTCATTTTTTCATACAGACTGTTTATTTTAAACTTTTGATATTTAACATGTTTCAATACATTTATTCAAACATAAAAAATTCTTTAAAGATATTATACTATCATTCCTTGTTCAAATATAAATTAGATCTATGCATCTTTCTAATTATTCTCAATTTTTTTCTTGAGAAATAATACCAATATCTTAACTAATAACTATATGAATAGGATAACATATGGGAGTTTACTCTTATCAAGCAAATAAATTTCTTAATCTCTTCTAAACATAAACCCAAACAAAATATAACAATTTTAAGTAATATTTAATGCAAACACTGTACAACACGCTCTTCGAGATTTTCAAAGTCCATTTTTCAATACTTTATCTATTCTTTAATGCAACTATATATATCGTCGTCTGATTGTCAAAATCTCGAGTCTTGAAATAAAATTTTTTCATGAGCGATAAAAACTAGGTACCGAATTGCAAACCAGTTGTAAGATACGAGGTTTGGTGCTTTTGAAGGAGGTTTAGTAAGTATATTTATAATCAAATGATGTTAAAATCTCATAAACCAAAAAATTGGACTTATAAGGTTGTGATAGTAAAATGAAAATACATGATAGTGATTGTCTTGAGAAGACATGTCAGCATGTAAAGAATCCACAGTAGACAATTCGAAAGCACAGTGCACTGAATTAGACACCCGATTCGTTTTGTGTAAGTCTGTTCCACGATTCTCATATCAATATAAAAACATTACCTGGATATATAACTTATCCGGAAATTATATCTTCACACGCTGTTTAGACGAATCACATATTTTGAGACATAGCATTCACATTGGTGTAAATACCGTCATTATATTGACCAAGAAGGGCAAAAAGCATTCTAATTTATTTGTCCTTTATCATCTTCTGGTTGCCACTCCATTATCACTTGCCGTTTCTCGGTTATTTTATTCCAACCCCCCTTTTCACCATTTCAAGACCCCATTCTGCTGGGCCTCCGTAAGAAATGTCACAATTAAGTGCATCTGACAGGGGGACTTCATTCCCCAGAATAAGACACTTCCATAAGGCAAAAAAATTCCTCTGATATATTGCTCGAAAGGCCGGGACCGCTTAATCTTTTCAGCAAGACCTCACTCTATGCCATTTACACACTCAGTTAGCAACAGGCACCCTCCCACCCACAATACCACGCGTGGCAATCTATTTCCGCGACACCTCTGACATTAGGAAGCGCGTGCTATCTTATTATCGCGCCGAAGCCACCTGTCGCCAAAAGTCGCCAAGAACGAGATAGGAGGGGAAAGGCAACTGTTGTGTCAGAGACGTGTCATATTTTATCGCCTGTCATTTATTTTCAATTCGTTTTTGTTTCGTTCTCGTGCTCTCTGCTTTTTTCCCCAAGTCGGGATGCGTATTAAATGAGTCCAAGCTCGGTTGCGGTGTCGCAATGAAATATAATTATGAAAGATATTCGTTTTTTCGAGATCTCTCTTCGGTGTTGAGTGAACGATCATGTTGTGTCTTGTTCGTTTACACAGAAGTAATCCTTGAAATAAATTTATCCTGCTTATATTAAAATAGAAGACATTGAAAATCAATGTTGTCTTTCCACCCGTTAATTAATCATTTTTATTACATTAATTAGAAACAAATTAAATGATATGGTAGTATATCTTCATTAAGAATTTCATGCGCAATGACCTAGAACCCTTACTATTTATCATTGTCTTGAACTGTTCGTCGTTTTTATAGGAATTATCTAAAAAAATCGTGACTTGAAATTAAAATTCTCAATCTCAAAAGCAGTATAATGACCACTCTCCTGAACTGGATTGGATTGGATTTTGGATTTTATGACGGAGGGTTCTAGACAGGACAAACTGCGCCATCTTCTCAGCTGAGTTTTAATCATTGAATGTAGGTTTCATTTCACTCAAAGATCAATTTTTTTAAGTTTTAATTTTATTTTAAAAATTATTTTTGTTTCAAAAGAGCAAAATTCCTGCGATGGTTGGAAAGATTTTATTCTAAACTTAGGCTGAAAAATCATTATTCAGAAATTTTGAAGTATATTTACACATAATGCGGTGCATTAGTTGCATAGGAAGTTAAAACTATGCACAAATTCAATCAATCTCAGTTTTCTCAGATCAGACTTTTATCGCTCATTTCCAAGTATCCAATTTTTCTGTGAAATTATTGGTCTCTTACTAAGATTGAACTACGAATTGTTTCTTTAGTGAAAGTGCCCAATTTTTCTGGGCTTTGCATCGCTTTTTTGCCATATGTAAGGAACTGCCCATAATGAAATAAAATATAGACTATTCCCTTAATCCTTTTATTCGAGGTATTTATCTATATTCAAATACCTTTTAATTTTAGTGATGTAATGTGTCGGAGTATGTGTGTTTACCCGTGCACATATAACTTTAAATTATTATGCAATTGATTTAAAGAAAGACAAAAGTAAATAAAAAAAGTATCTTTGCAGATACATGTTAAAATAAAACACATTAAAAATTGTTGAGTTCCTCCCTTTAATATTTTTAGCTCTCTAAGCGTCACGAAATTTCCGTACAACGAAGTATTGCTTTTAACCCACAATACACACATACTTAATGACTAAATAACTACACTGCATGGTTGAAAGAATCCTAAGAAATATTCTATCGGTCAAGAAGGTCCAAACTTCCAAACTAGTTAGAACTTATGCAGAGAAGACTGCAAGCTAGAGAACGGATATATGCTCGCGAACACCTCAGAGGATTAATTCGCTTTTGCTATTCTGTAGTTACCATGGTTCCCAATTCCTCCCTGGGTGTATTTCTCTCTTCTGTGTCAGTAAAACTTTCATTGTGTGTCTATCTGTTACTAGATGTTGTATATGCATGGCCAAATATGGCCCTTACGTCATGAAACCCTCAAACCAACCAATCATGCTTCCCAGGTAAAACTTCCTCTAAAAATTCATCTCTTATGACTATTCGCTTGTGAATAGTCCAAGAAAACAAATTCTCGACTGGTTGGTTCGGTGGGGTTTATGTCGGAAGTGTCTTGTATTTGGCCATTCTGTGCCAAATACAAGACAGACGACATGAAGTGATGAAAATACACACACATGGAAAGTTTTACTAACACAGAAGAGAAATCTACCCAGAGAGGAATATCTCAATTGATTCATTATCTTCACCAAAAGGAGTTTGATGGATATTGAACATTCTCTTTGACGTTCCCGACCCATGCGTGACCTTAATAAATTCCGTTATTTAGCTCATTCTTAATCGAACTTTTCAGAGTTCAAACGTATATACAGCAAGAACTCCGTATGTCGTGCTTCTAGGACACAAGAAAGAAGTGCAATGTACCACGGATAGAGAGCCGAAAAAATGGCAAGTTATACATTCTGTTGCTCGTTCTTTTATTTAAAATTACGTAAACTACAACAGGTATGCACGGTAGATCATTCGCGATTTTTCTACATTTCTTTCAGTCTGACCGATGAAGAGCCTTAATTTGACGATGTTTGTAGATGTCCCTGAAAAATTTCACTTTGTGGAAACGAAACTAGTAGGGGAAGGTGACTTTGAACTCCCATTTCTAAAGAAACTGAGATTCCTCTCATGCTTTCAAACATAAAATTCATCGACGATAAATAAAAGTGAACGCTGTATCGAGACACGGTAGAAAGAGAGATCCACAATCGAAATATTTTTTTATTTTAATAAAACTTTTCTTTTGATTTGAAAGTTATAAAGTAAAAATATATGTCATAAAACCATAAATAACATGCAAAACAACCACAAAAATTTGCGATGTTGTTTTTGGGAGACGCAGAGTTAAGACTTCGAGTTTTACATTTGGCTCTCAGGGAGAAATATTTGGTTGAATTTTCAGACTGCAAAAAATTTCCGAATTAAGTGAAGAATAGGGTTTCCATGAAAGAATTAAAAAGGAAAATTTGTAATTTTTTTGGAAAAAGCTTGTTTAAATAAAAACTTTAACGAAGTTGCTTGAGAATGACATGCTTAGAAATTGAACGGTAGTACCATTTAATCCTAGGTATTAATCAAAACTGGAGAACAGCAGGTGAAGTTTCGATATGATCATATATATATTTTAAAGAAAGGCAACAAAATTTCATGTACGAGAATTGGAAGATTACGATTTGATTTTTATCATGTCCTGTTTTGAAAGTCTATTCATTACATATAATTTTTATTTATCATGTGTTTTCTCCTCAATATTATGCTAATATCTCACCTTGGACACAAATACAAAGTGAGAAAGGCTATAACGTGATGAATTTTAATGTAGTTGCAATTTATCCTTGATAAGGTCGTCAATTCAATACGTAAGTTTGTTACATATAACTAAAACACTAGAGCAACCATCGCAGAGTGTCTAAAAATTCACAAAAATCATTTGTTAAACGCCTAATGTGACATGATATCCAACAAGAAAGAGAGGAACACATCTGGAAATTGAGTACTTTACGTGAGGACAATCTCAACAGGTAACTTGACATAAAGTCTCTTGTAAATGAAGGCTTCGCTTTGAGACCGGTTCTATCACGTGCCATTGAAACACGATATCGGAGAATTTATGGTACATTAGGAGCATTTTTCAGCTTCTCATTTGGACTAATGGAGAATAGTGGAATGAAAAGAAAAAAACAAAAAAATGGGTGCTAAAAACTCACTTTAATGTTTTACGTTGTTCCACATGTTTTTACTTAAGAATGTCAAGGAAAGATTTAATATACTATATTACTCCTTAAATCTAAAATTCACATCACTGAAAACCGTTGATCTATTTATGCTACTAAAAACGTACTAAGGAATTTTCTGTTGCAAATATTTTTTTAAATGATAACACACATGCAACGGAAGATTCAAACTTTTAAAGGCATCTTTATGAAGCTAACATGCTCTTGATTATTAAATTTAAAGAACAATCTTAGGCTGTAGTTTAAATTGGATTAAAAGTTAACATGATTTACAGCGTTAGAATATTATAACTTTAAAGAACAATACAAATAATTTTAGACAACTCAGTAGTCGGTCAGTAGTCAGTAGTCAGATGTAAATTAATACCACGCAGATTAATTAAAAAGAAGTATTAGATGAAGATAAAATATTTTACACCAAATTATTAATAAAAAGTTATTAAAAAGATTGTTTTTTTAATTTACTTCTAGTTCGCAAACAATTTTCCTCAAATTCGAATAAATATTTTGCTTTTAAGTTTAAATTATATAATAGTCCTGATCTAGTCCTGATCGAATACCTGCTAAAATTCCTCAATTCATAATATTTTATACATTTTCACAATGTATTTAAGCTTCCAAAAACTCTTATGGTATTATATCGAACATTTTTATAAATGAGGTTAAGGTGTACGTATACACTCTCTTTCTCGAGATTTTTTAAAATTTTGACTTTAAAAAATCCAATTTTTTACAATAGGTCATTGGTTTGTGCTTAATACAACTTCAGTGTCAAAAAATCAGATTAATTATCTAATTTTGATTTAATTATCTAGTTTGCATGTTTTTTTAACAGTGATATCTCAAATTCTAATTTGCTCAGAAAGACAATTCTGGTTGGAAATTATTTTCCTAATAGTATTCTTCATGTTTTGAACCTCAATCATGTTGCTAGATGGAATAACTTTTTTTTTACAATTTTTTTCCGCAAGGAAGTCTAAAGAAATCAAGATTTTTGAGCAATTTCAACATTTAAAAATCAACTAAAAATTCATTTCTTAAGAAATAACTGAGAGTCAAAACATCCATTGCATTATATAGATTATAATGATACAAAAATAATTGATATTTTCATTGTTGAGTTATCGCTGTTTTTGAACGAAGCATCCTATTGCAAAAACACAGTTCTTCAGAAATTGAGTTTAAAAGTTTTGGCAGCATGTTTGTTCATGGTGACAATACCTAACGAAAAAACCCCTTATAACTAGAAAACTATTTTGAATATTTACAATACCTTGGTGTTGTTTGAAATCTAAGCAGTTTGAAAACATTTTGAAGCAATAAAAATATCAATATTCCGGTAAATTTTCGTGATTTCTTGTGTATACATACAACTTAAGCAAATCGAATATCGAACGTTTTTCTCGGAGAGGTTAAACAAATCGAACATCGAACGTTTTTAATAAATAGGTTAAGCAAATCGAATATTTAAGCTGTGTAAAATAATTATGAATCAAGGAGCAGCGTACCTTTCACCTTAGACTTATACACACTCAGACTTATACACAATTGAGTGCACCACTGAGCATTGTTTGGAAACTTTGACATTTTTATAATGTACAGGAAGTCACAAACGTCGGTGGTCTCAAGACTTATAATAGACGAAAGGAGCGTTATCATCATAAAATCAAATTTTTGTCTTAAATACTTAATGTATCACTGTAAAAACAAGTAGTCTAATTTTAGCCTGTGAGTTCGGATGGAAGCTTATATACAGCTCAAAAATTTTTGTGCGCAAACCAGAATTGTTTCTATTCATATTACAGCTGCTTAGCACCGTAAATACAATGTTCAGTAAAACTGCTAAGTAGAATAGATGAGCATTCCAATAATTGGAATAGTTGGGATTATTGTGGTTTATACCGTTTTCAAATAATCACAAATTATTTCCCAGCAATTAAAAATAATATTCTACCTTTTTCCGATTTTTTTTATTCCAAATAGCATACAAATTAGTTTCTTATGTAGTGAGGCATTTCATGAATAAAAATAACCCTGTGGCCATATTGCTAATCAAAATAGTTGCTAACCACTTCATTTGATCTAAAATTATTTCAATGGTAAATTTCTGGTTTCAATTTTTCTGTTGGTTTTTCCTCGATATTATATACTCACGCACTAGAGAAGGAGAAAATAAACATATTGTAAATTCATTTGAATTTTTCAATTTAAAAGTATAGAGTATTTAATGTTTTTTATGTAGATGAAATAAAAAGAAGTGAATCAATCGTTTTACAAAAAAAACTTATTTGAAAAAAAACCCCAGTTTTCCATTCTATTTGTTTCGGTATAGTTTTATGCTTTATTAAAATAAAAATAATATTTCATGTATAATATAGATCTTCATTACACTATCTTGTGTCGTCACTCTTCGAAAATTCACTTTTAAGTAGTTACTTTCTTGAGCAGAGATATAATTCTTTTCAGATAATTCAAGAAAAAAGTTTTAAAATGTATTAAGTTTTCACAGAATACGTAAAAAAGAATTTGTTACAAAATTATCCACAAGAATTGCAGATTTGAATTTAAAATGTTTATTTTTGAAATTTGTGTTTTACTCTCGACAGATCTCATTTTACCGAGCACCCGTTTTACAAACTGCCCACAAGTTCCACCCAAATATCATAGAACAAATTTTAGGCCTCGAAAAACAACGAACTTTTTAATCGGTTCCATAAGGTTCATAAAAAAGGAGTGTCCACTGTATTGAAAATTACCTAAAAATACACGTCTCTTGTATGCACATTCGATTTTTAAATATGTGATTCCACTAGGATTTATTTGAAAATTATTCACAAAAATACTGCTTCTTGCAGGTTTGAATTTTAAATGGTTACTTCAAAATTGTAGCATTCAGAATAGTCGCTCGTTTCAATGAACTCTCGTTTTATGAACTGTCATCAAGTAACAAACAAGTATCATGGAACAAATTTTAAACCTCTTTCTTAACGAACTTTCTTTTGCCTTCGTTAAATGGAGTTTGTAAAAAGAAGGGCCCATTGTATTAGAAAATTACCTAAAAATGCGTCTTTTGTGTGGCGATTTGAATATTAATTATGTGATTGCTTTAATATCTGAGTGTTTGTATGTGAAAATTATCTACAAAAACACGCGCTTGTTTGTAGATTTGAATTTTAAAAGATTACTCGAGAAGATATATACAGGGTTTGGCATTGAATAGTTATTTATCTAAACACGTCTCAAATTTTAAATGATTAATCGTTTACAATTTGAATAATGCTTGAAGTCGGGATTCATGTAAGAGTGGTATAATTTTATAATCAAATACCTTTACAGAGGGTTGAGTTTGAATGGGTGCCGGCGAATACGACTCCAATGACTTCAACAACTGCTGCAGTTTCTGATCTCTTAGGGTTAGTGAGTCCTGCCTGGTGGTGTCCGGCAACGAAAAGGACAATCCGCATCCCAGGAGCACAGCCCACACTGCAATCCTCAGCGCATACATTCGGCACCATTCCATACAGAAAGAGGAATCAACGACAATAGTCCGGCCATAAAGTCCGGGAGTGAACGCGACTGTCAAAGAGTTGGGTCCGGAAACAGTATCCGGGGCACCTGATAACGCTCTCTACTTTTGAGCGGATCCCTTGGAGACGTTATGCCAGTGGGATTGTGTCTCGACAAGTGAGTTTTTCTTGGGAGAAAGGATATATTAAAAAACAATCTGAAGAGTAAGTTGGTAGGTGGAGGGTTGCCGTTTTGGTGAATGCAGCGATGGATTTGGCGTAGTTGAAAACTTTTTCTAAGTTCACTTCTAGTAAAGTTGGACGTGTCTCAAGTGCGGACAAGAATTCTTAAGTTGAAAAGTATACACCGAGTCAGGGGCAGGGCAATCACGCAGTGGGTCACCATAGAGGTGAAGTAACCTTTATCTATCTGTGGCAGCGATTTTCTATCGGTGTGCCGCAAGCTGGTACTGGAGTGCCTTTCGGATGGTAAAACGGCATAAATTCAGTTCAGTTAACTAGATTTATTTAATTTCAACTGTTAAGTTTTGAATTTTACAAGTGTATTGACAAATATTTCCAAGTTTTTTCTTATTTTTGACATCCGCATAAGTAATTTTGCGTATTATTTTTTATCATATAGCATTATAAATAAATTGCTCCAAAAAATCTTTTTTTAAAAGTCACACTTTAGTGCAAAAAGGGTAGGTAATTACTATTATTATTTTTTAATCAATCAAAATTATCCTTGACAAAAATATAATATATATTGGTATGCCGCAGAATGTTAATTTGTGTGCCGTGAAATGAAAAAGCTTGAAATCTATACTCTATGGGGTACTGAGATAGCCCTGGGACTAGAGTTAGAAAGAACTTTGAAATGTGAAAAGTTTTGTATTATGCCTTTAAATATTTTTTGTTCTTGAGGTATTTATTTTTATTTCATAAGATGGAGCTAAGAACGAAGGTTCATGGGAAATACGGAAAGTTTTTGTCCTACCATGAGAGTCCTATCTGAGACCTTAATTAAAATAAATTAATATATATTATCATTGTATTTTTAATATAGAGTTCAATAAGTGCGAAAAGGAGAAAACTTATACTTTTGTGAAAGCTAAGTATTTAGTGTACTCCTTGGTTTTCATGAGTGGTACAAAACCCTACCTAGAGTGCAGATATGGGAGGCCTGGTCAAGAGTGTAAGTTGTGACCTCGAAAACTTTAGGTAATTTTAGTTTCTTATTGTCTTTATGAGAAGTTATGTAAAATCAGCATTCATGAAATATATTTTACGACGCTTTAACGAAATAAGTGTATTTGAAACTCTTTCTATTCAAGTGTTTTAATACAATGTGTGGTCAGGGACCCTGCAATGGGGAGATGACCGATACCACAGAACCAGGGTCCCAAAGTGAGAGGGGTTCCAGTAAATATGGAAAAATTTAAATTGCTGTAAAAAATTATGAATAAATTGTATTAAAAATTTAATTAAAAAGTCTTATAAAGAGAATACAACTTAAATTTTAATTTCATGATTATCTAAAATATATATTACGTTAGGTAAATACATTCAGTGTCAAAACAAATGGAAAACGCAATTGTTTTTAATGGAACTCAAAATTTAGTGGATCTGTATTTTATGAAAAAGATGAAATACTCGGTTTATTTAATTGAAAAGGAGTTTTGAAAAGGAGGAAAAGGAGACTTTTCTTGCTTTATTTAAGAGTAAATAAGAACTCTCCATCACATAAAAACGTATTGTTCACGCCTTCCAGTCAAGCTAATACATTTCTATGCGGGAAAATAGACTTTGAAGATTATATAACAACCTGAACGGTTTCAAACACATCACGAATAATTTATTTTGAAACAATTCTGTGATTTTATATATTTAATTTCAAATATTAGTCGAACATTTTGAAATCAGATTTTAAGTAATTTATCAGAGCAGTTAATAACCAACTTCAAGCAGGTCTCGCCACATCTATGCTCCAGGCCCCTGTACAAATATAGATTATAGACCCGAGTAGTAAGATAAAGGGACAGTTCATGAAAGCAAGTATTTTTACGAATTCAATGCTGAAAGCACCAAATTTTTGCTTTTATCTATTTACACACCTATTTACAACAGTTTTTTTATTATATGGTAAGGTGGGCCAAGTGCGTTCACCGGGTAAGTGCTTCCACTGAATTTAAATATGTCTGTGATTAAACCTTCTGGTGATTGTCCCGACGAGGTGTTAACAAAATCTTAGATCTGGTCATTAGCAAAACTGACCAGATCTTGATGGACTAGATGTACCGTCATTGGAAAGAAAACTGAACAGATTTTGATCGAGTCATCATCAAAAAAGTGGCAATATCTTGATGACGAGTCATCAGCAAAATTTGGTTAGATCTTGATGACCTAGTACGTTGTCATCAGCAAAAATTGGTTAGATGTTGTTGGTCGAGATATCTCTTCATTAGCTATATTAGTCAGATCTTTATGAACGAGATACCTCGACAAAACAACTTGGAGGGTCAAAGTTGGGGCTGTCACCTGATGGAAATGTTTGAATTGATCCTATACGTAAATTTCACCGCGAAAATACTACGAATATCGTAAGGGAAGTTGCGCAGACGAAAGAAAGAGAGAATGGAATGATAAGCTCTTGTTACACTCCATATTGCAAACTAGAAAACAGTCCGTGGTATACACTTGCTCATCATGTTGCCGTATCATGTGTGGCAAGTGCGATCCCATGAAATAGCACTGCAAAGTATTTTTAAAATTATATCAATATTAAGTTGAAACAAATAAGAGCGTAAACATTAGTAAAGGGTCTGAGAGTGTGTGGTAAATATATGAAATTTTTAAAAATGACTGGAACAGAGTAGTAATTGATTCAATACGAACTTTGAGGATTTGGGTTCGCGCTTGCTCCCTCACCCATACATGTTATAGATTAATATTAATTCCATTTTAAAGATATATTCAGTCTGAGACGATGGTATTTTACAGAAATGGGAGCTTTCAAAGCAATTTAATCAACACACCCTTTTAGCCGTCGAAAAATATTGGCGAAATGGTTCCTTAAACTAATGTATAATTGTAGTGAGTCCTTTTCAAAAGTAGAAATTTCATAAGAGTAGAAGGATTTCTTATATGCGAAAGAGGGATAGGTCATTTCGTTCGTAATTAAAAGGAGGGAGACAGGTTCTTCTCTTGGTAAAATGGGTGGGGCGGTGTTATCTTAGTGAACTGCAGGACTCATTTCTGAACTCTTCAGTCGTATGAAATTTGATAAATTATGGGAATCAATTTGTGCTTACTCGAAAATCGTCTAATCAGTATTTCGTCTGATCTGTCAGTTATAGAACCACTATCAATTTCATTTTATTAACCAGAAAATGATTACACTTCCTTCTAAACCGTAGCCTGTTTTTCGTCACTGAAGATTGTTTATAGATTGTGAAATTTATTTATAAGTTGTGAAGAGAGAGAGAGATTTTAGTCACGGAAGACTATTTATAGGTCGTGAAGACATTAGTCGATTAAGACTGTATGAGTCATATTAAAACATTGCTGTTCTTTGAGTGAATCTTTTATAATGAATTCAGCTCACAATGCATTCCAATTCCAAAAGCATAAATCAAAGTTATGCGAAAAAAGCAAATTCTAGAGTTGTGGGGACAGTGGCTACATTTAAAGTAATTCACCAGAGATTATCTAGAGATTTTTTTTATATCCAAACCTGGATGTTTGCGTTTCCTGTCTTCACTTAGTGAAATTTATGGATATTTTGTATAATGCGCTTCTCGAATTGAAAGAGTAAAGATACCTCGATTAGCTGAAGCGTTCGGTCGAATATTGGTATATGTTACATATGACTAACTTTGCAGGAGGGGAATTAACGCTCACTAATATTTCTGATGTCAATATTACATGGGTAGGCCATATAATATTCCTTTCAGCATGGTGATGCCATATAGACTCTTATTCCATTTGCCGTTTGGTAAATTGGCTTAGCTTGTTAAGGTGATTGATATCACATGGCTGTTGGTAGTTAGTTGAATTTACGTTGCACTGGAGCAACACAAAACCTGTCATTGGCGACGGTTCCGGAACAATCCTGAAGCGAAAGATCCCTGAAGACAACACCTAGTAATTTAACCACGGTCAGATGACAAGGTCAACACCTGAGCTGGCACCCCACTCTCCAAACGTCCACACCAAGCCATCGTTAAGATATTTGAGGCCACGACAGATTTAATTAGCACAAGTACCCATGTACATGACGGTCCATGGTTGGATCGAGTTTCGAACTCGCGACCCTCAGGTTGGCGTTACTTTTAAGAGATTCATCTTTCCCCTCCTTCAGTGGTCGAATCTTTATCACATGATCATATATCTTGATGCAAAGAAAAGGATTAGGGGACCAAAGACCAAACCACAAGCCCGATGTTTAGCGATTCCATAACCTTCCTTGTAAACAAATGAGTCTTGAAGTATCGGGAGATGGGTGTTTCTACATAGACCGTTCTTCCCCATCCGAGTATGCAATTTCATAATATAAGATGCTGACCCACAACACTATCCAGCAAACATTTATAAATCCTGTCAGTATTTTTTATAATAAAGTTGTACGATTGTATAAAGGAGATAAAAATTTGCATGTTTATGCGTTATACATTGAGGTACTTGGGATATATATTTTAATTTCTCAAGGGGCCCTAATCTAGTATTTGGGATCAGAATAAAGATATGATACATCCGATATGTTTGAAAGCCATCATACTGAATATTTTTAATCCTATTTAATTTTTATAAGAACTCTTTAAAGCCTACAGGTAAAGATAAAATATCTACTTACGACAAACAAGAAAATTAGTTACCTCAGCAATGCATATTTCTAGTGGGGTAAAACTTAAGCCATGAAGCCTACAAACAACCCCGTTGAATAATATGCTTCAATGTAGGGACAGTCCCTTCTTCGAAGATAATGTAATCATTTGTTGATGTCTGTGACACATAAAACCGGCGTGTGACGACACTTTAAAAATAATTAATGGTGTAAACTCATTAAAGAGAACTATTCGATGTGTTAATGAGAATTTGATATTTTAATGGTTATTTGATGCCCATTAGAAACACCTTTAATGATCGACTCTCCACTATCTCCTAAACGTAATTAGAAATAATCACGGAAGAAACTTCATTACAATTAATTACCGATCTAATCAATTATTCTCGGCTTTCAGTTTCAGGCCTTGATTCTAATTACAGAATAGAACTCTTTAGGTATGGACGGCGTATTAGATTTAGGTGTGTGGTTCAAAGAAAGATTTAACTGCGCGAATTGTTTAGCATCATGTTCTCTCTTTTGCTACCAGTTGAGTTTAGGTTATTTGTGTTTGAATACAATGAATGCGTGTAATTGCGTTTGAAGGGGCACTTACTCTGGCCCAAACCTTTTGGGATGCACAATATTTTTATAGTAGGGACTGCATCACTAAAAATTATTGCTAAATTTAAGAGCCACACAGAAGTGTGTCCTTTTCTCTTTGCATTAAAATCTTATGAAAGAATGTCTTGATCAAGGATATTATCAAAAATGCAAGATTTATATACAATATATTTTACAATATTTCTGTTAATACTATACAAAATATCTTAAAATATTTGTTTCAATACTGCAGTGGATTTGTTTACATTGTAGTGGATCCCCAGTTACTGAGGTGTTCAGGGCAATGATTTAGTGGATGGATTAGCTAAGTATTTTATTCAATTTATCGATTATTCTGAGAAGAGTGCTTTAATTAAGATTATGTATTATAAACCACCTTATTAATAAAATTAGAATAAATAATGCATATTCATTTGCTTATGTATTTCTCGAGACGAAATCTACGAATTTCATGAAAATAATTAATGAATGAACTTAACCAGTATAAGAATCACCACATTCTGGTCTAAAAAAAACTAAAAGTCATTCTCTAGAAAATATTAAAACTTGAAATGTTTGTTTAAAATTCTAGTTAGTTTTATTTTTCATACTCTACGATTGGCTGTATGTGCGCTCTTGAAACGATTTAAGTATTTTTTTCTCTCTTCTAAATAAAATAGGTTTCCTTTTTTCACTTTTACCACAACTAAATTTTAAGTATTATATTCATGCATACTACATTACCTCTATATATCTAAAATAGATCTATATATTTATACATTATAATTGGGAATTTCGAAATCCGAATAATTTCTGTAAAGTAGACGTCGCTGCCTATTTTTGTGTGAAACATGTATTTGTATATTTCGACTCGTTTGAAAAATGCTTGGCAACCCGATCTTAAGATTCTAGTACATGATAGTCCCTATCGGAAACGAAATAATTTGTACTTATGATTGCAGTAAAAATAGATTCATTTTGTCGTAAATAACGTCTTTACCCGACTGAAAACGAAATATTACTATAAATATAAACACCAGACGTTTCCAATCCCAAAAGACCGAAGTGTAGAAAATCTGTTTTGTTGAAAGTATAAGATATGTAATGTATATTCAAAAAATAATTTTCAATTTGTTAGTGTACTTTTGTCCTCTATTTTACTTTTAATTAGAATATCTTAAAACTTTACGAATAGATGTGAAGCACGAACAACAAAATTTATTTTTTAACGTTTCACTTCATTTTATGCTGTATTATCGGTTTGTATCAATCGCTGCCAGGAAATTACCTGTTTGAAAAATAAAATTTATATATTATTCACATGTTAAGAGCGGTTTCGTAAGAACTGCAAATGTGTTTAAAGTTCTGCATTATTATTCATTTGGAAAAATTGCAAAATTGATAAAAATGATTTTACACAAAATCTTACAATAGCTACTCCACTCTCAAAATAACTACTGCCTTTCGGAGGAATAAGATTAAATACAGATAAAAATTGTATTTCTGATTGAATTCTGAAAAATCCCCAGTTTATTGCACATACTGCTTCCTTTTGAAACCGATTCTTTTCCATTCTTCCGTTTCTTCGAAATTAAATATCAAAACTGTGAGATAATTCTCAGACTGCCATTAGATAAGGAACCTGTGACCCAAAACCTGAACGAGGAATGAGTTATAAACGATCGAACACGCATTTGCGATTTATTGAGAATATCTGTAGAAATTGAAATACACTGATTTCAATGAAAGGCATTTTCTGTCAAGCTAAATGTAGGTGGCGATAGTGTTTCTGCGGTAGAACGCGTTTTCTGTACGATTTTCGAGCATGACGTAACCTGGCTTGCTTTTCGAGTACTTTTTCAGCATTTCGCCAATAAAAATTCCAACTAGCTCCGAACTGATACATGCTAGTTGATTAATCAACGCCAATTGGATTAAATGCCCAACGTCGCCAAAATGGCGATACATTATATTTTAAGGCAGGGATGAACAGACAGCGGCCTTCCATTGATTTGCTGGCGGCCCGCTTCACCATGTGTTATTTTAACTTTAACATGTCACGCGAAAGGTAATTTATTTTAAAACTTCGTACTAGATAATGCATTAAAATGCGCAAGTGGGCCTCTTTGTGTCAACATACGTATATCTGTGAACAAACTTTTTCAGTCATGAATTAAAAGCGAAAAATTGGGACAACTTGAATAGTGAAAATTTAGAATCACTTTTGCTCTTGGCAACAACAAAAATAGAACCAAATATTAAAACAATTGTCAAATTAACGCAATGTCCTGCATCAAATTTAATTCATTATTTACTTTTATTATGTTTCTTTTTTGCAACAATATAAAATATAAATAATAAATATCAATTAAGTATAAATAAAATAAATAGTATATGAAAGATAACTCATAGTTTTTGGGCCACCCTTCCATCAGTCACAGTGAATTTATGAAGACCTTGGTCTTAACAAGTCTGTACATCCCTGTTTTAAGGGTTGGATTATTTTTGTAGAAGATGTAGAATATATTCTATTTACGTCTGTTTTGTTTGTTTACGCTGAAAATCTTTCTCATAGTATGGACACCCCCATAAACAATAAACGGGTTAATGAAACATCACCAAGTCATTCCACATTTACGCATTAATCTTTACAAGAGGCAATTTTAGTTGACAGTCATTTAGTAATTTTATTTCTATTTATTATTTATAAGTTCAATAATTTCAATTTGCAGTTTTTGAATTTCACTGGGATTATGTTTTATTTTTACTAATCCATTCATTACAATGGCTTAAGTTCTCAGGAACACAAACAATTCGATACGAAAAGCGAACAAAATAAATTCTGATTGGTGTTGGTAGCGCGCTTTTATCTGCAGCACCATGTAATTTTTGCCAGCAATCTAAAAGTGACTTCATTTGGTTTCTGTTTCTTTCAGTGAATTGCATGTAGATGCCAATGCAGTTCTTGCATGGCAATTTTTTATTCGAGTTTCGTTCGCAGTGTTTAAAGATAAATGAAAATGACAATGTTTATCCTAACTTTGAAATTATGGATTTGATACTAAATAGATTAAATTGAGTTGATAATTTTATCTTTTAAATGTCAACATATATACACTGAAGTGCCAAAAGCCATGGAATAGCAATATGCAAATGTATAGATGGCAGTAGTATCGCGTAAGAAATGTATAAATGGGCAGTGCATTGTCAGGACTTTCATTTGTACTCAAGTGATTCATGTGAAAAGTTCCTGACGTGATTATGGCCGCAAGATGGGAATTAACAGAATTTGAACGCGGAATGCTAGTTGGAGCTAAACGCATGGGGCATTCCGTTTCGGAAATTGCTAGGGAATTCAACATTCCTAGATCCACAGTGTCAAGATTGTGCCGAGAAAATATAATTTCAGGCATTACCTCCCACCACGGACAACGCAGTGGGCGACCGCGTCTACTTAATGACCGAGACCAGCGACGTGTGCGTAGAGTAATCAGTGTTAACAGACAAGCAACACTGCGTCAAATAACAGCAACAATCAATGTGGGACGTACGAAAGACGTGTCCGTGAGGACAGTGCAGCGAAATTTGGCGTTGATGGGATATGGCAGCAGAAGACCGACTCGAGTGCCCTTACTAACAACACGCCATCGGATGCAGCGCCTCTGCTGGGCTCGTGAATATATCGGTTGGACCCTAGATGACTGGAAAAACGTTGCTTGGTCAGATGAGTCACGATTCCAGTTGTTAAGAGCTGATGGGAGGGTTCGAGTGTGGCTCAGACCTCACGAAGCCATGGACCCAAGTTGTCAACAAGGCACTGTGCAAGCTGGTGGCGGCTCAAAATGGTGTGGGCTGTTTTTACATGGCATGGATTGGGTCCTCTGGTCAAACTGAACCAATCATTGACTGAAAATGGTTATGTTCAGTTACTTGGAGATCAATTGCAGCCATTCATGGACTTCATGTACCCAAAAAACGATGGAATTTTCCAGAATGACAATGCGCCATGTCACCGGGCCAAAATCGTTCGCGATTGGTTTGAAGAACATTCTGGACAATTCCAGCGAATGATTTGGCCATCTAGATCGCCAGACATAAATCCCATCGAACATATATGGGACATGACCAAAAGGTCAATTCGTTCCCAAAATCCTGCACCAGCAACACTTTCGCAATTATGAACGGCTATAGAGGCAGCATGGCTGAATATTTCTTCAGGAGACTTCCGACGACTTGTTGAGTCAATGCCACGTCAAGTTGCTACACTTCGCCAGGCAAAAGGAGGTTCCACATGATATTAGGAGGTATCCCATGACTTTTGTACTTCAGTGTATTTTTTTACAATCGGTGCATCCATACAGTTAGTGCTTTAAATTTTAACAATCAATCAGTTGCGTTACACAAAATATCACCCAAGTCAGCCAATTGTTTACTTTTTTCCTCAGACATTGAGATACAAGTTATACTTATCTTAGACAAATAATTATACTTATTATAACAAATAATTATAGTTAGACAGTGCTTGGAATTGCATTATAAAAAATATATTCAATTTAGATTCTCAACTTGAGAAAATTTAGCTCATAAGTACGTTTTAAGTACATTTATAGAGATGTCAACTGAAAACCCCAAAATCATCGTACAACTTATTAATTGATGTTGCATAAAAATACCTGCAATACATGCGCGTATTTTTGCGCAATACATGCGAATGATACATGAGGGTGATACATGCGGATGATACATGAGCGTATGCGCAATACATGCGGATCAAAATTCATGTATTTTTAATTTGAAATATTTTCTAGTTCAAATTTAGTTAGACTTAAGGATTTTCCTTGTAATCAATTTAGAGAATATAGCTATGCAATTAAAAGATTTACATGATTTATAACTTGGAATTTTAAGCATATGTCAAGGCACTTTGATACGAATATTTAAAGAACAACTAAATGAAACACATCTCTGTGTGCGAACTATTAATTTATACATTAATGCCGACCAGTAATTCCGATTCTTTGTAATAACACTTCCGTTTTGCCTAATTAGCACGAGCCCCACAGACGCGGATATTTTATTCCCTGTGTCGAGTTCCATGACGCCTCCATTCAATTACGTATGCTCATTTGCTTCTTTAAAGTAATTTTGAAAGTCCGATTAAGTCATAAATATAATCCGAGATCACGCATCGTGCCTATCAGCAGACCGTCTGCCTTTCAAGGTCTTACTTCCTGGGTGCATTGGAGACAGAATGTCTTACAAGAAAAAAAGTGATTAAATGATACATTTGAATTGCTCCTAATTTGGTATATGGCAGGGATGCAGGTGTACCGCGGCACACTGGTGTGTAGCAAGCATTGCATGAATGTGTCTTATGGACATGTTGAAACTGTTTGAATTGTATAAGATTTATTTACTAACAACGGTTAAGTTGTAAACTTTTGTCTAGTGTGTTCACAAATACGAGTAATTTCACCTTACACTCGTATTTTTAATACCCAAAAAACTTAGTATTTTTTCTATTACAAAACATAAATAAATTATTTCAAAAATATTTTTAAAAAAGACATTTTGAAGCTAAAAGGTTAGGTAAAAATAATTTTTTTGCAAATGTATCAAAATTTTACCTATGTTTTGTTAGATTGGCAAAACATATATATTTTTGGTATGTCGGAGAGTTTTAGTAATTATTTTACGAGGTGAAAGAAGTTGAAAGAGGATGAAAATTTTTGGTGTTGCGCAAATACAAACTCAAAACTTCAAAATTCGTATTGAATCAACTACTATTCTGTCACAGTAATTTTTTGAAAATTTAATGTTTTTAATACACACTCCCAAGCCATTTACTGATATGTTTACATTCTTATTTAACGATTACCACCTACCTCTACGATTACCGCTTACCGCGACTTAAAAAAACACTTTCCAATACTCATGGAGTCGCACTCGCCTCATATGATGGAGCAAGTGCATACAATGGACTGTTTTCTTGTCTGTAATGTGAAATATTGTGAGTGGGAAAGATCATATCATTTCATTCATGCCCTTCTTTGATCTGAGAAGCTACCATGCCGAAATTCGAAGTGCTCTAGTCGTAAAACTAATCCATAGGACTTCTTCGAGTATTTTCAGCAAAGTGGCAGCCCCTTCTTTAATCACAGACACTTTTTATAATCAGGGGAGAGAAGCAACTTACACCACCCTGTCCCACCTCCTCCTATATATTCGGGACTACAGCGGAAATATACAACGAGGATGTATTAGAAAAATAAGCCTTAATTTTAATCTGATGTATTTACAATATAAACTTCAACTCTTGTCAGTTCTTGCAAAATAATTCAACAAAGTATCCCACATAATTTTATGAAAAATCAAAGTATGCTTTATTAAGAACGCAAGAATAAAAGCTCTGACTAAGGATCACTTGTAGTTTCGCAACCCCTTGATGCCAAACAATATTTTTTCTTCTAAAAATTTGTTTAACATTTGAACATAAAACGTTTCTGTCCCCAGAGACATTTATGTCTCTTATGTTATGTATTATGTGTAATGTTGAAAATATAAAATACATAAATAGTTCTCTATTCAGAAACTGTATCTCTGAATTGGAAATATAAGCGCTGTAGGGATTCAATTTGAAATCGGCGTCGTTGGAGTGCAACACGATTTTACATGGGAAAACTGCAGTTTCTCGAAAAATTATTAGGATTTGAAAAATATTTGAACTGGGTTTTGAAAAATTAACTTTTTTTTTATCATAGTATGTAATTAAGTCGCTAATTTAGCGAACTGAATCGTAACCATTCTTTAAGGACTCGTTCATCTGCAAGATATTTATTAAAAACTGTTTGTGTTGATGTTTATTGAAAACGGAAATTTCAAAGGATCGGTTCTACTCTCTTTGGTCTGGACTTTATCATCTGAGTCCGGGCCCTCAGGGCATATCTGCTTCAGGTGTGTGTACGGGTATCACAACCCCGAGGTACCAAAGTGATCCTTTCTCTCTTTCGTTTTTACCCTCGCCTACCCTGCTGCTTTTTGCTTTTCTTCCTCCCTCATTGTGCTGTCTGTCTTGTGTTTGGCGTAGCTTGGTCAAATATGGTCTTTGCGCCATGAAACTAGAAAACAACCAACCATTTGAGTACGGAGCTATTGGCTCTTATTTCAAGGTGTCTACTACTCAATCTAAAAGCAATGATCATGAAATGAAAACTAGAAAAAGCAGTAACAATCAACTGGAAGGTATACAATCTTGCTTTAAGTTCTCTTCGGTATAGGAAAATAAGATACGTTCTCTCTTCTTCAGTCAATCGAACACGGTACCTTCCTGAGACCACAAGATGCAAAAAATAAAAAAACAGTAGCAATAGACTGAGAGGTATGCAATCTTGTCAAAAGTTTCTCTCCGGTATAATGTTCCGATGTCCCCCTCTTCGTTTAATCAAACATGTCACCTTCCTGAGACCACGCAATGCACTTGAGCAACGATGTGAATTCTGATCCTGGCTGTAAAAAGGTTGCTGTTAAAGAGTTTTCTAGGTTCAACAAATATAAATATTTTCATTGGATATTTATTGTGAAGGTGAACATTAGCATTGTATAAGGGAAAATAACTGAAATATTTAAATATTTATGCAAGTCAATTAAGCATTGAGGGGCTTGGGGTCATTTTTATTTCATGAGAGGCCCATCATCTATATAAATTGGTACTAGTTCCCGGGATGCAGATCTGGGGTCTACCTAGTATTAAACCTCCTGGTGGTAACCCATCTTGGAATCGAAAACTACACTATAATGTTCAGCCGTGGTGCAAAAACCTGTTCCAAACTGTCACCAGTTCCGGGAAAGGACAATTTGTTTTACCTACTTGTAGTACTGCCCACGTTCCCCCTTGGAGTAATAGGGAAGTTTTGTCTCGACGAGGTATCTCGTCATTAGCAAAATTGACCAGATCTTGGACGAGATATCTCGTCGAAACGCTTGGAGGGTTAAATGTATGTGAGCTGCATAAAACAATGAAAATATTCAGGACTTCTCATTTATAACATTTTTATGTTTAAAATTCTTATGGTTACTTTTAGATTTGAATAAGACGGAAAAATTAAAAATAAACATTATGCCGTCACACAAAGATTCTTGCAGATTTAAAAACACGAAAAGATTGCCCAATGCTGTTAAAGGGATTATTCCAAATCATCTCTAACCCCATTAACTGAGCATTTAATTACCTCAGAAGTCACTCGTTGCGGGATATCCGAAAAAGAAAGCATCGATTTCCCAGCAAGAGCCTGCAATAACGTCTTTGGTTCCGCAGTAGACTAATTAAAGAAACGGGGAATAACCCTCGTGACATTACAATTCAAGGCCAGCTGTTATCATTTGTTGAATCTGGAAGATACTTTTTTCACTTCTGTGCAATTAGATCTTGTTTTGATAGCATGGTCACACTTTCGCTTCTCAGAATTTCTCACGTTGGGATGAATGTAGAGTAGCGCAAGACGGGAGACGGAATTCTTTGTAATCTGACAAATCTTTTTCTAAAATTTGAATTACTACAAATAAAATGTGTTTACTGACTTATATTTCAACTTTAACTTGACATTTCTGAGGCATAGATATCCACCTTTTGGTTGTACGTCTAGGTCTAATTAATCCTTGTTTAACAAAAAGGGACCGTAGAGTCATCAAATCTAATCTAACCAACTTTCGATATCCATTTCCGTGGAAAGCTATATTGTTAAATTAGATATGTGCAATTAGATCTTGTTTTGATACCATGGTCCTACTTTCGCTTCTCAAATTGTTTATGTTGAACGTGAAGTCATGAAAATTTAGACTTAATTTTGTAATTTAATTTAACTTTTTAGAAAAGTTAATAAGAAAAAATAAAACGCTGTTTCTTTACTTATATTTCAACTATCATTTCATATTCCTAAGGCGTAGATCTTCACATTTTGACTTAAAGGCGGTCTAACTATCCCCTGTGTAATAAAAAGTGACCATGGAGTTATCAATGTAACCTCACCAAATTTTGAGTACCCTTTCCATTATGAAATGCGATATTATTAAATTAGATCTGTGTAATAAGAACATATTTTAATAGCATGGTCATACTTTCGTTTCTCGGATTTTATTACGTCGGAATGAACAGTCACGAAAAACAGAAGACTGAATTCTTTGCAATCTAATTGAACACTTTATTTTAATTAGTATAGATAAAATGCCTTGATTGATTCATATTTCAGTTATAACTTGACATTTCTGCCATAGATTTCCATGATTTGTTTATAGATCACGGTATAATTAGCCATGGGTCGTAACATGTGACTACAGTCTCTAAATCTAACCAAACCAAGTTTAAATTATCAAATACTATTTTTATCCGGAGGTACTCAATGTTAAAGTTGCTATCAATTTCTGGGATCATCTCCCCATTGGAAATCACTATTCGTAGTCGAGATAACTATAGTTATAGCTACACGAATTTCAAATTTGAACACTATTTCAAACGTATTTGTCAATGCGTGCAAACGATCTGAGAATTAATATATTTATTATGCAAGTGCAAACGATCCGAGAATTATTATATTCATTATACAAGCTCAAATTATATTATTGTGAACTATAACCATGATTAAAATGTGATGAAAGAAGGATTTTAGAATTGAGAACAATTCGAAACGGAGAAAGTGTTGATGGATGTTCTGTATAATTTTGTATCTTTAGTGTTCTAATAAATGTTATTTTTCTTTAATTAGCGTTCGTCTCCATGTATGCAACCAAACAGCCTACGTACAATTTAATACAATCAAACTGACATTCCGATCATCCAAAAAGTTAATAGAGTGAGTCATTCAATTGATCATTGATTAGTAGAGTTCATCTATACGACACATAACTTGTAAAAGGCAATGTATTTTAGATTACATAAATGAAATTTCCAGCCAATTTTCAAGAATTTAAATATTCCTCAGGTTTGTTAGACGTTTTTTAAACTTTTGGTTGCCACCTAAAATCGTTATAATGAGGAAAATTAATGTAACTCAAAAACTAATTACTTTATTGAGCTGAAATTTTGCATGGTCATATTAGAAGTCCTTCTGAATCGATTTCCATCAAAATATAGTGAGGTTCCAATTCATAATTTTTTAAAACATTAATTTAATAATTATTATTGCATGCTAAAAACTATTTTTGAAATAAAATATTAGATGGATTTTATTTAGGTTGCTTAGCAGTAACATGGTACAAAATATCAGAGCTATAGAAATGTTATTTAGAAAGATATCTATAAAAGTCTGATAAACTGATTTAACATTAGGAGCTCCAATCTTTCTGTGCTCATAACTTGGAAACGGTACAACATAATGACATGAAATTTGGTTTCTGAAGTTAAATGTTGATATAGATTCGAAATTGTGTGTCAAAATAGGAGATTTTCTATTGAAAATTATGTTGGTGCTCAATTTAATATGGAGACGGCCCCTTATGCAAATTTTATGCATTTGATTTTATAGAAGACGTTAATTGCTGTCGAAGGCCATCTTTGAATTTTCTCTACTCTTAAAATTTCTCGAATGAAGAGGAGTGGTTCATTTTTTTTCCGCGACTATACTTTAGCGCAATTTCAGAAATACAATTTTCAATGATTCATTGCAAAACTAGACTACACTTCTCAATGGATTACTGTGGATTATTTTCAAATGATAAAAATAATTTCATGGAGAGGTACAGTTTTATGAGTTCAATGTTTTATACTCTAGAAACTTTGATATTTGTATTTGGTAGTTTTCTGCATTGCAAAACAGCGTAACACAAACGTACGATGTTGAAAAATTTTAATAACAGTTCATGTACCTTGTTAGGTACATGTGTGTTTTTCTGTCTGTGTCTTCCCATATTTGTGTCTTTCTTAGAACTCATTTTCTTCTTATTTCACCTTATATTTCCCATTAGTAAAATTTTAACACTAGATTTCTTAAAAAACAATTAAAATTAAAATAATTTTTCTAGCTGAGTCCAGTGCTAATACACAGATGTCCAAAAATTAAGGATAATGCAATCCGAGATTAATCCCGTACCAATTACATGCACCGAAGTAACTCAAATGACAAATTAATATTCCACAAGATATGTGGAATAAAATAAAAACGGCTTCTTTGTGCTGCTGGGAACTAAAGAAATAAAGAAAAATGCTTACGTGAACACATTGGAAGGATTAGTTATTGCAAAAAATCCCTGTGTTGCTCTGTTAAAAACAGCATAATAAGGAATATTCTGATCTCGGACTCTAATGCAGGTTTCACAACGAGCAAACATGCCATCCACAAGACTGTCCAAGAGTTCATGTTGCGTGGAGTTCCATTCGCGCACGTCTTTGCTCTTGTGCTATCCTTGGTGGTGATGTGTAAGATATAATGTGACATCCTAGAGCCACACAATTATGTTCTATTGGATTGAGATCAAGTGACCTTACTTGATAAGAATTCACTATTATCTTTAATCTTTGGATATCTGTGTAGATGAAAAACTTTCGAAGGGCCGTATGTTATGCATCCCTGTTCTCTATATTGTCATCTAAAAGTTTAGCATTTTATAAACGGTGATGTTGATGTTACCAACTGACAATTGTTATTAAAATGTTACGATTCTGGGAATTCGATTTTATTAAACAATTGATTCAGGTGATTTTATTGATTGCGGACATGTGCACTTAATTCTGAACTGCATCACTACTATGCATCATCACTTGCTGCTCATTAAAGGAAGTTGCCTTGCTGAGCAATCATGAAGAGCATAAGTAACCAAGATCTTAATCTTCTCTCTACAGACTAAATATACATTTAAGATGACAGTCACAAAAGATGATTCACAGTAAAGATTGGTAGTCTACTATCTTGTGAATTTAAAAATAAAAAGTTCCGATACTATTCTGAAAATATTTTGCCTAGTGAAATTTTAATTTTACTATGTCACATCGATGCTTCTATTCCATATTTCTTTGTAGGATAGCGCAAATTCACTTTTTGTTTATGGCTCGTTAACGTTTTGCTTAATATGTGATGTCTATTTCTTGGATAAGACAAAACATGAATTCTCTTCTTTGGATTCTTAAATTAAGAAAAAGAAATGAAACCGCGAAGAGCTGAAGTTGTTTTAAGCGCATCAGTTTGGCAAAAGAAGAAATTTTAAAGTAATTGTTTAATGAATTGGATAGGTTTATACTTAGTATATAATTTAATCTTATTCCACAAAATATCTTTTTCTCAGCATTTTCATTGTTTTTTTTATAACAAATGAAAAAAAAAAGATTCAAATTAAATAACCTTCTAGTCGGGAATGATTGAATCGCTTTAGTAAATGTACTTGAAATATGGAAGTGCAGTAATACCTGTTTTAAAATGACGTATTGATTATATATTCAATAAATTTTTAAGACTCCTGTTTCGGTTCACAATAGTAAAGATATTCTTCAATTTTTCAAAGTAATGGAAGACTTCTTCAGTGAAGAAATATTTTTTATTGTTGGGAATACACAGCATATCCTTGATATTTACTGTGTTTAATGCAATTTTTATATATGTATAAAAATAGGGACTATGGTAGACCCTCGTTTTAACGAACTCCTACTTTAAGAACCCACACGAATTTGCGAACCATTCAAGTGTCTTCTGCATATCATCGAGCAAATTTTGGTTCCCTTTTAATGTACTTTTATCCTTTTACGAACCTTTTCTTAGGATCCTTGGGGTTCGTAAGAAGGGACGTCAAGTGTATGAGTCCTCTGCTAAATAACATGCAGAAAAGAATCATCTTCATATTTATTGTGTAAAATGCAATTTTCCCATATGTATAAAAAATAGGGACTACAGTAGATCCTGGTTTTAACTAACACCTATTTTAAAAACCATCACGATTTTACGAAATGTCATCAAGTGGCATCCGAATATCATGCATCAAATTTTGATTATCTTTTAATGTTCAGTTCATTTTCACGAACCTTTTCTACGGACACATCGGGTTAGTAAAAAGGAGCATAAAAGTTTTGAGTTTTCTACCAAATAACTTGCTGAAAAAATATTTTTCTTGATATTTACTGTGTAAAATGCAATTTCCCCATATGTGTAAAAATAAGGACAGTAGACCCTGGTTTTAATGAACTCTGATTTTAAGAATCATCATGATTTTACGAACTTGCATCGCCGTCCGAATATCAAGGAGCAAATTTCAATTCTCTTTTGAAGTACATTTTATATTTCGACTTCCTTTTTGGACCCTTGGGTTCATAAAAAGAGCGTCAAATCTACATGAGTTTTCTTCCAAATATTGTTTTATAACTGTTTTAAAACATACTTGTAATGTCTAGTTCAGAAACACTATAGTTGAACAATGATGCTATAAAAGAACATATGCCTTAAGTTTTGTTCATAGGAAAGGAGATTGTTCGTTTTCTATTGGGATGAAGCGTTTATCCTTATTTAGTCTGTTGCTAGAGGCCTTGAGTAAAAGATGTGGATCGTGATAACAGCTCATCTGGAAATTACAGACATTACTCTTGTGATTCATCTTTCTGTCAACCCAATTACATGGTACCAGAGCCCAAGTATAGGTGGAATTTATGAGCGTCGAAAATTATGTGCACAGCACTTTATCCAACTTTTACGCAACGCTCCAATGGACATTTTTGCATAGCGACATACCGAAATTTCTCTTTGCTGTAATGTTATTCAGTGAGTTGATCAGGCCCTCAGATATGCACACCGAGGACCATAGTTGTTCTAAACTGATACTACAGTACTATTTTAGAAGGAAGTTAGATGACGGACTCTAGTACCAGTTTAGATGATGTACCGTTCAGGAATTAAAATTATACAAACAGACCGGCACATAATGTGCTACAGTTTCTTAAAAATGCGATAGATGGCGGGGTCGTAACTCCATTTCATACCTTCTTTGAATCCATTTATAATGAATATAAGCGTCATATGCACATTTTATGGGTCCAAAAGAAATAAAATTGGTCAAAAATATAAAACGGGATTTTGTTTACTTTCTGCAAATGTACTTACTGGTTTTAAAAAATTCTCATTTACAACAAAATACCTCACCTCACACATGTTACTAATAGTGTTAACATGTGGTTCACACCTCAGACATGTTACCACTATTTGTTTCTGTACGTCCACTTCAATTGCATCCTATTGCTTGAGGTCGATTCGATACATAAAAATATGGTAAAACTTTCATATATATGGCAAACTCAAGAGCACATAGTATAACTTGCACAAATGTATCAATTTGTGTCTTCTTTTCCCTTATATAATCATTTATGTATTTATTTATTCAGTGATTCTACAAACCGAATACAGTTACAATATCACAGGTAAAACACATGGTAAAACTTTCATATATATGGCAAACTCAAGAGCACATAGTATAACTTGCACAAATGTATCAATTTGTGTCTTCTTTTCCCTTATATAATCATTTATGTATTTATTTATTCAGTGATTCTACAAACCGAATACAGTTACAATATCACAGGTTACAGAAAAACACAAATGATACTGTTATGAAACATTCGAACATATTCTTTTGAACGATAACATTTAATTATAAAAAATATCAAAACAATCAGAACACAATTATACAAATCATAATCATTGTTCTTAATATCATTGAAGCGGGAAAAACGAATTTTAAATAAAACTTTTGATCTTAATATGCAACTATTGGTATTAAATTGTTTGTTGGATTGTTATTTTGGATAACACAATTATTTATAAGTTTGAAAAAAGTTAACCATAAATATCCCTGTGTTTTCCTAAAGAAATAGAATTAAACGAATCTGGCAAGACATCGGTTTCAGTATCAGATGAACAAAAGCTATATTTTTAAAAGCAAATATAGCGTAAGAATTTATTTGGTACTATTTCAATTTCAAAAATATGATTTTATAAAAGAGGGACCAGATCAGTGAGCCATATTCCAAAGTTGGTTTAACCAATGAGTTTAATAAAATAATAATTGTATCAATATTATTAACAAAATTACAAATTTTTAAGTATGCCTTTGTTTCTTTGTTCCTATAAACACAATGAAAATACTTATAACCTAGAAAAGAGGCTGGGCATTATAGTACAAATACTTTTCCCATTTACCGGAACACTTTACAGGCCCCAGTAACAGGGTATCAGCTAACCTCTCCCCTATGTAGGCCTCTAAACTTCTCTTTTGTGGTGATTAAATGGTTTTAAGAATCGTAATAATAAATAAATATCATCACATTACTATCATCGAATATCACCAAGTTGTATGCCAATTTCTATTTTAAAGGTAATTGTGCATTGGAAAATAATCAGAAAGATCTCAGTGAAAGCAGAATGCTACATCAGGAAGATATACATGCTACCATACATTTTAAAATATGTTAATTTTTGCAAGATAAATTTGATCAGGATGAATGTAAATTAAAAGCATTTAGAAAGACTAGTATGTCATACAGTCAACTTCAGATCTCACGAAAACATTTCTGAGATGATTTCTTTGTACTTTTCGCATTAATTTTTCACAGGGCAGTCACAACGCTAAAAAGATTAAATGATGGTTGATGAAAAGATTAGGTAAATCCAGATTTGCCACATATTTACTCATTGTTCTATTTTACAATTATTATCAATAAAATTTCTCTTTTGAAATGCTCTTTAAAGCATTTTTAACTTTCTGAGGAAGATGTACTTGCCTTATAAGAGTAATTTGCTTATAATGTAACATTTATTAAATATGAATGGCCACACCACGAATTTTTCTTACTGAGCTATCCAAGAAAATGGTCTTCACATTGGCCTTCCGCTAATCAGTATAAGATTAGATGACCTTTGAAATAAGTATAGCCCAAATACTTAATCCTCCTGGTGGTTGTAACGAAGAGGTGTAGCGTCATTAACAAAGCTGACCAGATCTTGCTGAACGAGATATCTCGTCATTAGAAGAAAACTGACTAGATATTGATCTCATCATCATAAAAAATCGGCAATATCTTGATGACGAGATATCTTGTGATTTGCAAGTAACAAAAACTAGCATTTGTCAGATCTTGATGAACGTGATATCTTGTCGAAACCACTTGGAGGGTCAATGCTTAATGTATACACTTGTACGAAAATTTATCTTCCTGCTTTTCACTAGTTTTATACTTTTATTATCACAAACGATGCGAAAAGATTTATAACTTCTGAACTTAGAAAGCAGATTTCACATTACAGTATAAAAGCTTTTCACATTTTCCGGGGCTCCCCTTAGACCACAGGCCCAGGTATCCATAGTACCTGAAATCCCCGCCATATGTGGGGGGCTCTGCCAAGGAGGCTTAAGAGATAGGGGACACCGTAATTAAGTTCTGATAGAAGCGATGGACCAAATCTATGAGACGCCAACTTGCTATTTGATTCACTCAAAACCTCATGTGTAAACGCATTTTTCTAGGAAATATCTTGTTGAAGTGTCTAATATAACATTTGATTTATTTTTCCGAAACACAATTTCAATCTGAAACAAACAAAATATTTACTTTCCTATGCTATACGTAGTACAGTACACATCATCCATTTCCAAAGTTAGCTCATTGATCCAAAATGACGAAAACCATCTTAAGAACGGAATACATGTGAATAATTTTAAAATTAAAATAAATTACAAATTATTTTCGAAATTTCAAGAACTGACGATTATTTCAAACATTTTATGCAGAAATAATTTGTAAAGTAGGAAACAGACTTAAAAGTGAAATCTGACGAAACCCGATGTAAGTGAGTTCGTTTTATTTCTTTTAGCAAATCATGAAACCGTATAATGATTTGCAATTAGCAACTTTTGCCACAGGATAGCAATGACTCCATTTGACTCTTTGTCACGCCGTACGTCGGTATATATCAACGCCAGCAAGGGTTTCAGAACTTACAGATTTATTATCTTTCTGATGTAATTCTATAATAATGAGTAATCTAGATTTGATAATGTTTTTCTCTTCATGTGAATACATATGGTAATTTTTTAGACGCATAGTGCGATATATATGTCCTCGAAAAATTTACAAGATAGTCTCATATTTTGAAAATATGTGTATTGTTTCGTATCTCATCGTTTTGGATGAGTTTACCTTAGAATTTATACCTTTTTTCCCTTAGATCTTATAAATATAGTCCCATTATATATATATATATATATATATATATATATATATATATATATATATATATATATATTTTTTTTTAATTAGAGATGGGTGGTGTATAACAGACAAGGCTTCTGTGCTTTTATAAAAATATTTACTTTAAAACAGAAAAATGTAAATACGCGATAAGACAAACATTGCATTTTTTAAATACAAATTTTGGAAATTTGTATTTCCTAGTTTGAAGATAAAACGCAAACAGAGTAAATTCAGCACTGCTTGAAAGAAACGAAATGGTATAAGCTCTATATCTCTGCTCTATTCTATAATAGAGTACATTTTATGTTTTTATTAGTAAGTTGAAGGAATTATGTTGTTTTAATAGAAGTATTAACTTCCTTTTTGTTATTTTACTTCACATGTTAACTATTTATAATATATTTACAATCGCTCACATCATCTTTTTCAAGTATTTTTATGAAGGTAAAATATAAATTAATATTTTTGAAATACTGTTGATTTCCACAATAACAATTGAAATTTCATCTCTATCTGCTTTTGGTTACAAAAAAAATCTTTTAAAATTCAAATTGAATATTTCCACTTGTTCAGCCATGTTAGTAACATACCATTTTAGATATATCACTTGACACATATATATAATATTAAAATTTAGAAAGTTTTATTTTTATTTGAGCATCGATTATTCTTTATCCCTTTGAATATCGTAACTGACTTACTTTGCATTCTTTTTCTGTCTTTTCAACTTTCATTTATATATAGAAATAGAAACACGATTATTTTTAATTTACTGTTATTCCTCCCGGTGAAATTCAAGTATCAAGTGGCCAATCAAAGTTCGGCATCAAAGAATCATCCTGATTTCTAAGATCCTAAATAATTTACAAAAGTGCCCTTGGAACACCACCTATTGCATATCTTCTTGAAACTTTCAAACGAGTCCGCTTCACCAAGCCATATGTATGTCAATTCTCGTGATCCAGTCATGATTTCTAACTACAGCCCTTAGGTAAACAATACGGAGAGGGGGAGACTGGATTTCGTAGCTCCTTGTAACCATTCTTTCCTTTTCCTTGAAAGGAAAATATCTTAAACCCCTCTACTTTGGATCTCCGTTTCTCAGCCTCATTGACTGAGGTCTCTTGTGTTTGTCCAAGAGCCGCTAATCTTCCTGAATATGTTTCAAAAAGCCAGACGGGGGAAAAATCTAGAATTTTCTAAGCAGTTTCATCCGCAATAGCAATCTGCTTCAAAACGGACCACCCAGGGATTTCAAAAAGTGAAGGAAAAGCAAAACGATGAAAAGAGGCTGAAGCTTAGATTGATAAGACACATCTTGAGTACCTCTGAGGTTTCTGTTGTGAAAGATCGGCTTGCAAGTAGTCATTATGCTTCGCTTTACTTCAAGCTGTAAATTTATGTACTGGTTTCCCTCAGGTAAGCAAGCCCTTAATTCTAAGGGTCTTGAATGTCTGCCTGAAATTTATTCGACCTCCACAAGTATGGTTACGCACCGTGAAACTAAACAAACCTTCTTTTGAGTTTATAGCTCGATTCGTAACATTTATAAGCTATTTCTGTTTTGAATTCTGCTTTATGTTATGGAGCATTGAAAATGTGTTAGTTATTATTATATACGGACGAATGTATTCTAAATAAACAAAACACATTTACTGGAATTTTAACGTCCTTTTTCCTGACAGAGACAAATATCTAAACTGACTACTAGAGTAAGTAGATTGATTATAGAACTGCAAAACGGTTGCTGTGTTCAAAACATTTGATCTTCCAAGGATGTCTGTAGACACACATCCGTGAAATACTAATGGCTAAGTATACAAATACTACAGGTATACTAACCCGGGAAAGATGGAATTAATTTTTTTCCCTTTTAGTACATTGTTTTTAAGTTATTAATGGTAGTAAAAGCCAATTTTTGATTTGAATACACCTGGAGGTCTTCCTTCACTCTCTTATAAAACGACATATGCTATCAAGCTTGAAAAAATTAATAGTCATAGGAGAAATCGTAAATTTCTGAACCATTTTTCACTGATACCAAACGGTACAGCACGGCTTTCCCTGTTGAAGCCTGTCCTGAGGTACATAAATGTTCTCTCATTTGATATTCTGATGTCTAGGAGTGCTCTAGATGGGTATTAAGACATAAGGGGTCGCATTTAAATAAATCTGTTTAAAATACATTCATTGTTGATGAAAAGTTGTCGCCCATAATATTTAAAATAAACGCTTTTCATCATAGCAACATTCAGAGTTGTATACGTGCGAGTAGTAGGCGGCACAAGTTCAATTCCTATAATTTATCTCTTCTGTATGAGTAAACTTATCTCTTGTCTATGTAAATTCATTACTAGACATTTTCTCTCTTGTTTCCTGCATAGCTTTGCCAAATATGGTCTTTATGCCAATAAAACCAACCACTACCAAAGAGCTGAACGAAAATTCTGCTAATCAAGCAAAATAATTAATATTTAAGCATATTTAATTATTGCATAAAGCTTTAACGTGAAGCTGAATTTTCTTTACACAATGTTCGTCGAAGACTTTCCTGGAAATCCTAGGTCATAAGACACCAATACTTTTTTCCTTATGGGAACATAAATCGGTTCCACTAAATTGCCAAGCAGTAAACATTTATTTTCTTCTGCACTATATTTAGAGGGCGCCTCTAAGGAATCTACAAGCCCTTGTAGGCGTGTGAAATCGACTTCCATAAAACAAGATCCTTTTCACCAAGCGTATAAACATCGTTAAACAGGAAAAGTGCTCCATATTACTTGCCGCATCTCATCCGACGTTATCGACCCAGGATCACCATATGGTCCGCATCTAATCCGTTATGAATTGGACCAAGTTCTGATAATTCTTCAGGATCTCGGAGCATCGGTTATGTCAGAGATAAGATGGAAATCGTTGTGGTCGAACACGTCAGCTCGCGTTAGATAACGTAGGTCTTGCTAGATTTGAAAAGTGGGGTGTCTTCTGCATTCCTGGGATTAATAGACTCGTAAACTTGTTCCCTGTTTTGGGTGCTTCTTGGTATTTTGGTCTGCTTTTGGGGCCTTTTTTTATCGTTTGTAGCTTTAGTGTTTTAGCATGTTTGCTCATAAAGATGGTTGAGTCATCAATTCGAGCATTTATAGTTGTATTTTGACTAGCATATTTCGTCTAAAACTAAATATAAGTTCAGAGTTTATTTTAATTTTATTTATATTGTATTATTTATGTGGGGCCTGGATTTGTTATTTATTATTTATGTGTACCGGACATGAAAACCGACAGACACTTACACCGTATTATAATTGCGAGATCAGCTATCTGTCTCCTTTGCGAATTGGATGAAGTGACTGGAGACCACCACAAGGACTGCACTAAAATTGCTGGCAATAGAATTATAAATACTGTAGATATACTTTTAAGACATATGTTTTTACTTCAGAATTCTATTGGGCTTTTCGTCGATTGATGGTCGATAGGCCGGAGATGGGCATAGAATAAAAAAATATTTTAATTTATTTTACCCCTTATTTACTTTAATATTTCATTAAACCTATTTGAATTGATAAACTAGTGACGTTCTCTACTGATATGATCAGAAATAGAAAAAATGCGTATTTTAATTACCATAAACAGTTATTAAAACCATTCTAAACCTGCAATCTATTTCCTTAAGGTAGGTAGGTACTTAATTAACGTCGACTGGAGCAACAAACGGACTATTGGCTACGGTCCGGGATCAAATTCCCGAAGTTATTCCTTTAAGAAAACAGAATTAATTTACTATTAAAATTTGACGTTCTTTTTCGGTTTTCATTTATTCCTAATTCTATTTTCAAATCAAAATTATTGCCTAAAGTTTAAGGAAATAATATGTGCATTAGTACACACACAATTGAAGGAAGATAAACTGTTATTTTATAGAAACAATTCTATCATTATCAAGAAAAAATGAATGATCTGTCGAGCTTGTATTTCCCACAAACTTTTTAATTCGCTGCGAATGACTAAGTACCAGGAAACAATCAACTACTTCACTGTCCTCGAAGTATATTCCGAAAGTTTAGTTAGACATTATAATTGAAATCCCATCAATATCAAGAAAAAATTAATGATCTGTCTGAGCGTATATTTCCCACAGACTTTCAATTTGTTGTCGAATTACTAAATTCCAGAGAACAATCAACTGGGTCACTGGCTTTGAAGAATGTTCCGAAAGTCTAGTTAGACATAATTGAAAAATGTCTTCTAAGAAAAATTGTTCCAATTTATCAGTTTGCCAATGTGTTCCAGAAAAACCAATGAGGTAATCAGATTTGAAATTTTGAAAATTATACTTTAAGAAAAGTGCCGCTTTTGTAATGGCTACAAAGGGTCTTCCTGTTAAATTGAAAATATCTGTGAATAATACACCGTTCCTTGAATGCAATAGTAAAGCAACTGAAACTCATTTTGTGAGATAAATTGGCTTTTTTCATTGTAAAGGAAGTACAAAAAGGATATTACAGGAACAAAAATTAGGCAATAACTTATCACTTTCGAAACATTTCAATTAACACTTATTGAATCGACCAGATTAATTGAATTGAAAAATTTCATTGATTGAATTAGCAAATTATTATATTATTCATATATAATAGTCTGTCAATTCAATTAACCTTGGAACCATCTGTACCACATTGCGTTTTAAGTCTTATGAACGTTTCTAAATTTGAAACAATACTACGTAATCCATTCTTTTTATTTTTTATACATATGTCCAATACTTCAAATTGATACATTATGCTCAGAATTCTGGTACCCCGGTTGGATAAGTAGCGGATTAACAACCAGAGGGTTACGAGTTCGAAACTCAGCTAAAATTCAAATAGGCAAACACGGGATTCTAAATCAAATTTATAAAATAATGAAACATTAATTCTGGTTTGCCAAATCTAAAATAACAAAATTACGCTTTTATGAATAATGAGTTGAAGTTTGTCGTGTTCCATTACAAAATGTAAATTATGAAAAATGAAATATTTTAAATATCCATTTTTTATCAATCAAATATTCATAACATTCATGTAAAAATATAAAACTCATCATAGAAATAAAATAATAATTCAATCGTACACATCCAGCATCTCGGCACTCAAAATACATGGCACTTTGTTATAACGTCAATCAGTTTCAATCAGTTCAACGTTTTAAGTACTCTCGCAATCAAGTCGTGGCGCTCACTGGTTAATTGACCATTGGTAAGAACCTCCTTGATCTCCATCCAAGTCGGATTGCAGGCGAAGGTGATTAATAAGTCTGGTCTCCCGTACGTCCTCACGTACGTCATAGCATCTTGCGTGTATTCGTGCATGTGTCTGGGACTGTCTGTAAATGTAGCTGGTAGGATGACTAAGGCACCGAGGTTTTCAACGTTCCCGTCATTTGACACAGCATCTCTCAGGTGAATATATTCGTCAACTCTCAGTTTACGTTGATTTAGACGAATGTAAAGGAGACGCTCACTCTCGACTTTTGCGTACATATCGACGATGAACTAATGAAACAATTGCCTGCAGTTCAATACGTGGTTCTGCTCAGTATCTCGAACCATTAATCTGTACGCATAGAAATCCATCGCTGAAACTTTCTTGCTGGTTGTTTCACCTGTTCTTGGGTTGATCTGCTTCAGATTAAAATGATATCCACCATGGGGGAATATCACTACGTATTGCACAGCATCATAAGATCGATGTGTTTCCGAAATGCGCTGCAATGATTCACCTCGTCGTTGAATAACGATATCCCGTTGATGAAACTCATCGCCTGATATAACCACCGCGACTTCATCTGCTTGAGGAGAGTTAAAGCGCCGCTCGTGTTCGCCTGCTGGTCTTCGGTCTGCTCTTATGACTACTTTATATTCATCTGTTGGCCGTTCCAATGCTGTTTCAAATGTTTTAATAAGATTATTGTGCTCATGAAACATCCTCTGTAAGTTTAACACAATCTGACGTCTTGTTCCCGAGAAGTAGGCACACCTCGGATCAGTTTCCATTTGTTCGTTTTGAATAAAATATAGTTGTAGAATTTTGGTGGTTGATCTGGCAGCGGAAGCAACGATCATGCTCTATGGTAAATCTGCCCTTGCACCTTGAAAGTCGACGGAAATCCGGGCTGTCCAACAACTGATGTGGCGCCGAATGATGTCATTTGGAGACATGAATTGTATTTTCTGATGTTACTAAGAAAATGCTTCGACTCTGACGTATCTCCTGATGTGTAAGTCAAAAGGTCTTGTGGTGGTGGTTCCAGTTAACAGAGTTTTACTTTTCCATTTTTGCAGCAAATACCAGTAAACTCTGATTTAAACTTTTTGGCTTGACAGTAACTACAAACAATTTCCATTTTCCCGATGGTAACAATTGCATGCATCGAGTAGTTTTTATGTGAATCGTAGTGGAATCCTTCCAATGCTAAGCTAAAATGGTGCGCAGTCCGTGATCGTTTGACTCTATCTCTCTTATTCTGTAGTCGGGCCTGACGCTGCTGCGCCGTCTCTGTTTCTCTAAAGGTAGTAGTTCTATCCATCTTATCCTGGAGTCGGGTCTCACGCCGCTGTGCCGTCTCTGTTGCTCTAAATGTAGTAGCTCTCTCTCGCAATCGCAAGTCTTCTATTCCTCTCCTCGGAAGTTTCTTGACTACGCTTATCTTTCATCATCCGCTACAGCAAAGATATATGTAAAAGAATACAAAAAAGCTATTTCATAAATTAAACAAGTCACACTCTCACTGAGCAATGAAATCTATTATAGAATACAATAAAATGGTAAAATTAACGGAAAAACAAATTTGAAATTATGAAGTACTTACATCCGTTTATAAATATAAATCCAAAATGTACACTATCACTATCAAATAAAGTAGGAAACACTTATACAATCAACTAAAAGAGCGAAATAAAACTGTCAGATTCACTGAAAAATGATAAACTGGAAGACCTACCGAGTTAGATTCCTTTAAATACGACCAGTTAAGAATCATGTGGGTGCTGGAATGTTCTCCATCATGAGTCCAAGGAAGTTTCCGTTTCCCAACTCTCTAGAAAGTTCTACAAAGTTTTATAAAAAAAGTAAACATTAATTCTGGTGCAGCCAGGTACCGAGTTACAAAATTACGCTTTTATGATCAATGAATTTTTCGTTTGTGCTTTTCGGTATAACGGTGCTTGGGTTTGTTATAAATGTAATCGGTGTAGACAAATTAAACTGAATAGATAAAATTTTTTCAAAAAGCCGAAGATCGATTTTACAGAAATTTTAAGAAAGAAAATCACTGTTTTCAAAGGATTACGTACGACTGAAAAATCTTACAATTGGAAGCCAGTGGCATGAAGACGAGTTTGTGAAGCAAGTGCTTGAAATAACAGTTAATTCAAGGAAGGGGTTTGAGAAAAGAGGAAAATAAGCAGCTAAGAGAATTTGAGTCAGAAGATGAGGATAAAAGCTGGAATAAGGAGAAGCAATAGTAGATTGAAGGAACAGTTCTATCCATATGGAAGCCAACATGACGAAATACATACTGAAATGAAGGCAAGTGTTAATCTATGCGATATTGCCGATAGAAACATCTTGAGACAACCATGGGTTGAACAACCTACCAAAGAGGAAAACGCAGAGAGAAATTCCGTTAAAAGGAACAAGAAGGCGGATGTGTTGGTGGTAGAAAGCACTGACGAAGACCTGGAAGAAGGGATGTCGAAGACGGAAAGCTTCCGTGCAGAGAAAAGGGAATGCGGAGAATGTGGAGAACTGTCCCATTACTATAACTCAAGATATACAAAAACGACTTTCAAGCCAGGAGATAAAGTCATCGTTCTCTTACCTGATTCGACTATCAAACTGTTGGCATGATGGCAAAGTCTCGGAATTATTGAAGCCCGAAAGAATGAGCATTCATGCTTTATAAAGATACCAGACACAATAAGATGAAGTCATCAAAAAGATCAAAGAATTTGTGGTTAATTTTTCAAGGCGGTAAATATCATCTTTGGAGGTGAGGAAGAATTTAGCATCATAGAAAACACTCCGTTCGAAGAAGCAATGCATGATTTCGCCCAAGAAATCAAAATGATCACGACATTTAAGTCTCAAACAGGAGAAAGAATTGAAAAGGCTTATATTCAAGGCAATTTTCACCTAACAGTATCGATGTAACCGTCACAAAAGAGTTCAGGTTAAGCACGACCACAAAAGTCCGTTCAGCCATTACTGCTGAACGGTAAAAGGCCTATTTTTAATTTCCGTTTCATGCTATATTGGCTCTTAATTTCATCAATAATTCCAAAAACTAACAAATAGGAAGTAAAGCTAGAGGATGAAATAATGTTTTTTGGTAAGTGTCAATTATATGGAAATTTAAATGTATAAAAATCATGTAGATAGTGGTCAACTTTATATGTACGGAGTTACTTGATTATATTTTGCAATGATCTGTTGTAGATTAGATTAATTTAGAGCAAAGGGTATTGTCATTAGAATATCAATATTTACTGATCTATAGGTTTTGAGTAGGTATAGTATTTGAGTGTCAAGCCTCAAAAATGCATGTAATTATCTAGAAACTTCTTTTAACTGTAGGTATATTTTTTAGCGCGAGTATCTTTTATGCATAATTTTTATTATGGTGGATCCTTCGATTTCTCCTTAGTTTAATAGCGAAACCACTCCTAATCTGAACGGTTCTTTTCTGCTAAAGTGTTTGGAATTTAAATGGACTAGTTGATTTTAGTAAAACAGGCTTTTGGAAAAGAGCATAGGTTTTTCTCTCGCACTAGCTCTCCGTGAATTTAATTTTTACTATGCGCTTGCAGCTGCTACTAGTATACTTGTAAAAGTTGTTGGTTTCTTGATATTACATTTAGGCCCGCACAGCCTATGTTATTAGAGAATGTATTTTTAACTATGCACGTTCAAACTGTAACCACAATATGGAATGTGCTGAAAAATGAATTTAGAATCCAGAATACTAATCTACAACTATTTGATGCAATCTTACTGATACTATGATCACCCTTAAAGTGAGTAGAGAGTGTTCATCTCAGGTGAATTAGCGGATTATGGAACCAGACAAAATCCCTAAAGATTTGATATTCGGTCTTTCTTCACGGCCTAAATAAAAATCGATCGGATATCCAATTGGTTTAATTTTTTCTGCAGCACTAGCATTCGCAATAAAATATATTAAACGAAGTTAAAGATTGAAAGGATAGCAGTAACTCATGCCAAAAAAGTTGAATTTAGTATTCAATCTCTCTTTCATCACAGCCTAAATAAAAATATTTTCTTACTGTTTTATCCTCGAATTACCAGATGTAGGAGTACCTGCTAAACGTCAAAAATCGCAGATTGTTTCGCTTTTCTTAATGTGGTACTTATAAATAGAAAACATAGACGGACCAAAAAAATGTCTATCTTTGTCGGATCTATTTGATTACCGGAAAATACTTTGACAAATCTGTTTATTTAACGGCCGAGCGTTTCACGAGGGAAAAGCCCTTTGACATAATCTAATCTGCAACATGCGCGAAGAGCTCTAAATTACAAGAAAACAAACCAGCCCGTTTTACTAGTTTGTTTACATGGGTTAATTTATTGATAAAATCAGGAAGTATAACGGAGTAATCTGTAGGATGTGTTTCATCCATTAGTGTCAACACTTCATAGCTAAAATGAGACTAGTAAAAGATTCCTCAGATTTCATCGGATTTTGTAACTAGAATACATAAAAATTGATACGAATTTTGCAATTTGTAATTAAAAAGAAAAATCTTAAGATCTATCTTTGTATACGGGCCTTAGTTTTCGATTTATTGAAAAATCGCAATCAATCAATAATCAAACTCGTTATTTAAGTGCAAGGTTCGCACTTTGTACTTCCTGAAAAACACGAGTCTGGTTTTCCCCAGTTCTTCAAACTTAACAGTAGCACCCAGCTAGGGGAAAGTACTGGAAACTCAAGTCACAATTCAGTTACTTCACATGAGGCTTTTTCTGTCATGCTAAATGGATGGCGGTAGTGTTTCTGCTGCGGAACTTGTTTCCTGTATTCGGAACGTGAAGTTATTTACTTATTTATTGAATACAATGCCTGCAACGCCAATACAAATTCCAAAAAAGGAATTCCTAAACGAAATATAATAGTTGATCAGTCAACATCAACTAGATTAAAAAATGTTGCAAAAATGGCGATAAACTGTATTTTAAAATGACCCGATATGTATCAAGCGAGAGAATTTGTGTAGTGGAAGAAAAATCCTTACATTCCGAATAGCCCTTTGTGCTGCTCCAGTGTGACGTTAAATACCTACCTACCTTACTTTCCGTCTGATTGTTTTTCAAAAATACCCCTCATACTGCATATGAGTCGGTTTTCGATACAATTTAAATTGATTTATAGATAATTACCAAATTACTTTGGGAAGGTCAGAGCTCAATCGTAAAAATATTGAGGAGCCCACACTTTACGCGATTACTTTGATTTAGCAGTCATGTGACCTAATGTGTGAGACCGAGTCATGTAGCATATTTGACAGCTCACGTCTGAAGAGAAATTTGGGGAGCCAGCTTTCAATACGTTCTGCAAGAAATGTTTTCTAGTGTTCATTTTTATAGTTATGTATTCAAATAGTTGAACACGACATAGAATGCCATGCTGAATATTAATATATAAGTTAGTCTGAAAAACACCACCTTTATATTGTTAATTAATAATTTTTTTAAATAATTTAAGCCAGGTTAATTGAGGGAATCTTTTCTCTCCTGTTGGTTGCCTCGACGACATATCTCGCCACCATAAGAAAACTGACCAGATCTTTTTCTTGACATCATCAAAAAATCGGTTATATCTTCATAACGAGATACCTCGTCGTTAGCCAAACTGGTCAGATATTGATGGACGAGATATCTTGTCGAAACCATTGGAGGGTTAATCCATATGGTAAGGGAAGGTAGGCTTGACCTGGGAAGTAAATTGTTGGTATTCAAGCTTTCAAAATCAAGTGTCCTCTAATGTGGATATTCGGAAGGCGGAATTGCGTGATAAAGAACTATTTCCATGCAACTTTTAAACCACACAAATTATTTTTCTTACCAACAGTAGTACGAAACACGTGCTACTATTAGTTTCATTCATCTGAATCAGTGTGACAGATTTCCCCTTACTCAATTAATAGTTTTTATTTCTGAGATGCGTGTTTCGTTGAACGATTTCAAGCGCCATGTGCAGAGTTCCGCCATCGGAACAAACACGACATTGATGAATCATTCGCCATTGAAATCCTCACCTCGTGCGACAACCGGACCTCCTCATAAACGGCCATTGTTGAGCTATGAATCAATTTAATGATGTCACGAATTTGTACTCGACGTTTAATGAATAGAGGTGTCTATATATACACCGTACTCTAGAAACTCATCCTAGTCATTCTTTGGTGATTGTGGTTGGAATGAATTAAAAAATCCTCTCTCAGCTACCCCTGATGTTTAGAGGCAAGCGTAATTTCGGGAAATGCTATTAATCATTTGAATTCTTCCTCTATGCACCAATTTCAAATTCAGATGCACAATATTTTATGGTTATTTTAAAATTTAGTTTATAGCACCGACTTTAATATACGGATATCTTGTAAATGCTTCACATAGAGAGGGCATATTGTAATTCCACGCTCTGTGCTGTTTTCTGATCGATGTAACAACCACAGTAAAGGTTCAAATCTCGCTACAGCGACTTTAATTTGGTGTCTACTGATTCGTTGAGACGATTTAGGTTTCGTAGAATTTTTGGCACGATTTGGCGGTTTTCGGATCTTGAAGTACCGCCAAAAATGTTTCTCTTCTTTGGGTTTCTCTTTCCATATCAATCACCTGCCATTTCAGTAGGAACCAGAAACTTTCGCACCTAACCCTCAAGTGGTTTCAATAAGATATCTCGTCCACCAAGATCTGATCAATTTTGCTGCTGACGAGATATCTCATTATCAAAATATTGTCAAGTTTTCGATGATGACTCAAAATTTGGCCAGTTTTCTTCTAGTGACGACATATCTCGTCTATCAAGATCTGGTCAGTTTGAAAAGAGAAACCACCAGGAATATTAAGCAGTGATCCAAGATCGTGTTTAGCGTTGTTGATACGACAATCTTAGAAAGAAGCATCGATACAAAAATCTTCACTCAAAAAAGGAGATTGCCAAACTGTTTAACACTCCTAAAAGTACTATCTTTATCATACTAAAGAACAGTGACACCATACAACAAGTTGCTACAGGGAAGAAAATATCCCGCTGTAAAAATGATTTCAAAAAGTTCATATAAAACAAAGAAACAAAGTTAAAGAGCAGGCTATAATTTTGATAAAAATGTGAAGGAACTCGAAAATATTTAAACTGAGATGCAAGAGGCTCTTAAAGTATTCCCCAATTTTCTTTTGGCTGTCCTGTAAAAGTTACTCTCTTGATAAGGTGTGTTTTTTTATCGAAACTTGTTTTGTGCAGCTAACCACAAGAAACAACTAGAAGAAACAACTTTTATATCTACACAAATGAATTTGTTTACGGAAAACTCTGGTTATTACTTTTCCCAGAAACGCAGACAAAATATCGAAGGAAAGCAGTTCGCTATAAAACAAATCCATTCCAGAGAAACCAGTTTATTTCCGTATGAGTGATGTATATGGGAGAGGAGAGGTGCAAAGGCATACCTCTCGAGATTACGTACGACTGCTCTTCAATTTGTAGATAAGAAAGGGCATGCAGTATTCCTCAACCGTATGAAAATGTATGTAAGCGTCCTCTTTTTCTATCAACTGAGTCTCCCCCGAAAATTTTGATGTTTCCGTAAGATCTCACAAATCTGTCTCTTCATGGCTGCATGTCATTGCTGAATAAGTTGTTTCTAAAGATCAAGCCGGAGGAAATAGAATGATATATAAAAGGCATGATATGTGGTGAAGAGGCGAGTTGATTTGAAGGTTTATTTCTCTACATATTTTCCTTGTTGGTAACAAGTTAATTCTCCTCTAAAATTACTGATCAAAATAGTCTCGTATGGGAAAACGTGGGAAGACTTTAGAATCTATATTTAGATAAGCGAAAAACGATATCTTTATGTATTTCACTAACGTACGTGGCGCAGAAATAAACGTTCTTTGTTGTCGAATTGACAGTAACACAAAAAATATAAAATTAATTGCTTCGGGTTCACAAATTTTGCCACTTAGTTTATACTATGTAGATTTGAGATATGGCGCCACTCAATATTGCTAAAACAACAAGCAAGACCTCGTTGCTCTGTTGAAATCCTTCAGAAGTCTAATTACAGAAGGTAATGAGTAAACTGGAGGATCAGAGCAGAACAGAAAGTGTGCCCGACGTGAAAATTGGCTTAGACTAGAAATTTCCTGTGAATAAGGGAACGAGATTAAGTTGACGTTCAGTATTTAATTGGGGTAACATGACTAAGGTTTGTCATTTTTGTCATACACTTTATTGTAAATAAGAATCAACACGAATATGAAGTAAACGAAATGCTGTTATATATATTTTAGCTAATTTTAGTTCATTTGGAGGTACGAAATGTGAATACGGATGCAATATCATAAAAATAGATTTAAATAAAATATGAAATGTGAGTAACGGTACTTTACCATCAATAGATATAAGCAATTGAGCAAGTTTATCGCAGTTGTCATTCACAGGTCTGCTAGTTGTAATTAATTCTGATATATTTAAATTGTTCTAAAAATTATTCTGCGTGTAATGGATTTTGCTTACACTATGCTTATGATTCTGAATTCATAACTGCGAAGAATTAATCGTATACTGAAACCAACCGATGTGTTACAAAAGCAACCAAAATTTGGTCATTGCCTTATAGTACTGCAGAACATAAATTTGAACTCAATTTTGAGTTGAATTCTTAGCTATCTGTATTTCTTGACTCCTTGATGACTGTTGTAATTGATCTCTAGCTATCACAAAATTGACCGGCAAGATTATCTGAAAATTTTTGACACACAAACCCCTTTGAATATAAATTTGATAACTGAGACCATTACTTCATTTTCACGCGTTTTATTTTATTTTAAAATTAATTTATTAAATGTCTGTGCTCAAATATTATTTAAATGTCATATTGGAGTAATAAATATAAAAATGTTGTGCAGATAAAAATTAAAATAGTCTTTTGTAGCATTTAATACTTTGATACTCTTTTTCAAGTAATATCGAATTATTCCAACACGTCTAATCTATTCTGCTAATTTTACACAAATTGTGAAAGAAAAGAAAAGAATAAGAGAAGGTGTTGACGTAAGTTTATAAGAATTTGATACTCGCTGTGGAATATTTTCAACACTCGATGGAGGAATCCATTGTGAAAAAATGAGGTAACTAATTCATGTGGAAATGACAGTTGACGTAACAGTGGTAGCAATCCGATAAGAAAAACAAATAAATACACATTCAGGAATCATAAATTCTGCCTTGATTGACAGTTTCCCTTGAAAGAAGAATGAGTTTTCTGAGCGAAAGTGACTTGCTTAAAATGCATTAGCATAGAAATTACTTTGAAAGAAAATATGAAAATATCAACTACGTAATTACTTTACACACGAAAGTAAACTTTGATAACTTTGTTCAACTGATGAAAAAAAATAATTACTTTCAACAAGGGCCCAAAACTGTTATATTTTTATTCTTGTACTTAGCGAAACATGAATTATTTATTATTAACGTTAAGTGTACAATAATAACCAAATCAACAAAAGTACCAAATCTGTGCAACTTTTTATTTTTACCTATCATACGCTACCTTATTTAATTTAATACTAATTTCCTAGGTAAAATATTAAGTTGTAATACAATCGCTTTCTATTTCGTGCTTGAATAGAAATTAGTGCAATGACATTTCCATATTTACATATAGAATTGTGCTATTAAAACAGATTTAGTAGCGATGGTAGGTAATAATGTTTGGTTTTAAAGGTGATTGCCTTGATTAACTCTCCTGGCGGTTGTCTCGACTAGGTATCTTGCCATTAAACTGACCAGATCTTGATTATCAAGATATATCTATATATTAATACGTGAAGAAAAAACTCTGTACCCCTTTTTAAGCACATTGCGCGTACGGAGGAGTATGAGATTTGGCATAATTTGCCACCACATGAGTTAGTATTGAAAGTTAATTGCATCGTTTTGCTGATCAGAACCTTAAATACAAAGGTAGCATTAGTCAATGGAACAAGAATGCGCATCAAATTTATGCATTGTAATACTATTGATTGCGAAGTTTTAGCTGGAACCGCACGCCATAAGAGAATTTTGATTCCACGTATAAATTTTACATATTCCGCAACTATTTTACCATTTAACTTTCAAAGAACTCAATTTCTAATTATACCTGCATTTGCGATGACAATAAATAAGTCTCAAGGACAAACATTCGAAAAAATTGGAATTTTATTGAGGCAGCCAGTTTTTACACATGGTCAATTGTACGTCGCAGCAAGTAGAGTTCGATCATTCGATGGTTTGAGATTTTATATTTCAGAATATAACGGTCAAGGGCATTTAGCAAACGATGAAAGAGTTTTTACAAAAAACATCGTCTACACAGAAGTTTTGAATCATTAAATTCATTGTCGAACTATTTCAAGTTCAATGGCCAACATTTATTTTTTTTAACCACCCGGTTTTTTTTGTTTCAATAAAAAATATATAAAAAAATACGAAGCACGTATTCCTTATTTCATTTTTCATTTTTTGGATGTATTTTTTATTTAAATTTTATATAATTTGGAAAAGATAGGCAAATTAACTGTGTAGCCTTGGCGAAACCTGTGGCCAGTATAGCAATAAAAAAAACCCAAGAAAATGTCAAACAACGCGTTATTATTTTTTAGATATGGCTTAACCAAGCTATTCCGCATTTTTCCTATGACGTATTTGTACATGCTCGCAGCTTACGTAATAGAACAAAATTCACAAAAATTATATGCAATGAATATAGAGGTATACTCTTTGACAAAAGAACCTTATTAACGTTCAAACTTAAAAATTAAATGAATTATGGTCGAATTTCGACCACTGGGCGACCACTAGTCGTCATTAGAAGACAACGGACTAAATCTTGAACTCGTCATTAAAAAATCGGGGATATCTTGATGACGAGTATGTCGTCATTAGTAAACTGGCCAGATCTTGATGGACGAGATATCTCGCCAAAACCACTTGGAAAATTAATACTTAACGTACACATTTGTATGAAATTTTCTCTTTCATTTTCTTTTTACCATTATTTTATACTTTTACTACCACAAACGATATATTTTGTCGAAACCACTTGGAGGGTTAAGTATATTACAATTTGTAATCCCAGTGCTCTGGCTTGATTTCAAGGTTTCAGTTTTCTGGCCGATTTTTAAATGCTGTGGTCTTATTCGATAACACACATATGTTCAATTAAAATTAGACACTTCCTTGGGAACAGCAATTAAAAACGTCTCAGTAAATATGTTACTGATATCATAACTGATTATTTTTATTAACATCCGTTACATTAATAAATATGGTGTTGCCGTTCTTATATGTAATAACATTTTTCGATAGAAATAAGTTGTCACAGTTGATAATTTCTATTCAATCTCTTTCTTGAACTTTGAACAAATTGCTCATATTTTTCACAAGTACTCTATCTTAACGAATCCACTGAAGTTCTGTAAAATTTGTTATCATGAATCCACTAAGATTAGTATTACAAATAATCAAATTATGCTTTTTGAAAATTATTGTATTAGACAAAATTCACGAGAAAGTCTTATGAGTTTTGTATGTGTATAGTACAAAAGTTTATGTTAAAACAGGTATAAGAGCCAGAAAATTTCCTGTAAACTTTTGATGCTTTTTTCTTAAGAAAATACAAAAAGTTATTTATCTTTAAAACGCATATAATATTCTTGTAAATGTAAATTAGCCAATATGATCCTAAAGTACATCTTTATTCAGCAATTAACTGAACACAATCTGAACGATAGACTGCAGTACGTTTCCGAGGCTGCACTTAAAGATATTACTCGTTACTTTTATCAGCGGAAATTCTATGTTGGTTGGTTAATTTGTCTAAACCAAAGCACTTCGGCAATGTGTGTGCTATAAATTGATCTATAAATCTTAACTTACTTGACACGAGTAAAAAAAAGTTAGGCAAAATTAAAAAAAAGAAATGACTATGCTGTGTGTACTCATACTAAAAAGATATCTTAGTTATCGCAATGGAAATGATTTTGTCGATTAATCATGTTCCACATACAATAAAACAATATCACGACATAATGACATTATAAGGCAGTTTGAAATTATTTTTATTGCTATTATCCTTTCAAAAAACGATAATGACGATTAAAAATTACCTTTAAATGATCATATACGATTATATGAAAATTTTTAAACATATAATCGATTCAAATGATCACATAATCAAATTCATGATCAAATAAAATCTTGGGATGTAGCAAAATATATCCTAAGTTTCTTCACCCTTAATATTTTTTATATAAATTGTTTTTATCCATTAGCTTGCTTTTTCGTTTAGTGATTAACGTGAGTTATAATAAATTTATTTGTGGATTAGCATTATTATCTTTTATATGTGACCCCTTGAAATGCTTGTCATGTCTAACAGAATTATTTGAGGGGTAATGAATTTAGAATTTAGTAGATTGATAATTTTTAGAATTCAACATCTATAATAGTTTGTTTGGTACGAAAGTGATGATGATGATATTTGTTGCCAGATAGAAATTTATTAATGTGTAATAAATGGGATCATGGAAAACATAGTAGCATTTGAAATTCATTGAACAGAAATGGGGGAGTACATAAAAAATAAAAATTGAGTTTTAATAAGCGCTAGTTGTATCTAAGACTAAAAATCTCTCACAGACCACCATTTCGAGGATCTAAATTAAAAATTAGTCTGCCGATCCAAGAACTGACCTAGAAATCTGTACCTGTACAAGCGTTTTAATCTTGCTTATCATTTAAACGAAATGACACTGAATCAGGGGCCGTAGTAGTCCGGTTGGAATAGTAACGGATTAGCAACTGGAGGGATGCGAGTTCGAATCCAACCAAAGACCGTCGTATATATGGGGATGGTACACTAAATCTGTCGTGGACTCAAATATCCTCATGTTGGCGTAGTGTGGAAGTTTGGAGAGTGGGGTGCCAGCTCAGATGTGACCTCATCTGACCGTGGTTCAAAATTACGAATTGGTATCCTCGGATCTTTTCCTTCGGGATCCACCCCGGACTGTCGCCAATAGCCCGTTGTGTTGCTCCGGTGCGAAGTTAATCAAATACCTCACCTAACGACACTGAATAAGAAAAAATCGTTATTATCATAAAATGGAATTCTAGCGTGAAACGAGTCAATCAATAATCTCATTTCAAATTTTAGACAAATGGAATGAGTTGTTGGGAACACATTTTTAGATTGAAAAGTGTATATTTCGTTTGTTTCTTTGTCGTTATTGCTATTGTTATAGCTTTGTTGTAGTAGCTATTGCTTTGTAACTATTTGCTGTGAATAACTCTACCATTATATCCCGCTGTATAGTATCGTCTCTTCATCAATCATGTTACATTAAGTATCCACATATTATTACTATTACTTTTTCGAATGCATAAATGCCTTTTCGGTAAACTTTAAGGGAAATTTGATCTACAAAATTCGGCATAAAATAAACACTCAGATAGAAAATTTTAGCGAAACAACAAACTAAGCAAACTATACACATTTTGTTACACTGAGGTTTTTTGCTCACTTGTTGATATTTGTTGCTAACAGAATTGATATAACTGTTTCAGGAAGTCTTGGAAAAAATCACAGGAGAAACAGATAAGTCAATGGTTACAGGATCAAATAATTTAAACAATTTTATTTGGTTTGTCACTTCATGGACATTGTGTTTACAGATGTCTCTCTTTGCAGAAGTCAGAACCAGGTTGTAGTTCTCTAGATTCTGTCATTTTTTCTGAGGAAATGTGAACAAAAAATCAATTGAAAGGTAAAAAAGTACATTTTTATGGTCTTGGGAAGGAAATTTTAAAATATGTTTTTTTTAAACTAAAAAACATTGCACCGTAAGAATTCTGAATTTTGAGGTGGTGCCATCTATATATGAAATTAAGAAATACAAATATCCTATGCATATTTTACGCCACTGAAAAATCAGTGGTATCAGAATTCTTTTGAGATGACATTAGACATGTTTAGAAACATTGCGTTCTGAGAGTGAAAAGCATTCTAAGCACTAAATAATTTAAATTACAATTTTAATAGTTTTGAAAAAAATTGTCTGCATTTATTCTGAATCGATTCTTATCATAGAAAGTTATCAATATTTTTATATTCTAGAAGTATGCGTTCTACTACAAATCAAAGAGTTTTTCTTCGTTAATTTTTCATACAATATGTGCCAGGAAGTTAATTTTAAAGAACACTTTTTATCAAAAATACACTTCAATTTAAACAGATGACCTAAAAATGCAAATTCTAATGTTAAACTTTTAATGCCTTTTTTATTGCATTAATGTTATTTACAGTAAATTAGTTTGGTTCTGAAAATTGATATCGGAGGTATCCATTAATAATAGATTTCTTGACAGTTTACAATTTGCATGTTAGTAATGTTTTGGTAGTGACATCTAGTGATGGGAATTTTAAGGATTCAATTTGATTTCATTTAAGGCAAAGGAGGAAACTAACTTTTGATTTTGAAAGAAATGCTTTTTGCATGAAAATTGCTATTTGGAGAGCACACTGCTTATTAAGTCTTTAATACCCTCCCGCGGCATTTTCATCCAAAGAAAATATATTTCTAGACACTTTTCTAATAATGTTGGGTTTAACCGATTCCTACCATAAGTTAAAGTTTATAAGTAAAGTTTGCATAAGAACAGATGTGTTAAAAAGTCTAAATTATCATCTTATAACAATGCAGATCTTGTAGATAACAATGTAGATCAATGTAGTGATGAGCACTTTAGCAGCAAAACAGTTTTTGTTGCCCTTCACACATAACCAGGTGAACAATGTACAGTAGAAAAAAAAAGAACCATCACTCTTGTTTTGCATCATCCTTCTAATAGTTTTGTCACTATATTAAGTGTGATAATAACCTTACTTTTACATAAAAATATTCAAACTACTAGCAGGCAGGAGCTGAAATTTTGCAGTCATAAAAGTCCTGAATCGATGTCCATCAAAATATATCGAGGTTGTTATTCATAATTTTTTCGAATACTAATTTCATAATTATTATTGGTAGCAAAAGATAATTTTTCTTAACATAGAAAACATTAAAAATAGTAATATGATATGCAATTTCTGTGGTATGTGAATATTATTTCGGATGTGAATAAAAGCCTGCAAAACTACTTATTCAAAATAATTGGCTCCAAAACTTTTCATATTCATAATCCAGAAACAAATACCAGACGATTTGAAGCTTAGCTATGGTTAAATTTTGATATTAGGTTAGAAATTTGGTGTTCAAACTGTGTTGACATTGAAAATTATGGAGTTCGAGCGCAATTTGATATGAAAATGATTTGTTATGGGAACTTTATGCACGCGAATTTATAAAAGACATTATTGTTGATTGAACGGTACCTATGAATATGTACCCCTATGAATGATACCAGAATAAAAAAAAGGTTTTCCTTTTTGACGTGAATAAGTCTTTAAAATCGGAACAGATCTGGGGGTATGCATGAAAAGTCGACAGTTACAACTGTTTGGTCGAATGATTTCAGACCTAGAAGAAACATCCAGAAGATATAGCACCAAATATAGCGTCCTGTAGACAAAGGATTTCCATACATGATATAACATGGAAATATATGATATGACATGATATGACGAGAATCAGTTTGTAGAATAATCTGGACTCGTCACTGAATATGAATTTGCCCCACTGTTGTCGACTCCACTGCCGATGTTCCAAACTCCACTGTAAACGCGCGCATTTCTGTGCAGACGTCAGCTGGATGCAAACTGCTGGTCGCCTGACATAGAGACCAACGTGGGTAAGTCTCGTGTAAGCAGTTTGTCTAGAAACTATAACTCCTGTGGCGACTGTCAGGGCTGAACCCAGTTGTCTGGCAGAGCTGTTCCTCTGACGTCGCGCAGTTTTGGACAAATATCAGTCTTGCCGAGCGGTTGTTACCCTTGTCCGACCTGGTATTTGTCGTCGGTTAACATCTCCAGTGGTTTGAAACCTCTGCCACAGCCTGGAGATCACACACTGAGGCACATTCAGAATTCGAGACGCTTCGGTTTTGGATCGACCTGATTCCAACATTCCAATAATTCGCCCCTACAGAAACATGTCCAGTTGGCATCTTTGTGACATCTTTCATCCTTATTGATTGTTAACAACGCTTCGTACCACAGCAATTACGAAATTTCTGTCTAAACTGTCCATGCCGCTCGAGCCCTTTTTTACTCGTTCCGACGTGGCCGGTTCTTTGCACATGTTGACTCGATTGTACTGGTTTGCATATGTACAATGTTTTACCATCGTCTCACGATTCTCCACAAGTGAATGTGTACCATTGTTCATATTTTCTCCACTTTTTTCGCATTTTACGAATTATTCTTAACCTTTGGACGTGAGTGTACTTTACAATCAAAATTGGACAACAACAATTAATATCAAACTGCACTTTAATCATTCAAACTCTAAATTAATTGTTGAATATTTACTATAATCTCTCAAACTTCCGATATCTGATTTATTCATTCCATGATCCAACACCATTTCTGAATATTCACGTCAAAACTACGGTTTTTGCGCTCTACCAGCCTACCAAAGTTTTGTCCCATAGCTGTACATATGATGATATAACTCGACTAGAAAAGTAGGGTTAATTATTCAGGGGTAATTATGTCGACATCTAGTTACAATTTCTGTTTTTGTAAAGTAAATTGAAAAACTAATTTAGCAGATTATCACTACATCTAAAACAGAATTTCTAGTTTTGCTTCTAATCCCTTGTGTATCCCAGACATCAAACTTTCACCATAGACTCATATACCAGGCTAACGAATTCTTATCGATCTGATTCATGACATCCAGCTATTTCAAGAAAATTGTAGAACAATAATGGGAAAGGTATTTCAAGTGGATATAGATGTTAAAAAAATAAATCTTAAAAATTCTAAATTACAAGTCTTTCACCTTCAAAACTCTTGCAAAAAGGAGATAAAATCTGTTGTACTGTGTAATAAAACAGCGAACTCCAACGGGAGATTGTGTTCCATGTTAAGATTGGTGGCATGAAGCATACTCTTCACATGAAGGGGTAAATTAAATTCGTGATAGCCGTGCATGATCTGAAATGAATCCTTAGACGGGATGAGTTATAAGAGTGCTAACCCAAAAAATAAAAAATAAAACGTTGTCGAATTCTTTTATTTGATATTTTAAAGTTCAGGTTTGGGTTGCAATCGGGGAAAATTTATTCTGACTAATGTTTAAAAACTAAGAAAATTATCCCGACTAATGAGTTACGATTGATTAGTTTTATTACTTCCACATAGACTAATGATTGCTTTAGTTTTAGTTTTAATCAGGACTTCAAATTATGACTGAAATTGTACTCTATTCAATATTCTGAATTCATTAAAAATAGTATGTCCTGTGTGAAGTTTTGCAACAAAATACTTATCTACCCACATGTTGAAAAGGAAAATTACAATAAAATTTAAAACAATAACACAAGAAATTATGTATTAATTTATATTTTATGGCGTAACAAAATCCACGTAACATAAAAAAATCAAACTACAAAAACTGAATAAAATAAAAAATCAAACATGTTGGTTAAATTAGTAGTTTTTGTATTACATTAAAGAAATCATTTTTTGAAACAATTTAAATTGGTTTTCGTAATAACTCGTTTCGTAATTCGAGAAAATCATGCAAATTGAGAGTAAAAAAATATAGTAAAAGTAATTTTGTGTAATCCAACTGTAGAAATTTAGAACGTATTCATAAATAAAACTACTAATTGAATAATTAACGACTAATTGATGTAGTTATGATTATGAGCACTTTTTCAATCAGGATTAAAAATTTAGTTTACTAATCAATCGATTGACAAAAATCAGTTGATCACGCCCGACACTGGTTACATGAGGTGCTTAGTTAAGAACTGTTGGACCTGAAAACAAATATGCATACTTTATTACCATAAGATTTCAAGTTCTCAAATGAAACATCAGTTTGAATACTTTCCAATGGGGAAAATTTGGTAGAATTGTCACTCCTTTCAATATGTCCATATCGATTAAGTTATGAAAACCTCGGGTATATAAGATCTTGCTATATTACTTTAAGATTCTGAGGTATACAGTACAATACAATAATAATCCTGGCAGACGACTCTTGGAGAGTGCAATTATTTAAAACGAAGGGCGTGGTGGCAATAGTTCCAGGTAAACTCCCACCACGTTGATAGGGGTGCCAATTATTCTCAAGACGTTCCTAATTTTCTTCCTCAGCATACAAAAAGCGGACCAGCACAGTCACCCGCTATTGGTCCACTCTCTTTTGTGCTATGCTCTTGTGATATTTTCCAAGGAATTTTTCTGACAGAACAGTGCCCTGGAACATTTAGTGAGAGGATAGGCTAGTGCGCAATGGTCTGGATTCCCTTATTCTTCACGAACATACTGGTCAGTGTGGTTTAAGCTAAATCTGAAGAGATACGAAGCGAAAGAATCGTGGTAAAAAATGAAACAAACTACTTGCTAGGAATAAGCTCGGTGCACTTTAGGAAAAAGAAGTATACTCTCTCTTTTTCTGAGATATCCCACTTGGATTACCATCGTTTCTTCTCCAATTGAGGAAAAATCCCTCTGTCCCAACCAAGTAAGGACCTTATACCCAACTAGTAAAAAGGATGGTTTGTAAGGTAAAAGGTAGTAGCTGTCTCATACATGTCATGGTAACAGAAATATAACAACAGTTAGGTCTTTATCACGTATTTTATGCCCCGTGTTGCAAGCGCATCATGTTGTTGCAAAACACCACCACTAAAGACAACTCAAATACATAGTTTATATTCCTATCTTAAGGTCAAACTATGAGAGAGTTCACCACAGATTCTCCTCTGTCCACAAATTGAGTTCCATTGTTCACTAAGCGAGCTGTTCGTCTCATTCCCGATGCAAACAGCATAAATAAGATAGGGGAAAAAGGTAGTATGCCATTGAAATCTGAGTGTCTTATTTGCGTATCTATGCCTATAGACGATAGTCTATAGTCATAGGTACTCGATCATCTATAGATTAACGTCAAGACATCTTAAATACGTGGCTGTGGAAAGAGTCCCCAAAGAGTTCTCGCAGTGGGTCCTGACAAAAACAAGCAGGACCACCCATGGGCGTGGAAGCTAAATTTAGACATTCATTACCTGGACGTGGTCACTTGCCATCCTTTCCTCCACAGGATCGACCCCGGCGCCAATAGTTCGTCTCAGTCCCCTTAGCGAGTGTGTGCAGTAAACGGACATGAGTACGCCTTTACCATCGTACCAAGTCCTGTTCCTTCTTTACCACATAAGATGGCAGATTAAATTCTCAGGAATCTCAGTCATGCATACGGCACCTATACGACAAAAATGAAATTTATTAATGCAATATCTTAATAATATTATTAATGCAATATCTTAATATAAAAGACAAACTTGTCCATGATGTACGTGGACCCCTTTTTATACTCTCTCTTATTGATTCAAGTTACATTTGAATTATCCTTGCTCTTTCATTGATTAAAATCGTATCTAAATACTTTCATCAGAAATAGCTCGCTCACAATAGTCATGATATAGATATAAAAACGCGTAATGGGAGATATAATATTTATGACGAAATGGTAGAAAATGTAAGTTCAATATTTAATAGAAGCTTGGTGAAAACGCCCATACGATAGTATAATTGAATTATTAATAAGTATCCAAATTACTATATTTGGCAACGACAGTAATGTGTTAAATTTTTTAGTTCCATTTAAAATTATTAATTGAGACGTAGTTTTGAGCTGCGAGTTTATTTGAGTTGTTGAGTTTTGTATAATTGAATTTTTGTAAGATTATTAGATTATTGAGACTGAGAGGTATTTTGAGTTGTGAGATTTATTACGTGACATACTGGACATAATTGACTGAGTATTTTGAGTTCCAAATGTTCATAAACGATGAAGCACATCTAGAGTATATTTCAATGGACCCTCCTGAGTTGCGATTACTGCGCAGAAAATAATAAGCAACTTGGATTACAAGCTATTTCTAGAGCCCGTTGTATTCTTATTTCAAAGGGTTTTACAGCTAGAATTTATGCAACAGCTGCAAGATTTCTTAGGTAATGCAAGCCAAACGAAATAATACCATGCGAAAGTATCATTTTTCATACTACCATGAGACTGAATTAAAATAACCTGACTAAATTAAAGTACTGGATAGATACTTTAAACGGACTAGAATTAAAGGGTAGGTAAGTAGGTATTTTAATTAACGTCTCACTGGAGCAACACAATAGGCTATTTTCGACGTTCCGGGATGAAACCTGAAAGGAAAGATCTGAGGACAGCACCACGTAATTTTGAACCACGGTCATAATTAAAGAGAAAATATAATAAAACTACTGACTCGTATTACAACAGCTGTGCACTTTCCATTTTAAATAGTGTATTTGGTAATATAACCAGGGTGAAATTTCAATGAAAGCTTAAAAAAGATCCGTCGTCTTATTTAAGTCTTAATTAGAGATTCTTATTTCACGTATTCTCAAATGATCTGATATATGTGAACTTCTAAATTCGTATCTTTATACGGGTGTAGCTCTTAGTTTAAGTGTATTTATCCGTGCACTCATTACTCTGCATGGTTTACATGTATCTATCGTACAATGGTCTTGTGTTTTTAGGATTCGCATAATGATATATACGAATTAAATGTATATGAGCAATGACAACATATCCTAAGGGACCGAACCGGGGCCTACGGGATACATCGCTCTGGTGAAAAGGATGAATTCTGCCGATCCCAACCGAAACCCATTATAAAACGATCCAAAATAAATTTAATTTAATAATTCAGATGCCCAACTAAATTATATTCTCGTTTCTAAATTAATAAACGCGAGGAGTGATATCTTAATTTTTGCTTCTATTTATACACTTGAAATCTTGTGAATTTATAAACCATGAATAAAGGTATTATGTAGAGAATTAAACCTGTAAATGCATGTACATTTATTAAAATATAAAGTTTAGATTTCTGAATGGGACAATGGACTTTTAAAAACATCAAAATTGATTTTTTAAATTTTAGCTTTTAAAATTAAATTATGTCAAATGGGATAGCGAAGAAATTGTTTTTCAATTACAATCATTTTTGACGAAATTACATGTACAACAACATCAAAGATCTAAGATCAGTATAGTAGTCTATTTAAAAACCGTTTTTCTTCGATTCAGATTTTTCGACATTCTGATTTCAAAATGTTCTCTACACATCTGGTTTTTATTGATTTACTTGAAATAATTTTTTTGGATAATCTTTGAACTCTTTTTTTACATATCTAAGAACAAATGAGAAATTTATCATGCTTCCAAATTTTCGTTTAAAATGTCGCTTAACCGGTGCTTTTTTGGCAAAATTTTAGTAAAAATTTGTTTGGTATTGCAATTGTGCAATACACTTTCCGAATGGAGATAATTTAATTTATATGAAAACAAACTATTATGTGAATTAAAATTTTGTCAATATGCAGAAAATTAATGCTCATGAGAGCTATCAATTGTTGCTAATTTATCAAATTATTTGACCACGTTTTATGCAATAACTTCGAGTGGCTAAATATTTTTGAACCAATGTAAATGCATTTTAGTATAAAACAAATAGTCTGTACATTTCGTAAAAATCGGAAAATAACTGCAGAAGTTTGGTTTGAAAGTCATCTGTCTCCTTAAATGTAATTACTAGTTATATACAAGTTTGGTTGTATAGTGAGAGTTTTACAGTCATATACAAAGTGGTCATAGAGTATCTTCCTCTATATAAGAATCCTGGGGATCGCAATTTTCAACGAATCGAAATGAAACTCGAGATTTAGAGATTTCAAGGTATACTCTCAAGAGTTATGTAAGTAGCAAGGATCGAGCTATCACGATACGGATGCAGTTAACAAATTTTGAATAGCAATACCCGCTTTTTCTTATCACAATGTGATCGACAGTGAAAAACCCAAAATGGCGTTGAAATTTTACCTTCAGCTCTAAAACCGATTGCTCAAGGACACTGTTAAAGGAGATAAACGACAAAGGCGGAAAGAAAAGAAAGAACCGAAATTTGCTTAAATCACAAGCACCTATCACAAAACACCCATTGACACCAGAATTTGTAACAAAGGTAGAATGTTATGTTTGGTTGGTGCTTTTTCCCTATCCAACCAACGTGTACGGGGGCTGGTGCACGTTAAATCTGTTGTAGCCTCAAATGTCACGTTTGCGAGGTGTGGAAATTTGGAGAGTGGGGTGAAAGGGATTGACCTCGTCATCTGACCGTGGTTCAAAATTACGAGGTGTTGACGGATCTTTCCCTATGGATCAATCCCGGACGGTCGCCAATAGCTCGGATGCGACGTCAATTCAACCTATCTACCTAACACATGTAATCATGTAATATAATGAATGTACTCATGTGATGTAATCAATCATGAGTATTCCCCTCCAAATATCGTATACATAATTTTCCCTTTTGCTATGATATGCGAACACTGCCGTAATTTTTGCACCCTACAACAGACCCCCATGCAATTCGAATCCATATTGTACGGGAAAGTGCCGTAATTGGCTTCTGATGATCTTTCTTTTTCTCTGAAATAAAAACCCACAAGGGAGGATAGACCTATTGCGTTTATTTTTCTTCGCCTTCCAAGGGAGGTGATAACACAACTCTTACTATGCTCCGAGCTTTGATTTATCGTAATAGATGGGTTACAGGATATTTTCTTTGTGGGATCTCTATTAGAAGCCAATCAGAAAAAGTTTGAAATTGTCTACAGTGAATATGTTGCGAAACTGAGAATACGCCTGATTTTTCACAGATTCGTTCGCTTCGAGATTATTTTCGTTAAAATTTATCTACTTTTAAATAAGTACACCACATGGATTGTCCAATTGTGACAACTACTCCAGAAAATTGAACTAACTTAAAATTAAAAAATAAAATGATTTAAATAGTGACTGAAGCCTTTTGTGACAAAATGTAGGAAACGCACGATTTGTGGAATTTTCAACTTCCAAAGAAAATAATAATTACATTACAAACAATATTTAGGTAATAGACTTTTTCTCTTATCAAGATCTCCCAGTGTTGGTATTTATCATGTTTTTGGTTGAGTGTGATTACATTCGCGCCGTGTTTTTGCAAAAAACCAACTCCAATAACCATTGGTCATTGTTTGATAATTATAAACAGCGCTTCGAGTATATATTATAAACTTTTAATGATCTTGATGTATGGGAATTTTGCAGGACTATATTTGCATATACTTAGTGAGAGAGTAACTTTTTGGTTACTTTTACTAAAGGAATTTATTGGATATTAGTGAAGATATGAATATTTATTTCACTAAAATATTAATAATTGTGCCTGCTATAAACAGTTCTTGTTTTATTGTATTTACGAAAACATTATAACTTTCTAAATTATGATGAGTGATATAATAAGAGGATAAGAGTTCCCTATTTTGACATGAACGTATGATATTTGACTTGCGAGAGCGGGAAATCAAATTGTATTAAAATATCAGCCACCAGTCTATGGTACCTATATATAAGTTATCTAAATACTTTACTGTATTTTTAGTCTAGAATTTATAAAATATTTGTAAAATGGTTTTCGTGCATCTTCTCTGCTTGAATCAGATATCCTTGCCCGAAAGTAGCGTACGTACGTTTCCACGCATTTGAATTGTTTTTTTTTTGTAGTCGGTTGTGTCATACTACATCGTTCCAATGAATTTTTTTCAGTAGTTTTATATGCGTACTAAGGTTTAAATTTCAATATTCACATCAAACTAAAATTCGGAAAATGTTTCAAAATTCTTAGAAACGTTATTGTGTATGCCAAATGCACTTTAAAAAATGTTATATCTATATTTTTAAAAATACTATGTACCTCTCATATTCTCCTTTAAATATGATTTTTTTTAATTGTGTTTTTAAAATGGCCAAATTAAGTTTAACTTAATCGATTCAAAAATTCCAAGCACAGACAAATGGCTCAATTCGAGGTGTAACAAGATAATAAGAGAACTGTAGACCTGGATGGCAAATGGGAACCACGAAGAGAAAAGGACTGTGAACGTTGTGGCGCTTTGGCTTTTATCTGTATGTATTGTTACTTCCAAGTCCTACCTCAAATAGCAACTGGAAAGGTTTTGTTTCGCATAGAAAAAAATTGGGTTCTTGTGTTTCTGGAATTTCTCATGAAACTGAAAAAAGACAGAATAATTTCAATATTTACATTTTCGAATATTTACAGAAGCATGTGACTAAGGTTGCATACTTAGTACTCAATCGTTTGATAAATTTAATGTAGGCGAAGTGGAAGATGATGATAGACTTGAATGCCCATCACATCCCAAAAAGAGAGTGTGAATACAATCGAATAAATTGTTAAAAACAGTTGAATGATTCGAATGGTAATAAAGATGGGAATACTGACAAAAATATTACGTTAGAAATATTCTACAAACAATTGAATAGTGCGAAACTTTGAACTAAGGTTTTTCTCAAAACTCGCACTTTAAGTTTTAAAAATTACTATGCAAATTCAATTTACATATGTAAAATGATTGAATTTTTGTTAAAAATATTTTCGAATAAAAGTTAACAATTAAAATTAAATCATCTAAGCACATACGAGAAAATTAGTCAACAGTTTTATTTTTCATTAAAACATGATTCTATCCATTAAAACTGGATGCTACGTTTCTGAACACGTTATAAAGATTCACGTGCAAAAGGAGTATTAAGGAGCCTGCTTCATAACCAGACGAAAGTGGAAGGGTATGTTATTTAAAAAATTGATAAAGAAACCATAGATATTAGTACATTATCATTGGAGAATATGATTAATCAAAATGAATTTCTTTCACCGTTTCTTTTTAGGAAAATTAAAAACGATTAGATATCTACGCATAATTTAAATTTCAGTAACTGAATGCAATTACGTATACACAGTGGTAGATGATAGATACGTTTTGTAATCCAAAAAATCATAAAATTATTAATTTGGCTTACTGTATCTCTCATTTAGTCCCGAAAACTACTGAATCTTCCCCAGGTTTTTGTAACTTCAATAATACAAGCGCGACTTTTTAAGCAATTTTTCTAATTAAATTTATTTCCCCCATTTAATAAATAGTACCAAATTTTAATCTGATAATTAGATCTCAAGAAAATTTGGGTTTCATCATAGCTTACAATTTATAAAGTTTATTGAAGCACATGATTTATACATAATGTGATCCACATCCTCTGAACAAACTAAAAAGGGGCAATTTCATTACGTGCAAAATGCATTCATGTAATGTGATTGGTCTTTACCCATAGTTTCTTTCCCAAAACAATTTTTAACAGTGCTATTTCAAAGGTTAAAATTCCACCGTACCAGCTATCTACCATGGTGGGGTGGGATGAATCCAACCTTATTACGGAACACTAGTTTACGGATCAACTTTAAAAAATCAATGTTTAAAAGACGGAACTGCACTTCTCAGATGATTTTATTAAAACGATTTCCTCTATTAGCTCACAAATCAAAATAAATTTTATTCGTGGTAAGTTGAATATATCCTAGGAAGAGAAATCTATGACTTATCAACAAGATAAAGAGGAGTTATACAATGCTATTAATTTAGATGTAAAGAATGAACACCAAACCAAGGCTGTTGGAAAAGTTGGACTTAACAGCAAATTTAGATTGATGACTATTCACGACTATTTGTAGATACATCTAAATAAAATCCAAACAAAAGATACTGCATAGTCTCCGATCTGCGACTTAAAAACAGTTGAACCGACCATTTAAAAAACTGAGAAATTATCTGCTATTGCTGAGAAGACAATTCCAACCAAATGGGCTACAAACTCGTGCTTCTCCTGGACGGCAAGATGGTTGGTTGAGTTAATGGCACAAGGGTCATATTTGGTCAAACTGCTCCAAGCACAAGACAGACAATGTCAAGTAATGGACATACACAAACAGGAAAGTCTTAAGCAAGTGACACATTGTTATGTCACATGCTGCTCTAGAGTGAGGCCAAGCCAAATATAAATCGAAGACAGAAAGTAGGTAGTTGAATTAACATCGCACTGGAACAACAAAACAGGCTTTTGGCTATGGTCCGGGATCAATCCCGAAGTGAACCATCCGAGGACAACACCTCGTAACTTCGAACCATTGTCAGATGACGAGGTCACCACCTGAGCTGTCATCCCACTCTCCAAAATTCCACACCACACCAAAGTGAGGACATTTGTGGCCACGACAGATCTAACGTGCACCAGTCTCCACGTACATGACGGTCTTAGGTTGGATCGAATTTCAAACTCACAACCCTCCGGTTGCTAATCGAAGACAGATAGCACAGGTAACACAAGGTAAGTTACAGGAATCGAAATGGACGGCAAAGAGAGAAATGGATAACCTTCCGTCATCTAACATAGATAAAAGAGTACTTTGTTAACTTATCATTCTGTCTTTTGAATTTTGAATGAGAAAGAAATCTGCCATAAGAACAAAGAATAAAGGAACAAAATCCAGACGTATTCGCAAAACATCAAATATTTCGAGTTACATGATCTTTTCACGGCACGAAAAAGCAGATTACTTTGCCTTGATGCGCATTATCTTCTATATGCAAAATGCTCCGAATGCGAACCACTTCATAGTTCCCCCTCTCTTTATTTCGTATTCAAAAACTTTAAAATTACTTTCGCGTTAGCTATACGTATAATATGTTTCCTCTACGATCCACTCGCTCGAGGAAGTTTGCAAAAATTGTAATAAATGCAAAGGGGATGGCACGTAGAATACACAAAGAGGTTGCTTCGGGTGTGTGCTGGGAGTAATTAATCTCGCGGAACTCCTCTCCCTCGGTCTATCCTTTACCTTTTTTTAAACTGATTTTCGTTGACAACCTTTGTCGCAAGGTTGCAGAAGCGTTGTAAAATGTCGCGCATGCATTCCTCGCCTTCTTTTACAGCGTGTTAATGGAAAGATGGGAATAAGATGATAATAATAATAATAATAATAACAAAATAACAAAAAAAAACCCGGACGCTTATGTTTTCTTTTAAGGGGGGAATATTTCACTTTTATTCTCCGCTCACAGCTGAAATTCGAATCTAATTATGAAGGAGGGGAATTCGTTTTTTTAAAGTTCGGGAGATGCTTTAAAAATGAAGAGAAGAGGCGTAATGTAAAAAGGTCCGGATAGGTAATTACTTTACTCGAAGCGATTCCCTTTGAAGAGCCAGCCTTCGATTCCGAAAACATTGAAGAAAATGAATGAGATTATGTAATTTGTGAGGGACTACCGTTTTTTGTGTGTTACGTGTTCGTGTGCTCAATATGTCTATTTAGGAAGGTGCTTATATGGACACATAAAAAGTTATAGCTAAGATACATAGTTTGTATAAATCGGATGTACATTTTTTGAGGGTGTTTTATCGGAATATAAAAACTAATATAAAATTAGCACAGAAGTATGAAAGAGCATTGCTTGACACATAATTACTGCATCGATGTTTCCAGAAGGTACTTATGTTGTCGCATTGGGTCTTATATAGTGAAAACTAATGTATAATAGGATTTCACGAATACTGAAATTCTAGTAAACATGGTACAGTATATCATGGTACAGATTTAACATTGTATAAACATGGTACAGGTTTATCAGTATGTTTTTGTATAAAGTTTGTAATTAGAACTAGCGAAGAGTAGTGTAAAATGTGACTTTCGTTAGAAGGAAATAGTAAAGGGCAAGCAAAGGTATAGCATTTATTTTAAGTTATACTATATAGCCAAAACTCAATTGCTATACGAAATTTTTAACCTTTACCCATGTACCATTGTTTACTGGCGTAAAAAGCATCAAATTATTTAAAACAAACAGTAGCATTAAAGGATTAATGACTTTTCAGAAAAAAGCAAGTTTTCAGAATTAAAGAATATGAATTGATCAATGTTCTTATTTTTGCGTAGAACAAAAATGGTAACAAAACATATTGGCAAAAATAATGAAAATAATTTTTTATAAGCTTGCAAAGATATTTTTATTTGGAATCGTAAATATCACGACTTAAAAAATATAAAACCTTATATAAATGGAATCTAATTAGCTTAGGAAAATGAATGTTTTTCTCTCTTATTTATACCTAATTATATCTAAACAGATATCAAAAATCATCGTTTAATTAAAGTATTAGAAAAAATGTTTATGTTTTCTCCGTTGCAATTTCATTTCTTGTTTGAAAATTGCTAAGTTGAAAGAATTGTTACCTAATCTATATTTTTTTCCTTCATTGAATGAAAAGAATATAAAATTGAACATCTCTTCTTTTTTACAGGGTTGCATGTACTGAACCGCAAAAAAATTATCGTGTTTATAAAAACAGAATAAATGGACAAATTCAAAGTGTAAATATTATGTTTAGTGTTTATTTCATCTTTTTTTATTTGTTTGGCTGGTTTATTGGTATTTATTTATCCGGTTTTATCTGTATTCTTTTTATTTTGGCTCATTTTTGAGTTCACAATAGGATGAGGTTCTGGAAAAAATAGAACTTGTTTTGTTGTCCATAGAAATGTTGCATCTACAGTTATTGAAAAACGTTTTTGACGAACAAGAAGAAATTTGTTTTAGTTGAAGTATTTTTAAAATAGATATAGTACCTGATATAGAAGTGTGCCAGTTGACTTTGGAAATTGTTTCTTTGCCTTTTGTGGATCAGGTGCGATTATATTTTTGCAATTAATTTTAAATTGGAACATCTTAGAGTGAATCTAATTGCGTGTATTTCTTAAAGATGAAAATCTACTAAAATAAAACTCAATTTTGTATTTATCATATCCGAACTATCTGAGGTAGGCCCAATTCAGATTCAAATTAAATTGTCACAGTACACTGAAGTGCCAGAAAAACTGGTAGATCAGTCTAATATACTTGGTAGGCCTCTCACGTGAGCGTAGAACTGAAGAAGTACGATGGGACATGGACTGCACGAGCTTGCGTGATTATTCTGCAGATATTAAACACCATGATTCCAGCAGAGGGGTCCATAATTGCGTTGCATACTGAGGTATAGGATTTCTGTGTTCAATAGCGCGTTGCATGATATCCCAGGCGTGTTCAATAACGTCGAGATCTGATTACTTACTTGGGAATGGTAGGACCTCAAACTCAAACGAGTGTTTCTCTAACCATAATTTGGCGTGTCTGGACTTCTGTGGTGGCGAATTATTTTGTTGGGAAAGGTCAAACTTATCAACATGAATGCAGGATATGAACTGATGTAACTCATCAGAAAGGATGCACATATAGCGTTTAACTATCACAGATATTTGTAGACGTGTCGTTCCTGGCTCCCTCTCATTGAACCCTAGCTTCATAATAAATACTCTGACCAGTACCAGCAAGGCCACTCATCAAACAGTTAATTATTCGAGGGTTCCTTGATCCCTCATATTTTCTCGCAGACACCGAGGTGAAGGTGACAGTAACAATGCTTCCCTTTAAGAATTTATTTTAGGTTCCAAAGCGAGTTCAGAAAAAAAAAACTTCACTCCATTTGGAAACAAGTTTATACCTTTAATCATATGGTTTCGACGAGGTATCTCGTTCATCAAGATCTTACCAAATTTACTAGCGACGAGATATCTCGTCATCAAGATATCGACGATTTTTTGATGATTGCGAGATCTAGATCTGGCCGGTTTTCTTCTAATGTTCGTGATCGTGTTTTCTTTGAATGACCAGATATTTCGCCCAAACATATCTGGTCAGTTTTGCAATTAACGGGATATCTCCTCAAGACAACCAACAGAAGGATTAATGTTCTTGTAGAATTCTGGGTATGACGGTAATTAATGATCTCTACAATAACCAGGATTTTATTTCGGAGGGAGCTCAGTCATAAAACAATTCGTTTGTCCAATTATGGTCTCGGTCTTACTAATTTTTTAAATCGCTATGTCTTTATTTTATATTTGGTTACTATACTAAATTTTAAACACATAGGAGTTTTTTTTAAATGTTTCTGAAAGCAAACACAAGTGAAGCAGTCCGTTGATCCGACAGCATAAATCCCTTTATAATGGCGGTGCTCGACAGATGTTTATAACTGCTATTAAACAACAAGAAGCAAATATGGTGTCTCAAAATTATTTTATTACTTTTTGTTACTTTCGAAACTTTAATACTATAAGTAGATATGCGATTATGTAAGATGGTAAGATCGCAGGGAAGAAACACATTAATAATTTTATTTCATATTTCAATGTGAATGATTAATTTAATAAATTAACTATCTCACTTTTTACTAACTATTATGTTTTGTAAAAATATCTTACAAATATATGCATTTTTAATATTCTATTTGTAGAAACAAATAAGAGTTTCGAGGGGTAGGCTGTCGTCCAGAGCCCCCGCTCTGTTTGTACCATTCTTAATATTTAAAATTTGATCTAGACGTCTCATTTCTCTGGTGAAGGTACGTAGGTAGTTGAGTTTAGGACGCACTAGAGCAGTACAACAGGCTATTGGTGATTGTCCGGGATCAATCCCGAAGTGAAAGATCCGAGGACAACACCTCGTAATTTTGAACCACTGTCAGATAACGAGATCAACACCTGAACTGACACCCCACTTTCCAAACTTCCACACCACCACCAAGCTAATTTATGGAAACGACCTAAAACGATTTAACAGCAAGACAGATAGATTATCAAATGATGAAAATGAATCATAACTTTGTTTTACCATCAATACACTAGAATAATGTATAGCTCTTATATTTGGATAAAAAGAATGTTTAGGACGTTTGGTTTCGTTTAGAATCAATGGTTTTAGTTCTCGTTTCATCTTGTACGTTCGGCAAAATTTGATTTTTTAAATAAAAAAACCCGTTTTTTTTTCAATATAAAAATAAACAAACTAAAGAATACAGGAACACATTTAAATGAAAGTAATACACTAAACACGAAGAATATATAACTCACGTTCATATGCTTGTTATTTAAATGTTTTTAAGATTAAGATGGATTATTTTTTATTTAAATGTGTTCTGTACATTATATTCATTTAACTTAACATCCAAAGTTCAAACTGTATGTGCTCTAGCATTCTCATTCGAAAAGTTTTGAGCAAAAATTTAAGTTTTACTTCATAAAATTATTTGTTCGCCCCTCCAAGAGGTTCGACGAGATAGCTTGTCCATCAAGATCGGACCAATTTTGTAAAATAACGAGATATCTCGTCATCAAGCTATTATCTATTTTGGTATGATGAATAGATCAAGATTTTGTCAGTTTTCTTCTAATGACAAGATAGTCATTAGAAGTCCATCAAGGTCTGGTCAGCTTTACTAATGACGAGATAGATCGCCAGACAACAACCAGGAGAGGGTTAATTGTTGCGATTTGAAATAATGTAACTCACTCTGCCAACGAACGAGATCAATCACAGACGCCTCGAGGACATATCTTCTTTAGTTGTGTGCAGGATCCATGAACCCAAAGTACTCTTGTACCAAGGTATCCTATTCTTTTCTCATGGGATCTATTCTTTTACCTGATTCTTGCCTCTCGTAAACATGGGGCTTCGACTTCAAGATGCCCAAATGATCTTTCTCATACTTTCTTTTCTCTTAAAAAGCATTATTTTGTGTTTGGAGCAGCTTGGCCAAATATGGCACTTGCGCCAAAAAACCCCAAACCAACCAATCATAGCCCGACCTTTTGCTAGAAAAGAAATATTTTTTAAGATGAATTAACACAATTGAATTATTAATATGAACATTTTGTTTGTATCCTTCCGAATGTTTCTCTTCAAATCCACCAAAAAAGACGTCTACTTGCAGATCTTGACATAATTTGGGATGTCCCCCCCTGCGTTGGGGTAACCATAACAGAAAATAACATACAGGTCGGAAACGGCGGAAGCATTAAATCAAACTCAGTTTCTTTCCCGCTCCGATAGATGGCTGTAGCATTCTGTTCTGATATCAAACATTTGAGACATCCATTATGTTCTTTTCCCTTTCTGTTTAAGTAAATGCGATTTTAACTCTTTTTGAAAATTTCTTCCGCAAAACAGCTTTCCGAGAAACCATAAGGTTTAAGACTTTGCAATACCCTACTGCCTAGAGAGCTATTTTTTATCGAACCCTATACCATTTCAAAAATTGATTTTCCCCCTCTTTATGTTCAACAAGCTCACAGGATTTGACACATGACGGATTTTAAATCGTGTATACCGAGCGAGATTTCTCTCCAACAGGCAACAAAAAAAACCCTGTCACATAAGTCAATTTGTTATATTTGTTTTGATGCAGATATCTTTATCTTTTGAAGAGTTCGTTTAGTTTTTTGTAAGAATTTGGGATTTTATGCTTGATATCAATTCAGTCAACAAAAATGTATGTGGCTTCATCTATATTGCGTTGTGTATTATACATTTGTCTCCAGGGAATTTGAGAATCTATATGATGTGTAATAAGTAAGTTCCTTTTAAAATGAGTTATAAATTATTGAGAATTTAGCAGAAATGGATTTACAGAATAAAGGTATCTGTGAACTAAAATCTAAGCATAAAAGTTACCGTCCATTGAGCAGATCTTGAATCACTCATTCTTTAGTAACACTTATAAATCAACAAAGACACACCTATAGCAACTGATTCCTGTAAAGTACCCTGGGGGATTTGTCTTCTGTATCAGCAATACTTTCCTAGCACATGTCTATTGTCATGTTTGACGCAGATTGGCCAAATATTACTTTTGTGCCATAAAAATAATCAAACAAACCAACCATCTAACATGGAGCAATTTTTTTCAAAGATATAAACGTGTTTCTATTGTTGATGATTATTGCACAAGGTGGAAATGAAATATTTATTTATAAAGTACCATGATTCAAAATTAATTAATTTAAAATGAATTATTAATAAAGTTTGAAATGTCACAGCATAAGGAAATGTAAAAAAAGAAATAAATCAACAATACGTTTTACCTGTAATAATAAGTAACCGTAAAAAAGATAAATCAAATGACATTACCCATTAGTTATCCTTGCAGTTACTAAACGTTACTAGCTTGCTTTTGTTGTCCTCTAGACTGCCTTTATAGTGACGTTATATATTCTTTCGAAGGATTTTTCTAAGCGAATTTATAGAAATTGAATACCCACAAAGGAAACTAACAGTCCATAAAACCTTCATTAGTCGAAGGTCTTGTTTTAACAAATGGGATAACGGTGCATCTGGGAAGTGTTCGACGTTTTCTTCCCAAGTTGCACACGATTTAATTATTCATTAAAAAACATGAAGTAGACTTTGAGGCATACTGAAAATTAACAACTGAAAACTGTATTACTTAAATTTATAAATAATTCGTTTTTTAGACGTTCTTTTCATTGCGTGACTGGACTTTTTTGCCTGATTTGTAATTTTGCCTATTTTGCCGTTCTAATTTTGCTATTCTACTTCAGTTTATTATGGTGTTTGGGGTGTGTGGGGGCTTCTTTTAGAAAACTGCTGCCCACATGCAGAAAACACCATATTGTGTTGACTGAGTCAGACTCCTCCCTGATGACGCTCTGATCCATCAACAACGCTTCATTTTTAAATTTTTCTGGGTATTCTTAATTAAATATTCTTAAATTTCCACTTTGGTTTGAATTATTGAATTAGATAGCTAGCCTGCTATGTCTGGGGCTTCGGCGAGCATGCATGGACAGTACGGATTTTTAACTTCTGTTTGACTTTGTTTATACCCCGGTATTTTGGCTTTTTAGCCTTTTGGCGTTTTACTAGTTTGCAGAATACGAGTGAAACTCTTCAAGATCAATCTTTCATAATAGTGCAGATAGAAACATATAGAAAACAGTTTGAAAACACAAATCACTATGAAAACTGTTTTTATATAAATGAATGTATGGAATATGTTTCAGTTGTTCTATTAAAATTTACACATTTTTTCGCTCCACATATTATTGTTTGCCTCATTTTATCTGAAAATGGAGCTTTATGTCACATTTTTGCAGTAAAAAATGTGAGTGTAACCCAACATTTATTTCATGAAGACATATTTTACTATATAGCACATCTTATTTAGAGTTTTTGAGTAAAGTACTTAACAACATTGCCACGCGCTGAATTGGACAGACGATAAATAACTGAAAGAAAACTGAGTAATAAGTTCAAAAATTCCATTAGACTTTGATGACCGACTAAATTTCCCCATAACTATTTTTTCATTAAAATTTAAAAATTTTATTTTGTTTTATTGGTAATGGCACCATAGAACTTTCTGAAAGCTTTTAGTAACCAATCCTAAAAAAATCAAACAATATTTACCATTTTATATAACTCTGATTATTATTTATTTATCCTTATTTTCTACTCTTGTTATGCTTTGCCGTGTTTTTCTCCTTTCTCGTAATAAATCTTTAAGTTTTCTTGTGAATTTTTAATGATTTCTACTTGACAATATAATTAAATGGCAGATCAATGTCAAGAGTGACCACATAAAGAGAAACACCAGCCAATAAATTTATTTGGTGCACAAGACGTCACATAACTTTTGCTTTTATTTCCACTGCTCCAGAAAATTATGAACTTAGATATGCATCCATACTTATGATAAAACATGTTTCATTATAAAGGCCCTCTTCGGTTAAAGAAAAGTCTACATTATACTAGTTCTAAAAGTTTAGGTACATATAAAATCAAAATCATGTAAAATAATGAACTATACTTAACACGTGATTTTATATGAAACCATTGTTAAATACATTATAGCAGTTAGATTACAATGCTTTCCTGACTCGAAACTTGACATTTAGGGTATAAATACCCAAGGTTATTTCTATCTTTTTGATAGAGATGACGGAAGATCCTGTATCTGTTTGATTGTATCATGCAATGCCACGGCAACGGACTGAAATATTGAAGCAGTCTTCCCACCACAGGTAAATATCTATACAATCATCCATCATCTATCTTGACACACAATAAGAAAATGGTCTCGGAAGTATCCGAGAAGGATTCTTTGTATATTCTTTATCTTTGTGCAGTATTAGATGAGCAATAAAGAACCTGCCAGAATGAACGACATATTCTGCAAAACGGACTTCATCACTTGCAACGCTTAAAAGATTATCTCTTAGTAACTGTATATATATATATATATATATATATATATATATACAGTTACTAAGAGATAATCTTTTAAGCGTTATATATATATATATATATATAGTGGTACGGTTATTGGCTTCATGGCACGTGGTTTCCAACCAATAACCATGAAAACAATGCTTTCGCTTAAAAACCTTAAATACCTTCAATTCAGGCCTTAAATACCTTCAATTTTAAGTTTTTTATATTATGTGCTTGAAAAGGTAAAAGGCGTTTTGATATAAATGTGTTAAAACATTGTTCAGAGTTCATTTGATGTTACATGAACTACCAATCCGTTGAACACTTCTGCCTTTGGTAGAGGTGAAAAAAAGGTGAACTTGCTGTTATTTCTGAAGGAGCCATTACTCCTAACCAGGACAGTCCTCTGGGGCACATCTCCTTTAAGTGTGTACCGGCTTCACGAATCCAAGGTACCCTAGGGATCTGGTCTTTCTCATGGGGTTTTACTGTCTTTGGACAAGCGTGGAAATTGCTCTCTCGTGACACCCAAGTGATCTTTTCTTTCTTCCCACTATTCTCACTTCCCCTCTTTCCCCCTTTCATGCGTATTACTTGCAGTTGTCTATCTCGTGCTTGGTGCAGTTTGGCTTAACTTCAACTTAACCGGGACAATTACTAACATCTATGGGCTTATAAAACGATATTCTAACCCTAGATCTACTGGGTGGCAGACAAATACTATCACCATTACATCAGATCTTCAAAAGTATAAATATTTTCATAGTATCTATAGTATTAAATGTGAACGACAGTTGTATTGGAAAAAACATTGAACATTTGGGCGTCAGGTACGTATTTTTTTCATGTGGGGCCCATCATCTATAAACGTGGCACAGGTTCCCGAGGTTACAGATGAGGGTGCCGACGTAGCATGGAATGTATGCTAGTATGTAAGGATCTTAACCCTCCAAGAGGTTTTCGACGATATATCTCGTCCATCAAGATTTGGCCAATTTTGCTAATGACGAGACATATTTCATCAGTAAGGTATTGATGATTGTTTGATGATGCGAGAACAAGATCTGATCTGTTTTCTTCTAATGAAAAGATATCTCGTCCATTGAGATCTGTAATATTTGCTTATGACGAGATATCTCGTCGAGACAAACACCAAAAGGATTAACCCTCCTGGTGGTTTCTCTTTGGGTCGAAAACCACCCTGTAGTGACCAGCTTCTGAAACAAAATCCGTTCCACACTGTCACCAGTTTTGGTCAAAGGAAAATTTGATTTTCCTACTTGTTTCATCCCCCTTGAAGTAATGGAACAGTTTTGTCTCGACGAGGTATCTTGTCATTAGCAAAACTGACCAGATGTCGATGGACAAGATATTTCGTCATTAGCAAAATCAACTTTATCTTGGGCGAGATATTTCGTCGAAACCACGTAAAGGGTTAATAAGATCTTCAGGGTTCAGCCTTTGACCTAGAAAGGGCAAAGAAACGCTATGGCCACTACCCTGGTGGGTGGCTTATACACAAATAATATTCTAATATTCGTTCGTTGTCTTCAAAAATTAAAATTTCAAATGAAATAAAAGAATACTTAAAAATTAGAGAAATGCAATGCACTTCCTATTTTGAGGTATGTCAGTAAAGTTAGGTACTCTACGTTTGTTTTATTTTAGGTATAGGAATTTCTTTACGCAATGAGTTTTTATCACCTTTAAACATGTTTCAAATGTGAATCAACCATGTCCACCATATTCTGTATATTGTATATTTACTGAATTCATATTACCCGAAAAATCATGTCATTTATTGCTTTTTATATTAATGTTAGAGCAGGTCCACAAATGATCCATTTATTATCAAGATCTTATATATCGGTCCCAGGTGTAAAATTCAGAAATCCCCTGGAGGCAAATTACATCATTTTCCACTATATATGGCTCCACACAATTTATAAGAAAGAGAAAAGACAGATTTACTCGAGAAAGCTTTTTCTCCCCTTCGATGAAATTTAACCTCAAAACGACAAGTAAAAACTTTTTCCAACAAACAAGTACCTAAAAACTCATTTAAAAGAAATAAAACAATTTTATTCGAAGCATGTTCAGCCTCTTTTGCCTTGCCGCTCCAAGACGCACAGGCGCTTATTTTAAGTGGAGTACATTTAATACCCCAACGGTCTTCCGAAATTTGCATCAGCCCTGAAATATTAAAGCAATATTTCACCGTCATGGTTTGCGATGCCAGAATTTATTACGTAATCATTTAAGTTTGAGAGTTTCTTATTTTTTAACCGGACCAGAAAAAATCGGCTTGGAAAGACTCATTTTTAAAGTCTACCTTTTATTAGTATGCGCAACATGTAAAATGAAACGGTTACGGTTCGGAGATAAATGGCGTTCCCAGCTTTGACCTTGTTTTGGGAGCGTTTTCATTCATTTTGAGGGACTTAAAGTTTGTCGTTTATGCGACAAACCGCTCAGCCAGGAAACTTGTCTCGGGATGATATTTTGGAGCATGAAAGTGTTCCGAAATCTTTAACTTAGAACTTTTACGACGTAGTGATCTTTCAACCCTCCTACCCTCCTGGTGTTTTTTTTTCATCCAGGTATCTCGACATTAGCAAAACTGATTAGAGCGGGATCGACGTGGTATCTCATCATTGGAAGAATAGACCAGAATTTGATATCATCGTAATAAAAACAAATCGGTAACATTGATGATGATCTATCTCGTCATTAGCAAAATCGATCAGATCTTGATAGACGATATATCTCGTCGAAACCATTTGGAGGGTTAATCACATCTTGTTGAATTACTGAATACAAGCAAAACCGCGCACATCTGCTCTAAAGTTTCTTAATTGCTAACATCTATTAAAGGCTGTGTGTGTCGGTTAGTCAAATTTCATTCTTTATTTAAATACATTTATAATAAATATGAGCATCTATATGCATATTTTATACCTTTAAACGGAATAAAATTAGTTAAAAATACAAAACGGCGTTTGTTTACATCTTTCAAATATTATATAACTGGTTTTAATTCTTATCTATATATATAAAATAGGATGTGTGTGTGTGTGTATGTGGGTATATTTTCTATACAAATCTACACCGTTTGACCAATCCACACCAAATTTGGTACACTTATAATTTAGAACACTGCGGTCAGCATAGGCTAACTGTTAACCCCCGTTCTATTGGCCCTGGGGGGCTAAAAACTATTCGAAATCGCAATAGAAATAACATTGAGCATAGATTGATTGCTTTAGGCAGCGATGGTTGCTTTACCACTGTTGATCGAAAAACAATTTTTTCCGAAACAAATTAAATTACAGTATTTATGTTTGAACTGACTTTTTAGTTCTTCCCATGATGTAAATAAATTATAGATATTTTATTGATGAAGGGGGAAAGAATATTTTAAAATATTTATGTTTGCAAGGAAATTCAAGGAAAGGTTTTCAGGAGTTCAAGGATTATTTTCAAGGAAAGTTGGTGTATATTTCGACCAACTTTCCTTAAATAATTTATCGAATACGTAATGATTTGTAGAATTCTGTTTCACGAGGCTTTTTAGGTAAGGCGTGTAACTTATTTTAAAATGTCCGGAATAGATACATGTGAATCCTCCGTTGAAAGCAGTGATTTTCTTTCTGAAAAATTCTGTAAAATCGACCTTCTGCTTTTTGAAAAAATTTTATCTATTCAGTTTAATTTGTCTACACCGATTATATTTATTTCTAAACCAAGCACCGTTATTCCGAAAAGCACAAACGAAAAACTCATTGATCATAAAAGCGTAATTTTGCTACTCGGTATCTGGCAGCACCAGAATTAATGTTTACTTTTTTTATAAAACTTTGTAGAACTTTCTAGAAAGTTGGGGAAACGGAAACTTAATTGGACTCATGGTGGAGAACATTCCAGCACCCACTCGATTCTTAGCTGGTCGTATTTAAAGGAAGCTAACTCGGTAAGTCTTCCAGTTTATCATCTTTCAGTGAATCTGGCAGTTTTATTTCGCTCTTTTGATTGTATAAGTGTTTCCTACTTTATTCGACAGTGATAGCGTACATTTTGGATTTATATTTCTAAACGGATGTAAGTACTACATAATTTTAAATTCGTTTTTTCGCTAATTTTAGCTTTTTATTGTATTCTATAATAGATTTCATTGCTCAGTGAGATGTGCCTTTTGCTTAATTTTTTAAATAAGTTTAATGGGATCAGAATTAATGCTTTTTTTACACCAGAATAAAAGTTTATTTTTAACATGATTTAGAATTCTGTGTTTGAGTATTTTGATTGACAGCTTTTAAGTAAGGCATTAATTTTTTTTATTTGTGTTAAAAGTTTGATATTCTCCTAAACTGATGTAAGTACTTCACAATTTTAAATTTGTTTTACCATTCAGTTTATATTAGTTTTTTATTGTATTCTATAATAGATTTCATTGTTCAGTGAGTGTGCCTTTTGCTTATTTTATGAAATAACTTTTTAATGACAGATTTCACTGCTCTGTGATAGTGTGTCTTTTGCTAATTTTATGAAATAGCTTTTCTTTGTATTCTATAATAGATTTCATTGCTCAGTGAGAGTGTGCCTTTTGCTTATTTTATGAAATAGCTTTTTGTATTCTTTTACAGATTTCTTTGCTGTAGCAATGCCTCCAAGGAAGCGGAAGGCAATCGGCCAAGTGCAGTCAACGGCTAAGATGATGAAAAATGAGCGTAGTCAAGAAACTTCCGAGGAGAGGAATAGAAGACTTGCGATTGCGAGAGAGAGAGCTACTACATCTAGAGCAACAAAGACGGCACAACAGCGTGAGACCCTACTACAGGATAAGAGAGATAGAGCAACTACATCTAGAGCAACAGAGACGGCACAGCAGCGTGAGGCCCGACTACAGGATATGAAAGAGACAGCTACTACATCTAGAGCAACAGAGACGGCACAGCAGCGTGAGGCCCGACTACAGGATAAGAGAGATAGAGCTACTACATCAAGAGCAACAGAGACTGCACAGCAGCGTGAGGCCCGACTACAGGATAAGAGAGATAGAGCTACTACATCTAGAGCAACAGAGACGGCACAGCAGCGAGAGGCCCGACTACAGGATAAGAGAGATAGAGCCAAATGATCACGGACTGCGAGCCATTTTAGCTTAGCACTGGAAGGATTTCACTACGATTCACATAAAGACTACTCGATGCATGCAAGTGTTACGATCGGGAAAATGGAAATGGTTTGTACTTACTGTCAAGCCAAAAAGTTTAAATCAGAGTCTACTGGTATTTGCTGCAAAAATGGAAAAGTTAAACTTTGCCAACTGGAACCACCACCACAAGACCTTTTGACTTACACATCAGGAGATACGTCAGAGTCGAAGCATTTTCTAAGTAACATCAGAAAATACAACTCATGTTTCCAAATGACATCATTCGGCGGCACATCAGTTGTTGGACAGCCCGGATTTCCGTCGACATTCAAGGTGCAAGGGCAGGTTTACCATAGAGCGGGATCGTTGCTTCCGCTGCCAGATCAACCACCAAAATTTCTACAACTATATTTTATTCAAAACGAACAAATGGAAACTGATCAGAGGTGCGCCTACATCTCGGGAACAAGACGTCAGATTGTGTTAAACTTACAGAGGATGTTTCATGAGCACAATAATCTTATTAAAACGTTTGAAACAGCATTGGAACATATGCCAACAGATGAATATAAAGTAGTCATAAGAGCAGACCGAAGACCAGCAGGCGAACACGAGCGGCGTTTTAACTCTCCTCAAGCAGATGAAGTCGCGGTGGTTATATCAGGAGATGAGTTTCATCAACGGGATATCGTTATTCAACGACGAGGTGAATCATTGCAGCGTATTTCGGAAACACATCGATCTTACGATGCTCTGCAGTACCCAGTAATATTCCCCCATGGTGAAGATGGATATCAATTTAATCTGAGGCAGATCAACCCAAGAACAGGTGAAACAACGAGCAAGAAAGTTTCAGCGATGGATTTCTATGCGTACAGATTAATGGTTCGAGATACTGGGCAGAACCACGTATTGAACTGCAGGCAATTGTTTCATCAGTTCATCGTCGATATGTACGCTAAAGTCGAGAGTGAACGTCTCCTTTACATTCGTCTAAATCAACGTAAACTGAGAGTTGACGAATATATTCACCTGAGAGATGCTGTGGCAAATGACGGGAACGTTGAAAACCTCGGTGCCTTAGTCATACTACCAGCTACATTTACAGGCAGTCCCAGACACATGCACGAATACACACAAGATGCTATGACGTACGTGAGGACGTACGGGAGACCAGACTTATTTATCACCTTCACCTGCAATCCCACTTGGACGGAGATCAAGGAGGTTCTTACCAATGGTCAATTACCCAGTGAGCGCCACGACTTGATTGCGAGAGTATTGAAACAGAAGCAGTTGAAACTGATTGACGTTATAACAAAGGGCCATGTATTTGGAGTGCCGAGATGCTGGATGTATACGATTGAATGGCAAAAAAAGAGGGCTGCCACACTCGCACAATTTGATCTGGTTAGCGGACAAAATTCAGCCCACTCAAATCGATGACGTTATATCTGCCGAGTTGCCAGACCCGGAACAAGATCCCGAACTTTTTGAAGTGGTAACGAAAAACATGATCCACGGACCGTGTGGAAATCTCAATCCCATTTCTCCGTGTATGAAGGACGGAAAGTGTACCAAGAAATACCCTAGAAAATTCATTAAAGAGACACAAACTGGAAATGACGGCTATCCCCTGTACAGACGGCGGGCTCCGGAAGATGGAGGGTTCACGGCGAAACTAACGATACGCAGCAACACGGAAATAGAAATCGACAATAGGTGGGTTGTGCCCTTTTCGCCGCTGCTGTCGAAAATGTTTCGGGCACACATCAACGTGGAGTACTGCAACAGTGTGAAATCGATTAAATATGTGTGCAAGTATGTCAACAAAGGTAGTGATATGGCTGTTTTCGGTATCAGCGACGAGAGATCGAACGATGAAGTGACGCGGTATCAATTGGGAAGATACCTCAGCAGTAACGAGGCAGTTTGGCGAATACTGGGTTTTTCGATTCACGAAAGACACCCTACTGTTGTTCACCTCAGCGTCCATTTAGAAAATGGTCAGAGAGTTTATTTCACAACAGAGAGCGCCCCTAGAGTGATTGATCAGCCACCAAACACGACTTTGACGGCATTCTTTCAACTGTGTCAGCAGGATTCTTTTGCGAGGACTTTGTTGTATCCTGAGATACCTCGATATTACACGTGGAATGCGTCGAGGAAAATTTTCTGTAGGAGAAAAGTTGGCCAGCCCGTCCCTGGACATGATGCAGTCGCGAGTGACGCCTTGGGTCGAGTGTACACTGTTCACCCCAACAACGCCGAATGCTATTTCCTTAGGATGCTTCTTCACTCGGTACGAGGACCTAGATCTTTCGCAGAGATGAGAACGGTAAACGACGAAGTATGCCAGACATTTAGAGAGGCCTGTCAGAAGTTGGGTTTGCTGGAAGGAGACCAGCACTGGGATGACACGTTGCGAGAAGCCGAATTGATCTCCCTACCAGAGCAAATCAGAAACCTGTTTGCTATAATATTGACTACATGCAGTCCATCGAATCCAAACACTTTATGGGAAAAGTATAAGGAGGCCCTGAGTGAGGATATACTCGCCAAAGTCCGGAGGGAAACCCCGACATTAGAAATCGCGTTTGGTCCGGACATTTTCAACGAGGCTTTGGTTATTCTTGAGGACAAATGTGTGGCCATGACAAATAAAACATTACTGCAATTGGGCCTGCCTGCACCAGTAAGAGATCGACGAGACGTACTTCGCGCAGATTACGTGCGAGAAACGAACTACGACGTCGAAGAGCTGAGTGCATACGTCGCGGACAAGAAGCCACTTCTGAATCGAGATCAGAAAAACGCATACCAAATTATCATGGATCAGGCAGCAAAACAACAAGGTGGTATCATTTTTCTTGATGCTTCTGGGGGCACAGGGAAAACATTCTTGATTAATATAATACTGGCCGAAATCAGGACTCGGGGAGAAGTTGCTCTTGCCATCGCCTCTTCGGGAATTGCGGCGACGTTAATGGAAGGAGGGAGGACGGCCCATTCTGCACTTAAGTTGCCACTTGACATCGCCAGGCAGGAAAATCCTACCTGCAACATAAGCAAGGCAAGTGGTCGGGCGCAGGTGCTCGAGACTTGCAAATTAATCGTGTGGGACGAATGCACCATGGCTCACAAGAAAGCTCTCGAGGCCCTCGACGTCACTCTGAGAGATCTGAGAGGAAACGACAACCTGATGGGAGGAGCTCTGGTACTCCTCTGTGGAGACTTTCGTCAAACTCTGCCCGTCATCCCGACGAAGTCGACGCCGGCCGATGAGATCCATGCATGTTTGAAACATTCGTTTTTGTGGAGACATGTGCGAAAGATAACTTTGAAGCAAAACATGAGAGTACATCTGGGGGATGAGAGTGCTCAAATTTTCTCAGACAAACTCCTGGAGATCGGAGAAGGCAGATTGGCAGTCGAGTCTTCTGGCAAGATTAAATTCCCATCCGATTTTTGTAATCTGGTGTCGTCCGTCTCAGAGCTGATAGATGCAGTCTATCCGTCTGTTTCCCAAAACTATCACGATTTGAACTGGTTGCGAGAGAGGGCCATTCTTTCTGCTAAAAATGAAGACGTCCACGACATAAACAATCAAATACTTGTCATGTTACCAGGCGTGGTCACTGAATACAAGTCCATCGATACCGTAGTAGATGCCGATGAGGTCGTCAATTTCCCGCCAGAGTTCCTGAACTCGCTTGATCCGGCTGGATTGCCACCACATCGTCTTTTACTTAAAGTGGGATCTCCGGTTATTTTACTGCGGAACCTCGACCCGCCAAAACTTTGCAACGGCACGAGGCTGTGTGTCAAGAAGCTGCTGGGCAATGTAATGGAAGCGACTATCTTGACAGGAAAGGGAGAGGGTGCAACAGTTTTTATCCCACGGATACCACTCATTCCGACGGATCTCCCTTTCGACTTTAAGAGATTGCAGTTTCCAGTAAGACTTGCGTTCTCGATCACGATCAACAAGTCGCAGGGGCTATCAAGTACTGCGGAGTGGATTTGAGATCGCCGTGTTTCTCCCACGGACAACTTTATGTTGGTTGCTCGAGGGTGGGTTCACCCAAGAATTTATTTATTCTTGCTCCCGGAGGTGAAACTAAAAATGTTGTGTATGATCAAGTTTTGTGTTAAATTTATATTGCAGTGAATTTGTAAAATATTTTACTTTATAATGCGTGTACTGTACTTATACTTTTAGAACCTGTTAATATAATTACTTTGATTTTACACTATACATTGATTTCATTCCTTTTCCTGTCCAATAGAAGATTGGGATAAATACCCGGGCAAAGCTATGTTGCCGTTGTTTGAGCATTACTAAATCTAACTTTTAGTTGATTGTATAAGTATTTCCTACTTTATTTGACAGGTGTAATGTGCATTATTGAATTAAAGTTTATTATTTTATTTCTATATGAATTTTATATTTTTACATGAATATTTGTTTGATAAAAAAAGGATATTTAAAATATTTCATTATTCATAATTTACATTTTGTAATGAAACACGAAAAACTTCAACTCATTAATCATAAAAGCGTAATTTTGTTATTTTAGATTTGGGAAACCAGAATTAATTTTTATTATTTTATAAATTTGATTTAGCATCCCGTGTTTGTCTATTTGAGTTAACACAGCGAAATGTTGCAGTCATATTTGAGCATTACTAAATTTCATTATCGTCTTTATCAATATTTTCAAATATCTTTTTTCGAATTGCTCTGTTTCAGAATACACTCAGGCAGTCGAAATTCGACACTGCGTATCATTCGTTTTTTAGAATTCTGCATTTTTTCGTCGGAATTTCGTTTCTGTTCGTATTTATGTCTTAATCTTTTAGATATTGCAATATATTCAGGAATTAAATGCATATATTTGCGTCCGAAGTATATAGTAGAAGTTATGGAAAAGTTAAAACGTATTTTCCGTACAACTTAAATGATTGCATTTTTCTGTGAAAGAAAAGTGATTATTCTAATTCACTTTTCAAGCAACATTTAACTATTTCAACCCGAGCAACGCCGGGTAATTCAGCTAGTTTCTAATAAAGTGCATGGGAAAAAGCACACCTCAGTCACGTTACTTTAGTTAGATTCTATAAGTATATTTTAATTTCATCCCATTCCTCATCTCAAAAGTGATTCGGCATTTCTTGACGATAAACCTATTTTAATTTTTGCTTTGATCTCTATCTTCCAGATTTGCCATTGCTTTCTATAATCAAACTGCTAAGGAATTTCATTGTAGTGGCAAGCACTTAACGTGTAGTTTTAGCATAAACTTACTAATTTTTCACTATTTGGTGAAGGCAATATTTATCAGCATGTGATAAATTATGAATATTCTTACGAAATATTCATAGTTTAAAAACTTCATATGCAAGCATTTCGTTGCATATAATCAAAATTTAACATATACTGCACACTATTAATATTTTGATCTACTTAAGGATTATATATATATATACATAAATAAATAAATAAATAAATAAATAAATAAATAAATAAATAAATAAATATATATATATATATATATATATATATATATATATATATATATATATATATATATATATATATATATATATATATATATATATGAACACTGCTACTCTTATGCCTCATCACACTGTTCCTTATAATATAAATAGCAACTCTTATAATTCATGTGTCAAGATGCATTCAAATGAATGCTCATTCAGAGTATTATAATGAAACTCGGCTTTATTCCCCATTCATACTAAATCCTTTACAATTTCAGCTTAGGTCTATTTCTCTACCGGTAGAATTACAAATCCCTTTTGAGAGGGTCTATTTAAGAATGACCACGTTCTGTGTAAGATATAAATACGTAACAGACATATAACAGAAGTTTCGAGACTACTAACATTCACGCACAAAAGCAGTTTAGCACTCTTAGATTTTACAGATGAAAGCAATTGGTGTCGTATAGCCATTTTGCGCTTTAGGGTTCTAAGAATGTCTGCGCGTTTGTCCGTTCAAAGTTCAAGGAACCCAAGATTATGTCTGACCATGTGGAAACGAAGGCACTAAGATTTTGATTATTCTGTTCGCAACTCCAAAGCCAAGGAGGGTGTACTCAAACAGAATGGTATGTATTTGTAAAGTCAACTACTCTAGAAATTGAAGCATTTATACATTTGATTCAACGTGTAGTTGATACTGATCTGAAAGTTTAATTAAACCATTCTTAAAGTGGTATGGCTTATTCTCAGGAATTGAATTGGCTCCTTGCTGTAAAGCTGTTCTTTGATTGAATGTACTCGTAGGTATAGCTATATGTCTAATCGCAATTAGTCCATTTCATCCCATTCTGAATAAAACGAGAAATTCACTGGTAGATATAGTGATATTTCTCGCTTTAATAATAAATTAGTTTTTCGTGGTATTGAACTGAATTTGAGTTGTACATTATGCGTATTTGTGAGGTGGACTGATTAACAACATCAAAGTTTCAACAAGTTTTATACCTCAGTGTATGTTCAATGCGTATTCATAATTCGTTTATTTTTCATTCCATAGTAAACCGTAGTCTGACTCGTTTTGCTTAAATTTTCTTAAATTTCTTTTGCGACAAAAAATCTCAACGCAACTCGTTAAAGTTTACAAACCATTCAATATTGCTTGTATGATTGTGCTAACTGAATATATCGTACCCCTGTTGCAATATCGCCATGACTCAAAAAATGAATTCCTAGTTTTATGTGTAGAAATACGTTCTTCATGCTGCAAACCTGCCATAACTGCCATCTACTGATACTTTATTTAACCTCTACTGGAATCTGCAATTTTTGAATGTTTGCAGCAAGCAGACGCATGTATCTACAGTCTTTCTACACGAAACTAGAAATTCATGTCTTAGGTATTACAGTCGGGATGCGATATGTGGGCATTACAGTCGGGATGTGGGCCTTTTCTATAATTTACTACACGAGATAGGTGTGTTGATTCATCTTGATATAAATAGCAAAGGACAGTGATATATAAAATAGTACACTGCATAATTTATGGATACAACGTGGTTCACAAATATGCAGTAAATACACATGTAAAACGTATAATGCTTGAAACGACACTGCTTATGGTTTACAACGTTCTTATTTGCACTGATTATACATACATAATACCTTACCAAAACCAAACTTAGATATAGTAAAAAAGAGCAATCAAGCATATTAGTCATTAAGCATAATAGTATGCTCTACAATTGCTGTCTTTGTATTACAAATGTCGTTTACAGATTTATTGTCTAATCTCGTGGTTATATACTTAAACGACTTTACTTTATTTGCGTGAATGTGATCTTTATAACTTACCAATTTTCCCTGAGTGGTAGCATTTAATTATCCGCATATGAATAAGATTGAATTTATTAGCAGTGGTATTTTCTCCTGACAGAACTGAATCCGTAAGTACTTGAAATTACCTCTCACATTCCAATTCAATGGCTCATTAAGCGCGGGTAGGGGGCAGCGCCTTCATAATATCATAGGTCCATGTTTATTCCTCTTTATTTTTCCGTGGATTAACTCCCAGCAAAGGTGGAATTAAAATTCCATCCCTGAGAGTCGCCACCAACAATACCCCGCGCAAACATTCCTCCGCAGAGTGCAACAATTATGGAGCAATTCAATGCAATTTGGCCTTATTAAAACTTTGTTAATAAATACGCTTCATTCGATAGTGGGAGTCCGCTTCCTCGTTGCCTAGGCATTATGTAAAGGAGTGACTTAGAGTCCTCCATGGGCGTACCTTTCAGTCGAAATGCGGGTTTGAGAATAGAGGCTTTTCGGTTTAACTTTAATTACAGGACGGTCCAGATCTTCCCTGTAGAAATGCAGTTGAAGGGCCTGGCGCCAAATTGAGAGTTTCACTGGAGAAGTTCCCTTGTTAGGCTGAAATTCCCGAATGCCATGTGTCAGACGCTTTTGTTCTCTAGTGGTTTATATACAAAGAGGCGTCTGTTCGGGAGTACAGAGGAATCATTTATAAGGCCTTGGCAGGCCGGTGTAGAGCCCTCCTAATCGAGTTGGAGGACTGGAACAATAAAACAGGTTCAGGACTTTTCGTCAAAACCTCGCATTTTTATCTTTCTACCATGGGTATTTCAACGTTTCACTTAAATAAAAATAAAATTTTAAATAACTCATGATACTTCATGTGTCTGTTTGAAGTTTTTAAAACTTTTGTTTCTAGTAGGCGATCTGTGAAATGTTGTACCCTAACATTAATCATATACGTAACTCGAATCGAATATACTATGAAAAAGAATAATGAAATCACTGAAATTGGGTACTTACCCCTATTTATCGGCTTGTCTCGAAAGACTAGATGGATAATTCAAAGGCTGGGTCGTGGGCACAGAAAATGAACATTGGAGAACTGAGCGGTTTTAACCCTCCAAGCAGTTTCGGCGAGATATCTCGTCAATAAAGATCTGACCAATTTTGCTAACAACGAGTTACCTCTTCATCAGGATAATGCCAATTTTTTGATGATCATGAGATCAAAATTTGATGAGCTTTTTCTAAGGACGATGTATCTCGTTCATCAACATCTGGTCAGTTTAGCGAATGATAAGATACCACTTCGAGGCAACCACCAAGAGGGTTAGTAATAATCATTGAGATACAATCATTTAAAATCATTTCGACTTTCCAAACTAAATTTCCTTTATCTTTTTGAGAGAATAATGTATATATTAGGTTATTAACTGAATATTGCGCTGTATAAATATGGTTGAATTTCCAAATCAAATTTCGAACTTTTTCTAACAGTAGATTATACTTGGGTTTTGTCAATTATCAAATAAATTAACATAACTATCTACAACTTAAAGTGATCTTAAAAAATTTTATTTCTACCTTCAAAGTTTCTTTAATATTAAAAATTTGTAACAGTTGAAGCTAAGTTTGAAGGACATAGGTGTAGAATATTTTTAAAGTCGGACATCAAGGTAGGTTGGAAGTTGAATTTACGTCGCATTGGAGCAACACAATGGGCTATTGGCGAAGGTAAGGGCTCAATCCCGAAGGCAAAGATTCGAGGACAATACCTTGAAATTTTGAACGAAGCTCAGATGAAGAGGTCAACACCTGAGCTGGCACCCAACTCTCCAAACTTCTACACCATGCCAACGTAAGGATATTTGAGGCCATGACAGATTTAATCTGGTATCAAATTTATTGTGAGACAAATTAATCTGATTTATTCAATTTACGTCACACTGGAGCAACACAACGGGCTATTGGCGACTGTCCGGGATCATCCCTAGAAGAGAAAGACAGAGGACAACACCACGTAATTTAGAACCACGGTCAGATGACGAGTAAAATAATTTAATCTACTCTGTTAACATATTTGCTTGATTGGACTTGGCGTGGTGTGGAAGTTTGGAGAATGGGGTGCCATCTCAGTTGTGACCTCGTCATCTGACCGTGGTTCAAAATTACGTGGTGTTGTCCTCGATCTTTCCCTTCGGGTTTGATTCCGGACCATCACCAATAGTCCGTTGTGTTGTTTCAGTGCGACGTTAATTAAAATACAAAATGCATGCATCGCTTAATTATACCTACTAGTGGTCGCCCAGTGGTCGAAATTCGACCATAATTCATTTAATTTTTAAGTTTGAACGTTAATAAGGTACTTTTGTCAAAGAGTATACCTCTATATTCATTGCATATAATTTTTTTTCAATTTTGTTCTATTACGTAAGCTGCGAACATGTACAAATACGTCGTAGAAAAAATGCGGTATAGCTTGGTTAAGCCATATCTAAAAAACAATAACGCGTTGTTTGACATTTTCTTGGTTTTTTTTTATTGCTATACTGGCCACAGGTTTCGCCAAGGCTACACAGTTAATTTGCCTATCTTTTCCAAATTATATAAAATTTAAATAAAAAATACATCCAAAAAATGAAAAATGAAATAAGGAATACGTGCTTCGTATTTTTTTATATATTTTTTATTGAAACAAAAAAAACGGGTGGTTAAAAAATAAATGTTGTCCATTGAACTTGAAATAGTTCGACAATGAATTTAATGATTCAAAACTTCTGTGTAGACGATGTTTTTTGTAAAAACTCTTTCATCGTTTGCTAAATGCCCTTGACCGTTATATTCTGAAATATAAAATCTCAAACCATCGAATGATCGAACTCTACTTGCTGCGACGTACAATTGACCATGTGTAAAAACTGGCTGCCTCAATAAAATTCCAATTTTTTCGAATGTTTGTCCTTGAGACTTATTTATTGTCATCGCAAATGCAGGTATAATTAGAAATTGAGTTCTTTGAAAGTTAAATGGTAAAATAGTTCCGGAATATGTTAAATTTATACGTGGAATCAAAATTCTCTTATTGCGTGCGATTCCAGTTAAAACTTCGCAATCAATAGTATTACGATGCATAAATTTGATGCGCATTCTTGTTCCATTGACTAATGCTTCCTTTGTATTTAAGTTTCTGATCAGCAAAACGATGCAATTAACTTTCAATACTAACTTATGTGGTGGCAAATTATGCCAAATCTCATACTCCTCCGTGCGCGCAATGTGCTTAAAAAGGGGTACAAAGTTTTTTCTTCACGTATTAATATAATGATTACAGTATATGAACGTAAACAATGAATGTTTTATTTTGTTTAATTTAATATATTTGTAACGAATATTATGCATTAATTTTATCTTTCTGCACTCCTTCTCCATATGAACTTAAATTATGCCAAATCTCATACTCCTCCGTGTGCGCAATGTGCTTAAAAAGGGGTACAAAGGTTTGTCTTCACGTATTAATATATAGATTGCAGTATATGAACGTAAACAATGAATATTTTATTTTGTATAATTTAATATATTTGTAACGCATATTATACATTAATTTTATCTTTCTGCATTCCTTCTCCATATGAACTTTAATTATGCCAAATCTCATTCTCCTCCGTGCGCGCAATGTGCTTAAAAAGGGGTACAAAGCTTTTTCTTCACGTATTAATATATAGATTATTCTTTTTCCATTTTCAATACTACACTCTCTTATGGTTCTATCCCGACTAATCAAAAACAGATATTTTGAATACGCTCTTTTATTTTTAAAACTTCGTGGCTGAAGCTATTTCTTAGCTGATTTTGGTGTTAAGGTTTTGATTTTCAGTCGTCTTAATCCGTCGCTCGTCGATCGCTACAATTTGATCAACGCTAATGGTTGTACGTAATAGCATTTCTCACACACCCCTTTCCCGCTGCTTTAAGCAGTCTATTCAATAGCAACACTACATACATTTTATATCAAGGAAATACGTATATATTTAATATCTCGAAATAGAGAACTATATAACTTCTATAAAACAAAATGAAACATTTTAAATGTGGAACTATGTCTTATGACACCATATAGATTAGTGGTGGATGCGATATTGTTGTGTAATTGATTTCAACTCGCAAGATCTCCGGTGTTATTAAGGGTAGGACAATGGTCCATAACCATTTAACAGAACACATGTATGACATATAATAAGTTGATACGTGGTGGATTAATGGCAATTCGAGAAAAAGCGCAGAAGTGGATCGTCATTTTTATGCTTTGAGTCTCGAGTATACTTTAACTTTAGTTATCAATCTGTTCGTTCAGAACTATAGGAGATTGAACATTGATTTTGGTGTGTAATGAATGTTAACATAATGGTGTTAATTGAAAAATACATTAATTGAACAAGAGAGACGCTCTTAGTGCTATTGACGACGAGTTTATTTGATAAAATGCATTCGTGAGAATCAATTCATTTGTGTGTAAATTAAAATTAACCTATCGAGAATTTAATATCGTGTAGAGAAAGAACCGGTACCAGCCTTTACGCCATATTTTACATCAAAATTTATCTCTTACAGGCATTTCTGGTTTAACGTTGGAGTACTAGTACTAGGCAGAATAGTTTGGAATGAATCAGATTTATATTTCTGTAAAATTCAGAAGATGGCCAAAGAAGCAAAAGGGTTTTGCTTCTTCAGATCTCTAACAACACTTAAGTTCTGTAACTTTTTTATACAGTACAGGACAAGAGAATGAGATGAAAAAAGTATCATCAATTGAAATCGAACCAGACATTCTCTGACATACATTGACCCGACATACTTTGATGCGTTGTGAATAGAGTCTATTCAAAATTTTATGGAATATAAGATATTTCTTTATGTATTTAGATTTCTTTATTTTGTAGATAAGAACCCCATTCAAGGATTTCAATAGATGCAAATAATTTAATAATAATTTATCTTTCTTTATTTCTTACATCTGAGATAAGGATTATCCGAATAGACCTACGGACTAGTATGGAACTAGTATTATATTTTTAGAATATTTTCACCACTTAAACTACAATAACATACAGATAGAGTGAATCAGCCTTTAAGAACTAAATTCTCATAATACATATAAAAAAGGTAGACCATATATTTTTGTTGGTGCAGTTTGTAAAATTGTGTTGTGTTTATGAATGAACGTAAATAATTGAATTAAGATTAGAGTTTTATTTCGTAAAAATCAAACGAAATGTTTTTTATTTTTCCAATGGCAGGAATAAAAAATACACAATACAAAGGTTAGTAACAAAAACACTACAGACAAAAGAGAAAAAATAAATTTATAAAAAGATAATCCATAAAAAGGTAAAGGTAAGGAGGCCCATCTATCCTCCAACCTCCCAGCACAGAGGTCCTGACAAGAGCACGTAGTACAAATTTTCATGTGGTGGATGTTGATTTCAAGGGCAGCAGGGTTCTGTAGAACTTTTATGTTAGAGATGTTTAGCTAAGCAATCGCCAGATTATTGCAACAACCTTTGCCCTTGGGGCATCTGGGATGCATTTACGGTTAATAAGCCCAGGCTTATTTGAGTTTCTAGCTATGTTATTGATAGAAAATGACTTTTTATTGATACACATTTTTATCGAATTATACGAGATGAAACTGCTTGGAATTTGTACAACTGCAATATCCCTAATTGCCAAGTAATTTGCTTGTTCATTACCGTAGATTTCACAGTGTAATAGCCAATCAAACATTAAACTAAAAGTTTTCACATAAATTAACCAATCAATAAATTTCTTTGTTTCGAGAGAGTTTGTATTCACTTGAATACAAATTATCTTGAAAGTATTAACTAATAATGAAATATCTCTCATAATTAGTGTCTCGCCATTTTAAAGCACTTTTATTTACATATTTATGTTACTACATCCTTTGATTAGTCGTATTAGAAGCTTTAGTGTGCTGTTTCGATCAACAGTTCAAAAGTTGTTCGGAATTATCAATTACAGAGAACAATCACTTTTATAAATATTTTGGCGTTCTAATGTAAGAATCGATAAGAAATATCCATTGTTTTACAAATATGTAGAATTGGTGATAAATATTGTTTATTTCTCCAAAGGAATTATAGTAGGTTGATTATCCCTTCTACAGGTTTCGACGAAATATCTCGTCCATCAAGATTTGACCGGCATTGCTAATGACGAAATATCTTAAGAACCATTAAGATATTGCCGATTTTTTTATGATGACGAGATCATGATCTGGTCACTTTTGCCAATGACGAGATTTCTCGTCAAGATGAAACATGAGTCCTCTCTGTTTCAACCAAGAGGTTTGAAATGGAGGTTAGAGGACTCATGTTTATGAATACGTTCTAGAAAAGTTGCTAAATATATTATGAACATTTCTGATCCCTTCAAAATGTAAATAACTATCAATGATTTGGATTAGAATATGGAATTATTCAATCTCATTTGATACATTTTAACGTGAAATATACAAGGGGAATTAAATAGTTAACAAGGTAATAAAATAATTCTGAAATTGCGAAAGAAGTAATAGACAAATGATTTTAAATATCGACTTTTAGGTTTGTCCTGGATTTGAGTATATGTAAGAGTTTTCTTTCATGTGAGACATACTCGAGTATTACATCCAAACTGAAACATCAAATAAATGACAGGACCTTCTGTTCGAAGATATTTCATGCACATAATTCTCTTAAACTTTAAGACTTCTTTTGTAAATTACTTAAGAAGCGAACAGGGAACCTTTATATTGGTTTAGTGCTTAACCTCAAGGATATTCACTAGAAATACAGAGTAGAGTAAATTTTTGTTTGGAGAGCCTACGAATATCTAGAACTAACTTAGCCGTAGAGTATTTGGTTAAAAAAATTTATTACAAATCTATTGTTTTATATTCAAGAGTATATACTGATTATTTTAAGATCAGAACTCTTTATAAAATAATATATTACATTAAAATTTAACATGTGGGCAAAATAAATTGGATTTTAAACTAACTAAATGGGTGAACATTAATTTTGATGCTGTAAATTTCTGGTTTATAAAGAAAGCGTAAGCATTACAGATCTTTATGTCACTGACTGAAGATTGAAGGTGTTATCCCACTAATTAATAATTTACAATCCTGCTATTCGCTGTCAAATATTGAGCAGCTCTTTGGCTGAAGAGTAATAGTTAATTATCGATTTTGTCAAAAGTAGGGTACCTAACATTTTTCAAAGTTTGAGTGCAATCAAAACTTGGTTAATGATCCTAGTGCCGGCGAAATATATTAATTAACTGCTGAATATATCGTATGCTATTCAATAAAGCATTCATAACGATTAAAGGGGCGATTTTCGCTGTAATTATAATATTACTGTATATATATCGTTACATCAGGAGCATGGAGCTGTTATCAGCTTAAATAATGAGATACGATTTACGCGTGCTTTAGCTTTTAGTGTTTAAGGAATAATTAAACCTATTTACGTACTGAATACCATTGAATGTTTTCGTAGGTTTGCTAGCAGGTTTAATTGTCTTGGTAAAAAATTGTTTACTTCAATCATCAGATATTGCATTTGTCGTTAGGGAGTTTTCTTTATGTAAAATTATTGCACTCCATTAATAATTTGTTTTAAGAAGGAAGTACTCAAGTTGCATTCAACTATTCCAACCAATGGTTTGTCTAATTAGCCCTCACGTAGCAAAACGATTGTAGAGTTATGATCCAAATCCAACCCACGATTATAATGTGCTGCACGTTTTCCATAAATATATCTAGTAATATATAAGAGTATATATAAGATAATAAGATATAAGAGTATATATAAATGTATAAGAGTATATAATATATAAGAGTATATAATATATAAGAGTATATATAAGATAATAAGATATAAGAGTATATATAAATGTATAAGAGTATATAATATATAAGAGTATATAATATATAAGAGTATATAAAATGTATAAGAGTATATAATATATAAGAGTATATATAATATATAAGAGTATATAATATATAAGAGTATATAATATGTAAGAGTATATAAATTACTTTTATTTCATTCACAAGCCTTACTTTAATTTAACGAATGAAATTGGTAGGTAGTTGAATTGACGTTGCACTGGAGCAAAACAACGGTCTATTGGTGACAGTCTAATATCAATCCCGAAGGAAGAGATGGGAGGGAAACACCTCGTAATTTTGAACCACGGTCAGATGAAGATATCAGCACGTGAGCTGATCTCTTCACTCTCACCACCCCACCCACTCTCCAAAATTCCACACTTCCCTAAATGAATGGAATTGAAATTTCATTCATTGAATTAAATTAACGTATGTTTAAGCATGCGCGTTGTATAAAGATGCATTTGCGTTCTATAAAGAGTTGCATAAGTTTTAGAAAATATCTATAGTTGAGATAAAAATTATTTTTGATTTCTTTCAATGAATTTTTATTTATTCAACTCAATAAGAAACATACGGAGAAATTCGACCACAACTGGAGGCAAGATCTGTCAGCCTGTTTATATGAAAATACTTAAACGAACTCTTATATTTTCCTGAAGGGTATTTACTTCAACATATTTTGTCACCACAAACATTCGTCTTGAGATTTCTGAACTAAAAAAAATCAGTACACGAAAAACAATGTTCAAATTAACTTCAAGTAGTAAACCGCAAAAGGACATTAAATGCACAAAGATTAATGTAAACATAAGTTATAAGATTAGTGCAAGTAGATTCTAATTTACATCAAAATGATTAATTAAAAGAAGTTTACGAAATTGGTGGTTTGTAACACGATTTTTAAGGCAGCCCTCGTCCGAAACAAGTCGCCATCCTTAAGTTTACAACTGTAGCTTTTCTTTCTAATAAAGAAATTCATGATACAACAAATAAGGTGAATTTTCGTCATTTCTGTTGATAGCACGTTCTTCCTCATTTATATGAACTAAATCATCAAAGGGCTAATCCACAAAATCAGGGACAAAGGAAGTAAAAAAATAATTTATATATACATGAATTTATCATTTATTTCAGTCAGAAAATGTCCCAAATACAATAATTTTTATCTTCACAAATAATCGTTGCAACACTATTTTTACTTGAAAAGAGGTTACCTATTTGTACCTTGTGACTGATTTTTAGAGAGTAACATAAGCTGAGTTTAAATTTTATTCCGCTAAAAAGATAGTAAGTTTGAACTTTTTCGATGATTGTATTTTTTTCATATCATTTATCAAAGTTATAAATGAATTTTCAAAACAATTGGATGATTTATTACAATTGAAGCTAAAAGGCTATAAATCTTTGTTTTATATGTAGCGTGAGTCAGAAAACCTACATTTTTCTTACTTGATCAATTTAAGTATGATTTCATAGCCTTCCTCATGTGATATACACTTTATCAATTTATAATTCCATAAATACTCAAAAAGCTCTGCTCTCACGCAATAAACATAAAAATATATTGTAACGCGAGTCACGGAATGTGAGTAAAGCCAGTATGAGTTATGGAACTTTAATAAAACAAATGTTGCCTTTTTATTTGTATTATTAAAAGATTTAAAACTGTTTTATGTATTCAAAATTACTGATTAATCGTGTTTTATTTTTACATTAAGATTTCAGAATCATAGGTAAACTGCTTTTAAATTACAACTACGGTTGAGAATGGAAAACAGGTTGAAATCATCTCGCACATCTGTATGCTCAAACTCATATATTTGGAGCATTATGTATGTAAAAAATGCTCCAAACAGAAGCCAGAAAACAATGCTGTCCATGTATGCGCGCTGAAGCTGCAGACATAGCATGACTAGTAATATAATTCAAAAATACAAAACAAGTAAAGCTACCTTTGGAATAGATTTTTCCGAGAAACAAGATAAAATGTGTAAATGTGAAATGAGTGAGCCAGCTTACTTTGCCAAAGGGAATAAAGCAGGAGTCACTTTTAAGAGATGCTTTGACCAGCAAAAAGTCAGAAGGCCAAAAATGCAGACAAGCAAAAAGCCAAAATACCGGGGTATAAACATAGACAAACAGAAGCCAGAAAACAGAACTGTCCATGTATGCGCGCTGACATAGCATGGCTAGCAATATAATTCAATAATTCAAATCAAAGTGGAAATTTAAGAATATTTTTCCGTGTGGGCTACTTTTGGCGAACTGCCACCCACACGCAGAAAACACCATATTGTCTTGACTGGGTCTGGCTTCTCCCTGATGACGCCCTAATCCATCAACACTTCTTCATTTGTTTCGAAATTTTTCTTGGTACTCTTAAATTTAAATTCCTAAATTTCTCTTTGTTTTGTATTTTTGAATTATGTATACATATTGTCAAGGTAGATAAGTCCTAAAGTGAACTTCACCCTGGTGAAATAAAAGAAGCAGATGATATCGCTAAAGAATATTGTTCGAACCATGGAAGCCATATAAAAGCAATGGAAAGAACGAACAAGACAAAAGTACCCAAGACCAAAAGTACCAAAAGTATCTTAAAGTTGGGACATCCAGTTGTTAAATCTCGGGGACTACTCCGATTCTTATTAACTTATAATAAAACAGTCAAATAAACTGTTTTTTAAATAGAAATGTGTTTACCATTATTATTAATTATTCCATTTATTTAACTTTATAATTATAAAAAGTGTAAAACTCATTAAATACATTCCATTAGTCACAAAATGAATACAACGTGAGTCTCGGCGATATTGTTTAATTAAAACTCTAATGATGCTGTTATTTTAAATATAATGAGGAATAAATATTTCTTTAATTAAAGTATAAAAGTGATTCATCTCCGAATTCGATATAGTTTGGAAGATATTTAAATTTTATGTACTAAAATTTCATGCCTTTTTCACTGTGACGTGAGTCACACTTTATTTTTATATGAAATAGGCACTTAATATTAAAATATTTTTAAGCCATATAAAATTCAAATCTGCATGCATTTTTAGTATCGGAAATCAAAAAAGAAAAACTTTTTTCACAAAAATATGAAAACCATAAATAATTTTTGTTCGAAAAATTTCTCCAAATATAACGTGAGACTCGCTGGTTATGCCCTAACGCTTATATACCTAAAGCTTATACACATGTGGTGCTTTAGGATATGCCTTAAAGCACCACATTGGCAAGTCTTAGCTACCAAAATGTTATTGGCTTATTCGAGTTTTATGGTGTTAGGGCTAATTGGGCGAAGCTGCGCCAAATGCTAGACACACATCGTCAAATAATGGACACACATAAGTTAAGTTTTAATGCTATAGAACAGAGAAATACACGCAGAGTAAATTAAAACCAATAATGTGAACTGATAACGATATTAAAATTAATCGATTTCCAAACATTCACGCGTTCAATTAAAACTTAAATACATAAATAACGATTTCTTTTTTAATCCAGGCAAGTAATCAATAAAACAAAAACCAATTTGGGATTTGAGGATTCCATTCGGCTCCCTTCTAATAATGGACGACTTGGTAAATGAAATCTGAGCACCTCGTGCTCTGTTACTTTATTTAATCTGTAAATAGAACACGTGGCACACGTAGACGTTCCCTCTCAGTGCAGAGTGCAGGGAGCTTAGTTGCCTCCTTGCATATATAATCAGAGCCCATAGTGCACTCAATTAAATGCCTACCAGGGACAGGGCTCCTCCCACCGCTTGGAGCATAGTTTAGAATGCTCACTGCTTCACTGACAGGAACTGAGCTGAATATTTATATTGTATGTGCACAGCCAAAATCTAATTCCATTGCTCTGCCATGGATAACTCTGTTAGATGATGATATGGTGCATTTTGGATGTGTTTTTCCACCGCAGGGAGGTGCAGGAACCGTCTTGATTGGTTGCTTTACTTTAAAAACAGATCTCTCTGAAATGAGTTTGATTTCCCTTGTATTGTTGTTGCACATAGTGATTGGTTGGTTTTTGAGGCGCATGGGCCATATTTGTACAAGTGATATTGCAAATGGAAAGAATTAAGCTTGCTTTCTTGCTTGAACCTTCTTGATTGCATTGCTGTTATTTTTAGAGCATCCTTCTCTGAAAGGAGTTTGATGTATTTTGGATTATCATTGCAAAAGAAATGAATTAAGCTTTCTTTCTTTCTTGAATCGTTTTGTTTCCGTTGTTGCTACTTTAAAAACAGCTCCTTTTGAACTGAGGGGATTGAGGTAGCCCGGTTGGAAGAGTAGTGAATCAGAAACCGGAGGAGTTGTGAATTCGAAACTCGATCCAACCAAAGACAGCTATGTACATGAGGGCTGATGCATGTTAAATCTGTCTCAATGGCCTCACGTTGGAGTGGTGTGGAAGTTGGGAGATGTAGTGCTAGCTCAGTTGTGACCTCTTTATCTCTCTGGTTCAAAATCACGAGGAATTGCTCTCTGATCATTCCCTTTGGGATTCATCCCGGACCGTCACCTATAACTCGTTGTGTTACTCCAGTGCGACATTAATTCAATTACCCAGCCGCCTCTTTTGAACTGAGTTTTATTTATTTTATAATTTGGATTGGTATTGCAAAGGGAGCGTATTGTCCTGGTGGTTGTCTCGACTAGGTATCCCGTCATTAGCAAAACTGACCACATCTTGATCCCGTAACCATAAAAATTCGGCATTATTTGATGACGAGATATATCGCGATTAGCAAAATTGATCAAATATTGATGAACGAGACATCTCGTCAAAAACACTTGGAGAGTTAAGCTTGATTTCTTGCTCGAACCGTTCTTGATTGCGTCGTTGTTACTTTAAGAACAGCTCCATCTGAATTGAGTTAGAAAGGTAAATAATTAAGCTTTATTCATAGCTTGAGCCTTTTTGATTGAGTTGAAGGATTGTTTTAAAAGAACTTCCCTCGGAATTTATTTTGGAGTTGTATTGCGAGTAGTACGAGTGCTTCTACACGATTGAACACGATCCAGATCTCTGTCGAACAGGTATTCTAAAAGAACTTCAAATTACAGTTAATTTATCCATAATTTTTACTAGTTTTTACAACCATTTTGTGTCCTCAACACTAGGTAAAGTGACGAAAATTTAAAATAAAACACATAAGAGGAGAAAAATTGTACTCTGCCCATAAATGACACCTTTTAAGATATTCTGTAGTTCTATAAGAAATTCTGTAATTTTCTGTTTCAGAGTAGAAATCTGTATAAAATATAGTTATAAACTATATTACATTTAGTAAGAGTTTCAATTAATGTTAGTGTCCTTAGTATATTAATACTAGTACCACATATTCATATGCTTGAATATTCTATTAAATTATGGTCTCAACTTCCTTTTAATAATCTAGGTGAAAGACACTTTTAGAAAGACACCTTTTAAGATATTCTGTAGTTCTATAAGAAATTCTGTAATTTTCTGTTTCAGAGTAGAAATCTGTATAAAATATAGTTATAAACTATGCTACATTTAGTAAGAGTTTCAATTAATGTTAGTGTCCTTAGTATATTAATACTAGTACCACATATTCATATGCTTGAATATTCTATTAAATTATGGTCTCAACTTCCTTTTAATAATCTAGGTGAAAGACACTTATTATTCGTTTTCCTTCTAAATAATGAAACAGTAAAAATACATGAATTATTTTTAATTCTCAAATTGGATGAACATTTATTATCTCAGCACTTAAACTAATAGTTTAGCTCATTTTCCATTTTTTTATTAATGAAAATTCATGTATTTTTTTTTGTTCTTTATTTCTGTTAGGGACAAAGATTTAAAGCATTAATATTAAATCTACACAGCGGAATGTATTTATTTAGATTATCTATCTTATTCCTCACATCAAAATTTTAATTGTTTCTAGACTAAACCAAACGAAATGTTATAAAGAGAATAAGAATATTTAAATTGTATTCCTTCTTTGACTACTCAATATCATTGCAACTTATTCCTCATTACCATTACAATTTCATAACTATTTTCCATTTGAAATATGAATGAAATGAAAAGATCAAAACCAACACATCACGAAAAACAAATGCTATCTGTCAGATTTAAAAATTACTAACCAAAAAACTCAATTTTCTATTCAGTTCGTCACATTTTAGCAAAAAAATAACCTTTTTTATGTTGTGCACTCTTCTTTGCAGTTTCACTTCGCTGAATCGCTATCAAGTTGATAAATAACTCAAATGCGGACAATCAAAATAATAGTTAAACTTTTTTAAAGAAAAATAAACAAAACGGGAACCTCACAATTCAATTTATAACTTTATCGGCGAAACTTCAACAACTGCTTTGAAAGAAACACACGTGCAGCAAAAAATATTTACATTACTTATATTTCCGTTTTCAATTTTTTTATTTCAATTCAAAGCTCTTTTTTACACAGATCCAGGACTCGCAGTTAAAAATGACGAATCATTTAATACCACAGCAAACAATAGCGTGATGTATTATACAAATAATTCCTCCCTTCAGTGACGGATGCCTTTTATTTTTATAAAATGTTCTCTTTTTCATTTCTTTTCCTGTATCTAGCTCGAAAGTAATAAGAAAAGCGTCCAAACATACCAGTTGTCTTTATTATAAAATCGAAATTTCAAACGTGGTCAAAATAATAACAATGAATGCTAGTTTTTACTTTTTTGCGTTAGCCATATTTTTTCTACATTTCTGACAATGCATTCTTTTGTTTCAAAGAAGAATTATTTCCCTTTGGAGCAAAGTTTATTCGCAAATTAATTTCCTGACGACTGGAAGATTCCAGGGAAAAAAGAAAATAGAATTACGTCGGCCAAGTGATAATACTTCATTCCATTGTTTTAAATTGAAAACAATTGTGGCGAGGAAATTTATATGTTATTCAATTGGGTTAGTTCAAACAATGGATTTAAAAAACCGTGATTAATTTGGAGAAATCTAGAAAATATTTCTGCTTATTTTGAAAAACAATTAATTTCCATAACCTCCATTTGTTTTAATTATCAAATTGCATTTTATAAGAAGACTGGTTTAGCAGATGCTCACACATCCTTTGGTACATGTAAGTGGTATTAGGCTATCAATATAATCTAGGTGTAAAATAAATTTAGTAATATCCTCTAATAAAGAAAAATATTAAACTTTTAACTAATGTTGTTTACATTTTCAACAATTTTTCAAAATGTTTGCTAAAATGCTGAAGGAATAGATTTGAAAAACACTGAGAAAATTTTTGAAACTCATTAACATACTTTATTTGGTGTTCCATTATTAACCCTACTGGTGGTTGTGTCGGCGAGGTGTCTCGTAATAAGAAGAAAACACGATGACGATCATTAGATGAAGACTAACCAGAACTTCATCTTGTCATGATAAAAAAATCGGTAGTATCTTTGTGACTAAATATATCGTCATTAGCAAAATTAATTCAATCTTTATGTACGCGATATCTAGTCGAAACCACTTGGAGAGTCAACACTACGGACAAATTCTACGGGGCTACAATTCAAAAAATTAAGTATTTCAACACTTCTTCAAGTTCACTTCATTAAATATATAAGCTGTTCAATACCAATAGTTTGTTCATACAACGTATACCAATACGCAGTAAACGCAAGAGTGAATACATAGAAACTCCTATTTTATTCAGCAAAACATATACTATCTCAAATAATAGATGGCAAAATAAAACTTTTGAGTAAAACTTTTATTAGAAAGTTTGAAAGATTGAAGGCTGATGGCATAAACTATGAAGAAATCTATTAAACATATTCAATTACTCTTAAGCTCTAAGAACGTTTTGACACTCACCGACAAAACCGGTGCCAGTGTCGTAGTCGCCAACGGCTGATTTGTTTGGCGTCTTTCACACACACCGGCATTGACGGTGCAGGTAATTAGTTTGTTTTTGGCTATGATGAAAGAAAGATGTTTGCTGATGTCAACAGACTTATCTCCTTGGATTATTGCACCATAGGAGGGAGTAGAGAAGAGACAAAAACGACATTGCTGGGCATATTCTCTTTTGACTTGAGGGTATAATACTTGGAAGGCTATATTCATACGCTATTTGAAAAACTTAGAAAGAATAAGCCCAAATTGTTCAACTAATTTTGTATGAGTACAAATACATTTGATTTTCTGGTGGAAAATTGAAAAATAGTATTAAAACTCCACGTAATTCCGACGAGATATCTCGTCAATCAAGATCTAGCAAGAGGTGACTAATTTTTCTAATGATGAGAAATCTAGCCATCAAGACATTTCCGATTTTTTTATGATGACCAGCTCTCGATCTGGTCAATTTTCTTCCCATGATGAGACATTTCATACATCAAGATCTGGTCAGTCTTGCTAATGATAAGTATACCTCGTCAAGACAAACACCAGGAGGGTTAAGACTGGTATACAACAATGAGAACATGTATTTCTTCAAAGGAAATGGTCACAAAAATAAGTAACAATAAAATACAGTTTTATTTACAGGTTTTAATAATTTGCGAAGATAAAACAAGAAACTCACCGACGTAAAAGTTAAAAGTATACAGGCAAGTAAACAAGATATGATAGGTGTAGGTTAAATAAGACACGCCAATCTGCAATGAGAACATTTCGGCGTCTAATTTAACAATTTGTATGGGGAATGAAGTTTTGTTCACCTGTCTTCGATTCTTTATTTTTCAAGCAATTCAAATGTCAAAACCCAAACTTTATTGAAAAATGGTTGTAAAATTTTGATTTAGATCTAATTTTTAATATCCAATTTAAAAAAAAGCAAAATTTGAACAATTTGTTTTTATATTTCCTGTTCTTCCATATCAATATAGAAATCCTAATTATGAATGCCTTTTAGGATTTGAATCCATAACTTTCGCTGGCTTGACTAATTGAACACGGTTCATACTCATTCTTGAATGCACAGGTACTGAAAAATCAAATCACCCCTTTTGTTTTCGCGTAGTTTATGGTAAAGCAAATTAAAAGGTACCATTCAATAGGGAATGACATCTCTAAATTTTTGTGCTTAAGGTTTGGACCACCTTATATCCAATTTCGTGTAAAGCTCATAATTTGCAATGACGACATCTTTTTAACTCAGCCGTTCGAATACATACCAAAATTGAACCTCTAATACCAAGTTGAGTAATTCGGTCCAGCTGTTTCTAGATTATAAATTTGCTTAACTTAGAGACCTTAATATTGTATTCGCTTCCCCATGCTTTTATTTGTCTCCCAATATAATCTTAGTATTTCTTGAAAGTTGCTATCACGTTCCTCCTATAAAAACAAAGCTAAATATCTTAAGTTAATTTTTTATTTGTAATATTAATTATAACATTCATATTCGAAAAAATATTTCTATGAACTTTCATATATTTTGAAATAAATAAATTCAGATGTATGTGGTAAAACACATTCATAGGTACCATTCAGTAGGGAATAATGCCTTCTAAAAATTGTAGACGCAGCTTGTCCTGCTTCGGACCTTGCGCCATAAAATTCCAAATCCAATCCAATCTAAAAATTGTATGCATAAAATTTGGATCGTTTTCATAAAAAATTGCGCGTAAGCTTCGTAATTTCTAAATAACTACACAATTTTATCTTTTAAAATAATCTTCCTATCCTGATAAAATAATTTACCCTCCTTAAAAAAACTGTTAACCTATGTAATGTTTCGTTAAAGTTAGTTTTTAGTATTCAATATTAATTATGAAATTAATATTCGAAAAAATAATTATGAATAGGAACCTTCAAACATTTTGATACAAATAAATTCAGATGGACTTATACTACGAAATTGTTAAATTTTGTTTTCCATCTTGCTATGTAAATATGAATATATAACTGGTTGTGTTTCATATAGCTTCTAAATTGAGTCATCCAAGAACTAGAGTTGAGTGCCTTTCACCCAAGGTAGTTAGTTTCAAAAATTTCTGTATGTCTTTGACTGTAAATTTATTCGTTATATCGAGTTATTTCTTTGTGTAATCCTATCCTGATATAAAACCTTACTAATTGTTCCTATTCACATTGTTCAAATAAGTAAGGACAATACTCTTATTTTCCACAATTGATAACCTATCTATGCCTATATTTTACCAACGTACGTTGCTTAGAAATCGGTATTATTGCTATACTGGCGCATGGTAACAAACATAAACTGAATTCAATCGCTACGTGATTCATTGTCAGTTTTGTCGCTTCGTTCAAATATGAGCTGGTTATGGAACAACATAATATTATTTAAAACGCAGAGAGGTCACCATTTGAATGAAACTTTTCAACTATCAGGATAAAGAAGAGTAGTCTTAAATTAAATATAAGATAGAGGGCAGTGATCAATTAAGTTAAAGATATTATAGAATAGAAAGTTTGTGATCACGAAATTACCAGAATTTCAAGACATTGAAGAATAGTGAATGGCCATCGAACAAGTGAATATTCAGTAGCATAATTGCAAAACCATTACATGAGTTGTGCCCATTTAGTTATACATAAGAAACCTGAATTAAACATGACTAAAATTTCACAAACTTCGGTTTTCTATTTCTGATTAATTTTATTTCATTGGGAAATATGAAATGCAAAGTAAAATCATACTTGAATCAATCTTAATGGCTAGAATATAGGCTGTAATGAACTGTCTACATATGTATAGATATTTAAATTTTTTATCTACTGCTCATTGCTGTTATTTCTCACAAGATTTTGAACGATGAATTCAATTGTATTTAGTCATTCTAATATCCAAACATTAAAAAATTGTTTCATAATTTACATTTCTGATGAAAAAATGTGTTTAATGAAGCTTAACTACATGATAAAAACAAAATAATGATGCAGTCATCAGTGATTGATTTCCATTGCTCTTTTAATCTCCAAGTGGTTTCGATGAGATATCTCATCCATCAATGTCTGGTCAGTTTTATTCTAATGAGGAGATATCTCGTCCATCAAGAACTGGATAATTTCGTTAATGACGAGATATCTCGTCATCAAGATATTTAACGATTTTTTGATGATGACGAGATCAAGATATGGTCAATTTTCTTCTAATGATGAAATATCTCGACCATCAAGATCTAGTCAGTTTTGCTAATGACGAGATATCTCGTCGAGACAACCACCAGGAGGGTTAACTAAGTCTAAAACTAACTTAAGTAAGAATTGAAATGAGGTTAAAAACTGTCATTGATAGATACAAGCATTACACCTTTCAACGCAGATGCCCTTCGCCAGTTCGACTAGTTGTTAGAAATTAACTCAAAAGTAGAGTTTTCATTGCAACCACATCGAATTATTTCCAGATCTCTCAATCTAAAGTGTTCTGCTGTGTTTCGTGGGGTATAATTCTCTCAGCGACCCAGACATTAAGCCAATTCTCACTCCCATCTTCGAGTTTCCTAACTACACTAACCTGACAAATCCATTAGTGCATGCTGCTACTTTTTTAAAGTTAATGTCAGAGGACCTTAAGAGCTTAACCGAAGGCTTTATCCGCCTTTGCGACAGCTTGTCAACAGAAATAAAGTTATCTCTGGGTCGAGATGGAGATATTTTTTTACTCACAATAAATACACTGCCCGAGGGAAGGCTTGAGAATTTCAAAGAGACCCGAGCGTTTTGGCTACATTGAATGTATGCTCGTTCGAAATTTTTTCATGTTTTCGGTATTGTTGGTTCTAAATATAAATGCCTTGATCTTAAAAAAGCATCTTAAAATAATACCCTTTAAGGTGAGGGGCTGTTTTACTTTTGAAGAAGAAAAATGTTAAGAGGACGAGTTTTTATCAAGTCTAAAAGAGGGAAGTAATTCTTTATATTCATAATTTTCTAAGAATCGTTCATCTCTTTAAAACGTATTTATGTAGTCTAATATTCAACAAATTCATTTTAATTGAACTTTATAATAAGTAGTTTGTAGAAAAGCGGTATAGAAACGCAGTAAAAATATCGTTTTTAGTTTTGGTTTACACTTTTCAATTTTGATAATTAGTTGATAATATAATGTAGTACCAGCATTTGAAAGATTGCATTACATTTGTTTCAAATACAATTTGTGTAAATAGCAGATAAAAAAGAATTCATCAGAATACTCATACATTTATTGGTAGTGAAAAGTATATTTTGAAATAGGGTTGTTGCTAATCCATTTGATCAAGGCATAACCTAGACCAAGTTCAAAAGATCTGGTAGAACGAGTCGCACAGCGATCAACGCCTGATCATCCAGAATTTGCCTCGTGGTGTCACTAATACATTCTAAACTGGGAAGAGTTGATGAATCAGTCTTTAAATCAAATGACTTATTAATTACCATAACAATCAGTCAACTTCGTGACTTTCAACAGATTAACAAATTCATTTTATAAGTTTGTAGCCATGCACTGTGACAAGAAGATCTAAGTTTTCTTTTTTGGACTTTTTGAATATTGCCCATACTCTATTCTGCTTTTCTAGAAAAAAATTGGAAGGGATTAAGAAAAGTTTCTACCTTTAAGAATTTGCATAATTTCTCCACACATTGATGAAATTCACTGTGCTTTGAGATATTTCTTTAAATTGGGGAATACTGTTGTTACCAATCCCCTTGGGTCTAAGAATAACCTAGACCAGGTACAAAAGAACTTGCTGTTCAAGTCGCACAGTGACCAACTTATGATCATCGAGGAGCTGCCCCACAGATACACTGATACATTCTAAAGCATGGGAAGGAATTGCTGCTATGGTTGTGGAATATGGAGATGTTGGATAGTTCTTAAATCCTATTACAAAAGTCAGGAGCAATACTGAATTACTTTTACGTTGATTACGAAGCAATTTTTTCATGTTTTCCCTTTCGCATGAATACTAAATTACTGATCTCAAAGGATCACCTGACTTTATACCATAAAGATCCTAGGGTTCTAAGAACAGAATTCTGAGGAATACTGATTTCTTTATCACAAGATAAAGCGAGAGAAATTTTAAAAAGGCTTTAGATTTATCTACTACTCTAAATGATTCATTTATTGTGTGATCGGGATGCAGAAGTAAAGATGTGTTTTAATATTTCTTGAAAGCAACCCAACAATAATTTCGTAGGAATATGACATGGAGGTTCATTCGGTTTGTCGCTCTGATTTGATCTTTGGCTGTTTTACTTCAAGAGGAATGGCGTTCTGAGACCCCGATTTGGCCATGATAAAAAGCTGTAGCTGTAATCCGTCTCATCATGGGATCACGACTGTCGCTATAAAAATCTACACCATAATAACTTGGATATTGTCCCCTCTGTGATCAGGAGGAGATGCTTGCAGTCCGCCCTGTTTGTTGTTCTAGCTTTCAGTCTACTTTGCTTAGGGAAATGTACTGGGAGACGAGGCACTGGATGGATTTACAAACCACACTTTTGACTTTCATTGCCTATTTGCTGTCTTCAGTTGTCATGTATCTCGCCATTGGAAATTAAAAAAACACTTCAGTCCAGGAGAAAAGACACACCTTTACTTTATGCAGGATCCATTGCTTAACCCTCCTATTGGTTTATCTTAGCGTCGAAAACTGCCCTGTAGTGTTCAGACTGGTACAGAAATCTGTTCTAAACATTTACAGTTCTGGGCAAGGAACAATTTGTTCTCCTATTTGGATCTTCATTCCTCTTGGAGTAATAGGGCAGATTTGTCTCGTATACGAGAAATCTCGTCCTTAGCAAAATTAACAGATATTGGCGAGGTATCTCGTCGAAACACTTGAAGTGTTTATGTATGTAACTTCCACTTTTATACACGAACTATTAAAATATTTATCATTTATTCGTTATTATTTTTCTAGAAATACATGCAACCTTGATCTTAGAATAAACAATGTTTGAATTTGAATTATTTACAAAAATACATAAATAGAAAACGTTGAGAAAATGTTTTTAAATTAGCAATGCATGTGGGAAAAGGAGATAGTCAGATGCATAAGCATCCAGTCATCAGTTTTAAATTGCTGTTAGGTGCACTCAGACTTCTTCCTCTTGCTGCGATGCAGTTTAATCCTCTTGATGAGAGGATATAAACAAGGATGGAGATCAACCAAGTTAAATAAATATATTTCTGAATAATTGCAGAATCGGTGGATTTGGTGACGAATTTAGTCATTTGGGTGTATCTAGCCTGAAAATATTTGCATATCAACTTTTGTTGTTGAAGTATAATTCTTTTGAACGTTCCTTCTTTTTTCTTATTTAAGTACAGAAATGGACAATTTTATTTTTGACACATTTTTTCTTTAGTGCTCTGATACGATGAATTAAGTAATCACAGAATTAAATTATTCGTATCATAAATTAAAAAAAACATGTATTAAAATACATAAATTAGGAAGTGATTTGTACAATAAGTAGACAAATCATGAGTAATGATACATTTCTGAGAGGAGAATTTGAAAGATATATTTTAAAATAGTTGTTATAGAAATTAATCTCATAAATTAAAAGGTAGGTAGATAATTAATTAACGTCGCACTGGAGCAACACAACGGGATTGGCGACGGTTCGGAATCAATCCCGAAGGGAAAGATCCCGGATGATCTTGAACCACGGTCGTAATTTTGAATCACTGTCAGATGACGAGAACATCTCAGCTCGTACCCCACCCTCCAAACTTCCACACCATGCCAACGTGAGAGCATTTGAAGCCCCGATAGATTTAACGTGCGGTCTTTGGCTGGATCGAGTTTCCAACTCGCAACCCTCCGATTGTTAATCCGTTGCCCTTGCAACTGGGCTACAACAGCCCCATAAATTAAAATGACACATTTAAAATTATAGACGCATTTTGTAATATTATTTTTATGTTTTGGTTGATTTGCAAAATTAATTTTTTTGTTTTAATGCGTAGTTCAAAATGTAATTAAATGAAAATTGGTTTATCTCTCCAAGTAAAATAATACTGTAGGTTTTTCTATTCATGTAATTACTTTTAATCAATCGCAAGTTTTGAAGTTATCAATATTGTAAATGTATGCATAAACACGTGATAAACAACCTCTTTAAATATAAACAAGAATTTTCGAAGCGTAAAATGTCCCTTCGGTAGACTGATTTGAAGTGCAGCCAATTTAATTGCAAGTAAGAAACGAAATTTACCGTAAGTCCGATATAACTTTTCCATCTCATATTGAATCGCAATACATTTATTATATAAAAGAAGAAAGAAAGAAAAAATATCGAGTAACTCAAACAATGTGTACAGTGAAAGTCACAGAAGACTCTCCTTACAGAATCAAAACACAGACTGGCGAAGAGAGGTAAAATAGAGTAATAGTCCACTGAACACGGAAGAACAACAGTTTTTTATAGTATTTACCAGATAAAGAATAAAGGGGGAAAATATTTTTCTTCCTTTTCTTCTCCCTATCCAAACCCAAAAAAAGACGAAAGAAAAAACAGCGAAATAGGTACGTGTGTAGTGTGGATAATAGCCAATTTGAGAACATAACCGGTGAAAAAGTAGCTTACATCCTGTAAACAAGTCTAAAAACAACAAAATGTCAGGATCTTAAATTGATACCTGGGGCTAAATTTTAAGCGAAATACTAGAGCTCTGTCTTGTATAAAGAACCTCAAAGAAAAAGATATCCTTCTCTATGGTTTTTATTCTTCGTAGCCTGGAAGAAAAGGCAGAAGTTTATCAATAAAATAGCAGACGTGTCCGAAATTCAGTAGCACATCAAAAACACGCTGGAAACTTTTATTCGACATTAAATATACATTATTGTTCGTATGCCTAGATCCTGAGAATGGCAGATCCATAAATATTAATCAACAAGGACTCGTAAATTTGTATTTTGAATTGTTAATTTTGTTTTTCCTTTTAAATAGGTGACAAAAGAGAGAGTACTCTGCTTGTACATATGGATTCGCTGAAAGGAAAGGGCGGGAATGTTTTAACTCACCAAATGGTTTCGACGAGATATCTCGTCCGTCAACATCTGACCAATTTTTCTAATGACGAGATATCTCGTCGAAACCATTTGGTGGGTTAAAAATTTAGCAATTTTTCTAATGATGAGATACCTCGTTATCGAGATCTGACTAATTTTGCTAATGACGAGATATCTCGTTATGAAGATATTGCCTATTTTTTATGATGATAATGATATCAAGATCTGGTGAGTTTAGCTAATGGATATCTCGTCTAGACAATCACCAGGAGGATTAAAGAAATTATAGTACTATTTGGTTTCAGCTCGCTTAACTTTAATTTGCAAGAGGAATTGCGTGCTTGTCCTCATCCACAATCTAAAGTGTTAGATATCATCTCTACTTTAAAAATGATTTAAATATAACAATAACTTCCCCACTATTTCATAATAATATCAAGAAATTTCTAAATACAGTGGCCTTCAAAATCTGCATCACCAATTACAATTGTAACTATCGTTCGATAAAAATGAAAGGTGTCCTGTACTATTTTATGACATAATATTGCACCATCTGTACTTCACATAGGCGATTTTTAATCTTTTCCATTCTTTTGCAGACATAAACTAATTACTAAATTTCTCCGGCACACCAAAAAATATTTTTTTTTTGCCTGGCAATAAAAAGGTATAACATTGATTGATTTATAAAAAAATAATAATTATTATCTACCATGTTTTGCTCAAAAGTGGGTTCTCAAAAAATCTTTTTAAACAAATTTATTTGTAATTCTTTAAGAAAAAATGATACTCAAAATCATTTATACGAGTATTAGATTAAATTATTTGTGAAGACACTTGTCAAAAATTCAAAATTAAACCTTTGAAATGAAATGTCTCACACAATTTAAGCCGCTTGACCATTCGTAGGATACACCAGTACCGTTCTTGTGGCGCATCGGTTGAAAGTTCATAGCTTACATTTATATAATCAAGATCTTTCTCAGCTGGATAACAGTTCTTTTGTGCATGGGTGAGGATAAAAGCTCTTTTACGAAGCAATTGATTCCGCTATGAAAAACTTAGGAAAGATGTTTTACCTGTTATACAGTATAGAGTGACTCTTGTTATCAGTTTAAAATGAATAAATTACAACACATCTCTAGGATCTGGGTTCTGGTGAAAGAAAAAAAGAAATCGAACGGAAACAAGTTTCTATGATGATCAGATAGTTTTTTGAAGAATTTAAGCCTCAAATATTTAAAAATCGTCTAAACTATACAGATAATGCGAACACTGCAGATGATAGAAAGTTCAACAGTTAGAATACTACCATCCATTACAATCTACTGTCCTAAGAAGGCATCCCACTCTTTAAATTTTTAATTACATCCTTAAATTGAAATAGTAGATGCTTCAGTTTCGTAAATAGTGGTTCGAAAAAATTCTTCTAAACGTAAAAAACCGTTCATATGAAATTTCATTCCCTGCCGTAAATAAATGTTAAGGTTTTGAATTTTTTAAAGGATTTGATTTAAGACTACGTAAGAATGTTCTTCAGTATAATCTTTCTATGCAACTCATTAATATTTTTCTTATAGACTGGAGCTTAAAAGCACAAGACTTAACTAGAATAGCTTACAAAATAATTAAAAAACATTTTTGAATAATTCATATTTTAAAAAGCATCGATTGAATAGAGCATGCGCCATAAGAAATATTTATGTGTGAACTTTATAAAAATCTTAGTAAATCAGAGGATTATCATAGTGGAAACCACTGCTATAAAAATATTCATGAAAATCAACTATTGAAAATCACAAGTTTTTATGTTACGTTTTAAGTTTATATTTTATTTCATGTATGGTAATGTAAGATCTGCGCAGTGAATTATTATTTTTGACAATTTGGTTTGATGACGAAATACTTAAGAAATTGAAACAATTTAAGTAAAATTGTAGGCAATTTTGTATTCTCGAAAATTGAAAATATGTGTATAACTTTAAAACTTCCACAAAGCTGAGACTTAAGCAAACTGTTCCGAAATTTATATCAACTGCGATCCACCTCAATGGAACGATTTCGTTTGAAAAGCAGATAAAGTGAAGCCAGCCATAGCCAAAGTTTTCCAATAGAATCCAAAACTTTCTAGCTTTTCAGAAGTAAAAGTAGGATTTAAAATATCCCCACTTACGAAATTTCCCATCTCCTTTGCAATTAGACCTAACAAAAGAGTTTTTAAAACTGCACTTTCTACAACCGTCATTTTGTACTATACATTTCCACCCAGGCCCAACTCCTATAGGAGCCCCCAGAACTTTCAAGGTTCTTTCTTTTTTTATTTGCTTTCTATTCATCGCACCTTTTTTTAATTCTTTCGAAAGTAAGTCTAAGAGGAGAGAGAAAAAAATACTTGTGAAGCCTAAGAGGCAAATAGCGAAGTTAATGAGAAAATTTAGAAAATTGTTTTTGTTATTTTCAGAGGTAACTGCAACCGAATCGAGATAGGTCTGGAGGGGAAGAAGTTTAAAACGAAGAAAAATGCTGGAGGAATTTACACGGTGTTTTTTTCTCTGGTATTTTCGCCTGTTTTTTGAAAGTGAGAAATGAGTACAGAATTCAGTAATTTAGGCTTGAAATGCTCTTAAACCACACGGGAAATTTCGGACTCCATACTTGGAAGCGAAATGAAAGAACATTTTTGTTTTTCTGACACCATTTTAGAATTTACCAATTCCACTTCTAATCAAGACTTTAAGACAGAGTTTGATAAAAAAAAAATTGCACACCTGACTGCTCCTCCGAGTGGCAGAAAAAACTCATATAAAAAGCAACTGTCTGACAAATGTGTATTATACTAAATTATGTTTATTTTCTTTTTTACAAAGCAGGAAATTTTAACAAATTCGAAAACGAAGATTTACAAAGCAAACAAATACTATCAAGATGTATCACAATACGGATCTATTCATTAGCGATTATGTGGTCCTTTTATAAATTGTTAAACTACAACGTTGGTCATCGAAAATGCAACATCATGAAAGACAACATATATCAAAGCCATGTTTATTACACAAATGCCATAAAGGACAAGAGTGAAATGATTTTAATTACAGCTTCGTTCGACTTGATAAACATGGAGAAATCAGTATTTTGTGTAGCTGCCATGGGCGACAATAACTGCTATACATTTCGGCACTGAAAGACAGAGGCTTTGGATGTGAGTTTGAGGTATATCAGTCCATGCTGCTTCTACATGTTGACAAAGTTCATCTATCGTACCCGCGGGTGGTCTGTGGTTTACCAGTCTATGGGCGAGAGATCTGGTAAACGTGTGGGCCATGGAAGAAGTGAAACCTGGTGGACATTCAGGAACTGTTGCACGTTGCACGCCATGTGTAGTCAGACATTTTCCTGTTGAAAGCAGTCCGCAGGCAAGCTCTGACGATAAGAGAGCGCAACAGGCTCTAAAACTTCAGAGATTGAGTGGTGATTGCTGAGTGTACCAGCAATGTATACTACGTGTGTGAGGGAATAGAATCAAATGAAGCATCATACCATAGCGCCAGGTGACGGACCGGTAAGGCGGTACATAATGCAAGAGTTATACAGTCTGTCAGTGCAGTTACGCCAGACTCGGATGTGATCATCATCGGGCTGTAGACATAATCGAGATTCATCTGGAAAACGATGTCATGTCATTCGTTTGTCTATATGCCTCGTCCCATGCACCATGGACTGCATTGTTACAACAGACGCTTGTGGTATAGAGTCGAATGTAGTTGCAGTAATGGACGCCTTGAATTAATTACCCCTGCTACAAGAGACTTCGAATTGTACGTGCTGACAGAGGTTGGCTTACAACATACTCTAATTCTTGAGAGCTAGGGTTCTTGATGTTGTACTACGATTCGTAGTAGCCATACGCACATGATATATGTCTTCTCACTTGGTGGTGTGACGAGACTGCTGCGATCATTCACGTCGGTCTGTTCGTTCCTCCTGCACCCATAAATTCCATTTTCGCATAAAAATGGCTTAAATCGTCCAATACGAGCACCGATTTCTGGGAAAGGTAATTCGATCTCTCTCTCTCTCTGAATAAGATACAATTCTTCCACTGTCAAAACTCAGAAGTGTGATCATATAAATGCCATATTTTTTGACGAGGCATTATTAAGTTTTCTATACACATGAATAGCGGGAAAACACGATTCCAATGCTTAAAACAGGCTCTCTATTCTCCCTTTTTGAACTGCTTACAAAGGTCGTTGCTGACACACATGATTTGCACATACATTGCAGTGCTAATGGTTTGTATATCCTTCCATGATCTTCCATCATGCAAATGTCAAAGTTATTGTATGCTTCCTTCGTGGTATTGCATGTTCGTTGTCCCAACAGTATTTTAATTAAGTAAAAAATACAAATAGGAATTATTGAAATTTTGTTCCCGAATTTATAAACTGAATATCACACAGTTGTACTTTAAAAGTAAAACCAATATTTACGACTTAAAAAACAACCTCTAGGAAAAGTTTCATCAGAAAATTATAAAGTATTTCAATTAACATATTTCACATGAAGGTAGAATGTTATATTGCAGATAATATAAATAATAGGATATAATATATATCATGAAATTTTAATAGCGTTTGAAATCCCCCCATGAACCTTAGAGCAAAACAAAATTAGATCTGTGAGCTTGCGATCGTCACTTGTGAGTTGTAGGGGGAACATGTTTGATTTCTTGGGTGTATTTCTCTCTTCTGTACCCGTAAAACTTCCCTTGCGTGTTTATGTAAATTACTCGACGTTGTTTGTTTTGTGTATGTAATAGCTAGGCTAAATATGGGTATTGGTAAAGAAATAACCATAACATAAAACAAATCCAACCTCTAAGCTTCGCTAGAATTTCGAGTAGTAGCTTTTCTTTTATCTCAAAGCACACATAATGATTCAATATCCAAATCTATTGGTTGAAAGAATCCTAGGAAGCAATGTATTGGTAAAGAAGATCAAAACTGATTAGAAGTCATGCAGAGATGACTGCAGCTTGCAGAACGGATATGCTTGTACGCCAGAAGGTTAACAGAACACAATTAAAAATTAGCTACTGCGAATTTAAAAACAAGAGCAATATATATTTTTCAGATATCGAATTTAAAGTATTAAACTAATCTAACCACCAAAAAATTAATTATTAATTAACATTTAAACACATTTAAATTTTAAATCTCAAATCTCTGAAAGGTCTTATACATCAAGGACCATTCCTGGGGTATTGGCTGCCACATGCGAATAACAACAATAGCTGCGCTTTCCTCAAAAACATCTGATAAACCAAATAAATTGGCCAAAAAAGCTTTCTGAATGGAAATTAAGAGAAAACATAAAAACGCCAGGACCAAAGCTAAAACGGTTGACTAGGTTTCCACACCTTTCATATTGCCTGCTTTTATGCTCATAATGGAGTAATACTTATGTTTATCACTTTTTATGTACCTGTAGCTAGAATAAACAGAATAGAACCAACTTTGGTATTGAGACTTTTGAGGACAGTGTGAGGTATATTCCGGAAAAATTTTAATACCGAAAAATGATTTTAGTACTAAAAGTCGTCGATAGGGGACATTTGGCGCTGTTGGAATAGAAAACAGTCGATAATTTGCATTACACGCAAATAAAATGTAATGCACATGATCGACTGATAAAATGCAATGCAAAATGTAATAAATGGTTTATGCAAAGTTTAGACTGCATAAGCAACAACCACGCCACTAATTCCAGCTGGATATGTGGCGCGTTTCAATTGAAAACTGGTAATAGACAAATTAATATAGAGATTCAACTCACAGGAAACACTTTTTTATTCACCAAAATCAGGCTCCTCTTGACCACATAAGCCAATTTCAATGTTCTGACCTTTCTTTGTACAAAAAATTGCATCCGGTTTTATTTAGATTTGAAATGTATTTAAGTTGGCCAACCCATTTTTCTGGAACTAAGAATAGCACACCACTAAGGGATGGCTTTGTATAGATCATGTAATACTTCGTGGAAAATGAAAAAAACATTATGTATTCATAAGGGTTTAATCTAAAACCGAAGAATAAAAGGAACACAAAATAATCATGGAATCTTTAGAGTTATATCAAATTATAATTGATTGAGGTATACTCGAAATCAAGTTTTATGGCAGGGAACCACTTTCTTTTAAATTAGTCTGCCTGCACTTATTCTTTCAAAATAATATTTCTCTACCACCATTCTAGAAACTATAAACAATAGTTTTATATCGATCACCTTAAAGGTTTCGTTAGTTTCTTCACGATCGGTATATATATACTCGTATACATGAATTTTTGGCATCGGCAGCTGCATTTTCAGCTGGATAGAAATAAAGTGAACTCAGTTTTTTCAAAAGTAGAGTAGCAAAGAAATGTATATAACATTATGTTCGATATTTTTCTCGTTTATTTATTTATCAGTGTTCTAAGCGTCTGGCGTAAAATGTATCCGAAATAATAAAAAAATCTTATCATTTTTATTGTTCAATTGAAAGGCATAGGACCGAATTTTATTTCCGCTTATGATAGAGAAAAAGCCCATTTTCAGGATAGCGTTTTTCATGGTGTGAGGCCTGTGTAATCGTCAACAAGAATCGGAATTTCAAATTTCTGTCTGCAGCACTCGTTCACAGGATTCATTATCCAGCAAGGGCTTTTTTACTTGACATTTTTAGAAGCTTGTTCTGATCTTTAATAGAAAAAAATGCTGGGGGAGATTGTAGCTGTTTTTGTACATGCAACCAATACATTTTCATGGGTGTATTTTCTTTTTACTCCAAAAATTCAACCAGAAGAATTCGACAATGTTCCCTAAATACCGTTTCAGACATGTTTACAGCTTCGGTAGCAGATATTGCTTGTTGCTGATTTGTTGAAACTTGATATACACATTTCTCTTACGTGTTTTATTTCATAGAGTTCTTTATAAATAGCTACTTTATCATCATTGGAAAGGAGTACGAGATATACATTTTGGAAACTGGCCCAGTTTTAAACTTCATCGCTATGTAAAGTTTTAAAAGTTAAATTAAAGCTGAGTTTTATTAATTTGTTTTGATGATTTCAAAATGCATCAATTGTACTTCCTAAAATATTATTAGTTTTCATTCATCCCAATAGTTATGATAAAATATTTCAAAAAAATAACCCATGTTGAAATATTTCTACCTGTGTGTGTGAACATGCCCATTTTTAAAATGGTGATCTTATTTATTGTTATGAAACATTAATTAAAACTGCAACAGTTCTTTTTCACACACACATTAGGTATTATATTAGCTATTTAAAATTCAAAAATTGAATCCTAGTGAAAAAAATGTATGAAACAATGAAATATAAATTTCTAATGATAAAAATATTTACTCAGAAAATTGTTAGCGAACTAGTTAGAGAACTAAAATGTAAGATGAAAAAAATTGCAATCAATTAAGGTAACTACACATGATTTATCTGGGCTAGTAAGAAATTCAAAAATAATTACTTCGCGTTGAAAAAAGTTTTTGCCTTGCAAATATTTGAGAAACTCAAAATAAAAATATTAAATAATTTTTTTCTTTAGAATATAACTCAAACGAAAATTCGTGATTTTATTTAAACTAATTTCTTTGATCAAATTACATCTTAGACCAAGTCCAAAATATGTTTTACAAGTTACACAGCCACCAATTTCTGTTAATCCAGGAACTATCCGGCAGATACACCGATATAATGTGTAAATATAGGAAGGTGCAACTGGTCCATGACTTAGAGCGAAAATTGCAATTGTAGCTTCATTCTAGAGAGGCACAATAAAGGGTAAAGTCTGACTTAATATCAGGATTTGCCTGTTGGCATTTAGCTGGGAATAGGGACTGACCTTCATACGTAGGGTGACCCTACCAAGAGAAAACTCCCGACGTACTTCACCTAGTCCTCTCAGCCTACCTCTCTCTCTCTCTCTCAGTCCACCTACCCCTCTCTACTATGAGGCAGTCAACATAAAGGGAGAAATTCGTTTGTAACTCCAACATTTTTCTAGGGGCTGTCGTGGCTCAGTGGGTATGTCCACTTTGCAAGCAACCTTCGAGTTGTAGGTGGCGCAGGTTCGATTCCTGCCAGGTGCATTCCTCCCTGGGTGTATTTCTCTCTTCTGTGTCAATAAAGCTGTGTATGTGTCAATTGATATTGTATGTCTTGTATCAATTACTTGATATTGTATTGTGTCTGGCGGAGCATGGCCAAGTATGACCTTGCGCCATAAAATCTCAAAACCAACAAACCAACATTTTTCTAAGTATGATCCAACTATAAATGCTTTTTAATTTTCATTCGTTGCAACTGCTACAATCGTCTAATTAGGTCTTAAGGCAATAATAATTGTCCCTATGAATTTCGTCAACGAATTATAACGATAAACAAATCAAGTAAGCTCTATCAGTGATCCAAATAGTTGAAATTTATTCGCAGCAAATTTTTATTTTACTAGAATTACAGACCATGCACATAAGAAACGAATTGAATCATAGAGAGTACTAGTTGCCTATCTTCTCACATGAGAAGTATTTTCAGTGTAAAAACAAAATTAGACGGTCTGGAGATTTTAGCTCTACTGTTCAAATGCATTCGCATGTTACATATTGGGGATTACCTCAAAATGCAGTTTAATGTCATTTTGACAACGTTTGGTGCTTAATCTAACTGGTGTTGAACAATAAACCATCATCTATCAATTCGGAATTCATTCTTTGGAATTTTTATTGGCGAAGTACTGAAAACGTATTTTAAAAAATAATCCAACTGGCGGCACTCTCGGAATACGAACAGTAAACACGCATCGCCTTAGAAACACTTCCGCCATTTATATTTAGCTTGACAGAAAATACCTCTCATTGTCATTGCTATTGGTACTTTGAGTTCAACGAAGTCCACTTGTGCTTAATCTTTCCTTAGTTCGACTGAAGAACACTGTACCATCGCCAATTTGCGATAGTTTTGCAATCGCCAATTGGCAACAATTTTGAAATATGGTAACCCTCCGTTTGACTACGAAAATTTTAGATGTCAATTTGACGACGGGCTGTTACCGTGTTCTTAAGTTCTACCCTTTCCTTTTTTGCCTCAAGGCCATACAAGCACATTGTAATTCCAACATTACGGCCTATTCCATCTCGAGAAGAAATATTTCTGTACCTCCGAACCAGACGAACGTAAATCACATTATGCCAACTTTTCAGGAGAGCATAAAAACTGAAAAGAAGGATCTCGTTGCCTGGCTACAAAGCTAGTATTTGAATTAGCTTGCAAAAATTGATTGTTAACAATAAAAATATACATGCTTTGTCCATTGTTGGTTAATTTTTATGTAATTTTATAGCTTATTAAGACAGGACTGGACACGTTATTGTGGTTCTACATCAAAAACCTGCTTTAGGACTTACGTAGCACTATAAAAAGGTGTTTCAAGTAAACTACACGAACAATCTTAGTAACAATGTCTTTAATACTATCAGAAACATAGAGAAAGTACAAAAATATTTAATATTGTACAGATTGAGTGTTGTAATGTTGTAAATGGTTTAAAAACTACAGATTAAGCAGAAACATTACTCTAGAGCGGTTGAGTCATCCTCAGGAAAGTTTCCTTCCTTCTCTCTGTGGAAGGTTTTAAAGAAGGGTCTATACTCTTCCACTACATTAAACTCATGTGGTCTCTGTACTTCTCATTACTTATCTTGCTTTTGTTTACTCTCAATTTTGGGATCGTCGCTGGCATAACAACCCTTTGTTCCTCTCTGATTTCTTTTAAATTCAGCAGTTTTAAAGGTATCATCTGCGAAACTGGTCTTATAGTACAACTTGCTGTCTCCTTTGCAAAGCTGTAACCACACTGCATTGGATATCAAAAATGGTTTTTATCTGTGTTTTTCTTCCTTGAAACAAATAGAGCTTCTTCCAAGTAGAGAAAATCAAGAATCTTCAACGCACATCCTTCCCACAACAACGGGGTTCTTTTTTGAACATGAAGCAATGCAACTGGCCCAATCATTTGTGGTAAAAATAGCGTGTTTTTTAGTTGCTCTTTATCACACTATGCTTGCCATATACTGTCATGTCGGTGTGTCCAGCAAGTATGAACTTATAGTTGATTCTTTTAGAGTAGAAATTTTTTCCAACAGTCATAGGTACATGAAAATCATTAATATTCCTGTTTTGGCCACTGCAATTATCTGTCCACACTGCTAAGTTTTCAGTAGGCCTATCAGGATTTCGAAGCTCTTCATTCGCCCATGTGAATAAACATGATGCTATTTCGTTACCTCCTCGACCGGCTGTAACTTCATCCCAGATCATACACCAAGTTTTGTAAACGGTTGTGTCATAAATTGTACTATTTAATGTCCAGAGTTTTCTTGAGTAAATACTTTGGGAGTTCTTCAAATCTGGCGTTGGAAGACATTTTTGGAGATCGGATATAACGACTCTCAAACCTTGATTAGCGCGGCCTATTACTTTAATCTTCCCTTTTAAATTCATTTCTAAGTGAAGCTTCTTCCAAGTGGTTTTCTTTTGTAATTTAAGTTCATTGAGTTTTTCATCATTTTTCAATTTTTAATTTCGCAGTCTAGTTTGTCGCAAACATCACAATTGTCATTATCTCCTGAGTGGAAAGACAAGTTGAAATCTTCATTGAAAACTTTGGAATAAACCCACCTTTTCTCTGGTTTAATTTTTCCTTTTTCGCACTCATCTACATACAGTGAGTACATTGTGGAAATGTTCAGGTGATTGCCCAAATATTTATGTTTGGATCTTTCCCTGTTGGTAGTGGCTTTCATATATCGGAAACTTAAAAATATGGTTTTTGATCTGTTCTAAGCGATTACAAGGTAATTTATTTGCTAAAATATGTTTTCCCCTAAGGTCTGGCGTTACCAAACCAGACTCACTGGCTTTTTTAAAGCAATGATGAAGGTTGAAAATCTCATGAAGGTTTCAGAAATAGAAAGTGTATTCTGGAAAAAAGTTTTGCAAATGACTTCAACCTTATTAAAGTTAAAAAATAAATGTATGGCTCTCGGTTTTGTTTCTTTGCTGTCTCTTTTCCGTTATCTAACAACAGGCTTAGATTTATACATGAAAGTACAAACTGTCTTTTTGAGTGGATGGACTTACGTTTGTCTGACTCAAACAAAGGTTAGGACTTACGCTCTTATAACCGTAGTAAATCATAAAAGGAGAATGTTTTACAGACTTACGTTGTTATGTCTTGATGCCAAATCAGATTCTACATGCAAAACTGTAATAACACTGAAAATCGTCATTTTCGGACTTACGTTCGTCTGTCTCTGAGGTACAGATTTTGCATCATCATTCTTAACTGCAATCTTTCCCTGGTACCCTTCTGCATGTCGGCCTCTCCCTCTCATTTTAGAATTTTCCCGCTGATTGTTCATCCCGAGAACAAAAGAATGATGTCGGAGTCAAATATTCGCTTAATTATTAGTTTATAATTCGTTTTCAATTCCGAGTTTATCCTGGTGGAGAAAACTAGCAATTATTTTGACCTTTATTCAAACCTCTCGCTCCTTTAATCGCTGCTGAAGAATTCTTTGGCAGAGCGTAAGTAAACCGTCGATCCGTGAATAATCGGGTTAATCACACGATGAGGAATCCCTTGGTGGTAAAGCCTCTTTAACCTAGATCGTTCTTAGACTGGGATCTGAAAGATTTTTCTTTTACTTTTGCCAATTGAGTAATTATTTACTGCCAGTTTGGTTAATTATTGCCAATTGAGGATGGTACAGTGTTCTTGAGTCTAACCTAACGACCATACGTAATAAACGAATTGGTTCTCAGACAAATATTATTAGGTGCTTTTCTTATCATATAGCTTATTGGGTTTTTGAGTCCAATGAAATTTACTTGTGTTAATCGTCCTTAAGGTCGCAATGATATACTAGCTACAAGAAATTTTCAACACTACTACCCTGGAGTGGAAGCACTTTACATCTTTATTCCCAATTGCAGCAATCTTTCCTTGGTACCCTTCTGCCTATCGCATGAGGAGGACTTCTCACGCTCGATCGAGAATTTTCACGCTGACTGTTCATCCCGAGAGCAAAGAGCGAACAAAAGAATGTTGTCGGAGCCAAGTATTCGCTTAATTTGGATTTTCTAATTCGTTTTCAATTCCGAGTTTATCCCGTTGGAGAAAACTAGCGATTATTTTGACCTTTATTCAAACCCCTGGCTCCTTTAATCGCTGCTGAAGAATTCTTTGGCAGAGCGTAAGTAAACCGTCGATCTGTGAATAATCGGGTTAATCACACGATGAGGAATCCCTTGGTGGTAAAGCCTCTTTAACTTAGATCGTTCTTAGACTGGGATCTGAAAGATTTTTCTTTTACTTTTGCCAATTGAGTAATTATTTACTGCCAGTTTGGTTAATTATTGCCAATTGAGGATGGTACAGTGTTCTTGAGTCTAATCTAACGACCATACGTAATAAACGAATTGGTTCTCAGACAAATATTACTAGGTGCTTTTCTTATCATATAGCTTATTGGGTTTTTGAGTCCAATGAAATTTACTTGTGTTAATCGTCCTTAAGGCCACAATGATATACTAGCTACAAGAAATTTTCAACACTACTACCCTGGAGTGGAAACACTTTACATCTTTATTCCCAACTGCAGCAATCTTTCCTTGGTACCCTTCTGCCTATCGCATGAGGAGGACTTCTCACGCTCGATCGAGAATTTTCACGCTGACTGTTCATCCCGAGAGTAAAGAGCGAACAAAAGAATGTTGTCGGAGCCAAGTATTCGCTTAATTGGGATTTTCTAATTCGTTTTCAATTCCGAGTTTATCCCGTTGGAGAAAACTAGCGATTATTTTGACCTTTATTCAAACCCCTGGCTCCTTTAATCGCTGCTGAAGAATTCTTTGGCAGAGCGTAAGTAAACCGTTGGTCCGTGAATCATCGGGTTAATCACACGTTGAGGGATCCCCACGTGGTGAAGCCTCTCCTCCGTCTTGGATCGTGCTCTGACTGGGATCTGAGTGGGTTTTTTTCCTTTGTTTTCGGGTTTTTGGATGCGGAGCATGGACGCTGTTTTCCGTTCCCCGTATGGCATGTGTTGCTGCGATGATAAGAATGAAAGAGCCTTCCACGCTTCATTTGATGATGAAATACGACAACGGAATGCTACTGGTAATGCAATTTGTCTTTAATTATCCTGATAGTTCCGACGCTGGGATCGCCTATACGTATTGCAGATCCGGGGGCACGTATGGCTATGGATCCATTTAATTTGGGGGATTTTTTGTCGTTAACGGCTGAGTTGAACCGAGTAAAGTACATACATTTCCCTTTGAAAGTGAGTCAGCTTTACGAGGATAAATTTAGTGGAATTGATTTTTATGGGGCGATTTCGCTTTTGTTCACTTATCTGTTAGTAATGCATGTTGCCGCAGTGTTCGGTTTCTGATATTGCAAGTTTTGCTTTCTGAATTTTAAATTAACCCTCAATTAAAATCCATCCCTAATAATTAAATTGGTTTCAACGAGATATCTCGTCGATCAAGACGCTGCTACTGATTGACGGATATCTCGTTATCAAGATATTTCCGATTTCTTGATGATGACGAGATTATGTTCTGCTGATTTTTTTCTAATGACAAGATACCTCGTCGATATACATGTATAACCACTAGGAGTGTTAAAGATTAATGCATAAAATTCGTATTGATGCCAGTCAACTATCGATCACCCCCTCTATGAGTCAGCAATGAACAGCTAAGACAAGGACACCATCATGAGTGGTCTCTTATACTTTACAATCAGGGCCCGAGATCTAAAGGGTTGCCAAGAACTCTGAAATTTCTGTTCTGTCATTTCCAGGCGGGAAGAAAAGGACAGCAAATTAGCATAACATACTCATTTTAACCATCTTAAACTAATCAAAGACCGTCGTTTACATAGGAGATCTTCATGTTGAATCTGTCGTGACCTCCAATGTCCTGACGTTGGCGTGGTGTGGACGTTTGGAGGATGAGATGCCGGATAATTTTTTCACCCTGTTATCTCTCAGACTCTCAGAGTTTCCTTGACTGGATTGATCCCAGACCGTAGTCACTAGACCGTTGTGCTTCTCCAGTGCGACGAAAATTCAACTAACTAGCTAGCATCCATTATGACATAGTAATAAAAATACCAATAAAATAGAATAACAACTTTTAGAAATTCAGTTAAAAATGTTAAAAGTGATTGTTGATAAACGGTATGTTTACTAAAGGTCCTAATTCCACAAACTTTTGTTTTCTAGGTTAAAAAAGTTATAAATAATTTTATTTGGTACTAGCAGAATCTTACCTAATTTTTTGGGGGGTTGAAATCGCGATCATACGGCGAATTGTCTTGCTTTCAGCTTTCCCATCAATATTTTGACTTATGGACTCGTGAATCAAGGATGCCATATTTCCGAATTTGACCATAACTAACGAATGAATAAGAAATGAATTTGATGATTAGTTTCTTTTAAAGAATGCACTTCTTGAAAATTGCATTCTCTGGCACGAGAAATAACTAGTTAATTAACGTTGCACTGGAACAACACAACTGGTTATTACAGCTATTGTCAGACTTGGAAAACCTGAAAACTTCCAATCGCTCTTCCTAAAACAATCGTACCCTTTCCTCGTAATTGTCATAATTACTATCTAGCATTGTGTTCAATTTGTTTTTACATCAAGAATAATCCTTACAGAATAATGAAAACGAAAGACCAAATTTCACTTTCGTTTCGCAAAACTACTTCTTGGAGGTTTGAACAAAATTGAATAGTACCAAACAAAAGCTAAAACTTTATAACATTTCATTACAAAAAGAAACAAAACATATTAAATCCGATATAGTCATTAATGAGTATAATAAATGCTTTTGATATTCAAGTAAAGGAGATTAGAATAAATGCATGCAAGAAACGATGTCTTTGAATGTAATCAATTTCCATAAATGTTTTCGAATCCATTTTAGCTCATTTAATTTCTTTTTCATCTGTATGCTACTAAGACTGGATAATAACAATATGTGATTGTATCATAAAGCAAACAGTATGGACAAGCAAGCCATTCTACTGAAACAAAAATCAAGCACCCTGATTGCCGTCTCATTACATAAAGTCAGTGTACCTTATAATTGTAGGAATAAAACGGCATTACTCATTGAAATATTTGACAACCCCGAAGAAGTAGACTCCACTAGAAATCTGAGCTGTCACAAAATGTGATGAATTGTCCTAAAGGCCACTTATATAATAAACGGATTGGGGCCAGAGAAATATTGTAAGGTGCCCATTTATCTTCGCCGTGACAAGTTTGTTGAAATAGAACCTTTAGAAAAACGTATCCATTATCCTCAGTTACCTTTTTTTATATTTTTTTCCTGATTTTTTAAAAAGTTTTTATGAATTGTTATTTTATTTCATTGGTATTTTTATTACTATCTGTCAGTGATGGATGGAAATGAGTGGATAAAAAACTTCCGTTTACCTGATAAATTTCGTTTTTTTGTTAATTTTCTGCCTCTTTCCACCCGTCTGGGAATGAAGTCAAAGTGAGTATTTTTTATTTAATTAATCGCACCATGACTTTTTTTACATGTTCAAGAGAAAGTTGTTATAACGTAGTTGTCGTTCTCCTTAAACTTCACCACAATTGTAATCGCTACGAGATCTAAAGAGATTGCAGTTGAAACCTCGTGGCTCATACATTCTTTAATTATGTTTCGCTGAAGAAAAGTATAATTGTTGAAAGATATATCGCTTCCGATTGCTGAACTTTTTATACTTCTAAAAATAGTGGATGTTTTTTTAAATACCCCTTACTGAGGGCCCCACATAGAAGGGGGCATCTCTAAAGTGATACCAGGACCTGAGTACAAGATGGAAGGTCCTTTGAAGAATGCTGTTGTACTAAAATGTGCAGTCCATTTTCTTAGTTAAAAAGATAAATCTTCATTTTTATGCCATGAAATAAGTGCAAAGGACTAGGGAAAATATATACGCGTGTTGCTCTGGTACACATGACTGATCTATGGCGATGGGAGAGAGTTGCAGCTTCATTTTGAGATGTACCCGAAAGGCTGAAGTCTGACCTCCAAAGATGCCTGATAGCATTTAAGCTGGGAATATTGGAATGGTCTTTACGCCTTGGGTGATCCTGCCATGAGAACATTCTCACATACTTAGCCCATTCCTTCCAGTGGACTTTCCCTTCAGTTTTGGTGGTCCAGATCACTGCAAATCGCTTTGGCGAGATTCAGAAGTGCACATACCAAGAGCATGTTTTCCGAGTGCAGGATTTTCCCATCTTGCTCCTGTACTGTCTTGCTTAAAACCCACTCTCGTATCATTGACTGCATCGGTGCCTCTTTGAATTTATTGGTGGAAAACTAAGAGGAGGCAATTTCTCTCCTACTCAGACGTCAAGATCTTATGGACCTGCTCTAGGATTTTGTAGACCAGGGGATAAGCAACAACAACGCATATTTGTTTATTGGATTTTATGGCGCAAAGGCTAAAACACGAGAAATTCAACGTGGAGCAATGGAGTACACTAGCAAAGAAAACGAAGAAATACATCCAGGGTTTGTTACATGAATCGAACGAGTCATCTATAATTCACTGATTGATAGCACAGCGGGCAAACTCCACTGAGTCACGGCAAGCCCGGGATGCCTCGTATTTCACGAGATATGTTTCATATAAAAATAGGACTCGAAATGTATGTATGGTGAGGTGGCTGCACATCGAAAGGCTCAATTAAATGCACATCTCGTATGGCTTAAACGTGTAAACATAAATCACAGCAGTTCAGACCTTAAATTAATTTATTCTATACTCACTTATTTTTTTCATTTTATAATTATTTATTTTATATCTATGCTACTATAAATCTTCTATTTTTCTTATAAAAAGTAAATATTTCATTTGTGCTAATCACAGAATTTACTTTTTGGTGCACTATGAGTAAGTTATATTAATAATGTATATAAAATGTCTTTGTTTTATTACAAATTTATAAACTATTTACTTGTTCTTGTGATGATCAAATTTCAAAAGGGTTTTCCCAAATCAGTTATTTCGTGGGCTCCACTATTGTGTTGATGAATAGAATTTACCTTTTGACACAATAAAATAGTATCCATCTTACGGATATTAATTCTTAGGTTACGAACGTTCTTGATTTGATCTATGGAGTTACGAAACATTGCTAGAAATGCACGGAAGACCTCACTACTCTGTTGTAAATCCAGTAGTGCGAAGACAAAGGTTGTAAGAACACTAGAGCCATTTGAATATACATCCATTTTTACCGTAATTTTTAAAACATATATAATAGGTTTTTCTGATGCTTTTAAGGCAGTTTATCTATTCGTGTTATAAGAGGAAAACCGGAAAAAAGTTTCAAACCAGTAGGATTGGAGCTTAGACGAATATTACTATTCCTGCTGTACGTTAGCAATGGAAAAGGATCCTCAGTTTGATATTCAAAATTATTTTAATACGTTCAATTCTCTGCCATTTTTGCAGTACAAAGCGGCTATGTTTAGTATATTTTATTAAAATTAGTTCTGAACTTTTTCTATAAATATGCAATGATCTTAATTACATTATTATAATATATATGTGAGCATCCATGTGGAACGCCCCCCCCCCAATGACCTGTTCAAACAATTCGAATTCATATCTTAGCAACCGTCTGCTGAAACGTCTTTCTAAGTCAATTGCCAGTTATCGTCTCCGTCCTTCTGTTGATTTTGGCTGGAACTTCTGCTATAGCAATGGGAGGGGGTTTCGAGCACCACGTCTTTACGTCCCGACATCTGTGTTCACTGGACGACGATTTCTGGTATCCCACATATATAGCATGCTGATAGAACGTGATTGTCTAGAAACTAATTTTCAGAATTTTGAATGCCTTGAACTTTCTTAACTTTTTAAATGAACTTTGTATGCTATGAAATAGAATTTAACATTTTTCTAAAATTTTATTTATTAATACATGCTAACAGGCTGGATAAAAGTAATTATATTGGTAAAGCACCAACGGGAGGAATTTTCTGGAAAGTAAATCAAAATATTTGAATCACCAGAAATAAAATAATAAACGTATAAGCCTGCTATCCCAAATAAGAAGTCATATCCATCCCCTGATGCCTCGTCTACAACTGCATTAAGTGATGACTGTTTTAGATAAACGGTTGAACTTTCAAAATTTTAGTTAAATGTTCTTAAATGCTTGAAAAATACTTTTAATTCGTATCGCTCTAAAGAACGAGCAGTGTAATTTTCACTGAAATGTGTGAATATAAACTAATAAGTTCAGTAACAAATTATGCGCAGTTTTCCAATTTATACGAACACGCTTCAAATATTTGTGTGAATGTGGTAATACTATATATAAAACGAAAATCTGTTTGTCTGAGGCCGTAAACACTGTCAAACGCTGACGTCATGATATTTGCATAGCTTATTCCGTCTGGACTTTCTAGGTCAATGCAACTACTGCTCTTTAACTTAGGGCCATGTTCTCTTAGAGCCATAGAAATACAGTTTAGTATAGAACATTTCACAATAAAAGACCGATTTTAAATCCAATCTGAATCAACGTATAACGTCACTAAGTATCACCAGCGGAGCAATTGGAAGAGGATATAACACATGCATATAAAGCGGATAAAACGTAAAAAGCTGTTTGAAGACTCAAGGAAACAGAAGCGCGACTTGGTTTATCTTGAGCAGCAAAAGTTCTCGGGCGAAATAGGGCAACAAACTCATAAAATTTATAAAATTTAATACTATCAGCTGTAAAATAACGCTTAATTGTATACGGGTGTTTCTTTCTTGATCTGAATCCCGTTATAGTTTGCACGTGAATTCCTTTTCATTTCCCCTACCATTTAAAACAAACCCTGTTAAAATTAAATCCAAGTTTACATATAAGTATCAAAAGAAAATAATATTTTTTGAAAACATATTAGCTATTTGCCGATAAGTTTAAAAGAAGCTTATAGCAATGAATGTATGTACTACTTATTTATGCGCTATTTACTTTATTATTTTAAAATATACTTATTAGTTATTCATTTGGAAAAGATGGAGGATGAAATGTAGTAATATTAGATTTTTTATAAAACTAACATCTCCATCAGAGAATAACTTAATAATATTGAGCATGAAAAGCATCCTTATAAGAAATTTATATATTCATCTGATGAAAGGAATTTATTCTTTTGAGAACAAAAGAAATGGCAGCTATATATAAGTTTATATAAGAATGCAACCAAGAAGTTGAAGGAAATGACAACTCTTATCAATCCATTCTGGTTTCTCAAGAGAATGAAGAAACTTATTTGTGAGAAAATGTAACATCTTTTCATTGTTCAACCCACCGTATAGGTCAATAAGTGATGTGTTTATAACAGGGGAAAATATTTCTCTTTTCAACTGTAATTTTTCATTATGTATATATATATATATATATATATATATATATATATATATATATATATATATATATATACATATATATGTATATATATATATATACATATATATATCATTATGATATACATAATGATATATATATATATATATGTATATATATGTATATATATGTATATGTATGTATATATATATGTATATATATATATGTATATATATATGTATATATATATATGTATATATATATTTGCAGAAGTATTTTGCTTTATTTTAGAGAAACGAATCAAGTTAACACAGCAGTTATATTGATTTTAAAGATGACAACGTCGTACTTCTAAGAAATGTATGCTAATTGCCTTAGAAAATCATGCACCATTTGAAAATAACAAAAGTGAGCAGATAAGCTCCCAATACTTCAACCAGATTCATTTTATACAAGAAACTTAATATGATTGTAAATTTGTTCATCTAGTTTTGAGTGGTCAAATTACAGAGGGAAGAAACATTCACAAACGTATGGCATTTCATTCAAAAATTAAATAAATAATCCATTTTTCATTGTACCACAGTGTCACAGAATAGTAATTTTACTATGTGTGTTCCACAGTAAAAATAAAATCATATAAGTTCAAGGAGTTTCTAATCATTAAATACTTAATACAGAATGATGGAAGATTTTTAAATGAGTAAATAAGGCAGATTTTAGAGGAATCCTTTTTACCAGGATATATAAAGAGCTTACCTTAAAATCTTAAATTATGTGTTTAGAGGCTTCTTCTGTTTTCATAGTATATGGAACAACTCTAATGATCAGGAGCTGTTCGCTGTACGACTTGCACAATATTGTCTTTTGAGCATGGTCTAGGTTATACCTTGACCAAGGGATTAGTAACGACACATGGATGGCTCTTTAACCATAATATATGCTTAGTACCTATAAATTATGCACTGATCAATGGAAAGTGTCTAGCATCCAGTCAGTAACAGATTTTCACAAACAAGGAATGATGTAATAGTGCACACATAAGAACTTCACAAGTCACCCGGGATATATTTTCTAATTTATATGCAAGTCACACATTGGTACAACATTAGTCTTGCGACACTAAATAGGTAAAGACATGAGGCGTGCACAGACATGCTTTTTGTACAGAAAAGGAGGACGCATGCACCTGTCGGATGTTCTTGTCGCATGTATTATGAATGTTTGGCTTTCCATAGTCTACTGACAGCCACGTCAGAGCTGTATAGTGTCTATTCTAAACTTCCGAGCCATTACAAGACAAAAGGATATTCTTTATGCCAATAAATATGTATGTTCTACATATATCACTAGGAATCGGAATAATATGAAATGCTTTTGATTTTTTGAAGTGTTTTTCTTTCTAGGTCATTTATATTGGTTTGGAGCAATACTTATATTTCAGGAAGATGTTATATATGTATCAGGAAGATGTTATATATATATATATATATATATCGACTTTGGAGACTTTCCTGTTGACTATCAATTCTATTGATATACTAATTATGTAATAGGTCTGTTAATTTATTAAAAAACTGGATTTAGACTGGATCGGAATCGGAAACTCTTTTTGGTTTCTGATTCCGATAGACCGATTTGGAATTCCGAGTCGGAGTTCCGTGTTGGAATTACGGTTCCGATTTCTCTTCTGTGATTTTTGGGTGTTATGAATGGCATTTGTTGGCGGTCCTCATGTAGTTTGCGGCGGGTTGTTGTCGAGCTTAGGTCAATTAATGTGGGTAAGTTTGTTTTCTCCTTTTTAGTTTTGTATTATACTTGTCTTTGGTATGTGTCCTTGGTTGTCCCTCGTTTTGTTTTTCTAATTTTTGTTTTTCTAATTTTTGTTTTTCTAATTTTTATTTTTCTAATTTTAATTTTCTAATTTTGCCCTTTTTCTTATGGTGTTTGGAGGGGTGTGGGGGCTACTTTTGGTGTACTGCCGCTCAAACGTAGAAAACACCATATTGTGTTAACTGGGTGAGGCTCCTCCCTGATGACGCCCTGATCCACCAACACTTCTTCATTTTTTTCGAAATTTCACTTTTTCGAAATTTTCTTAGCATTCTTAATTTTAAATTTTTAGTTTTCTCTTTGTTTCAGTTTGTAATATTTTGAATTATATATATATATATATATATATATACCCAAAGTATTCGAGCATCCAGCCCGAATCTCCAGACATCAGAGCCATATTTATTATACAAGACATAATGCAACAGGGTAAAATGATTGAAACTACAGCTCCATTTGACTTGGGGAACGAAAAGAAAACAATATTTTATGTAGCCGACATCGAAGAATTGCATTGAAAGAAAGAGGCTTTGGATGAGTGTTTTTGGTATGTCAGTTCATCCTGCTTCCACAAGTTACCAAAGTTCATCTGGTGTAGCCTCAGGTCGTATGTGGTAGTCGTGCCAGTCGATGAGTGATCATCGACCAGACGTGTTTGATGGGCGGCAGATCTGGTGAACGGTGGTGCCATGGATGAAGGGAAACGTGGTGGACACTCAGGAATTGTTAAATATTGCATGCCACGTAAAGCCCTGATGATAAGGAAGGACAACAGGCTCCCAAACTTCAGAGATGCAGCGGTAGCTTTTAAGTGTACCGGCAATGTGTACTAGGCGAGTGCGGAAGTAGTACCCAATGGATTCCCATACCATAACCGATACGGCGATGCATAATGCAAAAGTCATTTTGTCTGTCAACACGATTCCTCCAGACTCGAATATGACAATCGTGTTTCTGTAGACATAATTGATATTCGTATGAAAATAGATACGATGTCTTGTCATTCGTTCCTATGTGCCGCGTTTCATGCGCCATTGCTACTGCAGACGTTTGTTGCGTAAAGTCATAGGTAGTCGCAGCAAAGAATACCTTGAAAAAATTCCCCTCTATTGTAGACAATGTCGAATCGTACGTGCTGACGCAGGTTGTCTTGCATCTCACACCATAATTCTTGAGCTAGGGTTCTTGATGTTGCAGTGCGATTCCTTGTAGCCTTTCGCAGATATCTATCCTCTCGTTCGGTGGCGTGTAGAGGCACTGCGATCGTTCACGTCGATGAGTTTGTCTCTTCGGCACTCACCATATACGCATCACTGTGACTTGATTTCGTTCAACATGAACAGCGATATTTCGGAAGGATAACCCACAGTCTCGATGAGCCACAATTCTTCCTCTGATAAACTGAGAAACGTGTTCGTGTGACTACCTTATTTTTTGACGAGGTATGATTAAGCTTCCTATACACAGGAGGAGTGAAAAACCACAGTTCCAGCATTTAAAATCGACTGTTCTCCCTTTTTGTACAAGGAACGTTACTGACGCTCATGATTTGCATGTACGTTGCAATGCTATTGATTTTCATATCCTTCCGTGATCTACGCATCGTGCAAATTTCAAGGCTGCTGAATGCTTTTTTTTTCATTTTCAATGATCAGCAGTGTATTTGTTCTTTATTCGTTCTTAATTTTTTTTAAATGGCCAGTCACAATGGTGAGAAAAGTCGCCGCAGATGAAGGTACATATGATTTTATTTTTCGGTAGAAATGCATGAAACATTAAATGAAAGATTATTCGTTTTCAAACATTACTCTCAAATTGCCAATTCCCATTTTGTACTTAAAATTTGTTTTACTTTAGAGATCCTATTAAGAAACGTTTTTATGCGATTTTTTACCCCCTTTTAATTTCGAAAGTGTGAAGTCTAATATCTCACATTTGTTCTCCAAAATATGAGGTTTTTTACCTTTCCCAGCTTATGAACATCTTATTGTACATCTCTAATATACGAGGTTTAATCCGTCTCGAATACCCGAGGTTAAGTCCATCTCTAATATACAAGGTTCAGTACATCTCTAATGTACGATATTAAGCACATTTATAATATACGAGGTGCAGTACAACTCTAATATACTGATATAGGGGCTCAGTATATCTGCAATATACGAGCTTCTGTACAACTCTGATATTTATGTTCATTAATATCTTCTAAGGGCTGCATCATAGGAAAAGAAATATTTGAGCATTTACGAGTACAGTAAAAGTTTCAAACACCGAATGAAAGTCTAGAATCAGATAAAATGGCACTGATTCCCAACAGTAACCACGAATTTCCCTTAAACGTTCCACCTCAATGTCCCCAATAAAGTTTCAGAACCTCGCCTTAATCCATCGCCTCAATCTGTTTAAAAATTAATTCCAGCCCTCTTTTATTGGAACGATAAAAGCCGACTCTCAAACTGCTGCCAGAGAAACTTTTAAAAATCATCACTTCTCGCCATCAAACGACCACCCTCACACACGAAGCGTGACAATTTCCTAATCCGGGCCATCCAATGAAACGGATTCCGTCTTTTAAACACTCTTCCACCCAGTGACATGCTGAAATCAGCATTGGAAAGACAGAAATTGCTGGAAAGGGGTCGAGAGATTTCTTCTTTTCCAAGACAAAAGGGGGAGGGCACGTATTCGTGACGAGCTGAAGCAGCAGCACCCCCGCTGGAAGCTCGACTTAATTAGTTCGATTACGAGCAGACTGACAGGTACTAACCCTCTATCTTGGTAAGCGTTCGTTCTCCAGCAGTCAACGGTTCGAGAACTTCCAGGTCATTAACTCGTTGCCTGTTTCGATTCCCGTCCACCGCGTCCATTGAATATCTCTCCGCGAGACAACTTCTACTTCTTCGTAAGCACGACTGCCCTCTATCGGTGACACCCGGAGCGTGTAATGTGGAAGAAACGGAGCGGCAGTTGTTTTCTTGATAAAGTAGGCCATGGGATACTATGCGGATACGTGCGGTCCTTCTTGGATAAACCTTAGTAATGGCCACTTAATGCTGAAAGAAGGAGATGGCCCTAACCGCGAGGGACAGAGCATTTTATTTCTGCACTCCTCGATACTGGATATATAGACAATACGCTTTCCAAATAAATTCCTATAAAAATTCAACGGTGTTGCAAGGTTGACAAAAATTCAAAAACTTGCACTTTGTCAATATAAAACATGCACATTACGTAACAAAAAAAATTACAAATTTAATATGAAAGAATTTATCGAAAATTGCTATCTTAGTACTCAAATTCTCGATGTATGTTTCCCACATTAATATATATTTCGATTTTGAAAATGAAATCCGAGGTTCCTTAAATATGCAAGTTAATATCGAGGAAAAGAAACTCAAATGTGTATGAAAAAAGAGCATTGTATTTAGCCTTACATTGTTTTGGCCAATACACTTAGATAAATACATCTATTAAACCCCATGAGTCGCATAATGATACATGAAGTTAGATCATAGAAAAAAGAACGAGTAGTAAAAAGATCAACAAGAGTCCAGCCGCTTCATAAGTTCTCTAGCTTTTCAATAACGTGCATGAAATGCCTTGACTATGCCGAATGTTTGAAAAGGTGGTCGCAGTCTACATCAACCATCTCTGCACAGAACACATTTCGATCTACCATGGTTGCCAAAATAATGTAAGTGCTTAATCAGGCCAATCATACCCTGCCAATAATATAAAATTAATCCCCGCTACATAGCGAGTGTCGAAAGGGATGCCGTAAATGAACTCCCCTCCAATTTTTCTGTTTCGTGATCTCAGCCACTCTAGATATATGTGTCTCTTAATATTTTAAAAAGTAGAACTTGCAAGATTGGTGCGTGCTTTGCCATTGAATTTTTAGTTTGGAATGTCGGTCCCCTTTTGTGTTTGATACTGAGGAGTTTAATGGGGATCTTTAAAAACAATTTACTAGAACAGAATATCAAATATAAACTCTTACCCCATCTTCCAACTAGTCAACAAGCGAAGCCCAGGATTATTGGTGGTCGACTAAAAAATATCTATTGCATTGAAGGTTATTTCTTCCACATCATATCTATCAAATAACTTGAATTATGACTTTAAAAGGGAAAGAATTATCTCCTTTATAGACAGAAATCCATTTAACTTTCAATAAGAATTCATCACTGAATAATAAAGTTAAGTTTCTGGAGGAAAAATTTTCTAGAGCATCTAATTAAATACGAAACTTCAAAAATTTCATCTGAAAATTTTTCAAATGAAGTTTCTTCGTTTATAAAATGACTCAGACAAACGGTAATAGTCTGTCAATGCATCGTCCATAGTCTACTTTTCCATTTTTCAATTGCAACCTTCTACTTCTAACGAGTGTATACACTGCATGAATATGATCAATTCATTGGACTCTTACTATTGACGTTATTCTGTTTCTTTATAGATACTCAGTCTGAATGTGTTATGAGAGAGATTTTCTGTGTAAAAATATAAACAAAGAACTAGAAGAAAAAGTACTTCAGGAATAGAATTGTAGTGCAGCTCAGGTAAGAAGGTACATGCCCTTGGTGAAGTCCATTTATACAAAGGTGGTAAGGATATAAGGGGAAAGGGTTTCCATATGTAAAAGCAAGTATGGAGACCACTCTAGGTAATTATTTGTTTCGCCTATTCTCAATCACTGCTATCGGTTCTGGCACTGACCGAACAGCTCGAAGTCTGTATCCGCCACTCGCGGAAAAGCAATGCTTACCATTGACTTGTCCCCTAATTGAACGAATAGATTCATGCAAAACATGCGAGTTGAATGCCAACTCACCGGAGCCGGACTATAATTTGAATTGTCTCCGTTTTGTTGAAGTTTGGCGTTAATTTCCATCTACACTAAACTGCTCTTGCGAGACAATAGAGTCTGAGTTCATGGAGTCATTTACAACACATATATTGGCCATGTTTTCAGTTAAATAAAAATGAAACCAGAAGTACATACACCCACGATAACATTAGCGCTCTATATTTAGTTTTACAAATTCCGTCTCATATTTTTTTAAACAGTCTTAAAATATTGGCATCCATTTCAATTTGAAAACGCTTTTCATGTTTCTTTATAGAATCTTAAGGAAATAATTAATAATTTCTTAAAGGAATTAATTAATTGATAATTATACTTCAGAAAAATACTAGTTTATAATCAAATAAGAAACAATCCCCAAAAGTGAAGATCTTGCATTACCCTCTCATAATTTACAATGCCATCTTCAACTCTTTACATTCCTTTCAACTTTCTTTGGCCACTGGTCAGATGTGCCTTTCGCCTGGTTCGCTATTTATTGATCTTGTTTTCACAATAAATCCGTAATCTGATTACCTTGACCATAACTGTCTCAGTAGGCAAAGCGACTTTTCTAGCAGCTGAGAAATATTTCGCTCTAATGCAACAGTAAAAATGTCTTTGTATGTATACCTACTACTTGACTACGATTTACAAGCGGATCATTGAAATAAAGCATATAAGTCGAAATATATGTGTGGCAAATCAATCAACCATAAATGTCTTATAAAATATAAACTATTTATGTAACAATTAAAATTCAGATCTTTAGCTATTTGGATAGCAATGTACAGCTAAAGATCTCGATGTTTCTGCCGCCCAATAAAGCACATTATCACATTATTAAGAAATAGTGGGAAACGGATTGGAAAATATAATTGTACGAGAACAAAGTGAAGACTCCAGCAGCACGAAATAGATATATACATGAAAATCGCTTAAAATATTCGAGTATATGAGACACTTATTATATCAAGCTAAGTATAGATGAGGGTAGAGTTTTATGGGGAAAGTTCTTTCTGTACGTATTCCTGACATGTCATCACTTGGTTTGTTTTAAGAATAAATTTCAAAGAAGGAATTACGAAATATATGGATAGTTAATGGCGATATACTACTTTAAGGGGTCCCGATATGTATCATGTCATAGTATTTGGGTTATAGGAAGTAAAATCTACGTCTGGTTTGCTTGTTTTACTCTTAAAATCTCTCTCATGTGGCAGTTCTCAAGTGTTTTGAATTATTGTAAAGCAGTATATAAATTTAAAAGGTTTGGAAATGAGCAGAATTTGTTTATGCATTAAATTGAAATTTTGGCAATTTACCATTTATATTTGTGTCAACTGAGATTTATTTGAAACCTATTATATGTACTGAATAGTCTTATTTTTTTAAGAAAGCTTTCGTTATAGCCTTTTTGAGGTTATACTGCCATAACATTTGTGACAATTAAAGTAAAATGTGGTGTAAGCCAGCTATTGTGCCAGGAAAAACTATTCATCAAAAATATTTTTTTCTCATTTTTCTTTTCATATGCTTCTTACGAATTGCGCCTGTCTAAACATGTGAAACGTACCTTCTGGAGAAAATTTAAACTTTTCAATTTTCCTTAACCGCTTAAACTGAAGCGATATACATATATTCGATTTAACTAAATGAAGTATCATTTTCAAAAGTGTTATGTATTTTATTTGTTGTATTAAAATGAATTTTTTAATCAAGTCGTGTTTAGTTTACATAAAATAAGTAAGACGACATAATCAGGCTTAATCCGCACTTAGTCGTGTGAAAGTGCGAAATAAATCTTTCAGCTTCATGAGAAGTTCGAGTAGTGTCTTTGTGGTTTTACCATACACCACATTTAATGACCGAATAATCAAATTTAGTTGGCTGAAAGAATCCTAGAAATCATTCTATTGGTTGAAAGAATCCTAGAAATCATTCTATTGGTCATGAATGTCGAAAAGGGTTAAAAGTCATACATGAAAGACTGCAGATTGCTGAACGCATATATGCGTGTGTGCCCCTCGGAGGTTAAAATAAAGTAATAATAATCATGAATAAATTACGTTTACTTAGAATAAAGTTGTCCAAATTTTACTATTTCATCGTATATAAAACTAAAAAGATTGTGAAACTTTCCCCACTATGAAAATGATTAAAAAAACTATTGAACTAGTAAGGTATAATGAAAGTTAAATAAATGCTCTGAAAACAAATGTTATTACATTACGAAACTAATGAATGAAGAAATTTCTTAATGAAAGCGAGTTATGTGTCAGAAAATTTAGATTACATGATTGCAACTATTATGTCGATAGTAACCTTACAAACAGCTGTCACTTGATTGTTAAGAGGAAATTATAGCAGAATGAAATAGCTAAATATTGTCATTGTCTCCATAATCGTTATCAATCACTAGTTCTCTCTCTCATTACCAGAGTAATCCAGTAAAATATGCATATACCTAAAAGATGGATGTACTTACTTATACAAACTTGTACATGGATGTATAAACTTAAAAATAAATTCATTAAGCAACTGAAATACGCAAATTATTGTACATAATTTTACTTTCTAATAATTGTTGAAAATACATAAAAAATTATTTTGAAGCAATATATATTTATTAGAATTATTAACAGTTCATTTATATAACTCGATAAAACACTTCTAAAGACGTTTCCAAAAACAACATAACTTCCTAACACATAAGTCTAAAAATGATAAAAGTAAAAATGGTTATATATCGTATTTTAACATTAAATGCTTTTGTTATTAAATAGTTTTTAATTAAACATTTTTATGTATGCAAATATAACTGTACTTTGCTTTCTCATAAAAAATAAGATAAATGCTTTCAAACAATTTTTAAAAGAACAAATTATTTGGTGAGTAAATAAATAACAAATTATTTTAAAGAAAATGCTTAATTAAGAGATTAAGTTTAAAAATAAGTTTATAAAACAGGATCCAAACAACAGAGAATGCAATTATTTTTTGTTTTTAACCTCTAGCAATAATTAATCTTTTTGCATATTTAACTATTTGTCATAGTTTTAAAAAGGAACAAACATCTCCTGTTTTTTCTTATTTACTATTTGCATGTTGCATTGTGCAATTCGAAAGGTAGGAAATTCCTTAAGCGGCTTTTGAATTTTTTGACGATAATTATCCTTCGTTATATCCACACACACACACACACAAAACAATTCTTCAAAAAAAAACAACACAATAGAATAAATAACAATAAGCTGCGTATATAAACTAATGAGTTTTCTGTTGCGGTTAATGTCAAGACAATCCTTAGAAAATGTTTATGTTAATCCCATTAATCTGATTTTCGTTATGAAAATAAGAACACTATTTCTCATAAACGCTGTACTCCTACATAGCAAATATTAATGCGGGTAAATATATTGAGATTATTCTCAGTCCTAATTAAAAAAGATTTTTAGCTCCAACCACTAAAAACGAAAATTTATCCAATCAGGGTAATCCTTTAATTAAATAAATTAATTACGGAATCGTCTTGACGATTCATTTATTTATTGAGATTATGAACTTAATAAATAAGATCCTTATCAATATTATGTTTCCTAAATCCATTGCAGGGGAAAATGTTTGTGTCTTACGAATTTAGCTTAAATTAATATTGATCTTAAAACTGATTATGCAGTTTTTTAAATCTGTATTTTATAAAGGTGTCAAAAGTCATTGACAGCTAATGTAAAGTAAAACTCTTTTTTTAATTTTGTAAATATTGAGTTCAAGGGAAGATACTAATATGATTAAAGAATTACTATCACATAATTTTTTAAAAGTGGATTTGATAATTTTTGTACGTTGTTTTGAATAGGACTTTGGTATGCATGCTTAAGATTCTGAAAATTTGGAATTATTTATAGAATCATACGATACATTTTAAGAGACTAAGTAGTAGGAAAAATATGAATCGTATTCTGATAGAGGATGATATATAAAGAAATCAATAAAACTTTTCCCTATGTGATACTGAAAATCATATTTTCTTAAGATATGTAAGTTTAATGTTATATATTATGAAGAGAGTTTATGATCTAAACAGTTTTATACTATCATAAGAAATGGAGTAAAAATCAAACTTTGTTTTGAATTTACAAATATTTAAATAATAAATTTAGCCATACAGTAGGAATTCATTCTGTAAGATTTGCTTTCATAAATTATATAAATTAACTAGCAGAATTCTCCGGAGTTACTCGTGTTGAATTCGCTAAACGTTCATTTAAAGTGATTCGAATAATCACTTTCTATTTCATAGAAAATACAAATATAAAAGAAAACAATAAGTGAAAGGAAAATTATTTTTTGACACTTTTTATAGCTTCTACAATTTACTTTAGATGAAATATGCATGCTTGCGTTATCCATCCGTATAATCCATTTCACATACGTTGCACAATAGTGTAAGACAAAAGTACAAAATGTGATAATAAGGTGACTATTTCAGAAGTCGATTTTGAGTCTAGGAGTAATTGTGAATGCCCTATAAGTTTATTTTTTTTGTAAAAAAGACAGGGCAGCATAGAATTCAGTTTTCCTCTCCATATTTTTGATTTGTAGCACGCTTGCACCAATGATACGACATTTCTGAATTCTACCATCATTACGAAAGTATGACAAATCATGATACGATATTCATGACTTTCTTTCTAAGCAAATATGTTTTGCTTGAAAATTCCATTCCGCAAGTGAAATAGCAGCTTGTTTTAAAATTAAATATCTTCAAATAACAAAAAAAGTTACTCTAATATAAATATTTCATAAAACAGAATGTCCCTTTTACAGCACTTTTAGTAAAAAATCAATGTTTTCAACGAATGTTTGATATATGAGGGTTGTAAATAAAGTAATGGCAACATACCTGGAAAACATTTTTTAATGAACGTACAAGAAACATTACATTGCATTCCTTCAAAATAATCACCAGCAAAGTATTGTACCTTTTGCCAGATGTCAGGAAGCCGTAGGATACAGTTGGCAAGGTGTTGTCTGTTGATGTCAACGACGGAGCGCCCTACTGCTCGGATCACAGACGGTACGTCAGGAAATCGGTTGCCTCGAAGGGATTCTTTCAACGTATGAAAAAGGTCGTAGTCACAAGGACTCATGTCAGGTGAATACGGAGGGTGTTCCAACTCCTCCCAAGACCACCGTCGCAAAAGATCATTTACAGCTTGTGCAACATGACAACGAGCATTGTCATGAACACGATAGGGAGATTGCCCCTATCGTGTTGCATGACACCCGCGTAAACGTGAACGTTTGCGCCGTATAGCCGGGCGCAGATGGTGCTGTAGAAATCGGCAATAGTAGTCTGCGATAGTTTCTCCTTGAGGCACAGCATGCGTAAGAATGACACCCTCGCAGTCGTATGCCACAATCAGCATAGTCTTCACCCGACTGGGTTCCTGACGAAACTTCTGTGGACGTGGGGGACCTGAGTGACGCCATTCATTAGATTGACGATTTAATTCAGGCTCGTAGGCTCGAGCCCACGTTTCATCAATGGCGAAAATACGCTGCAGAAATGCGTCTCCGTCATTGCGGTATCTGTCGAGGTGGATACCAGCCAGTGCATACCGGTGCCATATCTGTACGTCCGTGAGTCGGTGTGAAACCCAGCGGGAAGCAATTTTCCTCATGTTAAGACCTTTCTTCAGTATCTGCCACACCGTTTGATGACTGAGCCCAACTTCAATGGATAAATCCCGGACAGTCCATCGACGGTCTATGGAAAGGAGACCACTCACGATGTCAACGTGATGTTGATAAATGGATGGCCGACCTGTGCGGTGCAAATCCGCAGTCTCAGTCCGACCTGCACTAAACGCTTTGACTCATCATGCAACCGTCCTATACGGTAACGCATTCTCGCCACAGGCTTCAGATAATCCTTGATAACAATGCGATGCATTTTTGCCATGGGCAACCTCGATTTTAATCTACGACCGCTGATCACTTTTTGTAAACATGATTTACAGCGGTAGAAACGTAACCGTCCACTTCAACGCCACGCAGCAAATACCCCTTCTGCTGGATCGACGGTTTTATGTACTCTACACATCGACAACAGCGCCACCTCACTGTTCCGATATCCTGTTTCTGCATGCCCGATTTTCTGTGACTTTCTGGGCTACGTTGTCACTACTTTATTTACAACCCTCGTAGTGGTATTGCATAAGAATAGCATCAACTCGTGAAGTAAACAACCTCGATAGTCCTAGTTAGAATAAGTTATTACAGCGATATTGTTCCAAGATCAGTAAAGTTTTATTGTTTTATTTAAAATTCGCTTTGCTTGAACTGGCATGCAGTTTTAAATCGTTTCTTTGTGGCAATTTTTTTATAAATTCAGAGATCAGGCTTCTAAATGGAAACCACGTGCCTATTTATAATGATAGATGCTGTTCCTTGACTATTGTATACAGTTTTCAACACAGTACAATATTATAATTTGCGATTTGGAAAACAAATATAGGTTTTAGTGATTTTAATAGCCTTCTAATCGTGACTTTCGTCAAAATTTAAAAAAAAAATCTTTAAATTACAACGATGGGATTGCGCTTCTTATTTTAGCGTTGATTGTCTTATTTTAATATATACTAGCAGAATTACTCCGGCGATGCTCGGGTTGAATTGGTTAAGTTGTTAAATGTTGATTCTATTTCATAGAAAAATGCAAGCATCATTTAAGTGTACAGAAATTTTTAACGTTGTTTTAACTTTTTCATAGCTTCTACAATTTACTTCGGACTCAAATATGTATGCATAATATATCGATCCATATAATCCATTTCATATTCATCACACTATCGCTGTAAGACAAACTACAGAAGCTTTTTCTGAGATGACTTCTTCAGAAGTCGATTTTGCGTTTTGGAGTGATTACGAATGCCAATTAAGTTCATTTTCAGTAAAAATGATGAACGTTCAGCGTATAGTCTTGCATTCAGTTTTCCAATCAATATTTATTATTTGTGGTACCCTTGCACCCTCGATTCGATGTTTTCGAATTACATTATCATTGTGAGAGGATGGCAAATTAAGCTGTTACGGCATTCGTGGTTAATTTATTTTGAAGCACATATTTTTTTCTTGAAAATTCTATTCAGCTGCACGTGGAATAACGGAGCTTGTTTTTAACACAAATGTCATCACTGTAGACAAAGCAAACTCAATCGATTACACTTTTTACAAAATCACTGCTTTCAATGCATGTTTCACAGGTACCTAAGTTGTATACAAACAGTTTCAACTTCAAGTAAGCAACCTTGACCTTCTGCCACTTAAGACAAAAAATTTCAATTTTCAACAGTCCTAGTTTATATATTTTACTATATTATTCCAAGATCAGCAAAGTCTTATTTAAAATTCGCTTTCCTCCAACAGAAAAATTCAGTTTTAAATCGAATCCTTAAGGTACTTTATCAATTGAGAGACCCAATTTCTATATGGAAACCACGTACCTATTTAAAATGATAGATGTAGTTACTTGACTATGGAGTACGGTTTTCAATAATACCCATGAAAAACAAATGAGAATAATGTAAATTAAATTTATTTCAATCGTCTTGTAATGAAAATATGTCAAAATCTAGAAATATCTTTGAACTACAACATATGGCTACCCGTTTTGATTTAACGTATAACATTGTTTACAAATATTAAAACAAATTATTAAAGTTATTAAAATAAACCAGTTTGTTTTAGAATAACTTTATTTTAACTTTACCAGTTATTTAAAATAAGAAGTTATACACATTACTTAAAAAGGTCTCCATTTATTTTTATGAAACAGAATTCTATAAACTATAACGTATTTAACCAAAGACTTAAGGAAAGTTCGTCGAAATATACATATACAACCAAGAAATTATCCATGCCTAGTGGTATTTGGCAGAAAATAAAAATAATTCATTATAATTTAACTCCTAAATAATATATCTGTAACATGGAAAGTAATGGAACATATAAATACAAACAGAAACGAAATTGTGGTCATTGAAAAATGTAGAATTCTGGAAAACGAAAGATCTGAGCAAGCGTTGAATTTCGACGTTATGAGAATATTCTGAAATAGAGAAATTCGAAAAAGACGCTTGAAAAATATTGATAGACAATAATGAATTATTTACAAAGTGAAAACATTTAAAAGTAACATTTCTCGTTAAAAAGAGTAATTACAACGCAAAAAACAATCGCTATAAAAAAGGCAGCAGCAAACAATTTGAAATTCCAAATTACGATGGATTTAAGAATTGAGTTGTACAGGTTTGCTGTATTGGATGTGAAATAATTATAAAAATAATGCTTATTTAAAGAAGTAAAATATAAGGCTCGAAAAAGTAGTCTATTAAATGTTTATTTAAAGTAGTAAAATGTAAGATACGAAAAAGTACTTTATATTGAATTTTGAACATTTTCTACGTTTTTTTCTCGAATTTAACAAGAGTATTTAAGTCAAGTCTGACAAAAAAATCATAAAAATTTGGGACAAAAACCGCTATGGAAGCGTTACGGAATCAGCCAGTGACGTCACTGCACCCTGTCCAATCAGGTAATTTTTTGAACATTTTATGTTAAAATTTAAATTTTTGAAAATTTTAAAGGGGCGGAATAACTTTCCCAGTTTATTCTGCGTATTTTGACACCTCTCTTAGATCTCTACGTGTTGTGGTTGAGACGAAGATAGAGATTTCCAACAGACAAACTATCACACATTAATAGTGTACATTTTTTAGCGTTGCCCTCTTTTTACAGTGAGATATTTACCGTCTTATTTTAATAGGTTTTGTTTGTACACTTGATTTATTTCTATTGAACGGAATTCTACAAATATTTTTGTACTGAACCAAGTCCGGTTGGAAGAGTAACGTATTAGCAACCGCAGGGTTACGGAGTTCGAATCCAACCAGACCGTCGTGTAGAAAGGGATCTGGTGCACGTTAAATCTGTCGTGGCCTCAAATGTCCTTACATTGGCGTTGTGTGGAAGTTTGAAGTGGGGTGCCAGCTCAGGTGTTCTCGTCACTGTGATTCGAGATTACGAGGCGTTGTCGTTGGATCTTTCCCTTCGGGATTGACCCCGGACCGTCGTTAATAGCTCACTGTGCTGCTCCAGTGCGACTTTAATTAACTACCTTACCTTAACCTGCTTGTTCAGCATCCGAGTAATAGCTACTGTGCCATCTTGCCGTGTGCCATCGGTGTCTCACTTACCAATATTTCGACGCGTTTAAGCGTGCAAATATTTTTGACTTCATGTCCAAAAATTTATAAATTTACTGTACAGAGTGATTCGAAACGCCTTAGCGAAACTTTAAAGGATGGTGGGATGCAAGAAAATAAATATTTTTGTGTCAATGGATGTGCTTCCCCGGCTGATAATCGTAGACATTTATACAGGAATTGATCAGAAAGTCCAGTCTCTCTACCTCGCGTAGAATGTCTTCTTCCATATTTAAAGTGTTCAAACTACTCAGCCAAATCGCATGATTCCTGCTGACATCAAATAATACTATTTCATACAGCTCTTAGTGCAAACACTCAAATAATTGATGATTCATTTGCTTACTGTGGAGCTGTTCACGACACAATCTGAGCAACTCTTCCGTTTCGATTGGCAACATCATACATTATATGTAAGTCCCACATCTCGAAATGCATGTAATGCTCCATCACGTACGAAATGCACATTGCGAATGAAGTAGTAAAAAAAACTATTTGCAAGCGCTCCGAACAGAGCCCTCAATTATCTACGCGCAACAGTTGGACATATACTCTGACAAAAGATGTTTAGTGTGGGGCACCACCATCGTTTAAAAATTGGCCAGATAACTTCGAATCATCAGTATATATTTCAATAACATTAACATATAAACGTTCACTTCCAACTAGCCATAACTAAATAATGTACCCTAACAAATCCTTACCAAGTGTATTAGTTTTACAAAATTGTTATATGTACGTCTTATTACCAGAAATAGACTTATGTAACTGAATTTCCTAACATTTTTCAAATGTTCATATTGTTTGGCCAAAAAAAGCTCCACTCTCCATAAACGATAATGGGCCTAAAAATACGACTACAAAAATAGGAGAGGAAACGACTTTTGAAATTTTAGCAATCTATCAGAAGGCAACAACGTCGCAAAAAGTTTCACATTTGAAGTCAATATTTAGAAATAACTTTATTGAGTTAACTAATGAGTTGAGGGGAGAGCGAATTGAATTTTAGGAAGGAATAGGAACTAAGAGAACCTGAGTTTATTGCAACTAATTCACTAATAAGAAACATATGTGGTATAAAAAATATTGACATAACACGATGAACGCTTTTGTTTATGAAAAAAAAAGATAATTCAAAAAATAAAACGAGTCTGTTACCTAGAGTAAAATATTGCCCAGTGAACAACAACCCTTAATTTTTGTAACTGTCAAAGAATAATTTTCTTAAACATGTCAAGCTATACTAAAATATAGACACCGATGAAGCAATGATTTGGTAATCTGTGAATTTAAGTGGCTTTTAGCAGAGCGCATAAAATATGGTAATAGTGATGGCTAGTTGAACGCTATACTCCCCTTCCAGAATTTAGCGTTGGAATTCCATAGATGCAATAGTTAGTTAACCAATTGCCAATGACCATGAGAGCTGTATTAAGATTTTTGGTGTACATTCTTATGCTTTTTCTTGTAATAGATGGTTGCGATCATGAACTGTCCTGTGTTGCCTTAGCAGCAGACTAAGGTGTTATTCCAATAGAAAGCTGAGTGACAATAGAGTGAGGTTGCGACGGGAAATAATTTGTGTCTTATCACAGGACTTCAGACAGTTGTCAGGCAAGGTATTAGCATCGCAATGGCAATTCAACTAATCACCGTGGACCATCCATCGAAGTGTGGGCAGATTGATGTGAGTACCATCTCATTTGTCAGAAGCCCACTCAGAGTTTAAAAAGTGCGCATGTTCATTATCAAATCTACCAGTCACCAATTTAATAGGTTTTTAAAGATAGTGCAACTTTACCAAAAAGTACTTCAATTTGTAAATTTTATAATCACTAGCCTCTAATCAGTTAAGTTGTCTCCTACGGGATGCAGTGTCTATAAAACTTTACTTTTGTACATTTCAATCATTTAGTCCATTGCTTACTTATGTATTCTTATTTGGCCTTCAAGATGCAGATGTTTTTGGAATTATGACTGGTCTTTGGATATGTTTATTTTTTGAAACTTGTATTTTTCCCAGATGAATCAATTATATTTTGGCTGTCAGGGCCTTGAAGATCTTATGGCCATTAACAAAGGTCCTCCCCACCGCCTCTCATGCAGCCTTATACCTCATGCAACCTCTAGGTAGGCTAAGCAATCAGGATCTTAAATAAAGTACTTCATGGTAGAGATAGGTTACACTACTATACATACACTGCTGTATACTACTATGCAGTAAGTTGATTTTTGTAATGGTGGCTAAGTTCACCACAGATTTTTTAATGTTAACCATTTTTCTTGTAAAATTAATCTTTACTACTAGTCAGTAAAGTTTTTATAAAGAAGACCCCTTCTAGAATGCCTGAGCTCCTAGCAGCTCCAAGATTAGGATTTAAAAAGATTAAGATTTAAAGATGAATAGGATTTCAAAATATTGCCCATCCTTAGGATTTAAAACTGCTCCTTAAAGTTAGGATTTCAAGATATAGGTTAAGATTTAAAGATACTGCTACACAGGGGGGAGAGAATAGAAATCTATGGATGTAAAAGCCTCTATTGTATTCTGTTCCTCAAATATTTCTGGTAACTTTTATACCATTTTCATATTTCCCATCTGCTGAATCGAATTCATTAAAACATGAGGACAATCCAATTGTTTTCAAAGTGTGTAAATGAACTTATTTTGATACCTTATTTTAAATTTAAGTCTCCTCCATAGATTCATTTGCTGGTTGATTATGTTTGATTAGTAATGAATATGAATCTTGATAACACATTAAATTTATTTTTAAATTGAGAATTTGAAACACACATCAAATTTCTTTTGTTTTAAATCCAATGAAAAATTCGTGCATTTTCCATCGGCAGAGTTGATCTACTTGCTTCCATACTACACATACAAATGAAGCCTTTTCAGGTCAACGTAAGAGAAATATAGATACTTTTTTGTGAAGAAAAATGTTTAGAATCTTATATACAGATATATATTGTATAAACAACAGAATTAAAAAAGGTTGTTTAGAAGACTAATCATTTGAAATAAAAGTCAAGTATTAAAATAGGTTAAGAAAACTTGGCAAATGCACCGACATATTTTGTGGTGATCAATCATTGAAGAACTGTGAAATAAATTTCGACGCAATTTTAGTGAAATATTTGCAATGTGTCTGGAAAAAATTTACGACACTAAAAAAGTCAATGTATTGCCAGGGGACTGAAAAGAATTTATGCCATCAAGTTCTGAAAGAATTCTAGACACTTCATCGATTTCAATAGATTTTAACATCCTGAATTTTACAAAAATCTATAAATTTACATTGTCATTGTATTTTGTTGTCTGACTTTAAATCTATATGGAAAAGTTATTTGTAGCAATAAAATTCAAAATTCTAATTTTTAAAGGTTGATGAAATGACCACTGAAAAGGAATTAAAAGTTTATCTCTACTTCCATTACTGAATTGCAAAATGATGAATCTACCTGACCAGTAGTCTGATATTTTTCTAGAGGTAGGTAGGTAGTTAATTAGCGTCGCACTGGAGAAACACAACGGGTTAATAACGATGATATTTTTCTGGAAAAATATTTAACGAGGGTAAGTTTCGTTTGAATATCTTATAAGTTTTCTACTGAATAAGAGTTGGACAAATTTGCAATACGTTTCTGCTTGGATGTAGATAAAATCACAGCGAAACTGTTCCTTATATTTTTCTATTCAAGTAATATATCTGTAAGTTTAAATGTAGAGAAATAAGTGTTTGTATGTTTGTAAACTATATATACTCAAATAATACCAGCAGAATGTCCTGGTGTGTCTCCGTTTCAATCAGTTATAATACATTGAAAGTGATTGGAACAATTGATACTATTACTAATAACTCTTCTTAATAGACAAAATTATGATCAGTAGTATATAAAGAGAAATCAAATGCACGTTTATAAAACAAGCACATTTTATATTATCAAATGAATGTGTCCATTGAATTGATTTTGAATGGTGATTGAATTAGTAAACATTCATGTTTAATGCATGTCAACAAAATTCTCTGGTTTAAAAATTAATATAAAAATTGAATTTAAGAAAAGAGTTCCTTACATGCTATTAAAGGGGGCAGATCTAAATATATAGAGGTGGAAAATAAAAATACTGTTTTTAAGGTGCATATACACTGAAGTGTCAGAAAAACTATACAACAATCTAGTACTTGGTAGATCTCTCACGGGATCGTAGAACTGCAGAAATACAAAAGGGAATGAACTCCATGAGTTTGCGGAAATATTCTATAAGCATTGGAAACCTCATTTCCTGCAGAGAGGTCCACAATTCAGTTGTATTCCGAGGTGTAGGATTTCTGTGTTCCACAGCACGTTGCATGGCATCCGGAAGAATGGCAAGACATCAAACTCATAAAAGCGTTCCTCTAATTATAATTTGGAGTGTCTAGACTTGTGGTGGTCCTGTTGGCCAAACCTATCAGAATGATTGCAAGAAATGAGTGAGTGTAACTTGTCACAAATGATGCACACATAGCGTTCACCTGTGTGAGACGTTTGTAGATGTACCAGGATCCCATTGAATGCCACTAAACAAACTCCATACCATTACAGAGTCACTATCATCCTGTGCAATCCCCTGTTGGCATGCAGCATTAATGGCTTAATAGGGTTTTCTCCACTCATGGATTCTTTCATCTACCCGAAACAGTTGGAAACCAGATTCGTTAGAGATCAGGCTACTCGTTTCTACTCTCGTACCCAGTGGTGTTATTCCCAAGCCCAGGCAAGGCGCATAGCTGTGTGTCGAGTAATCCTCTATGGTTCTAGACGAGAGTCAGCTTCCAAAGTCCTTATCTTTGAAAGAATATTACACTGTTCTCACACTGATGTTCGTTGAGTGCCCAGCACTGAATTCCGATGTTATGTGTGGCAGTATTACACATCTATCGAGTGAAACTATTCTTGCCAGCCAACGATGGTCACTTTCACCCAAAGTATTTTTATGGCCACGCTGCTGTCGTGTTACAGGTTTTTCCAGAATTCTTGTACTCACTGTACACCCTTCAAACGGTAGTACGTGAAAATTCAAGCTTCTCCTCTACCTTCGAAATGCCATGAACCATTTTATGAACTTCAACAATTAAACCGCGTTGAAAATCGCATAAATTACAATAACTTGGCGTTCTCACTTCCTAAATAAATCCAAATTTTTCCACAGATGTTTATCACTTTATATATGCATTGACAGACTCAATCAATGACGTGCATAGGTGTTATTGCTATGCATTTTGCATAGCCTCGCCTGTATCAGATTTTTGGCACCTAAGTGTTTGTAAACATTAAAATTAGTATTTTCTTTTAATTTTTATTTTAAAAAGGTAGTTTCGCTTACAGTTAAACATACCTAAATGCTTAAGGTGTAAACATTAAAAAAATATAATTAATTCAATTTTTAACGGCCTAATTAACATTTATTAGCTTATTTGCAGTTTTATGGTGATTATGCAGGTTTTAATTTGTCTAAAAAGACAACTTTGGTATGAAGTAATTTGTGATTTTATTTCTAATGTCTTAAACCTTAAATGTTCTAAAGTATATATTTATTGCACTTTTTGAATTGAATCCGAAAAAGAAATTTCCCAAAACAATTTATTTAAAAATATTTTTAAGTTTAAATTCTTCACCTTTTCGTACTGACGTCTAAAATATTCCATAGTTTATCTGGAATTTAAAGCAAAACGTCTAGAGATGGGGTAAAAAATTAGATTTTTGCTCATTGAATAGGTACAGTGTGAAAACCTCTAGTCTGACTTTAAATCATTTCAAAATACTTTTCTGTCAATTCTGTTAAGAAGTGGATGATAGACATGGAACTATACAGATATATAAAAAGTGAACTAATTTATTAAATTTAAAGTCAATGATACAAATATTCGTACTTCGTTGTTCATGATAAAATAGATCTGAATAACTTAAATACGCACAGTTCGCTCGCTAGTGACAGTTCAGTTTCAATATATAACAAAAAGCAGTTATATTACACTTTAATATATTACAAATTCAAGTTACAGTTTCATGTTTATTCGCAAGATAGTCTCCTGAAATAAGTAAGAGTTCACGGTTATATGTTCTTTGTTCGTAGGACACGTATATAAGTTCAATTGAGTATGGGTACTTGAATACCAACTTGCACGATAAAGTTCCAAGCCACAGCTTCCGAAATAAAACTCAAAATTACCTTTGACTCTTATAATTGCTCCTAAACGAGAATATTCCATTGCCTTAGCAAAGATTTTAATATTCCTCAATGAGTGCAACCCACCACCGGCTCCAGACAACGCGAGTTGAACAGTGGCACTAAACGCCCCAGACATCGAAGCAGAAGCATTAAAACATCACATACGACTGTAACGCTTGAGCAACTAAGTTCATAAACTACTCCCTGCTGTGAAAGAGAGTAGGGAGAGGGAATTTAATGTACCAATTTCTCATGCTTCGATACGTTTCTTTCCCATTCCCCTCTGCCAGCGACGATTTTCATGAACTTTTAACGATTCTAATTCCAGAAGAATACGCCATTTTGTTATGGCGAGAAGCACATTCTGGGGAATGGACGTTTTTCATCATTGATATTTATATTCCGATGGAGGGAAGGTTGGAAAGGCGATTTGGCGATAATTGCCATAATCGCTTTTCCACTTTGGAGCCGGGCTGCGCCATTTGTTTCAATCTTTCGAATAAATTGCGCCGTAGCATATGGCGGGGAATTTCAATGAAGAGGTTTGACCATTGTTTGATGGTTTCGATTGATGTTTCGGCATTGAGGATCGTTGAGGAGGTACGATGGGAGCACATTTCTTTATTGAGCTAGATCAAATGTCGTTACGTTCCACGTGTCTAACTAGATTGAATAGTTTAACTAGCTTCGGTCAAGAAATGAAATATTGTCACGCATGTGCCCAAACATTGATTTATTATAAATATCGAATTTGTTAAAAGGGGTGATTAGGTTATAAATCAAACTATCAATCACTGATTATACTAGCATTAACACATATTAAGATTATCGAAAGATGAATGCCATATAATATAGCTGAAGGCAGACAAAAACATGGAAGTCATCATCCAGTTTTGGAAGCCACGTAGTTGTACTGGAACTGCTCATTTCCGACGTCCATCTGGATTTCAATTGATCATTGGAATAGAATGTTCCATATTGGTGGGTCTCAAACTTTTCAGTGCTAGGATTCCCTTGAAAATTATAAATTTTCGCTGACCCCCTAAGATTATCTCGAAATTCGTCTGATAATAAGATCCTGCAACACAAGATTTTTCGACATCAATTAGTTTAAAATTAGATTAGCAAATAAAATTATTAACTCAAAAAATACTGCAATTTACTGACGTTTTAGATCCCAGAGTTTAGATTGTGCAACGTAAAAGAATCTAGAAAATAATGTACTGTTTTATTTTTTGTTGAAAGGCTCTTTATTTTGGCTACTAAAATATTAAATGATTTCTGAGGACCCCTTTAAACCTTTTCGCGGCTGTGGACCAGGGACCAAACTTTGAGAACCACAGTATTCTAATTTTTTGTTCGTGAAACGTCTCTATTTAAGTTCTGAGATTTCCTGGCGGGATTTGAACTTGCAATCAAGTATTAAATGATCAATGACTTACTGTTTTTGTGTAAGGTCTGTTTACATAAAGAGTCATTCTTTATTCGAGATTAAATTAAACTCTGAAAAGTACGCTGAGGATGGAATACAGCAATATACAGGGTGTCCCAAAAAGGTTGTTCCGCAATTTATCTTTTTACCATTTATCTTTCTACCGTTTGTTCAAGCATTCAGATTAGGCACCGCATACACAATGCTAAAAAGCATTTTTTTTTCGGTCAGAAAGTGCAACATTGTGCAAAGTAATGTAGTATTGCAACTGCAGATGAAAATCGCAATGCATAATAGTAGACAATGTAATCTTTAATAAAAATATTGTAGAAAAAATGGTTTAAATAAAAATAAAAGGAAATTTTTCCATCTGCAGCAATGCAGAACTTAGCTCTTCATTCTTGGCCATGGGTCAGTTTCCGTTCTAGATTAGATACGGCCCCCTTAAAATAGAAACTCTTGTATCTTCGTTACTATTCAACCTACAGAAATATGGTTTTTTACTAACGATAGGGATACAGGTAAGGAACATTTTTGCTCTCGGATTTTTATCTAGAGGGGTGGTATACAAATTAAAAACTATCCGCTAAAATTGTTATCACGTGATAATTTTATTCACATATCTTAATTACTTACCTTATTTGGTGCACTTTTTCAATTTACATTGCCTACCTATCTCCAAATGGTAAAAAGATAAATCGCGGAACAACCTTTTTGGGACACCCTGTATATCGTTATAGCTAAGTTGACACTTGACAAATTTTAGGTAATCGTATAGTCCAATTTGGCAGGAGGGGTCAAATCTCTTCTTGCGGTACTCAACCTGTAATGCCTTCTTACCAAATAAGCTCACTCACACACGTAATATTTATTTCATATTTCCTTAGCGATCATTCTGAGTATTTCACATAATACTTGAGAAACATATGCAAATGTAATAGAATCCCTTTTTTCTGTACAAAGATTGTTTTAACCCTCTTGGTGATTGACAAGATGAGCTATCTCGTCATTAGCAAAATTGACTAGGTCCTGATGGATGAGATATATCGTCATTCGAAAAGAAAGCCTGACCAGATCTTGATCCTGTCATCATCAAAAAATCGACAATACCTTGACGAGATATCTCACCTTTAGCACAATTGGTCAGATCTTGATGGACGAGATATCTCGTCGAAATCATTTGGAGGGTTAATCAACCCCTCTAACTCAAAAATGTTTTTCCAAATCCTTAAACCACTAGTTGGTTAAACATTGACTTGTCATTTCTTCCTCGAGCCCTTTATAAGAAAGATTGCAGAGCCGAATCACATCCCCACATAGTTTAAAATCACATCCCGTACGAAACAAAGATGATCGCTTAAGCTTTTGTTCAGATCGGATTGCTTGTGAAATCTCTTTAAACTTACTGCGATGACTTACAATATATTTTGTCTGGAATCCATTGTAACTGTTATCACATTCAACATATTCTATCTTATGTTTGCCGCAGCTTGTCCGCTTTTGGACCTTGCTTCACAAACCCAAACATTCTTCTAATCCTCATTCGACATTATCGAATTTTCAAGATGTGAAACCTCGCATATCTCGATGGATACTATCACATATGGCTGCTCTACAACATTCCGTTCTTGCAACTAGTCAGAATTTGAACCAACCTCAGTTTTATTCAGTTCAGAACTGTGTAAACCATTTTCAAAGCGAGAAAATCTTGGAGGCGTAAGTTCAGTATTTTCACTCCTGTAGAAATTAACAAAAAAGTCCCCTTCTATAAAAAGCTTACAAAATGAACTAAACCATTCTGATCTCAATATGTCATTTTGTTATTTACTTTCCACAAGAAGACTAATTATTTAAATTTGATTCACTTAACTGAAAACCCATACTTTAAACTTTTTTCCTGGGATTTCGCCTTTGATTCAGTTTGTCAAAATTAAAATTAAATTAGAAAATAATATTTGATGTTGCTGGGAGATCATTTCTGCAAACGAGAATAGACTTTTAGTGATATCTCTAACTTCAACCGGTAGAAGCAATGGAAGAGACCATTTGGAGTGGGGTGTTCCAGTTTGTGAAGATAAGCAAAAGAAAGAAGTCAACATTACTGTCTGGATGGTCATTAAGGGAATAAGAAGGGGATACAGAATAGCAAACCACAGAGAATTGGGCTTTTTCTAGAAGATTATATTTTTCTCAAGAGTTGGTTACAAGTGATTGGGGATGTTCACCACTGTGATAGGTTTATTACGCTAACGTTTTGATTTATATAGTATGTAAAGAAAGTTTTACGCAATAACAAAACGTTCAATGATTTATGGATATGTTTTTCGCTTAAATGAGTGTCATTTCTTCTTTCCTCTTATAATGTCACCATTCTATACGGCTTTTTCTTGGTTGCATACGATATATTATTATTTTAAAATTCCAATGATCTCTTTGACCTTCGGCACTACAAGAGGCGAACTGATGTCTATTTGCAAGGGAACACTCAATAGGTAAGCCGCCGCTTAGCAGGGACAGTCGCCAATATATATGCTCTTACAAACCAGGTTTCGAATCCAGGAAATACTGGGTTCCAAACAAACGCTATGCCCATTATATCAAGTAGCCTGCACTATATATTATAACCTTGCTACAAAAAAGAATAAAACTGAACTTTTAACTGAAAAAGAATGATATATCATTTAGTAATAATATATCATTTAGTAATATATATCATTTAGTAAATAATCATATATAATTTAGTAATAATATATCATTCTTTTAACCAGCATTTAAACCATTCCAAGACTAGAAGCATTAGTGTTTGATTTATGCGTTTTAACCCTCCTGGTGATTGTCTCGACGAGGTGTATCTCGTCATTATCAAAATTTACCAGATGTTGATGGACATATATCCATAATTAGAAGAAATCTGACCAGATCTCAACCTCGTCATCATAAAAAATTGAAAATATCTTGATGACGAGATGTCTCATCACTAGCAAAATTGGTCACATCTTGTTGGACAAGATATCTCGTCGAAACCAATTGGAGGGTTTATATACTAAAAAATCCAAATGAATCATTATATTATTGTGAATATTCTGAAAATCTGAGCAATTTTAACAGTAGAGAAAATTCAAAGATGGCGTTTGACAGAAATAACGTCTATAAATTCAAATGCATAAATTTGCATAAGGGGCCGTCTTCATATTAAATTGAGTACCAACTTCATAATTTCCAGTGGCAACCCCCTATTTTGACACACAATTTCACATTTATATCAAAATTTAACTTCAGGTACCAAATTTCATGTCATTAAGTCTTACAGTTTCGAAGTTATAAGTAAAGAAAGATTGGAGCTTTTAATGTTAAATCAGTTTCTCAGACTTTTATGGTAGGTAGGTAGGTAGGTATTTTAATTAACGTCACACTGGAGCAACACAACGGCCTATTGGTGATGGTCCGGGATCAATACCAAAGGGAAAGATCCGAGGACCACGCCTAGTAATTTTGAATCACGATCAGATATCGAGGCAACACCTGAGCTGGAACCCACTTTCCAAGCTTCCACACCACGCCAACGTGAGGATATTTGAGGCCTCGACGGATTTAACGTGCCCCAGCCCCCTTTGGACACGATGGTCTTCGGCTGGATTTGTACTTGTAACCCTCCGGTTGTTAATCCGTTGCTTTTCCTTCCGTTGCCCTCAGACTTTTATGGGTATCTTCCTAAATAATATTTCTATAGCTCTGATATTTTGTACCATGTTACGGTTAAGCAACCCAAGCAAAATAAATATAGTATTTTATTTTAAAACTAGTTTTTAGTGTGCAATTAAAGTTTGAAAAAATTATGAATTGGAACATACTGTATTTTGATGGGAATAGATTCAGAAGGACTTCAAATATGACAAAATATCAGCTCATTCCATTTGTAAGTTTTAGCATTACATTAAATTTTGCTCATTTTGGCGATTTTAGACGACAACCAAAAGTTTAAAAAATTTCTGTACAAACCTAAGGAATGCTTAAATTCTTGAGAAATAGTTGGAAATTTCATTTATGTAATCTAAAATACATTATACCTTTTTGACAGTTAAGTGTCGTGTAGGTAAACTCTACTAATCAATGATCAATTGAATGACTCACTCTATTCACTTTTTGGATGATCGGAATATCAGTTCGATTGGATTAAATAATTGTAGGCTCTTTGGTTGCATATATGGAGACGAACGCTAATTAAAACAATTAAGAATTATTAAGAACACTTAAGACAATACAAAATTATACAGAGCATCGATCAACTCTTTCTCCGTTACAAATTATTCTTTCTTTTATCGCATTTTAATCATGGTTACAATTCACAATATTATCGTTTGAGCTCATATAATAAATATAATAATTCTCGGATCGTATGCACTTGCTGACAAATATGTTTGAAACAGTGTTGAAATTCGAAATTCGGGTAACTATAACACAGTTAATCTCGAACTATGAATAGCGATTTTCAATGTGGAGATGATCCCTGAAATTGGCAGCAACTTTAACATTGAATGTCTCCAGATAAAGATAGTAAAGTCGTGAAATTTCATATTTAGACTAATTAAACGATGCAAAATCTGATTAAGGCTTCAAAATACGGTGTTTATATTGGAAATTTTGTTGTTTGTGCAAAATTTGTTATGAAGACGGCCCCTTGTGCAATTTGTTTGCAGTTGAATTTGTAGAGGACGTTATTCCCTATTAAATGATATCTTTGAGTTTGCTCTACTATGAATGGTGCTCGAAATAAAGTGGGTGGTTCGTTTTTTTCCGCAACTGTACTTAACAATAGTAATGCACTAAATAAAATTAAAAGAATACCCATAAACTTAAAAATAATGCAACAACAATGTGTTAATACTCGTAGTTTTGTAAACAGTGAGTTATACTACAAAGTAACAACGACTTAATACACTTTTGTGAACAACAATAGTTAACTTTAATACAATATGTTATGATACCCTGTTTTCTAAATTTGAGGACGATGCATTTCATTACAATAACGTATAAGATTGCAGTTTTAACGTATAAGTATGTAGTTTTGCGCACATTATTACTTTTATGGGAAAATTTAAATGAATCATTTATTGCAATTTTTTATTGCCAAATATGAGCATACAATTCAAAGTCACACTAGTAGAGGTCGCCAAGGAAAATAATCAGCAAGAAAAAGTTACCAAGCATTACCGAATATAAATTAATACTGAAACTCAGATAGGCAGTTGTAGGCTGTGTAGGTTCTATTCTTGTAATTACCCTGGGTGTTTTCTCTATTCTGTACCAATAAACACTTCTTGTGTATTTTATGTCCATGTACTGGACGAAAAAGCATTGCTTGCTGCATCATGACCCTTTCGAATTTTTGTGCCATAATCAAAACAATCAATCAAACAGATGATCAATACGTTGATTTAGAATGACTTGTTTCTAGAAAAGGATAGTTGTAATACGTAGACAAGATCTAACTATATCAGTTTGTTCTGTCGATGAGTAGTGTCACAAGTAATGTTTCACTAATTAATACTAATATATGAATTCATTTTTGATGTGCGTAAATTAGTTTAATTGGCATAAGTACAGTATTATTCAGATATGAAAAATATTAATAGACACAAACATCAACGACAAAACATTCAATCTTCATTCATTCCTAAAAGAGAAAGTATGATCATTTACAATATCTATACTTACTATATCTATTGATATATATTTAATTGCAGGATTAGTACACACAATCTCAAAATTCAATAACGAGTTATTCAGCAAGACCCAATAATACATATTGCAGATTAGGCCGCTTGGAACGACTGACATTGAAGGATTTATCTTGAGTCGGAACGCTTGAAATTTAGGGATTTTACCGATAGGTTCTCTTTGTGGATTAAGTATTGATATCGGAACGACTTCACAAATCTAATTACCTCTTTCGTGGAATAATTCTACGACTCTCTTGCTTGGCACCCCGATTTAGCATATCCTATCAATTCAAATCTTTGACAAGTGTGCCGAAATCAAACTCAGTCGTATTCATTTCCTTCCCTAGCGATAATCTCTTCAGCCGGTTGTTGTATAAATGCTTGATGTTAATACGAAGTATATTATAATTGTACTGAAACTAATATGGTTTTAATCAGACTGTAATTTTTCATTTTCTCTGATTAAACAGATGATTCGTTTTAAATTACTATTTATTTCTCTTTCTGAGTTGCATTTCAGTCAAAATACGAAATATTTTAAAATATGGGTCTCAAGAAGTACGAATTATGATTATTACTGTTATCTTTTTTTGATTAAAACATTCTAATAATAAGACTGAAATTGAATTATAGAAAATTTCAGTTACCCAAATACTTGATACCTAAAGTGAAATACATTATAATTATATTTAAATTATAGTATAGTTATAATATGTTGATATACTTTTACATTTTCTCTGATCAAGCTAGCATTTCTCTAGAAATAAATTTAGCAGTTTTCTTTCTGAGTTCAATTGCTATATCGGATGTTTTGAAAATAAGGGGAGTGAAATATACAAATCAGTATTGTTTAATATTATCTTATTAAATTTTACGCTTAAATAATTAGACTGGAATTGAATTGCTCGGAAAGTTCAGTTACTTAAATACTTGATATTTTGTTGTGAAATAAAATATAATTTTATTTAAACAATACCCAGTTTTAGAATGATTATATAATTTAAAATTTTCTCTGATCAAACTAGCCATTTCTCTAGAACCTAATGGAGCACTTCTCTTTCTGAGTTATATTTAAGATAAAATGCGATATCAATGCATCAAATACGTATATTAGCCACGAAAAATACGAATCAGGGTTGCTTGCTATTATCTCTTTAATTAATTAGCAATAGAATTTCTAGGAAAGTTTAGCAATATATAAACATGTTAATTATAGTGAAATAAATTATAGTTTTATTTAAACATTGCAAACTTAATATAATGATATAATTTTACATTTATCATGATCAAACAAGCATCTGTCTACGAATGAATGTTGAAATTTTCTTTTTGAGTTATATTATAATATCACAGAGTTTTCAAAATATGGATACCAAAGAGTAGAAAAATAGATGCATATTATTACCTTTTCTATCTATACATTCTCAAATAATATTCCTTGTATTAAATTACTGTAAAAGCTAATTACATAAGTACTAGATATTCAAAATAAATATATTATAATTATAATTAGCCTATGTATTTTTAATAGGATACTATCATTTTTTATTTTGTTTGTTTAGGATGGTATTTCTTAGTTACTTCCCGATATTACATTAGTTTTCAAAATAGTGCTTATGAGAAGTACAAATAAAGATTTTTCATTATTACCTTATCTAATTTGTTCATTAAAACAATTGAATTGCATTTAAAGGATATCTTATTGCAATCTAAGTGCAGCGAAATCTCCCAGGAATCGAATTTCTAATTGAGAGGATTTAATTATAGATAATTAGGAGCTATATAATTAAATTATTACACTTATATAAATTTTAGTAATACAATTAGGAGATTATATTTTCTGATATAAGAAAAAACAGGTAATGATGATCGGTAATATACCCCAACCGTATTCAAGTTAGCGAAATGTTTGAGATTCATGATGATATTTGAACTGAAGTTTCTCTTTCTCTGGATCAAGAAAATATACTTTCTTAGTACTAAAACATTCAATATGAGTTATGAGTTCTTAAGAACCAGGAGAGAAATAGCTTAAAAGATTCTGGGCAGCAGTAAATAAACTGTACATCTGGCATCTTTTGCAGTCTTATTCTTTCCTCCTACTTTGTACCTTATTTCAGCCATTACCTTTATTATTGTTCATTTAAAAGTTCCGCTTGGCTTGCCTTAAAGGATTAAAACCATTTCTCCTCTAAAACCCGTTCTTATCTATGGAAATAGAAGTCCCACAAAGGATAGAGAACAATAAGTTTTCTTCAATAGAACCTCAAAGCCATCTAGCTGGATTTAACTGCACTCATCATCTGTTAGACTTTTAAAAGAACCAGAGAGGAACTTAAGCTCTTGGGGAAAAATCGAATGATTTTTTAAGAAACGAAACTGTTTCCCCTTTACTGAAGCAGCAATGCATTAACTCTGTAGCTATTTTATGTTGGTTCATTTAACCATTAGCTAAACAATTACACAAATCTGTTTACGGAAGTATATTAGTTATTAATTCTTCCGGTAATTATCTTCTAAACTAAATAGATAAATAATAATTGAACAGATACGTTTTTCTATCTATTCGTTACAATTTGTTCAGTTTGTGACTATTTTAAATAGTTTTGCTACAAGAGTATTTAACGATTTAGCGTAAAATAGGAAGTAATGAACAAATATACTACTGTCTGTCTACAGCTCTCCCTACAAAGTCTGAGTGGTGATCGCTATAGGAACAGGGATTGTTCATTTTGAGCAACGAAGGCTCTTAGCCCTCAGAGAGTCAATAGGTTTTCCTGGTAGTGTAGAATTGCTTTCCTCCAACAACAAACATAATGATTAAATAACCACATCTATTGGTTGAAAAAATTCTGGGAAATATTATATTGTCAAAACGGGTTAAAACGGGGACATGCATAGAAAAATGTAGGCTCCAAAACGGAACGCTTGAACCCTTCACAGGCTTAATTTCATTTTTAGAGGATGAAACGGAAAATGGTTTACACGTATAGATCTTGGCAACAAGTAAAAACCATGACAATATATTTCTTCTTTGTCATTAAGTGCACTAATGTGACAAACTTTAACGCATTTTCCATGAAAAATGAATCAAGGTCTTTTTCGGAGCAACAGACAGTCACAGACTTTGAGTGGAGAGCAATTTTCATGGAAGACAGACAGTAATATGACAAACTTAAGTTTTTCCATGAAAACACACAAGCTACTAAATTATTGAGTTTCTAAGCTGAAATGTGGAATAAATTGTTTCAGCATGTAAGCATATTAATTACAAATGCTTCCAAACATTTTCCAACCTAAATATTTTATCTCACAAAAACACATCTTAAAACTACTGTTAATTACATTTCTATAAAGCAATGTTTAAAATAGGTATCCTTTATTATAGATCATTTGTCGCAAACCAACTTTGGGTTGCATATATTTAGAGTACAAAAATAGATTCAAACTTCTATAACATTTTAATTGATAGCAGAACGAGTCATATAATTCGAAGTTCTGTGATATGCAATTTGATTTATGGATACTTTTAAAATTTTGCATAATTAATTGCTAGTAATACATTAATGAACTTAATTGAATACTTATTTGCTGTATATAAAGGTCATGGATGGCACCTTACTAAAAAATTAAAGGATCATGAGACGGATTGCTCGTCTGTGTGTAATGCATATTCTCTCTGTCCGCACTATCTCAGTAATACTCATCTTAGTCCGATTGAGGTCTTGAGAAATCGCCTTCCACCTCTTAGGATAATCTGTTCTTAAAGACACTCGTTAATAATCTTAATTGATTAGAACGAGGCTTAGGATGAAATCAGAACCATCTGCACCAATGGACCCATGGATGGACTGAAGTATTTAATACTTCCCTTAATATTTCCCACTAATTCCCTGTTTAACTCATAGGCTTAAATGTATCGAAAGATGCAAAATAAATGTGCAATGGGTTTGAATTTTTCTTTTAGTGCACCACTCCTTGCTTACACTTTAATTTACTACTTCAAAAAGTATTTTGTGGGGATACATGGGCTTGTCTTATGAGAAATATCTTTGGAACAATTTTCTTGTAATATTCAAAAGAAAGTTTTATTCCCTCTTTCTTGATATGACCTAGAAATAACAATTTTCTTCGTTTTAGTTTTGTGTTACCGTTATTTCTTTATTTATTCATTCTGTCAAACAGATCACTCCAGTTACATGACAGAGAAAAGATTAAAAAATATGCAACAAAAACTACGTCATAAAAACAAAATAAAGGTTACTTAGAACAATACGGGCAAAAGTAAAAGAAAATGGTGATCAAAACAAAACCATCGAGAAAAAAAATTACAAACTCAATTTTCAAACATTAAAGTTATAAAATTACTAAACTGCATCAAATCTTCAGAGAAAATATCAAGGGATGGGGAAAACTATTGATCGTTCTGACAAATTGGGCTACTGGGGATTTTCAAATAATTTTTAATGAAAAATGCTTCAAGAAAAATAATTTTGTTGTGGTTATTATAAGAGGGTACACGAAATAGTATAGCAGATATTACAGTTCATATAGATATTTCGACTTGTGAGTTGAGTATCAAGGATTTGATTCTAACTCGTCGTCAGGTAGTGGACATGTATTAGAGTGTATTTAGTAGAGTATTTTTAGTGTAAACAAACAAACCAGACGAAAAGTGAGGATTTTACTTCCACTAACCAAATACCCTCGCATGATATAGATCGTAGTTACCTTATATCCATTTTGGTAACATTTGGCATCTATTCCTATTGGCGTTGCCCAAGAAAATATATATGTATTCGGAATTAAATTTTTGAAATTTTTATTATCGAAATGTTGAAATAGTATTCGAAAAGCAAGTCAAGGGACGTCATGTTCGAAATTCGTACAGGAAACACGTTCCGCCGCAGACACACTACTGCTACTTATTTTTAGCTTTACAGAAAATGCCTCTCATTCAAGGAATGTTGCACTGAAACAGAAAAGAGAAATGCATTTCAGTAAGTTAAAGGGATTGAACTTGCAAATCTTGCTGTGACAGGCTGCTAGCGTAAGGATAAACCTATTTCACCTGCAAACGCATTCGCAATAATTATCTAATAAGCAATTAACTAGAACGTTTTATATAACTGTGATAGATTTAAGTTAAATAATTTTAGCCAAAGAATTCACTTTCTTGAAATTACAAAATTGTGATTATCCGATATCCGATAACCGAATGACGCGTTATCCGAGCCGAATTTAATACTGAATTTTCTTTGCTTCGTGAAACTTTTAGTAGCACTAGTAGTAACATGTAGTTCAGAAATTTTTTCTGCACTTTGTGTAGGCTGTTTTGTGCTGCATCATCCCTATTATTTGAGTTTTTGGTTATCTAAAGTGGCTTCTGTTCACATTAACTCAGGTAATCAAGGCTGCATTGTATAATGTATAAATTTAGAACTAGTACTAAATTACAAAACAAAAGCCGATCGATGTAGAATGCGCGAGAAAATGTGAAACTACGTACAAGTGTTTAATGGAAGAAGAGACCATACTGGAAAAATAGTAAACTATCCTGAAACATGACGTGCATAGGAACCAAAGGCCATCATTCAAAATTACAAAGGCAGAATTAATTTCTCTGTAAAAATTATTTCACCAATAGTGACTCAAATGTCGTAAAAGAAAGGATGATTTCATTTAAAAACCAAGGTTGAGTGTTTGGTGGATAGATAAAATTCGAGTACTTAACCCTCTAAGAGTAAGATTTCTAAGAGTAAGTTGTCCTTTTACTTCACAATGCACATAGTGAATAAATATCTACATGTATTGATTGATAGAATCCTAGGAATTATTATGTTGGTCATATTGTCAAAACTGATTGCAAATCAAGAAGGAAGATGGCTGGTTGCAGATCGATTGTTGTGAGACACACAGACTTTGTATTATTGGAAAGTTCTCACCATAGAAGGAATATGAAAGTAGAGTGAGCAATGGTAACCTTTTTGTGCCCAGGATCCTGTGACCAAAACTAGTAGTAACGTTACCCATAGACTACCTTCGTCTACTGGGTAGAACCTAACATTCATCACCTAATTAGTCCTCGGGACGGGAGAAAACGTTCATCCATTGATTTATCATATGATTGGTCTAGTGATTGGTAATCTGATAGAAGACTTTGGAGACTCTTGTCGCCACTCTACAGTAATGCGGATTCACAATCCCACCCTGTCATAAGATGATACATCCACAAACGAGGCGATGGGATACCAAATCGTGCAACCAAGTCAATTTTTCATACAGTGCTCACGTGACTACTAGTCGACATGTTGGTCAAACGTTTTGAAGCTCCTCTCAATAGAAATGCTAAGTCTACCTATATTTCATGTCTCTGGTTCTCACAATACTTTGGGCGCGCGGACTAGATGCAGAATTTCTTGCAAGTGGCCAAGTAATAAAATATTTCAAAATATCAAAATCAGAACTTGAAGAGTCTCCTAGTGATAGTCGTGACATCTGAATCTGAATAGTCGAGCTGAGTGTGAGAGTCTGGTTCATAAAAGACAAATAAAAGAATTCATAATGGTGCATTTATCTCACTGATGCATTATCTTTACATAATTTTTACAATTGATAAACTTGACTTTGTGTGAAAGTTACTCCTTTTAAAAACGCTTTCAATAAATTATGTAAAACTGGTATGAAGAAAATTCAGTCTTACTATTTTGAATTGTAAAATTGTATTAGGAGATAGTATTTATAGTGGAATTAGATAAATCTATATAAGTAAGAATGGAGTGTTTGGTTGTACATTGAATATTTTCCACACATTTTAAGTTTTCTATCCGTTTTGTGTCCTTCTGATTCAAAATCCGTCTCTTGCGCATTTGGTGTCTGTCTGTCCATCTGTCTGTCTCTGTCTGTATGTGTATGCCCGTACTATGTCCAAACAGTTGAATATATTTTCATGAAACTTTGCATATTGTGAGTACTTACATTCATTTAAGGACTGAACTTGGTTGCGTTAGTCTCTCTGTCCGTCTTCCCGTCCTATGTTTGATATATATCTGTGTGTTTGTACACGTATGACATATAATTTATTCAAAACATTTTAATGCAATGTTCTACATTTGATAAAACATATTTTAGTGCAGTAAATGCATTATTTTAAATTCCTTTGCTTACTTATTTAATCAAGTTTTATGATAAAAAATCTGAGTAACTCTACTTAAATCAACCATAATTTGGTAGTTTTGGAGAAGCTGGAATGCATATTGAACATTGCAATTACTTAAATCGTTTTACCAGTACTGCTGAAAAATAAATTACTTTTAAAAACTATTTTTGTAGAATTTAAATTCGAATACTATTTTATTTTGAGCCTTATTTATTTTCTTTGCAAAATATAAATCATTTCCGAACATTTGAGACAAACGATATTTTGCAACAAAACGGAAACTCGTGTTCGTTTGCCACGTACAGTGATATTTTTTTCGCTCCGAATTAATTTCGTATTTTTAAATTCTATATAATTTTTAGTTGTAAGTTGTGGTAACTGTACGATATCGAGAGATAAAAAATAATAACGAATTTATATCTTTAGAACTATTTTCCTGCCACCTTTTATTTTGTTTAATTCTCATTTATCTTTCAAATATTTATTATTCAAATAAATTGTAATTTCTTTTCATCACACGCAACACCACCGCAAAGTATTCTATTTAAAGCGGCATGTAAGTTAGGATAAAGCAAATTTTAAGTGGAATTTTACATTATTGTAAGAACGTTAATGTTTAAAATATTCGAACTAAGACTTTTGAAATATTACGAATTCTTTGTCATTGCGACAGATGGCCATGGTGCCTTATTTTACGAATTGAAGCTATATTTAAGCAACTTATATCGGGAAAGTTTGTTTAAACAATGATTTTCTCTAGAAAAAACGCTGTCAAATTGATTTAGCATTTAAAAAAATAGTAATAGGTTACCCTTGCTTTATCACTCTACTGAAGGTATTAAATTTTAAAACAAGTTCTCTTAGTATTGCACTTGCCACACAACGGTAGGTAGGTAGATATTCCAATTAATGTCACACTGGTTTTGTTTTATTCGCATATTTTGTGTTCATTTTGATTTATTGAAAGAAAATACCGTTGATCGAATAACATCAACTCACTTTTTTCTTTTGTCGAACAACTCGAATATATATTAATCTTATTATTTTTGTATATTATGTAATTATCTTGATATAATCTTATGCAAAATTTTCAGCTTTCTACTTTGTACTGTGTAATACTGGTTCTCCATTGAGTGGCCTATCTACAAATGTCTTTCTCATCCTGTTGGCGAGGCGAGTGTTGTGAGACACACAGATTTTATATTATTGGAAAGTTCTCACAACGCTGTGGGCGCTCGGATTAGAAGCAGAATTACTAACGCGCGTCCACACAAAACTTTCCAGTTACTAAGCAACTGCGCTTGCTTTTTTTTTAGTTTATCGGCAACAAGCTGAATAATTCTTTGGAATTTTTTTGTCATGCGCGTTCTTGTTAAAAGGCAAATAAATTTATTTATAAAATTGAATATAACATTTTTTAGTTAATTAAACTTTTGAAGACATGGACCGCTTATTTAATGCCATAACAACAGCCATTCCTATACCAACAAACATTTGCAAGTCAATTTTTATTTATTCAAAACAAGAAATAATATATTAATATCCATCTGAAATCAAATCTCCCCACTATAACACGGGTATAAACGTTTAAACTCCTCAGAGGATTAATATTAATATAATTCATAAAATTCAAGCACATACTGTAAATAGGTATTGGTAATTATTATTTTATCATCCTAATTACAATTGCAGTGAAGTTCTTGGAAAATATAATTCTATAGTCATTTTGGTTACAGTAATTAATTAAATAAATGAGTAAAATAATCAGATGTATCAAATTACTAACATTCAAAATTTAGGTATTTCTTATATTGCAGATAAATTTAAAAATTTACTTGGGAAGGGTTTGTGAGAATATCGTATTGGTCTTCAAAATCATAAATAACTCACCAACCAAATAAATAAATAAGTAATGTATCAAATTACTAAGATTCAAAATTTAGGTATTTTTTATATTGCAGATAAATTTAAAAATTTCCTCGGGAAGGGTTTGTGACAATATCGTATTGGTCTTCAAAAACATAAGTAACTCGCCAGCCAACGACTAATACCTCAGTTAAAATGCTAAATGTAAGTTCGAGTTTACACATTACTTAACTAAGATATTAAATATTAATAGTGGTTGTTGAAGATCATAGGTTATTTAAGCAGAAAGTAACAATAAAACTGAATTCCCTTCTTATATTAATTATATTCTTTCTTTTGCCAAAACTTAAGATCCCTAATTAAGGTTTATGTATCACCAAAATATGCAGAAAAATGAAATTAACTATGACAAATGAATTAATTTTTAATATTGTTCATTTGGTCCAAAATTTTTTCCTAGCTAGAAAAAAAGTAAATAAATAAGTAATCAGCATGTGCACTTTGTAGTATTCTACCCCATTTGTTAGCTCTTGTATCCTCCAATGAATTTTTTATACGTAGGCGCTGCATGTATCTTATTCCAATCTTAATTGCCCCTAATAGGATATTCCAATCAATGGTTAAAAACAGCCCATTGATAAGATGTTTAATTATCTTGATGAGTTTTCTTTTCACACGCCTTAATTGTGTTTTCTATGATCTCTTTGCAAAAAATAGTTCTCTCATTGGATTTTTAAGACTTCATTGCGGTTTCAAATAAGTACAGCAGGTGTTTTTATTTGACTTTCTTTTTGTTTCTTTCTGGTTTTATACATTTTTCAATACCAAGGATTATACTTTTTCTCATTTCTCAGTTATTAATGCGTGAATATATGTTTTGTGTTTAAATAGTTTCTTAAGACACTTCGATAACTGTATTTCACGCATGATTATTGTAATTCTTTTAAAATTAATATTGCATTTTCATAAAAAATAACAGAATTACTCGATCCTACTCGGAATGATTTGGTTAATTGTATAGTGAAAAAAAGAGACCAGAATAATAACGTTTCTCTTTCGTAGAAAAATTCCGACATAATTTAAATTTAAGGAAATAATGTTTCGACACCTTTACGACATTTTTATAATTACTATAGCATGACAAAACTAACTGCTACAAAATTAATTCTGAGAGAAAAAATCAGAAAATAATATTTTTTTCTCGGTCAACGATCACGAGTGTTCTTTTTGTTGAGCACGAGACACGTTTTAAAGCACTTTTTCAATTTAGAGATTTAGTTTTTAATGGAAACCACGCACCTGTATAGAATGAGAATGATGGTGTTACTTGCCTACTGAGATAAGTTTTTAATAAAAAAGTAATTTTATTTAAAACATGGAAAGGAAATGCAAGTTTTAATGAGTGTAATCGTTTTGTAAAGGAAACCCATGTCGAAATTTTAAAATGTATTGTATAAATTTAGTATGCTACCTGTCTTGGTTCAAAAGATTTTGTGCTTTAATTCTTTTCATGAAACGGAATTTTACAACCACCTGTGTTAATTCAAGGACATTGTTTAAATAGAAAGACTCCTGGTTTAGTACATCCTACAAGTGGCACAGCCTGGAAAATTCTATTCGATTATAGCCCGGAAAATCCCAGCACGTTAAGTGTCAGACTCGAAATATTCGGACATCTCGCCCAGACCCCGGACATTTCGCCCAGATCCCCGGACATTTCGCCCAGACGCCCGGACATTTCGCTCCACAAAATATCTCGGGTTATCCGCCCACCTCATATAAACCCTTCCGACGTATACCCGGGCGTGCCACTTAGAGGGGAACACAGCTCGAAAAATTCAGCTCGAATGAAACCCATAAATATTCCTGCCTGGCAAGCGGCAGAGTGAAAATATTCGGATACATCGTACAGACTGCAGGACATCTCGCTCCTCGAAGTACTTCGATTGTGCATTCAATCGCACATAAACCCCTCCAAACTGTACTTGGATGGAACACATATCGGAAAATTGAGTTCAAATACAATCTGAAAATATTCCATCACGTTAAGTAGTAGTCCAGAAATATTCGGACATACGCTCCTCGAAATATTTCGGATCTGCCACCTGCCCCACAGAAATCGGTCCAAACTGTTCTCGGGTGTGTCGCTTGAAGTGCTAAAAATCTTGGAATCTGCAAGTAAAAACTGATTGATCCTCCATTGGTAGGAATTACACAATAAATCATTGTAAATATCTATAACAAAAATTACCTCTTATTACCTTCACTACAACAGCAATTATTGGAAATGCGCCTAAACCTAAAAAAACTAATTTTAAAACCGGTGAAAACCATTACTGGGAATTATTTTTCTTCAGTAATATTCCAATAATGAGAATGGCGATAAGTTTCGAAAGGCATAAGCTTCGCAATTCTCCAAATTATAGTTCCACATTCGCGACAAGTTTCTCTATTCTTTACTTAACCTGTATATGGTCATTGGACATCGAAACTATGGTCGAGACGGTCGTTTATTTTTTTTTCCAATTGAAGTCATAAGACTAACTTTCCGGTGTGTTCCTTTATCTGTGGAAAGAGTACAGGCCATTCATGAATTTTTTATGGCGAAATAATTTATGACAATCGGAAAAACTGGTTGAACGGAGAGTACGAAAGTTGCTATGCCATGCTAGTCAAGATGGCAGTAACTCTAAGGTTGGCCAATAGAGTTAAATGTTGTTTGCTGCGTGTATAAGAATTTGATACCATAATGCTTTAAAATAATAAGAGCACTTAGTCAAAAGTTGATTGATAAATCATACTATTATTTACCGTTATAAAGTATTAGATGCATATAAACGCAGTATATAAATAACTTTTAACCCTAATGGCTTAAAAGGGAGACAATATTTTTTATTTTAGCTTTTAAGGGCCCTTAAAAAGCCTTATAAAGTTTAAAAAACTTTAGGCCCTTAATATTTCCTTAAAGACCTTAAAAGGTTTAAAAACTTTATTTGTTTTATAAAACTACCTACTTCATTTTCCTTTATTCAAAATACATAATCAATGGCACCTGACCCTAGTAAGTTAATTTCGTAATTTTAAGAAGTTCTATCTAATACAGGTCTTTCCTTACTCTCGCTAGTGGCTCAGTAGCTTTGCTCACTGCGCTAGCAGCCTGAGAATTGTAGACGCCGCTGGTTCGATTCTGTAACTTACACGAAGTGTATTTTTCTTCAGTTCTGTAAAACTTTCCTCGTGTGTGTACTTGTCTGCTAATTTACGTTGTCTCTTGTATTTGGCCCAGATTCGCCCTTGTTGAGTTCTGTTTAAGGTCCTTGCTGTATAAACACAACCCGTACACTCTAAATCACTAAAACCGATATCAATGACACTTGACCTTAGAAGAGTGTTATTATTTGGTCTGATATCCAACCATTTGCACACGTGAAAGTGTCTTTACATGTGCATTCACGGAATAATTTATTTCGTTATGTGTATAAATATGTAAAATAGCCTCGAAAATATCTTAAAAGGACCCTAATTTTTCTTTTGCTTCATAAGTGGTGGACTGTGGGTACACTCGTATAGTGGACACAGTTAATTCAAAATTCCTATTCAAAACAGCGTGGGGCTTTATCATTGAGAAAGTATAAACCTTGCTATAAATATATTACTAATATTTTTATATCTACTGGCACACTCGTCTGACATTAATCAGATCTTAAGGCATTTTGGTCATGTAATGTTTTCCATAACTGCTATTTTTTAGACACTCCTTGACTAAAAGATTCACAATAATCTATCAGTTAAGGTTTAGTTTATAGATAAGCTAATATATTTAAATTTGAAAAAAGTACAAGGGTTTTCAGAAATAATTCTGCTTAAGTAATATTGATGATAGTAATTAGAGACTTAAACGACAACGATGAAGTGTGAATTCTGAAATTAATTTATTAAAAATGAATTGTGTGTTATGAAATTACGATTCAAATTGTGAATTCTCATAAAATGACAATAACAATGATCAATTTTTGAAATTGAATGGCTGATAATATGTTGGAGAGAATTCAGTGTTGCATGACTGAAGTAATTAAAATTTCCGTACAAATTACAATTTTCTGAAGACTTCTGTAGTTGGAATTAAAAGAAATACAAATTTATAGAACAGAAAAGTAATTATTTTTGAATGTTAACGCTACAATGCAAATTAAACTTTCACTTAATGCTTCGTTTATTTTTTTCATCAAAAGGAATTTCATTTAAATACTTTGTGTAATTAATATTGAAGGACATTTGGGTCATTAAAAAGTCGTTTGTCGAACAACAAAGCAGAGCAATTTTTGATTCATTTTTATAGGATATCGAAAAATCTCTAACGCTGTTATTTTTTAGCTCTAACTAATGAATTGCATTATGAACTTTATATATTATTTATAATATCGTCTAGCCATATCAAACTAGATTCAATTTATTGACAATATGAAGATTACCCCATATCAAAACCTAACATATTAAATCGTTTCCTGTTCGCAAATACTTTCGTTTGAATGATCCACAAAAAAAGGCTTACAAATTAGCAGACTCCCACCCCGCAGAGCATCTGCGATAAACATTCCAAATTTCTAATATCTATAGATGATAAAGTGTCATTACACACAATTCACATTTTATTTCAATTCCTTTTAATGAATATAACACATCCACATTCACATAAATGGATTTCATACATCGAATGAAATAAAATTATCCAAATATATTTAACAGCAGTCATCGCTTAAGTTTAATGGTGTTCATTCTTATTTCCAACTAGTAAAATTGCCCGACCTCACTCCGGTTGAATTGGTTAACTATTTATTGAAAGTGACCAGAAAATAATCACTTTTCTCTTTCGTAGGAAAATTCCAAATCATTTAAGTGCGAGTAAAATAATTTAACACCTTCTCGACATTTTATAATTTCTACAACCTACTTTGGACACAAATTCTATACATGCAAATCCATCCATGTAGTACATTTTATATATATCGCACCCCTATTAGATACAAATTGACGAAAGGAGGTAATCTTTCGGAATTGACCCCGGAGTGTCACCAATATCCCTTTGAGTTGTTCCAGTGTTACGTTAATTGAAATACCTACCTACCGTTTTGTGGCAAGAGCAATAATAAAAGAACTTGTTTTAAAATTTACTGTCTTCAGTAGTGATAAGGCAAGGGTAACCTATTACTATTTTTTTAAATGCTAAATTAATTTGACAGCGTTTCTTCTAAAGAAAATCATTGTTTCAAACAAACTTTCCCTTTATAAGTTGCTTAAATATAGCTACAATTCGTAAAATAAGGCACCTTGGCCATCTGTCGATATGACAAAGAATTCGTAATATTTCAAAAGTCCTACTTCGAATATTTTATACATTAACGTTCTTACAATAATGGAAAATTCCATCAAAAATTTGCTTTATTCTAACTTACATGCCGCTTTAAACAGAATACTTTGCGGTGGTGTTGTGTGATGAAAAGAAATTACAGTTTATTCAAATAATAAATATTTGAAACAGAAAATTGAGAATTAAACAAAATAAAAGGTGGCAGGAAAATAGTTCTAAAGATATAAATTCGTGATTCTTTTTTCTCTCTCGATATCGTACAGTTACCACAATTTACAACTAAAAATTAGATAGAATTTAAAAACACGAAATTAATTCGGAGCGAAAAAAATATCACTGTACTTGGCAAACGAACTCGAGTTTCCGTTTTGTTGCAAAATATCGTTTGTCCGAAATGTTCGGAAATAGTTTATATTTTGCAAAGAAAACAAATAAGGCTCAAAATAAAATAGTATTCGAATTTAGATTCTATCAAAATAGTTTTTTGTAAAGTAATTTTTTTTTCAGCATTACTGGCAAAACGATTTAAGTAATTGCAATGCACAATATGCATTCCAGCTTCTCTAAAACTACCAAATTGTGGTTGATTGAAGTAGAGTTACTCAGATTTTTTAACATGAAACTTGATTAAATAAATAAGCAAAGGAATTTCAAAAATAATGTATTTATTACACTAAAATTTGTTTTATGAAATGTAGAACATTGCATTAAAATGTTTTTAATAAATTATATGTGATACATATACAAACACACAGACATAAATCAAACATAGAACTGGAAGAAGGACAGACAGACGAACGCAAGCAAGTTCAGTCCCTAAATGTATGTACACTACTGTTTGTGAAAATTGCAACATCATGAAGGAATCATGCAAATTAAACGAAACTTGTAGGAAATGCAAAACAGTTTAGGATATGCAAATGATTAGAATTACAAAGCGATCACTCATGTGTTGACCGAGAAACACTCTCTAAACTTCCAAGTGAGTCGTCTATAAAAAGCACTGTAAAGGTTCGTTAAAATGTGAGTATCGTCGTTTGATTAGTAGTCAATATGCCTCGCCATACGACAGTGCCATACGCAGAGTGCCATACGAGAAACTAACGGAGTTCGAACGTGGCCGCATGATCGGCCTCCGTGAGGGTGGACTTTCGTATCGTGAAATCACCACTCGCATGGGGCGTAATGCCACAACAGTGATGCGTATGTGGAAGAGATGGAGAACCGGACAAGTCGAAATCCTGGCAGTGAGCCACGCAATATGAAGTCACCACGGGACGACTGACACCTGATCCGCATGGGGTTGACGGACCGTACAACGTCCCCTCGTACGTTGGCACAACATTGAAGCACGTCTACAGGTGTGTCATTGTCCGTCCCCGCGGTTCGTCGACGTCTGCTGTGACATGGGCTACGTTCAAGGATTCCCCTGCGCAGGATTCCCTTGACGCTGAACCACCGACGCCTCCGGTTACAATGGGGTCACCAGCACAGTCAATGGCGTGCCGATTGGCAACAAGTCGTCTTCTCAGATGAGTTCCACTACAATCTGGATTATAACGATGGACGCGTGCTCGTCAGACGCTACAGTGGTGAACGCCTTCTCCCGGAGTGTCTTATTCAGCGCCATACTTGACGAAAGCCTGGCATTATGGTCTAGGGCGCTATTAGATAACATGGGCGATCCCGCCTACTCCAAATTGTGGGAATCCTGAACAGCGGGCGCTACATCAGGAAAGTTGTGGAGCCCGAGGTCCTACTCCTCCTGCAACACATTCCCGGAGCTGTATTTCAGCAAGACAATGCCCGTCCACATGTTGCTCGGAATGTACAAGCCTGCTTCAGTGTGCGACAGGTTCCTCTTCTTCCATGGCCTGCACGTTCCCCGGATATGTCGCCCATTGAGCATGTATTGGATTACATCGCTCGTACCGCTCGTCGGGGAGAGAGTACGGCTGAACTTTGGCATCAGATAGAGGCCACCTGGAATGCCATTCCTCAGCATGACATTCAGAATTTGTATGATTCGATACCACGACGTGTACAGGCTCTCATCACTGCGCGTGGCTGCTGCACAAGATATTGATTTTCGGCATTAATTTTGTTTTATTGCTCTGTAAATGTGATCGTTTATTTAAATCACTATAAGTAATACGTGGAATAAATTTCATTTATTTCTGATGATTCTTTTATAGGGTTGCAATTTTCACAAACAGTAGTGTAAGTACTCACAGTATGCAAAGTTTCATGAAAATATATTCAACCGTTTGGACGTAGCACGGGCATACACATACAGACAGGTGGACTGACAGACACCAAACGGATTTTGCATCAGAACGATCTTAAACGGATAGAAACTTGAAATGTTTGTACATCGAAAATATTCGATGTACAAACATTTCATTCTTCTTTATATAGATAACTTGGGTGGGAAAAAGCATTCAGCCATGTTACCACAGTTAGATTGTGGACGTATGTTTCCATATAATCTCAAAGGCGATTCTGTAGTTTTGAAACTAAACTTATTTTCACTCAGGTTTTCTTTTCTGTGTTGATGATTAATATATATATACAAGGTGTGTTTGAAAAGTTCGGTGAATGGTCTCATAAAATAAAGGAAACAAGAGATACAAACAAAATACATTTACTGGCAATCAACGTAATCGCCATTAGCGACAATACACTTTTGACATCGGTTGTGCAGCTGCTGGAAACTGTCAGCAAACGCTTCTTTCGGTATCGCTCGAAGCACCGTTGTCACACGTTGTTGGATCTGCGCAATGTCAGAAAAGCGTAGGCCTTTCAGGACTCCTTTGAGGCGGGGAAACAAGAAGAAATCTGCAAGTGCAGGATCTGGAGAATATGGAGGGTGTTCAAGAACTGTCACCTGGCGTGTAGCGAGGAAGTGCCTTACGCGGATCGCAGTGTGCGGACGGGCGTTGTCGTGGAGCAGACTCCACTGTCCACTCTGGAACCATTGTGGCCGAACCCGCCGAATGTGTTTCAGCAGCCGTTCATGATGGATCAAGCCCTTATTGTCAAAAAAGGCAATCAACATCGTCTTCATCCTGGATATGGTCCGACGACAATTTTTGGGAGGGGGGAAGACGATGAACACCATTCCATGGACTGTCGCTTGGTCTCCGGATCGTACTGGTAGCACCACGACTCATCCCTTGTAATGATTGTTTCCAAGAACTGCTGATTCCGGTCACACGCGTCAATGAAATCTCCAGAGGTTTCCATCCGGTGTTGCTTTTCTTCGTCTGACAGCTTGTGCGGTACAAACCGGGCACAGATCTTACGCTTGTGCAAATGTTCGTGAACAATGGTGCTCACAGTGTCTAGGCTTATCTGCAAATCTTCTGCTATCATTCTCAAAGACAGCCGCCGATCATCCGCAAGCATCCTTCGCATTCGTTCGATGTTGTCTGGAGTTCTGCTTGTTGACGGTCGACCAGAACGCGGCTCATCTTCGAGATCTTCGAATGGAAAAATATTTTAGAAAATTACCTCCACTTTTATTTGTTTCTTTTCTAGATAGTTTAAAGCTTTTATATTTGAGTTCGGCAACACCTTTGCGCATAGGTTTTATTAGTACAAGGTCACCTGTTCTAAAACCAGAGGCATGAAGATTTTTTACTGTGAACTTGACTGTCTTTGCAGGCAATTTTTTCTTCTAATATTGTGTCTTTTTGTTTAATTTTCATGCATAATAGAAAGAGATATTTAAGTAGAGGAAATTATGTATAATTTTGTAACAGATAATAAAAATTATATTTATGAAATAATTTCGAAAAAGTGCTTAATATAATGCAAAGTGAGTCACAAAAATTTAGTTTTTTTTAATTCTTTTATAAAATTCTACTTTTGAAATTAAAACTTTCACTTTTCCTCTTGCTTTGTATGAAGCCTAAGAGTAACTGATAAACTTTATTTTAATTCATGTTTTTTCTTTAAAGGTAGAAAACATTTAATTTTGTAACGTGAGTCACGCATAACCTGTCATTACATTAAATGTTGCACATAAAGTATTGGCTTTCATTTTTGAATAAAATTTGAAGTACAAATGATTTTGTGATAGATTTATTTTTATTAAAACTTGTTCTCTTTTCCTTTATACAATATAAAAATTATATTATGGCACCTACAGCAGCTGCAGAAAGCGCAGAGGAAAATAAAGCAAAAAGGAAATTATGACGATTATAAAGGAAAGCACCGGCTCTCACACTACAAAATAAACCGATGAAGAAAGGAAAAAATCAATGAAAATGCCAGTAGCTGTATAAAAGGAATTAAAATCAAAGGAAACTAAAAAGGTTTTAAAAAATATCGCCTGAGGAAAAGAGTTAAAAGTATCGTGTTTTAAGGAACAAAGAAACTTCAAAGAAAGAAATGCCTCAATAGTACAAAAATGCGAACACTTTTGGAAAAGTTATGACCTAAGGAAAAAGTGGTTCATCTAGTACATCAAGTCGTAAAGATTTTGTGGTGACGAAATTATTTAGCAGCATTTGTAATGCTAGTTTAAATGCAAGTTTCAATTTAATTAGTAATCATTCTAAAATATCAGTTTTGAGTAGAGTTACAATAGACGAAATTATAACATTTTATGAATGAAATGATATTAGACGAATGGCTCCTTGGGCCTAAAGACGTTGCTACGAAGGTGCGCACGAATTCGTACAAGCTGCCAAAAAAGTAGAAGACAAATGTGTTTTAAATTCTAAGGGAAGAAATAGCAGAGAAATTTAGATCTTCAATTACATCATATTTGGTCCAAAGTACTTCCAATTATAGGAATAAAAAGATTTAATGTTACCAAAAGGTATCTCCTATACAGGGACATCTTCTATACCACACCTATAAGCTGTTATAAAATCGAAGATGAACACTGAGTTGAAGTAAAATATGAAGTGATAGACAGTGTATCCTAATGAAGTGAATAAGATCATCTAATTTTGAAATAGCATTGAGTTAACCACCATTGCTGTAATGAAGTCATAGCTATGGCCCATACAGGGAAATTTTTCATTGATTATTATTCATTACCATTTATGCTTTGAAATGGCTTTAGTATATTGTTCATTATTAAAAATATCGTAATTACATATTAAACTGGGTTTTTCATAGATATATGCATTTTTTATTTAATGTTAAAACAATTTTGAATCAAAATAATTTACTTCTAATTTTTAATGCATATAAATATTTTTTAGGGAATTATTTAATTTTTTTAATTGCAATTTCATTAATAAGCAACTATTCTTAAATATGCATAAAAAGCTGATTTTAGCCCAGATTAAAATTTCAGAAACGTTATTAATAAGCATTCAGTCCTCGGAATTAACAAATGTAATGTGAGTCACATAAAAAAAGTCAACGTATTTTGTTAATTAATGCAGCAATTTCATTTTTCTTAGGTTCGACATGACCTAGTACTCTCATTGAAGCATCCAAATTCTTTTTTCATATTAACTTGTTTTAGAAGAGAAAAACTGTCATTTTTGAAAGTCTAAAAAATTTATGTCCTTTTTTGTAACGTGAGTCATTCGGAAATGTTGCAATTTGTCGAATATATGTGTGTATTCGTTTTCATATAGAGAAAAAATAATGACTATACAGAATTATTTTAGTTTAAATAATGATTACAAGTTTTCTAATGAAAATATATTGACTTAATTTTTATCCAATATTTTTTATCTGTCAGTGTCTGACTGGAATGTATTCTACGGAAAAATAAGTATTGACAATACTACCTACAAAACTTTTCACCAGCATGTTAGAACCTAATAATTAGCTAATCGCGTGTTAAAATTTGATATATAAGCTTACTAAGAGTTTTTATATTTATATGTGCACAGATGCATCTTTAAAATAGCGTAGTAAGATACTCCCTGTTGTGATTTGAAAATGTTCTGTTATTATTACATAATTTCTTTATCTAGGAACGAGGTGAATATTTCTCTTTATTGCTGATTTAGACTAGTAATAACAAGTTAAAATATTCAGAAGTTTCTGTGGCACACACACTTAAGAAAATGAATTATAAAAGTGAAAATTTAACGCCTATAGTGGTAATTTTATATTGGATGTAATTTTATTGTCACTTTTTATTAGTTATGGAAATGTTTTCATTTTAAATTATTTTTTATTTCAACTATTTATTTTGAGAATTGATACGTTTACTAAGGACTAAATTTCAACATGGTCATGGACTAGAATACCTCAACGCAACGAATTAGATGCCTTCGAACGAGACAATTTCAGCAAGATAGTCGTGATATGCTGAAAGTAGTTTTGGTTAATCATCATAATAACGTAAAATACCTAAACGCGAACAATTAGATGCCTTGGAATAATAGTTTGATCTTAATCCTGAAATCACAAAATTATAATTATCATAAATATTCATCATAAATAACATCATGGACTAAAATACCTCAACGAGACGAAATAGATGTCTTAGAACGAGAGCTTCGTTTCAACTCCGAAGTCATAAAATTATAATTACTGAATTTCAACATGGTCTACGATCTCTAGACTTTATAATTCCTAACTCATCATCCCCGTGGAGTAATTTTACCATGGATGCCTCAGCCTCAGGGATAGCGTAAATGAGATCAATTAGGAGAATCGCAGATCTAAAACTGTTTTTACATCTCATTTGTATGTACACATAGCCTGGAGAAAAAAACTGCGAAAAACTCCAATTGCATTTGCGGAGTGTTTTTGCTTCATTTGGCACAAACAAGAAGCAATTCTTGTGTTAATGACACCGAATTATTTTCACAAGAGCATCCTCTTTATTTTCTCGCCTCTTCGAATCGCCGAATTTTTTCGCCTCTTCCTCTCAAGTGGATATTTAATTCTTTCTTTTCCAATCCAGGAATTTAATTAAGTGCATAAAGTCATTATCTAAGCTAATACTTCAAAGGTTAAGGCTGGAAAAGGTGAGGAGTGGAGGGCCATTAAGAAAGCCGGAATGAATGTTTGATTGTGGAGCTCGGCATTTGCTTAAGCTTTCGAGCGAACGCAATTACTTTGTTTGAATGATCACAATTTGAATAACTTTGAGTGCTATTTTCATTATTATTTTTATTAAATATTAATTTTACAATAATCGTTTTAATAAAATCGGTTTGACCTCCATTGCAATATACGCATTTAACACATACAACAATATAATTCTTTGGTTAGATTTCTTTGATTTTTAAATAGAAACACATAAATAAATATTAAACAACTTGATAGAAATTAGATATGAATATTGGAATATGAATTATACATGAATGCTTTAATTGAAATTAGCTATGAATATCAAGTGAGGAATTAGGTATGAAAAGAAATAAATTACTTATGACTATTATGGATACGAATTTGCTATTATAATAAGGATTAAATATAAATATCAGGATATAGCAAAATTAGGTTTTGACAGAATATCAATTAGTTATGAATATTAGGATATGTAGTCGCTATGAATGTTGAAATAAAAATTATATATGTGTTTAAGCAATAAAAGTGTAAGAATGCTTGAAATGAATATGTATATTAGGATATGCATTAGATTAGATTTAGCATTTGGAATTGGAATTAGGTATGCCTATTAGAATAGGAATGAGCATGATTGTAGCAATGCCTATTAGATTGGGATATGAATTAGATATGAATGTTTGAAAATCATAAAATATACTTAATACTAAAGTATTTGAAAATTATAAGAATTATAAAAGCAAGTTTAAATAGCTTATCATAGGTTTAAATAGGTTGTAGTTGTTTTATTGAACAAAAGCAAACTCCCCGTGCACCACAGAATTACAACACGGGGCTTACAGAAGGAAGTTGATTTAACAAAGAAACAGAGTGGAAAACAATTTAACTGAAATTACAAGATTTTATGAACTTGACAAATGAGAAGAAAAGCAGATTCGATTTAACAAACTTTCAGTTTCACTGGCCATGTTTTACCTAATTTTCTCAAATCTAAGTTGTAGTTGAATGATTATAATTATAAAATTGCAATGATCATTATACTATTTTCAGATTAAAGGTTATCCCTTGCAAATTGCAATTCTCAATTATATCTGGAATTGGTTTATGTAATTCCGATAGATAAAGCCGAAAATATTTTAATTTGAAATTGAATTTTAAGCAAGACACAAGATGCATGCTGATAAAAATGCGCAATAGAAAAATTGAGTTTATTTATTTAAAAATTTTTTTTCATGTTCTTAAAAAATAACAGATGTACACACATGTACAACTTCACACACTAAGTCCTAAATACTACGAATTAATAGTCATGGAATGGAATGGCATAGCCAAATCTTTTGGAAAAGACAGATAAATCGAAATTCAGTCACATCAAATATTTAGAAATTTTATTTTGTTTTACAAGTGAACTGAATTCTTTCTACTCTTAGGTTTGACAGAATGTAAATTTGCGCCATAAAATTCAACCAACAACTCATCAATATTTCTGAACAAATGATTACAGTATCATGCTTTAATTATGAAATAATATATTACTATGATTTTTATGTAAGTTGGCAATCATACTTTAAATCAAATTTATTTATTGCAAATTCAATACATTTGTATTGAATTGTATTGAATACAAATGTATTGAGTAAATGTATAAAATTCAATACATTTTATTGTATTCTAGTATAAAGAAAATTCAGATTATGCTTCAGATAATTGCGTGTTTGTATCACGTCGGTCATCGATAATGTAAGAGTTATGTATTTAATAGTCAAAGAATTGACCCACCAAATGACCACATCAGATGTATTTACAGATAAACGAATTATTTATTCAAACATTACAAATCTAAAATAAAATATCGTTCTCTGAGAGCTACAGAAAAAAATTTCTTAGCAGAAAATGTATCAAAGTTAGCAACGATACATTACTTCGTTATGTTTTATGATTTAAAGTTTGACGTCATATGCGTGTTGTACAATACTTACCACACAAATAAATAACTATTTGCATGCTACATATTTTTCACAATAAATTATTCAGATAATGAATGGGTTTTATTTTCAATTAATTGAGATAGATGTACCGAATAGAAATAGATTTTGAGTAGAAATATTATTTATAAGAGAAAATAGTATTTATAAGAGAAAATAGTATTTCACCAATAAAGTTTATTTTTTAGATCATAGAAATCATAGATGAAAACTTACCACCCCTAGTGAAAATGAAAATGATTTTGTGAGTCCATGTAGAGAAAAACTAAGCGTCTGTGATATGCATGGTAATTAGCCAAGCTGATCAATTGGCTAAGGCTTTGACCCAGTTGTCTCAACCTAAATCCCCATTACGTCTACGTAACATCAAGAGGCTTATATGCCCTTCTATAAGGACTAATAGATTTTCAATCTACAAAGAGAATGTTTTATTGAGAAATAAAGCTCGTATCATAGGATCCTTACCCAGTACTGTTGGAGTTGCTTGTTGTCGACTTTATACCGGACATAACTACCTACAAAGACACATCGTTTTGAAGCAGCGACAGCTATCTCTCCTCTTTGCGAACTGGACGAAATAACGAGACCACCTCAAGGAATGCCCTAAATTTCCCGACAATACAACTGCAAATGCTGTCGATTATGTTTCCAGAACATATTTTATTACATCAGACCTCTATTGGGCCTGCTCGTCGACAGATGACAGAGAGGCCGGAGGCGGACATAGGATAAATAAAAGTATAAAAGTGTTTTGGCATTGCTTTGTGTGAGAAAGCTTTTTATGAAAGTACATTCCTTATAAATATAAGATTTCCTAATAGAAGGAACATTCTAGATTATCTTGCCTCGTTTCTATAGTTGAAGAATTCATAATTTCCTAGGTTACATTTCACTAAAACTTCTAAACCCAAAAGTTACCCAAGAATACCAAAGAAACCAGTACATAGAAAAAGATATTACTGATCCATTTTCGAAACAGTCCAACTTTTTCCAATCATTTCAAATAACCATTTTCAAATTTCTGACAGCATTTGAATGAAAAATCCAAATCTGGCGTATTTCCTCTCCCATTTCCTGCCTCAACACACTACGCGCGGTAGATATCGCCCCTTTCCTACATTTTTTGCCCCCTCTTATAGCTCAAGCGATATCGTGGAAAACAAGAAGGAAAAAAACACGGGAAAAGGAACGATGGAAAATAAAGGGAAAAGGAAAATAAGGAAAGGAAAAAAGGACCAAAGCTGAACAAGGCAGAGGAGAAAGGAAAAATTCTCCAATCCTCTAGTTTCTTGATAGTGTAACTGGCCAAGTCCCCCAGTGATCATGGTAACTGGTTCTAATCCATCAATAGTGCTTTCTTTGCTTGTCAGTCGCACGTTCGGATAAGATTTCCATTTTTTCCCCTCCCTTGTTCCATACGGGCCCTTAGAGACAAGAACAGCATTTTCGAGTGCTCATATAGCAGGGGTTATGTGCTGGTTGAAGAACGGCTCGGAATGCAGCTGCAAGAATTTTAGGGTTAGTGTAATTTTAAAGCTGCTTTTTTGTAGGAGTGGGGTAAATTAACAGTTCATTTGATTATGTCAAGGAGAGGGTTTTTCAGGGCAAACAAACGAACCGAATGAAAGACTGAGATTTTATAGTGCGGAGAAGGCAGTCGACCTTGGGGAAATGGTTTTCTTACTAGGTGTGAATGAGCATTGAGAGAAATCTGACATACGCAAGAGCATGATTGGCGAATTGGCGATCACCGTGGATGTCACCCTCCTCCCTGGTAACTCGTTATCAAAGCTATTACTTTTGGTACCGAAAGACAAATTAAGAACCAGAATCAGCACAAGACTCCAACTGTAGAAGGGATTTGTCTACACTCTCACCAGTCGCCAAATTTTAATAACAGACTAGTTCAAAATCCTTCTCCCGGGAGCCGCATTATACATCCTGTTATCTAAATGTTCTCGCATGATACATATTGGGATTGCCTTAAAATGTAGTTTATCGCCGCTTTGATGATGTCTCGCGTTTAATCTAATTATCGTTTATAAATTGGCTATCATATCGTTGGCTTACAAGTGAAACACGCAAAGTCAAAATTTTTGAGATGGGTCTAGCTTTTATAGACCAGAAGATGATGATATTTGGACTGTTTTTATGTCCATTAAGTAATTTTTTCTTTGCATGAAGGTTAGATTTCTTGTGAAATGCGATTTAGTGCTGTGAGTAGAATGTTTTCCCCTCCGTTTTCTCAAAACTGTCTTACGAATAAGTGTTTAACTCATAAGGCAAAGATAGATCGATTCGGAATTCCCTTCTTTGTAATTTTACCAAATTCTTTTTGTATCCTCATAGCTACTTTTTCATCACGTTTGAATTACTTATCAAGTATTTACATATTTTTCAAGTATAAAAGCATTTTTTATACAAAGATAAATATTTTATTACCTTGTAAATAAAATAATTTAGGAGCGAAATTAAAATGTTTTCAATGACTGTTTGCCATTTATTTGATTTTTAGAAGTAGTATTTTAGTTTGAACAAAATGTTTAGTAAATTTATTACTAACATTAATAGCGAAGAACTAGGAGATGAGCAACAAAAAAATTCAAAGATTAATTCAGAGATTTCATGGTGAATTCGATTGGTGATGAGCTATGTTCAATGCCTGATTAATATTTTAGTTGAATAAATTACAAGCAGTTTTGCAGAATTAAAATAGGTACTTGAATAGTGTTTGTTCGGAAGTGACATTTTTGTAACGTTTCAGTTTTCTGAACTTTAATATATTTTACTGTATTTCTTCATTCCATCCTTTAATACATTAATAAATAAAGGAGCATTTATTTTAAAATGATAATGACGTTTTAAATATGAATTTAAAAGATAAAGTTATGATTACAACCCAAAATGTTTAATATAGTGTTTATCCGTGTCATTTTTTGACATGCACTGGGAATATCTGTGCATACATTAGTTACTCACACGGAACTTAATATAAGAAGAGAAACCTTAATATTAGAAAGATGTGGTACATTGGAAGTAAAAAAAATCTATGTAAACGAGATTATTAGAGTCGTTTATAATGTATTCATATAAACTGATCAGTGTATAGAATATTAACGAGGTTTTTGTGGTTTGTTTTATATAAATTTTCGTGTCAAGTGCAGCATTTAAAAAATAAAATATGCAAATTTAGTACGAAGCATTAAGCAGTAATGCTTTACGCTCTTTCGTATAATTTGTTCTAAATCTTTGTTAATGGAGAATAAAAATCTAATATTCATTATAATAGCATATGGCCAAATCCATTTTTATCTTATACTTGCAAAATGTGGTGAGATTAATTACTTTTAAAGTTTAAATTTATTATCACAGTAATTTTTTTCAAATAACGATGTTTGTTTTTGATCTTGTTATTTAATGTGTTCTCTTTAGGTTAGGTTAGATAGTTCAGTAATGTCGCACTGGAGCAACACAACGGACTATTTGCTATATTACAACGGGCTATTTATTACATTATAGTCAATGTACTTTTAAGCTATATGTCGATAGCGAAAATAAGGCAAAAACATTGCACTTATATTGCCTATTTCACCTACGGGGCCACGATAGACCATTTGGAAGCGCAGCGGATTAGCAACAGGTGGGTTTTGCTTGTTCGCCCTCGATCCGACCCAAGACCGTCGTGTACGTAGGGGCTGGTGCACATAAAATCTGCCGTGGTCTCAAATGTCTTCACATTGGTGTGGTGTGGAAGTTTGGGGAGTGGAGTGCCAGCTCAGGTGTATTCTCGTCATTTGACCGTAATTCACAATTATGAGGTGTTGTCTTCGAATCTTTCCCTTCGGAATGGATCCCGAACCGTAACCAATAGATCGTTATGTTGCTAAAGTGCAGCGTTAATTCAATTACCTACTGCAACCTATTTCCCCACATGCATTCGACCCAAACCAAAAATCTCTCATTGTAATAGTTAGGTGCTTCACTTTCACTCAAGACGCTTTTATTTCTTATTATATTCGTTTTTTTTCTTTTTAGTATCCTTCAATGGAAATATTTATGGGCAAATTAAATGGTATAAATTTTTATCTAAAAAGATTAATTAGTGGTTCCTTAATTAGTGGATCCACTCTGATTTCAGAAATAAGGTAATTAAATGATGCTTCTTTTGTTTAACAAATTCAAGAATGATTCACTACAATTACTTTTATTTCAGACTCCATCCTTAAAAAACCATGGAAATCATCTATAAAATTAAAACTTCCAAATTAACCTTTAAACTATATCATAAAAAACCAGGCAAAAACGATGTATTAATATCTCCTATTTTACCTGCCTTCCTCCGAAAATAAAATGAACTTCAGTACCAAAAAAACTCTCATTGTAATAGTTAACTACTTATAATTATGTTATAAGAACTCGGATAAAAATTTGCTTTTTAATAAAAGGCACGAAGCCCTTAAAAAGAATGAAGTATCGAAAATTTAACAAAAACTATCGACAATCTCCTTTGTGTGGTAAGAAATAAATGGTTATTCCGAGGCAAATTAATAAACCGCACTCGGTAAAACTATCCTAAGAACTAAAAAGTAGTGTGTATATCAGATGGCCTTTTGTAAGATATCCCTAATTAAGATACTCCTAGGACTGGGGAGTACGTCTTTAAGATCGATCACTAAATCATCGATCACTGGCTGGCATTTTGAGGTAAGGCAGAGCAAATATTAGGAAGAAAATTGTTTGCATACGTGCTTTCTTAAAAAATAGTTGTCGTTAACACCTGTTATAATATGATTAATATGCAATCGGGAAAGCACAGTGGCCGTAAAAATTATTCCTTGGGTGAAAATAAAAGCATAACAAATAAGGTATGAGATTATCTTTTGTGTCCGGAGGGCAACCTAATTATCTTAAAAATAGCCAATAAATATGCATGTAGCTGTCGTTTCAAAATTATAATCAAGATGTATTTACTTTTACGAGGGATATTAGTGGAAATAAAAATGAATATTTTCCTAATAGTTTAATTTACTGTATTTTTTTGTTACGTTCATTATGTTTTTGCTTAAGAATGCTTCAAATTTTAAGCAAATGCCATTCGTATTTTTTAAATTTTTCATTCACAATAAAATGTGTAATTTGGACTAATAGGGTAGATATCGTATAATCAGCAGGTGGCTCGTATCGCGAAATAGAATTTTTAAACATCAGCAAAAGTATATATTATCATTGGACCGATATAAATTGATACCTATTTACTAAATATTGTCGCAGTCCAGGTGTTATCCTCGTTATATGACAGTGGTTCAAAATTTCAAGTTTTTGCCCTTAGATCATTCCCTGCGGGAATGATCCCGGACCCTTGCCGATAGCTCGTTGTGTTTCTCCAAAGCGACGCTAATTCAACTACCTACCAACCAAAATATTATCTCATAGAAATAATTGAAAATCGAAAGACAGAAATTTGAAAGTTTATGTGGAGAAAGGAGAAATACGGCAGTAGTCGAATGATAAATAACAACGTGAAAACTTCGATAAAAAAACATTGGTTGATTACGATTAAGATTGTTGTGTGCTTTGAGGCTTATAGTTCCGACATTGTTGTTGACCTTCGCCTCTATTATTCTTTATAAGTTTGGGATTTTAGTTGCTGTGCAGTTGAGTTGTTTTAGAATTTATTAGTTGTTTATAGAACTCGGATGAATTTTCTTGTGTTAGATTGATGCTTGAAAGCTTGATTCATTAATAGACTGAAGTTGGATGTGAGAGGTCACAGCTATTTTAGGTTTTGAAGGAGGCTGGTGACGTTCTTAATGTAATTGGCTTTACAATGAAGTAAAATATGATAAAATATGATTCTTTGCATGCTTGGCATTCTGATGATCTTCGAGGTTGAATCAGTGTAGAAAGGCTGGGGTGATTGACCTTTTGTATATTTTTTTAATATCGGGTAAATCTCCAATTGTAGAGTAATATCTGCATTATATCCCTTTCTTTTTAAGATTCTTTTTCTAATTTTTCTATTTCTTGAATGAGATGTTCAGTTTGGATCCATTCTAATTTGATGTCTCTGATTTACTGCTTTCGCTAAATTGTCTGTTGTTTCGTTAATTTTAATGTTTTTGTGACCTGGGGTCCAAATTAGTTTGATGAAGTTAGACTTTGCATATTCTTGGATTATTTTGTTTCTGAGTGGTAGAATAACTTTCGATAATTTTGAAGCGCTATTTAATATTGCTGTTGAGACCGATTTGCTATCAGAAAAAAAATGCAAGTTTGAGTGGTCAAATCTTCTATTGCTTGATATATGGGCAGAACTTCAGCTGCGAAGATCGTGTTGAGGTTAAGCAGGCGATATTCGAAGGAATAGTCTTTTGATCATCCTGCGATTGAAGTGAATTCTTCCTGTTTTGAATCTATATGTTATCTTTAGAACAATTTAGAACAATCTTTAGAACAATCCCTTCCGCCTTTTAATTTTATTTCCCTCTGTTTTTTGTAATTGTAATGTCATCTGACCGTGGTTCAAAATTATGAGGAGGTGTCCTCGAATCTTTCGCTTCGGGATTGATCCCGGACTGTCGCCAACAGCCCATTGTGTTGCTTCAGTGTGACGTTACCTTTCTACCTATCTTCTGTGGTTAATATTTTATAGATATTTATTTTATAATAAATAGTTATTCCTATCCATCACACTCAGCAACATCCCCACAAAGGATTCTATTTAAAATTGCAAGCAAGTAAATATTAAAAATTCTGTTAAAGTGACGAAAGGTCAAGGCTTCCTACTTTACAAACTATATTTAAGTAACTTATAACACCTGTTAAAATTTTGTTGAAAATGGTATTCTTAAAAAAACTTTTCTTTGTGGCATTCAATTTTAAACAAGTTCTTTTGTTATTATCTATGCCTCTGAGTGTAATTAAAAATGTGTTTGCTTTTCAAAGTTAGTCATCAATATCTTATCAAATTTATTTCGCATAATTCCTTCAAAGTTGATGAAATTCGAAAATATCCCATGCCGGGTTCAAGAGTGCCACCAGTGGGAAAATGATTAGTAGGAAAACTATGAGTGCTAGAGTTTTCGTCGTAGATTTGTCATTTTCTACAAATTGAGTTACGGCAATTTTACAGAAATCAAACTTAAGAAGGGGCATTCATAAACCCTTCCCAAACTCAAAATCGACTTTGGTAATTGTCATCTTAGTGTCACTTTTCGTAGTTTTGTCATAGAACAGGGTATGTGAAATGTATTATATGAATGGAAACACATGTAGATGATTTGCGTCCAAAGTAAGTTGTAGAAATTATAAAAATACTGAAAGGATTTTAAAAATTATATTCCTGACACGTAAATGATGCTGACATTTTCCTATGAAAGAAAAAAATGATTATCCTGGTCACGTTTTCAATCTATAGTACACCAATTCAATCTGAGTAAGGAATGGTAATTCAGTTAGTGTATTATAAAATTGGAGTAAAACCTGAATTGTTTAAATCCATTTCTTGGAACTATGATACCGTTGTCAAACACTCAATACAGTGTAATTAAAACAAATTCAGTTCAGTGATTAGTGCACGTTCAAAGCAAAATACAACATCGAACATTTAAAAAAGAGGATTTATTCATTTGATTTATTGTACAATATAAAGCTTAAATAAAGTACGAATTATTTTGATGAACTACATTGAGCGGTGATATCGTTGTATATCTACGTATGCATTTTCAAATAATATGAAAGAATGTGTAAAAACAGTTGTTTGAAAGCAATTATTTCTGACTTTTAATTTCTGCGAGAAACAATCCTTTATATCTCATGCTGCCGTTTCCTATTTCTTAAAAATTACCATCTTCTACAATTATTAAAGCTTATTCTTGCAGATTCATTGTTTGCAGAGTTCCTCGCTCCGTTTCTTATAAACAAGAAACACAAAACACACTACTCATGTCGGAGAACAAATAGCGACGTCGAAAAAAGTAACATTTTTCAGAGCAAAGTTAAAATTACGCAGTGAAATTTCGAAAGAATAACTCGGAAAAGCGAATTATTGATAATAAGATCGGGGTTTGCTTTTCAAACTTGAGATCCGATGAGGAGAATGAACGAGAAAAAAGCACTCCTCTGCCTCCGAAATGAACGGAATAGGAAATAAGATGTCTCTTAATTAGCTTAGTTACGAAAAATGTAGTGAAGAAATAACGGTTCTTTAAAAAGAAGCATTGGTTTGGAGAATGCAAATAATTATTCCTCTAGCCTCTTCGTTAATTTGAATCGACTGCTTTGGTTTATTTCGTCAGAAAAAAATGCGATGTCCCCGAACAGCAATTATGTTTACCGTTTCTTATCTGTTAGAATGCAATCGAGAAAAGGTAAGCAGAGCGTTTCATTCTATTATATACTTTATCTATTCCTTGAAAAATTTCTTAATACAGGCCATTAAATCTTTTCCTTTCAGAGTTAGAATTTTCTATTCAAGGTTTTGTAACATTTGCTGTGTGTCCCTAGTTTGCTGCATGAAGGTAAATAAGTAGAGGCCAAACAGGAGAAAACTTTACTTATGAGCAAATCTATTGACATCACTGTAATAAGATATAAGGTTGTCTCCGAACACAGCAATAATGTTCACCGTTTCTTATCTGTTTGAGTGCAATGTATAAAAGTTAAGTTGCGCCTCTCATTCCTATTGCATATTTTATTCCTTGAAGTATTCCTTAGTGCATGTCATTAAACTTTTTATTTTCAGAGTTGGAATTTCCTATTCAAGGTTTTGTGACATTTGTTGTGTGTTCCTAATTTGCTGCATGATGGTAAATAAGTAAAGGTAAAACGGGTGAAAACTTTACTTATGAGCAAATCTATTGACATCACTGTAACAAGATATAAGGTTGTCCCCTACCAGCAATTATGTTCTATCGGTTCTTATTTGTTTGAATGCATTCAATAAAAGGTAAGCTTTCTCTCTTGCGTCTTATTCTACTCTATATATATTTTATCTATTTCTTAAAAAATTCCTTAATATCAGGTAATTAAACTTTTTCTTTCAGAACATTTGGAATTTTTTATTCAAGGTAACACTTGTTGTGTGTTTCTCGATTGTTGCATGATGAATAAGTAGAGGTAAAACAGGAAAATCTATTGACGTTTCTGTGATAAGACTCATTGCTTGATGATTTTAAAATGTATTTCACTTTTGAAAATAGTATTTGTGAAGTAAATCTGAAGTAAATCTGCAACTAACATAAGATATAGCTTGCTCCATTTGAGAGAATTTTAGTGCAAAATAAGCAAATTATCGGAGAAGAAAAATATGTTCTGTTAAGTTAGTTCATTGGCACTTTTGTGACGCGCAAGGTCCAGATATGGCCAAGAGCCAGGTAATGTTTCCTCCATCAAGTAAATGAACATACACCTGTAAACTTCCGGTTAAGACATAATTTGATTTATCACCATTTTCACTTAGACGTTGAAATGGCATTCGACTAACACGTCATGTTACTCTACAAGTTACTAAAGAGGTTAACGAAACACTAGAGTCCCCTATATTTGGCTTCATAGAAAAATCTACTATGCATTCCCCTAGATTTTATCGACATTTATTGTCTTTAGACTTAGAGAATTAATTGATTCTATCAGTTATGATTTTATTGGGGCTTACAAGAGCAAGTCTTGTATCTACGTGAGTTGCTAAAAATTAAAGATCCATTTCATTCATTCAGTACAAATTATGTATGTATATACACTGTAAAATTATCATTAGAGTAAAGAAAAAGACTTGTACACTAATCTAGTTAAATTGAGTTCTACACCGTGATAATAAATGCATTCAGTTCGTTGATAGTTCATATTATATAACATAACGGTACCGTGGGAGAATCATAGAGATCGATAGGTATAGTGATAGGCTATAATGAGGGATCAAATATGAATAGATGGGAAGTTTAAGAGAATAGACCTATCGACTGGTCTCTGGCATTTGGCGCTGGGGTGTCGATGATTAAGAGTATGCTTTTCTAACAATGATTCAACGTGGCACGGGAAGCCCTTCTATTTGGTATTGGCGTATAGCCTTTATGAAGTATCTCATTTCAATCTTCTATTCATCACGCCATGATGGCAGGAATTAACTGTGTGGCTTTGAATATAATGACCTTTTTATATTATTTTCAAAGCACATTGCATGGTAAATAGAAAAATTTCAGGCCCGGCGGAACAAAGTTTATAGGTTTCTTAGTCGGAGTTTTAAAATTATTCTTCCCAATACAAGAAGCTCCATACATTGCCAATCACATCAAACTATGTTTTGTATCATTATATTGAATCATAATTGCACCAATATGCAAAGTCCTCTCTTCGAATAGTATTTTTTATCGTCTTTAACACTCTGCATACGTCGGGGCAGAATATCGTTTCCTTCTTTGGTTACGGCAGCCGGCCCAATGGCTTTACAGGCAACTTACTGAAACCGACCTAAACGGCCTTTACAATTCTTTCCCCCAGGAGGAGAGGGAATATGTGTCGTCCCATTATTACCTAATGTTCGGGTTTCTATTGTCGGGTCGTGGGTATGCCTAGAGGGGACATTTTCTTCCCGGGTAAACTGAAAGGGCGGCGGTGACTTTTTAAGTGTATCTTTTTTTATTTACTCAACGTTTCACAGACTACATGCTCGAGGATAAACAATTTGCGAGGCTCCCCGTCGATAACCCTGACATCTTTGTCAACGGGGAGATAAGGCTATTCATGCGCGGGTCTCTTTGTAGCACAGAAAATAGGGGATGGAAATCGAAACGAGGGGACTCGAAACTCTTTCGGCCGGTTGGGACGGTACCCGTATCCAGAGGGTTAAGCCGCAATGCAGGTATTTAAATGACCGTATTTTTATTATTATTGCACTTTAGAAAACATCATGATGAAGAGCATACATAGCCCAGAAAATTTGAATACATAAAATATGTACTATGATTTGGTGTCATGCTTTGATAAAAGAAAGAAAATCTTCTGGAAAATAACACCAGCATATACTCTCGCGTTTGTGTCCTATTTTAAAGGAGTGAGGGAAGAGTGAGCGTGTCATTCCACCGGGATGCTCTGAATTATATAGAGTTGATAGACTTGCTATTTCCTTTAAGTATTACAACACTTTAACCCTTAAATTTGGTGGACCATTCTCAAAAGGAGAACATATGCAATTATACCTATATGTTTCGATTGCCCTGCGGAGCCCTATTTCCTAAGGTTTCCACCATACAAGAAAGATCAATTACTATTGGTAAAAAAGATAAAAAATTTCAATTAAAATAGTCAGATTACAATAAAGTCATTTCAACATGCTTCCCATACTTTTAATCTTACTTGTCACATTGTTGACCGAACATTTTTTATGTCCCCATCCAAAGAAAGGTCTTTCGGCTGAGCAAGAGAACCAATTATGCTCTCTTTCTTTCAGTTCTTGGTTCATGACAAATGACTTGAAAATGACAAATGACTGAAAATTTACCACTTCATCAGGTGATTGTCAGTCGTTAGTGTAACATAACCATGCAATACTAACGACTTAATTAAAATAACTGTTTCGTCTGTTGTGGTCGTGGTTGGTAGTGTGGTTTTGAGTAACACTTATGCAACAATATTTTATCTTTCTAGACATTCGATTGCGGCGAAATATTGTTCCCATACTGTGCTAAGTCTTCATGAATTTTGACCCCAGATGCAGAAATATCATAAGAGGATTATCTTTGGTGCAAACGGAGAGCTGAGTGATGCGAATCGAACTGACCTAGCAACTTTAAATTCGGGCAATAGTGATAAGACAGAAACATTACCTATTGTCAGTTTACCACAAGAACTGGTTTATACACAAAGTCTGTACTTGTCTTTTGTTGTAGAAAATAGACCACCCTTTTTCAATAGGGATTCCTGAATCATTTGAGTTTGTTACACTGGTGTATTAGCTACAGTTATTCTTCCTGCTTCAGGATAGTTTTCGTCAATCCAAGCAAATACATCCCTTGTTCCTCCATGTCCGTTTCTTCTCAGATGAGCATCTATAGACGAGCGTCCCAAACGGATGTAAAAAGTCGATCCTCCCATGTTTAGCTTTGTGCTCTCCAGGTGTTTCCAAGATAAGAGGATATACTGCAGGTCCAATGAGAAAGCAGTCATACTGGAATCAATCGATTTTTAGAAAAGGTGTGGAAGGCTTCCATACTCAAAAGCTTGAATTGCTATAGCAGGGGATGTTTTCACCTCTACGATCTCGTTATCTCTACTATATCTAATATCTCTACTTTTAGGCAACAAACGATGAAATTAGAGCCATATTCCGCTTGAAGATTCCAGTTGTGGAGGCGATTTCAACTTTTAAGAAGACTAATGGTTAAAAAAACTATTATCACCAACTATTCCATCACCAAAGCACCCACTGCCCAATTCCCTAAAACCTCATTCGAACATTTCCCTTCGGGATTGATCCCGGACTGTCGCCAATAGCCCGTTGTGTTGCTCTAGTGTGACGTTAACTAGTTACCATTACCCTAACATCTCATACCACTCATCGCCATTGAAAATGCATGAGCCCTGTTCACTTAGACTTTGTGTCTGTAGCAGTTATTGCGGTATACAACAGTAGTGAAGCGTGGGAGACGGTAATACTGCCAAAAAAAACAAAAACATTTACTGCATTGCGGATAATTATGGACTCTAATCCTCGAATGCATTCAAAAATTACACTATAACTATATATGCCCGTATCAAAATATATTCGGGCCCGCCATATAATATCTCATTCGAGGATTTGTGGAAACAAAGGAAAACAAATTTGACAGAAACATTGTCTATATACAACAATATTTGACAGGTGATAAATCTTTAAGTTAAATTTTGGCGGTAGAGAAAATAGCATTTACATTAGTGAGGTAGAATATGTTGCAGAGAATAATATTTTGAATATCCTAGAAGAAACCTTTTGATACTAATTACCACAGAAAGCTATTTCCTGACTACAAGTTTATCCTCAAAACAAGCAACGATCGTGATTAATTGAAAAGTACACAGTTTGATAATGGACCGATGAAAATCCATATCTCATTTGAAGGGATGCATTTAATAAAATAATTGCTATTAGTGTATAAAAGTAACGGAATCAGCTGCACTACCGAAGAATGAGGAGCACACTGATAAAACTAAATACTTCCCCCAGGAAAATAATTCATATTTTCTTCAGCCTCTAGAATATATTTAACTACACTTTCAAAGTTCATAAATCACAATGTATCTGGGCACATTGTGCAGGTAAAGGATACGATGTTAGTCATTTTTAAGTTCCTTGAAACTTGGCGCTTGCACTCAATTTTTTTTCACATAATTGACTGTGTGTTATCTAGGATTATGTAAATTAACCTTTCCACATAAAATGCTTGAAAAATGAATCCTGGAAGATTAAACAGCGGAAATGAGTATTTTCGCTGAGTGTTTGTTTTGTTTAGATAATGTGTCGTGATAAAAATATTTCTTTTAAAAGTAATATTTATTCTTCAGGAAATTACTTCCGGGAGTTTAAATTCCATTCTTAAAAATTTGTTATTGAAGAAATGTAGAATCGGGCGAAAATTGTTAGTTTCCGCAGTTAGAGAATTACGGCAATTTAAAATTTTAAAGTGCTTCACAACTCAAAATACAATTTTTATTTTGATAGAGCGAAATTCTTGAGTATTTATCTAAGCTCATACATATTTTGAAAGAGTAGAAATAATTATTAGTATAGATTTTTATTTAAAATTTAAATAATGGTCAAATTAATAAAAATGTTTGGAATCTGTTTCTCTGAATATTTATTTCTCAAGTCATAGCATGCGATTATGTTATGACTTGCGATCATGTCAAGCAAGGAAAGTCAAAATAAGAGTGTTGGGTGAAAAAAAATTGGAATGAATTTGCCACGTTTTTAATGCAAATCTTTGTTACTGCGGTAATATTCCGGATAACGATACACAGGAAACTGTTATTTCCGAGTATTCTTTTCTGTCTGACATCGCTAAAAACTCTCATTTCTTACACATAAAGTATTGAAATATTCTATTCTATACTTCATTACATAAATAACAATGATAATTTATGAATACAATAACTGTTGATATTTAAGAATTTCCTTCGTTCCTTATAAATTATCTTATGTAGAAATTGATTGATTAGTACTTTTGAAAATTATATATATTTAAATTACTGCTGCTCAAAATACCAAACGTGCCAACCAATCGGTCCAATGATCAGGGCTTTTGGTTCGAAATTTTACTGATTCGAATCCTGGGTAAAGCACGGATGTTTTTCCGTCTGGAATGAATGTGTGACATCTATAAATGGGGTTGTGTCTAGAATATATGTTGTCTATGCGGGGAATATTTATACGAAGAATGAATATGTTGAAGAATACTAACAAACAGATATAAACAATGTAAAATCAAGTTTAATTTGAGATACAGAGCTGCATAAAATTGTGACACTGCACGAGAGAAATCGCCGTGATAATGAAATTCTCCAGCAGTCTGATTAATGAAATGCAATTGAAGTAGACGTTCAGATTCTAATTGTGTGAACGAAGTGTGTGCACTTTTTGCCATCAACTTTATTGGAAGTAAGAATAAGGAAGACTAGTAAGAAGTGCTGTTCCATACTTTAAATTAATTTTTTTCATTTGGAGGTATGAAATACTCATATCGATACTTATATTCATTTCAAATGAATTTAAATAAGGTGAAATTAATTCATTTCAAAGAATTAAATGTGAGTAACGACACTCATCAGTAGAAATGAAGTATTAAGATACTATAACCATAGATGGCTATGTGCCAGTCTGCTAGTATTACAGGAAAATTAAGTCTTATAGATACAATTTAAAATGATAATTACTAAAATAATATGCAATGAGTAAGTACTTAGAATCAAAATTCAATCGAAGTGTAAATGTTAAATGAAGTTAACGTAAGATGAATGCCAGAGCTGAATAAAAAATAAATCTGCATGACAATCCGTCAACAGTTATTTTAAGGAATGATGACGTGCACTAAATCTATTTATTATGTAGCTTTTAAAAATTAGACGTTCCGTTGAAAAAAATGTGTCTAACGGATAAAATGGTAATTCAAGAGGGGAAAATTCTCAGCTAATAGCTTAGATGAAACAATTACTCCTCCACCTTTTCAAAAGTAGCAAATTCCGCTATCCAGTCTTCGTATATTTTGTACAATTTTTGATATTTATCCTTCCTAATGGTTGTCTCGACGAGGTATCTCGTCATTGATAAACTGACAAGATCTTAATGGACGAGATATTTCGATAATAACAAATTTGAGATAAACAAATTCTGAGTGTGTGTTTTATTCCGATGATACTGCAAAATATGATTAACTATTCTTGTGACTACCTTTTGGCTTGAGATTTATCATTAGAAACTTCTCACCATGTTTATGACTAGCAATTTTCGATTTTGTTACAGTGGATGCTGTTCCCAGGGCAAGAAATTGCAGTTATGTTAGCCTCTGAGATATTTTGGCACCTTAAAAGTAGAAATGAAAGAGAAAATTCTGCTCAAACCGTACTTTAATATACACAGCTCTAGGAGGATATATATGGTTAAATACTTGCTGTTTTGACTACAAGACACTGCACTGCATTCCATCATGCTGAAAAATGACATAGACATCCCCAAACCTGTCTTTGATAAAATATCCAACGAAGTAAGTTTATGTATCTTCACCATTCCTAAGATAAAGCCTACCTCCATACATGGAAAATGCATCTACAAAGTATTTGACTGGGGAAAAGCATCGCAATTCCAATAATGCAATTAATATATATTTTCCTAAAATTCAATGACGCACTTCAATCGGAGTTGAAAAGACTAAATTTTAGTTTATTGGAAAATACCATTTAATTGTCTATGGGCCTTTCTTTGTTCTTTTGTTCACTTTATAAACTGCTTTATAATAAAACAAATCGGCATTTTGTATCAAGAACTATTTTGGACTTTGAATCTATTTATTTATGTTTTTGTAACAAATATTGCACGTGTTTTTGCAGAAACGGGCTTTATGAAAGTAAAAATAATAATTAGTTCTACAAAATTATATTATTTATTAAAATTATAAGGTCTACCAACATTATATAAAGCATAACACACGACTTGGCTACGTTGAATTAATGTAAAATAAAATTTAGTCGATTGTTTTCGGAGAAGTGTTAATTCAAGTCTTCTAAAACCTGTTAACTGAATCGTCAAAAGGAGAAACAGACTTAATAACTTAAAACACATTAACATACGCTTTTATTCTTGTAAAGAAAGCTCCGAGAAAAATCAAAAGATTGCAGTTTAGTCTTTACACGCAAGAACTGTTTCAGTAAAATATACCCATTTTCATCAAACAATTATTTTATTAACACAAACGAAACGAACTGTTCCTTAAAATTGCATTTTTCACAATTTTCCTTTTATTTGCTGTAGAGGAATAGTTTTCAGATCAGCAAGCACCAGGTTTCTTTACATGAAGTGCTCGAACATTTTAGCAAGTAAAGATGATTGCATTAGCCGTTTCTTTCAGAGCGCCTGTATTCGATTCGCCAAGAGTTGATTTGATTTTCGGAATCTGAGACCTAGCAAGAAGCTGTTTTGAGTTCTGTGATTGGCTTTAATGGAAACACGTGACTTTGCACGCGGAGATACCCCTTGCAGCATGTTTTTCCTCTCTTGTAGAACCAATTGGAGTAGTTGCATTTACTTTTCTGAAGAGTATTTCAATTTCGCTTCCACTGTGAATTTGTCGATTTTCTCATCATCGGAAGAAGCGAGGCTTATTTGTGACAACACTGAATATTTCATTCAGCGAACGAATATTAAAAAATGAGCTATTGGTGGAATTCGCATTTCGAGGAGAAGTGGTACTGTTCCTTTTCACGCAATAAATTCAAAAAATTTTCTTTTCAAGTACATCTTCTTGTATTTAAAAAGTACTGTGCATTTAAAACAAAAATGGGGCAGAAATTTACTTCTTACTGGTCCGGGTTTTGAATTACATTGCAATCGAGTTAGACCTTCGGCTAAATGCATTCCACAATATCATTGAATTGTCGACTCAAATCAAATTGACTGTTTTTATTTACATGTATTTCGTATATTTTACCTAATACGACTTAAGTATTGGTTTAACAAAACCAACCATAATTAACAAAAGAATATAATATAATTTCTATGAACTATTTCTAGTATCCTATGTGTTTATAGGTGTCCCAATTATGATTTTCTAGAATTTCAGTTAACTAGAATATATGTCACTGAAATAAATTGATATATTTTTATTTAAGAAATTTAACAACATAAAGTAGAATTAATAAATGTACTCCCATTAGGATATATGTTTCAAGATTTCAGCAAGTGTTCAACGTTAAAAGTATACAATTCTTTATTCATGACCTTTAATATATTTTAAAACTTTGAAACCAATAAAGTGTTTCATACACCATCACAAATAGGGGCATTTTCAAACCAGATACATTACATTTGATGGATGAGATACATTCGGGATAAGTCAGTAAATAAATAAGTCAGTATCAAAATAGATAGAAATGAGATTTCCATTGGTCCGAGATATTTAAGAATTTTTTAAGATCCAGACCGCTTAGGCCAAGTCAAAGGGAACAAGATGGAGGTCAGGAGGACTTTAATCTGATCCTAAAAGGTTCTAAAATCCTTAGCCGTAATCAGACCGTTAAATCACAATAAGTTTACATAAAACCTAAGCAAGACAGAAGAGATAAACAAGATCTAGGGACAAATTAAATCACAAGGACCGTATAACTTCTGTAGATCAAATAATAATAAATTAATTAATAATGCAACAACTAATTTAAATAAACCGAAAACGTGCCATAAGAATAAATTATATACCTATTATCTACATCTTATAGAGTAAGGTAACTAAGTAGCAATTGGCAGAACGCGGACCTCAAAGTCGTAAACATTTGGCAATGAAAGATGCGAATATAATTATGAAATGTGGTGTTGTTTGTTTGTTCTTTTATACTGAATTGTCAAATCTATTTAAGCTATGGTCAAGAAAGTCAACATGGGAAGAAAGAGGTAGATGATGGACTATATTTCACACAGAGAGTGAAAGGCTTGAGAGTGGAAAAGATCGGTGTAGAGATTCCATTTGAGCCATGTACGGTATGGGAAAAAGGCGTCTTCGATTTTCGAAAGGAACTTCGATTTTCACGCGATTGGCAATGAGTTCTATTCTAGAGGTATAATTCTTAGTTAATCGCCAAATCTATAAACAATTAATTATATCTATTGATTTATCAACAATAAAGATATGAATTTTCAGTAATAATAATAGATTGCGAAACGCAATTTAATGCCAATATTGTTTGAAAACTACAGTTTTATTTTTTACTCTACTAATATACACAAGTAATTAAAATAAGATCTAGACAATATACCATAATATTCTCAAAAAATTGAACTACGTCCCTGCTATGAAATTTTTCTCTATACTGCTACTTTTAAGAACTAGTCATTTGTCTCATTGTTCATGAAGTTATATTACTTACTCTTACTTTTAATACTCTGTTCCTCTCACTAAGATCAAGGAGCTTCTTTCATGTTTCGCAATGGTCATAAAGTATTTTATTCTACATGAAAATAACCATGAGCTTTCTTTGGACTGTATGATCAACAAGATTATTTGTATCTGTGTAAAAAATTCCGAATTGTTATTAAATATAGTAACTTTATTTCAGTTTGTTTCAATTTATAAAAATGTTTACACTTAAAATTTAGGTTATTCTAATTGAATTTTCGACACCGGTCAAGACTAGTTGACGGAAAAGGAAATTTATTTGCGACTTGATACGAAGTACCAAAATAAGAATTGTAAATCTGAAATTGTAGACAGATAAGCTAAGATCTCTGCTTCTATAACCATCACTTATTGTTATACAGACTATACACGACATGACATCGAATAGTAAATTCTGGATGGTGTCCGAGGAATGTCTCTTCACGCAGTTCTTAAACTCACCCACAACTCAACTAGTACTAGGTGGGTTATCGTCACAAAATATATCATTACACGTGTTTATAAGTAACAAGCTGGCTGAGCGAGAAGACCAGGGAAGAAGTGGTACATGTTGTGTAGGGAGGAAAGGTTGGGAAGTGCGGACAAAGGAATAAGAATTGTCTTGTTAAAAGAAATGTCAGGGATGGTCCGTATGAAGTGTGTAGCATCAGCTTCTAACTCGTCTATGATACTGAAAGCGGACTATTCATGGTACTCTGTAATTAAACTTAGCAATTTTACTTAACACTACAAACTACCAAAGTGGAGGTAGAAAATGTATGAGGCAGTTAAAAGAGGTTTCCAGATTACTTAATCCATGGTACTTGCAAGTAAAATTTCCGTGTTCATGATACATGGGATTCAATCTTCACACCTCGGAAACTGTTACCTTCCAGTAAACACTGTAGTGTATATAAAATCTCTATCTCTGTAACAGTTATTGCTTTTATTACAAGAGTTTAAAATGCTCAGCTACTTCAAGTAAACAGTACAGGATCCACACAAGAAGTGTCGCCAACCTGAGGCGAACAATTCTGACGGTAAACTGGTGGGAGGAAAGCAGGGAATGCTCTATACGACCTTCCACGAAATGTACCAATATGCTCTACTTGAACTCGACTCAGCCCGAAGGGCACTTAAAAGAATAGAGGACGACACCGAGGGTCCTAAACTCCGTTTTCTCGTCATCCAACACGGGGAGTGTGGCGAAACATCAACTTCAATGCAGATCCTATGAAAGGAAGCATGCCAAGACTCCACAATTGGTGGATGATGTCTACGTTTAATTCAACACCCACGGAAAACGAGTTCTATTAGAGCTTGTCGGGACTATAGAGAAAATATAAAAGTAGAGCAATGGTACCCTTTTCATGTACCCATGATCATATGACCAAAACTAATAGTAGCATGACTCTTAGACTGCATTCATCTGCTGGGTGGAACCTAACATTCATCATCTGATTGGTCCAGGGGACGGGAGAAAATGCCCATGCAATGATTTATCATCTGATTGATCCATTGATTAATCATCTGATAGTAGTAGACTGACGATTTCATAATGAAGATGTTACATCGCCAAACGAGGCGATAAAATACCAAATCGGCCAACCATTTCAACTTTTCACAGAGCAGTCACGTGACTACTAGTCGACATCGTCACACGTTTTGAAGCTCCTCTCACTAGCAACGCTCAGTCTACTTAAATTTCACTTTATGATCGGGACCCACAGCGAGAACTCCTTGGTGAGAATGTGGCAATTTCAGTGTTAACCATGGGCATCGTAAGAAGTGCTGCCATATGCAATCATTATGAACTGGGATCCCTTCCTAAAGGGCTTTGTGGAAGTTACGTGTTATATTAAAACAAACAAGAAACTTCAAGCAGCTAATCTGATTTCGAAAAATGCCAGCTTATGAACGCATAATCCTTCAAGCATTCGTTGGCTAGAATGTGGAAGATTCAGTGTTAACCACGGGAACAGTGGGAGGTACTCCCACATGGCACCCACCATGAACTGGAGGGGCATCCTTTCCTAGAGGACTTTGAGGAAGTTGGCCCACATTTACGTGTCGTCTAGAAGAAACCAGGAAACTTCAAACAGCCATTACAACTTCGGCACATACGAGATTCGAACTCGTGACTAACGCTTCAGCCAACCAGTTCCTTAAGAACGACACCGTTAGGCGGTCAGCCACTGGTGAGCGTATTCGCAGGAAAATGTACATTTTGTTTTCGAAGTCTAAAGTCTAAAAAGTTGTAATATATTCAGCGTACTTATTATATAATGCTGTAGAGTAATTGTATGAAAGAAAGAAGGTAATTTCGTAAAACTTTGGTGGTAAGAATAAATATTTGTATTTCATAATTGACCCGTCAACAAACCTAACTACAGGGGAAAATGTGGTACCATGGTCTTTAGCACAGGCGAGGGAGCCTGGTTCAGTAATCAGTACAGTACAGGTAAATAATCTTTCTAAGAACAAATGTAAGGGCAACGACAATTGAATTCTTTTCCGTTAAAGTTTGTAAAAACAATAGATCGATTCATTGAATCATTAATCAGACGCAAAAGAACGTGACGCTTTTTGTAAAAAGGTAAAAAAGCCCCTCTTGATTGAAAACACAATCGATGTTTATTTACTTTTGTATTTTCCGCAATGTACCAATCACAGACACTCATTTGAAAACACATTAATTTAAAATACTCATTTTGTAGTGACAACGGTACTTGATTTAAAAAAGAAAGAAAGAAAAAACATAATGAATTTCCTTAAACAGATGATATTTCTTGATTTCTTCCTCTTATTTCTCACGGCCTGAAAAAAGGAAAGTTCTTAACTCTTTGATCGGAGATCTTGAGACTTTTAAATAAATCCCGCTGATATAAGAGCCACCTATAACTCAAATGGGCAGAATCGTTACGGGCAGAGGGTGATAGATCACTGAGCAATCCAACTTTAAAATCCCTTTTCTTTCTTCTTTTCCCCCCTCGGTGAAATAACACTTCTACTTCGAAGACTTTCTCGAAACAAAAGAAAAATTAAGCCCAGCGCCTTTGAGCAACTCAACTTTGCTCGGTTATACTCATTGCAGGGGAAGAATCGATTAATCGCTTTCCTTTTTTACGTCTTTTTCTTCGCTCTCTATCTCTCTTCATTTTATTTTATATATATTTCCTTAGTTCACAGGAGTAGATTGAACTCAAATTCTGTTTCAAGGATTTTCCCCCGTCCTCTAGCTGTGGGGCTTAGTTTGGAATGATTTGTATTCTTTGAGATGGCTCGTTTGATTCCTTAAAAGAGATGACATAAAATTAAACGTTTAATTCAAGATACGGGATGTCATAAAAAGTAAAATAGAATTTAAAGTTTTATCTCTTCGCTAAGTAGCTAATTCTCTTCTTCAGTGTACAGATTAGATTTGTTAGGAACTTCTTTTTTTTCAACGTCAGGAAAGAAAAGCAAGGAATTTTAGAAATTGCTTTTGTAATTACCTAATCCAGTTTTAATTTTTAATTCCCTTGAGTACAATGAATGCGTAGTAACGATAATATAGGAATCGACCTCAGTACTGTCAGACATCTGACTTCCTGAAAACATTTCTATACGCTAAACGCTTCAAAGGAAATACATTATTTAAAATACCAGCGACAATTTCAGGCATTTTATATTTCATGACAAGAAATCTTCATCATTAAATAGGGAATAAAAACTACAGAAAAAGGTTTCAAATCTGACTACATGGTATTTAAAGTTTAAAATTAGATTGAGTGTATAATTGTTACTTAAACAAATAGTCATGGTAATGAAATGTTCTCTAGTTCACTAATAAATTGTATAATAATTCGTTCACTAATAAATTGTATAGTAATTCGTTCACTAATAAATTGTATAGTAATTCGTTCACTAATAAATTGTATAGTAATTCGTTTACTAATAAATTGTATAGTAATTCGTTTACTAATAAATTGTATAGTAATTCGTTCACTAATAAATTGTATAGATAGATACGTTTCCTATATGTTGTGATAATGGTAAATAATTAACGTTATTAGAGCAACACAACGGGCTATTGACGACGGTCCGGGATCAATCCTGAAGGGAAAGGTCCGAGGACGACACCACGTAATTTTGAACCACTGTCAGATGACGAGGCAAATGGTAATTAATTATCATTACCTGAGCTAGTTCCCCACTCTCCAAACTTCCACACCACGCCAATTCTAATTGTTGTGAATGAAATTGGATTGTAGTAATGATATATAGGTACATGGCTGTGTATATACATGGAAAATGTATAAAATATATTTATAGCATAATGGATAATGCAGTATAAGGTTAATCGATACGATGATAATTCCAATGTTTAATGTTTTTGTATGACAAATGCAATCATCACAGCGTCATACAGCACGTTGGCAAGAATTCAACGCGAACTTTTATTATTTACTACAAAATAATATACAAATTATATTTCTTAATAACATTTACCCTGCAATTGGCTTCTACGAGATACCTCGTCCAAGAACTGATAAATTTTACTGATGACGAGATATCTCGCCGAGACGAAACTGTCCTATTGCTCCAAGGGTAATGAAAATCCAAGTCGTAATAAATGTGTAACAAGTTTTTGTATCGGAGGTTGTCCACTACAGGGCGGTTTTCAATGCAAAGATAAATCACCAGGAGGGCCATTTAAAATATAATGGGTAATAATTTATGTTCTATAGACAGTGATCGTTGAAGCGCTCAGCCCAACAACGTTCAAAAATAACAGTATTACGTATCATATATGGAAATAATAGTATTCACGTAGAATTTGCGAAGTTTGAAAGTACTGAAGACATTGCGATTTGAGGTGTTAGTTAAATAAACTTCTAACAGTTTTATGCTTTTTTAATGTGCTTTCATTTTGAAACTTTTAGACTCCACAAAGAACCAAAGAGCTCTCAATATTAATCTTAAAACTAATGTACTTTTAAGACTTAAGAAATAAGTTAAATAAGCTTACTGCTTACGCCTTTACAAATATGTGGGGCATACATTTTATCAAGAATTTTAAATGAAAGCTTTTTAAAAAATAACGTGGATATCTATACCTCGAGTTTAGTCTAAATTCTGGCCCTTATATCCAAGGTTGTAAGACAGTAAAAGTTGAGTTTCCTCTGCCCTGATGTAGGCCAGAACTACGTTTATAATATTACATATACGTTGCATGCATTTGAAATCTTACTCTCTTTATGCGAGGTAAGGTACTCAGATTTAAATGAAAGAAAATGATCTATTAAAATATACTTACTGATACGAAATTCCGGTTTTAGGTGTTTTCCCTAGTTAGTGGGTAAATTTTTTATCCTCAATATCCATATTTATAGCACCTATAAATAAGCAGTAAACTGAGTTTTATGATATCGCTCGCATTTCGTTTTATATTCATTAAATTTAAACCCCAAGGATGTCAACATAATGCAGTATTTGATATCATATTTCACATATAATAATGGTATAGGTCTACATCTTACGTACAGTAAATATATGCTGAGATAAACACATAAATATAACATTAATTATAACTTTTAGAGTTTAAGGCATAATCCGAAAGCTTCGGTATTAGTATACTCCTTAGGGTATGATACCGAGCATAAATTAAATCTTATGCTCAGTCATAGCATTTTCGAATTAGACCCTCAGATTCGAATTTAAATATTTCATTTAGGAGAGAAATCTCAATATTTTATAGACTGTTTCTATTGTGTGATATATTTCTATAAATGAATAGTAAAATAGTTATTAAAATATGTCTTGATGGCATAGAGCCTATGATAAAGCATACTCTATTCCCTGAATGAATCCCAATCTTTTAAATTTAACTTGCTAAGAGTTGGAAGCTTTACACGGAAATCTTCTCTACTAGTACACTACTTGGACCCAAATACCCACGAACTCTAGTATTCAGCTCTATCTTCAATGAAGCATTTAATGAAAAATGGTAATGAGTATTTGAATGGGAATTCAGTTGTTGAATCCCACCAGTTTCATAAAGTAATATAATTATTAGAGTATTTGAGGCATTGTAGTTATAACAAAATAAATCTGCTCTACAAGCACTGGTTTCAAGCTCACGAAAATGTAAAGCTCAGGGCAACATAGTGATAAGCAACAGAAATATTTGTTCCGTAACGTAAGGAATGGAATATAAAATATTATAGATAATCAAAATCATTTCTGATTGTTTGAATGAGTGATATTGTTTGATACAAGATGATTGTATGATTGTTTGATACAAGATAGTTTAATGTAACATAAACTCTTAAATAGTTTATGAACCATTATAATTTTGGAATTTTTTACATTTTAAAAATTACTCTTCTGGAAAATTTGAAGGGTTGCGTCTCATTTTGCATCCCGAAGTCCTTCAAATGTAAACAAGAAAGCAACAGTTAGAAGTTTATGCAAAACTATAGATTTACAGTGTAACTGTCACTGGTCGTAATTTAAAAGGAAATTGTATGATTATTATTATTGTTTAAAACCCTCCAATTTCTTGTAGATACAGTGACATATGTCCAATTTTCTATAAGACCACGTGTCGTCATGATGTCAGTAACTTTTGAAGTACTATATATTTAGGTTAGTACAAGATATATACTTTGGCTACCAAAAAGTACTTCACGGTGGATTTGGGTTTCAATGCTATGAATATCAATGCATTTTAAATTAACTCTTGTAGTGTTGTCTCAGTTCACCACAGTACTCCCCTCTGAAATTTAGATTGACTGAATTCGATAGATGACCGATTGCCAATTGCGAGACATTGTGAGAGTTGTATTAGGATCACGGGTGTACTTCCCTATGCGTGATCATATAATGGATGATTGTGACCGCTTGATTGCCCTGAGTTGTCTTTAGCAGCTCAGTGTGAGTACAGCAGGAAGTTTGTTCATATGATGCTGATCAGCAACGAATAGTGAAATTATGATAGGAATAGAAGTGTCTGTTCTCACAGGACTTCAGACAGCTCTCAGGTAGTGGTTAGCATCGCAACGATAATTCATCATGGACCATCCATCGTTATGTTTGCCGATTGTTACGAGCTCAATTTGCCAGAAAAATGTTTAAGGCGCAGCGGTAGCCCGGTCGGAAGAGTAGCAATCTGAGGGTCGCGAGTTCGAAAGTCGATTCAACCAAAGACCATCGAGGGAGCTGGAGTATGTTAAATATGTCGTGACCTCAAATGTCCTTTGGAGTGGTGTTGAAGTTTGGAGTGGGATGGCAACTCAGGTGTTGACTTCGTCACCTGACCATGGTTCAAAATCGCGAGGTGTTGTCCTCGGATTTTTCCCTTTGGGATTGATCCCGGACCGTCGCCAATATCCCGTTGTGTTTCTCCAGTGTGGCGTTGTTTCAACTATCTACCTACTTGTTTGTGAATGTGCACGCGTTCAGAATCACATCCACCATTCACCAATTTAGCAAGACTCGAGGGATGGTGCAACTTTGTCTACCAAAAAGTGCTTCATGATGGATATAGGTTGCATTGCCTATATGTACTACCATATTACTTCATTTTTGTAGTGGTGTCTAAGTTCAGCACAAGGTAAATAGTGGGGCCGAAATGCTAAGAACCAACTCTGAATAGTTGACAGTACACAAAACTATTCCAATTAAAGTTAAATATCCTTCAGGAAGGATATGAAGAACGGAATCTTGTGTTCTTTTTATTCAAGAAGGTAAAATTCGAAAGTTAGAAAACTAAAAATGTATGCAAATGAGTGTGTTGTCGCTTTTAGTGCTTTTCTGGTTCTTTTCAAATGCGTCTTTTTCCCAGTGTACCACGAAAAACTTGCATTATAAAAAGTTTTAATGAAGGCACCCAGAAAAACTCAATTACTTTCCTTCACCCCATTTTAAAACCTCAAAATGTAAAGAGCAAATCGATTACCCTGTGAAATACGTATATTAAATACTGCTTACAATACTTTTATGCACCAAATTTACATTAAAGAAAGAAAAGCCTCTTTGTTCAAGAACTTCATTGAAATGCGCCGAGTTATAACATTTCATTTTGAATGCAAATTACATTTTAGGCAACAGTGGATGTGACTTTTAGCCCAAGATAGATAAGAAGCGAAGTAGAATAGGTATTGGGTAAGTTAAGAATCGAAACGTTTTTCTACCCTCTCTCTGAAAGTGGTTTGTCCAAACCAGCTGTGATCTTTTTGTTTTTATTTCTTTATGAAGTCGTTTCTGATTCTTTCTTTGTTGAATTTTGAATTTTCCTTTTGATCATTGCGATTCCAGATTAATTTGTTTGGTCAATTTATTTACTATGTTTTCAAAATCAAGACACGTGGAAAGTGCTCAAAAGATCATATTAGATCATATTTGAACAGATCATATCGGAAAGATTATAAACATGCATGGTTTCAATTTACGTTTTCCCTTTTGTCAAATTTTATTTTTTTATAAAGCAATATACGACCATACAAAGGTAAAAAGAATTTATTAAAAATTTCCAGTTTTGAAATTAGAATTATGTGCATTTCATAGAACTGAACTTCGGGATACAAGATTGATGTAAAGCAGTTAAACCCGTTTTTGAATCACATGTCACATATTAACTATTTACTAAAATTCTGAGGCATACAAAAAAATAAATTATATATTTGTTTGCGATCTGACGAAAAATAGATATAATTTTGATTGAGCTACAAAAGTTTATAATAGTAACTACCTACCCTTTTTTCAGCACGGAAGTGACTTTTTAAAATGTTATTTTTCAAAAGTTTCTTTTATGTGGAAACAGTTTACTTTGAGTACTTTGTAATAGAAATTAATACTCAAAATTATTTGTCCGAGTATTACTTGAAATTATATGTACGAGTATTACTTGAAATTATTTCTGAACTTACTTGTCAAAAGTTCAAAACTAAACCATTGAGTTAAAATAAATATGACAGTTTATACAATTTCACTATCCTTAAGGCACACGAATACCTTTCTTGCTGCACACTGGAAGAAAATCATTAAGTATTACACACCTCTTGATAAAGACAGGTAATTCAATATATTAGAAGTCCAGCCGTAAAGATTAGTTCCCTAAACAGATGCTTTCAAATGTTATTATAAGAAAGCAATTTTATTTTCAGAACGAAACCTGTAAATACGTTTGGTTTCTTAAATTAAGAAAACACTAAAAAATCATTATGAATTGATTAACGATATTTAAGTTTGCATATGTTATGCAGCAATTTTGAGTGTTATGCAAATAATTCACCCTGCATAGGTCTATACTAAAGAACAATATTTAACCTGTTGTCTTTCAGTGAGACACCGAATTGCATAAGAAAAACTAGACAAAAAACAGTTGATTGTGCTAGAGAATATGGAGGGTTCGGAAACCATAACAAGACTTATATTTTTACATAAAAGAAACTACTGTCCTCAAATTTTGAAAATGTTCTCAGTTATAAACATCTTTCTCTTTTCCAGAAGACAATTAAAGTATGATGAAAATGATGCTAAAGAGATAAAGCTTTAAGAATATAAATGTTTTGAAGTTTCATAAAAATTAAATATATTTTTGTAACGTATACTTTATAGCTTTAAATGCTGAATTAAAGTTTTTGGAGGCTCTACAGACACATGTTCGCACCCAATCTTTCCAAACAAACACATATTTCAGCTTCTGCCTCCAGATAACCTTTAACTTTAGTAAAAAAGAAAGCGTGGAATTTAGTGTAGCTGAATGTATGTTTCAAATCAACTATAATTTCGTGCCTGTATATATTATAATTGGAAATAGATGAGTAGGAAAGCGTGATAAAAGTTAATAGCTTTTATTTAAAAATTAATATATAATAAGCTCCAATCATAAATTATAATATAAATAAAAATCGGTTGCAAAACATATAAAATTTGTATGTTTGAATCAATAATTATTGTATGATAATTATAACTTAAAATCCTTAATTTTGAATACAGTTTGATAAAATACATTCACGTATTTTACTCATAGTAAAACTTAATCAGTAACTACAGAAAGTTGTGGTAATCACAAGAAGTTCGGTTAATCAATCCATGCACTTTTTTCTTTCAAGGCCTAAGTTCAACTCTCTCATGCGAATGGCACAAACGATACCGGCATTCAGGGAAGGTATTGTTTTGTATAATAAAGACTAAATATACATTAGGGTGTATCGAAAAAGCTTTTTTGAAATTCAAAATTTCAAGTTGATAAAAAGTTGTCCCTAGGACCCCATATTTATCAAAAGAAATTCAGTCTAATTGAAATATATTCAGGTCTCCCGCATGAGTCATACAATTTCAATTTTTCTTTCAAAAACGTGAATTTTTCATACATTTTTTTACGATGACAATAATGTGAATTTTAATTTTCAAGCTGAAAAGCCTTTTCTCCTTAATCTATGATTTAAAAGCACAAACAACATTAATGCTGTTGGGTAATATTTAGATCTCCACCATTTGACCTAAACTCTTATTTTTTTTACAAAATAAGACATTATTAATTTAGGAAAAAATACTAGTTTCACCTTATTAAGTTTCCGTTTTGTGTTTGATTAAGATTGTAAATTGTAACAACATTGCATTTTAAATGTACGAGAGTCTTTATATGTAAAAGCAAACACTACGCATAGAAACCGGAACAAGTCGTTCCCGCGCGGCCTTGGTGCTAGGGGTGGTGCTGACGTGACTGTCACGTGTTCATCACCCTTTCCCTACACCCTCCCCCCAACTTTCTATGTCGGCTTACAGCAGCCGTAGTATGTGCATAGATTTTACTAGTAATCAGGTGTTTGTAACGTGCTAAACGCCATGAATAAAAAAGCTCGTTCAACAAGAAAAACAACGGAAGTGGCGATAATCGGTCAGCCTGTAGTGTTTTTCAGACTAAATTGGATGTGTTGCGGTATTTTGAATGGGTGCGAAATATCTAAAATCAGAGGGATGCTATCAGCCAGAAAAAGTAATTGCCATGCGAGTGGCTCGAATGCTCGAAGGAATATGGAAAAAGACTTCTATTCCTGTTTCTAGTACAAACAACATCATTTATATGATTCTGTTATACGAGCAATGTGAAAAAATAAAAGAAATCTTCAGGAGGTACCAGGGAACATTCAAACATCTATAAAGCATCTGTAGATCTGTAGAATACTGCAAATAGTCTTTTTGATATTTGCTCCTGTAAATGTGATTTAATTAACTGCCCGTGCCCAGCTCCAAGAAAAATTCCGCTAATAGAGAGTGATTTTCTTAGCAACCAACGGAATCAACCAATAATCAATTTCTTAGCAACCAATAATCAACTGATGATTATTGGGGGTGATAAAACAGAGAGTAAAAAACTCAAGAAAAGAAACAAAAGAAAATATAAATCTTTACAATCTGTTCTGAACCTACAACATTCATAAAAAACGGAATTGGAAAATGAAAGTCAGCTTGCTGTTGATGAGTCGAAATCTGAAAGTGACGTAATGTCACAAATATCAAGTGAAGAAAGTGAATGTGATAAACAATTTCTAAAACCAGGACAGAAAAAAGTTGCTACAATTTCAGTAATACGAGAGCTACCACAAAACCTCACTTCATTTGCTAGAGCATGTGACTGCAGAGCCATTTCTAGTAGAGCAGGAGCTCAATTGGCCAGTGCCCTTTTGCAGGATCTTAATGTAGTAACTAGTGAAAATCAGGCCGCGGTCATAGATAAAACAAAGATTTTTCGTGAAAGGTTGAAATCTCGCTATGCCATCAGCACAACTCGGAACTCATTGCACTTTACTTTGACGGACGAAAGGATGAAACAATATCAAAAGTAGTTATCGGTATCTTGCACCGAAAACCGGTGCAAGAAGAACACATATCTTTGGTTGAAGAACCAGATTCAAAATATGTTGGACACAACTCCGGTAAGTAGAACTCGGAAAGAAATTGTATCATTAATACTACAGTTTTTGAGAGAAAACTACATTGATAGAAATACCATTAAAGCTATTGGTTGCGATGGCACCGCAACAAATACAGAAACCTCTAATGGAACTATTGCACTATTTGAGGAAGCCTTAAAACACCCATTACAAACAGTGGTTTGTTTGCTTCATTTAAACGAATTGCCTCTTAGAAAAGTGATGGTTGCCCTCAATGATCGAACTTCTGGACCTCATTCATTCAGTGGTCCAATTTTACTAATTGCCAGGATTTACCAGTGGTGGGGTTCAATAAGATAGATACTGTTTTTCCAAAGGTAGATATCAGAGTTAAGCACCGACCAGAAGTATCTGGGATATATCTCAGGCTGTAATGATATGTGAATGTCCTCAAGATTTATCTTCTAGAAACCCTGGAAACATCTCTCATGCAAGATGGCTGACAATGGCAAATAGGATTTTGCGTGTATACATTGCATCAGATAATCCAAGTCCGCAGCTAGAAAAGTTAGCTGAGTTTGTAATGAAGGATTATGCTCCCTCATGGTTTACTATAAAATGTCGCCCACAAATCATTCATGCATCCAAACAAATTGTTGGTACAATACAGCAAGTACTTGGAAGATGATCTAAAGGCTATTGTCCATTCAATTCTTCAGAGAAATGCTTTATGGTTCACCCAGAATATCTTCTTTTGGGAATGTTAATTGACCCACGGAAACATAAAATACTTGCAAGCAAGAGGATACAAAAAGCTCGTCAAAACAATATGAAAAAAGAGGGTTTTAAAGCACCACAAGTGAATTTTGATGCTCAAGATTATATTGATCTAATTGACTAGTAATCTACGTCTACACCCGTAACGGAGCCGCCATTCTTAACCAGTTTCAGCAATCAAGAGCTAGAGTTAATTGCCGAGACTGGATATAGTGATAGGAAGGAATTTAAAATTCCTTCGCCCACTCAAGCAGTTGAGAGAATTGTTAAAGCGGTTACAGAAGCTTCGAAACACGTTTGTGGTCATAAGGAGCGAGATGGATTCATTAGGTTCAGATTGTTATACCGTAAAACTCTTCTCAACTTTGAAACAAAAAGCCACTTGAAAACAACAGCTACTGCAACTACCAAGGATTGAACATTTGAACAAGTATTTTTTATTCCGAAAAAAATAGTTTTATTACTATTCGTAGTTCCGCTTTATTTTGATAATTTTCTAATAGCTTATAAATATACTCACTCACAACCAGCCTAATGCAAAGCTTTGGTTGCAGGTTGGTGCACAGAGCTTTCACGCCATGTACATTTTGGAAGTCTGAATATTTAACAATTTTGAGATAAAAAAAAATTCTAATACTACATCATTTACGTTACATGACCTGACTGAAGGATTTAGTTTTGATTTGGGATTTCATATTTGGGTTGTAAATAGTTATTGAAAAATAAACCACTTTGAAAATACCTATTTTTTCATTATTTAATTTCTTTCACAATTTAGATAAATACTAGGCATAAGGCGTAATAATTTTAATATGAAGGTTAATAATTTATATTCATATTAAAAGTTGAACCTGTGTTAATCAAAACAATTATTTGTCATGAAAGTTTATTTCAAACAAATATAGTAGATATTTAATAATTGAAGGAAATACCTCATTTTTCAATGAGTAGTTATCGGTTAAATGTGGAAGACCTAAATGTTACACTACGACATTAATTTTTTTTACCTTCAAATCATAGATTAAAGCCAAGGTTTTTTTCACTTGAAAATAAAAATTCAAATTATTTTCATTGTAAAAAAATATTTAAAAAACACGTTTTTGAAAGAAAAATTGAAAATTTGGGTCTCATGTGGGAGACCTAAATATATTTCAATTAGACTGCAAAAATTTTCTGGAAAATATGGGCCCCTAGGGACAACTTTTTATCAACTTGAGATGTTGAATTTCGAAAAATGGTTTTATCGATAAATCCCAATGCATATATATATATGTATCATCACTCATTTTTTAACAAATGAAATATGATAAATCCCGATTGCTACCAAATTCTGTTGAAGCCTGCTTGTTTGAGTGAGTATTTTGCATGATTTTGAATTACTTTATTCCTTAAATAGGTGTTATGGTTAAAGAGCATAAACAATTTGTGTATTATCACTGATTCCGGTTCTGAGCTTATCGTTCGATGTCAGAAGCAATAGCGGAGATTACGAGTTGACTAGAAAACATCCATGGTGATCATCATGATTTGTGTTAACTTTGGCAAATGCTGCCTTTCAAAGCATGTACTTCCTCTAGATCACGTGCTTTCTTTACCAGGGTAACAATATAAGCAACTCGTAGTCGAAGAAAAATATAAACTACACTAACAAATTATCGAACAAAACGTCTTATGTGTGTCCATAATCGTAGTCACAGAAAGAGTCGGAATTCTAATCGTGGAACAGAAGTTTAAAACTGTGGTGGTCAATTAGAAATTATGTGCTGTGAAGTAAATATTTAATATTGGATTATGTAGAGGTTTATAATAAAAAAGTAATTTTTTCATTATCAACGAACACCATTTTGAAAAAAGATATTCTTACTGATCAATTAGATTAGCAAGCATCTTTCGAGCAAAATACATTTCAGAATCAATTTTCTTGAGGGAATTAATATATTGTAGAAGCGCATCCAACACCAACATTCAAAATCCAAAAGTAACATAAAATTCTATTTAAATGAAATTCTAAGTAAAAAAATATTATTTTGAACCTTTCACTGAAAGAAGTGAATAAACATATGAATCTTGTGAAAATGAACATTGTCAATCAATAAGAAAAGTATTTTCTAGAACAGATTAGAATTTAAAACATGCGTGGAGTTTCTTAGATTTTTATTGGAATAGTGACTAGGAATAAGAAATATTTAACTGTACATGTTTTGATTGAAACTCATAATACAAATTTGTAAAATATATCTTAGTTTCTATAATGGAAAATATTTTTTGTAAAAGTACAAATTCTTTAGACAGTGTTTTCTTGAAAATGTTTATTTTATATTAAACAAACACGGTTTTCATTTTCTATTGAAATTCCATAGAAAAAGGTTGAAATATAGAATAATGCTTATGGAGATTTCTAAGAGTCATTTCAATTCACATACAATGCTATTACTTACAGTAATGAAAGCAACAGTAGCTTAATTAAAAAAATAAAAAAATTAAAAGATACGGAAAGAATAAGGAAAATCATAAATACTTTTTAAGATTATGAAATTCATAAAAATGGCATTTTGTTGTTCAAAACGTGTTTGTGAATTGTTACGATAACAACTAGTGAGTGCGAATCAAATGAAACGAATAAATATAAGGAGCCTCTAAATTGAATAATTCTACATATGACTTCTGAAACAGACACTTTATTAAATTGGAAAAAAGCAAATCGAATTGAAACTGAGTGCTTTGAAACAGAATTATTTCATACCTTTTTAGCTTTTTACAGTTATAATGTGCTCTATCGTATGTATTCAAGAATTAATATTTCTGTTGCAAAGAAATTGTTAAGCAAAACTAAAAGGGATACAAGTCATGTATATCTTAAAGCAGTATATTAAATCTTAGGAATAGAAAGAGTATAATCCCATTCTCTAATGCTCACTTAAACCTCTTTTCACATTCAAAAATTGGTAGATTGTGTCGAGGACACAAGCCGTAGTTTTAACGTGAATACTCGGGTTTGATGTTGGATTGTGGAATGAATGAAGTAGACATTGATTGGAAGTTTGTACAATTACTTACACATATTGTGCGAATATTCAACAATTAATTTACAGTTTGAACGATTAAAGGGTAGTTTGATATTAATATTGAAGAATAATTTTATTGATTGTAGCCTAGATTGTAACGTAGTTCAGTAACTTCGGAATGAAACCATCTATACAGTCCTTACTCCCCACAATCCAAAGTTACACTGGGCCTAAGCTCGCCCAGCAACGTCGAATTCCGAGATATTGAGCACCCCCTTCCCTTTCTCAGTGCTCTTGCGGTCAGGTACGTGCATCCTTTGTCTACACGACTTTATATTTATCCTTTGGATGTTTCTTCTAGTTCTGAAGACAAAACAGTTGTAATGTTTCTTGTAATGCTGAACTTTTCATGCATTCCTTCTAGTATTGTTCCGATTTTAAATACAGGGTAATTATAATTAAAGTTCAACTTTCAAAAAGCTGTAAAAAAAGAACCACTGAATGACCTGAAATTTGAACTGAATATACTCCAAGAAGGGGGAAATAGTATGACATAAGAAAAATAGTTCCAAATTTTTGCAATAGATGGCGCTTTAAGCGTCAAAACGTAAATGGGTTCGGCTACAAGTGACATTTGAATCACAATATGACGGCTAAGGCGTGAGTTGCGCGTTAAACCAACAGTACTGGTCAATGTGCATGACTATCGGTTTTTTACTGAAAAATGACTTCGAAGTCATTCAACAGTTGTGGCACTGTTAGTGGAAAGCAAATCCACCGCGACAAGGTCGTACACACTGAATGGGCGAAATCGGGTTTTAATTGTCCTGAGGCCAAAAACCGCATAAAAAGCGACCATGAAATCGGTTTTTAATTGTCCTGAGGCCAAAAACTGCATAAAAAGCAACACTGAAATCGGTTGGTATTTATCGCCAGACTTGCGCAAGACAAGTTCAATATGCTGTCCACTGTTTGCTGGCACAAGTTGAAACCGAGAAACAGCATGTTTCACAACAGATCTGAGTGTCTCAGGGGTCACGTTGTGAATGTGTTGCGCAATGCGTGCCTTCAATTCGGCTAAGTTTGCAATCGGACCACTGAGCACAACATTTTTCAGATAACCGCACAGCCAGAAGTCACAAGTATTAAGATCAGGTGATCTTGACGGCCAGGCTGTTGGAAAATGACGGCTGATAATTCTATCATTTCCGAAATGCCTCTTGAGCAGCTGCTTCACTGGCTTTGCAATGTGCGGAGGAGCGCCATCTTGCATAAAAATGATGCTACACACACATGCACGCTGTTGAAGTGTTGGAATGACGTGGTTGCGCAAAAGACTCATAGCGTTTACCATTGACGGTACAGGTAACAGAACCCGCACGACCCATCTCCTCGAAAAAAATGGTCCTACGATAAACAATGGTGTCAACCCGCACCACACAGTTACCTTTGTAGAATGAAGAGGTACTGGTTCATGTGCGAACGGATTTTCCGTTGCCCATATTCCACAATTCTGAGTATTGACATGTCCTTGGAGATGAAAATGGGCTTCGTCTGTCCACAAAATGTTCCATGGCCATTCATTGTCTACTTCCATGCCAGCAAGAAATTCTAGAGCAAAGGTTTGTCTTACTGGCAGGTCAGCAGAAAGCAACTCCTGAACATGGGTAATTTTGTATGGATAGCAATGCAGGATGTTTCGTACAATTTTATGCACCGTGCTCGCAGGCATGTCCAAAGTTCGAGCGATTCCCCGTGCACTGCACGTTTGCACACTACCGCTCATCTCTTCCTGGAAAGCTGTGACCACATCTTCTACTGACGTCGAAGCAATTGGTTTCCTTCCTCTGCCAGATTTCACTTCAAAAGAACCTGTCTTCGAATTTCTTAATCATTTTCTCCAGATCCTTGGCAGATATCGGACCTTTCCCTTTTTTGATACCCTTTACTGTCCGGAACTTCTTCAGAGCTACTGGCGCACAGTCACCGTTCTTGTAAAATAGCTTCACAAGCAGAGCTTGATCCTTCATTGAGAGAGTCATGGCGAGCTTCTCAGACGCAATTTGAGAAAAACGCCATGTACCCCGCGTTTTTATAACAAATGCAATGTGTCGTGCGCATGACACGTCTTTTATTTTGCATATTAGGATGCTTAAAGCGCCATCTATTGCTAAAATGTGGAACTATTTTTTTTCTTATGCCATACCGTTTCCCCCTTCTTCGAGTATATTCAGTTCAAATTTCAGGTCATTCTGAGTTGTGGTTCTTTTTTTTACAGCTTTTTGAAAGTGGAACTTTAATTATAATCACCCTGTAGTATTCAAGTCAAAATTTCAACTAATTCATATGCGAGTTAGGATTATTCATACCTCAAAGTATTAATGCATAATATATAAAAGTTTATGTCTCAATTACAATTAGTTAATTTTGTTTCCGAGTGCATATGTTTGTTGTTGACACAGACGTTTCTTTATTGAATTCAAAAGCGATTCCGAAAACTAGGAGTAGGATAATTGATGTATTTATAATAAATTCTCTCAAATCAAAGTTGCATTTGCACACTAAATTTTTCCTAGAATTATTCCTTAACCCAGATATTTTCAGTAACTAAATATCTTTTCGCACTTCTTTATGTAGAGAAATTTTTTTGTAGCACATTGTTTCTCTACTTTAATCGATATCTGAACATCTTACATGTAAATCATAAAATCTATTTGTATGAAGTAGCAAAACCTCTAATGCTGGGCGGACATAAAACTTGCTCAGCCCTTCCTGTCTAGAATTTCCATGTAAACCAACTATTTTCAGCTTACTACGTCCTCTTAAAAGCATAGAAGTGAGATTTAATATAAAAAATTACACAGGAGACCTCCAAAATCTACCACGAGTTGAGAAATCGAAAGAGGAAGAAACACGAGCACGTGAAGCGCACGAAGATCAAAAAGTTGTTTGACTATGCAGCGAAACTTCTGTGGAAACGTAAGCACGATTTGTTTTGTCTGAAGCATCAAACACTCTCTGTCAAAGCCGGGTAGTAAAGTAAGTATTTCATACATTGAATTTTATTAATAAATTTAGATATTACTGTTGAATTTTCTATTGAAGAATAACTATCCAATTAGGTAAAGTTTACTTCTCGTTAATTATGGATTAAATTTCTTTAACAACTACTCTGATATTGTATTTAAAATTCCTTACCGCCTACCTGATCTTCCAGTGGTTTTATAGTTATTTGTAGAATTCATTCTAGCTTGCATTATTAACAACTACCAAACCCACGCATAGCATCTGCGATAATGTTTTTCTTAATTTTTTCCTATATTTATAAATGGCAGTGTTGTCACTTATACCTTATTTAAATCCATTTATAATAAGCGTCGATAACACATTTCCTCCAAATAGAATGAAATTAATCAAACGTATATAGAACTGAATTTCATATTCTTCCTTCTGGTGTTTATTCTCATTTCAAATAAAGTGCATGTCGAAAACTGCACGGTGAAAATTGCATACCTCAATCATGTTATAACAATTAACTTCTGAATATTCACTTTAGTTGGATCTCAATTACTTGTTAAAGGCGATTAATGTAAATCTATATTAACGTTCGTCAACATTTCTTTGTTTTTAAGCTGATTTCTATCTTCCAGATTTCTCTTTGCCTCATGTCATCAAACTGCTGATGAAATTTCATTAAAGCTGTGATATCTTTAGTGTAGCTTTAGCCATATTATTTAGCTTCATAGCTCATATCTAGAATATTTAAACTTAGAAGCGAAATTGTCAAACGAATCGCGAAGTGGTTGATCTAATTTTATTTATATGCTTTTGTTGCCATTTGCCAGCATACAAATAAAGTCGATTGGTCAATTTATGTGCCACGTACTTTAGTGAAAAACATATCTAGGTGAACAAAAATAACTAAATTTCGGGATAAGAAAATAAAGAATTTTTGAAAGTGACAGTTAATTTTTTAAATATATGATCAAGATTAAAACAAACAAGAAATATTAACTTTTTCCTCATACGTGTTTGCTTCGACATTTTCGTTTGCAATAAAAGATTTGCCCAAAAGAAAGTAGTTCAGAAAAGTATGCGCTGTTTGCTACCATGTTTGTACAAAAAGAAATAGAATAACAAATAATACGCATTCTTTTATAGGCATTCGAATTCTTATATTTGGATAAGAAGTTTTGAAGAGCAAAATTAAAAAAGATTTGCATTTAAGGATTGAGAATTCTTTTTAAGAACTTTGTTTTTTTAACTTTCTGTAACTTTTCATTTTCATTTCTTTCCCTTAAGAACACTTAATACGGCAATTCAATTAATTAGTTTACAAGGGAAAAAAGTCCCAATCTCCACAAAAAAGGTTGAAAAGTTACTTAATTATTTGCATGCTTTCTTCGTAGTTCGAAGTTGTTTTAAACGCAACATCTCATTTGTATCGTCCTTTTTTGTTTCTATAATTTGGATTACATTGTGTCGGTTTACTTTTATTTTCGCAGAATAAGTCCTGAACAAGATTGTATTTTTACTTTATTACTTAAAGCAGCTTTCCCCCTTAAGAAAGGGCTTATCAGAAGGTATTTGAAAACAGATGGTAACAAATTTTCGACAGACTTTTTTTGTTTGGAATGTGAGAAAGAAACTTTCCATGAATAGTTATTTTCGGTTTACTCAGAACAAAACTTATTTTTAAGAACATTTTGTTCACGAAATTGGCAAAGAATGAACGCCTTATTGAATTCTCACATTCTTAAGTCTGATAAATATTTACGGATGATATCTTTTCTAACCCGTTCTTAAAAATAAATAATGTCTACTTAAATAGTATCAATTAGTAAAAGATGTTATAATTTTATAGTAAAAATATCGGAATCGTATAACAAAAGTTTTCTCAGTGGTTATGTTTCGATCATGATTTTACTTTTATCCATCATTTTTGTTCTATGTAATTAATAGTTTCGTGTTGATAAGATGAAATATATGTTGTATAATTAAACCTTTTTTACATTTTGATTTTTATGTTGCGCATTCTGTACTTTTGTTCTTATTTCGGTTATATAATTGAAGTAATCTGTTAGACAGTATGCGTCGATAAATAAATAAGTAAAATTGAGTTTTGTTTAGTTAGCTTTAGTTTTGCCCACATATATCATTAAATACACTGCATTAAAAATATTTGAATGAAAATGATGTAGCAAATCCAGAAATATTTAAAACTTACGCAAGGTCTATGGAGTTTTATCAAACAAAGCTGCAACCGTGTTATTTCACTATACTCAAAATGAATATTGATTGTATTTACTTGATCACTAGCTGCCAATCAACATAGATCTAGTAGTTTTCATGACTGAAACATCAAATCTAGTACTTTCTTTTCTAACTACTCGATGTGAGTGTGTGAACGAATCAGAAGAATTATGCTTTATATGAAACATTTATAGTCAATATCATTGCTTCTATTAATTGAAGCTTATGGCCAAATAATGATCTATGTGACATATATTATAGAAGGAGAAAAATATTTCTGATGCCAATATTACATAGGTAAGTGCTACATGGACATTTATTCCATTCACAGTTAAATTTGGCTAAGCTTATTTACCCTCGTGGGGTGGTTGTCTTGACGAGGTATCTTGTTTTTAGCAAAACCTTCAGCAGATTTTGATTGACGAGATATCTAGTCGAAACTATTTGGAGAGTTAAGGCGATTGACGTCATGTTTCCTGCGTGTGGTGTCAAATTCGTCTTTCCTCTTCCTTCCCTGGTCATGAAATGTATTTTAATTTAAGGAAAATAATTAGAAGGGGGATCAAACCACAAAAAACCTGAGGTGACTATTCCCCGATACTTTTTTCGTAAACAAATACGAGTCGGGCAGTAACGGGAGACGGGTGTTTTCACATAGACCGTTGCTCCACACCCCGAGTGTAAGATTTCATGACATTATACCCTGATCATTAGAATACCATCTAGTTGTTTGGGAAATAACTGAATGAATCAATATCTAATACTTATTCTACCATTATTCCATTAAAATATCATTTTCGAAAGATTTGCACACAGGTTAAAATTCGACCGAAGGCTTCAAGTACTATTTTTTATCATTCACGAATTCCTATATATAATTTTTGATTCAATTAACAATGTCATAACAAATTACACATTTTAATGTATAAGCAATGCAAAAAATAGCTTTCCACCTGTTATCAAAAACTGTTGGAAATTTTCAGGTATGTAATAAATACGATAATCAAAGTGGGGAAAGCTGTAGACATATATTTATGTTGGATATAATTTGATCTTGATTTTGCAATACGGTTGCTTTTGCATATTTACTGTTTCTGAATATAGCGTGGGCAATTTTATAATCTATTCAGCACTAATCCTTGGATCTTATTTTTAAATTTTGATTTAGCTTCCCGACAAGTAATACGGCATCCCTTACTTTGCTAAATTATCATGTATTTGAAAATTTCTCATATCTTTTAGCACACAATACACGTTTCTGAATCTTTTTATCATTATAATTTAAGTTGGAATACCAATGTTTTCTTTTAGAGAATTCAAATGTATGGTCTGTACCTAATATTTTTCATCTGATTTAAATTCAAACATAGAAATTTGTATTCACAATGTCTTAGAAATGTTTACAAATATATTTGCTAGAAAGTTATTGCCACTATGATACATTATATAACCCATATTAATATCAAAACTTATCATTGGGCAAACTAAATGCCTGAAACCATGGATAATTGAAAAAAGGGAAAGGCAGTAGAATACATATTTAATCGAAGTAATCATCAGTAGCATCAGTGTATTGTTTACCCCGTATGGACAGGTTGTTTATGTCACGTTTGAAAAATTCTGAGTTCGTTGAAGTGACGAAGTATTCCACAAGCTGATAAACACATCTTTGGCAAGGCGCTTCTTGGAAAAAGTGTCGTCCAAAACAAATAATTCGTTGGAGGAACATAAGAATAAGGAGGATGAGGTTTCGTATCCCAAATGATTAATCTGTTGCATGGTTGTCAGCGTGATATGGGAACTGACCTTGTCTTGAAACAGTCAAAACACCATTTCTATTGACCACCAGTGCTGACTTCTTAATGCAATTTTTCGTAGCTTTGTCACATGTTTGCACATTACCAATCTATTATTATGGTTTCTTCTTAGAGTTCCTTTTGTCTCCAACTATTTTGCCAAAGGTCTGAGTTTGTTGTATGGATTCACTCCACATCAACTGTAACAATATGTTACAGAATTCTTTCCTGCTTGCTACTGTTCAGGTCAGAAGAGCACTCTTCAAACCGCCTTGCTTTGTTCTGATTGATGAGCTCGTGTGGTACTCACAAGTAAAGCTTTCTTACTTTTCTTACCTTTAATTGCTAAATGCCAAAAAACAGTTTAATAGTGTACACTCAGCTTCTGACCTTTGGAGAGGCGAATCTGAGTCTTCGGTCTTTGTTTCATTCCTCTGTTGAAAATGAAAATTAATAAGTACCATACCATATTAATTTAATAAATTAATATTTTTGAATGCAGACACATAGTGACACATAAGGGTTGATAGATGTATTTTTCGAGATTTTGTTCTGTACTCTAACTTTATGAGTCACTATGTTGCACAAGAATTACCACTGGCCTTCCTCACCGGGGGGTTGGTTGGGTTGGCCATTACTTTATGGTTTCAAGGAACATATTTGGCTATGCTTCACCAAATCAAGACAGACAATGCCCAGTAACGGACATACATACGCTGGAAAGTTTCACTGACACAGAAGACAGAAATACACTTAGGGTACGTTTCAGGAATTAAACCTACAACTGGCAGATTACTAGCGCAGTTTGAAAACCCATTGAACCACGGCGTTCCTGATACATGGCATCGTTAAATGAATATATTGAAATATCAGATTGCGTTCTTCGTCGACGGAACATCTCCAATATTATTAATAACTTATAACATTAAAAATATCTCATTTTGAATCAGAACGTAATCAACATTGTACACCCGTTGATTTTTCCACTCATTCACAAAAGCCGGACGATAAAGAACAATAATTATTCCCCCCTAAGTTTAATGTACGGCACAATAAACACTTTTAAGAGAAATCATTACATTCAAGGAGAGGAAATTTAGTGTCACATAAAATCTCAACACGACCATTTGATATATAAAACGCTAAGAAATCGCCTCAGCTGTTGGAACAATTTGAAAACATATATCTATATACATACATGAACATAAAAACATTAAAAAGCATCAAAGAGCCTGGATAACGAAGATAAGACGCCGTTTTTTCTTCTCACATTCCGGGTCTTTTTCTTCTCGGGAAGAGAGTGCGCTCACATGGAGGTGGTATATTTCTACGTTTTTAAATGGTGCGAAACGAGAGTGGCAAAAAAGAAAAGGAAATTTTTATCGTGGGTCATAAAGGCGCAGTTTGAGGCCAGTATATTTTGTTTTAGATGACCAGCGCGGAGTACTTTAAAATTATATTTCTTTTCTTGAATCGTCGGCGGAGCTTGAATGGGCTGTGCCTGAAGTGTATAAAAAGCCGCGTTTTTTTCGCGTGATTATTGATTACGGGCGGAAAGCGTTGAAGAGGAAAGAAGAGAGGCTGGATGAAATTATGTATTAAACATATTTATTTAATCTCATTGCGTAGTTGCGAGGAAGAGAAAAAACGCGAAAATAGCAATTACGTGAATTCAGAGAGAGCGTTTTGGCTTTTTGCTGGTGCGGACTATTGGGAAATATAATTCGATTATACTTGGTTATAGCTCGGGGCTCAAGTTTACATAATATCCGTCAAAGCTAGAGATGGTATTCAAAGAGCCTGTTGATTAACAGTTTTATCAAGAATATTTATAGAAGCGGGTAAGGGTTTGAAGGGTTAGCCTTTATGAGGGTAACAGTAAGGGTTTGGTTTAATGAGGACAACGGTAAGGATTTGAGAATAAATATAAAACACGGAAATAGCAATTACAAGAACTCATAAAAGTGGTTCGACTCTTAGCTTAGGCGGGCTATTGGGGAAGATAATTCAATTATACTTTGTTATGAATCAGGGCTCAAGTTTCTATCTTATCCTTTGAAGCTAGGGATGGCATTCGAAGAGCCTGGGGAGAGCCTGTTGGTAAACAGTTCTATAGAGAAAAATTATCAATGAGGGTAAGGGTTTGAAGGGTTAAGATTAATGATGATAAGGATTAGAAAACCGATGGATATTTTTATTTGCACACAGGTTTCTTTCACCTATACCACTAACTAAAGTTCAGAGCCCAGTGATAGAGAAACCCAATTCCCAGAAATACCCTCATCAAAGAAATACAAGATTCAAATAGGAACAACATTGGAACTTCAATGGATCAAGGCATCACGTTGGACACGAGGGTAATTAAAAATCTGACAGTCCTTAGAAGGAAGCGGTGGCCGTAGAATGCCGTAGAATGCAACCAAATACCTATCCCAGTCTCACACTTCAAGAGACTCACTAGAGACCACAGTTTCCAACTGTGGTCTCGACTCCAGGTGGAATGGAACACAGATGCCACAAGCGTTTAACGTATGATATCTTCCCCAACGTTTCTACGGATACTCGAGTCGAATATAGACGTTTATTGCAGTTTGAATTCGATCATGGCCCATTTCCAGCTATCTCCAGAGATTTGGTTTATTGAAGACATTGTGGGTTAGAAGGAACACCAATGCATTATGCCTTTGACTGTCCCCTCACCAGCACACACCATTTTTCACTTCCGAGACCCCATCTGAGGAAGGATGAACATTGCACTAAAACATATGAACAGCAAATGGAGTAGATTTAAAATTATCGACACTTTATAGCAAGAACATAAACTCATTTCTCAAACCATCAGATGTCCAAGATCCAGCAGTAATTATGTTCGTGTAAGAAACTGATCGACTCCTAAGGGAAGGCCTCTAATCCGGTAATCCACAGAAGGATGGATGGGGTCTCCTCTAGTGGAATGTACCTTATGTCAACACGAGGCCTAGTATCCAGATAGAGTATTCGAAAATCTACAAATGCAGGTAGAATTTTTGTCAAATTATAACTGCTGTATAGTCTCAATAGTTCCCGAACGGTTTAGTGGTTCAAAATTATGAGGCGTTGTCCTTGGATCATTCCCTTCGGGATTGATCGTGGATCGTCTCCAGTAACCCGTTGTGTTGCCCCAGTGCGACGTAGACTGGAGAGATCTCTTGCGAGTTCAATATCTAGTATGTGCCGAAGTCGATTTGTTTGCCTGAAATTTCTTGGTTGCTTCAAGATGACATGCAAATGCAGGCCTCCAGATTCCCTACCTGCAGGAAGGCATGCACCCCTTCCGTTCATGGTGGGTGCGATGAGGCAGAACCTCTCATGGTGCTGCTCCGATGTAGTACAGTGTCCGCCGTGTTTTCGACAATAAGTGCATTCAAGTTGGAATTGGGAAAAAAATCTTATGTGTTTAGTTCTTTTACTCAATATATCTGCGGCCGTGTAGCCCAGCTGGTAGAGCCATGGATTAGCAACCGGAGTGTTGCGAGTTCGAAACATAGTAAAACAAAATGCCATCATGTACGTGGGGATTAGTGCACGTTAAATCTGTAGTGACCTCAAATGTCCTCACGTTGGCGTGGTGTGGAAATTTGGATAGTGGGTTGGCAGCTCAGGTGTTGACCTCGTCATCTGACCATGATTCAGAATTACGAAGTATCGCCCTTGTATCTTTCCCTTCGGGACCGTTACCAATATCTCATTGTGTTGCTCCAGTGAGACGTAATTACAAGTATATACTTACCAATATATTTGTACTCCTAGAAATTTAATATATTTATTTCTCTGTTGAAACTGGAAAAATAATTATATATTTCATTTAATACTTTTATAAGATTATATGATTCCTATAATGCTTGTGTACGTTAATTTGTTTTAGTGAAGCGTTTTGTAATTATCTGTTTTTGTGCCGTTATTTAAAAGCAATTTATGTATACCGATTATCTTTTTAATTCTTTTAGAAAAGTTTTATTCTTTGTATTTCTATTTCAGTTTAATTAGCTTTATTGTGAGTGACTTGTATTTGAATTCACAAATATATGTACGTATAAAAATTCAATGCATTGTCTTATGTAGGTTTTGAGTTAAGTAACTTATAATCGCATGCAAGTTGTCAAGTTTTATATCACAGGGAAATAATTTCATATGGAATCAGTGAGACTTAAGCAATGTGCCAAAAGCGGAATTCGTGGTTGCCTTAAATACAGTGAATGAGTCAACTTGGCACCTCGGAGCTTCCTTGGTTAATACGAGCTTAATCGTACTATCAGCCTACGCTGTGATTGAGCGCTACTGAGAGTCCATTCATGCAAATTATCAAAGTGCAGATTTCTCTACTGTGCTAGTTCAATACTCCCTACCCTAATCGTAATATTACAACGGCACCGTAGTTTCGCTGAAATACATTGTCATTCAATTATAAAATATTCGCACCCCCATTTTGTTCATGACAATGTATAAAACACCAATCAATATTAATTAAGTTCTATGCGAGTAGCCATTTTAAATAATGAATGTTAATCCTTTGAGCGCACGAGATTTTCTAGTAGTGTAGAATTGCTTTTACCTCCCACAGCTCACAAATATATTTGACTAAATGACCACATCTATTGGTTGAAAGAATCCTAAGAAAAATTCCGTTGGTTAAGAAACTCTAAACTGGTTAGAAGTCATCCAAGGAAGAATACAGTTGGTAGAATGGATATATACGTGGGTGCTCTTCAGAGGGTTGAACTATGCTTACATTTAGTGTAAATTTTGTGTGATCTCTTGCTTCATATCAACTGTGAATATTGTATAATCTCTTGTATTTTATCAGTTGTGTAAATCATTGTAATAAAAATTCGATTTTTCTATATCGTCTGTGTTTAAACGTGAATGCTTTTAAAAGAGTAGTTTGCATTTTTATTTTTAAATTTAAAATTAGTAAACTCCTCACAATTAGGATTCTTCCAACCGATTGATCCGATTCTTTAGTCATTATGTGTTATGGGGTAAAAGCAATACTACACTACTCGGAAATCTCGTGACGCTCAGGCGGTTAAAAATTTAACTGCAAGTACTCTTCTGTTGAAAAGAATACATTAAAAAAATTCACACTACTGATAACACAATTGAAGTTACAGACAATCGAATTTCTGTAACAGATTTGAAGCGAATTAATGAAGAAATATTGGAATGAAATATGTAATTCAGAAAGAAATTATTCTTCCTAGTTTTTATCTCCAAGTTTCCTTAATACATCCAAGTTTCCCTTTAATAGATTAATCTCTTTCAGCCTTTCTTCCATTCCCTTTCGCATTTTATTCTTCTTCCCTTCGATGCTAGATATGTTCTCGGTCACTTGTTTCATCTGGCGTTCAATCTCCCTCTTCTCCAAATCGGAAGCTTTCTCTAAAGTGTCTATTTTCCCACGGGTTCCGTATGCAATCGGATCTTCGAGTATATTCTGGACCTCCCTGCCTACGGACATGCCCACCACTTCCTCGACGTCCTTCCTGGTGTCCCGTAATTCCAGAATCCTCCTCCTCAGTTTCGCTTGATTTCTTTCAATTTGACATGTCGCCTTTGCCACCCTCTGTATCACAGACAATTTTTCCTGGCCTGCGTTAAAGAGCATGGAGTTTAGGGCCTCCAGGTGACGCCTCTTGATGACCAGCATTTGCCCGAAATCCAACTCATCGGGGTAGGCTGTTTCCATTTGAGAGCTGGTAACGGTAACCACCGATGGAATCTCAAAAGTGCTTCTCAAGCGCTTAATGTGTAGCTCCCGGATGTGGGCGGTGCTGATCTCAGCCAGCTTCCTCAAATTGCTCTGCGAAATTTCCAGGCGGTTTTTCTCAGAGACGAATTTCTGAATCTCAAGCTCGTTCCTCTTCAGCTTCGTTTCACAGTCTGTTTTTCTCTCTCGAAGAACACACAGCTCTATCCACAAGTTCAAAGGCACTTTTGCTGGTTTGTGCTTGAGCGAATTCAAATCAGCGAAACAGCCTTTTGATAGTTCTTGAGGCATCGGAATCTGGTGAGGATTTTTGGTATCTTTTTTGTCTTCAGCTTTGGGTCTTTTGTCATATACGGCTAAGAACGCCTGCTTGTTTCGAGAAATTCTGCTGAGTTGATATACTTCGTCGTCTATTAAAGAAGCTTCATTCAGTATGTCTTTTTCAATCTTCTTTGACTTTGAGATGGAAGCCTTCATTTCTAGGATTTGGGGTTGGACACCATCTATTCTCAGTTGTAAGTCCCCCAGTTGCTTCCGGCAGTTCTGCTCCCATATTCTAAAGATTGAAATGTTAGATACAGTTAAAATCAAAAGAAAGAGTTGCAGCTCATCGCAATTTATACTTAAATCACACTTTAGCTTTTCGTCCGCTACTTCATTGTGAGAGTCTTCATATTTTTCTAGCTCCTCATTTGAGTTCTTTAATAGTTTTTCCATTTCTTTTTTCAGCTTCGCAACACTTTCTTTCGATGGTTTTGGTTTGTACTTTGTAACTACTGGGTTCAAATTAGCTATCAACCAACAGTCTTCTAGAAAATATGCTGCTATGCTAGATCGTATATCTGATTCTTCCACATGTTTATGACGACAGAGAACTTGTTCTATTTCCGCCTCAGTGACTTGCATGTCGGGTTCCCTATCTTCTTCGACGTCATTTGGTTCAGGTAAATTATCATCTTCCAATATTTTCAGGATTTCTCTGATTCTATTGTTATTAGAATTAATTGTGGATTTAGTATTTTCCTTCAATTCGACCAGCTTTTCAAAGCGTTTATTAAAATCTATTCTTTTCTGAAATATAATGTATTTTAGAATTGAAATGTAATTAACGCGTTCTTCGTGATTTTGCAGATGGAAGACTTCTTGCTTGAACTCACAATGTTTTTCGATGCTATCAATGGAGTCTATATTTTCAGCATTCAAATCAGTATTGGCAAGTTTTGCTCCTTTCATTAAATTCTTTAAAGATTTGTTCACTAATGATAGTTTTATTGATCTGTTTGTAATAGATATGTCATCACCAAACGGTGTTGGAATTGAATAGTTAAATAAAATTCTACCATGCATAAAGGATCTTAAAGTTTTACCTTTTACCATCATAGTATCTAAGCATGCATTTTTCATTTCTTCAATATATTTTAATCCTTCATCTATCTCTCTTTTTAATGTGTTCTTATGATCATTCAACATGTTTACTCTTGTTTCTATTAATTGCAATCGAGTTTCATCATCAAGAATGAATTCTTCATTATCAATTTGTCGTTCATATGCATTTAAAGAATTATTTTCAACTAAAGTTCTCAAATCTTCCTCAAGAACTTTAGAGTATTTCTTAATTTCTCTTCTTTCATTTTCCAGGTCCTGAATCGTTTCCTTGTTTAGTTCATTCATTTTCAGTGATACCCAAGGTAACAATTCAGTTTTACACATTTCTTTATAACTAGAGAGTAATATAGCTTCCTGTTCTCTACGACTTTCATTATGTATTGACCAGGGTGATTGACTCACAGGCAATGGCTGTGAAAAGCTGTAACATGCTATGGTTCCGTCTTTTTTCCCAATGAGAATAGCGTTTTCTTCAAATGAAAATCTAACGCATGATATGTTGCTGTATGTCTGTAATATAGTCTTCAATGTATTATCATCACATTTCTCAACTTTCCCTGAAATTATCTCTCCACTATCAGTTAAGACCAACAGCTTTTGATGAGACGGTGAGAGCGTTAAGTAATTAAGAGCATTGTCGTGTAATGGTTTAAAAAGTATTTCTTTCTCTATGCTGGAATCAATATTCAAATTTATTAGTTTATTACCATGTAGTACAGAAAGAAGTATTTCGTATTTGCGGTGGGCTACGATACTGGTAATAGTCTGACTTAAAGTAACTTTCTGAAGTTTTAGCTTTTGCGTATCGAGAATAGAAGATGTATCTACCCAATAGTTCTTAAAATTTACACTAAAACCTTCAGGTAATTCGAAGTGCAACAGAAAACTGAAGTCTTCTTGATCACCATCTACCGCTTGACATAGGATGTACACAAAGGTTGATTCTACAACAGTTCTGCTGACTACGGAAATGTCTTTAATATCATAAAGGACCGTCAAATATCCGAGAATTGAGAATGAATTTGAAGGTAGAAGACTAATTATGAAACACTTATTATCTTTTGAGAGTAATACAGAAAATCTTCCATAATTTTCTACACATATGTCTACGATAGGTTCTTCACAAGGCCGAAGAACATTAATTATTCTCAAGGAACTCATGTCAGATGCATCTAAAACGTAGAGGTATGAGCTGCATGCAGCAATAAAGGCAACCCCACTCAAAGAACTTCCATCAATTACCGCAATGTTTTCTCCAACGTAAATACTTGCTTGTTGCGAACAATTTATTGATTCCCATGATTCAATCAAACCACTTTCTTTGGCTGTAATGAAATAAGAAGCAACGGGAATGAAAATCCCAACCACAGCAGAGTTATCTGTATTTAAATCTAACCATAGTACATTGTTTTCGCCTTCCACGATTTCCCACAAAAGTACCATTCCATCGTTGGTGACAATCAAAAGATCTTCAAAGCTTGGAGAAAACTCCGTGTATATTGGTGAACAATTTATGGAAATCAATTTCATAGCATTCCATTCAGTTATATTCTGTACTAAGAATATATCTCCGCATTTTGTTGATGCATAGATACCAGTAGAGTTTAAGGACATAGCAGTTATAACGTTCTCACTGTTAAAATCCTTTGTAGATGTATTTGAAAATTGTAGAATACTTACATCGAATAGAGAAGCATCTATGCTTATAATAGATCCATTTGTACAGGATATCAAAAGGCGTTTGTTTGGTAGCCAACAATGACAAACTGCTTGTGATCTTTCCCGTTTCATAAAGTAATCATAGAACATCACTGTTTCTGTTTCAGACAATCCCTCACAATAAGTACTTGCTGGGACGTTTCCCAAGAACTCAGAGTGTATACCCCATGAAGTCCAATTATTTTCATTTAATTTTATATTCTTGACTTGTTCTCCAGTCATTGCAGTTTTCCCATCTTTATCTATAGTCAGAGGCATATAAATCCATCGTTTCTTCAATTGAACTTTGCTACATACATCGTGTAATTCGTAAAAATGTATCATCTGACCTTGTTGAAAGCACGATAATGTTTCGAGAGAGGGGTTTACTGAAAATGCCCCATTTACAGTTATATCTGAGGTTAGAATATGAGAAATACTTGTAACTACAGTTTCAGTTTTCCAGTTCCACAAAGTTACATTGTAATCAGGACCGACTTCGATAGTAAACAAATAGTAATCCTTTGCAAACCTCATAATGGTATAAACGCAATGTCTGCCATTTTGTAGATTTGAAATGATTTTAAATCTTGGATAGTAAATAATATAAATATGCGTGTTTTTAGACAGATCACTGACAGCTAAAAGATTCTTAGAATAGTCTGCGGTCATGCATCCAATGCCGTTATCAGGACCAGCAATGCATGTTTCTAGATGATAATCTGTTCTACACGTTTTTATGAAAGAACCACAAGCGAAAACCACTTCATTTTCGGACAAAAAATGGGCACCTTGCAAACATTTTCCTTGCACGTATTTTAAATTTAATCTTTCTCGACTCATGGCGTTGTTTAGTTTCAATAGATATATTGTGGTTTGTCATCTAATGTATTGCAGCATCCTAGTTATACCAGTCTTGGTGTTGTTTTATTTTATACTCGTTTCAAATTATTATGTTACACTAGACAAATGTGATTATTTATGTTTTTTAAATTAAAGTGTTTAATAACTAGTTGACGGTACTGTACGTTCTTCCCACTTCCAGGGCAAAATAAAGGCCTTCGACCGCCTCTTTCCATCTTGGCGACGAAAAGCTAACGACAAGCTCAAGGCCCATGTCATGTCTACTAGATTTTAACTTATCTAAATATGTAGGGTTGTTATTAATTTGTGAGATTATTGCTTTAACTTAACCTAATTAGTAATTTAACTTAAATAGAAGGGATTTTCATTTGTCGAGAGTGTTTTTCTGTAAATCTTTATGCAGAAGGCATTAGTGTTTTGGTAATCTCTTTCGAAACCACTGGACCATAAATTGTCATGATACTGGAATACGATTTCAGCAAATAGCTGAGATTGAAAGTTACTGCCAAATGTCGTCTTAACGGAAAGAAATCAAATTTGTTCTTAACTGAACGTATTTTTGCTCCTCCAGTATTTTTTTACACTGAAAATACCTCTCATATATAAATTTTTTCAAACTTAATTTTTAAAATTTAAATTTAGCAATAAACTAAGAGAAGTAGAAATTGTGATTACAAGTTCAAAGTTTTTAAACAAAGCGAAGTTAACCATTATGGATTTTTCGATCACATAAACATCATCTACCAGTCCTTGAAGAACTGAGTTCAAGATCACGTGACGTGACCTTTGACGTGAGCTTAATAGTTTTTTCTTTGGCAACCAAGTATAAGAAACACACGAAATCAGTTCATTTTTAACAATAATTTTTTACTTCATTGCTGTACGCAGTGTCTTATGAAAGGGATTTTAAATGTAGAAAAACAAAGAACAGGAAAACGAGAATTTTTCTTCCGGTTATCCAATGCTCTCGCTCAATGAATTACACTTAAATGTTACCATGGACTTTCTACTGAAATAGACAGAATGAGCGCGCATCTTTATGTTATATCTACCGATCACTCGGTTTGAAGAGCTGTCACGTGGTTATAGGAAAAGCATGAATATTAATGTGGGGCAAATTATTGATTGGTTAAAGTGATTATCCAGCCTGATAAAACACACTAGTCTGCGGTTCGATAACAAATCGGTTCAAATCGATTTGTAAGCCCACATGACTTACCCTTCTGAAATCTTATGATGACCATGACCTACATCCACATATTCTGTGTACATCATTAGAATGTCGATGAATGTAACCCAGGAAGCGTCACATCCGAAAACACATTCTACCACGAAACCAACTAGCGCCACCAACATTTAACTCAACAGCAAGAGATTCTCAAATAATCAGATTGACAATAAGGCAATGCGATTTAAGAATGCCCAGCTCCAGATTATATAGACATTTAATATGGTCGTATGACGAAGTTTATTTTGAAAATCTTAAAGTTTGATAATAAAACACTTCATATAGAGGAAAATATTAAAATAATGGAAAGTGCATAAAATCTTGAAAATATAGTAGAGAAAAACCATTTCTTAAGGAAATAGAATTATTATTTTATGAAAAAGCAACAATGATTGTGATACATTTCCGGTGTTTTTTAGGAAATCGTGTTCAATACGAAATATTTCGCTACAATAGTTGAATTGTTATAGTCGATCCATATCAGTATTCATGTACTTTCTATATCTGTATAAATAATAACAAATATACAATGTTGTATAAGTCGTATTCAAGTGATTAATATACTATAACTTTCGCTAGACAGCCATATGAATATCCTTTAAGGTACGTAAAATAATTTTAACAAATAACATTTTATATTATCTTCAATATTGGTAATCCATACGAATGCATAATCCTAATGATTATGTTAATAAAAATAATATGATACACAAAATATAAGAATGATAAATAATACTTAATCATAGTTTGGTCTAGATTGATTGGAAACAATGATTAATATATATATATACACCGGTTTTAGAATTTGTCAAGATCCAAAACAATGCAGAACGTATCAAACTTAGTACCTAAAAGAATTTTCTGTAAAGCTAAAGGAGAGTAGTTTACCAGCTCAGACGTTGACCTCGTAATTTGAACCGTGGTTCAAAGTTGGGAGGTTTCCGCGGATCTTTCCCTTCAGGATTGATCCCGGACAGTCGCCAATAGCCCATTATGATGCTCCAGTGTGACGTAAGTTCAATTTCCTACCTACAAATAGCTATTGTAAAGCTAAATTTAGACGGCGCTAATGTTTTTGTGGTAGCCCCACGTGCTTCCTTCAAACATATTTCACCCTTAGGGGCACACCTTCTTTAGGTGTGTACGGGTTTTACAGACCCAAGATACTCTAGTTACTTCTCTTTTCCCATGGGGTTTATTGTCTTTACGAGTTCACAGTAAACTCGATAGTCACCCTCCCGGAGTACCCAAGCTATCTTATTCTGCTTTCATTCCACTAGTCTGTTCCCCAATCACTCCTTTTATTCATTTTACATTTTCTTACTTAAGGTATATGTAAATACTAGAAATAATGAAAATTAACCATAATATCGATAGTTTTTAATTAATTGAAAATATTTTCCAACTCCTTAACTTTCAAATGATACCAAGCTCTTGTAAATATTAGAAATACTTTTCTATCTCTAAGGGTATTTGTTAGGTACTGTCACCGTGTACAAACATGTTTCCAAAACTTTAACTTGATTTCTGAAGAACTGTGTTTTTGCAATAGGATGTTTCGTTCAAACAATGATAAATCCATAATAAATTAATCTGTTATCATTATTTTTGTATCACTATAATCTATATAATACAGTGGATGTTTTGACCTGAAGGATATTATTGGTTAAGAAATGATTTTTTAGTTGATTTTTAAATGTCAAAATTCCTTAAAAAATCTTGATTTTTTTTAGATTTTCTTGGTGAAAAAAATTGTATAAAACACCTATTCTTCCTAGCAACTTGATTGAATGTCAAAACATGAAGAATAATGTTAGAAATAATTTCTAATAGGAATTGTCTTTCTGAACAAATTAGAATTTGAGATATCGCTGCTCAAAAATCATGCTAATTAGCAAATTATATGTAAATTAAATAATTGATAATTATATTAATCTGAATTTTTAGAACTGGGGGAAGTGGGTTTAGGTACAGCCGTACTGTAAAAAAATTTGACTTCTTAATTCGAATTTAAAAAATCTTATAGTGTATACGCGCGTACACCTTAATGTTGTTTGTCTCGTGTTTGGTACGGCTTCACCAAATATAAGGCCCTTGCTCAATGCAATACAAAACCAACCAACCTGCACATATTTTGTATTGGGTAACCGGAAAAAAATTCCTGTCATGCGGTGGTTTGTTTGTAGACACTGAAAATCCCTCTCATGGTAATGAAGATTGCTTTCGAAAAAGTTATTTGCTTATAATGTATTTTCAAATTACCTAGTTTTATCTATATAAAAATGGATGTGTGTCTATGTATGTTCTTTATAAAAATCTACACCGTCTGACCAAACAACACCAAATTTGGTTCACTTATACTTTGGAATCCTGCGAGTAACACAAGCTACATATTAACCGCCGTTCTCTTTAACATAGGTGTGCAGAGCAAACACAATTTAGAAACAATGTGTTTAATTTAAAATTGCCATAAAAATAACATTGAGTATAAAACGATTGCGGTAAGCAGCTCAGTTTGTTTTACCAGTATAGATCAAAAATCAAATTTTCTAATAAAATTGCTTTAAAAGTATTGCTCGAAAAGCAATTTTTTCCAAAACGTTATATTTAAATAATTTAAATTCTAATTATGTTTGAACTGATTTTGTATTTCTAACCACAATATAAATAATTTAGGAATATTTGAATGATGAGAAATGAATATTTAAAATACTTAATTTTACAAAACTTGCTTTTTGTAATGGAACACGAAAAGTCAAAACAAAAAACCCATTGATCATAAAAGAGTAACTTTGCAATTCGGTATCTGGCAACGCCAGAATTAATCTATATATATAAAATAGGATGTGTGTGTCTTTTCTATACAAATCTACACCGTTTGACCAATCCACACCAAATTTGGTACATTTATACTTTAGAACACTGCGGTCAGCATAGGCTAACTCTTAACCCCCGTTCTATTGGCCCTAGGGGTTAAAACTATTCGAAATCGCCATAGAAATAACATTGAGCATAGATTGATTGCTTTAAGCAGCTATGGTTGCTTTACAAGTGTTGATCGAAAAACAATTTTTTCCGAAACAAATTAAATTACAATATTTATGTTTGAAATGATTTTTTAGTTCTTCCCATGATATAAATAAATTATAGATATTTTTCTGATGAAGAAAGAATATTTTAAAATATTTATTTTTGCAAGGAAATTCAAGGAAAGGTTTTTAGGAGGTCAATGATTGTTTTCAAGGAGAGTTGGTATATATTTCGACCAACTTTCCTTAAATAATTTACTGAATACGTAATTATTTGTAGAATTCTGTTTCATAAGTTTTTTATGTAAGGCATGTAACTTATTTTAAAATGTCCGGAATAGATACATGTGAATCCTCCGTTGAAGTCAGTGATTTTCTTTCTTAAAAATTCTGTAAAATCCACCTTCTGCTTTTTGAAAAAATTTTATCTATTCAGTTTAATTTGTCTACACCGATTACATTTATTTCTAACCCAAGCACCGTTATTCCGAAAAGCACGAACGAAAAACTCATTGATCATAAAAACGTAATTTTGCTACTCGGTATCTGGCAGCACGAGAATTAATGTTTACTTTTCTTATAAAACTTTGTAGAACTTTCTAGAAAGTTGGGGAAACGGAAACGTCCTTGGACGCATGATGGAGAACATTCCAGCACCCACTCGATTCTTAGCTGGTCGTATTTAAAGGAAGCTAACTTGGTAAGTCTTCCAGTTTATCATCTTTCAGTGAATCTGACAGTTGTGTTTCGCTCTTTTAGTTCATTGTATAAGTGTTTCCTACTTTATTTGACAGTGATAGTGTACATTTTGGATTTATATTTCTAAAAGGATGTAAGTACTTCATAATTTTAAATTTGATTTTTCGTTAATTTTAGCTTTTTATTGTATTCTATAACATATTTCATTGCTCAGTGAGAGTGTGCCTTCTGCTTAATTTATGAAATAGCATTCTTTTGTATTCTTTTACTGATTTCTTTGCTGTACCAATGCCTCCAAGGAAGCGGAAGGCGATCGGTCAAGTGCAGTCAACGGCTAAGATGATGAAAGATAAACGTAGTAAAGAAACTTCCGAGAAGAGGAATAGAAGACTTACTATTGCGAGAGAGAGCTACTACATTTAAAGCAACAGCGACGGCACAGCAGCGTGTGGCCCGACTTCAGGATAAGAGGGATAGATCTACTACATTTAGAGCAACAGAGACGGCACAGCAGCGTCAGGCCCGACTAGAGGATAAAGGAGATAGAGCTAATACCTTTACAGAGACAGAGACGGCACAGCAGGGTCAGGCCCGACTACAGGATAAAAGAGATAGAGCCAAACGATCACGAACTGCGCACCATTTTAGCTTAGCATTGGAAGGATTCCACTACGATTCACATAAAGACTATTCGCTGCATGCAAGTGTTATCATCGTGAAAATGGAAATGGTTTGTAGTTACTATCAAGCCAAAAAGTTTAAATCAGAGTCTACAGGTATTTGCTGCAAAAATGGAAAAATTAATCTCTGCCAAATGGAACCACCACCACAAGAACTTGTGACTTACACATCAGGAGATACGTCAGAGTCGAAGCATTTTCTTAGTAACATCAGAAAATACAACTCATGTTTCCAAATGACATCATTCGGCACCACATCAGTTGTTGGACAGCTCGGATTTCCGTCGACATTCAAGGTGCAAGGGCAGATTTACCATAGAGCGGAATCGTTGCTTCCGCTGCCAGATCAACCACCAAAATTTCTACAACTATATTTTATTCAAAACGAACAAATGGAAACTGATCAGAGGTGCACCTACATCTCGGGAACAAGACGTCAGATTGTGTTAAACTTACAGAGGATATTTCATGAGCACAATAATCTTATTAAAACGTTTGAAACAGCATTGGAACGTATGCCAACAGATGAATATAAAGTAGTCATAAGAGCAGACCGAAGACCAGCAGGCGAACACGAGCGGCGCTTTAACTCTCCTCAAACAGATGAAGTTGCGGTGGTTATATCAGGCGATGAGTTTCATCAACGGGATATCGTTATTCTACGACGAGGTGAATCATTGCAGAGCATTTCGGAACCACATCGATCTTATGGTGCTCTGCAGTACCCAGTGATATTCACCATGGTGAAGATGGATATGATTTTAATCTGAGGCAGTTCAACCCAAGAACAGGTGAAACAACCAGCAAGAAAGTTTCAGCGATGGATTTCTGTGCGTACAGATTAATGGTTCGAGATACTGAGCAGAACCACGTATTGAACTGCAGGCAATTGTTTCATCAGTTCATCGTCGATATGTACGCAAAAGTCGAGAGTGAGCGTCTCCTTTACATTCGTCTAAATCAACGTAAACTGAGAGTTGACGAATATATTCACCTGAGAGATGCTGTGGCAAATGACGGAAATGTTGAAAACCTCGGTGCCTTAGTTATACTACCAGCTACATTTACAGGCAGAGTCCCATACACATGCACGAATACATTCAAGATGCTATGACGTACGTGAGGACGTACGGGAGACCAGACTTATTTATCACCTTCACCTGCAATCCGACTTGGACGGAGATCAATGAGGTTCTTACCAATGATCAATTACCCAGTGAGCGTCACGACTTGATTACGAGAGTATTTAAACAGAAGCAGTTGAAACTGATTGACGTTATAACAAAGGGCCATGTATTTGGAGTGCCGAGATGCTGGATGTGCACGATTGAATGGCAATAGCGAGGGCTGCCATACTCGCACAATTTGATCTGGTTAGCGGACAAAATTCAGTCCACTCAAATCGATGACGTTATATCTGCCGAGTTGCCTGACCCGGAACAAGTTCCCGAACTTTTTGCAGTGGTAACGAAAAACATGATCCACGGACCGTGTGGAAATCTCAATTCCATCTTTTCGTGTATGAAAGACGGAAAGTGTACCAAGAAAAACCCTAGAAAATTGATTAAAGAGACACAAATCGGAAATGACGGCTATCCCCTATACGAACGGCACTCTGAGAGATCTGCGAGGAAACGACAACCTGATGGGAGGAGCTCTGGTATTCCTCTGTGGAGACTTTCGTCAAACTCTGCCCGTCATCCCGAAGTCGACGCCGGCCGATGAGATCCACTCATGCTTGAAACATTCGTTTTTGTGGAGACATGTGTGAAAGATAATTTTGAAGCAAAACATGAGAGTACATCTGGGGGATGGGAGTGCTCAAATTTTCTCAGAAAAAATACTGCAGATCGGAGAAGGCAGATTGGCAATCGAGTCTTCTGGCAAAATTAAATTCCCATGCATTTTTGTAATCCGGTGTCGTCCGTCGCAGAGCTGATAGATAGAGTCAATCCTTCTGTTTCCCAAACCTATCACGATTTGAACTGATTGGGAGAGAGGGCCATTCTTTCTGCTAAAAATAAAGACGTCCACGAAATAAACAATCAAATATTTGCAATGTTACCAGGCGAATTGAGTACAAGTCTATCGATACCGTAGTAGATGTCGATGAGGTCGTCAATTTCCCGCCAGAGTTCCTGAACTCGCTCGATCCGGCTGGATTGCCACCACATCATCTTTTACTTAACGTGGGATCTCCAGTTATTTTACTGCGGAACCCCTCGACCCACGAAAACTTTGCAACGACACGTGGCTGTGTGTCAAGAAGCTGCTGGGCAATGTAATGGAAGCGACTATCTTGACAGGAAAGGGAGAGGGTGCAACAGTTTTTATCCCACGGATAGCACTCATTCCGACGGATCTCCCTTTCGACTTTAAGAGATTGCAGTTTCCAGTGAGACTTGCGTTCTCGATCACGATCAACAAGTCGCAGGGGCAGTCTATCATGTACTGCGGAGTGGATTTGAGATCGCCGTGTTTCTCCCACGGACAACTTTATGTTGGTTGCTCGAGGGTGGGTTCACCCAAGAATTTATTTATTCTTGCTCCCGGAGGTGAAACTAAAAATGTCGTGTATAATTAAGTTTTGTGTTAAATTTATATTGCAGTGAATTTGTAAAATATTTTACTTTATAATGCGTGTACTGTACTTATACTTTTAAAAACCTGTTAATATAATTACTTTGATTTTTCACTATACATTGATTTCATTCCTTTTCCTGTCCAATAGAAGATTGGGATAAATACCCGGGCAAAGCTATGTTGCGGTCATGTTTGAGCATTACTAAATCTAACTTTTAGTTGATTGTATAAGTATTTCCTACTTTATTTGACAGGTGTAATGTGCATTATTGAATTAAAGTTTATTATTTTATTTCTATATGAATTTTATATTTTTACATGAATATTTGATTGATAAAAAAAGGATATTTAAAATATTTCATTATTCATAATTTACATTTTGTAATGAAAAACTTCAACTCATTAATCATAAAAGCGTAATTTTGTTATTTTAGATTTGGGAAACCAGAATTAATTTTTATTATTTTATAAATTTGATTTAGAATCCCGTGTTTGTCTATTTGAGTTAACACAGCGAAATGTTGCAGTCATATTTCACTAAATTTCATAAATCATTATCGTCTTTATCAATATTTTTAAATATCTTTTTTCGAATTGCTCTGTTTCAGAATACACTCAGGCAGTCCAAATTCGACACTGCGTATCATTCGTTTTTTAGAATTCTGCATTTTTTCGCCGGAATTTCGTTTCTGTTCGTATTTATGTCTTAATCTTTTACATATTGCAATATATTCAGGAATTAAATGTATATATTTGCGTCCGAAGTATATCGTAGAAGCTATGAAATGTTAAAACGTATTTTCCGTACAACTTAAAATGATTGCATTTTTCTGTGAAAGAAAAGTGATTATTCTAATTCACTTTTCAAGCAACATTTAACCATTTCAACCCGAGCAACGCCTGGTAATTCAACTAGTGTTTTATTTTATAAAATAGATTTAGAATTCCGTGTTTGTGTATTTGAGTCAAGACAGAAATGTTGCGGTCTTATTGGAGCATTTCTAAGTTTTGTAAATTTGTGTTCTTTTGTAATTAATTCATTATTTTCGATTAATATTTTTCAAGCGTCTTTTCGAATTTCTCTATTTCTGAATATCGAATTGAGCAAGCGTGTCGAAATTCGACACGCTTGCTCAAATCTTTCGTTTTTCAGAATTGTACATATTTCAATGACCAGAATTTCGTTTCTGTTTGTATTTATGTGTTCGATTAATTTTCACAGTACAGATATATTATTTAGGAGTCAAACTGTAGTGAATTATTTTTATTTCCTGCCAGATACAACTAGACATGGGTAATTTCTTGGTTGTATTTGTATATTTCGTCGAACTTTCCTTAAGTCTTTGGTTAAATACGTTATAGATTGTAGAATTCTGTTTCATAAAAATAAATGGAAACCATTTTAACTAAGGTGTATAACTTCTTATTTGAAATGACTGGTTAATATAAAGTTATTCTAAAATAAGATATGTTACGTTAAATGAAAACGGGTAGCCATACGCTGTAGTTCAAAGATATTTCTAAATTTTGACATATTTTCATTACAAGACGATTAAAATCAATTTAATTTACGTTTCTTTTTTGTTTCATGGGTATTATTGAAAGCTGTACTCCATAGTCAAGTAACTATATCTATCATTCTAAATAGGTACGTGGTTTCCATATAGGAACTGAGTCTCTATTCAAAAAAGTACCTAGAGGATTCCATTTAAAACAAAATTTTTCTGTTTTACGAAAGCAAATTTTAAATAAGACTGCTGATCTTGGAATAATATCATAGTAAGGAAGTATGTGCAAACTAGGACTGTTGAAAAATAGAAATTTTTTGTCTTAAGAGGCAGAAGGTCGAGGTTGCATGCTTGAAGTTGGAACTCTCCGTATACAATGGAGAGTATATTAGGTATCTGTGAAACATTCAATGAAAGCAGTGATTTTGTAAAAAGTGTAATCAATTTTGAGTTTGCTTGTTTACTCTGATGAAATTTGTTTTAAGAAAGCTCCATTATTACACGTGCGGCTGAATAGAATTTTCAAGAAAAAAATGTGTGTTTTAAAATAAATGTGTAATTCAAAATAATTAAACACGAATGAAGTAACAATTTAATTTGGCATCCTTTCACAATGATAATGTAATTCGAAAACATGGAATCCATGGTGCAAGGGTACCACAAATAATAAATATTGATTTGAAAACTGAGTGCAAGACTATACGCTGAAAGTTTCTTATTTTACTGAAAATGAACTTAATTGGCATTCGTAGTCACTCCAAAACTCAATATCGACTTCTGAAGTCATCTCAGAAAAAGCTTTTGTAGTTTGCCTTACAGCAAGAGTGTGATGAAAATGAAATGGATTATATGGATGAATATATTATGTATACATATTTGCGTCCGAAGTAAATTGTAGAAGCTATGAAAAAATTAAAACGATGTTAAAAAGTATTTTTGTAAACTTAAATGATGCTTGCTTTCTTCTGTGAAATATTATCAACATATAACCCATTCAACCCAAGCATCGCCGGTAATTCTGCTAGTACACTGCTGGCCACCGTAAATGCAACACCCTGAAGGAAGCATGCAAATAATATGAAATTTACAACATGCATTAGCGGAGGTGAGATATGCAAATGATTAGAATTTCAGCGCAGACGCACATCACGCGCGCCTGTGGCGCCACTTCAAAGCGCTATATAAGGCTTGGAGATTTCGACGATTTCAAGTACGGCAATTGTGTTTTTCTTGTGGTTTTTTTAAAAAAACGATCAATTATGCCTCGTAGAAAACAGCGATCATCTTTTGATCAAGTATCCGAGTTCGACAGAGGAAGGATAGTGGCCTACCGAGATTGTGGATTATCTTTCAGGGAAATCGGTAGTCGTGTTGGACGAAACCAAACAACTGTAATGCGGATATGTGATCGTTGGATGCAGGAGGGTACGACGAACCGACGTGTTCGATCGCATCCACCTCAGTGCACCACTTCACGTGATGACAGGCATATTGTGCGTATGACAGTGACGGATCGCTCAGCCACATCACGAACCATAGCACAGCACATTCAGTCTGTACCGCATCATCCAGTGTCTGCGCGTACTATTCGACGCCGTTTACAGCAGAGTGGTCTGTCCGCAAGACGTCCATTGCTTCGTCTACCCTTGACGCAGAACCACAGACGTTTCCGCCGCCAATGGTGCGATGAAAGAAGGATGTGGACGGCAGAATGGAATGAAATTGTCTTTACTGACGAGTCACGCCTCTGTCTGCAACACCCCGATGGTCGGATTCGAGTCTGGAGACACCGTGGAGAGAGGATGCTGAACAGCTGCGTTATGCACCGCCACAATGGTCCTGCACCGGGTATTATGGTATGGGGTGGTATTGGATATCACTCTCGCACTCCTCTAGTACGCATTGCCGGTACTTTAAACAGCCAGCGCTACATCTCCGAGGTGTTGGAGCCAGTTGTCCTTCCTTACCTTCAGGGCTTGCCCACAGCCATATTTCAACAGGATAATGCGCGACCACACGTGGCACGCATTGTCCAAGGGTTCTTCGTCAATCGCCAGATTGAATTGCTTCCCTGGCCAGCTCGCTCTCCGGATCTTTCGCCGATAGAAAACATGTGGTCCATGGTTGCTCAACGATTGACCCAGAATACATCCCCAGCTGCCACACCAGATCAACTTTGGCAACGTGTGGAAGCTGCTTGGTCTGCTGTACCCCAAGAACACATCCAAAGTCTCTTTAAATCAATGCCGAGGCGTGTGGCAGCGGTGATCTCCAACAATGGCGGCTACTCTGGCTACTGATTTTGGCAGGAACCACACTTCACAGAAGTCTATAAATTTAATCATTTGATACTTGGTCAACATGTTATCTACAAAATAAATTTTGTTGTGATATCTCTTGTCTTTCTTGGTGTTGCAATTTGGGTGGCCAGCAGTGTATTTTATAAATGCAACTATTCATCACACTCTTGCTATAAGACAAGCTTTTTCTGAAATGACTTCTTCAGAAGTCGATTTTGAGTTTTGGAGATTACGAATTCCAATTAAGTTCATTTTCAGTAAAAATGAGGAACTTTCAGCTGCATAGTCTTGCGCTCAGTTTCCAATCAATGTTTATTATTTGTGGTACCCTTGCATCATGTATCGATGTTTTCGAATTAAATTATCATTGTGAGATGATGGCAAATTAAAATGTTACGGCATTCGTGTTTAATTTATTTCGAAGCACACATTTTATTCTTGAAAATTCTATTCAGCCGCACGTGCAGTAACGAAGCTTGTTTTTAAACAAATGTCATCAGTGTTGACAAAGTAAACTAAAAAAAATCGTTTATACTTTTTAGAAAATCACTGCTTTCACTGAAAGTTTCACAGGTACCTAAGTTGTATACGAACAGTTTCAACCTCAAGTAAGCAACCTCGACCTACTGCCACTTAAGACAAAAAGTTATATTTTTCAATCGTCCTAGTTTACATACTTCCTTACTATGATATTTTTCCAAGATCAGCAGAGTCGTATTTAAAATTCGCTTTCCTTCTACAGAAAAATTTATTTTTAAATCGAATACATAAGGTACTTTTTTCAATTGAGAGACTCAGTTCCTATATGGAAACCACATACCCATTTAGAATGATAGATGTAGTTACTTAACTATGGAGTACAGCTTTCAATAATACCCATGAAACATGAAAAACAAATGCAAATTAAATTGATTTTAATTGTCTTGTAATGAAAATATGTCAAAATTTAGAAATTTCTTTGAACTACATCGTACGAGTTTTGATTTAACGTAGCATATTTTATTTTAACTTTACCAGTCATTTTAAATAAGAAGTTATGCACCTTTCTTAAAAAGGTTTCCATTTATGAAACAGAATTCGACAAACTATAATGTATTTAACTACAAAGACTTAAGGAAAGTTAATCGAAATATACATATACCACAAAGATATTACTATATATAAAAATGGATGTGTGTATGTATGTTCCAGCATAACTATGAAACGCCTATTTCAACCAAACTTGGTACACATATGACATGACTTACAAACTGCAAAAAATACTGTGGGGGTAAGACACCTCTAGGGGTGGAAAGAGGGTGACATGTAAAAATAGTCCAAAATTACCGATATTAGTGTCGAATCCAAAGTTTTCGGTGTCGCTGACATGAATAGTGATACTCCCGATGCCGTTTAAGTCACATTCAGCTCCTATCAGCATGGGGGTGAGAAGGGGGTGAAAAATAAAATGTCCTTAACGACCGAAATTAGTGTCGAATCCATAGTTTTCGAGGTCGCTAGGCTGATTGGTGACTGTCCGGATGACATTTAAACCCAAGTTTAGTCTAATAGAACTCTGTAGAACCTTCTGGAATTTTTTAGAAACGAATAGAATTCAGTAGAGCCTTCTAGAAGATTGTGGAAACAAATAGAACTCGGTGTCGGTAGAACCTTCTGTAAATTTGTAGAAATTAAAAGAACTCTGTAGAACCTTTTAGAAGGTTGTGGAAATAAAAAGAACTCTGTAGAACCTTCTAGAAAGTTGTGGAAATCAATAGATCTTTGTAGAACCTTTCAAGAAAATTGTGGAAATGAATAGAATTCGGTAGAACTTTCTAGAAGATTGTGGAAATGTATAGAACTCTGTACAAATCTTATAGAAGTTTGTGGCTAACTCTGTAAAGAAATTCGAAAAAGACGCTTGAAAAATATTGATAGACAATAATGAATTTTTACAAAAAGAACAAAAATTTACAAAACTTAGAAATACTCAAATATGACCGCAACATTTTGCTGTCAACTCAAATACAAACACAGAATTCTAAATGAAAATATTTAAAAAAATAAACATTAATTCTCGCCTTGCCAGATACTGAGTAGCATAATTACATTTTTATGATCAATGAGTTTTTCGTTTCGGCTTTTCGTGTTCCATTACAAAATGTAAGTTATGCTAAATTAAGTATTTCATACATTTTTTTCATCAAACAAATATTCATAAATTATTTATATCTTGTGTAAAACAATTTTATTGGAAATGTTATTTTTCTATCGATACAGGTAAAACAAACTGAGCTGCATACAGCAATCGTTTTATACTTAATGTTATTCCTATGGCAATTTGGAATTGTTTTTAGCCCCTTCTGCACAACTAATACAAATTGAACGGGGTTAATATATAGCCTAGGTTGCTCTTATGGTTCTAAAGTATAAGTGTACCAAATTTGGTGTGGATTGGTCAAACGGTGTAGATTTGTATAGAGAACATATACACACACATCCATTTTTATATATAGAGAGATAAGAAAACAAGTGTATTTTGGTACATGAACTTTAAATCCTTTTCAGAACATTGGAAAATTATTGGGTATAAATTAATTTGTGCCATTGTAGCCACAATATATGTGAAGAAAGCGTTTCAGGTTATTATTTCCTATTCTGCCTGAACTTTCGTAGCTATGGTAATTAAATTATTATTTTTTTAAACAATTAAGATAAAACCATGCTCAATTGAAATAATAATATGGTACCTATATCTGCTAAGATGCTGCAGTTGAGTAACTCATGCTACTGATTTGTCTGTTTGAATTAAAACTTAAAATTATTCGAAATCTCAGATTAATTCCGAAATGCTACTTTGTTTCATGTTAGTGATAAAAAGACTTCCAGTGATTCTACAGGTTTACATGGATGAAACAGAACTGCACAAAATGAAAATTCTTCAAACATATTAAAAATGCACTTTGGATTTTAGTGTAATGCAATGTAAGAAAGTGGAAAAAAGTCATATTCATAACAAAGCAAAGAATTGCAATCGTTGCAGCGAGCACGGACTATTGAAAAATGGTCTCGTTTCCATAGCAACCGATATATGATCAGACAAGCATTCCAGATGTGCTCACTTGTTTTCACTTTATTATCAAAACAGGAAAGACAGGAAAATATGTCAAGAATCTCCATTCTCTTCTAGTTCATTTTTCAATTTTATATTTACAGCACAAAACGAGATCTGAGCTCCGTGTTTTTACTTTCACGTTTGTTTTGATGGTGCCATTACTTGTGTGTTAGTACTTTACAAGAGGATCTTCTGTTTCGCTATGCCGTTTTTCGTTCTATTTTTCTTTTCATGCGCAAAACAGTAAATGGGATTTCACACCAATTTATTCTGTCTTTCTTTTCTCCTAAGCGATTCGTCATACTTGGTGAGAATGTTGGAGGTGTAGATTTGATTGGACGTTTCAAAAACATTTGATTTTCAAGAGGTGTAAGTGATTAGTGGGCGGTATTTCCAGTGTCCCTGGAACCCGATCAATTATTTCATAACAGGAGGGTAGATGTGGTTACTGGAGAATGAAACATAAGTATGGGGTATAAACTCCTGATTTTGTTGAAACTCATTTGTATGTCAAATTTGACTGCGGATTCTTAATGTAATGCTATTTTTTTTTCAAGTGGATATTACGATTTTATTTCCTCTATCTGGAATGCTCATCAATAACTTTACTACTGCAGAATGAATTTGATCGCTGGAGAATAAATATGATTACTGTAGAATGAAACAGAAATGCATATATGAGGTAAATTTGTAAATGCCTGATTGTGTTCAAAGTCATGTGTGTGTGTCTAGTTTGTGCTGTGGATTATCACAATAATTCTAAATAGCATTTTTTTCAATGAAATTTTCAGATTTTATTTCCAGCATTGGAATGGCGATCTATTATTTATTAACTAGAGTATTAATGTGATGAATGGAGAATGAATATGATCATTGGAGTATGAAACAGAAATACTGGGTGGATTTGTGCACGCCTGATTTTGTCGAAACTCATGTTTGTGTGTCTAATGTGTGCTGTAGATTATTAATACAGTACGACTGATAATTTTTTTCAAGGGGATTTTTAGATTTATTTCCACTATCTGAAATGCCAATCGATTATTTTCCTGCTAAAGGAGAATTAATGAAATCTTTGGAGAATGTATGTGGTCATTTGAGAACGAAACAGATATGCGGGTGGATATGTAATTTATTGTGTATTATATATTACCCGTTTGTCGAAACTTGTTTGTGTGCCTAATTTGTGCGGTCGATTCTATTGTTGTACATTTCTTTTCAAGTGCATTCTTAAATTTTATTTCCAGTGTCTGGAATGCCGATGTAGAAAAAATTTTAAAGTTTTTATAGAACATTCTATGCTGCACACTGAGGTATCTATATGTTTGATGGAGATGTTGATTTTTTGTCATTTTTGGAATAAACACTGATAATTGGAAAAGAAACAGATATTTCGAGTATTTGATCTAGAATTGATGTTATGAGAAAGTTCTTGGGTTCTTTAGTTTCTGATTGATTCGAGAATGAAACAATGGTATTCAATGACTGTTAGCTGAAATGCGTATAATATAAATTGAATTCGTATTATACGCATTTGTATTCATATTATACACCTTTGAACGTAATCCCTTGTAAATATAAACTTACGTTCTTATTTCGCTTACGATGATTCCCAACAACACCTTGCTCCATAAAACTCAAACTTACAATCCAATCCCAACAACAACAAACTAATTTTTAAGCAAAAATAGTTCTAAGTATAAGTATGTGTGTGTCATATTTCTCATTTTATGTCGAATAAATCATGATAGATAACAAAAAACAATCATTTTATATATAATCTAATAGTGTTCATTGTACAATTAATAATTGTGTTGTTTTAATATTCAACCCTACTGTGGGTTTCTCCTAAACTATCGGAAGAGCCAATGGTTCAGGCCCCTAGGGATTGACACCCTTGATTCCTGATATAGCGATCAAACGACCTATTCCGTATAGAAGTTACTCTGTTTATTTGGCTATCTGTTTTATCAGCATAGTCATGATATTAATTTTTATACCTGGGCACGGGCCTTAACCATAAAAATATTAGAGGGACTAATGGATCGGGCCCCTAGAAGTTGGAGCCTCTACCAAGATCCAAACATATGTATTTCGCTAAGATTAATCAATGCAAAAAAGTTTTGGTTGGTTGTTTTGAGGCGTAAGAGCCATATTTGGCCATGCTGCTCTTGACACAAGACATACAATATCAAGTAATAGAATGTTTGTTCAAGCATGAATGTTTTACTAACACAGAAGAGAGAAGGAGAGAGTTTTACTAACACAGGAAGGAATGCACGTGACAGGAATCGAAACTGCGCTGCCTACAACTCGAAAGCTGCTAGAGCAGTGGACATACCCTCTGAGCCACGACGGCTCAGCAAAATGTTTTGTTCGATTCTTGTTTGGTGTTTGAACAAATCTCTGGTATTTAAAGCGAATTCTGGTATTTCAAAACTATCCATCCAAAGAAAATTATTCTAATATTCAAAAACTACATAAGGTAATTTTAATCAATATTAGGGTTTTCAATTATTGCTGTTAATTCCGCTGGTGCAATTTTTGCCTGGATTTTCATCCCCGTAGCCAAAGGATTGACAACAAATATTGGAAAGTAAAAGTCTCCTCAAACAACGAATCTCAGATCCAGAAGCAAATTATATCACAAAAATGTTTTCATGCCCCAGGTTATTTGCCAACTCAACCTTTCTGAGCAGGAACCGGAATGCGACGGCTTGCGCATTCTCCGGATTAATAAAATCGGAATGCAATCCTGCACTGTCATCTTTACTATGGAAGCAAAGGGAGGCAAATTATTGAGGACACCTGTGACTGTTTTCTTCCTTCCCGAGTTTCTCAATACATGAACACAGGAATCAGGGTGGAGGGAAAAGAAATAAAATATTTCGATATGCGTTTTCTTTCTATTGCATCGTCTTTGTGTGTGTTGCCATTTTTTTATCCACCATCTTTCGCTATCGTCTGAATTCCACTGGGAGGGGTGTCATTTGGAAGGAGATGGAAACAACAGAAATCGTTTCTTTCCTCGGCATCATCATCGATTAAGCGGTTTCCTTTTTGGAGCTGGTATGATGGTGCGTAAACACGCCGGTCGCCGTATTGAATCATCAAAAGTTCGGATTGTCGATACTGCAGTACTGGTAGCGGGTCTTGTTTACCGATATCAATTGAAACGCCTGTCAAGGCAATCCGAAATTGAGAGTCTTATGATATTGAGATTAAATGGGATGCTAGAAAATGTCAGGATGGGGGTGATACACAATCATCTGTATGGTATTGAATTCGCTATGGGTGCAATATTCCTTCTTTTTCATTCAATAGATAGTGGGATTCCATTTCTTTTGAAAGATGGATAGTAAAACGTTTATAAATGATCGTAGTGACCATAACGTCACATGATCTAATAGAAAATAGAAGGACTACGTCACTGTGTCTCAGTAACAAATTCAGTAACACATTGGGAGGGGTCAAAAAACCACAACAATTGACCATGGGATGATGTGGACTTGTTGACATTGGTCAGAACATTAATTATGAAGCTGGGTTTTAATGCGAATGGAGCCGACAATAGGAAAAACATGGAATTTTCTTGGGAACGGAGATGATTCTACGGGTCTAGGAAGGTTACACTTTCAATTTTACTACTTTAAATTTTTTGGCTCATCGGTGAGTATGTGCATCACGTGTCATGCTCTCCAGTCGTTCACAAAATTTAACCCCATTCAAAGCGCCTTTCTCTTGTCGGCTCTTCACTCAATAAAACCACCCAGCTTCAGAATCAATGCTTTTATCAATACCAGCAAGTTTACTTATCCCATAGTCAATTATTGTGGTTGTTTGACCCCTCCCAATTTTCTATAGGTACGGTGATGTAAGTCCTTCTACTTTGTATTGGATCATGTGATGTCATGAAGTGAGTCCTTCTATTTTCTATTAGATCACTTGAAATCATGGTTACAATACGACGTCATGGTGACATTCATAAAATTTCTTAACTTGTATTTAGCCTGTGTTGTATTTAGTTATTGCACTAATATGATCAGCAGCCTAATATATTCATTTTCCAAGACCTTAATTTCTAAATTTACTTTAAGGAACGATGCAGTATCTCAGTATGCTTAGAAATTTAAATATAAGATAGTCTTCTTCACAAAACTGAGATTTATAGATTTATGTTAAGGGTTGTTGGCCGATAGTCCTGAGACGGGCGTAGGATAAAAAGTTATAGAATTAGTCCTTTATTTCCATTATTCATTTCATATCTTATCGGAAACATTTCAAGTATTACACTGACCTCTAAGCTGACACAAGGAATAATTTACTTAAATTAGCAGGGCTTAAAATGCTTTTTAATTTTAAAATAACTAAGTCGCAATGCGTTAAAAAGTTTTTCACACCTATTGTCACCAATTCTTCACTTTGACCAATGGTCAAAATAGACTACTTCCAGTCATTTCTAAATTAGTTAAAAACGCCTACTCCACTTGAACTACAGTATCATTCAGACGTTGAATTCGTCATCTGACCGTGGTTCAAAATTACGTGGTGTTGTCCTCGGATCTTTCCCTTTGGGATTGATCCCGGACCGTCACCAATAGCCCATTGTGTTGCTCCAGTGTGACGTTAATTGAAATACCCAAATACCCTACCCAGACGTTGAACTTCTAGTAGTCTTCCAATACAATTCTAAAAATGTACTTTTCTATATAAACAATTTAGTTCTAATAGTTCTTTTGTGTCTGTTAAATCTTGTGTATTTTTATGTGAAATTTTATTGTGTATGAAATTTTAGTAGCTTTGTTATAAGAGGACAATGTGGGTATTTAGTATTGAAAATGAAGTTGATTATCTAATTGCAATTTCTACGGAAATAGTGATATTCCGATTTTGTTTGCTTGTCAATTCAACAAAACATGTGTAGAACAAGGTTTAATGCCGTTAAGTTATCTAGATCGTATATCCATACTAAATTTAGGATTTTACGAGGTTATAAATCTATTAACCCATAAAGACATGATTTCAAATAACCATAAAGGTAATAGGAAATGTTTAATTTAAGAGTGCCATATTATATTCCTAGTAAAAGTACAAAATAATTGCAGATGTGTCAGTCATTGTAGCCAGAGAACTGTCATGTTTTCAGGAAAGTAAATCACGGTTTTCATTCTTTTCTCGTTACAAAAAGTACTTTAGTGTTATAGATCTTCCTCACGCCATGTTTCGAACTGAATTCGTTTGTTGCCGCAATTTGTAATTACCGCGAAACTAGTCTTTTCATTCTTTATAGCTATGAATTGATAGGGTTATTCGTTTAAATTATGAGTCCCCTGTCAAATATTAATGCCACGACCTACTTCGCATGCAAGGTCGGGATTGTACAAGGTCACCGTTTAAGTTGACTATTATATCTTAGATGTATATGAATCTCGAAATAAATCTCAACCTAACATACGTAATATGGTTTGTCCAAAAATTAATAATCGAGTTGTAAAGTAGTCTGAGAGAGATTTAAACAGGAGTTTCTTAAAATGTATTCCAATTTAGACATTTTAGATTCATTAACCCTTGAAGTACTTCCGTCGACGAGATATCCCATCCTCTCAAAACCACGAGATAGTTTAAACATATTTGTTTGACATTTAGGAAAAGCAAAGTAAAAACAGACATTCGTAATTGTCTGTTTCGTTATTTCGTGATGTACAAGAATTTTGCTGTATCTCTGAGAGATTCATGCTCATATATCCGTTCCACAATCTTCTAACATAACAACCTTCTAACAACCTTCCCTGCATAACTTTTAACCATTTTTGACTTTCTTAACCAGTAAAATGTTTCCAGGTATTCTTTCAACCTAAAGATGTGGTTACTTAGTCATTATGTTTGTTGTGGGAGAAAAGCAATACTACACTACTCGGAAATCGCGTGACTCTCAGAGGTTTAAACATAATGTGAAATATAGCTTATGAAACAGATCTACAGCTAAGAAAAAGACTAGTTATTTCATAAATATCTAAACTTTTGAGAAACCAATGTTACGTTTTTTTCCGTTTGCTATTTTACCTGAATAATTTATTACCAGATATAGTAGAGCTTAATAAAATCAAGTAACAATTGTTAATTTGTTAGTATCTTTCAATGGAACTTCAAGTTTTACAATTTCGAAAGTTTAAGAGATTAATCTATTAAATTATTATCTGTACATCTTTAAAAGTCCTGAACAGATGATTTTGGAAAATGCATTGCATTTAGGTTATTTTCCGTTCAATGAGTTTGGTATTTTATCAACAACGAATAAAAGCACTAACCTTTGTATTGTTATTAACATTATCAATCTTTAACATTATTTACTAATTTTAATTAATTATAATTTGTTTTACTGTAGAAAATTGCAGTTCGTCTGCAATAAAATACTGAATTTGCACTCAATATTCACACAGCTGTAATGGATAGGACTGGGTAACATACTTGAATGGGTCTTTAAATTTATTTAAAGGTGTATTTCCCCCCATGCTGACCAGAGCTTCCACAACCATCCGAGCTTCAGACAGCTAATATTTATCGGACCTCGATAAATACTGCATGACTAATATAAATAAATCTCCATCCACTTTCAAATGCTAGGAATTGCTACGCACAATCAATAAATATTAAGCTTGGCCTTCTGTAGTGAGCAGTGGTATCTTTGATCAAGGTGGGAAACATGCATATAGAAGAGATAATGACAGAGAACGCATAGGATTCTAATCAGTGAACAAGAGCTGGACCACATCATCATAATCTTCTCTATGAGAATCACTATAGTGAGGGAAGATTAAACAGTTAAATGTTGCTCTTTAATTCGTCTCGAATATTTCTATGAATACAATTATAAGGATAGAGAAAGGAAAGGGGATTACTTGATATAAATATAACAGGAATGTTATTAATTATTTATTTGCTTATTTAAGCGTCTTTAAACGAGTACTGTTGCATCGCAACATTATTTAATTCACGCTTATATCAAATTTCTATAAAATTCTATCTATTGCATATTTAATTATTATGACCTGATTTTTTCTTAATTTATGGGAATCAGTTTATTATATTCTATGTCAGGTGGTTATTGTGTACATCTTTCAACATTTCGTGATATTGTAGAAACATTTGAATGCCTGTAAGTTATTAGAAAATGTTTTGGAGCTTCTATAAACAATCTTATAATGCCAAACACTAGGCAGAAAACGTCAGGTAATTATAAAAAGAAAGGAAAAGGATTTATAGGTTTAAGTATATACATATCGCTTGGGCATCCCTATGTTGCTACCCCCATGCTGACGAGAGATAGTATACCCCATGGGAATGGAATAGATCACTAGTGTATCTTGGATTAGTGAAATCCGTACACACCTATAAGATTTGGCCTTGAAGTAATTCGACCAATGGGTTGTATTTTGGAATTAACTTTGATCCAATAACAAAAATATTTAAATACACAATACTCAAAATGGTGATAACAATTATAACACTTCCAAATGGGCATTTGTTTAACAGTATTGGAAAGACGAATTACTACTTATCTTCTATCAACATGAACGAACATTTTAATTCGTAAAATATTAGGTGAAAACTTTTGAGTTTACTGACAAATCAACTATAACAATTAAATTTAAAAAAGAAATTCATTCTATTGACAAAAATACTAGCTTTTGTGAGTCTGATGGTTTTGAAATGTTTCGGGAACAAATCTTGATAGTTCTTTAAAATACCAAAGTCTACAACGAAGCCAGAATAAAACATGGAATTGAACGAATTTAAGAGAAAATTGGATGTGCTTCTTTAAAGACTTTTTGGAAAATAGAGTATAGGCATGAAATGGGTTCTGACTTCGGTAGAACTTATGATAAGAAATATGATTTCACGAAAACAAGCATGCAGTAGTTCAAAATCGTTTCTCGTCATTTTCTTACTTTAATAACTTCTTTTCTTTTTCTTTTAGTAAACAGTTGAAGTCCGTTATCTGGAGATAAAAAAATATTATTCTTACTAAGAGACTCTTTTCCAATGGATACTTTAAAACAAATTTAAAACGTGAACATCTAAAGGTTGAAATTTATCTTCGTAAACTTAAAAATGGTGAGTTCCATTTCAAATTATTGTTTAAATTTTCTTCTAATCTTTTTCATCTAATGTCTGACTGACCACTGACCTATTATCAATCTTATTGGTAGCATTTAAGAACAATACTCCTTCACCCACTTAATGATTTTTATTAAACTCTGTGTCAAACATTTTGTTAAAATTTATTATTTGATTACTCAAAATCAAATTATTGTACGAAAGTAGTATTTCGTAACATTTCATTTAGCTTCTTACACTAAATAAAGGAATTGAAATTCAACTAAAGTAATAATAACAAATTATTTTATGATTTTTTATTATCACTGAATTTTACTTATATTATAAATTCATTTTACTAATTTCTAACCTTAAAAAGATGTAACACCAAATATTTAGCCCTGAACTACATAAAAAATCATCACATCTAAAATTGCTCGACGTTCAGAAAATAAGGTTTAAGAATAGCAATACTACTTAATTCAAAGTCTCATTTGACTTTTCTGGGAAACACTACTTAAGTTACAATTTACACAATCCGTTTCATACAACAACTCAAGCATAAAACTGTGGTTTGTGTTAGTTATGTTTGCTTGTTATCAATAGCACAGATTTATAATGCATTTAAATATAATATATTTATAAACAACGCTGGACATAGAACATAAAACGCCACGGACAAAAGATATCAAATCTATATCTACTATACAAATGACATAAGATATAAGGAGGGGCGAAATGATTGAAATTACAGTTCCCTTCTACTTCGAAGAAATCAATATTGGGTATAGCCGCCATGGGCAGCAATAACTACTGCTTCACGTCTCGGCATTCAGAGAAAGAGGCTTTGGATGTGTGTTAAGGGTATGTCAGTCTACGCTGCTTCCACAACTTGCCAAAGCTAAAGTCGTGAATGGTCTATTGTATGCAGTCGTTAGGAGATCATCAACCAGACGTGTTCGATGTGGGACAGTTGTGGTGAACGGGAAGGCCATAGAAGAAGTGCGTTTCATCAATGACCCTGGTGGATAATTGTTTTACGTTGCTTTTCACGTGCGATACTTCACTGTTCTGTTGAAAACTGGTCGCAGGCAAGAGCTATTTAGAGCTTTAGCCAAGATAAGAGGCAACAACACGATCCTTTACTGCAGATATGTAGCTATGGTTACTGAGTGGGTGCGGGCGTAGAATTCAATGACCCCCATACCATAACGCCACGTGAAGCATCGGTATGGTGAAGCATAATGCAAAGTCATGCAGTCTGTCACATTGGTGCTACGGAGTCGAGTGCGACCTTCGACTGTAAGCAAAATCGAGATTTGTCTGAGAAAGACGATGTCATGCCATCCGTTTGTCCATGAACAGAATTCTACGCATCATTGCAGCCTTAGACCCTTGTGGTGTATAATCAAAGGTAGTCACAGCAATAGACGCCTTGACCAAACTCCCCACTGACGAATTGTACAAGCTGACGCTGGTTGGTATGCAACACACCCTAATTTATGAGCTAGGGTTCTTGATGTTGTAATACGATCCATAATAGCCAAGGGCACAGTATATCTGCCCTTTGATTCGGTGGAGTGACGAGGCTGCTGCAATCGCTCACTTTAGCCATTTTGCCCCTCCTGCACTGCATTCACATCAATATGGCTTGATTTCGTCCAACACGAGAACCCATTTCTCGGAAAGATAACCCGCAGTCTCCAATAGCCATAATTCTATTTTTGTCTAACTCTGAAACGTGCTATGACTCATATTTTTCGATGAGACACAATTGAGCTTCCCATACGAACAGACAAAAATATAATTCCAATATTTAAAACCGGTTCTAAGTTCTTCCTTTGTATACTGCTTACAAGGGACATTGCTGGAGCACGTGATTTGCATATACGCCTGCAGTGCAAATCATTTGCATAGCCTTCCATGATCTGTGCATATTGCAAACTTCAAGCTTTTGGGTGTTTCCTTCATAATGGTACATTTTCGATGGCAGGTAGTGTAGAATATAATTATATGGAATACATTTTAAAATCCGTTATTATCTGCGATCTCATAACATTAATATTTTCAACAAAATACTTAAAATCAATAATGCAAGATTTATAGAATTCGCAATATATTGTTTTCTTATATTTTAAGAAATGAGTAACCTCATCCAAGAATTCAAAATCTTTTTCCGTGGTTCAAAATTACGAGGCGTTGTCCTCGAATCTTTCCCTTCGGTAGTGATCCAAAGTTGGTGATAAATTTAACAGAATCATAAATTATTATATAATCAAAGCTAATGGGGAGAGAATTTATAATTCTAATCAGATGGATTTCGTTGGAAGTAAAATTTACTTTTGGTAAAATATATAAGTAATTGTATTTCGGCAACCATTATTCAAGAAATGTATGCTTTAATAATGCCAGTATACATTGCAAATACTATGCATTACCTTTAGTCGCATTTCTGATCATTTATTTCATTCCTTATGATCTTAAAATCTTCCAGTAACATTCATTTCACATTTCTAATTTCCTCGAAATAGACTGAGAAAACTAAAACAAGGAATGGCTTGCCTTTCTAAAGGCACAGGTTTTAGCAGAAATGCCAAAAATTCAAAAGTAATCATTATAATATTTTAAATATTTTACATGAAACAATTTAATGAACTGTTGTCTAAAGAGTTTACAAAAACAGCGATCGATGCATATGTAGCATAAAACAAAATGAATTTAAGACCTTACTAATATGCGAGCAAATGATTATACGATTTTTGAATCTTGCGGATCACACGGATTATAGAAATAATCTACCTCTTAGGGCCAGTTGCTAAATTTCAATTATTTCCCAATATTTAAATTAACTTTTTGTGTGATTAACGTTCGTTCACATTTCTTCGTAAAAGATTAATTAACAGACTTAAATATTCAGATTGTTCAAATTAATGGATTTGTGGTCCCTTTTAGGTATGTTATGGCGGATTACAAATACCTTTAAACAAGACGTTACAGTACACCTTCAGTTTTTCAATTAAAACATCATTCCTGAGCAACAAAATTAAATGCTGCCACATGGTGGATTAAATTTTATGTTTTTAAAATAACAAGTAAGTTAATTATTGGTTATTAAAACGCTATACTTTCTCTGGTGTCTTCTTTTCATGTAAGGAAAGTTGCTCTTTTTAAAAAAGTATTGATTGTCAACGGTATTAATTTGAGCAAAATTCTCAGGGGATTGAAATTAAATTTGCTTCAGTTAAATAATTAATAGCAAGTAATTCAGTATCTATATAATTATCTTAAACGTAGAACATCACTTTAATAAGGTGTTAAGATTTCTTGCTTAGAGTATTTTATTCAACAGTATTGTTTGTTACAAATCCTTTCAACTCTACAGGAGGTACAATTTCTGAATGAAATTTATTTAATTCATTTAATGGTATCCACAATTCATTTCGTTGGTATTCATGAACAGTGTTCTAAATAATTACGTAGATAATTTCATTACAAAGCATATTTAGCCTAAATTCCACTAAATATCAAAAGAAAAAGGTATTGCACAAATTTATAAACTTTCATTACACTTAAATTGACATTTTGATACATATTTTGTAATATGTTCAGTGACAGTTAGTCACACAATAAGTATTTTTAACTCAATTTTGGCACTTTATTAACAACATTCCGTTTCAGCTATTTTTCTGTACCTCAAAAATGTAAAGATTTCAGGATTTGTTCTAAAACTACTTGTTGATGTTTCATTGATAACATATTGACAGTTTAAAGAATTTGACATAAAAGTTCCCAAACAATAACACCAGTTCGCCTTTAGAAATAGTTTATATACTCTTGTTTATACATCTATGAGTAAATCCTATATCAAAGGTAGATAATATTTTTCTCCTCCGAAAAGTACAAGGATTCGATTCTAATTACAGCATTGATAATTACTGAACTTTCTGCTGTGGTTATTTGATCTATATTTTATTTTAAATGTAACTGTATTATTAAACATAAATGTACAAATAACTAATGCAAGCAATGTAAACCAAACATTTTAATAGAAAGAAGGCAAATTAAAGTTTTAATCCAGAAATTAAACGTTCAGTGTCGTTTATAAACGAGAAAATGTAACATGGTGTAAATAATTTTAGAAATTTTATTTAAACAGCTACAACTGGTTTAGGGGAATCACATAATTGGAAGCGCTCTATATCCATCGACACAAAGTTCGAAGTTTACTAATGAATAAAAGGTTAGTCATCAGTAAATTTAATTTTTTTTTGCTCAAATAATTAACAATATAAATGTTGTCCTTCATTATAAATTTGTATATAAAAATTATGAAATATCAGACTTTCTTAAATTTTTAAGTCATCAAGTTTCATACCTATACTCTATTTTCCAAAGAATCTTGAAAGAAGCACTTCTAATTTTCTCATAAATTCGTACAATTCGGTGTTTTACTCTGGTTTCGTTCTAGACATACCCGTATTTTAAGAAATATCAAGATTTGTTCTGAAACATTTTCAATCCATTAGACTCGCCAACTTTTCTAAATAGTATTTTTTTTACTTAACTATTTCTATGCAACCATTTTTCCGAATAGTATTCATTTTCTTTACAAATTCAGACAGCACAGTTAATTTGTCTATAAACTTAATATATTTCACGTAATGCTTTCTGGTTTCAAATACCCTTTTAATGTGGATGAAAGATAAGCAATAAGTTGTCTTTTCAATACCCGCAAACATAGTCCCATTTGGAAATGTTATTGTGGTTTAACACATTTTGTTTATCGTGTGTTTAAATATTTTTTTTATTGGAGCAGAGTAAATTGCTCCATATAACCCATTTGGTGAGTAGATATGGAGTCTGCATATTTGTATTTCATTAAATATTTACAAGAAAGAGAGAAACCGCAAAAGTATAAGAATTAATCAATCAATTAAAAATAGCTGCGAAATAAAATATGTATACACATTTAAAAACTTATAAAAGTAAAAGCAGTATGCTTTGTCTACTCCATAAGCGTGGGAACTTTTAATCACCCCTGATAGCTTTAACCGAATTACTGCAAAAGTAAACTACCCTACACAAATGCACCCGGTGTTTACATTAAGATTCTCACGGTTTCATATTGTGTCGCTTATAATCCTTAATTAAGCTGTCGTTTGCCGTTGTAATTTTAAACCCCTTTACCCTTGTTGAAGATGCTGGTGTTCTACGCTACTTTCACAAGATGGCCGCTTTTAACCTTCAAATAACAATTACCGAGTCTTCATTGGACAGTCTTAAGCCAATCACAATCTCTTATTAAAGCATCTTGGGGTAGGATTAATGTCATAAATCAATGTCATTGGCACGTGCAAATGATGTCATGGGGATTATGAGATGTTCTCCGGTATGACAAATTAGGTTTCGTCTGTCTCATGTTTGGATAAAGTTTTGATATATACGGATCGCTATAGGCAGTGATGGAAGCCTCAAGTGCTTAGCTTACATATATGTATTTGTGTTTTCTATTGAATTAAAATACAGAATGAAATATTTCTGTACTTTAATTTATTAAATTAATATTAAGATTATTTATTCTAATGTTGAGAGCAATTCAAATTAGTGCTCTAAAGCATGTTTTCAATCGTTTAGTATGGGAGGGGGAGATAACCCAGTTGGTAGAGTTGCGGAGTAGGAACCAGAGGGTTGCAGGTTCAAAACTCGATTCAACCAAATACCGTAGTGTGAGGGCTGGTGCATGTTAAATCCGTCGTGGCTCCGAAATTCTTCACTTTGATGTGGTGTGGAAATTTGGAGAGTGGGGAGCTAACTCAGGTCTTGACACCATCATCATCTAGCCGCGGTTAAAAATTACGAGGCATGTAGCTAATGTTAATAATCATAAATTTGATGATGTTTTGAGTTTTATCGTGTTTAACTGAAAGCATATTCAATACATATATTGAAAATTGAGCCACATCAATATGCGTAGCTTAATGAAAAAAATTAAAAACTAAATATTCAGATCATAAAAAGAATTTCTGATAGTTTTAAAGAGTGCTTGATGCTTCAAAGTCTTATATAACATGACCTTTTGTATAATCGATAAACCATTACAATTTTAGCAGTATTTCAAAGTAGAAAATGACCCTCCAAAATGGCAAAATTGAAGAATTTCAAAAGTGGATTATCATTATGTTGCCTGAAATTCTTCTAATATATCGCACGAATGATTTTGTGCCGGTGGTAATTTACTCCAAACGCCTCCAAAATGGTTAAGTTTTGGTAAAAATGTGAAGTAAATATGTGAATGTTTATCTGTAGTATATATAAGACAGGAATAGATTGTAACTGGAAGTAGGTTTTGTTCTTCTGGTAGTTTGCTTATGTTTACACTAAAAAACCTCATGTATTGCAAGCCAATTATTTTGTCCCGAGAATTTACAGAAGAAACATGAGTTTAAGATTAAATACATATGCATTCAAAGGCACTTGAAGGTAAGTGTTGGTATTTACTTCAAAGGAAAACGTGCAACCCTTGCAAATTCGGAAAATTGGCTAAGCTATAAGCCATTAATAGACTCGGCACGTAGATGTAGAATTTAAAGCGTTAGCCATTTCATAAAGATGTAAATTCCATAAACCCGATTTACAGATATGCTATAAAAAAGATAGCGATCAAAAGATCATTACATTTATCCCGTTTATCTACACTTATCTACATCATTGTATGACATTTGCATAGCAGATTAACAAGAAAATACTATAAGTATTGAATACTATACCATTAAATGTACTGAAATTTTAAACAAGCTTTTCTCGCATCAGCTTTTTCGCGAGTAGTTTGCATGATATCTATTAAACTATTGAATTGGTCGATTCGGAAATCCTTACAGCAGGTCGAACAAGCATCCTTTTATCGTTTAATTAACCAGATAAGCGATATCTTATATTTTTTATGTATTATATTTTATGCTGTGTTTCTTTATTTATGTTATGTTTTTATATATTTGGTAAATAACCTTTTTTCCAGATATTTCAAGAAGCAAAACGCTGTTAAATTTATTTAAGACCACTTGGAGTTGAGAATTTATGCCATCCAGCGATCACAAAGCTCCGCGTTGTGTTAAGGTCTAGACGCGTTAACAGGCGTGATTCTACAAGAAAATTGTTAAAAAAACTTTTTGATTACCTGAAACGGTGGTAAATAGTTATTAAAAGTATGAAATGATTTGATTGCATAATTTTGTATGTAAAAAATAAAAATATCGATAATTTTAGCGAAAAAGAAGAAAATTCCTCTTAAATTGTTTTCCTAAACGCGCTCTTTTCCAAAACAACTATGTATTGCATGTATGTTAAGAAGTACAATTTTGTTAAAAAAAGTAAATAGATGTAAAACGAAAACGGGTACAACATTTCGAGAATATAATGTCGGTATATAATAATTTGGCGGTTCCTATCACCATATATTTAGTAATTTTCATTTACTGTAATTGTTTTCTTTCATTAGCTCAGTGAACGGATACCTATTCGAATAACATTTTATCCACAGGCAAAGTTGGATATTTTGGGATGAACTTTGACTGTTGTGCAAGCGCAGTCAACATTCTGTTTACACAAGGAATTTTATTCTACAAGACGTATTCTGTTATGAAATATAAAAGATAAAAAAATCAAAGGGTAAGATTATAGGTTTTGGAAAGGCTTGGTAATGTAACTGAATAACATCGCTGAGCGAAACTTGACAAGTAACAAACAATTTACCTCTACAATGCAGACAGACAGAAATAGCCCTGCTCAAGTATTGAATTCGCCATCTATAAATGAAACTTTATGCTGGTATGTATTTTTACTTAAAATATACCTCGTTTTTATTGATGAATATTTAAAAAATTATATTTGCTTAGATTAAATAAAATATCAGATATAAAATCATAAAAACAAGCAAGCAATACGAAAGTCTCAGCACATTGAAATTACAAGTATTCTAACTTTTCCGCATTGAGAATTGAAGAATTAATGACCAAACAAACTTGATTTAAGAAAATCAGGCTCACGAGAAAATACCTAGAAACGTGTTGTTTGTTTTCTTCGTAGTGTTGTTTGTTGTGCATTGAAACCTTTTTTACTATAGCAAAGATTAAAAAAATATTTCTAATCTACTTTCTCGAAGTAGTTTTCTGATAAATAAATGAAACATCAAGAAACTTTAAAACTTTTTGATTAAGTTCTATAAACAATTGGGCACGGAGAAAAAATATAAATATTGTAATGGTCACTAAATATTTTCTAAATACTCTTATAAAATGCATGCTTAAGATTCAATACTGTTGTACAATTTAAGAACAACTTTTTCTTGATGGATATTAGGTATATTATTCTTAAGAATAAATTAATTTTTTTTAATTATGTCTGAATACGTTACATTTAAAGTTAAAGTAATTCAGAAAGTTAGAAAGACAAAATGCGTGTTTGTATACAAACATTGTGTTCAATGTACATACATATAAACATTATGTTCATCTGTACTCCTCGTTTTAATTGTCTCTTGTGTTTTCTCGTTTTTAATAGTCTTTATGTAAGGTAAAATCTGTAATAAATGCACGTTCAGACAGAATTTATTATATTATATCTCGTTTTTAAATACATAATCGCAACATAATTCTTTTTTAAACTCGCATATAATGAAAAAAAGATTACGTATAAAAATCGCTTTCTTAGAGCATTAGATTAAAATGCTAATTTTCTTCAGTGTTTAAATTTGTGATTAAACATCTTTCAAAGCACGTGAATCTCGAATATTTTGTTTATATAGCTTTTTTAGAGCATTAAAAACTGATACATAAAAGAAAAAAGAAGATTATAATATGACAAAAGTTCTTATGCAAACGATCCTTTATTTCGTAGAATGACTGAAATTCATTTGCATGTCTATGAATAAGTACTTGCGAATAATTAAAGACAAGATTGATGTTTAGAATAAAGTAGCTTCACTAAATTATTTTAGGCTTTTGAACTGAAAACGTTAATTCTGCTTCTGAGCTTCAATTTCTACTTTTAAATTTCCCTAGATATTTGATCTAAAGATTTGTATGTACGTAAATTGTATGTAACAATATCAAAAAGGACACACATGGGGTTTTAGAATTTAGATAATATAAGAAAAAAACGTTTGTCAGTCTTTTTTTGTTACCTTAACTAAATTTTAAAGGGTGCACACTTTGAGTCTTAGAAAACCAGTTTAAAAATAAATGTTTGGTTAACCTTAAATGTTTTGCACTCAAATTGTGTTTAATTTAAGGGGGATGCAAACATGAAAATATTCTTGTAATTGTTTTCAAAAATATATTTCAGTTGTTTATTGGATTAAATAAATTCAAGACCCAAAGGCTTTTAATTTAAGACATTCCCTCCAGTTAATTATCATGTTTTTGATAAGTAAATAACAATTCTTCGCTAAGTACAATTGATATTAATAAATTACACCCCTGTTGTAATACCACTATAACTCAAAAAAGAATTCCTCGTATTAAGCATAAAGACTGTAAATACATGGCTTTGCATGCTGCAAAACTGTCATAACTGCCATCTACGGGAATCTACAGTTATGCAACATGCATATTTCTACACACAAAACCAGAAATTCATTTTTTTGTGTTCTGATGATATTGCAGCCGAGAGGGCGATATATAGGTAGCATATATTTTTATAACAGATTATATTTAAGCATAACAATCACATTTATATCCAGTATCTTTCAGTCATTATCTTGGAATTATTTACTAGCTCCAAAAATGAATTTTCTGCAACCTGTCTTTTGGATTGTTGAATAAGGAAAAGGGTGTCAGCTTAATTTTAAGTATCATATTCTTACAATTTTACATTGCTAAATTCTAATGAATAATAAATAAAACGACATTCAATATAGTACCATGCTATGTGTGACAATTTTCTCAAACAATCTACTATATTTTATAAAAATATATTTTATAAAAATATATTTTATGTGTTGCAACTAAATTGAGCGACAAAGACACGTCAACGAAGAAAAATGTATTTAGTTGTGAAGAAAAGTCGCAAACCAACTGTGAAGTACATAAAATTAAGATGTCTACAAGAATATACCACAACATAAACCTCTACTTCACTTCCAAAAGGCGATGGACAAATGTAAAAGACATTGGCCCGAGACTTCGGACACTCAGACGACTTCATGTTCACAGAAGTATTCCTGACAAATCGAAGGAAGTCTAAAAACTGTATAAATTGCGTCCGGGGCTTCTTTTTGTAGCCGAGTAAGATTGACCGCACAATGTTCCGTGTCAGGTCAGGCTGACTGCTGTTCAGATTTAATAGTAATACTTCTGGATTCAAGAAAGCTCCGTATCTGATGGAAAAGGAATCCGTAGCTATTTCGGCTTTTTCTCTCCTCTGGACTTGTTTTCAACATGAATGAGTGATGAATGTTAGATTGGAGATAAACATATAGGGTTTGTATGTGTCTGAAATTTTTCGGAATAAGTATAGAGTTGATTGTAATTAAATTATCGTACACTGATGTAATGATTTTTTCAATAACATCATTCTTAAACTTGTCATACATCATTCTTAAATCATCATGCGCTGCACCAAAATAACGAAACTCCTGTAAAATTCAAATTTGTTTGTACCTACTACTGACCGATGCTATTAGTTGAAAATTAATTTTAATTCCATTATATTGAGCTTGAAAACAATTCTTATCTTAAGATTTTGAGCCTGATCAGTAAGTATTTTGATACTGTCAACAGTGTAACTTTTATTTTAAAAGTTAGTGATATAGCTTTTAAAATCACGCTAATATTATGATTTATACTTTGCTAGACAACCAAAACATATTTTTCAAGAAGATTATTCATGACATACTTCAGCCGATACGTTGAAATTTAGCTTGAGGATCACCAAGATTAAATCAAGCGTCTTCCTTGGTCAGTCATCTATTTTGAATACTATCTAAACATTAGTGGTCAGTTTGGAGAGTAGAATGTAAAACAAATTACCTTCCAGTGCATTGGCGTCATAAATAACTATTTTAACGGAAACAGTGATGCACAATTTCAATTGAGAATATTTGAAAATTTTATAGGCCTCTTCTAAGCTACACGTTGTTGTCGGCACATATTTAACTCCTGTAGCTTACCGTCTGTGTATTTCTCTCTTCTGTGAGGGAAAACTTTTCCTTCTGTGTGTATGTCCATTACTTGATGTTGTCCGTCTTGCGTTTGACGAAGCTTCGCCTTTTGCGCCATAAAACTCACCCAATCGTTTTGTGAGATTTATATGCGTAAAATGAGAAAACCTTATAAGCAAAGATTATAAGATATTTCTAAGTTATTGATGTTATGTCGTTCAAGTATTCGTGAGCTTTTCATTTCATCCGTCGTTTACAGTTTTGAAGTATGAAAAATCAATAAGGTTACATCAAGAGGATTTAGTAGCATTCATTTCGAAGAGAAATATGAAACAGGATTCCAAGATTGACGATATGCTTCATTTAATTATTTAGTACTAAAGACTAATTGTATTTTAAAAAATAATTCATGAATTAATATTAATTAATATTTTAATTTTCATCCCTTTCTTTTGTTTCCTTTAGAGATTGTGTTTTTAGAATACTATTCACTTTAGATTGATTCAAATAAAATATTTCACTCCGCAAAAAGAAAATTTGTAATTAATGATTATAAATACTTTTAAAAGTACGACAATCCTACTTCAAATTCTGGGGAGTTTAATTCTTCACCGAAAAACTGGTACCTCGACTCAAAGGTGAACAAACACTAATTAAAATTACTATTCACAGTGATCTTTCTTTTTTATCATAGGGAAAGAAAATCTAAAAAGTGATCTCCATTGAATACATTTATTTTGGTGGTGAAAAGTTTTCCGATATCTATAATGAAATTGTCTTAGTCTCATATCCGAAACTGATATTTTGATTACTGTGAACAATTGCATATCGTGATAAAATATTTAAACTGAACCGTGGTCTGGTTATATCATTTATAAAGTTATTATTGGCTCAGAAAAAAGCATTTTAAGATGGACGTTTTTAAATAATATGTGTTGGATACATATTTCATTAAAATTATAAAGAAAACTTATTTGGAGAAAATATACTTCACTATACTCTTTATTTAAGACGATAGATATAGACCTATTAAGATCACATGATGCATTTTCTCTGCTGTAAAATTAAGCTTCAGAATGTTCCTGGAATTCTAAGGATCTAAAATAATTCATTAAATATATGGAGTAACAAAAGCAAACAACTTGAGGTATATGTAATTCATAAAATTCTAATTCATAAAGTTTGGATGAATAGCGGTTTTACTAAATTTGTGTACGTACGTACCTTTAAGATATACAACTCATATTATAAACCTATTTGCCTATTTTTTAATTTTTAAAATATAATGGAACGATAATAGTTATATTTTGCTCTAGAAGGTACCGAACTATAGTTATTTATAACAAAACATAAAATCAGTTTTAAAGTAAAAATTATTTTACTTTCGTAACTCAAATGAAACTATTAACATTTGTTCTATATTATATTAAGAGAATTACCCGGCTATACTCGATTTGAATTCGTTAAATGTTGATTCTATTTCATAGAAAAATACAAGCATCATTTAAGTGTACAGAAAATATTTTTTAACAACGTTTTAATTTTTTCATAGCTTCTACAATTTACTTCGGACGCAAATATATATACATAATATATCCATCCGTATAATCCATTTCATATTCATCGCACTCTTGCTGTCAGACAAACTACAAAAGCTTTTTCTGAGATGCCTTAAGTAGTCCATTTTGAGTTTTGAAGTGATAACGAATGCCAATTAAGTTCATGTTCAGTAAAAATGAGGAACTTTCAGCGTATAAACTTGCACTCAGTTTTCCAAACAATATCTATTATTTGTGGTACCCTTGCACCATGGATTCTATGTGTTCGAATTCAATTACATTGTGAAAGGATGTCAAATTAAACTGTTACGGCCTTCTTGGTTAATTTATTTTGAAGCACAAATTTTTTTCTTGAAAATTCTATTCAGCCGCACGTGGAATAACGGAGTTTGTTTTTAAAACAAATGTCATCAGTGTAGCCAAAGCAAACTCAATAGATTATAATTTTTACAGAATCACTACTTTCAATGAATGTTTCACAGGTACCTAAGTTGTAACTTCAAGTAAGCAACCTCGACCTTCTACCACTTAAGAGAAAAAATATATATATTTCAACCGTCCTAGCTTACATACTTCCTTGCAATGATATTCCAAGAGGAGCAAAGTCGTATTTAAAATTAGCTTTCCTCCAACAGAAAAATTTAGTTTTAAATCGAATACTTAAGGTACTTTTTTCAATTGAGAGATTCGGTTTCTATATGGAAACCACATACCTATTTAGAATGATAGATATAGTTACTTGACTATGGAGTAAAGTTTTCAACAAAACCCATTAAACATGAAAAATAAATGTAAATTAAATTGATTTTAATCGTCTTGTAATGAAAATATGTCAAAATTTAGAAATATGAGCTACAACGTATGACTCCCCGTTTCCATTTAACGTAACATATCTCTTATTTTAGTATAAATTTATACTAACTTTACCGGTCATTTTAAATAAGATATTCACCTCACTTAAAATGATTTCCATTTATTTTTATGGAACAGAATTCTACAATCTGTAACCTATATAACCAAAGACTTAAGAAAGGTTCTACTAAATATACGAATTCAAGCAAGAAATTACCCATGTCTAGTTGTATCTGGCAGAGAATAAAATAATTCAGTAGAATTTAACTCCTAAATAACATATCTGTAATATGAAATGTAATGGAACACATAAATACAAACGGAAACGAAATTTTGGTCATTTAAAAATGTAGAATACTGAAAACCGAAAGATCTGAGCAAGCGTGTCAAATTTCGACGTCATGAGAATATTCTGAAATAGAGAAATTCGAAAAAGACGCTTGAAAAATATTGATCGACAATAACGAATTATTTTCAAAAAGAACACCAATTTACAAAATTTAGAAATGCTCAAATAGGACCGCAACATTTCTGTCTTAACTCAAATACATAATTCGAAATCTAATTTTTAAAATAAAACATTAATTCGGGAGTTTCCCGGTACCGAGTTGCAAAATTACGCTTTCATGATCAATGAGTTTTTTGTTTTGACTTTTCGTGTTCCATTACAAAATGCAAGTGGTGTAAAATCAAGTATTTTAAATATACATTTCTCATCATTCAAATATTCCTAAATTATTTTTATTGTGGAAAGAAGAAAAAATCAGTTCAAACATAATTAGAATTTAAATTATTTAAATATAACGTTTCGAAAAAATTGCTTTTTCGAGCAATACTGGTAAAACAAATTTATTAGAAAATTTGATTTTAGATCAATAAAACAAACTGAGTTGCATACCGCAATCCTTTTATGCTCAATGTTTTTCCCATGGAAATTTCGAATTGATTTAGCCTCCTCTGTATACCTAGGTTAAAAAGAACGGGGGTTAATATGTAGCTTGTGGTACTCGCAGGGTTCCAAAGTATACGTGTACCAAATTTGGTGTGGATTGGTCATACGATGTAGATTTGTATAGAGAACATACAGACAGACGCCAAGTCTGCTTTATACGTATAGATTCTTTAGACTACACAAGATATATTTTTTGCTTTTACTATTTATGTTTCGAAATAGCATCAGCACGTTGGATAAATTTAAATAACAATTTAAATAACATATTGTTATCTTATATGTTCATAAATGAAACTCGAATATTTATTTATCATCTATATTATTTCTATAATATAATTCCCTTTTACGCCTCTTACACGCGACGAATTACTTTTTTATGTATTCAACTGGTTTTTCATTTCTTTCCATAATATCAATAATTTATGAAAATGTGATTTAATGATATTAGGATATTAAACGACGTATGTTCCACGCGTCGTTTATATTTGAAAAAAAATTGAGAGAAAATATACAATTTAATAATTTTTGCGAATTCTAGAGAGTTAAGATACCTTATTAGGCCATTTGGTGGAAGAATTACGTACTTTACACAAATGGTTGGAACAACGCTAACAGTGATCTCAAGGAGGAAGTGTTGTAAATAGTGATTGAACTTTTTTGATATTTTGGATATAAAAAAAATTAGCTTAAATCTTTCACTCTTAAAACGGATTTGGAATTGTTCATGCGAGAATTCTCACACGGGCACGCTAGTTCTATTTATTTCTGCAAAGCGAATTAATTTCTCTTCGAATTACAAAGTATAATAAAGACATAAAAACTAGTTGTGTGAGCTAATTGAACTTCACTAGTTGAGATGAAAGTAAAATATCTTTCTAGATTTAGTTTTGGAATTATGAACAGTAAATTATTCTTGTATGATCTTTCTTAATCGGTTTTTGAGCAATTTGATCCCAAAATTTAAATTTATTGCATGATTTTTTGCATATTTTAAATTTAGGGACAATTATTCAAACTATAGCCTTGTATAGATGTTAGAATGTATATTACCATGAAATGACGGACTTATTGTAATTGTATTTTACACTTCAATGGTTTCGTAAAAGTATTGTGGTGGGATCAATGGATTGCAGTAAAAATGCTGTACTAAAAAAGATTGTAAAGCGCATGTGAATAAAAAAATAGTTAGAAATTTTTTGTCTCTAAGACACTGAGATAATTTGTCAAGACCCGTTGCTTTATACCATCACGCGATGTTACATGTAAATTGATTATGAAAGGTGACGATAATGCTATATACTTCAATTATCAGCTTTTGTCTCTTTGTGAGTTGCATTACGTAATTTGAGCAAAAATTTTCTTTATAATTATCCTTGTGAATATATTATAGATCATTTTCAAAAGAAGAAAAAAAATGACAGATCGTTTTTCTTCATTCCATGCTTCCTTATTAAAAATTCACATCCTTATTTTTTCTTGAAATATCTTGAAACTGCTTTTACTTAATGAATTACTTCGTGTTCTAGTTTAATGTTTGCCCAATTTTGAATTACTCCTCTTTGATATTCCTCCACTAACAAATTGCTATGTCCATCGTTTATCCCCAAAAGAAAAGGAAAACAAGGTTTTCATGTCCACAACATGAAATCAAAATTAAAAACCTATAAAGATTAATTTAAATTCATGAAAAACTAGAAATAAAAAAGGTGTTATAGAGTTCCAAAGCTTCACCTTTTTAAAAGAAGCGTTAACAAAACTGCGCCTGAAAAAACACAAAACAAGTGACATCTCTATAATGGATGACTTTAAAAACGCCCGGCAAGAGCCAAGTTGTCATTTTGTGCCTTATTTTTGATGGACTGAAAGTAAGGGGCGAAAGCAGGCCGTTTATTGCAGGAAGCGCTTTTCTTTTAAGTTCTCCAGGTCACATCTATCATTGGTGTTGACAGCTAAGGTTCGTGGAAAAGATCTCCATTTCAGCAGCGAAAAAATACGTATATATATGTGAGGGAAAAAAGACCACGTTTCGGATGTTCTGTCAGGTTTGGAGTAGAATGCAAAGATTCCCGTGATTTTAACACATTTGAATTTTATGTAAACTTCCCATTCTGACGTCAAGAGAAATCGATATCAAAAGGGAGGATGAATGCATTCTTTCAACAAATGCGCTCGACTGTCGGTGAATTTAACCTTTATGAACCACCAATAAATGCTTTTTCGAGTTGATCGGATTCAGTAGCATGTTTATTCCCCAAAATTATAGATGTAATAGATTGACAGTATAGTGAATAATACACATAAAATTTACAACAGCGTTATATTAGAATTTAACTGATTAACCTTAGTGTCACCATCGGGAACGAATAGAAAATAGGATGACTTATGTCATGACAGCAAGTGAACTAACACAAAATAGAAGGATCTACGTCACTGTGACTAAAAGGAATTGGGAGGGGTTAAACAACCACAACAATTGATTATGGGATGAGCGAACTTGCTGGCATTGGTCAGAGTATTGATTATGAAGCTGGGTTTTATTGGGGTGGAGCCGTAAGACGAGAGACATGGAATTTCTTGAGGAAACGGACACATATGTTGTGGAATCCAGGACTACATGGCTTGAGATGCAAGTGCTCATCAATGAACCGAAAAGTTTAAGAAGTACCTCCCGAGATCTCTTAGCATAGGTGGAAAACCACAGCAGGAATCAACTGGACCCCAGCACCTAAATGCCAGAGACCAAACGTCGTTGAGTACCACTCATTTCAAAAGTGCACCTTAAATTCACCTTTGACCAATCATATCCACTCAATACATACTATTCACCCCTCTTATATTTCTACTGTGCAATTAAAGACTATGGTATGAATTGTTGTCAGTCTGAATAACCAGTGATTACTGTTTAGAGTGCTATTGAACAAAAACCATTGTACAAGAAATTTTCGTCATTACTCAGAAATCTCATGATGCTCAGAGAGTTAAGGTACTCTGAGACTCAAGATCTAAAGCTAGCTGAGAGAAGCAAAGTCATACTTCTTTTGGTGACTCCCGTCTCTAGTCTAACATCGAAGCTCATTTGTGCTCTTTACTTTTACATCTTCAATGAATCCATCCACATGATGGTCTGCATGGAAGGAAAACCGCGACCTTTATGCTTAGAGGTCTAGATGCGTTACCATTTTGAGACAGACCTACCTATGACGAAATTGCTTTGAAAATTTAAGTGTATGAACAGAATTTGGAGAACTCCGATTTGTGACTGGTAAGCCGGCAGTCAGATCTGTGACTCCCTTGGTAGGGGGGGGGTATTGGCAGCATTGAAAACCAGACTACTCTCACTAGGCGTTCCTGTAGATACTTCAGACCAACGAAGATCGAATTGGGTTGCAAGCATTCTTATGTGTTCGAAATTCAATTCAGCTCAGGCTACATCATCTACTACTTCGGCAGATGATGTACTCAGGTGGACTACTTGGTGAATAAGCTGTCCCTCAGGCTAAATTATTCACCATCCTGAGCTCGTTCTTTAGGACCACATATCTAACGGGCTAATAGAGATGGTGTAATTTGTTTATGTCAAGTGAGATATGTAAGAAGAATAAGAAGACTCAAATTCTCTAGAATGTACTAAAATATAATACATCATTTCAGTTTCCGGTTGGTAAGGATAAAATGCTAATATTTCGGGAGGCAGAAGCTATTACTTTTATCTTGTGGATAGCATTGTGCTTTACATTTGAAGGACCCTACTTTAAAAATATGTTTATCGAGAACAATATAGATATATCATCTGTATAAATTTATAATGAACATTACAAAAACTTATTAGTTTTAATTTTAAGGCAAAGTTGCATAACTTATGTGTGTGTCTCAGGGTGTATCTAAACACTCTTTGCAATGAAATATCAAATGGCGGAATATGTATATCCTTAGCCTTAATATGTCTATAGCATTTATGTACGATTTCAGAGATGATGGGACGTCTTACCGCTCTTGTGATGGTAAAATAAAATTCCTTGCGTCTAAAACTGCTTAATCATATCTATGTGACAATACACATATATATATTATCATGATTCATTTGCGATTTCCATGATGATAATTCACCCATTTCAAAGCTCATTTTCAACGTTTAATTGTTAGTAATTTATATTCTCATGCAAGCAATTTACACATTGTCCGACACAACTTAATGCATGTAGACTAGATTAAATTATTAACTCTACAATTTATGATTTACCCATTTCAGATACATAATTTAGATATTCAGGATCATATATGACGACTTAATTGTTTTATAGAATTTAATGACATTAAATTCAAGTCCAATAACTCTAGAGAATGAGTTTTCCTATAGAGATGAGTAGACAGTTGGTAGTTAAATTTACGTCACCCTGGATATATAATGGAGTATTGGCGACTGCCCGGGATCAATCCTGAACGGAAAGATTCGAAGACAATGCCTCGTAATTTTGAACTTAAGTCAGATTACGGGATCAAAACCTGAGCTGGCAACCTACTCTTCAAACTTCCCCATCACGCCAACGTGGGGAACATTAGGACATGGAAGATTTAATGTACACCAGCCCCACGTACATTACGGTCTTTGGTTGGATCGAATTTCGAACTTACAATACTCCAGTTGCATATCCACGATTGTACCAACTGGGCTACCACACTCCCTAGAGAGAAGGAGAAATTTTGAATGGGAAAGTTATAAAGGATACAAAGTCTCATGGACGATGTTTATATTACTTCAACTTTAAGCCTTGTCTCTGATGGGAACTTGTTTTGGAATAAAAACATTGAGTGTAGATTTACATATTCGTATAAATTAAATTAGATAGTTTGTACATACAAGCAAAAAATGGGTTTAAATCCCTGAGTTTAAACTTAAGTTAAAAGTAAGTCAAATGAGTAATACCATAAATTATAAATAATAAAATAAGCGAAATGCCTGGATTTATTAATTTAAGAATTGAGCCATTTTGCTAAAAAAATATTTTATGTATACATAGATGAACACATGTCAAACACTTACATACTTACATCACCGCAAAAGTTTAGACATAGCGATTCAATAATAATGTTAACTTATAATTTACAACAATGCTACACACCTGTACTTCGGTAGAAAAAGGACTAATGCAAATTTACAAATTTTTGGCAACAGTTCATTTAATAATTTTTATTGTTTGAATTTTTTACGCATAGTACAAAAATACTTCAATTGTTTTGATTATTTTTCTGTTGTAACTTTCATTACTTTGAAGTGATTGGTGGATATAAGTTTAAAAAAAATCAACGAATTTGGAAGTTGGCCTTTTTTTCTATCCAAGTACAGAAATATTTTTGTTTTGTATGAGAAACATCTGCACATATGTGATGATTTAGTTAGTGTGATTCATAAAATTACTTAGAAATAAGGAATTTATAATATTACAAAACTAACTTCCTTATACACTTTACGTAACATTGATTTGAAGTCAGGGTTATATATCGCTTTCCAATTTTCGTGGTTTTAACCTTCTAGTTGGTTTCTACGAGATATTTCGTCCACGATCTGGTGCTTCTGAAGAGATACCTCATCGAGACAAAACTTCCTTATTACTCCAAAAGTGAATGACGATTCAAGTAGAAAAAATTAACTATCCCTTGCCTAATATTGGCGACAATTTTTCGCAGGTTTTTGTATCAGAGGCTGACCAATATATGGTGGTTTTCGAAGCGAAAATAAACCACCACGAGAGTTAAATTACATTCTATGTATAATTATGGTAGTATTTAGAAAAATGTCTATTGATCAGCAAAATTATTAAAATATCCTCAACACTTTTAAAAAAATACGTGAAAAGTTACGAGTTATTTCAGGATTGGCTTAGCAAACTTTAATCAGAGAGCGATACTTCCTATACTCGCATAAGCATAATAGAACGGTGTCTCAAACTATTCGAGCACACATGTTATGCGGCGGATAAAAACAGCATCCTACACGTTTCGGAACTGTTTGTTCACTAATTAAGCCCATTAAATTAAACCGCAACCTGCACAACGGCCGCGTATTAATATTTGCCAAATTAATTTACGTCTTAAAACGCCACGGCAAAGCAACAAAATCGAGAGCGAAAACTCCGGAGGCGGCAGGCTTTTTAATTCAAAAACTGCAATGACTTTGAAAACTTCTTTCGATAAAAATTAAGCCTTGTTTATTTAACCCTTGCCTTCTCCCGCACCCCCCCCCCCCCGACCCCCGTGTTGCTATTGATTCCATCACGTCCCCTCCCCCGACCCCTTGTCACACGAGAAGCTTTTGAAAAGCAAAATTCTCACGACTGTCGCTTCGTAATTGCCGGGGGAACACTTTGCTCGGCAAGAAGGCTTTCACGGAAAGAAGATTAATTACAGCCCCGGCGTAATTACGGAATTATAAGAGCACTTTGTCTCCGGCGTACTTCTTCTTTATCTATTTATTCATTCCGGTGTTTTTTCAGTCATATAACGCTATTAGAAATTAATATCCGAGAGAGCCCTGCCGAGTCCGTATGGGCAACAAACGTTGGGACGTATTAATTTTACAGCAAATGCCGTTAGGGTAGGGAAAAAATCGGGATCACAGCATTTCATTTACAATGGTGTCGCATGCGTTTGACACCGATGGATATCAATCTCAGTCCCGAACACCCTATGGCTCGATCTTGGAAGGTGGAGTGGGGGGTAGGATATAAGACTAAGAAATAAACGCTGATATGCGAAGTTTTCTGTACCAGAAGTCCGGCAATAAATCTAGATTGTGTGCCAGGAAAAGTTTCCCGTTTCGGAGGCCTTTCGAAAAGCAATTTTCTTAATGTTCGGAAATTAAGGAACGCTAACTAAATTATTCAGAAAAGCTATGCGAAAGCCGTAAATATTGCTTAGCGTGCCGGCAAAAATTTATTCCGGGATATATTTTATCGAATGGGATTGGATAAAGATGCTTATTATGTATTCAGAATTTCATTTGACAACTCGAGAGAGAAAAATATGATTACGTGATTAGTTTGATTGTCGCAGTTTCGGTATGGATTTTTCATCTGAACACTGAAGTCAGTCCTAGGTATCGGTTTTCTCGTGTGCTTTTTTATGTTTTATTTTACTCAGTCCGATTGCTGAATTGTTAAGCTTGAATTTCGGTAAAATTCAAGTTAATGCCACGGCCTTGGTGCAAGTTAATTTTTTTTGTTGCCTATTCACTGCCTAATGATAAATAATAATGAGCCGAAATTAACACCACCTTGTAATACGGATAAAATACGAAAACTGGCATAGTAATTATGAGTAAAAACTACTCATTGAATGTTGTGTTTTTTGACGTAAGTCAACTTTTAAACTACACGTTGGTACAGTTAGCCCTCGCATAACAATGAATGATATAAGACTCACTAAATCCTTACACATGTTACTTTTATCAAAGTACATACACATCTATTTATATATCTGTTTAAAAGAAATTAATTTATGAAAAGGTTTTCCACAAATTTAGTTTGCAATGAATTTCATGCTTCAGCTAAGACACATATAAGTACAATCCACAGTATTATACAGTATTAAAGCAGTTTAATCGCACCGAATATTAACAAATATTTTAGTTACTATATCGGTTGGTCTGGTTTAATGGAGCAAGGGCAATGTTTAGTCATTACAGATAATGTTTTTAAATGTATTAAAAATTCCAATATTATTTAATAAAATGCAGTAGATCTTAAAGATCGAATGCGACTCTAGTTATAGTTATATGATTTAAAAATATATTTACCCTTAAATACCCTTAGTTACTAAATAGTCACTGCTATTGTTTGAAAGGATCATCGCAAAGATTATTTCTCCATTGGTTAAGAAGTCTAAACTTCGTTTGAAGTCCTGAATTGAAGACTGCAAGTTGTATGATGGTCAGAGGACTAGTAATGCTTCTTAAGAGAGTCCAGTGAGACATCTCGTGTGGCAAAAAGTCGAAAGAAGAGTTACAGCTAAACTAACCAGATAGATATCTTGTAAAAATATCATCTTGTGATGATAAGAGAAGTTATGTTATAAAAATCACTCGATCTGTGATACTTTTCATCGCAATTTTAAAAGATTTGGGTCCAGAGGTTTTGTCTAAAATAATAACGCTGCTCAACTTATCCTTGTCCGATAATGTTCCTGTGGCTTGGTGGATATCGATTGCAATCCCGATTGCTACGTAAAATAAGGCCTCATATACCACTATCACGGAATTATGTAATGAGCAAAATCTTGGAATGGTTAATGCGCCGTCTACACTATCAGTTGCTGCGCAGTGGGGAAGCTGCCTTGGAGACCATTTATGTTATAAGCCATTAGAACTCTAGGCTGCATATATACTAACGGATCCAAACAGTCTGTTAGGAAATGCTGGAGAAGAAGTATTTTCGGATTTATTTTATACTTAATTAGATCCAAACAGCCCTCATATTATGATGGAAATATTGGAATAATAAAGCTTGGTACCCAGCAACGTCTTCGAGTCAATAATGAAGTGGTAGCACTCACGTGATTAGTAAATTGAACGTTCTAAACTAACAATTCAAAAACGTTATCATTCTTTCTTACTTTCAGCCATTCAGGCAACTTCATCCTTTAAGACACAGGACATAGAAAGAGGATTCGAAACTGTGGATCGAATTTGGAGTTTTTAACATCCGAAACGATTGCCTCATTACCTATAATCCAGCATTGCTGGATTATAGGTAATGATCGTACCTCTAAAAAGGGTAAGCGAATTTAACAAACATATCAAAGAAATGTCACAATTCTATGAGCTAAACTAACAATTAAAAATGTCATGGGAGGTAAATAGAGAAAAATGTGAGAAAACATCAAGATTGGTATTTGAATTAACGTCGAACTGGAGCAACACAACGGGTTATAAGAGAAATCATCAAGAATAAAAGATGGTAGGGCTTATTGCTGCTATTGTCATATGTATCGGGCATTAAGCATTCAAAGAACATATGAATCTGAGCAAGTGCTTATAGGTATGAACTTTAAAATACTTGGAAGCTGATGAACAAGGTGTTTTGTGTGAACATTTCCGCTGAGCTCGATTCAATCATAGAATGGCAGAACTCATGTGATTAGTAAATTAAGCAATCAAATTCGTGTATAGGTATAAACTTAGTTAAGTGTATGGCATTCCGGAAAGAACTTGTACTTCCGCTATTGGTAGAACGGAAAACTGATCCAGCCCACTTCAAACTTCTACTACTAAATCTTGTAGATGAATTCCGTTATGTTTGCATTTGTGTTTCTTGTTACTGTTGTTTATACCAACTTCATGCATCATTTTTTGATACCTGGGGGTCAAAAGTGTACAACAAATGCTTCTAGATACATTTCACTATTAATCTGCGACGAAATTTCTTGTTACAAAAACTGGCGGATTACTTCTCGTCTCCAAAAGTTTAAGCAAATTATATGAAGTACGAATAAGAGAACATATTAATTTAGACGGATTGCGTGAAATTAGACGAAAGAAAGTGAAACGTTTCATTTTGTCTGAAACAGAAAGAGGAGTGTCTCCTCATGAAATGGAAAAGGAATTCTAATGTTAGTTAAAAATGAGGGTTCTCTCCTCCTCAAGCGACTAAATTTTTAATTTCACTCCACATTCTCTTTTCACTCTGCGGTTTCTCATTTATTTCTTGGTTTCTTCACGTTCTTATCCAAATTTGACTTCCTGGAGCCGTTGCAATTTATTTTTGAGAAGACACCTAGAAATTCACTTTGGGAGTTACAGAGAAGTTCCCCAGTTAATGAGCTTCGAATTGCGGAGGGAATAGGTTCCGAAGTAGATGAGATTTGAATTAGAAGTCATTGTGTGGGTTGAGACCCCAATATAATTATGACACCATTATTTTACATTAAGTAACTTATGCACAAACTCATTTTACCTCAACATAGGAATAGAAAGTATTCTTCCTTCAATATTAATATTAAATTGTGTATATTTTTATGTTCTAACGTTAAATAATTTAATTCAACTTCATAATGGGATACCTTCACTTTAAAGGGTTTGCAGTAAAAATGTCCCGCTATGTATAAGAATCTTATGAATGAAATATGGCCGCGGTCGCTCAGTTGATAGTATCGCGATATAGAAACCGGAGGGTTGAGAGTTCGAAACTCGATCTCTCGATTTGGTAGTAACGAGTACCAGTCCCCAATTGGTCTTGACCAATGTGTAATTGGGGACATTGAGGACATGTTGTTGGGGCAATGTTGTCTCACATTGCCTCACGTTGGTGTGGTGCTGAAGTTTGGAGAGTGAGGTGCCAGCTCAGGTGTTGACCTCGTCAGCTGAACGAGGTGTTGGACTAGGTACTTCCCCTTCGTAATTGATCGCAGATCGTCGCCAATAGCTCACTGAGTTGTTCCCCATTGCGACGTAAATCCCAATACCTACTCTACGACTAGAGATATACCTTTTAAGAAAATTTTGAAACTAAAATTTGTAGCTGTTAAAAGCACACGCGGCGACTGTTTTAAAATAGGTATTACTGTGAGAGTCTTAGAGGCAAGTGAATGAAAATTGTTAAAGTCGTTACTTTTGGTGAAAAGAATCAATTAAGTGGAAGTTTTGTTGCATATTTAAAAACTTAAAATGGTCGTTTCAGTTCAAACTCCGCGAAGACCACAAATAGAACGATTTGTATGTCTTTATGTTGCAGTAAGATGTGAACTACCAGGTCACGTAGTGATATAATGGTCCGACCATGTTATAGTTTTCAATTCGGTTTTACCCTCTGAGCTTCATGAGCTATCCCACTTGTGTAACACTGTTTTCACACTACAACACACATAATAACGAGATAACCACATAAATTCTTTGAAAGAATATCAGGATTGATTCTATTGATGAAGAAGGACGCAATTTGTTAGAAATTATCCAGAGAAATCTACAGAATGGAAGTTAGTAGAACGGAAATATGCTGCGGGTTTATCATTCAGAGGGTTAACCTAATCGAAACAAATGTTTCATAAGCATTAAATAAGCATATTAGAGCTATATCAAAGGCATAAGGAGAGAAAGAGGAAAGATACATGTATAAAGGAGCCTTGGGCAAAAATAACGATAAAATATTTTTTAAATGATTGTAGATTATGTAGTAATAGAACCTGATTTTGTGCAAATAGGCACTACAAAAATTCTAGACCGAATAACTTGAAATACTTGAAGCATACAATTGTATAGCTGCAATTAGTCTTTCAATCTTTTGAAATTTTCATGGTAATCTGAATTCAAAATAACATCCACGATTACTTTTATTGCATCCAAAAAATATTTTTGATTAAGGGAAACCTATGAAAATATAAATCACCTTCAAAGCAGCTTTACTTAGAGAAAATTTACATTCAATGAAATGTTATTTGTGCTTATTAACAATATTATTGCTAACGTTACTGTTATTGTAGATAGATTTTAAGTGGTGGATGCAACTTTTATTATCTCAGATTATATGAATGCATTTATATGAAACAAAGCTCCAAGATATAATTTACTTTTCAAATCCTGCTTTTATCGTTAATTTGCAAAACATGCAACTAAACAAAGGCAAAATAAACAGCAATTTATATAAAATAATATCATCTCTTACCAGAAGTTTCTCTTTTATTCAGTAGACTGTGTCTTATTTAATACGTGTGTGCATCCGTTATATCAACTTATCAATATAAATGCGTTTCCATTGTTAAAATAAATGCCATACCTTCCAATTTTGCGACATAGTTTCGGATGTGAGCAAGCGAATCCTCGTCTAAGCGAAGTACCGACCGCTAATTAGGTGGATCTATTTTCCAGGTGCAATTGTATTGACTAGTCAAAACAAGCCCACGGCATTGCTGTTCGTAACTTATCTGAGAGACCGATTGGAATCTAATAATACTCGCAAATTACGCTTCTAACCTGGCTAATGAATGCTTAGTTAAGGGAAGATGGTAGCACAGGGAATTCGGCTTGATTGACACGAATGGAGTGAGGTCCTGCTATGTGCAGTTATTGCCACATTCCACGTGTTAATTCTTTTTGTTGTGTCACACAACGGATTGCGTGATTATCTTATTACGAGCGACGTTTCACAGTCGTCGCGTAATAATGTATTGATTGAAAATTAATCGATCTTAATAAAACCTTTGATGTTGAATCTATAAGTGCGCATTGTTTTGACTTTGATGATATACCCATGGCTTTGTAAAGAAGGCGTTTTTTTGTTAACATCAACAAACTACCAGATCTCACAATGTGCAGTTATTGCCACATTCCATGTGTTAATTCTTTTTGTTCGGACACACAATGGATTGCATGATTCTCTGATTGGAAGTGACGTATAACAGCTGGTGTGCAATAATGTATTGACTAAACATTAATCGATTGTCTTTGATGTTGAATTGATAAATGTGCATTATTTTGACTTTGATGTTTTACCAGTGGCTTTGTAAAGAAGGAGTTTTCTTTATTAGCATCAACAAATTATCCGAAGTCCCACTTTGTGAAGTTAGTGCCATATTCCGTGTGTAAATTCTCTTTGTTGGGTTGTACTACGAATTGTATGATTCTTTGATTACGAGCGACGTAACACAAAACCTTTGATGTTGAATCTATAAATGTATATTGTTTTGACTTTGATGTTTTATCAGTGGCATTGTAAGTAAGGCGTTTTTCTTTGTTAACAATAAACTATTGGAGCATGTGCAGTTATTGCCACATTCGGAGCGTTAATTATTTATGTTACGTCTACAATGGATTGCACGATTCTCTGATTAAGAGTGACGTAACACAGTTGTCGCGTAATAATGTATTGATTGAAAATTAATCCATTGTAATAAAACCTTTGATGTTGAATCTATAAATGTACATTGTTTTGACTTTGATGCTTAATCAGCGGCTTTGTAAGGAATGAGTTTTCTATGTTAACATAAACAAACTATCGAAGTTTCCGTATGTGCAGTTATTGCCACATTTTTCGTGTTAATTCTCTTTGTAGGGTCACATATCGGATTGTATTATTCACAGATTTATGAGCGACGTATCGCAATTGTCATGAAGTAATGTATTAATTGAAAACTAATCAATTTTAGTAAAACCTTTGATGTTGAAACGATAAATGTGAATTGTTTTGAATTTGATGTTTTATTTGTGGTTTTGTACGTGATTCCTTTTCTTTCGTAACATTAACAAACTGCCAGAGGTCTTGGCATGTGCAGTTACTGTCACATGCCATGCGTAAATTTTCTTTGTTGGGTTGTGCAGTGGATTGCATGATTCTGTGATTACCAGCGACGTATTAAAATCACCATGTAGCAATTTATTGTAAATTTATCGATGTTAGTAAAACTTCTGATGTTAAATCTATATATGCGAATTATTTTGACTTCGATACTTTATTTGTGACTTTGTATGCTAGATGTTCTCTTTGTTAACATCAGAAAACTACCGGAAGTATCTCTCTTTGCAGTTGTTACTATATTCCAGGCGTTAAGGCTTCTTGACAGCTGAGTACCCATATTAAAATCATCCTTAGTTTGACAGTTTTGGAGAAGATGGGGTGTAAATTAAACATTGCAAATACTCGGATTGTATTACCAGTACAGCTGGAAAAGAAATTATATTTAAAAAAATATTTTTAAACAATTTATAGTCGAATACCTTATTTGCTTATTTTTTTCTGTGCGAAATGTAAACAATTTCCGAATATTTAAGATAGTTATTTTAATTAACGTCACACTGGAGCAACATAATGGGCTTTTGGCGACGGTCCGGGATCAAACCCGAAGGGAAAGGATCCGAGGACAACACCACGTAATTTTGAACCATTGTCAGATAATGAAGTCACACCTGAGCTGGCACTCCGCTCTCCAAACTTCCGCACCCCACCAAAGTGAGGACATTTAGGACCACGACAGATTTAACGTGTGCCAGCCCCCTTTGTCCAATACGTCCCTACGTCCAATGGTCTTTGGTTGGATTTGATCTTGCAATCATCCAGTTGCTAATGTGTTACTCTTTCAATCGGGCTATCGCGGTCCCCGAATATTTGAGATGGATGATGTGAAGAAAATAAAACATTCAACTTTGCAGAGCGTGCTAAAAATGAGTTATTCTACGTCCAATATTAATAAAAATGTGTCTTCATTTTCTAGAAGGTATATGTAGATTACGACCAACTTTACTCAAAAGTCCTTGGTTGTTGAATTCCGTTTTATGAAAATAATTAAAGCATACTGCACAAAACTTTAGAACCAAGCTTGTTAGCTAATCGAATTTATTCAAATTTTTATATAATTTTGACATGAGTTTCCATTACAAAACGATCAAACTCATTAAAATTTCAGTTTCTTTCCATGTTTCAAACAAAATTATTTGTTTTTATTGAAAACTGGAATTAATAAGCGAGTAACACCATCATTACCATTCAAAACAGGTACGTGGTTTCTATTGAAAACTAAATCTCTGAATTGAAAAAGTGTTTTAGTATGTAGCTTGTGCTCTACGAAACTGAAGTTCGTATTCATTAAGCACTTGCAGTAATATTATTTTTCTATCTTTTTACTCAGAATTAATTTTACATTTTAAAATTTCGTTCTATTTTTAGTTGTAAGTTGTGGAAACTATACGTGATCACGTGAGAGAAAATATAATCATGAAAATATAATCATGATATCTTTAGAACAACTTTTTTCCTGACGATTTTAATTTAGTTTTATTTCGCTCTGTTTTCTGTGACTGTAAATTTAAAAAATATTCGTCTGGAAAAACATGGTAACTCCACTTTCACACAGATAATTTTGTAGTATGTTCTGGTAAATAAGATAATGTTAACGTGAGCTTAACCTATGAAGTGCATGAGCAACATAAATAGTTTACAGTACCTTATTATATTTGCGAAAGTTTATTTAAAAAAGAAATAAATGGAGTTATCTTGTTTTTGCAGTAACCCAATGATATATATTATTAATGAATTGCCAATTCTATTCATCACTCACAAGATTTCAGCAAATGATTAGATTTGAAACTATGAAAATTACAGTGAAGCAAATTTTATAAGGAACATTGCCGATATTGAAAGGATATTAATGTCAGAAGAAATCAGAACTGGAGATTTTAAAGGAGTAAAATTCTTCGTCGTAGTGACAGATGGTAAAGGTTGCCTACCATCTGTCACTACGACGAAAATGTTGTTAAGAGTTGAAGCTATATCTAAATAACTTATATCTGTTAAGGTTTTGCTGAAAACAGTGATTTTCTTTTTAAAAAAGCTGACAATTCGACTTACCGTTTTTGAAAAATAGTTATCGATTTCCCTTGCATTTTCTATAGCGACGACATTCAATTTAAAAATAATTTTTATTTTGTTATTGCATTTTATACTAAATATATTTCAAGAAAAATTGCATTCGCTTTAAAAAAATTAGTAACAAATATTTTACTAAACTAATTTGTTATCTTTTCCTTCAAGATGGTGAAATTTGAAAATGTGAAAAATTTGAAGTTGAAATTTGGAATTTTGGAGTGCAAATTCTCTTTGATTCCTCGTAGTCACAGTTTTGGAATAACTCATACTTCTTTTATTATTTCGCAAAGAAAAAGTCTCTGCTGGAGACTCAAGTTCAATTGTATTGCCTCAAAATTAACTTGTAAAGATTTTTTATGAGTTTTGGAGGCTGGTGCTAAATTTACTCAAAAGTTCCCAGCTGCAACAGTAATTCCAAGTGTGAAATTGAACTCGGGGCGTATGCTGAAATCTCTGAAGGTCGAACAAATTCGTTCCTTACGTCTGATATAATTATTTCGGTCTTTTTGGATAAGAACATGATTAACAGACAAAGTGAATGTTGTACTTTCTTTTTCTTTCTCTGCAATATATTTATTAGGTATTACAAGTTAAATAATATTATTTTAAAAATCGTGTTAGAAAATCCCTTTTTTCCCAATTTTAGTCCGTTTTGTCATTATTTAATGCTTGTTGGAGGGCTTACGATGTTTAATAACCTTTTTGAATGCAGGCATCTATTTAAAGACAAGAGGCAACTTCTCTATACTGTCGAAAACCTTATTTAAAAAAGAGCAATTTTGGCCCACTCTGGTGTACATTAGGCGCTACTTTTTGAATGCAAATTTGGGAATCAGTTAAAAGTCACAACCCATAAAAGTAAAACGACAAAGATGCTTTGGATATTATTGGTTTAATATTTTAATTTATTTTCATTGAAATGGAGTAAGTTATTAGAATAATGTTGACAAAATATTTGTTTTCTGTAAGCAGAATCCAAACCCACAACAATTAAAGAAAAAATAGACCAAGTAGTAAACAACGCTGAAAAATATGTTTTCTTAAATGTGCACATAAACATGTTAATAATAGAATAAGTCAAAATATGCATTACACCCTGTTTACTTGATCAAGTCAGTTATATCTCTAATTATTATTTCAAAAGGTTATTTTCGAACTAACTATATTCAAACTGCTTTTAAAGATTCCATTATAACAAGAACAATAAAGAGAAGCATTGAGCAGGTTACTAAAAGAGGAAGTGTAAAGTTTTTACAAAAGGTAAAACAACACTAAATATACCTTTTTAAATGCAAGATCATAATCTATTAAAACTTTCGCTCTGTTTAAAAAAATATCGAGCCACAAATAAAACGCTTTCAAAGGGAACAATTTTAAAAATTTACTTTTCGCACGCAGCCTTTCAATAAAAATAATCCAACTTTTCACGCTATTTTTTCTCCAAAAATTACTGTTACTAAATCCAGAACGATCACAAAAATTCTCCTCGGAAACTGGACGTGGCATATGTTCTTTTTCCCCAAAAAAAATTGAAAGACAAGTAAAACACAAAGGGACATTCATTCCATAATTCAATAAAATTAATTATCTCCTCTCGGAAATAATAGCATTTCAAGGTATTGAAAATGAAAAAATATATTAAATTAGGGATAAATACAGGCAGCCTTTTAGAGGGCCCCGAAAGAAGAACCGTGAAAAAAATCCAATAGCCGAAGACGAGCATGTAAGCCGATTTCATAAGATGGCGAATGTGTCTTCGGAACGGTTATAGTTTTATTTAATTATTGACCGATTTAATCTCTTAATGTTGGTTCACTCGGGAGTTGAAAGGAGTAATTGCGTTCGCTACCGCTTTCCGTTTATGGTGGAAATTCGTCCGCTTATGTTAATTAAAGCTTTTTGTTTTTCAAATGTGCTTTGAGAACAGGAAAATGAATATATAATTTTAAAAAGCATTGTTTTGAAGACGTTGGTAATGAGGCGTATTTAACATGCAGGGGGGTGTTTTTTGAAGAGGCGATTTTGCTTTGTGTTTGAAGGCGGGCATTTTCAAAGACGTTAAACAGAAGAGGGGGTGAGATTCTCAGTGCAAATTTCGAATAAGTCTTTAAAAATAAATTATGCATTTAAAGCTTTTAACCAGTTTGAGTAGATATATTATTTAATCAATATTCCTTTCTTTTCTAGCTTGAATTTTTACAAAGCTGGCATTCAATTTTAATTACAGACTAATGTAAGTTCATTCCGAATATTTCTGGAGTGCACTTCTAATGTTTAGCATTAATTTTATGTAAAGAATGGTGTATCATATGTTTGATCAATTGATCAGAATCTATGCATATGACAATTGCATTGCACACGTATTCCTTTCATGATGTATCGAAGTTTTAATTAATATTGTGTATAATTTTTTTATCAAGATTTAATTATGTCTGCAATTTTCAAAATTTTTTATCCAAGAGAAAAATTATCTTCTCTGTGAATAATATTAATTTCTCTATAAATCAGTTTTGTTACATAAAACACTAAGAAATTTGAGTAGAATATTTGTATAGATGAGGCTGATATTTTTATTTAGTTACTTGTTTTCTGTTATATTTTAGCAATAAATTAAAGACTGGAATTCCTTGAAAAGCTATTGCCTTTACAGCTCATTTAGCAATGGAAAATTCAGATGTAACATGCAATTAGTCGTCTTTATTGGATTCTTAATTAGTAAGAAAAGCTTTTAATTGTAGAATTCCTTTTATGCTTGAGTTATATATTAAAAATAGATACTGAAATTTGATGTACATTCCAGACAAAATACTTATTAAATAATATTAGACTAAAAATTCACTTACTTCGTTCTTAAATGTTTCTCTTTTCAAATAAAACTGCAAGGTTTGTATATTGACAACATTTCATCATGCTGTACTTACTACACGAATTGTTCTGTACTGATAATGAGGACACTGTGATTTTTCATATTGCTATCCTAAAAGAATGCTGTTCAGCAAGTAGAAGAGGCTTTTTCTGTCAAGCTAAATGTAGGAGGTGGTAGTGCTGTGGCAGTGCGTGTGTTTTGTACGTATTCTGGACGTGATGATATTTAGTTTGTTTTTCAAATTCGTCTGCAAATACGTCACAAAAATGGCGATAAAATACGTTTTAAGGTAACTCCCATATGAATCATGTGAGAGTATTTGGGTAGCGGAAGTAAAATTGCTTTCAGTCTGGTTTGTTTACATTGGAACTAGGGGAAAGACTTGGGAGTGCATTTCGTATTCAGTCTCCAATTCCAAGTTTTTCTTGTGGTTCAGTTGTTGCTTTGTTTCGTTTTCTTACTGGACACGATTGACTCAATGCCCATTTATTTAGAATTGATCTTATAAATTCAAGTAATTTTACTTCATGTACATCTAGATGACCAATGCATAGCGAAGATTAAGAGACTTGTACAGCACTGAATAGTTTTGATTGAATTGTTGAAGTATCGAGAAGCAAGAAGGCTCATGACTTAACTGTCAAACGCCTGGCATTTGTAAATAAATAAATGTGTACACTGAAATTCTCTCTCATAACGATAGTTAGGGGGTCGCCATGATTCAGTGGGCAAGCTAGCAATCTATGAGTTGTAGACGGACCACGTTTGATTCTTCCCTGGATGTATTTCTGTGTCAGTAAAACTTTCTTTGTGCCTGCATGTACAGTCGCGGGAAAAAACCACCCCCTTTATTTCTATCACTATTCATAACAGAGCAAATTTAAAGATGTTATTCAATAGGGAATAACACCCTCTTCAAATTAAATTGCAAAAATGCATTAGGGGCCGTCTTCATATTAAATTTTGCACAAACAAAATTTCCAATGGAAACATCCTGTTTTTATGCCTTAATCAGATTCTCGTTAAATTTGTCTAAATGTAAAATTTGATGCATTTTCTTTGTTTATATCCCGAGATATTCAATGTTAAAGTTGATGTCAATTTCAGGTATCACATTGAAATGGCTATCCGTGGGTCGAGATTAATTATAGCTATAGCTACCCGAATTTAACATTTGAACATTATTTCAAACTTATTTGTTAGCGTGTACAAACGATCCGAGAATTATATTTATTATATGCAAGTGAAAACGATCCGAGAGTTATATTTATTATACACGCTCCAACGATAATATTGTGAATTGTAACTAGGATTAAAGTGTGATAAAAGGAGGAGTTTGGAATTGAGAACAATTCGAAACGGAGAGATAAAGAGTGTTGATCGATGTCCTGTGTAATTTTGTATCTTCTTTAGTGTTTGTAATAAAAGTTAATTTTTGTAATTAGCGTTTGTCTTCATGCATGCAACCAAAAAGCTTACCTACAATTATTTAATGCAATCGAACTGATATTCCGATCATCCAAAAAGTGAATAGAGTGAGTCATTCAATTGATCGTTGATTTGTAGAGTTCATCTATACGCACATAACTGGTAAAAGGCAATGTATTTTAGATTACATAAATGAAATTTCCGACCACTTTCTAAAATTTAAACATTACTCAGGTTTGTCAGATGTTTTTTAAACTTTTGGTTGACCCCTAAAATCGCAATAACGTGGAAAATTTAATGTAATGCAAAGAACTACCGATTGTAATCTGCTGAAATTTTGCATGGTAATATTAGTAGTCCTTCTGGTGCGATTCCCATCAAAATATAGAAAGATTCCAATTCATAATTGTTTCAAACATGATTTTAATAATTATTATTGCATACTAGAAACTATTTTTTAATAAAATATTATATTTATTTTGTTTGGGTTGCTTAACATGGTACAAAATATCAGAGATATAGAAATATTATTTAGGAAGATATCCATAAAAGTCTGAGAAACTGATTTAACTGAGGAACTCCAATATTTCTGTACTCATAACGTAGAAACGGTAGTACGTAATGACATCAAATTTGGTATCTGGAGTTAAATTTTGATATAGATTGTGTGTCAAAGTAGGGGGTTTCTATTGGAAATTATGAAATTGCTCAATTTAATATGAAGACGGACCCCTATGCAAATTTTATGCATTTGAATTTATAGAAGACGTCAGTTGCTGTCGAATACCATCGTTGAATTTTCTCTACTGTTAAAATTGCTCGAATGAAAAGGGGAGGTTCGTTTTTTTTCCGAAACTGTACCTTACGTAACGTTGTGTTTAACGCAGTCTGACCAAATATGGCAGTTACTCAAAAAAAACAACATCCAACCAACTTGAGCGTTAGTCAGATATCGCAAAACAGTCCTTTGTAAATGAAGAGCTCTTCCACATTTTACTGAAATCATCGTAAAAATGACGAGCGTGCATATCCTACAACGAAATCAACTGTCCAAACTTACGAAATAATTCTTACTCGCCCAAACCTCATCGAAACTGAAACTCGTGATCTTGCACAGGAGACTTGTCTGAGCAATAGCATAAGTAGGAAATTACTCCATTCCTTTCCTCCATTTTCCCGCACTATATTACATTTCTCGTCAGACGCCCAACGTCCCCTTTCGTTATCACAACCAATGCGATCGGTTCGTTATTTATTACGAAAACGAACACCGCTCACAACACGCGAGGCCGAGTTTTAAATACGACTCCCAAGTATAAATTACCGCTTTCTTTTAAAACGGGGCTTTAAGGTTGTCCCATTTGGAATCGAAGAGGACGTTTCGATACACGCCTGGGTTATTACGGACATTTCCGGTGTCTCTCTAGGAATATTACATTTCCATATCCCATATCAAACGGGGCAGGGGAATGAAAACGTTATCGCATTTAGCGTTCGTTTCTGCGACGAAATTTGCGGAAATCACGATACATCGCGTAATGATTGGGCGTTTCAGACGTTGAATGGGAAGGTAATGGGGACTATCTCCATTTCTGGTCCTGACAGAAAGTCAAAACGAATGTCCTTTTACATTTGACACGTACTGTTCAACCGTAACGCTAAGGCTGTGTTCGCTTTCACTGTGTTTCAATTATTGTTTCCCGATCCCTCCATTTCTTTAATCTGGGTTTTGCAGCGAAATTTCGAAGAAGCTACGAAACGATAAATGGCATAAAATGTTTTTTAACTTTAAAGTGTTATATTTAACTATAACTGTATATAACTATAGAAGTGTTATTCAAAGTATAACACTTTCATTTCTCACTCTGCTCTCATCTACCTTCAATTTAAATAGACAGAGCATATGCGCGTAGCTTCATTGTATTTCTTCCGATCGCTCGGCTGGAGGTCACGTGGAATTGGAAAAAACACGTATAGCAATGGAGAATTAATTGACAAGTGTGGTGAAAATACTAGTTTGAGATTCGATAGTCAATCGGGCCAAATCGATCCTGAAGCTCACGTGACCTGCACTTTAGAGATCTTACGACAGTTATTCTGCCCACTCGTTCATTTATTAGAAGGTTGATGTTTTCACTAGTTGGGCGTTTTTAAGCCGTCTTCAGATGGTTTTTGTCTGTAAAATTTATTTTTGTGAGTTGTTAGGTCAATCTCTAGTTGACGGTACTGCCTTGAAAATGGTATATTTTTGTCACCGTGGCGGAAAGATGTAATCTTCTAATCTTTCGGATCTATTCCCGATTACTCGGCGGGTTACCAAAATGAAAAGCGTATCATCATTCCATCACCAAAGCAACGCCAAGCTCAAAAACATGCCGTCAACTAGAGGTTAACCTGTTATGTTATTCAGCTGTTAAAGAAATGATTTCCTAATGCTTATACATTTTAATTAAAGTTAATGCTGGGTGAATCCATTCAAATCCAAGAAAGATTGTGCACCTCACCATCTCCGAATTGAATGATATTTTGCACATAGGTACATTTTGGGCCACCTTTAATCAACGTATTTTTTGTAATCTCGAAGAAATTTCTCTGAGATACAAGTCTGTGGAAGTGACGTCACAAATTCAATTTTTTTTCTGAGCGTACATCACCTATTTAAAAATCGCATATCTCCTAAAGTAATTGAGATAACTCAATTTTGTTTCCTTGAAAAAAATTTATAAAACTTTGGAGCAAAATAATGATGCTAATTGTATTAGTACGATTTTCAATAGTATTGAAAGTAAGGATTTTTCAATTTGATCAATTTTAAATTCATTTTTCACAAAAAAATAAATTTTTAAAAATCTGGTTACTTTTTCGAAGTTTCTAGTTAAATATGTTATCCGATTGTATACGCACTTTTTGCAGTTCTTGAATAGTTAAGCATAAATACATTATTTTACGTAATGACCCTGATCGTGGAACCCAACGTGATCAGATGATGAAATACCGTCAAACTCCCTTTAGACGTACGAAAAATCCCTAAGCGCATGTCAAGTTCCCTTTTAGAAGACGAAAAGATTCTCGAAATCCCTAAATTTTATAGGGATTTCCTTCCTTCCAGTGGGAAATATGCTTTTCGTATTTGTTTAAAAATGCTTTTTTACCCACCGCTAATCAAATATTATGGGAAATAATCTACAGTATTTACTGAATTTGAATAAATTATATCAAGCACAATATTATATATTAACTATGCACACAGACTATCAAACAAAACTGAGTTTTGTTGATCGCCTCGATACAAATGAAATTTTAAAAATGCACTGTAATTGTATTGATACAAAGGGACAGAGTAAACTACATATTTAAAGTACTATATCAATATTAATAAATTCCTATAATTATGTTAAAACTTATTTTATGGTATATACAAACCGTAGTAATAGCACAAAATGTATCTAACTCGTCCTTTCTGCCATATAGAAATCTAAGAAAGTATTCAAGAGATGTTTCAATAAATGACCATCTCAATATTGAACTTTAAGAGTGCCAAATTCATAAGTAACTTATTTTCAATCCTCTTCGATTCTTGAAAGTTGCACTTTCATGTCACAATATTCGGTGATTGGATTTTTGTGTATGATTATAGGCAGACTTTATATGAGCCATTGTAGAACTTCCAACAGGAGTGAACTTGTTATCTCAAAACTATTTTAAATGTGGCAGCAAAATTTTCATGTGCCTTCCACAATAATAGAACATTTAATTTCTTTTGTTTCTACTCTGAATCCTGAAATTGCTTTTTATATTGCATAGATTTGTCTGAGAGATTAATTTCACAGAATCCCAGAATTAATTACGACCATATTCGTGAATTATTCGTTATAAACTTATCCCCAAATTCAAGAATGAAATATGAGTAAATGAGTATGACTAATAAAAGTTTTTCAGACAGAAGTATTGATTGCCACACATTAAAGTAACTCCATCACTATATAAATAATCTTCCCTCACATGAGCAGCTGGGTAGATTCAGTTGCTTCTTTGATAAAACTAAACATTAGTATTGAGCCTTTTGGAGTAATATCGCTTGTTATTTTGTTTTATAACTTCATGCCGCAGGTGCTGTATTAATGATTAAGTGAAAATTGTAATGTAAGGAAGGCCCCGAAGCAATATGCATTCCAAATGTTGCTTATAATAATTGGAAATAGATTGTGTGTATGTGTGACATATATTCTTTTATAATTATTTACTGAAGAGCTATAAAACTATCTAATATCTCAGATTCCAGATATATCTAAAAAATATTGAATCGTGTTAAAATATTGCATCGAAAAAGGTGCTTGATCTGCGAACTGGGAGGATTCGAGCGCGTACTTCAGTGGAGAAATACCGTTGGCCCCGCTTTGAGCGGGAGTCAGAAGTCGAAATTGCGACGATATTTTAAATTGGAGGCTGTTAAAAATCGACCTTTGTGAAACTGCATTGCTATATAGAGGAGTAAATTAACAACATTCTAATCAATACATATAAATCAGAGTTGGCGTCTGTCTGTATGTTCTCTATACAAATCTACACCGTTTGGTCAATCAACACCAAATTTGGTACACTTATACATTGGAATCCTGCGAGTAACGCAGGCTACGTATTACCCTCGTTCTCTTTAACCTCGGTGTAAAGAGGGGGCTAAACCAATTCAAAATTGCCATAGGAAAAAAAAATTCAGCATAAAACGATTGCGGTACGCAACTTAGTTTGTTTTACCAGTATTGCTCGAAAAACAATTTTTTAGAAACATATTTAAGCAATTTAAAATTATAATTATGTTCGAACTAATTTGTTATTTCTTTCCGCAATAGAAATTATTTAGGAATATTTGAATGATGAAAAATGGATATTTAAAATACTTAATTTTACAAAACTTCCATTTTGTAATGGAACACGAAAAGCCAAAACAAAAAACTCATTGATGATAAAAGCGTAATTTTGCAATTCGGTATCTGGCAACGCCAGAATTAATGTTTTATTTTATAAATTAGATTTCGAATTCCGTGTTTGTGTATTTGAGTTAAGACAGAAATGTTGCGGTCATATTTGAACATTTCTTTGTAAATTTCCGTTCTTTGTGTAAATAATTCATTAATGTCGATCAATATATTTTAAGTGTCCGTTTCGAATTTCTGTATTTCAGAATATTCTCATGACGTCGAAATCCGACACGCTTGATCAGATCTTTCGTTTTTCAGAATTTTACATTTTTCAATGACCAGAATTTCGTTTCTGTTTGTATTTATGTGTTCCATTACTTTCCATATTACAAATATTATTTAGGAGTTAAATTGTAATGAATTAGTTTTATTTTCTTCCAAATATATATACCACTACACATGAGTAATTTCTTGGTTGTATATGTACTATATTTCGACGAACTTTTCTTAAGTCTGGTTAAATACGTTACAGTTTGTAGAATTCTGTTTCATAAAAATAAATAAAAACCTTTTTAAGTAAGGTGTATAACTTCTTATTTTAAAATGACTGGTAAAATTAAAATGAAGTTATTCTGAAATAAGATATGTTACTTTAAATCAATACTCGTACATTGTAGTTCAAAAATATTTCTAAATTTTGACATTTTCATTACAAGACGATTAAAATCAATTTAATTTACATTTTTTTTCATGTTTCATGGGTACTATTGAAAGCTGTACTCCATAGTCTAGTAACTACATCTATCATTCTAAATAGGTACGTGGTTTCCATACAGAAATTGAGTCTCTCAATTGAAAAAAGTACCTTCAGGATTCGATTTAAAACTAAATTTTTCTGTTGGAGGAAAGCGAATTTTAAATACGACTTTGCTGATCTTGGAATACTATCGTAGTAAGAAAGTATGTAAACTAGGACTGTTGAAAAATAGAAATTTTTTGTCTTAAGAGGCAGAAGGTCGAGGTTGCATACTTGAAGTTGAAATTGTCCGTATACAACATAGGTACCTGTGAAACATTCAGTGAAAGCAGTGATTTTGTAAAAAGTGTAATCGATTGAGTTTGCTCTGTCTACACTGATGACATCTGTTTTAAAAAGGACTCCATTATTCCACGTGCGGCTGAATAGAATTTTCAACAAAAAAATGTGTGCTTCAAAATAAATTAACCAAGAATGCCGTAACAGTTTAATTTGACATCCTCTCACAATGTAATTGAATTCGAACACATAGAATCCATGGTGCAAGGGTACCACAAATAATAAATATTGTTTGGAAAACTGAGTGCAAGGTTATACGCTGAAAGTTCCGCATATTTACTGAAAATGATCTTACTTGCCATTCGTAATCACTCCAAAACTCAAAATCGACTTCTGAAGTCATCTCAGAAAAAGCTTTTGCAGTTCGTCTAACAGCAAGAGTGTGATGAATATGAAATAGATTATATGGGTGGATATATTATGTACACATATTTGCGTCCGAAGTAAATTGAAGAACTATGAACAAGTTAAAGCGAAGTTAATTTTTTTTTCTGTACACTTAATTGAAACTTGCATTTTTCTATGAAATAGAATCAACATTTAACCAATTCAACCTGAGCATCGCCGGGTAATTCTGCTATTGAACGTATACACAAATTTTCAGAATTTTTAAAGATGGCTTTTTTTGAAAAAAATATGTATATTACTTTTGATTTGATGTCGGATTTCGAAGTATTGTAAGACAACAGTGCAAACCCTTGCGATGCAAGTTAGTTTTATGGTATTGTATTATTATGATACAACTGTGTGTTTCAATGATAGGTAGTTGAATGAAGGGAAATATCCGATTACAGTCCCTCGTAATTTTGAACCGTGGTCAGATGTCGAGGTCAATACCTGAGTGAACATTTGATCAGCATCTGTTTCAGTGATTTTACGATCTAGGGTAATCGCGAAATATGAGAGGTCGAAACAATTGCCATTAAATAATTTATGAAAATTCATGTGTTTATGAATTGGGGCTTTTAGAAGAATTTTATCAGTATGGATTGTCATTTTTTGCGTGAACGAATAGTTGAAATATGATATGTCAGAGCGTTCGGCACTCAGATAAAACTATACTTTATTGGGCCTATTATAATATTGGAACTTTTTTCACAATAATTAAAAGTATTTCAAGTATCTTGTGTACATATTATAGTAAGCATTGCTAAATTGTTCCAAATTTCTGTGTCATATGAAAAACTTGTTGGTTTCATCATACGTGAAGTTTACCATATTCATGGTGTCATAACATCATAAATATTCAGGAAATGACTGAGTATATCATGGTTTAGTATTAACGTATATCTGAGTATATGTTTTGAAAGAAGAGTTAATAGATTTGTTAGTAAATTGTATTTCGTTTATACTTCATATTATTAACCCTTTATAAGATATAAGACTAAAGAGCACTTACTTTGGTCAAAAGCGCAATAACTAGCAAAGTATTTCCGACTGCAATTTTCCTTTGTGGTATAATAGTAAATGCATCTCCTGTTTTAGTACTTAGGAACATAACGCATTAATATTTTCAGTAAGTTGCATTCTTTTAACAGCAGTTCTGTCAACAGTATTACATCACAATGCTGCAGAATGGGAATCACAGTGCGACATCTATTTTCTATTACCATATAAATTGAAAAAAATTACAAAAACTCTATTTCACAACGATAGATTCACTTATACGACGACACAAATGTTCTTAATACATCGATGAAAGCTACCGGAGAAAAGTAAACTTTTATAAGCTGACAGAAGAAATGTATTTCATCATAGAATTAATCAACGATGGATTTACTAATACAACGAAGTATTTCTTTCAAAATAGAAATAAGTGAATATTTCAATGCATTTGCTAAAGGTGCTTTCCTTGCTGAAAGCTACTGGAGAAAAATGAACTTTAAAAGCAGAAAGGTGTTTGATCAAATAGATCAAAGAATATATTGCAGATTTATGGAAAAATACAAAATTGCATGAGTATATACTGACCGTTCTACCCTCTTCTGACTTCCTGTATTCTCTAATGAGGGAGTGGCTGGAGACCTCTTGTGAGAGGGGTCCTGAGGGAAACAGACTACCATGAAAGGATATTTCATCAATTTACTGCCTGTGGAGTATTGTTATTGCAAAATTGGTGTGGCCATTACTGTAATTATGAAGCGGATACATTTAGATTTCTGAACAGCCTATCTTTGGGGTGTACCAAAAACAGCAGTTCCTGCATTGAAAGTTTGGATACTCAAGAAACCTCCACAATCTTGTATGTGCGCTTGTTGAAAATGCATTATTATTATTTTTGTGGGGCAATTTTGCTCCTTTTGCACAAGGACTGGTTCATCTTCATTGAAGAACTTTTCATATTTATTTAAAGTTATAAGAAAATAAAACCATTGCGATTCGCTTCACAGACAAAATGTCAAATTTAATATTTAAAATGTTTTTATTATTTTCTTCTAGTTTAATTACCTATATTTACGAAATAATAAGAATTAATTAGAACATGTTTAAATGTTTCATTAAAATTATAATAAACTTATTTTTCGATTCACACAGAATACGTAAACGACTCAAATAATTATACCCGTTTAAAATAAATGTATATGTTATCGGCAAAGTTTGAAATGCCGGCATTGTATAGAATACCTAGGCATTTTATAGAATGACAAATGCTATTTAGGCAAAGTATGAAAAAAGGTCATTATAAGGCTATTATTTAAAAACCGTTTATTCCTCAAAAATACAAATGTTATTTTGAAAAAATAATGAAAGAATGCCATTAAAAAACTTTTATTCAAAATACGTAAAAAAAATTAAAGTTGTACAAAACAAAATTTATGCCTTTCTTATTAAAGAAAACAAAATAAAATATGAACCTATTTGTTGCACCAAGAAAGGAAATAATTTTATTTTGAATTGCACTAAATTTTATCTATATACTAGCTGAATTACCCTGCGTTGCTCGGGTTGAAATGGTTAAATGTTGCTTGAAAAGTGAATTAGAATAAGCACTTTTCTTTCACAGAAAAATGCAATCATTTAAGTTGTACGGAAAATACGTTTCAACTTTTTCATAGTTTCTACAATATACTTCGGACGCAAATATATACATTTAATTCCTGAATATATTGCAATATGTAAAAGGTTAAGACATAAATACGAACAGAAACGAAATTCCGACGAAAAAATGCAGAATTCTAAAAAACGAAAGATGCGCAAAGTGCAGTTTCAACTGCTTCTGTTTAAATACTCTCGCAATCAAGTCGTGGCGCTCACTGGGTAATTGACCATTGGTAAGAACCTATTTGATCTCCGTCCAAGTCGGATTGCAGGTGAAGGTGATAAATAAGTCTGGTCTCCCGTACGTCCTCACGTACGTCATAGCATTTTGCTTGTATTCGTGCATGTGTCTGGGACTGCCTGTAAATGTAGCTGGTAGTACGACTAAGGCACCGAGGTTTTCAACGTTCCCGTCATTTGACACAGCATCTCTCAGGTGAATATATCAACTTTCAGTTTACGTTGATTTAGACGAATGTAAAGGAGACGCTCACTCTCGACTTTTGCGTACATATCGACGATAAACTGGTGAAACAATTGCCTGCAGTTCAATACGTGGTACTGCTCAGTATCTCGAACCATTAATCTGTACGCATAGAAATCCATCGCTGAAAATTTCTTGTTGGTTGTTTCACCTGTTCTTGGGTTGATCTGCCTCAGATTAAAATGATATCCATCTTCACCATGGGGAAATATCACTGCAGAGCATCATAAGATCGATGTGTTTCCGAAATGCACTGCAATGATTCACCACGTCGTTGAATAACGATATCCCGTTGATGAAACTCATCTCCTGATATAACCCCCGCGACTTGATCTGCTTGAGGAGAGTTAAAGCGCCGCTCGTGTTCACCTGCTGGTCTTCGGTCTGCTCTTATGACTACTTTATATTCATCTGTTGGCATACGTTCCAATGCTGTTTCAAACGTTTTAATAAGATTATTGTGCTCATGAAACATCCTCTGTAAGTTTAACCCAATCTGACGTCTTGTTCCCGAGATGTAGGCGCACCTCTGATCAGTTTCCACTTGTTCGTTTTGAATAAAATATAGTTGTAGAAATTTTGGTGGTTGATCTGGCAGCGGAAGCAATGATCCCGCTCTATGGCAAATCTGCCCTTGCACCTTGAATGTCCACGGAAACCCGGGCTGTCCAACAACTAATGTGGCGCCGAATGATGTCATTTGGAATCATGAGTTGTATTTTCTGATGTTACTAAGAAAATGCTTCGACTCTGACGTATCTCCTGATGTGTAAGTCAAAAGTTCTTGTGGTGGTGGTTACATTTGGCAGGGATTAACTTTTCCATTTTTGAAGCAAATACCAGTAGACTCTGATTTAAACTTTTGGCTTGACCGTAACTACAAACCATTTCCATTTTCCCGATGGTAACACTTGCATGTAGCGAGTAGTCTTTATGTGAATAATAGTGGAATCCTTCCAATGCTAAGCTAAAATGTTGCGCAGTCCGTGATCGTTTGACTGTATCTCTCTTATCCTGTAGTCGGACCTCACGCTGCTGTGCCATCTCTGTTGCTCTAAATGTAGTAGCTCTCTCTCTCTCGCAATCGCAAGTCTTCTATTCCTCTCCTCGGAAGTTTCTTGACTACGCTTATCTTTCATCATCTTAGCCGTTGACTGTACTTGGCCGATTGCCTACCGCTTCCTTGGAGGCATTGCTACAGCAAAGAAATTTGTAAAAGAATACAAAAATGTATTTCATAAATTAAGCAAAGGTATTTCATAAATTAAGCATTGTCTAAAGCAATCAATCTATGCTCAATGTTATTTCTATGGCGATTTCGAATAGTTTTAACCCCTAGGGCCAATAGAACGGGGGTTAAGAGTTAGCATATGCTGACCGCATTGTTCTAAAGTATAAGTGTACCAAATTTGGTGTGGATTGGTCAAACGGTGTAGATTTGTATAAAAAATATACATATATACATACATACATCCTATTTTATATATATAGATAAATTTGATTTAGAATCCCGAGTTTGTCTGTTTGAGTTAACACAGCGAAATGTTGCAGTCATATTTGAGCATTACTAAATTTCATAAATCATTATCGTCTTTATCAATATTTTCAAATGTCTTTTTTCGAATTGCTCTATTTCAGAATACAGTCAGGCAGTCGAAATTCGACACTGCGCATCATTCGTCTTTTAGACTTCTGCATTTTTTCGTCGGAATTTCGTTTCTGTTCGTATTTATGTCTTAATCTTTTACATATTGCAATATATTCAGGAATTAAATGCATATATTTGCGTCCGAAGTATATAGTAGAAGCTATGAACAAGTTAAAACGAATTATTCGTACAACTTAAATTATTGCATTTTTCTGTGAAAGAAAAGTGATTATTCTAATTCACTTTTCAAGCAACATTTAACCATTTCAACCCGAGCAACGCCGGGTAATTCAGCTAGTTTCTTATAAAAGTAACTGGCAATGTATTTCGTACAATGCATTTGTCATTTGGCAGTCTATAGAATGCCTAGTAAATGTGTGAAATATTAATCGTTTTATACATTGCCGGTCAGTTTTCGGCATTCTATAAAATGCCTAGATATTCTATAGAATGACGGATTTCAAACTTTGCCGGTAACATATACTTTTATTTTATTTCAAATACATACCTGAGAACCTTATTCTAATATAAATGTTTATCTGATTTACAAATACATTATTCCAAAATTTTAAATTTTTCTTTCGAAAATTTCTTTCTTCTAACATTTGCTATTAAATTTTGCTGAAATTGATTTACAGAGAAAAGTATTTTGATGTCCTTGTCTTTTCGAAATTTTAAAACTAATCCTTTATCAAGAATTCTAAGGAATTGTGTCGTATATTTGGATCGTTATCTGTTTAATTTTACTTTGTCAACATAAAATAATGATGTTGGCATCTCAAAGAATTTAATTATATTCAACACGATCCACATATCCTTTTACAACGAATCCAACGACAATCCCAAACTCATAAAGTTTAGGTAATTGATATTCAGATCGTAATTAATCATATTGATATCAATAGTTCCATACATGAGGGGCTAATATCCTCTAACAATCACCTCTAGTTCTATAATAATATACAATTGATTCGTGATACATGAAATGATTACGGATTCATAGAACACAGCTACTTCCAGTAACTATACATTTGAAATAAATAGCTTGCGTATGCTATATTACTGTGAGTGGGCATAGGCAATATTATTGTGTGTGTTTCATACAGGAATATTATACACAATGAAACTTTTTTAGTAACACGGATTAAGACTGAATACATAGTTGATAATATATGTTTTATTACAAAATATATAAAAATTTTATGTATCGAAAATCTTCATGTTACTAATATACAAGTTTTAATACATTCTCCATAACAAGGATTAAATAAATTATCATAACACTGATAGGATGGTTTATTGCAAAACAAAAATGTTTTAAGGTGATAAATAAATTGTGATTAATGAATTATTTAAATCTCTTTTATACACAGATTTCTGATAGCGAAATTAATTTACTATGACAAAATCATGAGGAATGAATGTACAAAATTGCCCTAATTCAATATTTAGTTATTTTTATATCTAATGAACAGCATTGCAAGGGGCGTTTCGTCTGCAAGTAGAAATTTGTTGCTTATTCCAAAGGGTTGCCATACAGAAATATATAAGGAAGAAAAAGCGGGTTTCCAGAGTTGAATCTAAATTTCTTTCAGAATTGAACATCCCCTACAATGCATCTTCACCCAAAATATCAAACTATCAGACAAACACGATGGTCAATGACAAATTTTACAGTAGAATAAGTCATTTGCCACAATATTCGAAATTACCTGTCTTGGAACATCTTCCATTGTAAGTGAAACATTATTTCGAGTACAGAATTCAATAATAATAAATCCGTTCTTTTAGATTTACTGTCAGTGTAAAATGTTGGTTTGGTTGTGGCTCTATGGTCCTTTTTTGCTACTTAATGGCTAATTAAATGTTAGTGGAAAAGGGGGGGGGGTATTTCAATTAACGTCACACTGGAGCAACACAACGGGCTATTGGTGACGGTCCGGGATCAATCCCAAAGGGAAAGATCCGAGGACAACACCACGTAATTTTGAACCACGGTCAGATGACGATTCAACACCTGAGCTGGCACCCCACTCTCCAAACATCCACACCACGCCAACGTGAGGACATTTGAGGCCACGACAGATTTAACGTGCACCAGTCCCCTATGTACACGACGGTGTTTGGCTGGATTCGAACTCGCAACCCTTCGGTTGCAAGTCCGTTACTCTTCCAACCGGGCCACCGCGGCCCCTAGTGGAAAAGGAAATAGGTAAACAAATATTCTATATAATATGATAATTGATTGCTATTAAAATTATATTAAAAAGAAGGTCATTAATTTGTTTATTTTGCCATTAAATTTAAGGAAAATTTAAGAACTAATAAAAGTTTGATTGATATTTATTTAATTAAAAAAATTGTCAAATCAATATACGTATTTGACTTAGGTAAGTCGTTCATATCTTGATTGAACTGTATGTGCACTGTGCAGTGGGTGTATAGAATTCATAAATTATTGATACGAAATTCAGAGAAATTGAGATAGAATTTTTAATAGGATTCAAAGATATTTAAAATGCGGATGTATTTTACTCATTTTAGTAATATTTGAAAACTTAATCATAAAAAGAGAAGTGGAAACCACAGAAAATGAAAATGCTAATTTAAATTACTGCTAAAACACAAATTTGAAAAATCATATAAGTAATATAGATTAAAGATATACAGATTATAAATAAATAATTAAATGTTCAATTAATATTTAATCATCATATTTAATTGAATATTTAAGCAAAGTATTATAATTTATATGCTAATAATAATAATTGAATTGTTTGTCTATTTAAGATACAATTATTGTAATTAAAATGCTAATACATGCAACAGTTTCAGATCATAGTGGTAATTAAGTACTTCAAACAGCATAAATTTGTTACTTGTTTGTTATATTTCTATATGTTTAGTGGGAGATAATTTATTGAACACAAATTTCAATCATGTGTTTTATTTTTACAATATACTAATACTATGAATATAAAACTATGAAGTTCCAAACTTTGTACCAGGTAGTTTCTAAATCGAAAGCAACAGAGTTTGGTTGGAAAACTCTTCATCATAAGTAAAAGAAACAGTGGACATTGATTTGACATCAGCCGAATTATACCAAATCAATACAACATATTTAAATCAAAAATTTTGATTTTTATAGGAACCAATTTCAGTACGTATAGACTGAATTATATTTACTTCGCCCATTTCACTAAAATTAAATACTTGTTTAAAGGTGCTTTTAAAAATGCAATATACCGCAAAAGAAATACATATCTTTAATTTGATATCAAAAATATTTATTCCAAGTAGTAAACGGATACAAAAGTGAATAAGTGAACATATTTCACAGTTCTACATTAAATGATTATCTGCCATTTTAAAGCATGCATTAAATCTCGTATACATTGAGTGAGTCAATGTCGGAAATGTATAGGGTAATTAAAAATGATTCTTCGGGTTTCAAAACACTGTATTTTGCAAATTATTACACATGAAATAATGAGTGATACACGAAAAGAACTATAAATTGTCGACTTGTTCATAATAGTAGCAATGCAATGGCATAATAATAACAATACAAATGTTCGATGTGTGCTTCTCTCGTTACACGATACACATTCATACGATAATCAAGTTCAGCCCAGTGAACCGTATGTAATAATCCTGTATATTATTTCTTTACATTGCAGTTTTCATATTGTATGGCGCGTAAAATTATTTTTTCGATATCACAGTTGCACACGTAGAAAGAAATAATCGAACAAGAAATTTATGAGCAGTTTTTTTTATCAGAGCTTTCAAATTTGTATCCCATTCCCTAGCATGAAGCCAAGTACCAAGTATGATGGGCCCACAATCAAGTAAAAATATGAATTTCTAGTTATACACAGTGCAATAAGGAATACATATGTTTATGTATAATTTTTTAATGTATTCATAAGTGCAATTTTTAATATATGTATAATTCTATAATGTAGTATTAGTGTAATTTTGTAATACATATGTATGTATAATTTTAAATGAAATGTGTAATTTTGTCTGCTTTAAGAAACTTATAACTTCTTTAACTTAAAACCTGATTGTATCATTCAGAACAAAAAAGTTTGTCATTACCTGGGTCTTTTATAACTCTAGGGTCCATATACAATACTTCCAGAAACCTTCTCTCTTGTGGGGGTCATAGCTCTAATGAAAAAATGCATTCCCCTCAAACATAAAGTCGCCAAACGGAATTGCCAATGGAACAAAAATGGCGTAATCTTTTGACTTGACTTCAGGCACATTGTCATTGCGATATTGATATTCATGTTTTATTTTTTCGCGAGTTGTTCGATATGGGAACTGATTGAATTTTTGAGAAGACTTAGGGAGCTATTTTCGCATGAAACTTGTACAATTATGGGTGCTTAGACGTGCATAAAAATGTATGTAAGAGATTATGAGATACAAGCGATTCAAGGAATTTATTAGAAGTCTCCTGACGTAACGACAATCGATGGAGAAAAGAACGAAACGCTGCTTGTGAAATTGTAACCTTAAGCGGTATTGCGTTTGAGTAGTGTATCAATGAAGAATTCACTAAATCGATGTGTATGACCTTGAGAATTTTATTATGACGATCGCTTTTGTTGGAATGTTGTTTGGGTTGAAAGATCGCGTGCTGGGAGGGTTCAAGAAGCATAGAGCAATCATCCTGAGGCGAAAGGAATTCTATGAACAGATGTTATGGTTATTGTTGCATATTATATGTTATCGAATAACTTTTCAATACAGTTTTTTGAATTAACCCTCTGAGAGGTTCATAAGCATATACCCGTTCCACAATCTGCATTCTTCACTGCAAAATGAAAAGACGCATAAGAGAAAGAATAACACTTTTTTGCTTTAAACGAAAAACGATTTAATCATTCGAAAATAACTTCGCTACCTCCAACACATTTCCATCATCATAATTCGAATATGCGCTTGGAAGTATTCTTATTACATAAATACTTCAAATTTCCACTCAAGTTATTTATGAGAAACTATAAAGCTATTTTCAAACATGATTTTCAATTTCTCTAAATTTCTCTAAAACTTGTTCGACTTCACCTACTCATTTTAAAGTTGATAAAATAAAGTTGTTAATCTTCTGAGGGGTTCACACACATATATCTGCTCCGCAACATGAAATCTTCCCTACATGACGTCTAACCAGTTTTAACCTTCTTGGCTAATAGAACACTTCCTAGGATTCCTTCAGCCAATAGATTTGGTAAATGGTCATTATGTGCGTGTCGGGGATAGAAGCAATATCTACACTACTCGGAAATCTAGTGACGCTCAGAATGTTAAAAATTGTTAAACAATAAGATTAAGTGTGAATTACTTTCTTTGCAATTTCTCAAAGTAAGGAGTAATAGAGTTGTACAATATGTTTCAAACCTGTTATTTCCACCTGCGTGTTGCGAATCATTGTAATGCACAGTTAATTCATTACTTTAATACTGTGATTGTTAAACTGCGGTTTGGTATAAGAATCTACACTTTAATTGAAATCGTTTAGTATCTGTTAATGCATTTGAATATCAAAAATAAAAATAACAAACTTTCTGGAACATTCTGTTCTAAAGTAATTATACTAAGATAGTTGTAAAGAGCTGGACGAAAATGTTCAGCTTTATAAGAGTTTACTGCAATTAGGCTTTAAATGCATATGATTTACTATTGCACTCTTCCATTAATTTTTTCTGAACGCATTTATATACTTGAATTGAAACCATGTTAAAATTCTAAACTATATAGAGAGCCGGTGTACTACGAAAATGTATTATTGAATCATTGCTTTGATACATCATTTCTATTAATTTCCTTCAACAAAAGTAGAAATTGATATTGAATGACTGGTTTTCGACTTACCTACCTAAAAGAGAAATGGATTATTAAAGTTAATTTGTTTTTAAAACTTTTATATAACTATTAGTTTATTTAAAACAACTCTATATAACGAAAATAAAATAAGCAAATAAGGAAGTAACAAAAGAAAATAAAAGACAAGATCATAAACTGAAATCCGCTTGGCACTAATATCAAAGTATCTATTTGCGAAAAAAATAACAAGAATTGTTTCTGTGTTGCTTGAAACATTTTTTTTACTTTTATACGAAGAAACGTGAAGTAAACGAATACTTTTGTAGACCACTGTATATATATATATATATATATATATATATATATATATATGCAAGGTGTGTCTATTAAATTCCAGGACTGGGGCTAATACAACGGAATGAATAATAAAAAACTTAAATACGTTTAATAGTCCTCAAAATAATTACCTCCGGCACACACACACTTTTGTGCACGGCGGTACAAATTCTGGAAACACACTTCGTAGTCCTCTGAAGATATGCTTCGAAGTTGAGCGGTTACGCTATTCTTTATGTCCTGTACGTCCTGAAATCGATGCCCTTTCAGAGCAGTCTTAAGTTTTGGGAACAAGAAAAAGTCAGGAGGTGACAAATCAGGAGAATACTGAGGATGATTAACCTCTACGATTTCATGTTTTGCCAAAAAGCGCTTCACATTGAGAGCACAGTGGGGCCTCGCGTTGTCGTGCAGTAGGAGCCAGCTGCCTTTATCCATATTCGGTCGCACACGGTGTACTCGTTTAACTAACCGATGCAAAACAGCTTCGTAGTACTCTTTGTTGACAGTTTGATTAGGTGGCACAAACTCGTGATGGATCAGTCCATGTGCATCAAAGAAAGCAAGCAACATGACTTTGACTTTCGACTTCTGGAAACGGAATTTTTTTCTGTCTTGGAGAAGATGGTGATCTCCATTCTGCACTCTGTCTCTTTGTTTCGGGATCGTACTGGTAACACCAGGATTCGTCGCCTGTCACGATCGATTTGAGAAACGACGGATCTCGGTCAGCTGCGTCGATTAACTCCCCACAAGCTTCCATTCTGTATTGCTTCTGATCGTCTGTCAAAAAATGCGGCACAAACCGCGAACAAATCCTCTTTCCCAAATTCTCGGTCAAAATCTTGTGCACCGTGTCTTTGCCCATATTTAACTCGTCCGCAAGCATCCTAAGGGTCTTTCGGCGATCTGCAGTCACCAAAGCGCAGACTTTTGCGACCTCATTTTCTGTTCGTTTTGTGGTGGGTCGCCCACTGCGCTGGTCATCTTCCGTGCCTTCCCTGCCACCGCGAAAGCGTGCATACCATTCGAAAGTACGGGAGCGGGACATAGCAGCATCTCCATATGCAATTTTCAGTAACTCGTAGGTTTCACTCGCCGTTTTCCCAATTTTGAAACAAAACTTGATATTCACTCTTTGCTCCATCACCGACCGTGACACGCGCTCTAATGAAGCACCTGCGTTTACCTTCTCTAAACCGGAAATGCTGACGCAATTACTGCACATTTTTTCCCCCTTCACCCCTCATTGGTTACGCTATCACATCCACATGATGACGCGTCCCTACGCATTTTCATTCATTAACTACACGTACAGTCCTGGAATTTAATAGACACACCTTATATATAGATATATATATACATATATATACATATATATATATACATATATATACATATATATATATATATATATATATATATATATATATATATATATATATATATATATATATATATATATATATATATATATATTTCGCAGAATAATTTGCATCTGTTAGGAATTCTGAAAATATTGCAAAATTTTACTGGATACGGTACAAAGTTTGTTAAGAGGATACACTGTAAGTTTCTATTTAAATGCTAAAATTAGCTATTCATTAATATTGTACCAATATAAAAATATTTAGGGCTTTGTAAGAGAAGAATACGAAACTAATTTTGGAAGTACAGACAATAAACATGCAAAAAGGACTAATTACATTATGGAGAATTTGTGATGATATAATGATTCTCTCCCAAAAAATAATTTCATTAACATTTTATAGATTACTTGTGTTCAGAAAAATAAATTTTTATGCATCATAAGAGTTGTAAAAGAAACTACAAAAATACCTGCTTCGAATTAATTGAGAATACTAGCAACACAATGAAATGTTAAAAATTATATCAGTTCCTACTTTTCATATTGGGGGAAATTAAATTCTTAAGGTTTAGAAGAAAATGCAATCATAGCAGTTATTTTTTTTATTTTTAGAAAATTTAAAAACTAAGTATGAAATAAAAATAAAACATAAAATAATTGTTTTACTTGAACTAGTAAAATAAATAATTTCAAATTAAATATTTTTCCCATTACCAAGATGACACAATAGCACATCAATTTTTGTTTGATCATTACATTAAACATTTTACATAAATTGTGACTTGTTAGCACAAAATTATGTTCCGAAAGTTTGGAACAAAATGCAATCGAAGCAGATCATCAGCTGTCTTGTTTTTCGAATACAATATTAGCATTTCGCAAATAAAAATTCCAAGGAATAAATTCTGAATTGATACATGATAGTTGATTGATCAATGCCAATTCGTTTAAACGCCAAACGTTTCCAAAACGGTAATAAACTACATTTTAAGGAGCATCCTCTCTCGATATGTATCAGGATAGAGCACTTGAACAACAGAATCTATATCTTCGCAGAGTATCTGGATTGTTTGTTTACAATAGAAATCCCTCTCATAAGAAACTGTAATCAGCAGACTTTTTCAGTTAAGAGTTGAAAATTTCAACGAGAAATAATAAAATAGAAAACATTTTTGAGATCCGTATCTGATCTGAGGTTTCGATAAACCTGGAGGGCCGTATCTGATCTGTAGACCTGATAATAAATATTTGGAAGGTCATATATGGATTGCGGGCTGGGTAATGTCTATTTGGAAGATCGTATCTGATCAAAGAGCCTGACAGAAATATATGGAGGGCAGTATCTCTGGACTACGGGTCGCTTCATCCTATTCGGATGGCCATATATGGTCAAGTGCTGTTATAAAAATATTTAGAGGACAATATCTGGACAGCAGTACTGTTAAATCTATCCAGATGACGGCATCTCACCTGCGGGCCGGATAAACCAGTCAAGAGGACTGCATCTGCACTCCGAGCCACTTAAGCCCATTTGGAACACCATATCTTGTCTACTGGAATAATAAAAATATTTGAAGGACTGCATCTGGACTGCGGGTAGGTTCAACATATTTGGAGAGTCGTATCCTGACTGAGCCGGTCATACCTATTAGGAGAGCCATATCTAGTCTACGGACAGAGAAAACCTCATAGAACCGCATCTGGACTAAGGCCTATTAAATACATTTCAAGGGTCATATCTAGTCTCCGGTTCTGAGATTAATCTATTCGCTACAACTGATTTATGTTACTGGTACGGTTCCTTATTTTATACATACGGTTTCTTCCGGATCTTTTTGTGACAGACTGGTCAAAATCTTTAAATAACAGCTATTTTTTAAATTGCAAAAAATAAGAACGAATTTCGAACAATTAGAAGTTTATAAAGAAAGTATTTTTAAGCGTTTTGTATGTATAGAAATAATAAAATCGGTTTATTCTTCTATACAAGCAGGAAATATTTAATGTACAAGAACGTGACAAAATGTACTTTGGTTTTCATAACAAAAAGAATTGTAAGTATGCATTCACGTTACACAGAAAGGGTAATTGAACATAAATATACCCGGAAACTTTTGTGTTTTACTCGACTGATTACTAAAGAAATGTTTTGAAACTGAGTAATCTTGAAATTTTTTGGTTTAACTTCAATTTATTTCAAAGCATAATTTTTCAATTAGTTTCATTCATCGCAGCCAATGTAAGCAGTATAATAGTAAAATAGCTTCTTTAATCTGCTTATCTATGAAAAGTAATTTGATTAAGAAACAAAACAAGAAATGCGTAAAAATGTAAAGGAGGTTATTTAGAAAGAACTGTTCTTGTAGACCGAAAACTTTCAAATTAAATTAAAAGTTTAATTAAAAGTTCATGATGCTATTATCTGTTTTCAGCAGATAACTGAACTGCAAAATAAATAATGTGTTTAAGATCAATTTGCGACTAAAGTAATTGAATAAAGCAAATAAATGTTCGTGGGTAAGTTTCCACAGCGTTCCAAATCTTAGATAATGAATAGAATAAATAAATACTCGAAATTATTTCGTTGCGTCGCACAACAGACTTTTGTTCTTTGTCCACTACGCGTGCTAGTGTTTTTCCTCTTTCGGTTCTTCGACTCGTGACATCTTTTGATGGTATTTTCTTGCGTAGTGTTCTATATTAAACTTTACTTCAATGGTTCTAAAGGGAGGGGGAAGAGCGCTGAAAATGATCGTATAGATCTAGAAATTTTCCATGCAGAATAAGCTGTGCAGATTTCATAATGCCAGAGCTCAGCGTTTGAGAATTTATGCTGCTTCCGACAGAGATTTTCTGTTTTACATAAAGGATTAAATTTGATATGCTTCTAGTTGACTGATTGATTTAAAAATAGTCACTATTAAATTAGGAATAAAAGAAAAAAGAAAATAATAGTTATATATTAGATCAAAACCAATATCCATTTCAAAAAATTCATTTCTTAAAATTTGTTTGGATAATTATTGCAAGGTGTTATATATCTCTACCGACAAATGAGAAATTCGTCACGCTTGAAAGTTTGAAATTTGTTTTAAATTGTTGCTTAACCTACCTTTTTTAAAAATTTAGATGTTTTAGTACTAAATTTTATTTGCTTTACAATTGAGTGATAGCTTACGAAATAGAATTAATTATATTTATATGTATGCTTGCAGAATTACCCGGCGTCGCTCGGATTGAATTAGTTAAATGTTGATTCTATTTGATAGAAAAATGTAAGCACAATTTAAGTGTACAGAAAATATTTTTTAACATCGTTTTATCTTTTTCATAGCTACTACAATTTACTTCGGACGCAAATATGTATACATAATATCATATAATATATATAATCCATATAATCCATCTCATATTCATCACACTCTTGCTGTCAGACAAACTACAAAAGCTTCTTCTGAGATGAGTTAAGTAGTCGATATTGAGTTTTGAAGTGATAACGAATGTCAATTAAATTCATTTTCAGTAAAAATGAACATTAAGCGTATAGTCTTGCACTCAGTTTTCCAATCAATATTTATTATTTGTGGTACTCTTGCATCATGGATTCTATGTTTTCGAATTAGATTATCATTGCGAGAGGATGGTAAATTAAACTGTTACGGCATTCATGGTTAATTTATTTTCAAGCACACATTTTTTCTTTAACATTCTATTCAGCCGCACGTGGAATAACGGAGGTTGTTTTTAAAAAAATGTTATCAATGTAGACAAAGCAAACTCAAAATCGATTATACTTTTTACAAAATCGCAGCTTTCAATGAATGTTTCACAGGTACCTAAGTTGTATACGAACAGTTTCAACTTCGAGTATGCAACCTCGACCTTCTGCCTCTTAAGACAAAAAATTTATATTATTCAACAGTCCTGGTTTACAGACTTCCTTACTATGATAATATTCCAAAATCGGCAAAGTCGTATTTAAAATTAGCTTTCCTCCAACAGAAAAAAATTAGTTTTAAATCCAATCCTTAAGGTACTTTTTTCAATTGAGAGACTTTCTATATGGAAACCACGTACCTATTTAGAATGATAGATGTAGTTACTTGACTATGAAGTATAGCTTTCAATAATACCAATGAAACATGAAAACAAATGTAAATTAAATTTATTTTAATCGCCTTGTAATGAAAATATGTCAAAATTTACAGATATCTTTGAACTACAACGTGTGAGTTTTTATTTAACGTAACACATCTTATTTTAGAATACATTAATATTAACTATACCAGCCTTTTCAAAATAAGAAGTTATACACATACACCTTACTTAAAAAAGTTTCCATTTTTTTTATGAAACAGAATTCTGCAAATTACAACGTATTTAATCAAAGACAGTTCGTCGAAATATACATACACTACCAAGAAATTACCGTATATTAATATAGATGTGTGTATATATGTACTAGCATAGCTGTGGAATGCCTATTTCAACGAAACTTGGTACACATGAATTATTATCTGCAAAAAGGTAGTGTGGGGGTAAGACACCCCTAGGGGGTGGTAATGTGGTGACATGTAAAAATAATGGAAAACGACCGATATTAGTGTCGAATCCATAGTTTTCGGTGTCTCTGATATGAATAGTGGACACTCCCGATGCCGTTTAAATCACGTTTAGCTCCTATCAGCATGGGGGTGAGAAGGGGTGAAAAATAAAATGTCCTTAACGACCGAAATTAGTGTCGAATCCATAGTTTTCGGGGTCGCTAGGCTGATTGGTGACTGTCCCGATGACATTTAAGCCCAAGTTTAGTCTAATAGAACTCTGTAGAACCTTCTGGAATTTTTTAGAAACGAATAGAATTCTGTAGAGCCTTCTAGAAGATTGTGGAAACAAATAGAACTCGGTGTCGGTAAAACCTTCTGGAAATTTGAAGAAATAAAATGAACTCTGTAGAATCTTCTAGAATGCTGTGGAAGTGAATAGAACTCTGTAGAACCTTCTAGAATGTTGTGGAAATGAATAGAATTCGATGGAATTTTCTAGAAAATTGTGGAAATGAATAGAACTTTTCAGAACCTTCTAGAAGATTTTGGAAATGAATAGAATTCGGTAGAAATTTCTAGAAGATTGTGGAAATGAACAAAACTCTATGGAGAAATCCGAAAAAGAAGCTTGAAAATATTGATAGACAATAATGATTTATTTACAAAAAGAACAAACATTTACAAAACTTAGAAATACTCAAACATGACCGCAACATTTCGATGTAAACTCAAATACACAAACACAGAATTCTAAATCAAATTATATAAAAAAATTAAACATTAATTATAGCATTGCCAGATACCGAGTAGCAAAATTACACTTTTATGATCAATAGTTTTTCGTTTCGGCTTTTCGTGTTCCATTCCAAAATGTAAGTTATGCTAAATTAAGTATTTTAAATATTCTTTTTACATCAATCAAATATTCATCAATGTTTTATATCATCGGATTAAATAAAAAGTCATTTCAAAATAAATATTATAATTTAATTTGTTTTGAAAAAAATTGTTTTCGAGCATTACTTGTAAAACAATTTTATCGGAAAAGTTATTTTTCTATCAATTTTGGTAAAACAAACTGAGCTGCATACAGCAATCATTTTATACTTAATGTTATTCTTATGGCGATTTTGAATTGTTTTTAGTCCCTTCTGCACACCTAGGACAAATAGAACGGGGGTTAATATGTAGCCTAGGTTGTTCTAGGTTTATCATCTATTTTTATACATATAGATAAATACAATATGGTGATAAATGCAATTATGTGAGTTAAATGTTATAGATACGCAAACAATTAATGCATATAAAACCTATTAAATTTTGATAATTTAACAAAATGTTTGACCACCGTTTTATGTAATAACTCCACTCAACATAATATTTTTTGACCAAACTTTATCTTTACATTTTTAGTAAACCACCAATCAACAAAATTTTATAACAATATAAAAGTTTGTTTTGAAATTCACTGTCTTTTTAAGGCATATCTAGTCGAATTCAAGATTTTAATCTCTAAATGTTGGTTTAAAATTAAATTGTTAAATGGGACTATCTTACACGATCAATTTAATTGCTACTGGAAAAGTGAATCCACAAATCTTGCATTAATAAATTGCTACGCCAAAATAAAATCATCAGTTTATATGTTTAATTGATGCAAATTAGGAATAGAATCCACTAGAATAATTACTTATTTATTCATCAGAGAGCAAGTGAATAGTGAGTTTGCTAATTAGGGAACTAATAAATTCTTGGAAATAATAGGTTTGCATTTTACTTCATTGCCAGATTTATTGAATAGTTTCTGAGGTTGAACGCGATGTGAATAACACGAAAATTTATGAAATATATTCCTTGTTTTATTTCCTTAATCTTCCTCTTGGTCACATTTCTGACAGGTATATATTTTTAAAAATTTAAGTTTACTAGAAATTAAATGAATAATAGGTTAATTGGTTTAGTGATTTTCCTGTATAATTAAATATATAAACATCACATATATAGAATTCAAAAACGTAACTAAAGTTTCATCATAATAGAAATGCTCAGGTGAAAATAATATTACATCAACTAGAATATTGGATATCGAAATTAAAAATGTAAAAACAAGATATTTATGTGTTGTAAGTCGTAAAAAAAATGTCCAAGACTTCAACTCTTAGAAATAGATACATTTCTTTCAATATATTATGTGAACATCGCCAAATGTAATTAAAATGTAATTTTGTTTTGATCACACATGTTTGATAGTATAGTGCCGAAAATCGCTATTTGCTCTAGAAGATATAACTTAGTTTGCTTCGAATTTTTATTGTTCTGCTTTTCAGAACTAGCATCTAGAACACTAGTTTGCACCATGCAAAATTCGATTTGTACATTTATCTACGGATTTGAAAATCTTAAGGTTTTATTGCATTTGTTGTTGATACAATGTAAAATTCCCCGAAAGTTTGACTTTCATTTTAAAGTGCTATTTTATATACTTGGAGAACATACGATCGTTTCTGATATATTCATTGATGTTTCGAGAGATTATATATCCTATTCATGTGCTTCAAAGATGGCTGGCACAGTAATTAAATGTTTTTTAAAATTTTAGTATCCAATCTAAAGCAGCATCACAATCAAGTGAATGATTACAACAACTCACTGTGAATATAAATATGATGAATCACAGAGATATTATTACTAAGGGTACTACATAAATATTTATAGAATTTAATTTTAGTTGTTGTCATTTAATAACCCTTACAAACACCATAAGTGCGTAATATGTAAAACACGATAAAAATATACTTTGAATTCATCGTTGTTGTACGTTTTGAAATAGCCATCGAATTAAATTTTGTTTTAGGATTAGCATAACCACTCTTTTTTGTTCTCCAACTTCGCCTGTTTGTTTCGGTAGAAATAGGCCTTATCCCATTTTCCACAGGGGATGTTTGACGAAATGTATTAAAGTTTGTCACATTGGTGCACCTTAACGCCAAACTGAAAATGCATTTGTTTTTACTTATTTGAGAGTAAAATACTTTCACTATGTGTTTGATGTATGTAAATTTGTTAATAGAGTCGAAACTTTGCAAATAAAATGAAATCAAGACTTCCATTAATCTTCCAAACTCAAAATATTCAATGACTTTGAGAAGATTTTTATGGCAAGCTAAAAGTAGGTGATGATAGTGTTTCTGCAGAGGAAAGGTGTTTGTTTCATGTACGTATTCACGACGTGGCATCATTTGTCTTGTTATTCCAATTCGATTTCAGCACGACAGTAAAGATTTTCCAATTAGACTGAACTTCGAGCGTCGCCAAAACTGCGATAAACTACATTTCAAGGCAACTGCAATAGGTATAAAGAGAGATTTAAGTAACGGGAAGAAAAATATCTGTTTTCCGTCTGGTTCGTTTGTTTACACAGAAAATCCTTTTCGCAGTGTCTGCCAGCACTCAGACCTGGATGTGGGAATACTCATGCAGACAAAGTAAATGTCAGGCGTAGTTTCGATTTAATAAAAAATCACGCAGGGAAAGTGAGTATACAGCAAACTGTTGCAACATTTATTTCCCTTCGGATCATATAGTTTAAGGTATACGTTATCAGGGCGTATGTTCATTCCCTACCATCTCACGTCGATGCAGGGCGATGAAAAGGAAGCAATGTTCTGCTTCCAAATAATTGTGTTTGGCTTCAGTAAAGGAGATATATGCCGGTCTTATCCCAGGTATTATTGTATGCGAAAGGTTTGCAACACACACAAGGAAAAACAAAGGCATTTTCAGTTCATAACAGTAATTCATTTTCATTTGTTGCCGGATTTATCGGTTAGTTAAGCCTCTCACACATATATATATATATATATATATATATATATATATATATACATACCATCAGAGATGCTTACTTTCCTGCCGTCTAGGTAGGAAGCATCTCGGTTCATTAGGTAGGTCTGAGAAGTTTCATCTAGGAAACCGCTTCATTCCTTTTCTGTAAAATGCTGTCCATCCGCTAGGAGATTAGGGTTCTACCATCTCTGTGGTGGAAGATATGTATCCTCCACTGTATATTGAAGTGCCCTGAAGTGTGTCTGACATGGTAAGAATAGGGATGTGATTCGGTATCCAAACCTATAATTGGTTACTTGTTTTGGGGTTTATGGTGCAAAGGCCATGTTTGGCCAAGCTGCGCCAAGCAAAAGACAACGTCAAGTAAAAAAAAAGTCGTGAAAGGGAAAAAAAGAGGAATTGGGGAACAGAGTAGTGGGATGGTTCTCGAAAAAGATAGCTTGGATATCCCGGGAGCGCGACTCTTCTGTGTTTACTAAAGACAGTCAAAAGACATGAAATATCAGTCGGATGGGACATGGATAGGACGGCTGACCGCTTCGTGAAGTCCTTTCATGTCTTTTGAGTAAACCCCATGGGAAAAGTAAAGATTGCTCAAGCACCTCGGGTTCGTGAATCCCGCACACACCTAATGAAGATGTGCCCCTCAGAGCCCAAACCTCTAGAGGTACTTAAGAAATGAGAAATGACATGTGAAATACCGAGGCAACCTTTGCTCTTCGATTTGTGGACTCTTTTACTGTGGGGAGGACTTCACGCAGCGGTCAGCCGTCCTATCCATGTCCCATCCGACTGACATTTCATGTCTTTTGACTCACTGATTGAAGGGGCATTGTTGCTAATTTTTGCGGTGTGTTCTTTATCGCTTACTCTTAATGTGGATAGAGCATGTGCTGCTTTATTACCTGGGACACCGAAATGCGCCTAAATACAGCTGTGAGAGTTATTCGGTCTCTGAGCGCAGTTGGATTTGTATTTTAATAAGATTATTCCTTGAAGATAGATACTGTACTTGTTTTAGTACTATCTGAATGTAGTTGAGTGATTGTTAAAAATGAAGTAAAATTAACCTATAATATAGGCTTTCTATATCGGATACTATATCTACTTGGAAACGCTACATTTTTTCCGTAGTCTACCTTACTATGAGTTGGATGTTGTGAAGTCAAATCGCTACTGTCCCTTCCATACTCATCAGTTAACTAACATGTTGTTACCGTGTCATCACCTGTGATGCACGTGCTCATCACCAACCAGAAAGTTAAAACAGCATCACCCTAGACCCGTAGCATCGTCCTTGGAACATCACAGCTGGAATCAACTACACGCCCTCCCCCAGAGCCGAAATGTCTGAAATTAAAAGTCAGTGAGTACCACTCTCCTGCAAACTTGCCATCAATTCATCTTTGATCCCTCACAAGATTCCCACTGTGCAATTCACCCTCCTAATGGTTTCGACGAGATATCTCGTCCATCAAGATCTGACCAATTTTGCTAATGCCGAGATATTTTGTTATCAAGATATTGACTATTTTTTGCGATGACTAGATCAAGATCTGGTTAGATTTTTTTAATGACGAGATATCACGTTCATAAAGATCTGGTCAGTTTTGCTAATGATGAGATACCTCGTCGAGATAACCACCAGGAGGGTCAATGCTATATAACATGGACTTGTTGGACATGGCTCTTCAATGATTACAGTTCAGAGTTATTGAATATAAATTATTGTACAATATATTTTCCCAAATGTTGAAGATTTTAATGTGTGCATCATTTTGCAATGAATAAATGAAAATTAACCTTTTAAACTTCACAACGCCGGTACGCCTGTATCACACATGCACTGTAACATTTTCGTTATGGTAAACAACCACTGAACAAGGCTCACGACAAGGCAAACCTTGCATCACTCGAAGCGACGCAACCAGCTGTCTGTTTTCGGAAGGACACAAAGAATTGCAGTAGGATCGTATGCGTTGAGAGGAGCTATTCTGTATTGCCCAAGTTGTCTCGAACCGAGTTTTTCATTTTTCTACACACTACAGTACAGTGAATTCGTCTGCTTACGACGCATTACGAGACGACTGTGAAAGTACTGTAAACATCTGTTTAAACTACATGTTACAGGTCGGCAATGACTACGAAGCTATAGGCAGGCATCAAGCATATATTTGTTACAGTAACCTCTGTTGCCTGCTGAAGTCATGATCTAGCAGTAGATCTCGAACAGTGTTAGCACTGATTCCGTAATTTCTTTCAGATCTACCAGAATTAGGAATGAGTTCTATGAACACCGACTATACCTTCACTTCTTTTAAGTAATATGAAAACGTCAATTAGTCTGAAAAATCTTCGGCAGCCTCTCCAACTAATTTAATGGTTTATGGATATTTTTAGGAAAATCGATATCTAAAGTTTGATGCAGTTAGTTTCTTTTGATGCCGAATTAGTCATTAATATAACAGTCCAATGGTGAACAAACTTAAAAAATAAAAAATGCACTATTTGAATGCAAATTTACTTTAACTGAAAATTGGTGGTTGCTATGGAAGCAGTCTAAGTGCAATGGCATTGCTAGAAATTCAATATCCCATTAGCGTATTGAAAATTCGCAAAACATTACTCTCAAATGCCACGTGTAGGAAATATTTAGTTTCAGAAAAGAATTAACATGTCTCATTAGTACATTTTCAAAAGTGCAATTAATTATTTAAAATCATAGCAAAAACCGTTTTGATCCTGAAAAGTATAAATATTACACTCGAAAGCAATTTACTAAGTTTTTTAACATTCCTTAATTGAATCTTTCAATATGCAGCCCATTTCTGTAAATTGTAATTCTAGTAAGTACTTTGCTCTTAATATGCAGTTTTTTGTATTTTATGTGAGCAGAATATTTTCCTCGTTTGATTAAGATTATTGACGAGAAAAGGGATTTAAAAACTTGAAATAAACGATTAACACATTTCATTTCAAGATAAGAAAACTCAAGCACCATTAATATTAACATCTAGAATTTCTCTCTCTCTCCCTTTAATAGATCAAATCTTTTTTCATTCCTATTAATAATATAAAAACAAATTCACGGAAATTATCCATCATAAATTGGAAACGAATCGAAATCGAAAATTTGTTTTAAATGTCAGGTCATTGACTTTTCTGTGAGTCTGTCATCTAACCTTGAAAAGAGAACCACCGCCCCCTTCTGTACTCTTCTCCAATCGTATAGGCCCCTATAGAGTTTAGTCTCTTTGTTCATTAACGTGCTGTCGATGGGTGGTTAGTTGTCAGAAGTGGACACGCCTCTATCTTGTATAGGGAAGGGGGAACGAAGGTGAGGGTCAGACGAGATGCGTATGCTGAAGGAATAAGGAGATGTGATGAACATTAACTCCTCTAAGTTTCTGAGAATGTATTATAAAAAGGGGGCTGAATACTTATTGAATATTAAAACAAATTCCTGTTCGGTGAAGTTTGTGGGAAGCCAAAATGTTGAATTGTTTTGGTCGTTTCTTTATGAGATGTATATACGAGATTTTTACCCTGTGTAGAGGATCTTAAATCATTTCTGTTGATTTTATAGTTAGTTTAATTAGTGTTATAGAATGTAAATAATTTAGTTCAGAAAAAAATAATTCACTTTAACGTTTTTTAAAACTGATATTGAATGCCCTTAAACGCTTATATACTCAATTTAACCTACGTATACAGGACACGTTTAATTGAACAAATGTAAATTCTTTGTATGGTTCCGTGTAAAAGCATCTACGTCTTAAATACCACTCATGAAATGAAAAAAAAAATTGAATTTCTTTAAACCAAGTATATTCACAGCAACAAGTACATTCAGTATTTCTGGACAGTTAATTTAAATAGAAATAGTCTACAAAAGTATATGAAATAAGGATAGCATTAAATTTACAATTCTAAACAAATAAGTGATAATGTGGCATTGGATTAGTTTTATGTTTAAACGCCCAAAGTTTGTATTTGATGGAAACTGATACTTCTTCTGAGACTGAACTTTGAATAAATAACCATTTTAGGTTTCTTCTCCTAAACACTGATTCCAGTTTAAATAAAAAAAAATTCTGAAAATATCGGAACCGATCCTGTGAAAAATAGTTTAGAACAATGCAGTGAAACAACATTTAATTGTCAAAGCAACTAAATAGTAGTGTGTTGTTCTAATGTTAACACGCAGGTCTTTATGAATGGTGGCAACCTAATTTCTTAAGATCAAACTTAATTTAAAAGAACTTCCTGATAGAAGTTGACTGCTTTTATCACAGTAGTTTTTTTTTTGAATATTCAAAGAAAAATTATTTTATAATCATATTGTTTGCTCAAAGCTTGCAGCATTTAAGTAGTAATTAGACTAATTGTACATCCTTTGAACAAAATAGGACAGCATCTGCCGCTATCAATCAAAAATTGAATTTTTGAAATTAACTCATTAGTAACTCATTAACTAGCAAAAAAATTACTGTACAGCTGATGAAAAATTAACTACTAGTTTTTAGGTAGAAAAAAATAAAAATTATAAGAATTTCGATAATTATACATATGTTTTAAACAGATTAGCATATGATTATGCATTTCTTATCAGCATAAAGATAAACATTTAGTGTCTCAGAGAAAAAATGTCATTTAATGAGTTTCTGCTATAAACCGACGATATACTCCAACAACGCAATTGCTACATACGAATAGTTATTAAAATTCGTGTTAATGAAGTTTATTATAACATCTATAATTTTGAGCAGAGAATGCTTTTTCTTGAAGAAAACGAGGTAGACATTACATTTAATAACGTATAACATATTTGGTTATTGGAAGCGCTTACACTAGAAATATATCAACTGTAGAATGTCGATTATCAAACTAATAGACATATGTATTCATAAATTCCATTTGTTCTCATAATCGGACATAAGAAGTTTATGTACATGTGTGTGTGTGTTTGTGACAATATAAACTCGTTTTCTGTTTTATTATATACATACTACATATGTAATATTTTGCAAAAAATCGTCACTCCAACGTGCAACATACGACTATCACAACTCCAAGTTTAATTGAGAGAAAAAAGTCTACACAAATATATTGACACTCAGCGCATTTACGATCACCTCTGTTTGGATACCCAGTTGTTAGCTTAACCGAAGTTCCGATAATCGAGGTTCTAATGTATTTCCCATTTATATCCATAATATTGCAAATTGATTTAAGACTCCAGTGAGTTGGTACCAAAATCACGATGTCTTATATAAGCATTAAACTTATTACACATAAAAAATAATAAAAACCAGGAACATTTGATTGTTAGTCAGATAGGCCAGTCAAAATTTTCCTAAAACAGTTCTTCCCAGTACAAAGTAGCAAGATCTGTATCCGTAATCCATACAAATTTGCAATTTTCACTAAGAGATGACATACATTACGCTATAAACTGAATTCTGCTATTATGAGCATGGACACTGGGATTTTATTTTGGCACACGTTGCGATAATTCTTGGGAACTGGAGCACACTTCGCTTTAGTAAAGACAAGGTATTTTTCAAGTCCTTTTAACTATGGTCCCATCGATGCTAATTTCAGAGAGTGCGTCACTGACTCTACGCCGTGCAGTTACTAGACATCCCCTCAAATAATTACAGAAAATGTATTCTACAAACAACAGAGACACTGCAGAACTCGAAGAGCATAAAAAAATCATTGTCGCAAAGCATTACTGTCTGTTTTCCTATTTTTTCCTTCTTGTTCTTTTCCTGAGTTACTAATGGGTGCCGACGACTTTCCCTTTAGTGATTTATATGTATTTTTGTTTCACTCGTACCGAAAAATTCCGCTTTTTTATTCATTTGTTCCACCCCGAGATTATAAACTTTGAAAGTTGCGTTGGAGTCGAGGATATATAGAAAGGGAAGAAGACAGACGTACACACGATAAGGGTAGGAGAGGAAAAAAATACATAAATTTGGATGTGTCTTTGAAATTAATTATGCATTCTGTCGAGTGCATTATTTTTTTCTACATTATTTATGAGTTTTGTAGTAGAGAGTAGTAACTATGCAGCATAAGCGACATAAAAAAGCAAACAAGTGGAAAAGGACGGGGCGGTCTGTAGGAAATATTCGAGTTTAAATTTCTTTTCCTGAAGGAAATGTTGGGGGGGGGGGGGGTCTTCGAGAAGAATAAAAAATGAGCACAGTGCTAGATGAAAAGAGGTGCAGATTCCGAGAACAAATATGGGTCTTTCTGTTTGACTGTAATGATGAACTTATTTTGTGTTTAGTATTCCAGTTCTCCTGCGTATTTTTATTTTGAATACTTAAACAGGAAGTATTTTAATTGGTATTCTATTGAAATAGAGAGAGAGAGATAACTCTTACTATGGTAATATTCAAACTCGTATCACAAAAATTTAAAATAAAACAACAAATTTGTGAAATTAACACCGATGGAAAAAACAACCACATAATATCCAGACTGAGAACAGAACATTTTAAAGGTATGAAGCTTAACCGTGATGGAAACAGAACGTACGGACATTGTAACAACTGTTTTTTACCGTTGAACTCACGCCTCATCATATATTCACCTGCCCTGTAATAGTTGCTGGTCTTCAAACCATCGATTACCGAACCATCGAAACATCGAGAATAGCTTTACAACGAGAAAATAATCGACATCGTCAAAGCTGTGCAAAATGCACATGGCGACATCCGACTCAGAAATGGACACAACAATAACATTGATACAGATATTTGTTTGAAATGCAAAGTGGGCTCATATTTAAGTGTTCCCAATGGCTAAAGCTGTAATCGGAGTTATTTTCGAATGCATTAATCTAATCTAATTTCATCAAAATTTAATACCATTAAACTCGAAGTGTTACGACGACGTAAACGGATAGTTGCTGTTTTTGAATGCATTAGTCTACTTTTATGTCTTCAAAATTTTTGGTACCATTAAATTATATTTAAGACTTGAAAAATGGTATTGGCGATAAAACGAGAAACTACAAAAATTATTTTAAGTCTCAGTTAGCTATTAATACAGAAAAATAAGAGTTTGCAATTACTTGGCTAACACGGTATATTGAAGTAAACTATTACAGATTTGAATAAAAGAGAATAAATTGGTATATAATAAATTTGTATTTGATAATTTGCAAGGTTACGTTTCAAATGCACTCAGTTCAAGGGATAGTTGAAATGGATATTCGTATTTTCAACAAATAATTTTAAAATTATAAATGCATTTAAACTATACAAATTGACAATGTTTTAAATTTGGGATAAGATATTTTTAAAATCTATAAGGTGAAATGAGACAATTTTATGTTACCCGAAATACTCATGATGTATTTGGCAAAGATAAAAGTTCAATTGTTTTTGCATAAGAATTAGTAATTTGCATATTTATTCATGTATCCTCAATGTATTTCAGTATACTCCAGTAATAAAACTACAATAAATATAACTTATTTTAAGGAGACGGTGTGGTCTGAAAGAATAATTATCTTGTCTTCATTAAATAAGTAGTTCATTTAAAGTATGTGTAAGGTCACTTACTTGTCTTAATGTCTTTCCTTGTTTGATTGAAATCTGTAGTTACAAAGTCATCGATAGAATAAAAGAATCTCTTTTTACACTTTTCGAAAATTCCTGCTTTATTTTCTTTTAACGATTTTCATATTTTTTGAAAGGTTTTGTCAAATTTCAGTAACCTTTTCTTATGCTATTATTTGTTAAATTTAATATTTTTTAAAACAAATATGCTTACAAAATGCAAAAGAGTAAGAGAAAAGAGAAACGGATAAACACTTTTTCCTTTTCAGATTAACATTACAAACAAAACTAAATAAATTTCTCAACTCAATAGTAAATAAGTAACTTTATTTTATCTATTTGCAAAATGACAAAAACACAGTTATCCGTCACCAAAAAACCAAGATTTCCAGAAAACTAATAGCATTAAAAATTACTGTTTTACGAGCTTCCACTATATCACTCAGTAAAAGTGAAGCATTTCTTTTGCTTTTCAGATATGCACGACAAATGACACTAAAGAAATTTCCTTATACTATTAAATAAATAACTTTATTTGATCCATCTCACTAAAAAACGAAAATCCAAAAAACCTGTTTTCCAGATAAATAATAACATTAAAAATTACAAACTTTTTACGGGCTACAGTATACCACAAAATGGGGAACGTTTTTTGCTTTTCAAATATACACTTCAAAGAAAACTAAAGAGATTTACCCAAATCCTAGTAAATAAATAGCTTTATTTTACTCATTTTAAGAAGTAACAAAAACACGAAAATCCTCCAAAAAACAAGATTTCCAGAAAATAGCATCACAAATTACAAACTTTCGGAGGGATCCAAAGTTTTTTCGCCTTTCGGATTTACCCTCCAAAGAAAACTAAAGAATTTTCCCAACTTAATAGTAAATAAATAACTTTATTTTATCCATCTTTCCTAAACAACAAAAACACAAAAATCCAAAAAACAAGATCGCCAGAAAAATAATAACATCAAAAATTACAAACTCTTCTACGGACTCCAGCATACCAGCCAGATTATTGTAGTTGATGGGAAAATCAAAAGAAAGTTAGCAGCAAAGGGCAGTAATTAAAATTCCATTACGAAATCTCATATCGTCTCGAATCTTTAATCGAGCCGACAGTGGATATTAACCAACTTTTCGCTGCCCAATTTCGATCTTTTCTCCTTACCTCATGACTCGTTATTCTTCTTCATCTAGAAGCGTTTAAATTTCCCCGGATCTAATTTCCGAAAAACCCCGATATTTGAGGTGAAGGTGGTGGATAATCATATAATCGAAGTCACATTTGCATTTTAACGACGTACAAATGCATCTATTTCCCTGAGCCTGTAACTTATCCCCGGGTTAAAAGATGGAAATTTTTAGAGACCGTTAATTTGGGAGTGGGAGGCTAAAAAGGCTGAGCCCGCACCGGGGCCGCCTTATGAAGTTTTATAATTTTACAAGCATTCGCTCCTCGAGGTTGCTTTCAGGCTTGTAGGATCGTATCTCATAAGAGTAATGCTGGTGTTTCGCTTTACTCAGCAAGCGAAGTTCATTAAAAGCATTCGTTATTTTTCTGTTATACCTAACTTTTATATGCTTGGTATACCGTTTCGTTCGCATAATACTGTGTAGTTCTTTTGTTCCAATACTATAATTCTCTTATCACAAAACAAAAGGAAAAAGCTTTAAATATACGAAAAATATATTGGGAAAGTAATGGCGAATGATGATAGTCAAGTGCCTTGTATTTGTTTCGATCATATAAGAAAATTTGATCATTTGCAGGCTAAGCCGGTACCGGGTCACCTTATGAAGTTTTGTAATTTTTTCAAGCGTTCGTTTCTCGAGTTTGCTCTCAGGCTTGTGGAATCGTACCTCATAAAAGTGATGCTGTGTTTCGCTTTATTTAGCAAAGTTCATTAAAAGCGTGCAGTATTTTCCTGTTATACAGCAGTTTTATGTGCTTGGTTTGCTATTTAGGTTTCGTTCGCAGTTTATTCTGTTGTTCTTTTGTTCCGATCGTATGATTCTTTTATCCTATGAACAAAATGGAAATTTTAAATACTCGACAAATATTAATATATCAGGAAAGTTTGATAATTTCCTTCGTTTTGGCTTCTATAGTAGCCCGAAATGTGTTCTATACAGTGGGATGACTGACATGGACTTTGACCACCTTTTGCAATATTTGACGTTAACATGGGTGGTATTCATTCAAGGAATATTGGCAGGCTCGAGAACTTTCGAAGCAGCTGGAGTCTTGATATTTTCTCCACCTGTCACACTTTTTATTCGATCCTTTAACTTCATATGTCAAATAGTAACCCATGAAGTATTAATCGGTTAAAAGATGTATTTGGCGTAGTGCCTTGCTTTTACAATAAAAAATGAATTTTTGATAACTTTGTATATAGCTGCAAATTGATACGCTACTTAGCAATAGAAGCGTTGCCCATCTAGCGCCACATGGAGGCAAGTCTACCACAAGACAATTTCTGTCCTTATAGTTTTTAATTCCTTTGATGTACAGATTTATGATGGCTTAATGTTCTTTTGTAGAGTGTTCTGGATTTCCTGTTGGTATTTCCTATTGTGTATTGGTACTAGGAATGCTTGTCTGTAGTGCCTATTGTGTTGGAAATGATGAAAGTTTGATTTCATTGAAAAAATAGTCTTATATATTCTGATTTAAATTATACAAGAAGGATCTAATTAATTAACTCTTAAAACGACTACAACACAGTTTAGAACACATATTAAAATTAAATAAATTCTACAAAGAAACAAAATTATTAATCATCGCCAAAAGATGGCAAAAAATTGCAGATTTCTTGTAATAATGCAAATACAAAATATGAACTAAAAGGGATACATATTTTTAACACATAAACCTTAGAGAATGTTCGTGCACTACAAAGGGCATGATTACCTCTTGGAGCCAAGCAATGCCCGAGTCGATTTCTTTTGTTTAACTCCGGCATATTTCATGATTGAGAAAGATAGTACTAAATTGGTATTCTTACTGCACCTCAAGATCGCCTTTATTGAGATCCAAGGATCTTTCTAGCCACTTTATGTCCTGCGCTTCTTTATTTTCGCGTTAGAAACATTCATCCAACATCTTGTCTTTATAAGGACGTGCATGAATACAATATAAGAACTCCTTCACACATAAAAATATGACACGGCGTTCGTTTCCGCATTTCATCTTTGTTGCATTGAGTATTCAGCATTCCGTCTTTGTTCCGCAGCCAAAGTTATAGAAACACCAAACTACGTGCACACGCTATGAAACAGTTGCGCCAATGCTGTACCTAGTGCTTTAGAAATTGTTATGAGTACCATGTTTTCTCACGAGATATATTGGACAAGAACTAGTCTTAAACATTAAACCACCAGGAACCAAACATTCCCATTCTGAACCAGAGCTCAATTTCAATGTACCTGACTTCTGTTTGAATGGACTTATGTGTAAGAGAGACAAGTTGCTTAACTTTCAACATCGTGGTTGGTTATATGAACATGTCTGTTGGACCATTTGCCATGAGTCTGTTGCTAATGAGGTGACTTCAGTGTCCTTCACTATTATGAAATCATATAGATTGGATATGATATATTCAGGGAATCACATAAAGCAACTGTGCCTATGAAAGGAAAATCTAAATTTAGTTGATTCAAGATAAGCGCTCAAGATATATCTAGGCAAGCTTAGTCTAACTCTCACAGTTACTATAGGCGCTCATGAATTCAGAAATTTTCACTATCAAACACAAGTTTATTTTAATCTTTTGGTGACCAGCTTGTGATAAACCATACAAAGGGATAAAAGCTTTTTTTCTTCTAGGACTAAAAACGACTGTGAAATTATACTTTCAAATCCCCAATTCTGCCCATAAAAATATATATAATGGGTGGCGACTGCATGTTCTGGATTCGAAAGTGCTCCTTTTCAATTGTTTTTCAGCCTGGAGGAAAAATGTTGTATCGCTTCTTGGTGTTAGCTTTTAGGGACACATTTTGTGTTCTGGAAGATTCACTTTTATACATCCTTCAGGTTAGTTCACTTTCAGCGTTCAGCTAACGTGGTGTTTTGTTCCACATTATGTTCACGATCAACAACGAGAAACAATTCCGGTTAGGAAATTTCACAAAATCGAACGCCGACATTCAGACTAGAATATTTATTGTAAGTGATATTGTTGAATGTATGACATACTAGAAGTAGTATTTGAAATACACAGATATTGTCTTGAATATGTGTATTCACAAAAGTATGAGTAGTACATATGGTATTCAATATATATATATATATATATATATATATATATATATATATATATATATATATATATATATATATATATATATATATAAAAGCATGCATAATCTCCCGCTGGACACTGTTGGAGTCGATGGTGGCCGTCAGAGTGGACGGAAGTATTTTGTTAATTTGTGTGACATGATTAAAACGAGCAGCGTAGTGTGCACCGCAATAATGTATGTTTCTAAAAGCACACTGTCAATTCGTTATTGAACATCACTCACATCTTGTAGGTTTTAAGTAACTTCCTGGTTGGGGACGCAACCCTTCCTCCCCGACTAGCTGAAGTCATTACGGATTTAGGGAAGGCCTCGAGGTTTAAGTAACTTCATTTTGAGCAGAATACCCAGTGCACATGCCTCGTTAATTTCCATGAATGTGCTCTTATGTGGAGACATGGTAAAAGTGAAATCGTAATGTGCAATACCATGAATTAAACATTAATTATCAAATTGATATTGTAAAGTGCTAAGTTGTGAAATGTGTTTTGAATTTTCAGTCTAAGTAGAACTTGTGAAACTACATTAAAATATAATTTCAATTTTACTCTATTTTCGAATTGATGCATCGCACATAAACTAAAATATACAATCGCCATACCTATATTTGTTATTCTTTTTAGCTAAATATATTTTCAATCTACTATGATTAGTTTAACTAAATTAGCTTCGAGTGAGAAAACTGAATTCCTTGAAGCGAAAAATATTTCTAAAGTTTGGAAAAGTGCATCCAAATTACAACTGAAACTTGAAATATGCAATTTAACTGTTTCACATCTCGATACAAAATTACATAACATAACATTGTGTATTAAGAACCTATCTTAATGTAACAAAGGTACCATTTTTAGCAAACACGTCAGCATTTTCATACTCATTTTTAATTCCAAACATGAAATTGTCTTTCATCTTTTACCCTAACCCTAGTAACATGAATGAAACATATTATTCTAGCCGGGCAGTTCGGAATTATCACATGAAAAGTTTGAAAATTATCAACATACACAAAAATAAAGACTAAATTTATCTGGATTGCAACAAAAGAAAACACAGACTGGGATATGCATGAACAGCCATACCATAAGAATTTGCACAAGCTCATAACAATAAAAGGGAAAGGAGGAAGAATACTAAAAATTTGATCTCATTTCTAAGCATATAAACTCCATAAACTCTAGTCCTAATCTTCTTGCATGACTGCGCTCAACTTACACGGCATATATCATATTTTTTCCTCGGACCTTTCTTCTCAAAATATAACCGAGGATCTATTTGAATTGCAAATGTAATATTTGAGGGGCCTATATATCGTAGTTTTTTTCGTGAAAGCGTTCTGATATATATGTAGAATTTTTCCATGACAAAATAGTGTGTGCTTGGTTGGCAAGAAAATATAGATGAGATATTCTGTATTCTTTTCAAATGGTTTTTTAATCTAGTGTTAAAGCGGCGTGTTTTCGCAATTTTGAAATCCAGACGGAATAAAATGGATTCAAGCATTAGAGCTGATATAATAGGACTTTTAAAACTACGCGATATATATTACAACTACGCTATTGTGTGTGCTTCCTATTTATTTAAGAGCAGTTTTATAAAATTTTACACCACAGATCATTTGATTATTTAGAATCTCTTAAAATCTAACAGGTCTGAATTGTTCCATAATATTGTGGAAATATTTGTAGAAATATTCAAATAAACACAGATCTTGATGGACGAGATATCTCGTCATTAGAAGAAAACTGACGAGATCTTTATGGACGAGATATTTCGTTATTTGGAAAAAACTGATCAGATCTTCATTGACAAATTATCATTAGAAGAAACCTGACCAGATCTTGATCTCGTCATCATAAAAAAAATCGACAGCATCTTGATGACGAGATATCTCGTCATTTGAGAAGTTGGTCAGATCATGACGAGATATCTTCTCGAAAGCAATTGGAGAGTAAAATAATAATATAGTTTGTGCCATTTTTGAATTGGAATTAAATTGTGTGATAAAGATATAAACGGAGCAGAAAGAACAGCGAAAATAATTTGCGATTTTATAACTGACTAGCTGAATTACCCGGCGTTGCTCGGGTTGAAATGGTTAAATGTTGCTTGAAAATTGAATTAGAATAAGCACTTTTCTTTCACAGAAAAATGCTATCATTTAAGTTGTACGGAAAATACGTTTTAACTTTTTAATAGCTTCTACAATATACTTCGGACGCAAATACATACATTTAATTCCTGCATATAATAATATTGCATAATATTGCAATATGTAAAAGATTAAGACATAAAGACAAACAGAAACGAAATTCCGACGAAAAAATGCAAAATTCTAAAAAACGAAAGATGTGCAAAGTGCAGTTTCAACTACTGTTTAAATACTCTCGCAATCAAGTCGTGGCGCTCACTGGGTAATTGATTGGTAAGAACCTCCTTGATCTCCGTCCAAATCGGATTGCAGGTGAAGGTGATAAATAAGACTTCTCCCGTACGTCCTCATGTACGTCATAGCATCTTGTGTGTATTCGTGCATGTGTCTGGGACTGCCTGTAAATGTAGCTGGTAGTACGAATAAGGCACCGAGGTTTTCAACGTTCCCGTCATTTGCCACAGCATCTCTCAGGTGAATATATCAACTTTCAGTTTACGTTGATTTAGACGAATGTAAAGGAGACGCTCACTCTCGACTTTAGCGTACATATCGACGATGAACTGATGAAACAATTGCCTGCAATTCAATACGTGGTTCTGCTCAGTATCTCGAACCATAAATCTGTACGCATTGAAATCCTTCGCTGAAACTTTCTTGCTCGTTGTTTCACCTGTTCTTGGGTTGATCTGCCTCAGATTAAAATGATATCCATCTTCACCATGGGGGAATATCACTGGGTACTGCAGAGCATCGTAAGATCGATGTGTTTCCGAAATACGCTGCAATGATTCACCTCGTCGTTGAATAACGATATCCCGTTGATGAAACTCATCTCCTGATATAACCACCGCGACTTCATCTGCTTGAGGAGAGTTGAAAACGCAGCTCGTGTTCGCCTGCTGGTCTTCGGTCTGCTCTTATGACTACTTTATATTCATCTGTTGGCATACGTTCCAATGCTGTTTCAAAGGTTTTAATAAGATTATTGTGCTCATGAAACATCCTCTGTAAGTTTAACACAATCTGACCTCTTGTTCCCGAGATGTAAGCGCACTTCTGATCAGTTTCCATTTGTTCGTTTTGAATAAAATATAGTTATAGAAATTTTGGTGGTTGATCTGGCAACGGAAGCAATGATCCCGCTCTATGGTAAACCTACCCTTACACCTTGAATGTCGACGGAAATCCGGGCTGTCCAACAACTCATGAGGCGCCGAATGATGTCATTTGGAAACATGAGTTGTATTTTCTGATGTTACTAAGAAAATGCTTCGACTCTGACGTATCTCCTGATGTGTAAGTCAAAAGTTCTTGTGGCGGTGGTTCCAGTTGGCAGAGTTTAACTTTTCCATTTTTACAGCAAATACCAGTAGACTCTGATTTAAACTTTTTGGCTTGACAGTAACTACAAACCATTTCCATTTTCCCGATGGTAACACTTCCATGCAGCGAGTAGTCTTTATGTGAATCGTAGTGGAATTCTTCCAATGCTAAGCTAAAATGGTGCGCAGTCCGTGATCGTTTGTCTCTATCTCTCTTATCCTGTAGTCGGGCCTCACGCTGCTGTGCCGTCTCTGTTGCTTTAGATGTAGTAGCACTATCCCTCTTATCCTGAAGTCGGGACTCACGCTGCTGTGCCGTCTCTGTTGCTCTAGATGTTGTAGCTCTCTCGCAATCGCAAGTCTTCTATTCCTCTCCTCGGAAGTTTCTTGTCAACGCTCATCTTTCATCATCTTAGCCGTTAACTGCACTTGGCCGATCGCCTTCCGCTTCCTTGGAGGCATTGCTACAACAAAGAAATCCGTCAATGAATACAAAGAAATGCTATTTCATAAAATAAGCAAAAGGCACACTCTCACTGAGCAATGAAATCGATTACAGAATACAATAAAAATAAAAAGCTAATATAAACTGAATGGTAAGACAAATTTAAAATTGCGAAGTACTTACATCAGTTTAAGAATATCAAATTTTTAACACAAATAAAATATATTAATGCCTTACTTAAAAGCTGTCAAGCAAAATACTGAAACACAGAATTCTAAATCATACTAAAAAATAAACTTTTATTCTGGTTTAAAAAAAAGCATTAATTCTGATCCCCCATTAAACTTATTTAAAAAATTAAGCAAAATGCATACTCTCAATGAGCAATGAAATCTATTGTAGAATATAATACAAAGCTAAAATTAACGAAAAAACGAATTTAAAATTATGTAGTACTTACATCAGTTTAGAAATATAAATCCAAAATGTACACTATCACTGTCGAATAAAGTAGGAAACACTTATGCAATCAACTAAAAGAGCGAAATAAAACTGCCAGATTCACTGAAAGATGATAAACTGGAAGACTTACCGAGCTAGCTTCCTCTAAATACGACCAGCTAAGAATCGAGTGAGTACTGGAATGTTCTCCACCATGAGTCCAAGGAAGTTTCCGTTTCCCCAACTTTCTAGAAAGTTCTACAAAGTTTTATAAAAAAAAGTAAACATTAATTCTGGTGCTGCCAGATACCGAGTAGTAAAATTACGCTTTTATGATCAATGAGTTTTTCGTTTGTGCTTTTCGGAATAACGGTGTTTGGGTTAGAAATAAATGTAATCGGTGTAGACAAATTAAACTGAATAGATAAAATTTTTTCAAAAAGCAGAAGGTCGATTTTACAGAATTTTTCAGAAAGAAAATCACTGCTTTCAACGGAGGATTCACATGTATCTATTCCGAACATTTTAAAATAAGTTACACGCCTTACCTAAAAAGCCTTGTGAAACAGAATTCTACAAATCATTACGTGTTCAATAAATTATTTAAGGAAAGTTGGTCGAAATATACACCAACTTTCCTTGGAAATAATCCTTGAACTCCTGAAAACCTTTCCTTGAATTTCCTTGCAAGCATAAATATTTTAAAATATTCTTTCCCTTCATCAATAAAATATCTATAATTTATTCACATCATGGGAAGAACTAAAAAGTCAGTTCAAACATAAATACTGTAATTTAATTTGTTTCGGAAAAAATTGTTTTTCGATCAACAGTGGTAAAGCAACCATCGCTGCCTATAGCAATTAATCTATGCTCAATGTTATTTCTATGGCGATTTCGAATAGTTTTTAGCCCCCCAGGGCCAATAGAACGGGGGTTAAGAGTTAGCCTATGCTGACCGCAGTGCTCTAAAGTATAAGTGTACCAAATTTGGTGTGGATTGGTCAAACGGTGTAGATTTGTATAGAAAATATACACACATACATACACACATATACACACATCCTATTTTATATATATAGATTTCTACAACAAACATTTTTAATTCTCTGAGGGATCTAGATGCGCATACCCTTTCTACAATCTGCAGCTTTTCCTTCATGGGTTCAAACCAATATTGACCTTCTTGACCAATATATATTCTGGGATTCCTTTATCTAATTGATGTGGTTATGTAATCACTATGTGTGTTGTGAGAGAAAGGCAGTACTACAATACTAGGAAAGTCGTGACCCTCAGAAATTTTCTGATTTATACTAATGATCATATGTTTACCTCTGCCCATTACCATCTGTCAGTTTATATATTAACTGGCTTAAAAGTATATCATCAAAGTGTAAAAATCTTCCTCATTGCATTAACATAATGCATTTGAAAAATAATTATCGAAACTAAACATGGCCAATAGAGGATCAAACTAAACCAACCCATGCTAACTTAGAAGATTTGAAATCTCTATCCTGTCAAAAGACAAAGGGAAAGATGGGGTAAGTGCATTCACTGGATGGTACAACATGTCTGTGATTAAATCTCCTTCTGTTTGATCTTTGCTTCAAAAACTGCTTTGTAGTGGGGCCAGTCTCTGATGCAAAACCTTTTCCTATTTGTATCTCCATTTCCCCTTGGAGTCAAAGGACAGTTTTGTCTCGGCGATGAATCGCGTCATTGACAAACTGACCAGATCTTTACGAAAGAGATACCTCGTTGACTTACTTGACCGAATTGAATTACTTGACGGACGAAGTATCTCATTAAAACCAAGTGGATGGTTAACATAGGGCCTATAACCAGCTGGAAATTCTTGAAGGAGTCCTATAGATCAGTTGCACTACTAGAGCAGCACTCTCCGAGATTCAACAGGGAAATAACGTAAAGCAATGAAGGGCAGGAATGAAATTACATACTCTTGCCCTAATCATAATTTTACACATTGTAAACAAGAACGTACTTCATGATATGCACTTGTTCCATCATGTGGGGTAAATGCAATCTGAAATAGTATTGGAAAGTAATTTTTAAATTTATATTAATAATAAATTTAAATGATTAAGAGGTAAATATATTAGTAAAGTGTTTGGAAATGTGTGATAAAAATAAGAAAATTTTTTTTTAAATTTCTATGAAAGAGTAGTAATTGGTTCAATATGAGTATTGAAAGTTTGGGTTAGTGCTTGCTCTACCTTACCCTAGTGTTTTCCATTGAATTAAAAAATATTTACAAATACAAGAAATACAAAAGATACATAAAACTAAATCTATCTATCCAACATTTAAATAAAATATGCATTAGTTCATATATAATTTATTTGACACTTTTTGATTAAATTTTGCATAAGATCAGTTCCAAAACTGATGGAGCAGTTGGAGTCTTGTCCTAAAGCGTTTCCATGTTTGCAAAAATGTATTGTCTCGTCAAAGCAACCAAAAACTAGAGAAACAGTCACAAAAAAATACTTCCAGAAGAGATTAAAAACTAATTTTAATTACTTTGCTAGGAATTTTGGAGTAGTCACATTGCAATTCAGATTAACGATACTAGGGTATCATTTGTTTGTCTTAAAATGCGAGTTAGTGTTTTATGAGTTGTGAGTCTACGAGCGTCTATTATTCACAGTATCTCAAATAGCGTATCTAATTTAAAATACACTGCTGGCCACCGTAAATGCAACACCCTGAAGGAAGCATGCAAATAATATGAAATTTACAACATGCATTAGCGGAGGTGAGATATGCAAATGATTAGAATTTCAGCGCAGACGCACATCACGCGCGCCTGTGGCGCCACTTCAAAGCGCTATTTAAGGCTTGGAGATTTCGACGATTTCAAGTACGGCAATTGTGTTTTTCTTGTGGTTTTTTCAAAAAAACGATCAATTATGCCTCGTAGAAAACAGCGATCATCTTTTGATCAAGTATCCGAGTTCGACAGAGGAAGGATAGTGGCCTACCGAGAATGTGGATTATCTTTCAGGGAAATCGGTAGTCGTGTTGGACGAAACCAAACAACTGTAATGCGGATATGTGATCGTTGGATGCAGGAGGGTACGACGTGTTCGATCGCATCCACCTCAGTGCACCACTTCACGTGATGACAGGCATATTGTGCGTATGGCAGTGACGGATCGCTCAGCCACATCACGAACCATAGCACAGCACATTCAGTCTGTACCGCATCATCCAGTGTCTGCGCGTACCATTCGACGCCGTTTACAGCAGAGTGGTCTGTCCGCAAGACGTCCATTGCTTCGTCTACCCTTGATGCAGAACCACAGACGTTTCCGCCGCCAATGGTGCGATGAAAGAAGGATGTGGACGGCAGAATGGAATGAAATTGTCTTTACTGACGAGTCACGCTTCTCTCTGCAATACCACGATGGTCGGATTCGAGTCTGGAGACACCGTGGAGAGAGGATGCTGAACAGCTGCGTTATGCACCGCCACACTGGTCCTGCACCGGGTATTATGGTATGGGGTGGTATTGGATATCACTCTCGCACTCCTCTAGTACGCATTGCCGGTACTTTAAACAGCCAGCGCTACATCTCCCAGGTGTTGGAGCCAGTTGTCCTTCCTTACCTTCAGGGCTTGCCCACAGCCATATTTCAACAGGATAATGCGCGACCACACGTGGCACGCATTGTCCAAGGGTTCTTCGTCAATCGCCAGATTGAATTGCTTCCCTGGCCAGCTCGCTCTCCGGATCTTTCGCCGATAGAAAACATGTGGTCCATGGTTGCTCAACGATTGACCCAGAATACATCCCCAGCTGCCACACCAGATCAACTTTGGCAATGTGTGGAAGCTGCTTGGTCTGCTGTACCCCAAGAACACATCCAAAGTCTCTTTGAATCAATACCGAGGCGTGTGGCAGCGGTGATCTCCAACAATGGCGGCTACTCTGGCTACTGATTTTGGCAGGAACCACACTTCACAGAAGTCTATAAATTTAATCATTTGATACTTGGTCAACATGTTATCTACAAAATAAATTTTGTTGTGATATCTCTTGTCTTTCTTGGTGTTGCAATTTGGGTGGCCAGCAGTGTACATACACTAGATCACTTCATCATGGACATTTTCCAATCAATATAAATGTTAATGCTAAAGTATGGAAATCAGGTAATCTGCAGATTAACTAGGCCGATCCGTTAAAGTGCGGAAAATTGTTTCATTTCTCAAATTAACTAGGTAATCTGAAGATCGCCTAAATAATCTACGCTTTACATACTAGGCACTCGTTAAAGTGAAAATAAGATCTTTGCTCGAACAACAGCAACGTTTTTATACGCTTAAATTAATACTCAGACAAGGAACTCAGTAAACTAGGTACTACTAATTGAAAAATACGCTATATTTGCTTTACCTTCTTTAAAAAAAATACGACACAAATTCACGCGTTTAAAGGCAGAAACGAATTTGAAAATGGAATTAGCTATGCTAAGCACTCGCAACCGACGCAAATTATGAGAATGTGAAAACAGCCGGCGACACGAGCTTTAGATAGCGGAAGTAGAAAGGGAAGGAGGAGGGAAAGGAAATGAGAGAAACAAAATTTTGCACTTCAACGATTCGAAAGCCGTTAATGTGCACATTACCTAGGTAAAGTGCGGAAAACTCTTATTTTGTAGATGATTCCGCACTTTAACGGAACAAATCAGCTAATCTGCTGTTTACCTAGGTAATGTGCACATTAACGGCTTTCGAGCTTTAGCGGTAACATAAATAACATACCCAATCAATATAAACACCTATAACTTAAGTGTTATATATTATTACTTTACTTTATCTTAAATAATATATTGTTAATTAAGATGTCTTTCATTGTAAAACAGTGAATTGAATATGATAATTAACGAGTAAGTCTAGGAAAAACACTACATTCAAAAATATGCTTAAATGGCAATATAACTAATCTGTAGTAGTTTATAACTACAAAATACCTTTGAATATAAGAACTATAATATTTCAAAATTGTGAGAGGGAAGTGTATTCATTTAATGCAGTAGAACCTTGATTATCCGAGCTCCGATTAACCGAGTGGTATTATCCAAGTTTAATTTGATAATGAGGTTTTTCAGGTTTAAAATTTAGCTTCGAAAACGAGCGTGTGAACAATATCCAAACAGGCGAGAAATTGCTCCAAAACAAAAGACGTTCCCGGTGGTCTCGACGAGTTATCTCGTCAATAGCAAAATTGGACAGATTTTGATGGACGAGATAACTCGTAATTAGAAGAAAACTGACCACATCTTTATTTCGTTGCCATAAAAAGTCAACAGTATCTTGATGACGAGATATCTCGTCATGGCAATATTTATCAGATCTTGATAGACGAGATTTCTTGTAGAAACCACTTGGGGTTAAGAAAAGAAGAAATTAATAGGGGAAATAACATGTAACACAGTAAGCTTTTCTCTATTTCGTATAATATGTTACTGCGCCCATATTATCCAAGTTTATGGTTATCTGTGGTGGCTTTGTGGTTCACATTACCTTGGATAACCAAGATTCCACTGTACATATTTTTCTAGGAATACGTGTTTCATATATCAAGTTCGCAGCGCACACAAATGACGTCTAGATTTGAGCTCAAAGGGAAAGCCAGTATAAGTTAAACATTCTGAATGAGGAATATTCTAGTCATACATATGTTAAAGAACGATGGTGAGATGCTTGAAACAGAAGTGAGCCCGTATGTTCTTTATTGGATACGAACTCTTGTGTACACAAATGGAATGTTCATTTACTCTTTTTCAAACAATACATGTTTTTGACGCTATAAAATGAACAATAAAGCACGCATCGAGACCGAATTCGCTCAAAAAGGATCCTCTGCCTTTTTACGATCTTTGGTCGTAAAAAAGGAAATAAAAGTTTGCGATTCCAAAGAAAGTAACTCTTCCAATTCTTCTTCCCTGGTCAGCAAAACTTCGTGGCTACTTTTTCGTTTCAGAGGGATCAGATTTTTCTAAATAAAAATCTGGTTAGCCGGTTTCAATTGGTTGAAGTCTGTTGAATTCCATTTGATCAAAGAAAGTTCGACCGGAAATTTATCTATAAGGAAGACATTGGTTTATTTTAAAAGAATATTTCACTAAACGAAAAGGTACATCATTTTTGTAGGGGTTTGTCATTTTTTATGAAACTGTTGAATCTGCGAGAGAATGAAGAATACTTTAAATGCACAATTCACTTTTAATGTTTATTGGTGTTTCTCTTAAATTACTGAGTATCTCCAATCCCGAAAATAACGCGAACTTGATAAATTAACTACTTTCAATTTAAACATCTAAGAAATAAAAATAATTTAGATTGAAACGTTTTCCACGCATGTTTTGCTTTTCATACATAAGAGTACTTATTGATTATAAAATGCAAATAATCCCTATTCATTTAAGCAGCCTTCTGAATAAATGTCTTGAAGTTATGCTTTCAACAAAGAAACTGAAGTGCTGAAATACTTTTATGTAGTTTGTAAAAGTAAAAAAATACATAATTAGAGGACAAAATATATAATTTAAATTTTAATATTAGTATCTACACTATATGGACAAAAGTATTTGGACACTGCATGTTTTTCAGAAAAAGTGCTTTATTATTCTATTTAATAACGGGTAGGCCCTCCTTTTGCTTGTATTACGGCTGCAACACGTCGAGGCATACTTTCCACAAGTTTTCTATAAGTCTGGACAGGAATAGCTTGCCATGCCTCTTGCAAGTTTGTGAGAAGAGATTGTTGTGAAGATGGGTGTGCGTGGCAGTGTCGTACCTGTTTCTCCAGTTTGTCCCACAAGTGCTCGATTGGATTGAGATCGGGGCTCTGAGCAGGCCAGTCAAGCAAATTCACCTCATTTTCAGGAAATCAGTCCAGCACACGTTTTGCGTGGAGCTCGATTCTGTTGGAAGAAAGAACCACCATCGCCGTAGTATTGCCATGATGTAGGCACGGCCAAATTATCCAGAACGTCGAGGTACACGTCAGCGTTCATGGTACCAGGTACATAAAGCAATGGGCCGAGTCCTAACCAGGAAAAACAACCCCATATTTGCCGATTTTCTGCAGTGTCCAAATACTTTTGTCCATATAGTGTATATTAATTTAATAATTTTAATACAAATACAAAGCAAGTCATTAATTACATTTTGGTATAAATGAATTGTGGCTCTGGTTATATTTCTTTAACTTAGTTACATATTACTTATAGACATGATAAATTATTTTCATTATGCTATAACTTTAATTTAATAATAACGTAATACGTTTCTTTAATCCGTTTACATTTTTGAGTAAATTTCTGAACATATTAAATTACTTCATCCTGTTTACATTTTAATTTAAAATATTAAAGGGTTTCATCACACTCGTATATTGGTATCAGATTTGTATTCTTAAACGTTCTTGCTTAAACTTCTTTTTAATTTCAAATTTGACATTTCTTATAGCATTATGGTATAAAGAATGGTTTAGCTAAGGATCTCAAATTACGGCCCTAAATCATAAGACTAGGTAACTAGACTTGCATCTAGGAGAACATGTTTTCGCCATTAAAATGTAAGAAACTGCGTTTTTTATATGAGCAATAAATTTAATTTTTTCTCACGATCATAAATAGTATTATGCAGGGATACATAGAATTGAATTAAACTCTGCTTGTGACGTCTAACTGTGATAAAAGAAACGAAAGAGTAATTTAGGAGTCATAAAAGTCCTATTTTTACGGCAATTAAATTCGTGATAGTGAATCTAGCCTAATGGACCAGCCTTATACTATTGATCAGGGAACAGATACATGCATATGATGTCTTTAAGGAACTTAGAGATTTCTATTCCCAGCTAGAAGAATGGAGTTTAATTTTGCGAATTATTCTTATTACCTGGTGCAGTAGGGATTTCAGGAAATAAGAATTGAAACAATGCAAAAATAATTGTTAAGCAGCTTTCGAGTCTAATCTGAAAAAAAAATGCATAGAAAAATTTTTAATTCCGAAAATACATTATAATGCTAACGGACTTGATACTGTATAAAGTTGTTTTTAAGTATGGATCATAATGTTTTGGTATTTACGTTGCACGAATTTTCTTTATAATCCCCTTCATGTTAACCCGTGTAATACGAAAAATACATTAGTATATAAAATACTCCATTTGCTGAATATCTGATATTGGATTATTGGGTAAGCAATACTTGCATCAATCTCTTATGGGATAAATGTTTCATATTTTAAACAATTTGCTATCGGTATAATGCATATTATTTTGTTAGGTTGCAGTTATACTGTCATTTTTGTTGTTGCATGAGGATAAAATGTTGTAATTATTGCGATTTACCAGTTGTAGATAGCCCATGAACTATCTCCTAAGAGGATGTTATAAATGTGTTAACATAAAGATTTATGCTTAACTATTGAACTATTTTTTATAAACGATATCTCTGTAAACAGTTTCATCAGTGCTATCAGATGACATAATTTAGGACTGGAAAATTAAATGTTGGATAAAGCCGTTTGTTGACCAAAATTAAATTTTACCGAACTACTTCATTAACGATTAAAGGTATTTATGAATAAAGGAAAATAATTCCTAACAAACACGGTTAGTTTCTATGCTAGGAAAATATTTAGTTACCCACTTGTCAGAGAAAACAGGCTCTAAAGGTAAAACATGGCTATGTATAATTTTGTTGCATAGGAAACTTTCCCTGATAAAAATACTATTTAGATTGTGAATATTTATCTATTTAATTCTTAATTGGGACAAGACTCGATATACGAACAAGAACTCGATTTCTTATAGCAGTGTTTTACATTCACATTTCTAAACACAGTATTTATAAGTTATGCTCAAAAATATTTTAGAAATAAATAGCAAGTTTTTGCAAAATTACAATTATTAAGTTATAATCAGGCATTTGCAATCACTAATTTAGCGCAAATTAAATTATGTAAAATTAGCATGAATAAATAAAAATTTGTTTCATTCAGTGTGAATAGGTGATTTTCGACATGTTATTTTATTTGTTTATATTATTGCTCTCACTCAAATTGTGCTACTTTTATTTTTGGATGTTGAGATTTCCAATGTTGTGTAATCTCTTTTAAAGTATCCCTATAGAGTTTTAGGCTTTAAAGTGAATTTAATTTGGTAATTTTTACGATGATTAATTTTGTAATCAGATACTCTCTATAATTTTATATGGGACACATTGAAGGAAAAATAATCAGTTGAGAATTGTTTTCTAAAAGTAATGCATGATTTTTTATAGTATTAAAACCTCTTTTGAGAGAACATATATATTACATTTAAAAATTTCCTCGTCTTTAAGTTTTCATTTTTATTTTTACTTTTTCCAACTTTATTACGATTGGGTGGAGTATCAAACACATGATATTGTGCAACAAAACGGAAACTCGTGTTCGTTTGCCACGTGCAGTGATATTTTTTTGCTGCGAATTAATTTCGTATTTTAAAATTCTATCTAATTTTTAGTTGTAAGTTGTGGCAACTGTGCAAGATCGAGAGTTAAAAAAGAATCACGAATTGATATCTTCAAAACTTTTTCCCGCCAACTTTTTTGTTTTAATTCTCTATTTTATGTTACAAATATTTATTATTTGAATAAATTGTAATTCCTTTTCATCACACACAATACCACCGCAAAATGTTATGTTTAAAATGGCATGTACGTTAGAATAAAGCAAATTTTAAGTTGATTTTTGCCATTATTGAAAGAACGTTAATGTTAAAAATATCCGAACTAGGACTTTTGAAATATTATAAATTCTTTGTCATAGCGACAGATGACCAATGTGGCTTATTTTACGAATTTAAGCTATGTTTAAGCAACTTATGTAGGGAAAGTTTGTTTAAAACAATGATTTTAAAGAAATGAACAAAGAAGAAAAGCTGTCAAATTGATTTACCATTTAAAAATATGGTAATAGGTTACCATTGCTTTATCACTACTGAAGATATTAAATTTTAAAGCAAGTTGTTTTATTATTGCCCGAGCCATTCAACAGAATTTTCAAGAAAAACGTATTTGCTTTTAAAACAAAGTAAGTGATAAATATCTTATCAAATTAATCATCTTTCCTTTAATGATAGAGAAATTCGAAAAAAATTTTGCAGGTAAATTATGTGAGATTATCTGCAGTAGATTCGTCATTTTTGCGAATTGAATTGAATAATTTTACAAGAATAAAACTTAAGAAAGCAAATCCTCCCTCAAATCGTCTTTTGTAGTAGTTACATTAGTGTCTCACCTTTGGCCAATTTATACCTTTAGCAGGGGTGTGATATATGTTATATGTATTACATGGATAGTTATACATGTAAAACATTTGTGTCCAAAGTAGGTTGTAGAAATTATAAAAATGTCGAAATGGTGTTAAAATATTATTTTACTCACACTTAAATGATTTGGCATTTTTCTACGAAAGGGGAAAGAGATTTCCTGGTCCCAAACAAAAGTATTCTAAGGATCAAGTTACTAATACTAGTTTGGGGCACATGGTCCTGAGCATATAGAAAGATTACTAGTGCTCACTCTACATTTATATTTCGTCTATAAAATGTAGAGTGAGCATTTTCCTTTAAGTAGCCTATAGGAAAAATTTTGTCATGGTCAGATGAAGGGAATGAGGGGGCAATCAACATCATCAGATTTTAATATTATTCTACCGGGGAAATGAATGCTTTGCAATTTGAATGATTGCACAAGCTGTATGGCATGTTGCTTCATCTTATTGAAACCACATGTTCTGTAAGCCTTTTATCGATCAATTTCAGACAGAAGGAAAGTGTGCAGCATTGCACAATATCGTTCACATAATGCGTACAATGACAGTAACTGCATTTTCATTAGGATCCTCGAAAAAATGCTCCAATAATGTTTCCACTCCAACTTGAATACTAACAGCTGCTCTATGGGATGAAGAGGCTATTCATAAATTAACCTTAAATTTTCTGATCCCCATAACGACTGTTTGTTTGCATAACTACTGATGTTGAAATGAGTTTTGAGCTTATGATTAAGTTTATAACAAATTAGGAATCATCATTATTGAAGTGTTGCACTTTTATGTTTCATCACATTCATGGTCATTTTTTGCACTTGTTATGTTAATTGGAATTTGTAAGGATAGAAATCCAAATATATTAATTAAGTAGGCAAAGTGGGAAAAATTAAATTCAAACTGTTTTACTTAAAAGATGTTTCTAAGCAAAATGGTGTCCTTGCATAAAAAGCACTCTGTATATGAACTATGACTCTAAAGTCAAGCTTTCTTCCAAAAAATATTCCACATTTTTTTAAAAATAAAATGTTTGGTATCGAGGAATTTCAGGGGATTCCACTGTAAGATCACAAACCCAAAAAGATACAGTTCAAATGACTAATTGCGATCAACAAGCACTAGTAGTATGCAGAGGTGTATCAGAGGCGGAAGTGACGTCATACCGCGTGACCAGAAGTGGGCGGGGCCACGTGACGTCACAGCGTGACGTCATCCAAAAGCGGAAGTGACGTATTGTTTGTTTACATTTTGGACTTGGAATTTTTTTTTGTCATCGACTTCGTGCAGGCGTTGAGTTGTTTCAAGATGGCGTCGTTTCGTTGCCATGGTGACGAATCACTCGCGTAGTGCCATCTGGTGGAGATATTCGAAACCCTATTATTTTTAATTAAAAAGCAATTTCGTGGATTCGAACCCGGGACCATGGGATCCGAGGTCAAGTGCGCTATCCGTTAGGCCGTAAGAGAGTTAACTTACGATGGTGAATTAATGTAGTGTTTATTTCTCTTTCTTTTGGACTTGTATTTTTTCTTAGTATTAGGAATGGGTTATTTTTAGAAAATGGTTTGAATAATTGCATAGGGGTTTTAATAAATGCTTTTTCAAAATGACTTATGGCGCCATCTAGTGATTTTAAAAGTAATTAATCTAAGGAACGAATTGATTTCTTAATGTTTTTACTTTATTCATGACCAGTGACGTCAGTGTGTTTACGTTTGGGACTTGGATTTTTTTCCTTCTGAGATTTCGATGTGACGTCACGAGTATGTCCATCGAGCAAGTCTGAACTTGAAAAAAGCCAAGTCTGAACTTGAAAAAGCCTACTCACAGTACATTTCCTTACAAGATTTAATTTTGTGTTGGTGAACCGTTATAAAGATGGTAAGGACTGTATGGGTGCCCATAATGACAACGATTTGGATCTTTATGCACCCATAGCGTCTGTTTCATTTGGACAGAAAAGGCAATTTGTGTTTTCTAGAAAGAACTACAATTCTTTAAAAATTGTTCTGGAAATGGAAGCTTGCTTGTGATGAAGTATCCAACAAACCAATTTTGGTTTCACAGCTTGCCCCGTGGGAATGCATTATGCCCTAGAATAAACTTAACGTTTCGTAAAATCCTTGTATAAAGCAGCGATAAACCACTTATGTGCCCCCGAACTAGAACTCAGTGACGTACACTAGACGATATTTGGACAACGTTGCAATTGATCTTTGCCTTTCAGAATAGTATTTTTATAAATGCTTACATCTTGTTGTTTTTAAATAAATTTTTTAGCGTGTCTTACCACATATACTGTATTTTGGATTATTTGGATTTTTTTATTACCATGGTTTTATAAATTTTCTTTTAAAATGCAAGATCTGAAATGAAATTTTTCTTTGCTATATAGATTTATGGTTTTTTTTAAGTTAGATGTTTTACTCAAAAATTAATTATACATTAGATGCTATAACACCTATTTTATAGCAGATATTTTGTTTTAAATAATAATATACACTTAAGTAAGAGTAAAAATTTTTGAAACTTTACAAGACAAATACTATGAATATATTTTCTTGTACATTTGAAGAAGTTATAATAGTATAAAACCCATTTATTCTATAAATCTCACTTAAATGTTATTTTTTAATTAATCTTTCCTTGCATATTATTTTTTGCTTTGAATAAATCTTCATAAATTTTAGTGATTTAATTTATATTATATAGATTTACAAACCTGTTTTTGGATGAAATATAAGGATTTTATATTTTAAAAATTAATATTTTTACTTAAAATTAATTATATATTAAATACTATTACACATATTTTTAATGTTGAAGATTTTTAGAAAACATTTTACAATTGAAACATATACATTAAATATTATGACAAACACTTAAATGCAGATCCATAAGGGAATATTGGAAATCTTTTTAATGCTTACACCTTTCTATTTTAAATAAACTTTTGCTTGTCTTACCACATACACTGTATTTTGGATTATTTGGGTTTTTTTTTATTACCATGGTCTTATAAATTTTCTTTTAAAATGCACGATCTGAAATGAAATTTTCCTTGATTTTGAGATTTACTCAAAAATTAATTATACATTAGATGCTATAGCACATATTTTATTGCAGAATTTTTTAATATTATACACATAAGTGAGCGTAAAAATTTTTGAAACTTTACAAGACCCATATTATGAACATGTTTCCTTACACATTTGAAGTAGTGAAAAATAGTATTAAAACCCTTTATCCTGTAAAATATAAATTAAATATTATTTTTATTTAATCTTTCCTTGCATATTATTGTTTACTTTAAATACATTTTCATTCATTTTAGTGATTTTATTTATATTATAAAGATTTATAAACTGTTTTTAACGAAATTTTCTTTGATATAAGGATTTATATTTTAAAAGTTAGATGTTTTTTACACAAAAATTAATTATATATCAAATACTATTGCACGTATTATAACATTGAAGATTTTTAGAAAACCGTTTAACAATTGAGAGAGATATATACTTTAAATATTATTACAAACATTTAAATGCAATTTGCTTTTTATTTTTTAATTTTACAATTGAGACATTTTTAAAAGTTTGATTCTTAAAGTGCGTTTTATGCATAGTAAAAAAATTATTATAAAAAACCTGTAAGAGTAAAAAGAATTTTATACATTGAAACTTTACAAGACCCATACCATGTTTCCTTGCACATTTGAAGTAGTGAAATATAGAATTAAAAACCATTTGTCCCTGAAGTTCTAAATTAAAAGTTATTTTTCTTTAATGCTTTTGCAAACCACACATTTTACTATATATGAACTTCCTTTTATTTATTTGAAAACCTTATGCACATCGTACAATTTAAATTGCACAGCAAAATACCAATACTGTACGAAGCTATGAAGTATTTTACAAGATACTTTGGTACTGTTTTCTTAATTTTAAGTGTTCTACATTGCTATGTTAAATGGATAGTTAGTGGGTTTTCTGTTTTTGAAAATAATGTGTGCACATCTGTGCTGCAAAGCAAATTAACTTTTGCCTTTTTCTTGATATTTAATGCATAATCTAAATATTTACTCACACCGCTGATAGTTTTACCCATGAGTAAAATTAAATAATAACTGAAAATTTTAAGTATTAATCTGAATTTTAAAATGAACAAATAGTATTGAAATAATTGATTAAATCTGAATTCTATGTATTCTTAAAACAATCTCTGCAAAATCCAGCACAGACAATTCTTAAACAGATTGAAGGAAGCCACATGGAAACAAAGTAAATTAGAACACTTTTTAATAGTAAAAACATTAGGTACATTAGCAATTAGGTACTTAGTGGCCCTCTTGGTCTGCTCGTACAATTCTAAAAGCTTAGTCTAGATTTTCTAAGGGAGCACAATTTGCTATGTCATGGGACAGAAATTAAGTGCACATACGTAATTTTTAACATATCACACAGTTGTACGATCTTTGGCACTCAGTTTATGCTTAGACGATAAGTTAAAACGAATACTTGAAGCTACTTGAGATTTTTACAGCGATGTATGCGTATTTACGTACTAAGAAACTTTCTTGAATCTGAAATTCATCAAAATGCACAATTGCACACGTATTAATCATTGCTATTGAAAAGCGTTAGCTGTTCTTGGAAAAATAATTGTAAACTGGAGGCCACGAAGAACTGGACTATATAACACCATACATGAGGAATGTAGTATCTCCAACTACTTCTTTGGACATACTACATTCCTCATTCTTCAAAGGCTGAAAGATTTCATTCTCATCCGTAGTGTATTTCCGAATATGCACTCTAGTTAGACCAATGAACTCCGAGGACAATACCACGTAATTTTGAACCACAGTCAGATGACGAGGTAAACACCTGAGCTGGCACCCCACTCTTCACACTTCCACAGCACGCCAACGTAAGGTCATTTGAGGACACGACAGATTCAACATGCACTAGCCCCCGTGTACACGGCGGTCTTTGGTTGGACCGAGTTTCGAACTCGCAACTTCTAATAATTCTTTTAAAGTGTGAAATATTTTAAAATGCTTCAACAAAAGTATTAATAAACCCCACTAGAAGAAGGAAACACTCAAAATGGATATTTAATTCAAGCATTCTTTCTTGCATTACAGAGTACATTTACACATCTTTCCTAAAGCATTTAGTAACTCCTGTTTAAGGCACTCTTTAAAATTTTTTAGTAAATAGGTTTAACATATAATTAACAAACGACTAATAATTAAAATAGTCAATATATTTATAAGGGTGTATAAGTCTTTCCTACACGATTTTTTTTCCTGTTTAACTTTTTTCACTGCTTAATTTTTTCTGTTTAACTTTTTTTATTGGTTAATTTTTTCTATTTAACTTTTTATACTGTTTAACTTTTTTAATTGGTTTTTTACTGCTTAATGTTTTTTTCTACTATAAAAATAGGTCTATAAGATTATTCAGGATGTTTCGAAAATTCTGTGAAAATGAATGCTACAAAAATGTTTGCTGAAAAGAATGCCTGGATTACAATATAGTAATTTTAAATAAAATATCATTTGCATGTATATCTATGTCCTATGTATATCTATGTCCTATTTCTCCTTGGGTTCATTACTCGAAACTTAGGTAAAATATATATTGATTTAGAAAAGTGAGAGTTCGAAAACACCGAGGATTGGATAAAGAGGATAAGACCAGAAAACATTAGGATGGATGGAAGGAAAACAAGTAATTTCCTCCTTTTATGTAAAATATTGGTTCGGTACATAGGACACGTTGAAAGACTCTTCGTACATCTCATGCATGTCACCAGATGACCGCAAGGCTGTAAAGTAGCATTCATTTTCCGATTCCTTGCAAATTTTACAAAGTCGTTCGTCCTTGTTGTTGTATAAGGGGTAAAGCTATACATCGGTTTTTTTTATAAAACCATTGGTATTATTGTTGATTTCATCCAGCACTTGTACAATTTCATCTATGGGCTACCAAACATTTTGGATAAAACTTTGTGTTTGTGTCTCACTGCATCTTCTGTTTACCAATTTTCAAGCCCTTCGCCACACCAATAGCACCTGATCACGTCCAAGACACCAGTATAATACAATCCGTTTTCGGCTAGGTCTCTAAGGTCAACGTCTGTGCGTTGGTCAATCTCTAAACGTAGATAGGCGCATAGACATGCTTGGAACTTTTGGCTTCAAATTTGCATAATGGTTATTCATTTTCCTTAAAACTATAATATGCTCTATTACTCTTAAGTGTAAAATTATGGTGCAGATTGAGTTAAATCCCATGAAAAAAAGGTTCTTCTCTGAATCAATTTTTAAAAATCTGTTACTTGTCAAAGACATTAGTTTCCTTTCAACAAAGGCAAAGACTTGTGTGTGCCCACAAATAAAATAATTCAATTTGTTGATGTAATTTTAGAAAAAATAAAACTGCAGAATCAAGAGAATTCAGTATACTTTAAAGTTCTCATTTTAAAGAAAGTCAAAATACGTTTCTCTTATAAATTATATTTGGTTATGTTTTCCTTCTTGCTCAAGTTTAGTCGTAGAATTGAATTGCATTCAGCGCATAAACGTGGTAGAGTAAAAAAATCACACGCACATTTAAATATATCCTTTCGTTAAAATCTTGTATTATAACACAAAATTTTATTTCGCGCATTATCACAAACACCATGTTTTCTGAGTATGTACATTCTTCACTTAGTCTTATCTTTTGTGAGAAACTATGGAACGCAAAAGATAAATTTTAACTTTACTGATTAGTAAGTGTATGGTGTTATATAGTCCAGTTCTTCGTGGCCTCCAGTTTACAATTATTTTTCCAAGAACAGCTAACGCTTTTCAATAGCAATGATTAATATTTGTGCAATTGTGCATTTTGATGAATTTCAGATTCAAGAAAGTTTCCTAGTACGTAAATACGCATACATCGCTGTAAAAATCTCAAGTAGCTTCAAGTATTCGTTTTAACTTATCGTCTAAGCATAAACTGAGTGCCAAAGATCGTACAACTGTGTGATATGTTAAAAATTACGTATGTGCACTTAATTTCTGTCCCATGACATAGCAAATTGTGCTCCCTTAGAAAATCTAGACTAAGCTTTCAGAATTGTACGAGCAGACCAAGAGGGCCACTCAGTACCTAATTGCTTACAAAGGTGGTTGTGTGGAAAAGAAACCCTTAGATGCATTGAATATTCCGAATATCAACTTGGAACAATATGGGTTTCCCAAATTCGATGAATTATGTGCTCTAAGTAGCAACAAAGATATCCAAAAACTATAATGTGGTCATCACAAAAATAATTTGCATTGCCCCATAGCTGAGGTGATGGCAATGAATAATTGGCTTGTCGGAAATAAGTGTCTCTTAAAAAAATGAAAGTATGTAAAAATAAGTTCTTTTTTTACTACAATGTATTATTTTTGTAAAAAATATTAATCATAATGTTTTTACTATTAAAAAGTGTTCTAATTTACTTTGTTTCCATGTGGCTTCCTTCAATCTGTTTAAGAATTGTCTGTGCTGGATTTTGCAGAGATTGTTTTAAGAATACATAGAATTCAGATTTAATCAATTATTTCAATACTATTTGTTCATTTTAAAATTCAGATTAATACTTAAAATTTTCAGTTATTATTTAATTTTACTCATGGGTAAAACTATCAGTGGTGTGAGAAAATATTTAGATTATGCATTAAATATCAAGAAAAAGGCAAAAGTTAATTTGCTTTGCAGCACAGATGTGCACACATTATTTTCAAAAACAGAAAACCCACTAACTATCCATTTAACATAGCAATGTAGAACACTTAAAATTAAGAAAACAGTACCAAAGTATCTTGTAAAATACTTCATAGCTTCGTACAGTATTGGTATTTTGCTGTGCAATTTAAATTGTACGATGTGCATGAGGTTTTCAAATAAATAAAAGGAAGTTCATATATAGTAAAATGTGTGGTTTGCAAAAGCATTAAAGAAAAATAACTTTTAATTTAGAACTTCAGGGACAAATGGTTTTTAATTCTATATTTCACTACTTCAAATGTGCAAGGAAACATGGTATGGGTCTTGTAAAGTTTCAATGTATAAAATTCTTTTTACTCTTACAGGTTTTTTATAATAATTTTTTTACTATGCATAAAACGCACTTTAAGAATCAAACTTTTAAAAATGTCTCAATTGTAAAATTAAAAAATAAAAAGCAAATTGCATTTAAATGTTTGTAATAATATTTAAAGTATATATCTCTCTCAATTGTTAAACGGTTTTCTAAAAATCTTCAATGTTATAATACGTGCAATAGTATTTGATATATAATTAATTTTTGTGTAAAAAACATCTAACTTTTAAAATATAAATCCTTATATCAAAGAAAATTTCGTTAAAAACAGTTTATAAATCTTTATAATATAAATAAAATCACTAAAATGAATGAAAATGTATTTAAAGTAAACAATAATATGCAAGGAAAGATTAAATAAAAATAATATTTAATTTATATTTTACAGGATAAAGGGTTTTAATACTATTTTTCACTACTTCAAATGTGTAAGGAAACATGTTCATAATATAGGTCTTGTAAAGTTTCAAAAATTTTTACGCTCACTTATGTGTATAATATTAAAAAATTCTGCAATAAAATATGTGCTATAGCATCTAATGTATAATTAATTTTTGAGTAAATCTCAAAATCAAGGAAAATTTCATTTCAGATCGTGCATTTTAAAAGAAAATTTATAAGACCATGGTAATAAAAAAAAACCCAAATAATCCAAAATACAGTGTATGTGGTAAGACAAGCAAAAGTTTATTTAAAATAGAAAGGTGTAAGCATTAAAAAGATTTCCAATATTCCCTTATGGATCTGCATTTAAGTGTTTGTCATAATATTTAATGTATATGTTTCAATTGTAAAATGTTTTCTAAAAATCTTCAACATTAAAAATATGTGTAATAGTATTTAATATATAATTAATTTTAAGTAAAAATATTAATTTTTAAAATATAAAATCCTTATATTTCATCCAAAAACAGGTTTGTAAATCTATATAATATAAATTAAATCACTAAAATTTATGAAGATTTATTCAAAGCAAAAAATAATATGCAAGGAAAGATTAATTAAAAAATAACATTTAAGTGAGATTTATAGAATAAATGGGTTTTATACTATTATAACTTCTTCAAATGTACAAGAAAATATATTCATAGTATTTGTCTTGTAAAGTTTCAAAAATTTTTACTCTTACTTAAGTGTATATTATTATTTAAAACAAAATATCTGCTATAAAATAGGTGTTATAGCATCTAATGTATAATTAATTTTTGAGTAAAACATCTAACTTAAAAAAAACCATAAATCTATATAGCAAAGAAAAATTTCATTTCAGATCTTGCATTTTAAAAGAAAATTTATAAAACCATGGTAATAAAAAAATCCAAATAATCCAAAATACAGTATATGTGGTAAGACACGCTAAAAAATTTATTTAAAAACAACAAGATGTAAGCATTTATAAAAATACTATTCTGAAAGGCAAAGATCAATTGCAACGTTGTCCAAATATCGTCTAGTGTACGTCACTGAGTTCTAGTTCGGGGGCACATAAGTGGTTTATCGCTGCTTTATACAAGGATTTTACGAAACGTTAAGTTTATTCTAGGGCATAATGCATTCCCACGGGGCAAGCTGTGAAACCAAAATTGGTTTGTTGGATACTTCATCACAAGCAAGCTTCCATTTCCAGAACAATTTTTAAAGAATTGTAGTTCTTTCTAGAAAACACAAATTGCCTTTTCTGTCCAAATGAAACAGACGCTATGGGTGCATAAAGATCCAAATCGTTGTCATTATGGGCACCCATACAGTCCTTACCATCTTTATAACGGTTCACCAACACAAAATTAAATCTTGTAAGGAAATGTACTGTGAGTAGGCTTTTTCAAGTTCAGACTTGGCTTTTTTCAAGTTCAGACTTGCTCGATGGACATACTCGTGACGTCACATCGAAATCTCAGAAGGAAAAAAATCCAAGTCCCAAACGTAAACACACTGACGTCACTGGTCATGAATAAAGTAAAAACATTAAGAAATCAATTCGTTCCTTAGATTAATTACTTTTAAAATCACTAGATGGCGCCATAAGTCATTTTGAAAAAGCATTTATTAAAACCCCTATGCAATTATTCAAACCATTTTCTAAAAATAACCCATTCCTAATACTAAGAAAAAATACAAGTCCAAAAGAAAGAGAAATAAACACTACATTAATTCACCATCGTAAGTTAACTCTCTTACGGCCTAACGGATAGCGCACTTGACCTCGGATCCCATGGTCCCGGGTTCGAATCCACGAAATTGCTTTTTAATTAAAAATAATAGGGTTTCGAATATCTCCACCAGATGGCACTACGCGAGTGATTCGTCACCATGGCAACGAAACGACGCCATCTTGAAACAACTCAACGCCTGCACGAAGTCGAAGACAAAAAAAAATTCCAAGTCCAAAATGTAAACAAACAATACGTCACGTCATTCGGACACGCCCACTTCAGGTCACGTGGTGTGACGTCACCTGGCACCGCCCACTTCCGGTCACGTGGTATGACGTCACCTGGCACCGCCCACTTCCGGTCACGTGGTATGACGTCACTTGGCACCGCCCGCTTCCGGTCACGTGGTGTGACGTCACTTCCGCCCCGTATACACCACTGCTTACTACTAGCACTCACTTAGGGCCGAAACCTTGCACCAATTTCCAAGCACTAGTAGTCGCGATGTCTTCAATAAATAAAGTGTTTGATACCAATAAATTTGAATGTATGAGGTCTACTGTAAAACCACACACGCAAAAAAAAATCTTCACTTAAAATGACTAATTGAAATCAGCAACTTCTTACTTAGAAACGAAACCCTGCATCGTTAAATTTAAAAGCATCAGCATTCGCAATTTTTTCAATGAAATGTGTGATACCAAGAAACTCAAATATATAGCAGATCCATTTCAATAATCCCAAACGCAAAATACTTCTAATGACTAATTTCAATCAACAAATACACACTTAGAGCCGAAACCCTGCATAAAATAATTCCAATCTCCAGCACACGCGATGGCGTCAATAAGTAAAAGTGATGCCAATAAACTTGGACACATATACTGTAAAACAACACGTGCAAAAATCTTCACTTAAAATGACTAATTGCAACCAATAGCTTCTTACTTTGGAATGAAACCACCCTGCACCAATTAATTTTAAGCATCAGCATTCGCAATGTTTTCAATAAATATAATGTTTGATAAAATCAAATAAATAGCAGATCCACTGCAATACCACAAATGCAAAACACTTCAGTTCAAGTGACTAATTGCAATCAACAGCTACACAGCTAAAACAGAAACCCTGCACCGACTAATTCCAATCACGAGAATCAGCGATGTCTTCAAAAATAAAGTATTTTTTGATATCTAGAAACTTTAATTCATATCAGCCCATTTTAAGCCTCTGAGAGGGTTCATGCGCAAATATCCGTTCTGTAACCTGCTATGTTCTCTACATGACATTTAACCAGTTTTGACCTTTTTGATCAGTATCATCGTTCCTATGATTCTTTCAACCAATAGGTGTGGCTATTTTGTAGTCATGTGTGTAGTGGGGAAAAGCAATAACTCGGAAATATCATGTAGTTCAGAGGGTTAAGTCCACAAAAGCAAAAGGCTTGAGTTCAAGTGACCTATTGCAATCAACAACTACTCACTTAGAACCGAAACTCTGCACCAATTAATTCCAACCACCAGCACTTGCGATGTCTGTCGTCGGGGGGGACACCGAAGTTCACACGGGCGGACAACAACTTTTCCAGTGTTCTACCAAACCCGCTGGAGCGTGCACCATTATCGTCCATCGGAACCAGGAATATTGCCAGGGCGTTGTCCGCCTTGTTATACGGTCATGCATTTTATATTGGGGCGCAAACATTTCCAACGGTCATGCTCGGGAAGATCCTTTGATAAATGATGACGTCGCTCCGTCCGCCAAAGTTCCATTTTTGAATAGCAATCGAGGGGGCCCCTGGCAGAACCCTCGGAGGATCTGTCAAGGCCTCCGAGGATTAATCTTCCTTCTGGAAGTTATGGCAGCCCTGGGGGTTTCGGGAATCCTATGGGGAGGGTCGGGTCCGTTTCGCTCCCTGTCAGACTGCAGGAAGGTGGCTCAATCGAGTTAGCGCTCTGAACGGATTGACAGAGTGCTTGGAAAATACTCTGAAGTGTTCTAAAGAGCTCACTTGCTTTTGAAAGGGGGAGACGTCACGCGTTCGTTCTCCTCTATTTTGACAGCGACTTCTATTTTTGAGGTTTGTGTTTTAAAGTGGAATGGCTTGGAACCATAAATTTCCAGACCGTTATTAGGGCATCACAAGATAGTGAAAATTACAAGGAATACACGTTCTATTGTCGGAAATGCATTTTCGTATAAGTATAGAGTCATTCTCTTCAATAATAAAATAACTTGAAATAATGGGTTAGTGGGGTTCGTCCCCCTCTATTTTGACAGCGCCTTTTATTTGTGAGGTTTGTGTTGTAAAGTTAAATTGTTTGGTAGGAAGGTAGATATTTTAATTAACGTCACACTGGAGAAACACAACGGGCCATTGGTTCCGGTTCGGAACAAAACCCAAAGGGAAAGATCCGACAACACCACGTAATTCTGAAGCACGGTCAGATGACGAGGCAACATCTGAGCTGGCACCACACTCTCCAAACTTCCACATCACGCCAACCTGAGGACATGAGGCCACGATGGATTTAAAGTAACCCACTTTGTACACAACGGTCTTTGGTTGGACTCGAACTCGCGACCCTCTGGTTGCTAATCCATCACTCTTCCAACAGGGCTACCGCAGCCCTTAAATGGTTTTTAGCCATAAATTTCCTGGCGCTTATTAGGGCATCACATATAATTAAAATTACAAGGGATACATGTTCTATAGTCCAGAATTCATATCCATACACGTTTTGAATCGTTCTCTGCCAATAATAAAATCTAGCGAAATAATGGATCAATGGGATTAATTCTCCACAATTTTGACAGCGACTTTTATTTTTGACGTTTTTGTTTAAAAGTGAAATTTTTGGAAGCGCAATTTCCTGGCCATCTTTCGGGCATCGCGAGATTGTAAAAATAAAAAAGGATTCATAAAGTTTCTATAGACCAAAATTTCTATCCATACATGATAGCCGCATTCCCTTCCAATTATAAAATCACACGAAGTAATGGGAATGGTTTCCTTCCCCCATTCCTCTTCCGTTCTTATCTATTTTCACAGATACTTCTATTTTTGACAAAGTGAAATGGTTTGGAACAGTAAATTTCCTGGTCGGTATTGAGGGCATTGCAACATTGTGAAAATTCAAATGGATAAATGTTCCACTGTCCAAAGTTCATTTCCATATACGTTCTTTCATTCTATTTCAATAATACAATAAGTCTCTTGTCAAAGACGCTTTTTGAAGAACTTATGGAATTATTTAGAATCTTTTTCCTAAAATTCTCTTAATTCATTTACTTAAAAGTCTGAATCTGTTTATTTATTACTAGTATTTTCATCGATCCGTTTGAATTAAAGAAATTAATTCAATGGTGGTTTTGAGTTCTATAAAGAAAAACCACAATTATTGAGTAAAAAGACATAAAATCGAGTTATTGTTATGGTAAAAATAAGCCCAAAGGTTCTAATGAATAGCGATTATTGGCTTAGGAAACGTAAAACCAACAAAAACAATGCGAATTAAAAAATTAGAATTACTCTCCTTACAAATTGGACGATTCACTAAACTATTAATTTAAATATTATGTATTGATGTGTAATGAATGGACAAAATCATGGATAACTGGTGCATCAATTCATGTACTAATAAATTCCTAAAATGAAGCCTATGTATGCGTCTGTAAGTAATATTGGTAAACTAGAGATAAGTAACATTGGTACTGTAATTTTAAGTAGATGAGAAATAATTACACGTTTTGAAATCCAGATGATAATGGCCTAAAAGAGTTGTTAAAATGGGAAGAAGTTTTCGAAACTGATCTCAAATCATTTAAGGAGTGCTTTTTTCGAATGTGGTGCTTATACATAAGCAGTGAAATACAACTAGCCCTGGGATATATATGGAATGAAAACAAAATAAAGGTATAAAACACCAATTAGCCAGTAAAGCGGAAAAGTAAAATTCAGAAATAGAATAAGGAATTTAGTGTTTTAAATATTATTGAACTAAAAAACTCATACTCCTCAAGAACGACAAAACAGCCTTTTAATCCATTTTCGTTTTTTCTGTTAAAATAAAGGGTTATCTTAAGAATATCAGATACATAAAATGTATTGAACGTAGATAATTGTAAAAACGTATTTCTTCTTTTTTTATTGAACTAAAGCAAACTCCCCGTGCACCACAGAAGTACAACACGGGGTTTATAGAAGTAAGTTGATTTAACAAAGAAACAGTGGAAAGCAATTTAACTAAAATTACAAGATTTTATGAACTTGACAAATGAGTAGAAAAGCAGATTAGATTTAACAAACTTTAAGTTTCACTGGCCATGTTTTACCTAATTTTCTCAAATCATTTTTCAGACACATTCTTGAAGTTTTAAATGCAGGACAACTGAAAAGCAAATGCTCTACATCTTGTGGCTGCTTTTTAAAACACTCGCACAAATCATTAGTCCGAAGATGAAACCTATATAGATATTTAGCAAAATTTTCATGGCCAGATAAAAATTGTGTAACTTGGAAGTTTGCAAAGAAAAATAATTCTGAGTTCAATCTATGCTTAATAGTAGGAACAAATTTTTTGGTGTGGCCAGCTTTCTCAGACGAGACATACTCTTCGTTCCACTTAGCAACAAGCTTGTCATAATATGAGCCTTTCAAGTAACACTTAGGAATGTAACAATTTACATCAATTGCTAAATTCAAAGCGTCTTTGGCTAAAAAATCAGCTCTTTCATTCTCGTAAATTCCACAGTGTCCACGCACATAGGCAAAAGAAATCTCAGTTCTTCTATTTTTAAGAGAACTAATTGTTAAAAGCGTTTCAAGAACCAATTTTACTGTGCTTGCAACATTCTTCAGTAAATGTAAAGAGGAAAGAGAATCGCTACAAATAAGGTACTTTAAACAAAAATTTCCATTTTCTTTAAACCACTTAACTGCGAGATTAATACAAAGCAATTCTGCTTGAAAGATAGTGCATTCATTCCGGATACGATGTTTGCAAAAGCCGCATTCAAAGTTGTCCTCAAATAGAACAAAAGCAAGGCCAACCTTGTTGTTCATCTTACTACAGTCCGTAAAACAGACTTTCTGAAAACGCTTCTCCACATTTTTTTCGTACTTAATTAGATGAATTGGTTCAAAAACAGCCGGATGAGGGATGTCTCAGAGAGGCAATTTTCCATCAACACAGTCCGTCGAAAAATCATTTAGAATCGAAGCATACAATTCATTTTTGCACTTAATTTCCAAGTCTAAAGGCTATAGCAAAGGTTGCTATAGCTCCAGCTGTAGCAAAGGTTGCTTCATAACTTAAAGTTTTATAACCTCTGATAAGACGCAGAAGGATTCTTCGTTGAATCTTCCTCAACCTGCTTCTGTTGGTCTTAGCCTCCAAAGCCTGTCCCCAGATCCGAGATCCATAAGATATGAAAGGCATAATACCTTGTTTATACATAACTTTTAAAACCTCATAGCCTACTCGAAATGTATTTTTGGCAATACGATGCAGGCCAGTAAGGAGTTTTTCGCATTTATTGGAAACATATTCAATATGCTTTTTCCATTTGAGTTTACTGTCCAGAAAAACACCAAGGTACTTAAATTGCTCAACAAATTCGAGAGTCGAACCCTCAAGGATCAAAGGCGAAATAATATCTTCATCCAATTTTCCACCGATAATCATAGCTTTACTCTTGGAAGGGTTGAATTCAAGTTTATGAAGGTTTGACCACTGGGAAATAAAGTTTACCACAGATTGTGCTCTCAAGAGAGAGAGAGAGAGAGAGAGAAGAGATGATGTTTTGAAGAAGCCTTCCTTAAAAATCAGCAGAATATCATCAGCAAATGCAATTTTGAAACAGTCAGAAAGACGAATTAAAAGATCGTTTATAATAATATTCCACAGACTAGGTCCAGAAACAGAGCCCTGAGGACAACCTCTCTCTAAAGAACAAATTTTGCCTTCCGATCCGATAAAAAGTTCTGCAGTTCTTTCATTCAGAAAACTTCTAAGAAGGTTATATCAATTTTTCGGAATATCAGCATCTTTTACGATATTCAAAATAGAAGGCCACAACGTATTATCAAAGGCACCCTTTATATCAATAAATATTAGCACACTTGTCAGCCTCTTCTTCCCATGCTGCAGGATGTCACACAATCGAAGCAGAGCGTCTTCAGTAGATTTTTGAAGAGTAAAACCAAATTGGGCATCACTAAAGAAATTATCTTTCGTCCTTAAAAACCAGTTAATTCTGTTAATAAACAGTGCTTCAAGGCATTTTCCCAATGTAGACAATAGACTAATGCATCTAACATGATCAAGGTGAGGAATCCTTAAATCCAATGTCTTAGGGATCAAAACAACACGCGCCTTCTTCCATGGAGCGGGAAAGACACCCAAATTTAAACACAAATTGAAAAGCTTGAGTAAAAAGTCAGGAAAAATACTATAGATTTTCTGAATTATTTCATTAGGCAGCGAATCCGGTCCAAGTGTTTTATTTCTTTTAAGTTTTTTAATCATGGACTCTATTTCAGAGGTAGTAAAAGGACAATCTTCAGTAGACGAATATGGTCTTTGCAATTCAGAACGCATAGTTCTGTGAACATTATCATCATCACTTTCATTATCAGCTGGAATCACAGCAGAAATAGTTTCAATCAAAGACGAGGTAGCAAACCCATTTGGAAGTTTAATTCCAGAAATCTCTACTTCATGAAGTTGATTTTAACACCGCACTTATATATATTCTTCCAAACATTGTGGACATTCATAGTTGAAAGAAATTCTCTCCAAGAGTTGAGTTTGGCATCTGACAATTTCACCTGATATTTGTGTTGCAAATCCATATACTTAGCTTTACAGATTTCTTTTACAATAACATTTTGCTCCCTTTGATATCTACGTCTTGCAGGATTCGCATGTTTTCTCATACATTCAATTTCTATGGACCACCAGGGAACTCTCTTGGTTACCTTTTTTTATTTGGGATAGATGCTGTGGCAATTTGAAAAAGTAGAGAAGTAAAATTAGTAACTATCCTTTCCAAAGTGAATTTACCGGGACACTCTCCAAGGAGATATAAATCATGCAGTTTACTGATACATAAGTCAGCAAATAAAGACCAATTTGCTCTATTAAAATTAAAAGAACACGCGAAGGATGAAACATATTTGGAATAGTTTTTTTAAAAACGTATTGAAACCATTTCGTCTCTTCAAATTCAGGAAGTATACGTTTTAAGATTTCCAAATTAAGCATATAATCGAAGCTGTCTTTTGGTGACTGGGAGGAGCCTAGAATTCCGGAAATTTCCTCATTGTTTTATCGAGGATTATTTATTACCTTTCATGCCTTATCAGCACCTTGAAGAGTCTCATTCCAGATCTCATTTATTGATTTTCTTCATATTTAATTTGATTGATGCTGTTCTCCAATTTTTTCAGCAACTCTTTGTTACGTATGCTTAACCCTCTTGGTGGTTGCCTCGATGAGGTATCTCCTCATTTGCAAAACTGATCATATCTGGATGGACGAGATATCTCGTCATTAGAAAAAAACTGATCCGATCTTGATCTCTTCGGCATTATCTTGATGACGAGGTATCTCGTCATTAGCAAAATTGGTCAGATCTTAATGGACGAGATATCTCGGTGACCACATTTGGGGGATTAACACATCAAGAAGAGTCGTTAACACATTTTAAATATGTATTCTTAATTAAAGAAATAAGTAATGGAGGCGTCGGTTGAACCTTGAAGTGATGTGCTCACTCACCATTACAACACGAAACTAGTGTCATAGCTACTTGCATGATGGTAATCAGGCAAGAAAAGCAAGTACGGGGGAATATAAATACCGGGCTGTAAGAGGTTAATGCAGACAGCCTGGGGAGTATATATGGTATGAATCTGATATCACGATAGGGTCTTTTTTAACTATTGAGAAAGGTCAATTACCGCTGAAATAAGTAATATTCAAATGAGATGGTTTTAATGGGGTGTGCAAAAGAGAAAATAGATCATACTAAAAATTATGCTGAATAAATATAAAAAATATTTTATATAATGGCATACAACTGCCAACTGCATTCAATCTTGATTTACCAAGTGAAAAACTGGTTTTAGGCATCTTCAAAGGCATATGTAATTGCCACAGAGAAAATGTTTAAAGATTCTCGTTTGGTAAGTACGTCTTTCAATATACAAATAAATATAATCACAGCCATTTAAGACGATTTTTTCAATTTCAAATCCATATATTTCTAATTAATCTACAAAGGATTCTAATACGTATTTGATTCACACTGTAACAAATAGGTATATGTTTTCTATATATAAAAGTGTTTCGGCAAAGTACAGGTATGAATACATTCCTGGTTCTTTATATGTGTATTCACATCACTTTGAAAACCTGTAAATATGTGACATTTTGCAACAAAAACAAGTAATAAACTCATACAGAGCAGTTAAATCCAAGTTATGCATGTGTGTCAAACGTATTATTTTGAATGAGCCAAACTTTTCCAAACTTCACAAATGAAACCGAATACACGATTTCCCCCGGCTTAAAACGAAAAACTCAGTACAGTGCCATTCCTATATATATATATATAGGAATGGAAAAAAGGATTTTTTTGCTGTTGTGTATATATATATATATATACACAACAGCAAAAAAATCCTTTTTTCATTTTTCCCTCTCCAGGATTTGGTACTTGGAGAAGGAAACAAACTGTTGCAATAAAAAAGAACGAACTCTTAAGAAAGGGGAATAATAAAAAGGAAGGGAAAATAATAAAGGGAGAAGACGAGGGTGAAGAGAGAAGAGCAGAAGAGACCTTGAAAAAATACCCCGTAAATGGTGAAGTTGTGCAAGTCGATACGGCTGGAAACTGGAGAAGAACGCCTCAAAAAAGTTCTTAAATTTCGACACTAGTTTTCAAGATGGCGTCTCTGGGACAGTTACCAGAGAGTAAGTGTCTGCTAGTGTTTCGGCTTTGGGATCGTTTAGCAAAATATACGATTGGGGACGCAGCAAAAAAATCTGTTGCGGCTGTGGTAAGGAGAAAATGCTCGTATATCGCTCTTATTTTATTCTGCGTTTTGGTTTGGAGTTTGTGTTTCTTTTGCTTTCTGGTTTTCGCTTCTCGCTGCTTATCAGGTATCTCCTTTTCTAATAGGATTAGAGTTGCGTATTTATAGACCGTGGCATTTTTTTCTGTTTTCTTTTTTTAAATAATTTTCGACTTAAACTGGTGTAGAACTTTTTTGGAGGATGTAGTGAGTGCGTATTGGTTCCTGAAATTGCTTTTAAAAACATCCAAAAAGGAGAGATCTTGCAAAGTTCTTAAAATTTCTAGAATTCCGAAAACGTTGTTTTTAGGTGTGGGAATAAGTTAGTGGTATGGCTATGGAGCACATTTGGTTGAGTTTTATGACGCAAGGGCTCTTGCGTCATAAAACTACAGCTTTTGGCACAGCTTGGCCATATTTGGCCAAGCTATGCCAAACACAAGTCAGACAACATGTAGTAGAGGACGCACACACATAAGGAAAGTTTTACAAACACAGACGAGAGAAATACACCTGGGAGAAATCGCATCTAACTGGAATCGAACCTGTGTCACTTACAACTCGCAGGTTGCTAGTATAGGCGGCAGGTTGCTAGCTCAGTGGTAATATTCTTTGAGACACTGTTAGACCGGTTGGAAGAGTAGTGGATTAGCAACCGGAAAGTTGCGTGTTCGAATCTAACCAAAGACCGTAGTGTACAAAGGGGCTGGTGCACTTTAAATCTGTCGTGACCTCATATGTCCTCACGTTGGCGTGGTGTGGAAGTTTGGAGAGTGGGGTGCCAGTTCAGGTGTTACCTCGTCATCTGACCGTGGTTCAAAATTGCGTGGTGTTGTCCTTCGATATTTCCCTTGGGGATTGATCCCGCACCGTCCCCAATAGCCCGTTGTGTTGCTCCAATGCGACGTTAATTAAAACACCTACCTCCTACCAATGAGGAACTAAGACCCGCTGTGGAACATGGTGAAGTGGGATTAGTAAATGGCCTTTATTCTGAACAAACGAAAGAAAATTTAAGCGAAGTCTCTTTGTCTTTGTAGAAATATCTTAAAGTTTAATAATATAAAAATATCACGAAGACTATTCGAAATATTCATTTGCATAAAGAAAAAGAAAACATTAAATTTTAACTTTTGTGTTTTAGCGTGTTTAAATATTAGACATTAGTCATTATTCAGTGCCGAATTCTACGAGAATAATTTTACTTCATTTTTAGCAAAAATGTAAAAATAAATGAAGTTTGTTTTAAAAACTAAACTGAACTGTTAATTAGTAAGTAATCTAATACGCTTAAACACCAAATATTAGCAATAATTTGCAATGAATAAGTGTAAACACTACACATTTGCATGATATACAGTTCGTAAATTTACTTTTGCCTTCCCTTAACATATTGTTTGCAGTGATGAATTCTTATTAATATCTTTATTTGCATTGGGTGAAATATTTTTCACTCAATGCCATCATAAGGATCATATGGCCTTTCAAGTACTAACTGGGGAGTAATTGTAGCCTCTGCGTTACTTTATTGCACCCTGAGAGGTGCTGCCACATCACATCTAATGGGCTTTGTGGGACAGTAGGTCTTTTGGGGGAGGCTGTCCAGTATTTATGAATCGTCATGAAGAAACCAGGAAATTCAAGCAGTTAACCTATCTTTGATTCATACGAGATTCTGAGATGCTAACTTGTAACTGAACGCTTCAGTCTAACTCTTTCTAAAGAGCGACGTCTATACCCACTCGGCCACTAGTGGTGCATGATATGAAATACCTATCATATATATAATTATAAGTATGAAATATCTATCATATATATAATTATAAGTATGAAATATCTACCATATATATAATTATAAGTATGAAATATCTATCATATATATAATTATAAGTATGAAATATCTATCATATATATAATTATAAGTATGAAATATCTATCATACTTATATATTTTCAAACTAAGAAACTAGATACTGACATGAATGAAAAGTGGGATGTTTATAAAATGAACCAAGTATACCTGCTTTGTATAAAAATATAAAATAAGTCAAATCTTCCTTTTCACAAATTATACTATAACTACAGATTTCTACTAAGATACTATACATTATAAGATATATAATTTAATTAAAGCAAATGCAATTTCAATTATACTTTTGCATTTTAGTTGTATTAAAGATACCTTAGAGCCGATTTATGGTATTACCATAAATTATTGATCTTCCAGAAAATGAAGTCAGAGATAATTACTTTTATTATGCAAATTGCACAAATGCTAGGAATTTAAATTGTGTACTAACACATCTTCCATCACACATATTTGATAAATTTTACTCTACAAAAAATCTATTAAAGCCTATTTTAATCCCCTATAAACTGGTTAAGAACGTAGAAAACATTGCTTTATAGATAAATCTGAGTATTGAATAAATGGTCTCATTCACAATTCACAAAACGCTGTAAAATTAAATATTGTTTGTTTTTTATTTTCGTGAAAATTTTAAATAAATTTCATGAACGCTTTTATTTATTTATATTAGAGATGTAAAGTTTCAGCTTATGACCGTGCCCTGGAGTTATTTTTCCATTTTCACATGAAAATAAACCTGCTGTAGAAAACTATTTATAAATATTATTGATTGTAATAGGTGTGGTTGAAATGATTAATTTTTCATAAACGGCATTGAGTTATTTAACACAGCTCAGCAGATCATATGTATTCCATGATTATGGACTCGTATTGCGAAAGAAAGGATCATTAAGTGATAAACCAAAACTGTAAAAATTCAATACACTGAAATTTGAATATCCCTTAAAGTAAGAGGAAAAATGACTGGAAGGCTTGGATGGTATCCTTATCTAATACTAAGTTATACGAGTACGAGTATTAAATTGACTTCCATTTAAAATCCAAACGTTTCCCTTGGTAGAAGTTAATCAAGTCAAAGATCAAGAACAGGAACATGACTGTGTCTATGTACATATAATGTGGTCGATTTCAAGAACAAGGAGGACAATAGTTTACAAAGCATCTTGACCCTTCAGAAGCTACTCGATCTGTTCCTTAATGCGTATGATATCCTCAGCTGTTAGATTATGTCTGGAAAATTGCCTATTAATGTCCTCCGAAATTATTTTTTGGTGAAATAATATTGGGATGTTGGGGTAGGAAAACTTCAGGCACCAATTAATGGATTGATTAATTGATGTCTTGTAAAATTTAAGCTCACATATATTTGGGGAACATATTCCAATTTCTTTCTGGTTTGCGCAATGATTTGAATCTAGTGAAATCGTTCCAAAATTATTATTCATCTTAAGAATAGAAAAATTTGATTTGGCTTATTACTCCACGGTAATTTGGTGTAGGGGAGCTGTTTAGCACTATGTTTACACAGAAAAAGAGCAGATTACTAATAAATGCAAAGTTTTAACACGTTATACAAGAAATGGGTCTTCTTAATAATATAAAGAAAAATTTATGACAACCTCTAACTTCTGGATATTAATTGGTCTCTTAAATATTCGAAGTTTTTCCAATGTTAACAATTACTTTTACTTTTCATTCAGGGAATTTGTTAACATTGTCCGATTCTCAACTTTCCTTTACACTTGATGCATTTATCATATTTTTGTTTGTATGTTACATATTGATTCTTTGATTTTTCTCTAATTTTCTTTGTTTACGACATGTATTTTTGATCGATTACTACTTGTGTTTGCAAGATTGCATAATGTTTTATAGATCACAAGAAAGTAGTTCACTTCATTTAAAAAAATACTTTATATAACACAATAAAGAGAAAATTTCACAATCACCTCTATTGGGCAGTTAGGTCAAACATTAGAATATTTTTACTAGTCACTTCTCTGAGATGTTTTAAATTTTAAAGAATTACAATGATGTGGATAAAATACAGAATTTCGATGATGATATGGATGTATAAGAATTACCAATGAAACATATTTTGTTCGAACATACGAAAAACATTGTATTGTTCCAACATACTTTTTAACAAATTCAAATATACTACGCCCTTTAAAGACGTTTTGTCACAAAAAATATGCTGCTGATTACGAACATATCCAATTGAAAAGTCAAGTATATTACAAAATGATATAAAAATTCGTTTCCTAGTACAAATTTGCTGACAAACCATGCCTGCAAACCGTGTTTGCGATTTATGAAGTCTCACAAAAATATACACTGGTGTTCAAAATTAAAAGAATTTTCACTTTAAGGTGATTATCTCTAGAACTACTGAACATATTTCAATGAAATTAATTATGTACATAGGTTGAAAAAATACAAGAGATTAATCATACAACAGTTATGGTACACACGCATGATCGTGCATAAGACTCATCAGCGCAGGAAGGTCTAAAACAGAGATTACAATACCGACACAAAAGATGGGTTAATAGGGGTTATGGGTGCCAGTGGCAGTTGGTCCCACTCCTCCAGCAAAGCTGTTTTCAGGTCCTGGATGGTTCTGGGAGGGAGAAGCAATTGCATTCTCAAGAGTGTCCCAGATATGTTCTATAGGGGTTAGATGGGGAGATCTGACTGGCCAATCCATCCGGCGAATATCCTCACTTTCTAGATATTCGTCGACCTGAGGAGCCCTATCTGGACGAGCGTTATCGTACATAAAAATGAAATCAGGGCTAACTGCACCCCAGAAAAGGCGAACAAAAGACTCCAAGATCTCATCCCTTTATCTCACAGCAGTCACAGAGCCTCTGTCAAAGTCATGGGGTCTAAGCGCCCATCCAACATGATGCCTGCCCAGATCATCAAATCTCCGCTGCCATAGTAGTCTCTTTCTCGGATGTTAGAAGACAGGTAGAGGGTCCCTGGTTCTCTCCGGATGAACATACGTCGAGAATCAGTGCTTAGGCTGAACCGGGACTCATCAGTGAATAGAACAGTCCCCCACTGATCCCTGGTCCAAAGTCGATGTTCTCTGCACCATGCTTAAAGGGCTCTCCCGGGCTTTGGCCGTCGTGGTTCTTGGAAGACCTTGCCCAGACTTTTTACGGATCCGGTATCCTTAAACTGTTTCCATAATTTGGACACGACGCTGGGCGTTACATTCAAGTCCCTAGCAATCTGCACTTGACACTGCCCTGCTTCCAGTCTCTCGACGATTCGCCACCTCATTCCACCATCCACACGTTGGTGGTTACTCATTTAACTGTTTGCTTTTGAATTTCACCGAATGTTTGAAAAAAACACCTCGAAATCCGCCGAGGTGTGCGAGCGAACGAAGCGCGGAAATTTTCACGTGCGCTTAGAAAGCCTGTTCCTCTAAATGCACCGCCCACACGCACGTGTACACTTACGGATTCGATACTAAAGATTTGCATCTGTTTGGAAGCATTAGTTTTACCTTTCGTTCAGTCCTTTTCAGGAAATTTGACAAAATATGCAAATTCTCTTAATTTTGAACACCAGTGTATTTAAAGAAATGTTTAAAGGAAGCCACGATAAATTCCATAATTTACAAAATGCATAAAGCAATATTCCAATTTTTTATGCGATATATTTTTGTCAATTGTATGTAATAAATTTTGACAATTGAGGCATCAATTTAGCATCAATTAGGACATATTATTTCAAGTTAATTTGCAATTAAAGTTATTATAAACAGCAGATTTCAATTATCCATCCATACATATAATCATCGAAAATGATATACACGAAATACACAGAAAAATTGCTACCCATTGGGCTTACATTATCCCTTATTTATTTTTTATTAGATATATTTCTCATTCACTTTCATAAACTTACCGAAGCTTACACTATTACTCATTCATGTATTTACCATAATAACATTAATAAAAATATCCGGTTCGTATATCTGATGCTCGATTTCAAAAATAAGTGCATAAAAATATCATTTTTTACAATTGTGACTATGAAAGTCAAATTTAGGTCACAATTCCCAGACAAACTGCTGTCTACGGGGCCTACACTATTATTTCCTAATTTATTTATTACTAGAGCTATCATAATATCGTAATCGCATATACACCGTTTACACCAATGTTTCAATCGATGTTGAAAGTTACATTTTTAGATACAGAAAAGGGCATCCAATTTCTGGTCGATCTTCCGTTGCAATGACGCATTTCCAGAATTTTTATCATGCCATACACCTAAGATAAATATTCTTGTCTCCATCTACCGTAGCAATCCCAACGTGGGGAGTGTAAATAGATACATTGCATGTTGCTGGCTAACATGAGCTACACGTGAAACTAATAGAAGTAACGCACTAAAATGCGGAAATAATGGAGGTCCATCAGATAAATAAATTGACCATTACCGTGTAAGAATAACAGGAGTAATGGAAGCTACTTCAGGCGACGCCAGATCCATTGGTATATCTGGTAGTATGTAATGGCGGTAACGCTGAGCTATGAATGCAATATATCTTCTTTATAGCTAGCCTGCTATAAAAATAGCTTTAGAGCGTTTGATGTTTATATAGCCATTGCTTTTATGTCAGTATATTGTTCACTGATTTTGGTATTTTTTCTTCCTTCAATTGCATACTTATCAGTGATGCATACTTATATCTTCACATCCTGCACCCCTTTGTGTAACTCTTATCTTTTCAGTCAAGAGAGGATTCATTTACAATAAAACAGGTATTGTTAATATTCAAAATTTGTGTTCTGTGTTATTAAATTCTAAAATATTTGTTTCAGAAAGCTATTGGTCAATGACCAGGAATAAGCTGTTTCAAAAAGGCCCTATTTGTATATCAGATACCCAATTACAAAAATGAGTATTTGAAAAATACCTCATATTATTAATTTTTGGCTTCTATCTACTATATATAAAACAGAGTGCGTCTGTCTGTCTGTTCCCGATACAAATCTACACTGTTTGACCGATACACACCAAATTTGGTATACGTATACTTTAAAACCCTACGGGTAACTTATGCTACATATTAACCCCGGTTCTATTTGTCCTAGGTGTACAGAGGGGGCTAAAACAATTCGGAATCCCCATGGGAATTACATAAAACGATTGCGGATCTCAGCTAGGTTTGTTTTAGTACTGATGGAAAACAACTTTTCCAATAACACTGTTTTACCAGTATTGCTCAAAAAACAATATTTTTCCAAAACAAATAAAATTCAAGTTGTCATGTTTGAACTGATTTTTGATCTAAAAATAATAATTTGTGTATATTTGATTGACGAAAAATGAATATTTAAAATACTTAATTTTACACAACTTAATTTGGTAATAGAACACGGAAGGATCCCTAGCGAAAAACTTATTGATCATAAAGCGTAATTTTTCTATTCGGTAGCTGGCAACGCCAGAATTAATGTTTTAATTTATAAATTTGATTTCGAATTCCGTCCTTGTCTATTTGAGTTAAGATTTCAAAATGTCGCGATTATATTTGAATATTTCTAAGTTTGATAAATATATGTGTTACCTTTTGTAAATAAATCATTATTGTCTTTATCAATATTTTTCAAACGTCTTTTTTAAAATTGTTCAATTTCAGAATATACTCCGAAAATCGAAATTTAACACGCATGCTCACTCTTTCGTTTTTCAGAATTTTGCATTTTTCAATTAACGTAATTTATTTTCTGTTTACATTTATATATTCCAGTATTTTGTAAATTGCAGATATAATATTTAGGAGTTAAATTTGATTGAATTATTTATTACCTGCAAAATATCACTAGACAGGGTAATTTCTTAGCAGTATAAGTCTATTTCGACCAACTTTCATTGTCTTAGGTTGAATACGTAAAGGTTTGTAGAATTCTGTTTCTTAAAAATAAATAAAATATACAAAACAAAACATTTTTAAATAAGGTGTGTAACTTCCTATTTTAAAATAACTGGTAAAGTTAAAATAAATTTATTTTAAAATAAAATAGGTCACTTTAAATTAAAACGGGTAGCCATACGTTGCAGTTCAAAGATATTTCTAAATCTTCTTCAGGAGTTGTCACCTAAGAAAAACTTATTGTTTGTCTTACAGCATGGCTGCGATGAATATGAAATGGAATATACACTCACTGCCAAAATTTAAGCACGAAGCGGTAAAATGCGAAAAAATCAACAAGTACAGCTTTGATTGACACGAAATGCAGCAGGAAAGTAGCAAATATGTTTATGCATGAAACAAAACAAAGAATTACATGTAAAGATGAAAACAAGATTGAATTTTCATAAATTATAAGATGAAGTCATATTGGAGTCATTAACAAAATGATGTTTAAATACAAAACAAACAAACAAACCCGACATTAATAGGATATGTGACCACCCTTCATCCTCATACAAAGTTTACAGCGTGTGACCATGCTTTCCATGAGGTGATCAACCACCCCAGAGTCAAGTAATCGCCATTCCTCCTGTAGAGCAGTTTGCAACTCTGTGGGAGTGACTGAGGGTGGGAAACGTGCAGACACAGCACGGCCGAGGGCATCCCACAAATTTTCAATGGGATTAAGGTCGGGCGGGTAAGCCGGCCAATCCATAAGCGCAATCCCCTCACTCTCCAGGTAGTCGTCGACGATGTTGGCTCGATGGGGGACGAGCATTATCATCAATTAAAACGAAAGCAGGACCAACTGCTGCAGCGTACAATCTCACAGTGGGTTCTAGGATTTCATCCCGATATCGGACAGCCGTCACAGAACCCCGTCTATAGATATACAGGTCCGTACGATATCCCAACGAAATCCCTGCTCACACCATGATGCTTCCACCTCGGAATGCGTGATTCTCGATGATGTTCTGGGGCCGATTGCGTGTACCTTGTTCTCTCTAGACCCTTACATGCTTGTCATCTGGCTCCAGGGCAAATCTCGACTCATCCGTGAACATAACGTTGGCCCAATCACAGTCCAATTCACATGTTGCCGACACCAGTTTAATTGTGCCCCTCTAGATTGGACGGATAGAGGAACACAAACTCGTGGTACCCAGGCGTACAGTCTATTCATGTGTAGCCTTCGGTGAACAGTAGTGGCAGATATCGTCTTACCAATGATCGCTACAACCATAGATGTCACACGTGTGGAGGTCGCTCTTCGATTCCGCTTGGCTAAAACAGCAATATATCGATCTTCCGCGGGGGTTGTAACGCTTGGGTGACCGGCCACAGGTCTTCGGACAACTGATTGGCTTGTTTGGAATTGTTTCCATAATCGTGAAATGACGGAATGACGAAATGAAGAAAAGAGCAACATCTGTGATTGATTGTCCTGCTTCAAGGCGTCCTACAGAACACCAGCGCTCACTATTTGCCATTCGTCTTCTGGAAGCCATAGAAATACGTCTGTCTTGAAAACTAATCGTACGAAAGTTCTAAACACTTTTTATCAGCACTTATATGAAACTCCTCTAACCCTTCACAATGCTGGCTTCTTATACGACCGCCTTTTTTGCACATTTCTCTACACGAAACCGTGATTGGCTGTTGCAGAACATATTTGCACACTTCCATCTACCTCTGCAGCGAAATGCAGCCTCTCAAATTCAGATTGGCTTCCGGAAATTAACATTTTCGTCTCCGCGCTTAACTTTGGCAGTGAGTGTATTTATGGATATATCGTGTTTGCAGATTCGTGTCCGAAATAAACTGTAGAATTTATGAAAAAATTAAAACGATGCTAAAAAACAATTTCCCGTACACTTAAATGATATTTGCATTTTTCTATGAAAGAAAAGGGAATAATCCAATTACTTTTCAATCAACATTTAACCAATTCAACCGAGCAACGCTGGGTAATTCTGTTAGTCTATATATAAAGCAGATTTAGCTTCTGTCTGTCTGTTTTCTATACAAATTTACACCGTTAGGTATTAATATTTTTCAAACGTCTTTTTTCGAAGTGCTCTATTTCAGAATATACTCAAGAAGTTGAAATTCGACAAGCTTGGTCATATCTTTCGTTTTTCAGAATTCTGCATTTTTTAAATGATCGGAATTTCGTTTCTGTTTGTATTTACGTGTTCCAGTATTTTACATATTACAGATAGTATATTATTTAGGAGATAAAATTTTAATGAATTATTTTTATTTTCTGCAAAATATCATTAATCATGGGTAATTTCTTGGCTGTATATGTATATTTAGACCAACTTTCCTTAAGTCTTTGGTTGAATACGTAATGGTATTTTAAAATCGATTTCTAAAGTAGTCAGCATAGAATAAACTTTTGGAGTTTGTCTTACAGCAGAAGTTAGATGAATATGAAATCGATTATATGGATGGATATATCATGCGTGCATATTTGCATCCCAAGTAAGTTGTAGAAGCTATGGAAAAAGTTAAAACGATGTTAGATAATTTTTCCCGTACACTTAAATGATGTTAGTATTTTTCTATGAAAGAAAAGGGATTAGTCTAATCATTTTTCAATCAACATATAACTAATTCAACCCGAGAAACACCACATAAATCTGCTAGTAGTCATATATAGTTGATTCTATAACGTCTATGAGAGAAAACGTGTAAATATTTTTGAAGTGCTTGTAAGTTTGTATGGAAATAGCCTCGAAGTAATTGTCAAATTGTATGGGAACTCACGACTATTTTATATAGCTATGTAATCTCAATATTTATATTTTACACATTATTCCCATATATACTGTTGTAATTTGTAACATTCAAGACATATGAAAATTTATTATGTTCAGAGTAAAACTAAAAATAACTATGCTGTCGACTTAGAGCAGAAACATTAAATGAAATGTTTCCGGGGACACTAGATGTTTGTTTGAAGTTTTGAAATGTTTATAAGAAATGCATTGTCTTACAAATTGTTAAGATGATACATAACACTATCCAAATATTAGATTTTTAATTTGTTGACCTAAAACCGTATAGTTGCTCTTTAAACCAGCCGTTCAGTAAATTTTTTATTTTGTCATTTAACCCTCTGAACTATAGCTTTTATCATACATCACATTTTATGATTAAATGGTCACTTACATTGGTTGGAACAATTCTACAAAACATTATAAGGTTCAGAAGGTCAAAACTGGTTAGAAGTCATGCAAGATATTACAGATAGGATATATACCAGACCTCCCCTCTGAGGATTAATGAGTGTTTGCTCCAAGACGACTATATGCAATAAAATCAAGTTTCATGGTTCTTGGTTAAAAATGTTCTGTATGTTTAATGGGTAGCATCTATGATGACCCAAATCTAATATTTATAATTTAGAAATGCTTACACACGCTTACGAATCGAATCACTTTCCGTTTTATTTTATGGATACAAATATAAATATAATAAAGAAAACTACATTTTTAAGAAATAATTTCAGCTAGATTTAAATTTAAAAGGTAAACTAAGCCATTTTCCTATGAGAGGGATTTTATAGTAGACAAACCAGACGGTCTGCGAAGATTTTCTTCTGCAGTCCAAATGATCTCTTATGATACATATTGGGATTACCTTAAGATACTGTTTATCGTCATGGTCACAATATTCGGCGTTTAATATAATTGGTGTTTAAAAATCAACTGTCATATATCAATTCGGAATTTATTCTTTGGAATTTTTAGTGGCGAAATACTGAAATCTTATTTAAAAAAACAAGTCAACTGACGTATGTTCAGAATACGCACAGGAAAATATGTTTGCCACAGAAACACTACCGCCACCTACATTTAGCTTGACCGAAAATGCCTCTCATAAAAGCAACGCACTTTCCAATTCCCAAGTTTCGCGAAAGAGTAACATATTTCCTTGTATAAAGTGACAGCTGATATTAGGACAATGCAATCCAGAATAAGTTAACGTTGAAAAAGGTTTGATATACGTCGTATTCAAAAGCAAATAGGAAAAGCATAGTGATTTGACAGCTGATGCAAAAATCTAGTCTGAATTTATTTCACATATGCATTTAATGCAAGTACTATATGCCCTTGTGTGTTCAATATTTTCCTCGTTCCATATATCTTTTAAATTACTATTACTTCTTTGAGTCACAAAATTTGATTCTGACACTTTCTTTATTGAGAATATGTAAATGCTTTTGTGTCACGAGAGTAAAATAGAAAAGGAGAACGATATAGTGGTCCGCACATTTTCAATTTCGAAGCAATTGTAGAATAGTGAGCATTTTTTCATCCATTGTGATGTTCGAGAGCGGAATTGAACAATCCATGCTTTTATTGATATATTTTTACAAATGGTATTGTATTGCGTGATTATATGCGTACTATTGTCTCATCATCAGCAATATGAACACGAACGCTAAAATTCAATTTAAAAAAAGATAAAGTTGTAAGAATTCAATTTTTTACACAAGTACAGCTGTAAAAGTTATGCTTAATTTAAAATGGATATTTATATACTAGGACAATAGGGATTACACTAATTTACTGTAGTGTTTACCCCAAGTACATAAAGGGGAAAGGTATTGCCACAATACATAGTTTATTATAGGGATTCTTTTATAAAATAGAAATTATGAATTTGAGTACGATTTATTATCATTTATGACAACAGGAAATGTCAATAAAAGAAATGTCAATAATCACGTATCATAAATGAATTTAATATTAAAAATTATTTCATTCGAAATGTTAGTAAATAATGCTGCAACAGTTTTAGATTCATATGCTGCCTAGAAGAATTTACATGAAACAATGACAGCATTAAATGAAATAATATTTTAGTTAAAGTCCAGTCTACACAGTTTGTCTTTGGTTATGAATGGCAGAGGGTCATCAAAATAGTCATACACTTTTATATTTAGGCTACGATGAAATTGCTATCTAATCTAGAAATTTGAAACAAAAGTGAGAAATTTGATCAATTTAATAGTTACAGAGTACGTAAGAATAATATAGTATAAATTTTAGATGCAATAAACGTATTTAAAGGTATTAAAATTGTTATTAGCTGAGTAATTGGGTCAAGCAATCGTTGCGCGAAATAAAATAAAATTTACTAAATCCTTACACATCAAATCAAAACTAATTTGTAATTGCTTAAATTTGTTTCAATTAGAAATGCATACATAATACAAACATGATATATTTATAACTTAGTTCTACTTCTGATTCATTGCAATCCATTTTCTGAAATTACAAGTGATTTATAATCGTAGATTATGCTTCAGAAAGGTTTGGAATTCATATACAGAAACAATTCTTGAAAATGTCAACCTTTAGAGTAATAAAATTCAAAAATAAAAGCTGTTATCGTGTTGAGATAAATTCCTCATGCATACAAATCAAAATATGATTAAAGTTCTAGTAGAATGAAAAACATTACTTCAAAGAATAATTTATTTTTCATCTATTTTTCTTTTGAAATATTCAGGCATAATCGACACATTTCGTCACAGTGTTATTAAGATTAGTTTCCCTTTTAAATTATAAATTCGAATTGTATCTCAGCGTCTAGAAGGAAATAAAGGCTTCAAACAATCCGAGGACTGTTTCAAATGCAAATAATTTCTTCGTACATATCATTCTCAGTGTACAGAAGGAGCATAGGTTAATTTCATTTATTGATGCAGCTGTAATTTTCGCTGTCTAGCCATTTCGATCGCATAATCTTTTTTTACAATTACTGCTCATGAACATCATAAACGCATTCTTTCACAGACTAGGTGGGTACCTTAATAAAATATTTCTTCATCAATGGTAAATATTTTTGATTTATGCCTTCGGGTACAAGTAAATAAGAACTACATTTCTTTAAGACATTCCACTTTAAAATTAAAATGAAAAACCTTGGACGATATTATCATGAATTTACCCAAACTGTCTTTCATAAGCTCAATATTTCGATGTATGAAAATTCATCTAGAAAATATGAACTGTCACCCGAAACAGCTCATAACGCTTTGAAACAAGGAAGAGTATGTCCCAAATCACCCTCAGGCGTAAGGGAAAACTGAATATGAAAAATCTTTGGGCATAACCTGTCTTTATAAACTCTGTTTGGAGAAACGAAAATCTCCTTAACAAACTCGAACTTTCACTTGAAATAAAAAAATGAAATTACCCCTAAAAATAAAAATGAAAAACCTTAGGTGATTTCTTCATTAATTTACCCAAACTGTGTTTCATAAGCTTAATATTTCGATGTATGAACATTCATCTAGAAAATATGAACTTTGACACGAAGCGACTCATGGCACTTTAAAACACGGTAGAGTAAATCCAAAATCGCCCTCCTATCGAATCCCAGTTTAATTTGATCTGTTCGGAAAGGCATTCAGGTTCCCTTCCTCGGATATTTAGCACGATCATATACGAATCCGAACAAGAGGAGATCGGCAATAATTTGGAGCCAAGTGACCATCCGCTCGCGTCTCCCCATCATACATCAGTCTATGACGGTTACCTCTGTTGACATGCATATTGCAGAACGCATTGGCCGTGTGTGAATGAGCAAGTTGAAAGCAATTTCCTCCTCATCTCACGCGTCTAATAAATATTGACTGGATTGTAATCACATGTCTGTTGACAAACCCAGTGGGGGTATAGTGTAACCTTCCGAGTCTTGGGTTGGAGTTGGCTACGTGGTGTGATAATGGATTTCTCCGCTTGTTTCAATATTTCCGCCGAGCTCTAATATTCGTGCGCTTTTAATTACTCCATGGAGAGGCTCATGAATTTAAAATGCTCGGGTTGAAAGGTTGGTAAGGTTTCTATCAGTCTGTCGTGATTTACAGAAATAGTATATAGCAGCTATAATCAGCGCGCATAAATTTATTGCCCACATTTGTATGGGTTACGCTTCACAGGTATGTTGTCTAATTAGCCCTAAAGGTTTAGAAACTACTGATATACTAAATAATGGTAATTTACATATGAAATTTCTGGTTTTGACCGTTTTTTAGTGCTTTTAATTTATTTATCTAAGAAGCTTATGAATTTAAAATGCGTAAATTTATGAAATTTATTGCATAAGTTTTCAGTGTCTACGTTTCATACGCTATATTCTCTAATTAGCCTTGGTTAAGGTTCAAAAACTACTGATATTCTGAGAAACGGTAAATTACCAGTGAGTTTTGGTTAGAGTTCCTACGTAGGTAGTGTGATAATGAATTTCTCTGCTCATTTTAATATTTCCCATGAACTCTAAAAATCGTGCGACTTTAATTATTCAACGGTAAATATTTAGAGCGTAGAGAGAGAGCTCATGAATTTAAAATGCTCGGTTTGGAAAGTTGATAACTTGTTCCTCTGGTTTTAAGTGATTTACAGAAACAGTATATAGCATCTATATTTAGTGCGCATAAATTTATTGCCCACATTTGTCTGGGTTGTGTTTCACGGATTATGTTGTCTAATTAGCTCTTTTTAGGGCTTCTTAAAAACTACTGATATTCTCAAAAGTGGTAAATTACAAATATAATTTCCTGGTTTTGATAGTTTTTTAATTACTAACTTGGAAAGCTTATGATTTTAAATGCTCTGTTTGAAAGGCTGATAAGGGGTTCCACTGGTTTTACGTGATTTACAGAAAAAGTAGAGTAGCTATATTTAGTGCTCATAAATTGATTGCAAGCATTTGAATGCGTTACATTTCACACATTATGTTCTCTAATTAGCCACCGTTAGGATTTGAAAACTACTGATATTTTGATAAATGATAAATTACCAATATGTCTTGGTTAGAGTTCACTTGGATTTATACGATGTACAGAAGAAGTATAGAAGTTATTTTTAGTGTACACAAATTTATTAAATGGGTTACTTTTACTTTTCACAGGCTATGTAGTCTAATTAGCCATCGTTGGAGTTTAAAAGTTACCGATATTCTCTAAACTGCAAATTAAGAATGAAATTTTTCGATACCGGTTTCACGTTATAATTACTGCTTCGAATAACTTGCCTGTGAACTTATTGATTAAAATGCTCGGATTGAAAGTTTGATAGTTTTCAACCGGTTTTACGTAATTTACAGAAAAACTACAGAATATTTACTTTACTGTGCATATATTTATTTTAGCATAATTGTATGGGCTACGCTTCACACGTTATCTGGTATAATTGACCGTCGTTAGGGTTTGAAAATTACTGACATTTTGAAAACCGTAAATTGCTGATGAATGTGTATACCGGTTTTTAGTTGTTTTTTTTTAACGGGAGGGGCACTGACATGGTATGGTTATAGAACTATCATCAGGTACTGGGTTTGTAATAGTATTATGGAACGAAAAACCTTTGAACCTTTATAAATGAATGTTAAAAATAGCGTGCCGAGTTAAAAATTGAAGGACAAAAATAAATCATAATAAATCATCATCATAATAACACAATAAATAAATAAATAACAATGTAAATAGATTACTATAAACAAAATCATCATAAGAGACAATAAATAAATAACAATAAATAGATTATTATAAACAAAATCATCATAAATGACGATAAATAAATCATAAAATCAATAAACTAATACCAAATGAAAGGACCTCTGTCATTCTGAACATTAGGAATTGGAGGAATTAAGCTATCACAGTGATTGAATATGGGGTGAGTCTTGTTGACACTGGTCAGAACAATTCAACAACTCACCACGGGTATGAAGCTGGATTTTATTAGGGGTGGAGCACCGTCAAAGGTCAGGAACTTGAAATTTCTGGGGAGAGCTCGTATATCTTGGAAATTCTGAGAGGGAATGACCGACGAAGAGTGGCTTCTCGACAACCTCAGAAGTTAAACCGTCCGAAGATATACCCAGTCCGTTGAGTTGTCATGACAACAGCGTCTTCTGAATAAGATTCACCCCTGTGCCAAATGCCAGACACCAGTCGATGAGAATTACCCCCTTGAACTTCTCATATATTCATATTTGACCCCTCACTATATCTATCAATCTCCATGATGCTCCCGAGATACCAATGCAACATACAATATCCGTACATTAGTTAAATATACAATATACGTACATTAGTTACAGGCTTAGTCCTTTTATGATCACAATGCAGAACTCGATTAATCTATACTTGTGTGCGACACCTTTCCTTCAAAACGTTACTATAATTCTATTCTATAAACACATAATTTGTACGCCTCTGTTACATGGATGATGTAAAATAATATCAGTTAGCTAATTACTAGTTCTTACGTTTGCAGAGAAAGTACGTACAACATAGTGTTCCTTATTCAGGTTGACAGGTAGTGTTTAGAACTCTGAAGACACTTAGACGAGGTCATGACAAAAAACCTAGACTGTCAAATGTAATTTCTAAATTTCATTGACAAATAATAACAAACAAAATGTAGTAGACAAATGTTTACATTGATAGACAAACACAAACGGAACCTAATCAAATCTTAGAAATCTTGATTTTGATTTTTGTTTCATTATTTTAAATGTCGTTTTTGAAATTATGTGTATACTACAATATTTTTAAATAACCACGTTGTAAAAATTTCTCTGTAATCTTTTCTTGTAAAAAATAATTTAAAAAATCGTTTTGATATGCATATCCACTCATTTTTGCGATTCATAGTGAAATTTATTTTATAAACTCATTTTCAAATTACACCCTACATATTTTGTTTAAAATCCCATTTTCAAAATAATTTCTAAAGAGTAAATTTGAAATATAATTTTCTTTTCTATGTACTCCTTATTCTTTATGACATTTATTCTTTTCTATGTTTATTCCTTCTATACTTCTATCCTTTATATTTATATTTAAAATTAATCCATGCCATTTTAAATTATTAGCATCAGTTTTAAATTACGTGGGTTGCTTTACTCTACAAACAACTTTTAAAGCTTAATATTTATTTTGAAATGTTAGGACACACTAAAGAATAATATTCAATCAGAATGAGTAGAAATCGTATAACTTCATCGTAAAGAAAACACACTTTATCCTAAACATACAAAAATATTTTAATAATTTTATGAAGTTATTCTTGAAATTTTATAAAATAAGTGAACCTTACAATAAAATTTTATCAAGTAAACCGAAAACAGATCCACTTCTATTAGCTAACCAAAAAATTTCAGTAAGCTTTTCAGTAGAGATGGTTGACGAGATTTTATCACGAAAAATTTGTACAGTTCACTTTTTTTAATACATCGTAAAAATCAAACGTGTCTTTAATCTAGGAAAGTTTCACTTTTTTTATTTGGGTTCCGTGCGAATTACAAAGCATTCGATTTGAAATGTCTGGTAAACCTAACGTTATAAAATGATATTTGCATTATAAATTTAAACTCAGCACAAATGCTATAGAGGCATGTCTTGAAACAAGTATTGTATTTGGAAGCAATACTGTTACAAATTGTACTGCACACAGATCGTACAATATTTTTAGTTAAAAATTATTTGGAAGATGCAAAATGCTCTTGATGTCTTTAAAGTTCGAGGATTTAAAGTGAAGAAACCCCATCTGCTTTCATCTGCATCAACTTGTGTAGTAGAAATTCAGTTAATATTTTCAACACTATTTGTGTACGAGCAATAAATTTTAAAGGCTTGCCATCTACTCTTTACTTGTCTCCTATCATAAAAACCAAACGTTTTTGGATTGTTTTTGTTGACATATGACTAAAAAAGGATTCAATACTTCAGAAACAAGTAGATTCATCATTCTTTGTCACCAAAATTCCCAATCCTTTATCTGCAAAGGCTCCTTAAGAAGTTGAAGTTTTATACAATATATGGTAGACTTCGGCAGTGGTGTGGGCCTCGAATTTCTTCCTAAAGACCAAGCATTTATAGTTGTAGTCCTGTTAACCATGTAGATACGTTGTAGAAGAACCCTTGTTAACTGTGATTCGCAAATATACATTGGTGAACAGGAAAAGTGAGATTCTTACAGGACAACATCAAAATACATGCTGTGAAAGTTACCCACATTTTGATTTGCGGTTTAGAATGAGAACTATTGCCCACCCACACAATTTCTCTGACATTTCCCTAAGTGATTATTATATTTTCTTGTTCTGACAACAGCATGCAAAAGAAACTGTTTAGAATAGAAGCAGAGATAAAATAGGTTTCTAAGTTATTTTTCTTCTAAAATAAATAAATTTTATGAAATAGTTATACATGAACTCGATCTCTATGAGGAAATATCGTTAAATGTGATGGTGAATTTTGAAAAGTAAAAATGATTTTTGAAGTAATTCTATACTACTTTAATTTGAATTTTAGAGACGTATGAACCTCTTTGATCACCCGATGGTAATTTGGTGTCACTTTTTAATACTTTTATTGAAATCAAATCTGATCGAAGTATAAATGTTCAATCGCAGACTGAGTATTACTCGAAGAACCTTATTTGATATTGTTTGTCCATTCACTGTTTCTGATACCATCAATATCCGTTGAGATTTCCTTCATTAGGAGGCTGATATTCTTATCACAATTATATTCACTAAAACTTTTGTACATAGAAATTGATTTAGCACTACTGTTTTAGGCTTCCTAAACAAGTTAAAAAATAAATCTTTCAAAATTATCTTTCAAGCTGTGTTCTCGAAAATTCAATTCAAATACAGACTGGAAAAATTAATTCAAATATTCGGATATTGCACTCGAAGTATTTCGGATGTGCCACCTTCCACACAAACCCCATCGAACTGTACTCCTGGGTACCACATGGAGATTTGTATCAATCTGTAACAAAGAAAACACAACTGGATGCATAATTGGATACTAAATTTTATTAGACCTCTAACCAATTATTATAGAAAATATTGAGCCAGACAATGTAGTCTAGAAAGTTATTTTCAGGCTGAAACATGCTTATGGGGGTTGAATACTTAGGATTCGGCCAATCAAAATCCTCTGAAAAACAATGAAAGACGAACGAAATAAATTGTTGAAAAGTGAAGCTCCTAAAAACGTACAGAAGAGTGACGTTACTTGAATTCTAGGAGCAGCAATCTTTGCTTGGATGTCTCGTTTATGAAGATCTTTTTCTTGTGAACCCATGCGTATTCTTGAAGTTTTAATTTTTTAACATTTCTCATTAAAAGTATTTTTATATTTCATACTTGTTTGGATTATTTTCTTAGCTTTAAAGTGTAATTTTAGATGGTGGTTTGGTCACTCTTATGTAACTTTTTGCTTCACAATGGTTAATTAGACCGGAACTTACAAATTTTTTAAATTGTGAACAAAACTACCGATTGAGAAAGATCAGATGAGGTAGCCATATAAAATACGTCTTATTTAAATATAGAAAAGCATCGAATTATAAGATACCTATTATTCGAATTTTAGCTATTTTTGTGTATAGATGAGATTCAGTTACGCAGGTTATCGGCATTAATTTTAAAGAATTATTTTTAAGATGCACCTTGTATTTTTAGATTGACTTAAAATGTACCTTGTTGTTTTAGATTAATTACTTATTGCCATTACCATTATTAAATTAGTAACATACATAATTTTTATTACCACATCTCATTTACCTAGAAAATTATAACTTGGTTTGTTCCGGAGGTTACATATGTCCCCCCACTTATAATTTTCTATATATTCACTCATATACGTTTCAATGGAACATATACATGTGTAAATTTGTGATTACAATAAAGAATATCGATTGTAGTTGGGTTTCAGAAAACAAAAACTGTTTTCTTTTTCGATACAAAAATCGTCACATGTGAGCCTCCGGAAAAAATAGGTTAAAGAAGCATTTATGTGCATATTGCAACACAAAAAATATATGGACCAGAAATAAACCGGAAAAGAATATTATGATGAAATTCCCCAAATACATTTCGTGGAACACTTCTTTATATGCAATTCATTTCTCGATCAAATTCTCAGGCAGACTCAGTATTAATCCAGTGCCATTGCATTCCTCTGTCAGAAATCTTAAATTATTAACCCTAAATAGACTGAATGTGCATAGTTTAAGCACTCTGGCGTTTCGCATATACTTTTCTGTCTCCTCTGACTTGAACTTCCATGCAGCTCCGATGTCTCACCTTTGGGATCACTATTCATAATCTATCCCATAATGTCATTATGATATAACTTAACCCTCCTGGTGGTTTATTTTCAAGTCGTAAACGACTGTGTAGTAGCCTGCACGAAAACCCGTTCCAAATTGTTGACAGCTCTGAGCGAGGGAAAACTTTATTTTCATATTTGGATCTTCATTTCCCTCTTGAGTTCTGTCTCAACGATACATTTCACCAAAAGCAATATTGCCAGAACCTTGATGGATGAAATATTTCGTCATTAGCAAATTTGACAGGATCTTGATGAACGTGATACCTTGTAGCAACTGCTTAGAGGATTAAAAAACTAGCCTTAACCTACAGGTTTATGATTGTTTCATTTTAATGCAACATAAATGTAGGGTGATGTGGGGCAAGTGTATTCACATGTCCACTGGATATAAAACGTGTCTATGGTTTAAAGTAGGGGCTGCTACATGATGGAAATGTTAAAAGGAATGCTATAGTTTCACCGCTAGTCTACTACGAATTTCGGAAGGGCAGAGAATTGGCCTAAGCCAAAGAAAGTTTGTAGGTGGTATATTTACGTCGCACTAGAGCAATACAACGGTCTCTTGGTGACGATCAGGGATCAATCCCGAAGAGAAAGAAAGATTTGAGGACAACACCTTGTAATTTCAAACCATGGTAAAATGACGAGATCAACACCTAATCTGGTACCCCACTCTTCAAACTTCCTCCCCACAACAACGGCCAATGAGAAAACATTTGAGGCCAAGACAGATTTATCATGCATCAGTCTCCACGTACACTCATGTCCAAAAGTTAACCGTTATTGCTCTTTATGTGAATGCTTCAGAAAATTTACATCGGAATGGAAGGAAACACGGTATGCAGGTGTAATGGAGTTATAGAAGAAGAAAATAATGCAAAACAATAAGGACTTTTATTATTCAAAGAAAAGGATTGAAAGAAAAAGGTTCACAATAGGAGTGTCAACTTTAGTGAAACAGAATGATTAAAATAATGTGATGCTGAAGTTTAATACAGTGTGTGGGAACCTCAGGTACCCACGCATGCTGCACAACGATTTCCCATACTTTCGATGAGGTTATGGATGAGTTGTGTGCTCAAAGTGTTCCAAGCCTCACGGAGAGCAGTTTTCAATTCCGGAACGGAACTTGGTGGGTGACGGATTGCTGCAATGTCTCCCGAGTATATCCCACACATACTCTATAGGATTCAGATCAGGAGAGTTGGCAGGCCTCTGCATCTTGTGGATATATTTGAAAGAAGGCGTCGACCAGGGCTGCATGGCCAGGAGGCGCGTTATCATTCATGAATACGAAACTAGGACCGACAGCACCTCGAAACAGGCGAACGGTAGGTTCAAGGACTTTGTATCTTTGACCTGTAACAGACCCGTGTCAAAGTTGTGGAGGTATGTGCGGTCATTCAGCATGATGCTTGCCCAGATCATGACTCCCCTGAAGGAAAAGGATGTCTAAACACGTTCCACGTTCTCTCCAGATCGTGGTACGAATAGAATCAGTTCGAAGACTAAATCTGGACTCGTCACTGAACATGACATTATCCCACTCTTGTGCACTCCACTGCCAATGTTCCAAACTCCACTGTAAACGCGCGCATTTCTATGCAGACATCAGGGGGATGCAAACTGCTGGTCATCTGGCATAGAGACCAACGTGTCTGAGTCTACTGTAAACAGTTTGTTCGAAACCACGACCTGTGGCGGCTGTCAGGGCTGAACTCAGTTATCTGGCTGAACGGTTCCTCTGACGCAGCGCAGTTATCGCGAAACATCGGTTTTGTCGAGTGATTGTTACAATTGGCCGAGCTAGTATTGGTTCGTCGGGTAACATCTCCAGTGGCTTGAAGCCTCTGCCACTGTCTGGAGATCACACACTGAGAAACATTCAGAATTCGAGACGCTTAAATTTGGGATTGACCGGATTCCAGCATTCCAATAATTCGTCCCTTTACAGACACGTCCAGTTGGCATCTTTGTGACATCTTTCGTCCTTATTTATTGTTAATAACACTCCGTACGATAGCGTTTGCGAAATTTCTGTCTAAACTGGCCATGCCGCTCGAGGCCGTTTTATACTCGTTCCGACGTGCGTAGGTGCTTTGCGCATATCGACATCGACTGAACTATTTTGAATATGCACAAAGCTTTACCTTCGTCTCATGATTCTTCACAAGTGCTTTTGAACCATTGTATCCATATTTACTCCGATTTCCTCGCATTTTACGAATTATGCTTAACTTTTGGACATGAGTGTACACATGACGGCCTTTGGTTGGATAAAATCTCGAACTTTGATTGTTAATCGGCCACTCTACCAACTGAATTACAGCCCACGTAAACCAAAGAAAGGCATAAATGAAATTATATGTTCTATCCCGCTCACAATACTATCACATCGCAAACAGTCCATGATATGGACTGCTTTCTGGAAAGAGTTCTGGACAGTTTTTGGTAAGATGGAAAGCAGACCAAGTAAACATGGTATGCACATACTCCTGATAAATAAGTATGAACTACTCCTATGAGTAAGTAAGTCCTCGATGAAATAAGTATTAGAGAAAATGTGGGGACATAATAAGACCTCATTACATTACGTGATGATCATCTACAAAAAAGAATGAAACCACATGGAGAGAAAACGTGATCCCTTACTAATCCGATACATAAGTTAAAAGCATGTGTTTCTGTTTGTATATTTGTTCATTTAAATCAATTTCTGTATTTGGCATTTAGTGAAGATCTAAGGCTACGCCAAGGTATCTAAAGCAATCTCAATATACTTTATTTCTAAGGACAGTAAACCTATACCCCGTCAATTAATCAAATAGGTGTTTCGCAATGGCAACTGCTTTGTATCTTACTCACTCGTCGGCAAAAGAAATTCGTACTTCGATAAATTGATTTGAAGCAAACCGAAAAAGAATCACGCAGTCAACCTCTCACTTCCGATCCCTCGCACCACAAACGACTCCAAATAGCCATTTGTTATTCACATTCATAAATGCCCCTCCATCCGTCACGTCTACACATCTTAAAAACGTGATAAAAACCACCAAAGGCTCCCCGCCCCTGCAAATCGATGAAATAAGTATTAGAGAAAGTCTGCGGACAAAAAACAGCGCCCCACATACCGTGATCATTATCCACAAAAAATAAAGCTATCTGGGAAGAAAAAAAGTGATCCATAACTGATCCGATACATAATTAAAAAGCTTGCGCTCCTGTTTGTACATTTGTTCATCTAAATCAATTTCTCTCTCTGGTACTTAGTGGAGTTCGCCTATACGTCGCTGCTCACAGGTCTCGATTTTTGATGTCGTTCCCCCTTATGGAGGGAGGGGAACCGGGGGGTCAGAGGGAGGGGTTCCCATTAAATCCCTCTTCTTATTTTCGGAAGCTATGTTGCCAGAATCAATCACTATGTAGGGTCCGCGAGTAGGGCTTTTCATATTTTATCAATCATGTTTCTCAGCAGAAAGGGAGTGGTAGAAAAAATAAGACATGACTCCACGATTCTTTGTTTAGGGTTAGGGGCAGTCGGTTGATGAAAAACACTAATGGACTGTGATAATAAGGGATGAGGGGACAACGTTGTGTTCAAATTTAGGGATAACTTTGTTTATTGTTTTTAAATTTATGCGCACATCATAAAAACTTACATAATCACTCACTTCAAAATGAAATTTTTTTTAAAGTTTCAGCCTTTTAGTTTTTGAAATTGCATCAATAGTTGAAAAGCAATTACGAGAGTTATTAAATTTTAGTGAAGTAAAATTAATTGATTTATAGCTATTTCTGCTATTAAGGAATACCTTTCGTATTTTTTACGAAATCCAAGGAACCTAGGAAATGCTGTGTAAAAAAGGGAAACATGTTAAAAGTGATTTAAAATGTGTTCTTTAATATATGGATGGAACTCGATGGCCTTTCGCAAATGATGTGGATTCGTAATCTGGGAGTTCGTTAAATCGAGTGTGGGTTCTAATGCATTCTGAGTTATATGCTTGATCGCTTAGTTCCGTTTATCAATCGCTAATATTGCTAACACTCTGAGAGTCAGAATATTTTCGAATCATATAATATAGCGTTTCCCCCACAACACACATATTGACTTAGTAAGTAATGACTTCTATTGGTTGAAAGAATCTAAGGAAACATTCTATTGGTCAAGAATGTCAAAACTGCTTAGAAATCAGGAAGACTTTTGAATAAGTTATAGTACTGATATAGTATGAGTGTGAACCTTTCAGGGGATTGAAAACTTTACTTTATCAACTTTGAAATTCGTAAGTGAAGTTCGTATTTCCAAACGTATATCTAATTTCTGAAGAAAATGTGGTGGATGTAGCGAAATTATTTTCAAATATTTAAATATCTTTTCTTTTTAGAAAAGATTATTCTATATCTCGTGTCTTTTCATTCAGATATACCTGAATATCGACACATAGTTTAATAGAAGAATATAAGAAGTACATAGACTAATATAGAAGTACATAGACTAATATAGAAGTACATAGACTAATATAGAAGTACATAGACTAATATAGAAGTACATAGACTAATATAGAAGTACATAGAAATCCTTAATATACCTATATAAGAATTTTAAAGCTGAACTAATTTAGGATTACTTCAAAAATTAGGAATACTTGAAATTTACTGTACTGTTATAAATTTTAAGATAAATTTATGTTGGTCTTAATATTTAATTATTAAAATGAACAATTCAATTGATTTTTTTATGGATTACGAGATTAAAATATTCCAGTTGTTTAAAATTTTAAAATGTATCTTCTTACTTATTACTCATCTAATTCGAATTATCAAATATTTTTAGCATAAAGCAATTAAAAGTAATTTAAAGCGAATTATTTAATTTTTCATGGTTATGAAACGCAATAACAAACTAAATATGTTAATTAGAGCGATTATATTTATAATTACATTACATAAAAAACTGAAGAATCATGCAGTATATATTTAAGGAGTCGGTAAATTAATATTTAATATGAATTCCACGTATTCCCTCAGTTAGATTCATTCTAGATTCTTATAATGACCTTTAAGCTCAGATTTATAAAAAATTCATTTTAAATTCTGCCTTAAAATAGAATCCTAAATAAGTTTTATTCTGCTTACTAAATCACAATTAATAGACAGATTATGTTACAGATCTTGATAAGCATGATTAAGCACCTACTAAAACATATGAAGGACCAAAACAAAAAAGTCCATGCATAACTGAAAATATTGATTGTTTTAAATAGACATCGTCAATCACGGTGAAGGAACATATAAGCCTATAATAGATACTTTGTTACATAAATCATTTTTTTTCAAAAGTGCAAGATTAACTTTATTGGAAGTATCAAACATGGCACGAATACATTTTATGTGATGTTTCTTTTATAACAAATATACTTCTATTAAATGTAATTAAATTAAGAGTTATGAATTTGGGAACAAATTATGTTTGTGAACATTTTATTTCAGTCCTTAACAATCTAATAAAACAGTTCCATAGGCTTTTACTGTTTAGAGTAAGGTGAGTAGTTAATTAACGTCGCACTGGAGCAAAGCAACAGGCTATTGGTGACGATCCGGGATAAATTCCGAAAGAGAAAATCTAGGACAACGCCTCCAGCTGCAAAGAAATCATTCACCCATTATATATTTCCCATATTGTATCATCTCGAGTGATAATGGTAACTAACATCACACTGGAACAACACAATGGGCAATTGGCGACTGTCCGGGATCAATACCCAAGGGAAAGATAGAGGACAACACCACATAATTTAGAATCAAGGCCAGATGACGAAAACAACACCTCATCTGGCACCCCACTCTCCAGACTTCCACACCACGCCAACATGAGGACATTTGAGGTCACGACAGATTTAATGTGTATCAGCCCCATGTACACGATGATTTTTGGCTTGATGGAGCTTCGAATTCACAAACCTCCCGTTTCTAATTAGTTGCTCTTCCAACTGGGCTACCGTGGCTTAGAAAAAATTGTACCCATTAGTAATTCCAAGATTCACACCACCTTGAGCTTCTCTTTTAGTCACATTTAAGAAATTTAATAGTGATCTCAGGTAAAGAAACTGGAATAAATGAGACTTTTTGTCCAGTTTCATGACACTATTAAGCTCAGTGAGCCGCCTAACTGATATAGTGGTCATATACTCGTCTACCACTTAGCTCACTCACTTTCTCCCAGTAAGTTCTTTACAAAACATTACATTTTCATACTTAACACTTTGTCCAACAAAGATAAAACACCCACCAGTCCGCTCAAACTTATAAATCATCTTCATATTGGGTTCATGACTTACACTGAAACGTTGACGCTATTCTCTTTGGGAAGTTATAATTAAATTGTTAGGTGTAGCTTTGATTCACAATAAACATCTGATTAGTATTGTAAGCTTTCATCTCAAATGAATCTACAAACCTTCCTTATCACGGGAGTTACACAATTTACAAATATGGTCTAAGTAATGAGAACAAATATCACATTAATTAAAAAATATTGTATGATTCTACCAAAATAAAAACTACCTTAATCTTACTATCACAACTACTATTACTGCTACTTTACTGCTATAATTTAATATTATCACTACTTTACTCTAATATATTTAACATTATTATTTTACTCTATTACAGTAAACATTCATTTTTGTGTAAATTTTCACAAAACCGATAAAATTCAAAATATCAATTAAAAGCTATAAAAAGAAATACCTATTTATGGAAAACTTCTTCGGAAGAAACTTATTTTTTCAATAGGTGTACCATTTAGATACGCTTAATTAAAGCTTATCAAGCATTATTAGGTTAAACGATTTTCATGAAAATCTACCCTACAAATTATTTAACCATATTTATGAGACATTTTTCAGTGCTCAAATCCAATGTACATTAACTATATCTTGAACTTGAAACAACAAATTTGTAAATCCATTTATAACCAAAAAATATCTTCATGCATAAAGGACTATAATAATTTAACATTAATTAATAAGAATTGAATAGATTTGAAGATTAATCAATACTTTTCATCCCAGTTAAATTCATGAATTTCTTATTAGAATTTTAATACTCCACATTAATATGTGTTAAACGTCACAACAAATTTTTGTGAGTTTTATGTATCCAATAAAATTTATTTATTTTCAACATTTATTTATGAATTCGAACTCTCCTAGTGTTAAAAGCGTTTAATAACCTTGATATCTGACTGCAACAAAGTAAACTATATTTTTAAAATAATCGATGACAACACGAAATATTTTTTCGATTATGAAAAGACGTAAATAAAACCGTATACCTTATTATTAAGATGTCAATAAGTGCGTGGTTACTAATACATCCATTACTAGTGCTAGGTTACTAATACATCTGAATACTAGTGCATTTGTGAATAAAATAAGGATAAAAAGTTTAAATGATGCATATTTGATTTACTGGGAAACTACCTAATGTACAGCATAAAAACATAACTTTGTATACCACTCCTAGAAAAGATCGTTTAGGTATATGCTTTGAAAATGACCTTGAGATCAAAATTGATAGATCGCACCCACATCATATTGTATACATGAATATTTGATAAATCGTAATCGACACGATCACTGAATCCAGGCATAAAAGGAAATATGCTACTCAGCAAAATAACAGCTCTTTCTCCGAAAACGGTCAAAAGAAATATATTTCTCTACAAAGGTAAAGACCATTAGATGTTTTTCCCCACTCCATTTCAGTCAGTTTTGTGTTAAGGAACGCTTGACATTTCAAAAGGTTTGTATGTTTTGCTGCACTGCAAATTTTACGTGTTATTTCATTTTTAAAATTCTCTCCAAGTTAAGCCAAAGATATTTCTTGATATGTTTGTCTTATTTTCCCTGAATGAGTCATTCTTCTGGATAAATTAACATAATATACAGACATTTAGAATCTATATTTAAATCAATAATTATCCATATGTATAATATTAATAGGCAAGAAATTTTTAAGCAAAAAGAGTGATGATTGTACTAATACAAATAAAATATAATATTTGAGATAGACTAAACAATGCGATAAAATGTTATTTGTTGCAGCGTGGAAAAACTGTTATCATGTATGAATGATTTCTTGTGTCATAAAAATTTCGCACTTTCAATTGTTTCGTTAAATTTTATGACATCATGACTAATGATTCCTGATTCATTCGCAAATTATTTTAAATCCCCACTTTAACTTCTCTAAATATACTTAAAGGGACTATAGAATACAAAATTCATGAAAATAAGGTACACCCGCCATTATTTAGCATTACTGAAAGATAAATATGTTTCTTATTCACAGATCAATAAGGTATGGTATGTTGATAAGTTCTGTCGAGGTAGGTAGTTGAATTTACGTCTCACTGTAGCAACTTTATTGCTGACAGTCCGGGATAAATTCCGAAGGAAAGGATCCGATGGCAACACCTCGTATATTTCAACTACTATCAGATGATGAGGCCAACCTCTGTGAACCAGTCCCAACGTACACTATGGTCTTTGGTTGGATCAAGTTTCAAGCTTGCAACCTCCTTGTTGCTAATCCGTGACTCTACCATCTCTACCAATGGCCCTGCTTACCATCGAGAGGCAAACCAATGTAACTACTAGTTTAATACTGCGGGAAGGGATCACTTACACAGCCAGTACCCTCTAGTAGTGGTACGAGGTAGTTTGACAGCACAGTGTTATGTCCAGTAGATTTTGAAACCTGTTGTTTTGTCTTTCATGTCATGTGCACAAGAGGTATTATAGAGCCATAATCCTGGACACCTTCTTTCACCAGAGAGATCCTAGATTTACCCCCTTGAGCATATCAGGGATATATAAAATACCGCCTATTGCGCCACCTCAGGAACATATGGGATCATGGGCAGCAGCTGCAGAATGCTTGGCATGATTTGCCGCAGGATACCATAAGGACATTCGACTAAATTACAAGCCGATTATTGACATATATCGCCACAAGACTCACTTTATTATTTGATATAATTATTCATTAATAGTCTTCTAAATTGGATATTTTGGTCATTTCTTTACCTCTTCATGAAATACAGAACGCATGCTGTATCATTAAGATTAAACACTGACTTCAGGGTGTTTCGATTCTTGGCAAAGATTGTTAAATACAAAATGATGGTATGTTGCATTTTTTACAGTATTAACAATTTCTATCAAGAAAATTTTAGAAATTCTATAATGCATGATTATTTGTTCTTAGTAAGCTATCAAAAATTAATTAATATCCTTCGACAGCAATAAATGCGTAGCATTACTAAATGCTTTACTTTTCATAAAGAGGACCCAACGTTACATTATGTATTAGAATAACAAGAATCTATTTGCGCATTAATTGCATTTAGTCATGCCATTGGAAAATATCAAACTTGTCAAGTAGCTTGTCGAAGCATTTAAAGGTAACATGTTATAGACTCAATTTAAAATTTTTACTAACACCATTGGCGAATAAAATTCTGTCAGCTAAATATAAATTACGATTAAATGTGATGATTAATTGCGAATCTTGTCTAAATCGCATAGTTTATAATATTATATAATTCAAGGGTACTAAGTTCCAGGGGTTTCTAAACATGAAGGGTAAATACTACAAATACGTAGTTAATATTATAATGATGTGTATAAATAATCTTGTTCGCTCGAATACTGTCATATATGAAGCGACCGAGGCCTTATATATGTACTCACTGTCATAAAACAGATATTTAATGCTATTAACTATTTAGACATTTCTATAAAGAACATACATGACAATCATATTTAAGGAAAATTCTAAAATTTCTTTTATTGAAATAGTATTATTTGAAAAAAATGTACCATGTAGCATAATTTAATATTTAATTGCAATAAATGGTTATATTCGATATTTTGAAGTGATAAAATATATGCAGTAATGTAATGAAATATTTATTTGTAAATATATTTGATTGTCATATTTTATTGTGGTCAAATTAGACAAATCTAACAAGTATTTGTAAATTAAGACAAATTTGCAAATTTGATATTAGCTAATGAATATTAGATAATGCATCTAAATAACATTATAAAAGTAATACTCGATAGCTTTCTTAAAGGTAACACCTGATAATGTTTCTCAGCAGTTCTCTACCTCGTATTTACAAACAGTACTATATTATTTTAAACAGTACTCTATTCATTAAGAAACCGTTCTCTATTTGTTATAAAACAGTACTCTGCTTATTAAACGATATTCTATTTATTAAAAAACTTGTTAGGAAAACAGTCATACGTATAAAGCAACCGATGTCATACTTGGGTCTGCAATAATTTTTTAAATTGCTGACGCTACTGATATGATTTGTCTATTACATTTAATTTATATAGAAAACTACTGTTTTCGATTAAGAGAAAATACTTGTATTAAAATTTCCCTGTAAAATTGACTGATGCGATTCAGATTAGATTACATCGGTAATCAATTATACTGACTGGTAGAAAGCAAATTAACGTAACCTCATAAAAGTATCAAATTTAATAGGAGTATATGAAGTCTAAAACCTGAAGGCTGACAAGTGTCTTAATATAAGGAAAAAATACGAGGTAAGAACTTCAGAGTAAGCAACTAGTAAACTGACAGAGGTCATCTCTAACATTTTAGGAAACTATCATAAATACCTTCTTGGCCACTTAAGCCGCAAGAACAAAAGAACTTTCTTCGAGTAGTATCTGAAAAACCGTAGTAACAAAGGAATCACAAAGGGGCACCACAAACAAAGAAAGCATGGAACTTTAGAAAGAATGTTGGAAAATCTGTGAGGGGTGACTTCGCAATATTCCCTTAGCAATAAACTTGTGGACGCCTTGTCATCACTGAAGAGGAAATTTCTAACGGGGGCATTTTTTTCTCCACTAAAGCTTTTTTTTGTCCCAAGTGACATTTTCAAATTCCGCCCTTGGAAATTCTCTGTGGTATTCTGAGAAGTTCCCAGTGTTTTGTACCATTTTTTAGACACTCCGTCAAAGGCTCCGAGGAATTCTTGTAAGTTCGAGTGTTTTTTATACGTGATGAAATCATTATAGAGTTTCTTGGGATTCAAATACATTTTTACGATTTTATGATACGTACTTAGGATATATATGTATTAAGTCTGAGCTATATATATAATATCACAAAATACATTCAATATCACAAAACAAAAAGATATCCAGGAATTTAAACACAAAAACACTAAGAAAAGGTTTCTTGGTTTTCTTGGTGTTCTTGTGTTTAAATTCTTGGATATCTTTTTTGTTTTGTGATATTGAATTATATTGCTATCCATGTTTGTCTGCAGCTTCAGCGCGCATAGATGGACAGTTCTGCTTTCTGTTCTGTCTTTTGTGTTCGGCTTTTCAGCCATTTGACTTTTTTTACCTTTGGCATTTTGCTAGTCTTTCTGCTGCTTTGCGTTTTAATGTTCTGTATGTTCGAATGATTGATATATATATATATATATATATATATATATATATATATATATATTATAATGAATAATATCATTATTCATTATAATAGGGCCGCGGTGGCCCGGTTGGAAGAGTAACGGACTAGCAACCGAAGGGTTGCGAGTTCGAATCCAGCCAAACACCGTCGTGTACAAAGGGGGCTGGTGCACGTTAAATCTGTCGTGGCCTCAAATGTCCTCACGTTGGCGTGGTGTGGAAGTTTGGAGAGTGGGGTGCCAGCTCAGGTGTTGCCTCGTCATCTGACCGCGGTTCAAAATTACGTGGTGTTGTCCTCGGACTTTCCCTCTGGGATTGATCCCGGACCGTCACCAATAGCCCGTTGTGTTGCTCCAGTGTGACGTTAATTGAAAATACCAAAATACCAAATATCATTATAATATATATATATTCATACAAAATATAAATACATGAGATCTGTTTAAGATTTTTCATAAGGTATGTATTATTGAATGTGATACAAGTTTTTAAAACTTTAGGCAAGCAGATTTGCTCATGATTTCAATATTTCTAAGAAATGTCATTATTTCTAGGAAGTTATAATACATAATAATTGATTTAATATGACTAAGTTAAAAGTACAAGAATATACAACATAACTGAATTCCATCAATCGGTTTAAAAATATAGCTTTGAGGCACTAGTGTGCTGTCATAAGCTAAGTTAATTTGTATCCAATATACATTAATTATACTTCACCGAAACAACTATTCAAATCGCACATGGACGGAAACCAAGATTTGCAACACATATTACTTTGCAACCAAAATATACTATGTAGAACAGAAGCCACTGTGCAAATCGCACGACAACTAAAACTTCAACATAAACGAATTTAAATTTACACCCAACATATGTAGAAGAGAAACAGCTATGAAAATATATCAAGTAAGGAGAGAAACCAAGACTTCTTTGCAACACTAAAATTTTAATTTCCACCCAACATACATTGCGTTGAACAGAAACCTCTCTTGCCAATCGCTTCTCCCACTTGGTGTTATCTCACAAAAGTAAAAACTTTGCTGTCCTTCTTGAAAAGATCCCTGTCTTTTCTAACTAACTAAATAAAACAATGCATATCTTGCCATTGCATTCGTTTCTAAATCTCATTTCTGTACTTCGGTGAATCTTTAGCTTGAAATGCATGCATTAATTTGAAAGTAATAAAGCAAGGTCTTATATGGAAATGAACAAAAAGTAAGAATTCCAGAGTAACCCACACTGAATGATATCCAGGCCGAACGACATGGACTCTTATCCGAGACCAGGGGAAGAGATAGGCAGAGATATACCCTTATTTACGACACCACATACAACACGGCTCATTTATGTTCCGGAACTCTGGGCGTCTTTTACGAGTGAGTATTCTCAAACCCCAGTTCTTTGTCTTCCATCCCCTCCCCTTCTGGAACATCAAGAATAATAATCCTTCTGGGAGTCTTTACGCATCCGAAAGCACGTAAGGAAAAAATACAATTAACGTGCCTCGCCCTGCCTTTAATAGAGAAGAATAGAAGCGTGAAGAAGAAAAAAAGCGGAGTACTATTAACAAAAACAGAACTTCGACGACTCAATGGAGAAAATTTTACAACAAAAGCGCCAGGCTTTGCCTCCAGAGGAGGTCCATCAAAGTGACACCAAACACCCAGAGTACAATTACATAAAAGAGAGGCGCATGTGAATATAAATAAGAAAAGATTAAAAATCTTAGTATGCTTAAAAGGAAGACCGGCCAACTTTAGGTCTTTAAGCACCTCTTGGCGTTTCCTCCCCTAAGTGCGCGGTTTTCTGTTTCGGGAAGGGGACTTTACATCTTAAAATATTCGTAGGAGGCCTCTAATGCCTAATTTAAATTTGCCTTGAGGGTTCGCGGGGCTTAATGACTGCGGCGGCCATGTTTGATTAACGAACTTCTTTAATTTGAGAGTCTTAAAGATAGCGTCATTGAATAATTTCGCTAGTTTACAATCCTGTTATTTTCGGCCCGACTCGAGTTGAAAGCGATGTTTGATTTAGGGAATCTAGGGCCGCCTCTGCCGCGGAGGAATGACATCGCTAATTAGAGTGTCTTGTGACTGCCGATCAATATACTTACTATTCCTGAGCAGATTTTATCTCATCATATAGTACTCAGCGTTGCTAGATTGAACCCACACTCTCATGTGCCCCTATTGAAATTCCCATACTCAATAACATTTGAACGAGATAATCCCGTTTGTTTTTATGAAATAAAACTTTAATTGCTATTTTGGAGAAGTCATTGAAAATTAATGCTTTTTGTTTTCTAATAGCTGGAAAAATATAACGACAGTCATGAATTGTTTTGAAATATCTTGCCGTGTCTTTCGGTTTGTGGGTTGGTTCTAAGATCATTTTGTAATATTAAATATATATCATTAAGATATATTTTGATCTCATTAATATTGTAATTTACAAGTGGACAGCCTTTTAGTTTTAGTATATTTAATTAACAAATAAGAGTTTGTGCAATATTTACTGTTTATTTTATTTCAGTACTGTACTTTTTTCTTTTAGAACTTATAATTCTTATTTCTAATTCTTGATGTGAAGTTTTAATGTTTTCTAATCTGTTTAACTTATAGATCTGGATATTTTACACCATTTACATGCGCAACTTGGCCAAATATGTCTCTTGCTCCATAAAGATGCTCTATCCTCCCTCCCAATCAAGCAAACCCAACTCTATTGAGGTGAGACATTAGGATCGCTATGATTTCATGCAGGTCTATGTATGTCATATTTAATTGTATGATATCAAGGGATCTGTGCGAATTTTTAATTCTTAAGGAGTCTGAAATGAAAAGTTTGGGAACCACTGATGCTGAGTGTTTTTTACCTAGGAATCCTATTCTAACTCAGATATGAAAATTATAGTCTCGCACTTCCTTTATATATATATAACGATAGAAAGAAAAATCTTAATGCAGTAGCTTTCTATTCAAGTGTGCAGTAACTAAATACCACAAACTGTTTAAATCTTCAAACGTTTGGCAAATTCTATTGAATTCGCTTGAACTAGCATTGATTTACCCCCAGGTGGTTATCTTGATGAGGTATCTCGTCATCGGCAAAACTGACCAGATCTTGATGAACGAGATATCTCGTCATTAGAAGAAAACTGACCAGATCTTGATCTCATCATCGTAAAAAATAGGCAATACCTTGATGACGGGATATCTCGTCGTGTATCAGTTAAAACATCTAATACATGTCAGATGATGTGAAATGATATTTTTTAATTGGAATTTAGTGGAAAGGAAGGAAACACTTAATAAATTAAATGAATTGATTGAATTACAAAAATGTATTAAACAGTAGTGTTTTAAAGATAGATTCAAATCCTTTCGTAGACATCACCATATAATAATTTAAAAATTGCTGGATAACTGATTGAATGCAAATTTAATGAATTAAGAATTCGTTCCAATATAAATTAATTGAATTTAATACCCCTCAAGCGAAAGCTCAACTATATTTAGCAAGTTTTGATGTTCACGTTCTGTGTTTCTATTTTTAGTGCATGTGTAGCTTTGAACTTATTGGAAACAGTGTAATATTAGTTTCAGTAAAGAGTATAATAGTGCACGCATAAGTTAGTTCCTATTTCTGAGGAAACAGGTTGGTTGGTTTTTAGATTTTATGGCGCAAGGGCCATATTTGGCCATGCTGCGCCAAACACAATACAATATCAAGTAATTGACACACACAGTGAAAGCTTTACTGACACAGAAGAGAGAAATACACCCAGGGAGGAATGAACCTGGCAGGAATCAAACCTGCGCCACCTACAACTCGAAGATTGCTAGCGCAGTGGGCATACCCACTGAGCCACGATGGCCACTCTGAGGTAACAGTTCAAGATATAATGCAGTAATTCTACTTCTAAACAACGTTATAATAGTTGCATAATTTTTTAAAATGACGCCTTATTTTAATAGGAAAGAGAAACATCCGAAGTAAGATTGTGCCATTTCTAATGTCAGAGACCAATACTGTAAAAACTCCAATCTGAAATATGAACACTTAACGTAGGGAACAACCAAGTTCCCATCAGATGTAATACATGTCCTGAGTTGGTTCATCAAAAAACTTAAGAAAACTATCATCTAGACGTAAGCACTAGACACTTATCTTCTGAGTATGTAGTCTACCTGAGAGGTAAGAGAAACTTTAATCAGTTTAAAGCTGGTTCTTTAGACTTAATTGTAAGCTATCAAGTTTTTTCAGTTCACAAAAACTGCAATACTTATGGTTGTCCTGAATTATTTGTTTCGTATATGAATGTGTTTGAAATAATTCAATTAATTTGAATCAATGTTTATTATCAATTATCTATTACGTAAAGATTTGTTATTTATTTTCCAAAGCGTTATACATATTAATTAAGAAGTATTTGTCCTAAGTACTATTTTTGAGTTCCAAATTACAGATTTATAGATAATATACCCAATAGTACTGCTCTGTCCCTCCACATGTCGCAGTAACAAGTTTAAAGAGCACTGCCCCAAAACGATTCATCGTTAACTTTGGTAAATCGCAAAAATTTGGTAAAATACACATTGGATGAGTTCATTGTATGCAAATGAAATGCTTACTTTGTATCACTGACATTGAAATAAACATACTGTAAAAGATTCCATATCAAGCCGATTTATGAAAATAGAATTTTAATGCTTCGAGATTCCATAATAATAATTCACCAAAGACGAAATGATGGTATTAGAAAGGGAACGATGGGAAAAAATCCATGCTACACCCATTCATAAATTGAAATAAATATATTATAAATCCTTATTTTTTAAATTAATCTCCATTACTGTTTTATTCAATGTATATAGATGGTGAATGACTCCTTTTTAAACATTAAATCCTTCAAAATGCACACGTTTTCATATGTAGTTATTTAAAGAATTTGATTAAATTTTTCTGTTTTAAAAGAAGCAGCATAGATGCGTGGTCGCACACTCGTAAGTGCAGTAAACGGGTCCTACACTAAATCCACTCCATAGGTTCAACATTTATTTCAGGATTCTTGGAAATCGAATCGGTTTCCACGAAGAGTGTTCTGTATCCATTAGCCCTGCCTTTGAAACTAAGGTGAAAATCAAGTCGTGGACGAGTTTCCATAGCAACCTGTTTGAAAAGGGTGGAAAACTTTGACATTGTCAATGCAATTTCAAAGTCGGTAAAGAATCTCCCATTGTTTGAAAATGTGAATTGGATTAAGGAAGGTTTTTTATTACCGCTATTATTTATCTCTTAAGATTGGAATTTCACGCGCAACCAGATAAGTGTCGAAGATGGGGTGGTCATGGTTTTGCTTATAGTTTCCTTTTTTCGAGAAAACAGTTTGAAAACTCAATTAGGAAGTAGAAACAGCGGAAATCTGTTTCTCAAATTGTTTCATCGTAAAGAAAATTTCTTGAATTCAATTTGTATTCAGCTTGCTCTGTAGGATCTTTTGCATGCGCGGTAAGCCTTTTTCGAGAATTTAATTTTCAAACGACCATTAGGCACTTTATTTCCTTGATACTTATGTAGCAGTACTTGAAAGTTACAATGCAGTTTCAGTCTACCAAAAAAGTATTTAATGGTTCAAATTCTTTGCACTGCTATATATACTATTACGGTGAAAATTAGTTATTGTACGATAGCTAACTTCCTCCCCACTTGAAACCCATAAGCAATACTAAACTCGACTTAATTGATTTTTTTTCAACACTTTTTAATGCACCAGTAACATATTATAGAATAATTTTGACTCGCAGAAACGTGAACACTGCTACTGAATAAATTTGGTTCAAGAAAAGTAACTAAGCACAATAAAAATCATATATTAACATATAGACGGTGCATTTAATGTACGCTTTAAACAAATTCTCAACGATTCCATTATGCATACTTATTAATTTGAATAACTATATTATTTTTATTATATTAACAGCTAAAAATTCACAGAACGTGATATTTTGTAAATAATTATTTATCTGTTATTCATATTTGTTTGTAATAACTTTAACTTAATTAGTGAAATGGATTGAAAACATCGAAATTTTAAATTCGGACACACTTATTATGTTTTGCTAAACTGAAATAATTAACAAAAGGATGAATGCTTTTAAGTTTCCAAATACTTTTTTTATCTGTATGATTTCTAGTTTAAAAAATTACGCATCTGAAAATTTTCATTGAAACTTTCTGCACAACATTTGAAAATTTATTTAGATTTGCATAAAATATTGTAACATTGAACATATATATTTATTTAGACAAAAAATAAATTACCTTTTCTTGATTTTAATTGACTTTTTTCTTATTAGTACATATGATTAACAACATAAAATCTCAATTCAATTATTTTAACTATTAAAAGTAACGCAGTTAGCATAAAAATATGCTTTGTGGAATTCTTAGATTTGATGGATTTATTTAGAGTAAATCTTAAAATGGTAAAATGCGTTAAGTTTAAATTGATGTAAATATTTTAAATTTTATGAATTAAAAACTCACTGAATAACCATTTTATGTTTTATGCTTACATAAAAAGTTATATGTATCACTACACGTTAAGTCTCACAACCTTCGTTTTGCATGAAAAACTGTTTTATTATGTACCACCTTGAAACTTTTAGAAAGAAAATATAAATGACTTAAATTTAACATATACTTTTTAGAAGCAAATTAGAGACACTTTTTTAAAATTAAAGTGAAAGATCAAATTAAATTACTTTGAAATTAGAGAGAACACTCGAAATGTTATGTTAAACATCTTTAGAAGAGTTATACAGTTATCTACAAAATATGTCCTAATTTGGTCCGATTGAGAAATCAGATCCAAAGATACGAGCGAATTAGTAAATCTAGAACCATGGAGAATCGCCCAATTTAAAATTAGAATAAATAAAAAAATTGCAAGTGGGAAACTAAGTTCATATTTTCTTGTATGTGGCTAGGAAACAAAATCACCAAGTTTTTAAAAATATCGAGAGGGTCAGATTGAAAATATCCCTTTTCGGTACTGTTTGACATGGAATGAATCATATCAGACTTGTAAAAGCGAAAAAATGTACTTATTATTCATTACCGAACGCTTTTATAAAATTCAATCCTGTCAATTCTTTTCTAAATAAGAATATAAGTAAACAGTTTCAGTTGAATGAATATTTTAATAAACATGCGGCATTGCTAAGTATACACATAAATCAAAATATACCAGGCTTAACGGAAAATAAAATAGAAAATATCAAATTCAAATAGCTTTTTCTGTATACTTATTTCCGTTTTATATTTGCATAATCTCTTTCCTATTTATTACGAAAATTAATGAGCACCAAGACTAGTATATTAGAAACAATATTTTGCCATGTAAATAAGTATTAGCCAAATTCTTCAAACATTTTGTCTTGATCATATAGCTTTCAAAAATAAGCCACTATATGAAAAACACTTTTTCATTTTTAGAACTCAATTCTAAGTAAAAACGTACTAGTGCAAATGTTAAAGTATTGATATATAATAGAATGCATTTCTGATATATTTTATTGCTTATAGCTTCTTTTGTTAGAAGGTTTACCAAACACATATTCCGTATTCTTCAGAGAACAATGATACATTGCATTAAATAGTTTGAAAGCAAACCTTTATTTAAAAATTCTATTCTAAAAGTCTATTCTTCTGAAGGCTGTGTGCATTAGGACTACGTCGATCTATTATTCTATAATCTAGCCTCTTTGAAAGGATGAATGGGAAGAAGTAAAGCTTCAACGAGTGGAGTAGAAAATAGAATTTAGAACTTTTGTGATGTTAATGAAGCATTTTTTTGCTGCTATTATTCTTCGGTGACGCGTGGGTTTTGAAATATTTGACAGCCATGAGAAGAATAGTGGAATCATTAAAATGGAGAATCTAAGGTCTTGTAGTTTGATAATCAGGAACGTTAGTTTCAAATTAGTTTGGGCAATTTTTCGAAGCAGATTTTTGTAGTTTGATAATCAGGAACGTTAATTTCAAATTAATTTCGGCAACTTTTCAAAGCAAGTGCTGTTGCAAACGAAAAAGACAATCGAATTTTAATCGTTTTCATAAATATGTGGCAGACAGAAATGAATATTATCATTAGTTGGGTCTCGTTAGGGGCTTGCCAGAAACTGTTGAGATTTTAACCCTCTGACCATCACGAGATTTCCGAGTAGGGTAGTGATACTTTTACTCCGCGACACACTTAAACCACTGTGAATTCCCACGCATAACCTGCAGTCTTCCCTACATGTTTCCTTCTAACCAGTTTTTACCTTCTTGACCAATGGAATTTTTCTAGGATCCTTTCAACCAATAGATGTGGTTATTTAGTCATTATGTGTGATGTGGGTTAAAAGCAACACTACACAATTTGGAAATCTCGTGAAAATTCAGAGGGTTAATGATAAAAAAGCACATCAGTGGCTGAAAGAATTCTAAGAAACATTTTATTGGTTAAGAATGTCAAATTTGGTTAAAAATCATGCAGGAAACACTGCAGTTTGCCGAATGGTTATACACGTGTAAGCCACTCCGATGGTTAATCAATAACATAATGGGTCCAGAATTATGGTGTTGAGATTTCAACAGAATACTAATATTTTTATTGTTTCTCGGTTGAAATCCCAAAGCCTATAAAAATAAATGACCTTAGCCCTCCTGGTGGTTGTCTCGACTAAGTATCTCGTCATTAACAAAACTGACCATATCTTGATGAACGAGGTATCTTGTCATTAGAAAAAATACTGATCTTAATATGATCTCGTCATAAGAAAATAGTCAGTATCTTTATGGGATACCTGACTATCAATTTTAAATCGTACTGAAAAATTGGTCAGATCTTGATTGACTAGATATCTCCATGAAGCCACTTAAAGGGTTAAGGTTGTTGCATGCAAATTTAATAAAAATATTAGAAATCTGTCAAAATCCTTACACTTCTCATTCTGAAATCACTGTCGGTCGGAACATGTGGCAATCCTAGTCTATAAAAAAATGCAGCCTGTGTAATCGCATTTCATTTGTTCCAGACTCTCCTCGACGGGAAGCGGTTTCCAAGTTCAGACTGCTTACTGGCCACGACTGTCTTCGGGTCAAACTCCACAGAGTAGGAGTTGCTGATTCCCAGTCTGAATTTATGAGACCTAGTACAGCCTACGTATGGTGAATATTTGGATGAGCGCTCTGCACTATCAATTTTAAATCGTACTGTGGGAAATAAAGTGGAGAGCATGTAGTCTTATGGCCTAGTGACCAAACACACTGGCATTTGTCAACAACAAAAAAATATATATGACTAGCACTTACAATAATAAAAAACTCCGAATATCATGCTATGATAGTCATTTAGTCAAATTCAATTCAATTCAAATGGCTATTAGAAAAATATATTGTGAATTTGACGAAATATCTCGCTATAATAACCATTTCGTCAAATTCACAATATATTTTTCTAATAGCCATTTAGCCAAACTCAACATATTTCTAAACTTCAAATTTTTCATTTTTGTCACCACATATTACTATCCACTTTGATTGTATCCATGTGCATGACGTAGAAGGTAAGTAAAATATGTTCAATGGATGAAGTATTAAGCTAATATTTTTGTAATTATTAATTTCAAACAGGCATCTTCTGTAGGGTAATTATATTTCCCTGCATAGAACTTTCTACTTCAAAAATATTATACGATGGTTAATAATAAATACCTGAATTAAATTAAATTCTAGTATATTGGAACTGGCATATAATAATGTAAAATTATAAATTTTACAATGACATAAAATAATGTAAAATTAAAAGTTTTATACTGCCATATTATAATGTAAAATGAAATGTTTTTATAATGGCATATAATAATGCAGAATTAAACGTTTTTATAACGTCATAAAACTGTAATATAAAATTTGTGTTTGCTACATTAACGAAAAAAATAAATTTTGGATAGAAAATAAAATTAAAAAAAAATTGAATTGGACATGTGAATGATATGAGGTTTTAATATCACGCAACCTCTGCTCAGGGGATATAAAATGTGTCTTTCAGTATCAAATGTTAAAGTATTTTAGTATAAAGCTACTACTGCATTCGATATGCCCTTACGAATTTTTTAAACACAGTATACATATTTTAATATCTCTTTGTTGTAAGATTAAATCTCCGAACATCATGAGATTTCGGTGTAGTGTAGTGTTTCTTTTACCTCACAGTACACACAGCAACTAAATAACAACATATATTGCTTAAAATACCCTAAGAAATATTATATTAGCCAAGATCAAAACTGTTTGGAATTCATGCATGACAAATCGCAAGTTGAAAAATGAATATATCGGTGCGTAACCCTCAGAGGATAAAAATCAAAAATTAAACTGGCTTTTTATATAGGTATAATATTATAGTTAATCATAAAAATATTATCACTTGTTTTTATTTTCCTTCGGTATAACCTATACCATTCTTTATTCCATAGTTTAAATTATGTGTTCACTAATGTATCTATAACCTACATTCCATTGACAAAGATTGAAGAAAAAACTTATTTCAGTTTAGTATTGCCTAATAACCCGAAAATGTGTAACTGAAGTAATTTTTTTCTAATCGTTAAGTTTATATCTTTATGATATTAAAAAACTTAAATTATTCACAAGGCTTTTTTATTTTTAGATTCTGTTTATTTTAGGTATCTACTTGATAGATGATTTTAATGAAATTTCTGATGAGGTCATTTGATAAACAAACAAAATATTTATCTGTGTAATGTATTCTTGAATGAACATAAACTCAGCTTTATAACTTTAATAGCTTTTAAGAGAGATATTATGAAAATTGAAGTACAAATTAAATAAAGGCGTTTGCTTAAGCAAATTTAAAAACACAAATTAGTTTTATGATTATAACACTGATTTTAAACAAAATATTTAGAACGACATTTGAAATATTAAAAAGTCTACATGCTCGTGATATATCAATTATTATCTCATATAAAGTAATGGACAATATATTAAACAACTGAGTGAACATAAAATATATAATGACGTAGTTCAATTTTATTATTATTATAACCCATATTTTGAATAAAAACATTTATATCAACTTTCTAAAATTTAATATGTTAGCATGTTCATGGTAATTCAATTACTCCCCCATATAAAGTAGTGAACATATTAAACAAGAAAATTTAAAAAAAATCCTCTTGAGCAAATTTCGAAGTAGCTGTTTGAGAAAAAATAACAGTACGCATTATTCGATTATATTGAGATAAAAAGACTTGTGTGATTTAATTTTAAATATTAAATTTAACTACACTCTTATAAAATTCAAGAAAATAGTGAACGAATACTTTTGACCCACTGTATATGTTTCACTGATTAGATTGTTTCTGCATATTTCCGCCAATATATAATTTTTTTTCGAATATGGTACAAATTTTGTTAAGGGGCGTACTTATCATCTTGTATAGATGATGGTAAAATGAGCTAAGTACAATTTTTAATGGTGATGTTTCTTATAATTTTTATATCAAAGTTCAGAATAGTGATTAGATCAGTAATTGACCACCACACATTCAGTAATTGATTATTATTTATTTTCAAACAAAATTCAAATTGAAACATATGTGCAAATATTTTAGTGAACACTAGGAAATTTGTATAAAATATAACTAGACTAAACATTTTTACATGATATTTTAAAAGTAAAACTTATTGATAGAGCAAGCTATTGAATATTAAACAAGTAAACATGATAATAATGTTTGGTACTAATATTAAACAAGTAAACATGATAATAATGGTTGGTACTAATATTAAACAAGTATAACTAAAATATATGAAAAGAACTATTGTTAAACTAGTAAATAAATGATGCAATAACATCAAAGATAATTTTGGCATTAATTATAACATAAACTTCAATCAGGTACTGCAAATTCCATCAGCTTCTCCAAAGCAACAAATACAAAATCGACATCAGTGTTATCTGACAAAAGTCATCCGATCCAAACTGCAAGCATGTCTATTTGGAATGCATTTTATGTTTTGAATAAACTACATATTTATAACACGTACTTTTAAACTATATTTGTTTTCGTTTTGCCAGTTACCTTTACGTTTTTTAACCACCAATTAAGTAGTCTTTGGGAGTATTTCCTTTTTTACACTTTCAGTTTGAAATTATTTTCTCCTTCGTTTTGAGATAACCTGCCTAGATCATTTTGTCCTATTTTACCTTTTTCTCATTTTATCCTTGATGCATGATCTGGAATTAGAATGCATGACTAACAGAAGGTTTAGTATAAAATAGGTTACTATACAGCTTTCCTTTACTAAACATTTCATTACTTCTGCATTTATCATCGGTGCTTGATCACATTTTTCAGTAATTGACATGAAGTATCTAACTTCAAATTTAAGTTCAAAGTTTGCCTGAAAATCCAGTAATTTACCAGTTTTGAGAATTATTGGAACACATGCAGCTTTTTTCTAGAATTGGAATGACCACAATGTTTCTCACTTAAAATTAATTTAGATGTAAAAAAATATTACATATCGCAATTATAGATATTTATTTTTCTTTCAGCCAAATTTTAATTCAAAATAGGAAATATAAATAAGATGAAATTAAGATTGAGACATCACTCTTCAGAACGAGTTCACTATACTGTGAGTTTATCCATCCTAATGATTTAAAATCTGACTTTTTACTTTTTATCAATAAAAGACATTATTGAACTTCAAATTGGTTACTATTCATTCCAGCAATCCGTTTTCTATAAGAATAAAAATTTAATTTATTGTGGAATAAAATAGTTTGCTAGTTTTAATGAGAAATTTGAGGAAATGGTCAATTATTGGTAGGTTGTCAGAGACTGGCTGGTAGACACTTATTGCTATATTTAAGGTTATTATTATTTTTATATTTAGGGTTTTCGAACTTTATAAGAGAAGACAAATTACACCGACCTAAAATTATAGAATTTATGAGGGTAAAATGCTGCTTGAACAAAAAAATGATCATGAACATTTTAGATTACTTATGCTTACAAAAACAAAATTGTTTTATCCAATAAGAGGTGTAAAAGACTACAAAAATATCGCACATACGTGCATCGAATTGAGAGTACTAAGAATACGAAAAACGTAAAACAATTGTAGCATATGCTGCTTGCAAGAAATTTTTAATTGTGAAGGTTTAGAAGAAACAATCATAAAAGGCAATTTTTCTTTTTTTAGAATAATTAAAAAACTAGGAGAGAAAAAAACAAATTAATTAAGTTTTAATTTAACTATTAAATAAATCATTTCAAATTGAATATTTCATACCGACTCACACAATAACGAATTACATTGCATAAATGTGCAAAGTAAAAACATAAATTCTTATTTGTTAGCGCAAAATGAAGTTTTGAAAGTATAATAGAAAATGTAATCGTTGCAAAGGAATTTTATACTTTTGAAGAGATGAAAAGAGCAATAAAAATAAAATATAAAACTATTTGTAAGAAATGGACTCAACAGATGACACTTTTGAAGAGATGTCAATTACACTGAGAAAAATACAGAAACATTTGGTGTACTATACCTTGTCTGTGATCATAATAAACCATTGGAGAAGGCGTATCTGGTCTGCAGTCCCGATAATTATAGTTTGAGGGCAGTATATGGCCTGAAATGCATGGAAAACCTTTTCTTTGGGACATATCTGACCTGCTGAAAACATTTTAAAATGGAAGTATTTGGCCGCGGGCCATGTAAACCTTGTAAAGGAGAGGTATTTGGTCGTCGGACAAATAAAACTGTCAAGAGGATCGCATCTGAAGTGCATGCAGCATTAACCTATTCGGAAAGCCATATCTGGTCAAAGGACCTGATAAAAATATTTGGAGGGCCAAATTTTGACTACGGGCAGGTTAAATCTATTCAGAGAGCCGTATCTGAACTGAGGGCCGGGTAAACTTGTCAGGGAGGACCTATCTGAACTGTGGGCCTAATAAAAAATTTGGAGGGTTCTATCTGATCTGTAGGACGGCTAAACCTGCGGTCAGGGCAGGCCTTTCAAGAGAGCAGTATCTAGACTACGGGCCTCATAAATATATTAGGAGGGTCATATCGTGTATGTTGGAATGATAAAAATATTTTGAGTATCGTATCTGGTCTCCGGACCTGAGATCAATCTATTCGCTACAACTAATTGATCTTAAGCGTACGATTTTAACGTTCATTGGGTGTGTGACTTGCTGGACACGACACTAACAGCTATTTCTCAAATAGCTAACAAGTGGATGGATTAGCGTAAAAGTGTAATGACACAATTCAATTTGATATACGACACTAACAGCTATTTCTCAAATAGCTAACAAGTGGATTAGCGTAAAAGTGTAATGACACAATTCAATTTGATTATGATTATTATTCTGATTGTAAATAAACACATTTAGATCTACTTTTATAACAGTAAGTTAACACACTTAGAGTTAATCAATTACTACCGCATGTAGTGAACAATATAATGCAAAATGATGTATACGATAACCATCTAAATAGTTTTTATGATCAATGACTTCTATACGAATAACGGTTCCTAGTTCTTTAAATGTGTATTTAAATAAAACAAATGCACATTGCTTAACCCAGAAGTTTCGATAACTAAATTTTGTACAATCAAAACCCATTAAAAACAAATCTATTCCAATTACCCATATAGGAATATTTTGCGCTCTGTAAATTTTGTGACATTAATGCAGTAAAACGCTCCGAGAAATTAACGACCTCAATATGTCAAAGCTAACTGGAAAGATAGTGTCAGTATTTTATAAATTTATGCTGCGAACGTGTTTCCTGTCGATAACTGTATCAACTAAAAAGCGTCACGCTAATCCCAGTGAAAGGTCACATTAATTTGCTGGCAGCAATTTTCACGTTAGCTGGAATATTTGGATGTAGCATATTCTATTGTTTTGAATGAAGGGTCTTTTAAGCTCCCTTGCCATGCCGCTGTTAATGTCACGCAGATCAAATTTACCTGCACAATGACCTAAGCTTTGAAACATTTGTGAAATATTCCCTCAAAGTACCATTATTCATTTGTAGACGAATTCAATGAATTCATTTTCATATTTATTCAAAGCATTAATGAAAATTGATTTCTTAAGTGAATTGTGGAATTGATACTTAATTTAAGCATTTATTCTGAAACAATTATAAGTATACTTAGTTGATAGAAATTAGGGATAATTATGGAATTAAATTTCTATCACATTTTACTGAAAAAAGTTTTAATGTATTTGATAGAGTAATTTTTATTTTAAATTGTATGTATGAAAACTCCGTGTATATTATCAATCATATCCCGTGTGTATTAATTCCGTGTTTATTTTGCAATCAAATTATCCTAGTAAATATCTAGTGATCTATGTTTATATACATTATGTAGGGATTTTAAGTATGTATAGTGATATATACGTATAAACTTTATATACTGATGTTTCATATATATCCATTGCTATTTACGTATTATGATTGAAACAGATTAATTATTGACATTTTCTATAAATAACTTGACTAGGTATTAAAAATAGATTAAAATGCTTACATGGGCCTACAACCACTTCATTAACTATATCAATTAGGAAATATTTCAATATCTCTTTGTGTCATAGAGTATCTATGGAGCTTCCTGATAAAATAAAAAATATATTAAGAATTCAAGAATGAAAATACTAATGTTAAAAGCGTCAAAATACATTAACAATGAAAATATATCCCGTTTTGCATAGAAATTGTAGAAGGTCATGAAACAAAGTGAAAATTAGAAATATAGTGATTGAAAAATTATGTAGTAATTGAAATTAATAAATTTAAAATGAAACTTAAAAGAGGAACCTTTCCCAATTACTTTCAATTAAGAGAAAACATAGGATTATATACTAGTAAAATCTTTTCTGCTAAATATTTGAACAATCAATCCATTTTTAACATCAAAACTCTTATTTTTGCCCCTAATCCTTATGAATAATGAATTTAAATATGCAATTTAATCATTATTATATAAAAATATTTCATTAATTCTACAAATATTTAAATTTTCAAAAATCACATTATTCTATACTAGCAAACTAGTATATTATCAAACCAGTACTATCAATACTAATACTAAGAAATCGTATGATTATATAGTAGTAAAATTGTTTCTACTAAACGTTTGAAAAATCAACACATTTTATTACATCAGAACTCTTATTTTATCTTATCTTTAGGAATAATGAAATTAAATATATTTAATTATTGTCATATCAATAATTGTTAGTTAATTTATGCATTAAGCCTACAAAAATTTTTAAATTCAAAGAATTTAGGTCCTATATCTTTAGCAAAAATATGTAGCAAATTATCAATTAACTAAGTCTAATATAGAACAAAATCTTCTTGTCTTTCATATAAATGTATGGTTTTTAAGTGCATATTAAGTGTATGGTTTTTAAGTGTATGGTTTTTAAGTGTATTTTTAGAAATGCTGCTATGCCTTTTGTGTTCATTAGGTGAAATGCAATTCTTTATGCTCATTAATGTTCAACAAACAGTGGAAATTTCATTAAACATTCAAAAATAAATTTTATAGTTAAATGATGACAAGCAAAATTAATTACCAATGAGTTAACTTAATGACTGAAGTTTGAAAGCAAATGACGGTGCGTGGAAATATTTTAGATCAGTTATAACATTACACTAATGAAGTATACTAATTTATTGATTTTAATGTACTCTTAACTAGAAATCCTTCATCATAAATATACTTATCTTAAAAATTGCATAAACTATTACCCTAACCTTAACGATGTTCGACTAAAAGAATATTTTACGTGTCTATCGCCAATTGGTTCTCAAAAACTTAAATCTATACGAATATGAATTATTAGTTTTAATCATGTAAAATTTACTCCTAAGGGAAATCAGATAAATTTGTGTTTTTCAGTTCTTTTTTACATTGATTCTAAAGTCGATTTAAATTGAAATTATAATCCGTTCTACCTACTCGGCTTATAATGTTTACATACTCATAATTGTTATTCCCCCAAATAATTAAAATAAAGCTGTTATAGAATTTGCATATAGTTTCAAAAACATACTATTGTTCGACATGTTTGATTGGAGAATTTTTAATAGGATTTAATTTGTTTGAAATAATAAATAGAAAAATTTCAATTGATGTTCTGAAGATGTATTTAGTGTAATAAAATTATGATACTTTAGATCCAAGCATTGGAAATTATAGTTTCGGTATTCATATTTTTAAAGGTAACCTAAGAATGCCACTCAATTGTCACTTTTTACTGTAAACAAAGGCGGTTAAAATTTAGAATAGGAACTTTTCCGGTATTCAAGACAAAAGAACACATTTCTTTAACATGGAAAACACGTATGGTAAATGTAGTGGAAGCCTAATACCTGCAAAATTGTATACAATAAGAAAGAAAACTGAGAAGTTAAATTCACTTGATAAGCAATATTAATTGCAATCATGAATCTATACAAAGTTTTAATATGTAATACTTAACCATGTTATTACAATAACTTTCCAATTTAACCTTAAAACCTTTCTCTTTCCCATCTTTTTACAAATGTGACAACTATTCGGAACAAAATTCAAGTGTTAATTGTAACAGTTTTTCGTTGAGATTTTTTATTTATTTTAACTATGTATATCTTTTTACTTTATGGTTGACATAAATGGAATTGTAAAAAGATCTTAGTTTTAAACTAATTGAAAGGAACATTTATAAATGTTCTTGTTCCAACATAATTTTGCACAGATTTCAAATAAGGTATGTATGTTGATATTTACCTGTTGATATTTTAAGCCATGGACAAATAATATCTCATAATTTTGAGAGAACAAACTTCGACGATGATTCTTTAGACAATAGAAAATAGTTGATTATGCAATTATACTCAAATTCGGCAAAACTTTTAGAATTTTCTTTTTACTAAGTACTATTATTTTCGTTACTTGTCTAATTTCTGAAAGGGATGTTGGCAGGATTAAAAATATAAAAGAACAAATGAATCATGAAACTTGGTTGTGATTTTGAAATGTCTACCACTTAATTGAACAAATTTTGCATGCAAATTGAACTATCGTATTTACAAATTTCAATTGAAGGAGAAAATTTACGATTCCGTATTAACAAAAAACGTAACAAAACAATTTAATGCCTCCTAATTATAGAGAGACAATAAATGTTATATATCAGATTACTGAAACAGACTCGTAGTTAATGTTTTATTTGTATTTATTGTATACGCAATCTATTCGCTTATATACTCAGTGTATTTTTAATAAGGCTATTTTGGGACAGAGACTGGATGAAAACAATCAAATTGATAGATAAGAGGACTCTAAGATATATTTGCAGTTACTTATTATTTTCATTCAATCAGTGCTTAGGGATTGATCCCGAACCGTCGTCAATAGCCCGTTGTGTTGTTCCAGTACGATGTTAATTAAGAGTAAGAGTATAATCCATCTTGTTGATTCCTGCTATATTAATATGAATTTTTTCCAAAATTTTATAAAAAAAATTTAATGAATTGAAAATATACTTGAGATACTTCGCAGGTATATAATGTGAATTTTCAGTACTTGTCAAACATATTGAATCTTAAGTTGAATTATACTATTAGTACAGTGGTTTTCTAGACGCCAGTCGAGAATTGAAAATGCACTAGACTTAGAACAACCTAAATTCTCATACGAATAGTTGTAGAAATACTCATATATATTGTTCTTAAACTGATTTTTCACAACTATCTAGACAGATTGAAAACTTTTGGAAATGTGTATACAGTTAAATGTTATATAATGTGTATACGAAACTTATCACCTCAGATTTATGTATTTTTTAATCCTGTCTGTATCCATGGATTTACAAGTAGGTAGTACTATGTTTTCCCCACAAGACACATAATGACTGAAGAACTATATCGAGTGGTTGAAAAAAATCCTAGGAAAGATTCTATTGGTCAAGAAAATCAAAAGTTATCAAAGGTAATGCAGGGAAGACTTCGTGTTTTAGAACATATATATGCACGTGAACTCCTCATAGGGTTGAACTGCATAATTTCGTTAAACTTCGAACTCATATACTTATAATTCTGTGAATTCATAGTTGATATCACATTGCAAAAGAATTTTAAAAATCCCGCAAGGAACAGACTCTAAACGAAAATCAGTTAAAACTCAAACTATAGGCAGTTTTTAAGCTGTATAATTAGTTTGATTTCGTACCATTTCCATTGATTCCCTTTATTAGCTTAAGAATTTTAAGAGCAGAATATAAGGCATACAACTCATACATGTGAGTTATTACAATTAACATTTTATAAAAATATAAACATCAGAGATCCTATTCAATGATTCTGGAAACGATGCGTTTAATTTGGAGTTTCCTTAATATTTGTTTCATTGAAATATGAGCAATGCAAGCGCATGAGTTGAAAACCAGTATTGTAAAATCTACTGTTTGATTTCTAAAACACTATGGCTGTCACCCATAAGAATTATGAAAGAGAGATGATAAAATTATCTGAAGAACTTCACTATCCAAATTGATGGGTTCTTACTTCATGTACAGTACTATTACGACCTAAAATATTATTTGATACAAAGGGAAATTTTTCGATTCACAAATTGAACAATTTAACATGACAAATGGAAATAACCTTTAGACTACGGGTGGTACAACAGTAGTACCGTATTCGGGTAGCAGAATAAGAGCGCCGTAGTGTAAAGGTTAAGGTAGGTATACTAATTAACGTCATACTGGAGCAACCCAACAGGCTATTAGCGACTGTTCGGGATCAAATCCGAATGGAAAGATGGAGGCCAACACCACATAATTTTGAATCATGTTCAGATGACGAGATCACACCTGAGCTGGCACCCCACTCTCCAAACTTCCACATCACGCAAACGTGAGGACATATGAGGCCACGACAGATTTAACGTGCACCTGCCCCTTTGTACACTACGGTCTTTGGTTGGATTCGAACACGCAACCTTTCGGCTGGTAATCCGTTACTCGTTCAACCGCGCTACAAAAGCCCAGATAACATTAAGGAGTAAGATATATTGATTGGTTAGGTTTTTAAAATTACAAGGGCCGGATATGACCAAGCTGTGCCAAGAAATGTTTTTTGGTCTGGTAAATAGACTTACATTCAATCAAGACAATATTTACGTACACAGAAGAAAAAAATATACCTAAAGTTGTTACAGGAATGGAATTGTGCCACCTACATTTCTCAGGCTATTTGAGCAGGGATCAACCCACTCATCCACTATATATCCAGGGTATTTCTATCTATTCTGATCCATAGATGGATTTTGAAGATTATAATTCATGCATCTAGGAATATTAATGCGGCTAACAAAAGGTCTCGACACAGGCAGTGTAGAAACGATAATCAGAAAAGATCAAAATGCACTGTGTGAAGACCATACCAACGAAATCACTAAGAAATAGATACCAGGATTACAAAAGAGCTATATAAGGAAAATGCGCCACGAGAGAAGTGAGATGTACTGATTGCCTCAACGAATTAAGAACTAAAATCAAATAAAAAAATCTTGCTTAATGTGATATGATGGTTGAATTTGAATAACAATCTATCACATCTGTTACCTAAAATAACCCGTCTAATTTGATCCAGTACTCCCACACCGGCGCTTTAAGTTATTCTAGGTATTATTTAACTTCCCCGTGTTAATTACTTAGCTATGCCAGCTATTTTACAAGTGTTTGAATTAAGTTACATAACTTACATTCGTCGTTATGTTTGTATAGATAAATGAGTATTTATATGTGCCGATAAAATTAGGACAGTTTCAAGACAAATTATATTTCTTAAGCAATAGTTGCATCAAAGTAAGCTTGTAACTGGTATTATATCAGGTTAATTATCTCTGTTTTCTCGGGGTTAGAGAAAGTAGAACTTATTTCCTTAATTCTAAGTGTCTTGATAAGAAAATTCGCTCGGTTTGCTTTTAAGGTACACCCATGTACTTAACTCAAAGAACCACTTTCATGTATTGTCATCATTTTAGAGATCCCTGATTTAAAATAATTAAGAGAAGGGAAATAAATTGATGAAACAAATACAATTTCCCTGCAAAAGGCATCTGCAGTATGAGAGAGCTCCCAGCTTTCTAAAAGTTAATCAGTTGTCGAAATTTAAGCGATTATGAAAGATTAAGCGCTTATTTTCCATTCAGTAGCTTTTCCAGTTAATGAGTTAAAGGAGAAACTGCTCACTTAATGTTCAATTTAATCTTTTTAACACTATTAATCCATTGCAATATAAGTTTTATACATTCTTTTACGTGCCTGTGCTAAACTGTTTTGTGTTCGTTGATTTCAACACTCTTTGGTGTTCATTTCCGTTAGTATTGAAATTTCTTTAGCTACGTCAGCCCATTTCAAACTTTTATAGTCCACGGATCATTTTACTAAAACTTAAATCTAAGCATTTAAGTAAATTATCCTAAAACTTGCATTTTAATGAGTTACATTTAGGTTAAATTCAATATTTAATTAATTTAAATTTACATTTTATGTATTCCTTTATTAAACTATTTTGTCATGTATTATCGTATCCAATATGTGCGTGATTAATATTCCTTTTCCTAATTTCAACACTCCTCCTTAGTGATCATTCGTTAGTATTGAAGTTTCATTCGCTATATCAGCCATTTTCAAACTTTTATAGTTCGCGGATTATTTTACCAAATGTAATCTAAACTTTTAAGTAAATGATTCGAAAAGTTTCATTTAAATAAGTTACATTTAAGTTAAACTAAATATTTAATTAATTGTAATTTACGCTTTGTGTATTCTTTTACTAAACTATTTTGTGATTCATTATTCTCGCATAAAATATGCTCGATTGATGTTCGTTGGATATCCACACTCGTCCAAAATTAACCTTCGTTAGTAAAGTTTTATTAACTATAACAGCCATTTTGAAACCTTTTAGTTAACGGATCATTTTACCAAATGTAAACCTAAATGATTAGGAAAATGATCCTAAACATTTACATTTAAATAAGTTACATTTATTTTAAATTCAATAAAATGAATTCTATCAATATAATTTTATTTCAATATCTTAATATATGTATTTAAATTAGAAATACATTTAACCTATGCTTAAATTTCGGAATTACTTTTATTTTGTTTCAATTTTGAAATTATTTTTACTTTATGTTTAAATTTAGAAACTAATTTTAATATGTTTATATTCAGAAACTCGTTTTAACATATTTAAATTCAGAAATTCATTTTAATTTATTTTTATATTTAGAAACTGATTTTAACTTATATGCTTAACTTTCATTAAATTGTATACTTATAATACATTTTATAACAATCTAAACTCACAATGGAAGCACCGACTGCCTTAATTATCAGTTCTTTAATTTTAGACACCAGATTGAAACCTGTTTTAAGATTGAATATTTCTCTATGTGTGCGCTATTAGTATATAATTTTGCTGATGCCAAGTTAAAAATACTGCTCTACACAATTAGGGTGTTATAACAAATAGGGTATTGTTACCTGTATATGGATACTGCTTCACGAAGCTTCAAAACTTAGTAATGACGACAAAATTAAGTTCAATCAAAATGGTGATTCTGAAATGTCAATAATTTGAACTTGTTTAGTGGTTAGTGGGAATTTAGTTTTTATTAATTCTATTCAATTGTGAACAAAGTATTGTGAAAAGTACTTGAAAAAGTAAACATTGCAAGCTATTAAATATTTCTCAACTTTAGTTTTTCACTCAACATCTCCATTTAAACAAGTGTAAAACCAAGAAAACAGATATTATACAACTTTTTCTTCTACAATACATTTATTTCCGAAGGACGAAATTTTGTCTTACAATAGAAAAATATAGAATGCGACAGTCAATACATTGATATATTTGAAGAATTGAGTTTTCAAAGATGACAAATAGATTAAACAAGCTGGAAAAACCATGTATTCCAAACTGTAGCTGTTTCTTTAGTTAGCTACTTGTTTTATTATTATGTTGTCTTAATGAATATGATTAAATTGACAAGTTTTGCAAACTAGATAAAAACAATACACTATATTATTAATAACACACAATTATACATGCTATATTACATGCTAAAACGATTAATTAAATTTATAATATTTCTAATATTTACAAAGAGAAATGGCAAATCAATCATTTCAATTATATTTTACTCCTAAATTTTTTTCAGGCCTCTGTTTTATCATTGTGAACTTAGAAGAATATTTATTTCATGGAACAATTACCTTTCTCATTCAATATTAAAATCATTAAAAAGGGCTTACCCGTAAATCGATCTTCATTTAAAAGTTTTCACCTTAGTTTAGCTCTTGGTATCGGAAAATTTAATGAAAGTTTAAGTGGTGAACCATGTTTTTCTCAAATAGTGCAGTATTGATTTTTTACTGCACAACACCCTAGCATACTGGAATTTAATGGAACATCACTTATTTTATATATTCAGTGCGTCATGGAGGAGATAGAGATAGTTAAAGAGAATTATCTTTCAAATGCCATTAATTTCCTTTTAAATATGTTCTTATAGTTAATTTTACAGTGTTACACAAAAGACAGTTTAAATTCAAGTACCGAAATTATTATATCTATTGGTGTCAGTGCGAACATCTACATTATGGATCCACTGTGTCATGGGAATTATTTTTTAAATGCTTTTACATTTTTAAATGTATTCTTAAATTTTACAGCATTGAGAAAATAAGTTTATATTTAAATTCCAAAATTACGTCTATTGTTTTCGGATTGACCTTCTTAATAATTAATTACGTTATGGGTAGGAAAGTGAGAATTGAGGAGAATTATTTACCTTGTTTAAAATTATTTTAAATACGTTCTTATATTTGATTTATCAATGGAAAAGGATATACTTTCTTTAAATTCCCAAATTATATATCTTGGCTTAGGAGTGACCATCTATATTATATTCATTACCTCAGGATAAAATGAAAACTGATAGTTGAAGAGAAATATTTTTGGAGTGCTTACAATTTTCTTTTAAATATATTGTTAAAGCTAATTTTACAGTGTTAGATAAAAGACAGTTTATATTTAAATTCCAAAAATAACTACACTTTAGATTCACTTTGTCGTGTGAATTATTTTTAAATTTTTACTTATCTTTTTAAAATATTTTTAGACATTTTACAATATTTGAAAAGAACAGCTCGTGTTTAAATTCCAAAATTAGGTCTATTGTGTTTTCGGAGTTCACTACTTCACTACTTCACTACTTTATGGAAAAAAGAAAATAAACATTGATGAGAAGTATGTTTGAGGCTTATAATATATATACAGACAGTTTTTATTAAAATTTCAAATTAGATCCATTTGTTTCGATTGATCAACCACTTAATAGGTTCACTACGTCGTGGAAAAATATATAGTATTCGTTGAAGGGAATTGTTTTTCAAGTAGTCTAAATGTATTCTTAGAGTTTATTTTACAATCGAGAAAAATAGTGTACATTTGAGTTTAAAAACTAAACCTGATGATTTGAAGTATTCAGAAGTTAGGCATGGTTTTAACAGTCTGCATCTTCAGCCATTTTGTTTGCATTTCTTTTCTCTCAAAATAGTTTCCTATTACTATTGACGAATTCCTTGAACATTGAAAAAAATAAAGCCTCTCAGAATTGTTGGTTATGAATCCCCTTTGAAACATAACGATTACGAGGAAACAATTGCTCTAAAAACAGTACCTACTTGACGTCCACTGTTATCTTCGGCTTACAAGAGGATTTCAAACCTTTCCGAAAACAACTTCCAGTTATACGAAGTCCAACCACTTCCTTTCCTACTCGAAAGCGCACGCGACAATTTTTCCACCTATTGAGTCCTAACACTCATTGTTACTGTGGGGAGAAGTTACTTTATTGCAAAATCAATAACGATTACTTAACAAGCTATATAACTTCTCCAGGAGTCATTTCCAGACAATGCGTTTCGGTTTTGTAGCCCAATATTGGACATTACTCCCCCGAAGAACACGCAGTATAATTCTCCTCTCCACTACCACTGGCTCGATTTTTTCGGTCTTCTCTCTATCCATACTCATTGTTTCATGCTTCTTTTTTTTAGGACCATGGTGGGCCTCAGGGGTTTCGATCTTAATGAGAAAGCCATTGACAAAAATGACTTCGACATACGCGTTAATCTTCTCCCATAAAACTGTTGGATGGCGAGGTGGAAAAAACCGGGATGAGTGTATAAGAAATAAATCAGGAACGCATTCTTCCGAGAAGCGAGGCGGATGTAAATGATCGTCGGTTGTTGGTTGTCATGGTAGTCGTAATTTGTGAGGGGAATGCGGGTGACATTTGATATTCTGATTGGAAATACATACTTTTCGGGTTTTTTATTGGTATCGCTGGGTCTGGTGGAATTTCTTGGTTTCGGCGATTGTGGGTTTTCATACTGTCGATTAGGACCGTACGTTTTGTAGCCCCAAATAGGGTATAATTTAATTTGTAGCAGTCATTGTACTACAGATTCACACATTGAGCTGGATTTCTTAGTGGAATTGTGATTTTGCTGGATTTCTAGTTGGAAATAAATACTTTTCAGGATATTTTTTTATTGCTGTCTCTGGGCATGGTGGGAATTTCTTCTTTTTGGTGACTGTGGGTTTGCATACTGTCGATTAGGACCATAAGTGTTGAGGTCCAACAAAGGAAAAATTTAATTTATGGCAGTCATTACAGTAATACAGATTCACACATTGACCTGAATTTTTAATTGGGATTTTTATTCTGCTGAATTTCTGATTGAAAATACCTACGGGGTATTTTTATTGCTGTCGCTGGGCCTGGTACGAAATTCTTCGTTTAGGTGACTGTGGGTTTGTATCTGTCGATTAGAATAGCAAGTTTTGTAGTCCCAGTCAGGATAGAAGTTAATTTATAACATCATTCATTCTACTACAGATTCACACATTGAGTAGGGTTTCTGTTTGGAATTCTATTTTTGCTGAATTTCTGATTGGAAATGCATACTTTTAGGTTTTTTTTTATTGATATCGCTCGGTCTGGTAAGAATTTTTTGTTTAGATGATTGTGGGTCTACATGCCGTCGATCAAGGCGATACGTTTTGCAGTCGACCAAGTATAGAATGTAATTTATAACTGTCATTCTACTACAGATAATTTTCGTAAATAAAACTGTTATCCTCAATTTGCGCCAAATTTATGAATCCAGATCCAAGTGTTGCTGGTAGCAGTAATTATACTTACTCGAATTTTACCAGTCTTGACTTGTAATTTGAAATTTCTTGATTTCAGAGATTGTTAATCTACATACTGTCGATTAAAGCAGTAGAGTTCGGTGTCCAATAGTTGCAGAAATTTAATTCCTAGTGCCAGTCATTCTAATATAGATAAAAGAGATGTTAATGTGATATTTCTTAAAGTGTTGTATTTTATTAACGCATTACTTTTAATAATTAGATTTGCAAATTATAATTAATAGCCATTAAGCGGAAATTCATTTGTCTCATTTCATGGTTTGGAATTTTTTTTATTTCAGCGGTTGTGGGTTTGCATGCTGTGGATTAAAGCGGCAAGTTTTAGTTCCAATACGAGTAAAATTTGTCTATTTGTTAAAATTAAATTGATTCATTACATTTTTATTTAGAAAACACAATTACTCGAATTCCAGAAGAATGAACAGCTTCACTGCACATAATCTGATATATCAATATTTGGTTATATATTAATTACAGAAATTACAAATAATTACAGAAAACAATTACTTTTGAAGACATATCGTTATATTACGAGTTTGCATTAAGTAACACACAAATATTTATTTTCGCGTTAAAGCTTATGAAGTATGTTTCTTTACTTAATTTTGGAAAGAATATTTCAATGTTTCTGTTAATGTAGTTGAAAATAAATTTTGATAGATATTGTTGAACAAAATTTTAAAAAATTAAATTGTTTTAACTTATATAGTCTATAATATAAGCACACGTTCTATATTTAACATGTTCGCATAGATCGGTAGCGTTTAATAGTGTTTACACATAGCTCTAATGAAGACTACTTTTGTGCACTACTGTTAGTGTAGTAATTATAAATTATTGATTGCTAAAAATTTGCGTACTTCTATACTTATATTAAACAAATTATTTATAAATATAGATATAGAACTGCATTTGTCATAATTGCATATAGTTTATACAATTATAACAAGCTCAGATAATAAAATATTTTATGCACATTAGCACAAAATGGGTTCAAATTTGAGTGACAAAATAATTTGTAAGATATGTTTTATTGAGTAAGTTTAAACAGTGGTATATTTCAACGGTCTCTTTCGAATTACTACAGTGTCCATACGAAGCGAATTATATGTATTTATGTTTTAATTTATGTACAATTAATAACACATGCTTAAGTAATTTAAATGTCATATAACAATTTCTTATTACGTTAAACAGAAATTATACAAATTTCTTCCTCTTTTGATCGATATGTCTAGATAATTAGAAAATCGAAAGTAATTTATAACTAAGCAAAATAACTCCCCACAAATGAACACATTCTTCAAAAATTTTAGAAACATTTAAATCAATAAATAACTTTATTTATTCATCAATAAAGAATTAAATGAAATTGGAAGAGAAAAATAAGTAATTGTTTGGCAATCTGTAAGTAAGTGTATACGTTCTAGTAAGCATGAATGTGAAGGACATGAAGAATACACAATAAGTTGCTTGGGTCTTTCATAACTTAATTTGTACCCTTTGCAAGGATACAGTACGGCATCTTAATTAATATTGGAAACCTCTTAAACTAAATCTACACAAATATATTTAAAAAATCAAAGTAGGAAGATTATAGTTCTGTTTTAAAGGATGAATATGTTACCGTTAAACCTCGAAAGCCGTTAATGTGCACATTACCTATGTAATCAGCAAATTAGCTGATTTGTTCCGTCAAATAATCGAATCATCTACAAAATAAGGGTTTTCCGCACTTTACCTAGGTAATGTGCACATTAACGTCTTTAGAATCGTTAAAGTGTAAAAGTTTGTTTCTCTAATTTCCTTTCCCTCCACCTTCCCTTTCTCCTTCCGCTTTCTAAAGCTCGTGTCACCGTCTTGCCGTCGTCGGCTGTTTTCACTTTGTCATAATTTGTGTCGGGTAGGTAGTTATATATTTTAATTAACCTCACATTGGAGCAACACAACGGGCTATTGGTGATGGCCCGGGATCAATCCCAAAGAGAAAGATCCGAGGACAACACCACGTAATTTTGAACCACGGTCAGATGACCGAGGCAACACCTGAGCTGGTACCCCACTCTCCAAACTTCCACACTAGGCCAACGTGATAACATTTGAGGGTACGACGGATTTAACGTGCACCAGCCCCCTTTGTACACGACTGTGTCTGGCTGGATTCGAATTCGCAACCCTGTAGTTCCTAATCCGTTACTCTTCCAACCGGGTCACCACTGCCCATAACTTGTGTCAGCCACGAGTGCTTAGCATAGCTAATTCCGCTTCTGCCTGTTAGCGCGTGAATTTGTGTCGTGTTTTTAAAGCAGGTAAATTTAGCTCCCAGAATGCCAGCAAGCATTGAATTGGTGAGCAAAATTAGCAAAAACGTTGTTGTTCGAGCAAATATCTTATTTTCGCTTTAACGAATGCCTAGTACGTAATGCGCAGATTACCTATGTAATTTGAGAAATGAAACAATTCTCCGCACTTCAATGGATAGTCCTAGTTAATCTGCCCATTACCTAGGTAATCTGCAGATTTCCTGATTTTCGTACTACTTTAACGGTAACATATACCAAACTCTCTAGTCCAATCTCTGGAATAGTAACAGTCAATCGACTTCTAGATCTTCTCAAACATGTAAATATGTACTCTGTGATCTAGAGCTTAAAAATAAAACCTTTGTATCATGAATAAATGAAAAGTGTGTGTAGTATGTGATAATTTAAATAAAAATTTACTTATAATATCAATAAAATAAATAACAAATTGTTTATATATCCTATTATTCACGTAACTGAACTAAATAATGTGTTCTTTTAATCCAGAAAGCTTTTAGTACTACATTATTATGCTAGTACATGCTATTAAATAACGTACCTAAGAACTGAGGGCAGTAAGTACTGTTCACTTAACCCTCCAAGTGGTTCCGACGAGATATCCTGTCCATCAAGATCTGACCAATTTTGCTAATGACGAGATATTTCGTTATCATGATATTACCAATTTTTTATAACGACGAGATCAAGACCTAGTCAGTTTTCCTCTGAGATATCTCGTCCATTGAGATCTGATCTGTTTTGACCTAATTTGATGAATAATTAGATGCTAGTGACGAGAACCACCAGGGGTGTTAAATACAGAGTATCCAATATATTAAATTACATTTTCAATAAAATTGAATATGAAACAGCTAATTTTTAATGGAATAGACTCACTATCTTAACTTAATCGTTAAGTATTTAAAGTTTCAAAGAAAGTGTGAATTACATTCCAAACGTAAAATTTCATACATTCATTCCATTCAAAGGCTTAAGTACCATAGCAAAACTGTATTGCAGTTTGGATACAAATGACGCCGATGAGAATTCAGGGATTGAACTACTTAGACATCACGAAATAAACAAATTCTTTTCCAAACGTAAATATTTGATTACCAGCCGGTTCAGAGTTTGGATCCTTTGTTTAACCGCGGCTTTGAAAGAAGTTTTGGAATGCTGAGAATCCTAGAGGTTTCAACCGGAACCCGGAAAAAAGTACAGCAGATGTGTTTGATTGGCAATTAAAAGGTTTGGGAGGCTATCCCCTGAAAAGAAGGTGGTTGAGAAAGCTTTCTCGCTCAATTATAAATGAGCGCGACGGTGTTGTAATGAGTCTTTTGTTTCTGAAATCTGTGAATAAAGGCCTTCATTATTTTACTAAAATATCTCAAATTCTTCGGAGATATTAAGTGAAAAGCGGGATAGGTTTTTAATTTTGCGTCTTTCGAACCATTTGGTGAATTAAATGGTATAAATGGGTAATGGAAATTTGAGTGCTTAAATGACATTGAGTGTTAAACACCCAAAAAGTACAGATAAAGTAAAATTGAAAATAAAACCATGAATACAGATTAAAAACAAACTGGTACATTGAATTCAGGTTTCCATCGTATTATTTATTTGCAATTATAAAGTAAAATGTTCATATTAATAGCCATTAGTTATATATATATATATATATATATATATATATATATATATTAATGGGTGATGAAAGACTCACAGTGTTTTGGATCCGAAGCTATTCAATTCATGGAAAGCCAGCAAGATCGCAGGATAGTAATATGATAGAGAAGAAAACGTGTGATACAGCAATAAATCTGTTTCGTAGACTCGAGTTAACTAGTATCGTCGCAATGTGACAAACATTAGAGGTAAAGGTGAAATGTTAGAGATTCTGTTCCATAGCACTGAGTCAACATGTCGCTCTAGAAATTTCGCATTTTTCCCGATGCCGAGCTGTTCTGTATATTCCTAATACCATTTCTTTTGGTCCTTACAGGACAGCACGGAGATGGAGAACAGTGCAGCCACTCTTCTGGTATCTAATTTCTATGTATGCTCTACTAGCGTCTTTTTTTCTGTATTCAATTATATGCTAGCTGTTCATTTGTAAATGATAATTTTGTTCAAATAAATGTAACTGTTTGTCTAATTATGAGACCTATTTGAATACATACATAATTCCATATTTTGGAATCACAAAGGCTTAAGTTCGTAAATCGAGGAAGTAAGGTAAGCATTTTACGTTTCTCTTCAATTGAATCTCAATCTAGATATAAGTATATACAATACCTAGAGACAGATTATATGCACGGAAAAGAAAATTATGAATAAAAGACATGAAGATGAAAGAAAGATTATTGACTTAGACTTGATTTTCTTGGTATAGGTAGAATTTAAAATGCTAATTTCAATCGCCAAATCTAAGAATAGTATTACTGAAATCTGAAACTCAAGTCTTTCACTTGTAATGGTAACATTCACACAACATCTTAGAGATGGTTCTGCTTATCGTATTCGTTATTACTTCTCTTATAAAGACAACCACACAATTCTTTCTCAGACGGACTTTTCGAAGATCCTACTTTCAGACGGATTAAACACCCCTATATTTTGTTCCTGCTATTTTTATATTCTATTCCTTTTTGTCTGCGAATAGTCAGTCTTGGATTTCTCCTCAACACTCCTATCCTAGAAGTGACTTTTGAATTGAAATTTTTTGCCTCCTTGACCAAAATCAAGTTCAAGTCCGAGGCGATATTTTTATCATTTTTCCTTCATTCCAAGTGTGGTGCGGAAATATTCTGATTTGGCTTTTGACCTTTTAATAGTGTCACTTTGTGACACAAGGGGTAACACACTCACCATGATAATCATAGTGGTCTAGCGTTTTTTAGTTTCAAGCACACCAAACTAATTTTTTCTTTTAAATTATCGTATTCAATGGAATTTTATTTCTTATCTATCTAATGGCGTACTTGCATTAACGAATCCTGCTATTGCACTACACATTTGCAGGCACAGTCGCAGAAAAAAACGCACCCCCTTATTTCGAGCACTATTCATAGAAGAGCAAATTCGAAGATATCATTCAATATGGAATAATGTCCTCTACAAATTCAAATGCAAAAAAATCGGATTAGGGCCGTCTTCATATCCAATTTTGCACAAACAACAAAATTGCCAATGGAAACACGATTGGATGCCTTAATCAAATTTTGCATCTTTAAATTAGTCTAAATGTGAAATTTGATGATTTTACTATATGTACAGATATATCAATGCTAAACTTGTTGTCAATTTCAAGGATCATTTCCACATTAAAAATCGCTATATACAAATCAAGATTAATTATAATTATTCAGAAACTGTTCATTTAATGCTTGATTGAACGAAGTCTACAAAGCACCGTAAAAGAAATGTTCATTCTAGGCATAATCGTTTTCAATACAAAAATTCAAATACAAAACATATGTAACCAAAATGCCTACCAACAGATATAACCGAACTGATATTCCGATCATCCAAAAAGTGAATAGTAAGTCATTCCATTGATCATTGATTAGTAATTATTACTGCATACTAAAAAACTATTTTTAAAATAAAATATTAGGTGGATTTGGTTTGGATTCTATAACAGTAACGTGGTACAAAATATCAGCAATATAGAAATATTATTTAGGAAGATATGCATAAAAGTATGAGAAACTGATTTAACATTAGGAGCTCCAATCTCTTTGTCCTCATAACTTCGAAACGGCAAGACCTAATGACATCAAATTTGGTATCTGAAGTTGAATTATGATATAGATTCGAAATTGTGTGTCACAAAATGGGGGTTTCCATTTGGAAATTATGAAGTTGGGATTCAATTTTATATGAAGACGGTCCCTTATGCAAATTTTATGCATTTAAATTTATAGAAGACATTAGCTGCTATCGAACGCTATCTTTGAATCTGATCTAATGTTAAAATTGCCTCGAATGAAGAGGGATGGTTTGTTTTTCCCCCGACTGTCCGTTCACGTATCTAGTATACAGCATCTAGTGAATCAAAATGAAGACGTGCATTTTAAAAAGCATTAAACTATAACATTTTGATTAGAGTCAAAACTCAGCGGAAATTGTAGTTGAATTAATGCCACACTGGAGAAACACAACGGTCTATTAGCGAAGGTCCGAGATTAGTCCCGAAGGGAAAGACCCGAGGATGACACCTCGTAATTTCGAACCACGATTAGATGACGGTATCGATCCCTGACCGTGGCGGAACCTCTCAGTGGATGAGAAAATACGATAATTCACATTCAAAGTGTGTGTATCACTGAACGAAACAAATTATTTAAATAGTAAGCGCATTTTGTGTCGTACAATATCTATATTCCAGAAAGTTACCATATTAGTTAGGGCCACTCCATCTGAATCAATCTGAATCCAGTAGAAACTGACCAAAAAAGATTCGGGAAATCCTTTTCCATCAGAAATAGATCTTTCGTCCTAAAACTTTTGATATTGCCTGAATCCGGAGATTTCCGTTTCAATGTACATTAATCTCTTTTAGACAATTTTTGCTGAATTTAAATTGATACGGATTTGACTCAGATTGTTACAGTAAAGTGTCCCTTAATCGTTTCAGCGAAAAAATCAGAATAAATTCTAAAATTGTTTCAATAAATATATTACTCCACACGACGTATTTATACAGTTTCGTGCGATTGTTTTATAAAACATTTGCAAATGTTTTGACAGTGTGCGAATTCAGGGGAAAATAGGGTACTAAAATAAGGCGGTGGATGGTGTATACCTATAAGGCCAATGTTAGTTTGATATTATCTTTAATCAGAATCGGAATTCTGCTTAGAGAAACTATAAAAATTATTTTTCAGAACAAGATTCTCAATGGTTGGAGTCTTGTAAATATGCTCTTTTAATAAAAGTCTTGTTTAGTTTTGTAGTTTTTCATTTCAATGCAGCTTCTACGTACGCCATTCGCAATATAGTATACTTTAGAAATTTTTAGGACACTTGTGTCCTTCCATAGACACAACGGTGGACAATTATGCATATTTATCTGCATGAACCTTGAATTACACAGAATAATGGCACATTGAATAAGAATTTATATAAATTGGTGTATTAATATGAAAACAGATAAACGAATGTTTGGTGAATTAAATTTGAAGTTTCGGATTTTTTCTAAACAACTGCTAAGGGAATTTTATCTATATATCTGACTAAGCATGCTGGATTAAGATAATTTGGTTACGTTTGTCACTCCCAAGGACTTTTTCTTCTGTATGATGGTTTTACCAAGATATCAGGCTTAAAAGTGTATTAAGATAGTTTGGAATCAATGTATGTTGTGCAATCTCGTAACACTTCGAGATACATTCTATTAGTAATTTCGTTTCATTTCTCGATAAAATTCACAGTAATAGGCTTATTGATATTTCAGAGACATTAATATCAGAAACTAGTGACCTAGTCACTAAATTTGATGCTAATGTATTCTATCACATTGTTGAAAGGCCGGATTGTACAAATGGCACACACATTTCTTACTCTTCTTATGTCAGATTCCTATAGCTCAGAAGTTCTTATCAGTTAGTCACCAATAATTTATCATGCTGTTCTATTAATTTATATTTTAAGTTATAAACTTTTGCAGTATGGTAAATATATTAATATGGTGCTGTATTTTAATTTTATCGTATCCCCATTGGCTGGAATTTGGAATAATAGTGTATTTCCTCACAAGACCACACGAATGATTTTAGTTGATCTTTCCTATTTAACATTGTTGTTGGTCAATTGTTCAAAATTTGCACCTCATTTTCTTCAAATATTTACTTATGAGTATCAGTACTAACCATCATATAAATTCAAGTATTCCTTCTAAAATTTTATAATTGCTTCATCAATTAACAATTCTTTTGTTATTTTTCTAAAATTTGTACATTTTTATTACGAATAACAAAATATTTACCTATAAGATTGCAGTTTGGGTAAACTAAGCTGATACTTAAAATTTAAACTTGCGTAATTAAACGCTGTAAAATTAAAGAGAGGTACATATAAATTTGCTTCAACTGTTTCACGATGTCAAGTACAAACTTAAAAGTTGACTTGGTAAATTCTTGGAATCTAAGCACTCATTGCTTGCTTATTTTACTGACGTTCACCAACAAATGTTTGGAGCCGACGTTACAACTAATACTGTCCCGAATGGCTCCTTTTATGAGTTCTACAGCAAACACTAATCGGAAGAAAAGCAAACACCAGCTCTCAACTCCGAACATAACCGATTTCCTCCTCATCCAGCAATATCCGTGGAATATAAGGGACACTTAACTCCATTCGAAAATGATGCAAATTTTCAACAAAGCGGGGAAACACAAATATATCGATCCGGCTCGAATCCCCCAGAAAGCGTTCAAAGTAACATTTTCCAAGAGACCTTTTTCTTTCAAAACCGTTTTAATCCAGCGCCAAGAAACAAAAGAGAACGATAATAATAATAAAAAAGCGCGAAACAAAAGCGATGGGAAACAAAAAATAGACCTTTTCGAAATTCTCCCTTCCATCGATTTCGGCGACCTTCCTTTCCCCACCACTAGATGGCGATAGTTACCATCCCAGTTGAGGATAGGTGTCGGATGTTTGGCATCCACAGAATGGGTCCGATAGTCTGTTTCGCGCTCTCACTTTATCCGTGAGTTCTCTCCAAATGCGGTCGCAGTTAGGAACCTGCTCCGCCTGTGAAACGATTTGATAGGAGCTTAGGTTTTTAAAGCGATTGGACTTCGTCTACTCTTTCCGCTAGTGTGTCCAAGGTCCGGGGAGAGAACTTGAGAATAATTTCTTTGGACCAGAGAGAGGGAACATACATAGAATATTATTTATTTGGACTAGCCGATGAACATCTATGAACAAAGGTAAGGGTGTCAAAGAAAATGCTTTTTTGTGATTGCGTTCTTTGATATAGCGTGTCATTTAAGTATGACCCACACAGCATTGATTTTGATTTTCATTTTAAAATAAAAAAATAACATAAATATAATTTAATATTATACAAGAAAAACATTCGGAGATTTTAAAATAATAATACAGCTTAAATACGTGTTTATATTTAACAAATTACTTGTAGTCAATAAAAAAGGTGATGTTCACATAGAAATAGGGCACACACAATCGAATAGAGGAAAGGGACATACACTGAATTTAGCAAAATTTAAAGATTGCTACACACCGATAAGAAAAGTAAAGATTTTTCTATCTAAAACGTAAAGCTACTTTAAAAATAAGAATTGATATTCGACAACTGAATATCCATTATAGTACTTATTACTTTTGAAATTTCGTTCAAAATATAAATATTTCCAATACTTTTTGAAATTTGTGTATCTTTTACAAATTTTCAATTGCTTTATGCTTTATCAATATACGAAGCTTTATTTTATTTCTAGTAAATGATAGTATTTTTAATATTCTAAATGTAAGATTTTGAAGTCAGTTTCATTATAACGACATTAATTAAATTACATACTTTATGCTTAAGGTTTTATTTATGAGAAAAAATAATTATTAAGCTCCGTAATCACAGTACCAAAATGCATGAGTGAATGTAGATACATAAATGTAATTGGAATTTTCATTTACCAAGTACCTGTTAATTAATGCAAGAAGCCAATTATGAATTTGTATTTATACATATAATTAACCATACATATGCCTCGATGAAAAGTTATACTTATTTGCGAATGACAAAATCAATTGAGTTATTCTAAAACTCAAGCATTAGTGTATCTTATATGTGTATAATATAACATACTTGAACATAGTATAAAAACAAATGCTGAAAATTAAAAAAAATACACCAGTTATGCATAATTTTCTTTCAAAATAAATTAATTTGAAATATTTTCCGAAACTTTTTAAATATCTCTACATTTACGAAATATATTGTTGATAATAAATATGTGCTTTAGACATTTTCTTTGAAATTATTATATAATACATCAGCGCTTAGCAATTACAATCAGGTAAAGGACGTTCGATACATTATTTTACAAACTGTAAATTTAATCACAATAAGATATATGGCACAAAATACATCGAACTATAAAATATGTATAGAAATATTATAATTCGATTATAAAATAATTCAAAACACAAATAGTTTTTACACTTATTCATAACACTTTCAATAAAGTTTGAATACGTTATTTGATATAAATTTAATTTGTATTATATAAATGGTTGTTAGACATCACAGTCGCAAAATTGCATGGTATCATTCGTTAGTTGGGAAAATACGTTCAAAGAAATTTTGAAATGTAAACAAACTAGCATCAAGTAATGCTTTGCATGATTGTAACGTTATTAGTAATATTTGTCTTATTATAATGTAGATATGGCAAGTTTTGAAGTATAAAATAACCATATAGTTTTATAAACTCTGTATCATTTAATTTAACCCCTCTAAGAACGCATCTTGAGTTTGGATATTACAAGACAAAACAGTTGAAGTATCTTTAAAATTTGACAAAAAGCTCTTGTCAATGGAACGCCTCATCTCTAACATCATTTCGAAAACTTCATAACTGGACTTTAACTTCTTGGAAAAATTTATAATTTTAACATAAATGTCTCGATGAACTGCTTAACAATTTTTTATTATACTGTTTTCCAACTTAACATTTATAAAATGTTTGGAATGTAAATTTGTATCACTACTTTGCTAATAACGATTTAACCTGAAATTAATATAAGAACATATTTAAAATTAAACCAAAAAAGATACTTGTTGCTTATAGATACCCGAGACCAAGTTACTTAAAATAGCAATACAAAATATTGGTGAACAGTATATGACCTATAAAGTTAGGTAATTGTTAAGGAATACATATTCAAATTTCATGAAAAATTTTTTATATCAATTTTACAATTTTTTATACGTATTGAAATATGGGAACCTGTTACATAACGATCTAGTGAAGATGCGAAAAAACCAGTACCTTGGAGTTTATTTTTAGTGACCTGTCTTATACAGTTACCCACAGCAAATTAGGCTAACATCATCATTTTAAAGTAAAATTATTATAATAAACAGTCAAAACACGTACACACAATGTTTTAATAATGTAATTCAAAATTCAACTGACCATTGCAACCGGATAGAACATGCTACTTGAGATTGTTAAAAGTATATTATAACGAGAGAGGGCCAAGAGAAAATTTTATAGGAATTGATTTTTAATATGAGCAGAATTGATTCATTGCATCTTGAGAATCTCGAATTTCAATTTAACTTAAAAACGTTTTGCTCAAAACCAAATACTCAATAGTTACTCCTAACAGTTTAAAGAATGAATTCTTAACATGGTTTGGAATGTGTCTTATTTATTAGTGCTAAAGTAATAAATACACGTGCTTAATAACATGAGAGATATGCTTTGATTTTCTGAAAAAATTATGCTTTATGCTACTTTAACTCTATTCTTGAATGCTGTCTGTTGCAAATTCTTTTCCAGTTTTATTCGTAGTTTTATTATTATCTCTCATTTCAAAGGGAAATTAAATTACAAGTTAATATTTTTTAAGCATAATTCACATAGAATGTGGATCTGTGGGATGTCAAATATCCAATGCTTTTAAATAAGGAAAGTGTTTTTGTTTTGTTTCATGAAGTTGTATGAAGGTTACAAAATTATATCACGAATTTAATAACTATTAAGAGAAAATTGGCTTAAACGGTATAATAGAACAATAGTATTTTAAGAGTCATAGTTACATCGTACATTACGTACTTTAATGTTTCCAATGATGTAATCATTATCTAAAAGTATCGTTCAATTAAAGTAGACTAGTTAAATTTAACACAAAATGCACCCATTCACAGACTTTATTCATTAGATTGAATTTTGTCGTCAGTAAACGTACTGTTACCCAAGAAAAATTGGCAATAGCGTACATATTATTCATGTTTACGCAAAACGTTTAAATTTCTTCTTTATAGTCTATTTCCCTATAGTCATAAAAAGCACACCAATTGGTGATGTAGAACAACACACTCCGACAACAACTTTCTCTAACCAGTCGTTAATCGTTATAATGTGAGCGATTCCAGTGATCACGAGCTAAAATTTTTCTCACAATAACTTTTCACGCAGAAGTCTGCTGAATAACACGTCAAGTATTTTATTTGAAGAAAATGTCAATATTTACTAATTAAGAGCAATAAAATGCATGCAAAGAGAGATATTAAGTCCTTTTTGCGTTCCAACCTTCATCACTTTGCAACCAATAACTGATTCAATCGTCGCCCATAACATATACTCTGGAATGGTTTTGAAAAATAAAAAACATTCTCAAAAGTAAACAAATACACAAGTGCACCATTAAGAAACAGAAATCTGCAAGTAAAGTTAGGAGGAAAATACACTCATCTTAACACCCAGTAATCGCTTGGTGGAAGAAATGTTAACAGGAAACCAACCGTCGTCAATAGCAAATTCTTTGAAAGTAAAAAATTTCATTAATTTTCGAAATTTATAATAAATTGCGAAGAAAATTGTACAGCTTGATTGAAGGTAGCTTCTTTAGGAAAAATTTCAAACGGATGTTCTTCTTAAGTAAAGTATGCGAGAAATGCTCATAACGCAACAAACGACGGGTTAATTCCTATATAGCTTTCGTACAAATACACAATGAATATATATAATTTACTAAACAAATGCCACACATTGTGTTAAGTACGACTGTTCAACATGATGTTCAGTAACGTTATCATTTTATACTTCTGAGGGATTCCCAGACATGTATCTGTCCTGCTTCGTGACTCAAAATTGCGATTTTCCCTTCGGGATTGAGGCTGGACCGCCGGCAACAGCCCGTTGTGTTGCTGCAGTGCGACGTTAATTCAACTTCCTATCTAAATACCTTACATGACTTCTAATCAGTTTTGCTTTCCTTGACCAGTGTATTCTTTCCTGGGATTCTTTCAACCAACAGTGGCTAGTCGTGATGTATATCGTAGGTTGGTTGCTCGGGATTTATGCAGCATGGGACATATTGGCTAATGCATATTGTAGGATAACTGCACACTACACGGCTCGGTGATGGTATGTTATTTTTAATTAACGTCGCGCTGGAGCAACACCATCTATTGGCTACGGTCCGGGTTTAATCTCGAAGGGAAAGATCCGAGGCAACACCACGTAATTTGGAACCACGGTCATATGACGAGGTCACACCTGAGCTGGCACCACATTCTCCAAACACGGCTCGGGAGTTTCGTGATGTTCAAACAGCTGCACTATACGGCAATCTCGTGATATTCAGAGGGTTAACATCACATTGAAAAAGTATCATTGATGCATTACTTGAACATTGGCTATCAGTTTGAAAATAGCGTAGGAATGACCCTATATTAGTAAGTACTGTGAACTCTTCGATACTATCTAATTAATTGCCATTTGATTTAACTGTGCTTTATTGGTGTGTGGATCCTAAACTGTGAGCCGTGGTTCCAAATTACTTCGTGTTGTCCTCGTTTCTTTCCCTTCGGGTTTGATCCTGAACCGTCACCAATAGCCAGTTACGTTGTTCCAGTGCGAAGCTAATTAAATATCTACCTACCTAAACTAACTACCTATCCTGTATGGTCCTCAACAAATGAAATATTCACCAATTATTGTACCCTTTATACGCGCGGAAATTAATTTGCTGTTCATGTTCGTACCATGGCAATACGTTGACGATTTGCCATAGGCAATAATCAACGTTCGGACAGATTCGGTTGGTTGGTTGGTTGTTTTGGGGTGTTATGGCGCGCAACGGCTATATTTGGCCATGATGTGCTAGTCACAAGATATGCAATACCAAATAATAGACATACACGCATATAAAAGTTTTTACTGACACAGAAGAGAGAAATACACCCATCGGACAGATTCAAAGATCATTGTGGCAAAGGGTTTTCCACCGAGCTTGAAACCTACGAGTTGTAGATGTTTCAGTTTCGATTCCTATTACTTATCCTAGGAGTACTTATCTCTCCTAGGTCAATAAAATTTCCTTGTGTGCGAATGTCCATTGCTTGACGCTGTCTGTCTTGTGTTTGGCGCAGCTTGGCCAAATATGGTTTCTTTCTGCAGACACTGATGAAAATAACAAATATGAAATTATTATAGTAAAAAACTTAACGCTTTAATTTTAAATAGGCATTGCTGAATTCATTTCTGGGCCGTGGTATCCCAGTTAGCAGAGCAACGGATTAGGAACCGGAGGGTTGCGAGTTCGAAGCTCGGTCCAGCCAAAGACTGTCATGTACAAGGGATTGGTGCAAGTTAAATCTGTCGAAGCCTCACATGTCCCCACGTTGGAGTGGCGTGGTTCGGAGAGTGGGGTGCCAGCTCAGGTGTTGTTCTTGTCATCTGACCGTGGTTCAAAAGTATGAGGCTTTTGTGCTTGATCTTTCCCTTAGTAATCGATTCCTGACCGTCGCCAATCGACCGTTGTGTTGCTGCAGTGCGTCGTTAGTAACCTACCTACATGATTCCATTTCTATAAAATATATAGATATTGCTTCATAATTGTGACAGAGGCTTACAACGCCTTGTTAAAAGTTAAATATTAATTTATTCATTCATTTGCAAATTATGTATACATACCTACAGCAAAATTATTATCACACTGAATGAAAGGTGTCGCTCAAACTAGCTTGATTGAGTTTCACAGTGATCATAAAGGCACGAAACCTGTGTATAGTTCCATATTATATGTAGTATCGCGGGAGCATCATGGTTATTGATAGCTATGATGAGGTTCAGATATGAATAGATGGGAAGTTCAAGAGAGTGGTACTCACCGACTGGTCTTTGGCGTTGAGCGCTGGCTTATTCTGGCTAATTTTAGTCACGCTGTCATCACTGCGCTAACTTTGGACTGTCTCACTTCTGGATTTGTCACGAATCTCGCTCTTTACTGGTCACCCACTCTCAGTATCTTTCACTCTCAGATTCCCAGTTTCTGTCATTTGCCGGAAGATCCACTCCAATAAATTGCAGTTTCATACCCAATGTTCCAACCAATACAAGCAAGTCCGCTCATCCTATATTCAATCAATGTGGCTTGCTTGACTCTTCTCAATTCTTTAAGTTCACAATGACGTAAGTCGTTCCATCTGGTATTGGTTGTTGCTTTTATGCTTTTCCTTTCATCTTTCAACTTACTAAACAATGGTGACAATAATTATTTTGGTGTAGCTATTTTCTAGTTGAGTCAACGTTGCACTGTAGCAACACAAAGGGCTGTTGGTGACGGTCCTAGATCAAACCCTAAGCGAATAAGAAGGGAGTTGATTTTTTACGCAGCTGTAAGGGCAGCACTCTAAAGCCAAAAGTTTAAGTTACACACCAGTTATTAAGCAGTCAGAAACGATACAACTAGTCTTAATCTCAGTTTTTTCGCAAGTAGTATAGACGGAGATGGATAGGCAAATTAGTTAATAGCGTGATCAAGGTACGAGACTGGAGTTCCGGTGGGTGTGGAACGTAAGACCTTGAATAAATAGTGACACAATTACTTTCTGAACAATAATATAAAATATCACAGCCGCATATAGTGTGAAACGCAAGAACCGACGTATTTGAAAGAAACTTCATAACAGTTGGCCCGCCATCTGAAGGAAATCTCAGAACTACAGGATCTTTCTTTTTTTGCTAACGTAATCGACCTCGATTTCATAATGTAGAACAACACGTGTCAAACTTGTACCAAGGCGCAGGTACACCTGAAATGGCATTGCGAAGGTATTGAGATTATGAAATAGCACCAAAATATTAAAATATTATCCCAGTTGAGCATACTAGGACTCATTAATGCACATTTATTATCACATACTCCGAATATTTTCAGTCTGATAGTTTGTAAATTTATCTCTTCAATTTCCTATTTCAGACAATTCAGAGAACTTATCATTATTATGAAGTAATTATATATATATATATATATATATATATATATATGGTGAACGCACAGGAATATTAATTGCTGTATCAATAAGTTATTACAAATTAGTCAACACTTTTGTGACGTTTTGTAGAATTCGTAAGAAAATTATTCATTCATTAGAGAAGGAATTTAACTCGAAGAGAATGCCGTATATATAACTATTTCTGACTCTTTTGAAAATTTATACCCCGCAACTAAACCGAGGAAAATATATGTATATCATCTCAGCAAATAGCTTTTAATTATTCTAAATGGACAATAATTTTGGTCTGCAATATACATATTTACACATAGCATGAAGTAAATAAAGTAGATGATGAATGAATATATACATGATGTGGAGGGGGCAAAAAATTGAAACAACCCGAAGACGGTGTTCGATTAGAATGAAACCTAAAATGCGTGATGTACATAAATAAATTAAAAATGATCACATTATCAAAACTAGAGGATCCCTTATGATATTAGAATTACGTAAGAAATTTCACAAGTTAGTTATAAAACCTTCTCTGCACAGGCGATATACATGCCGATGTATATCGACTCGATTACATCGGCATGTATATCGCCTGAAGGCCATTCCTTATCTAAAGGCGTGGAATGGAGTCTAAGGGAGGAATTTTCTGTAATGTGGGAAGTTATGATAAGCATTCTGCAGTTGTTGCTACTGATTCATTATACGCGGGTATGGTGCAATTAAATAGCAAATCACAGATATACTCAATGGGAGAAAGATCCGGGGATATCTGTCTAAGAAATGGTTTCAAATCCACGGAAGCATACTTGGGAGAGCCGAGTTGTATGTGGGTTGGCGTTATCGGCTCGTAAATAGCACTTTGACATGAAAGACATACCTCATAACACTGCGAGAGGGATCGAATGTCGTAAGCTATGACTTCCATTACACTAGGAGTTACAGTGATACAGTGGTGTAAAGATAAGGGAAGTCATCAGTAAACTGATGATGGTAGCTCTAGACAGGTCTCTGCCACACGTAAATGGAGTGATCGTCGACCCCAAAGAAAAAGCGGGTAACAAGACAAAGGCATGAGCGTCGATAAACATATATCGCCATTTCATGCCTGTCCTTGATTGTCAGGCACGACTCCACTGCAAACGCAGCCGAAAAAGTTTGATAGTCAAAAGCAGACGTCTTAAACTGAAAGACGTGCCTGCAAGAGGCTCTCTAGTGAACAATAAGCACCATTGAATAGCCGATAAGGAAGCTGTTGAGGTAGTTCCAGCTTGTCTCTTCACCTATCCTTTCGCATTCGGGCTGACCAGAGCCTTCGTGACATGCATGTGTAGCTTTACTGCCCCACTGCTGCCAGCACCTTGTTACGGCCGGCCGTGTACGTCCCAGATTACGGACGATTCGTCGATGAGACCAACTTTTCCCCGAATTTCGACAATCCCTTTCAAAGTTGTTCACTTGGGTATACTGTGTCCTCGTGCGTCGCTCAGACGTTCTTGGTTTCAACTATTGGAAATTAATTGACAACAGAAAGCCAGAATATTCACTGCGAGCCTATGACACATCTTCAATGAGCTCAGGGTGTTCACTTTACGTGCGCCAGGGCATTTGGCATTCATTGGCCCCCAAACCAAGTTTTGCGATTATAGAGTTTTGTTTTTGATTTAGATTTTTTTTACAGAAACTATGTTGATAAACATATATACCTTTACATATCACAGTATGTATACATGACATATTTTTCTAATTAATAACTTTGACGTGGTGCGGAAGTTAAGAGAGTGGGGTGCCAACACTTGTGTTGACATCGTCATCTGACGGTGGATGAAAAGTACGAGGTGTTATCCTCGGATCTTTCTCTTCGGGATTGATCCCGACCGTCTATAGTAACCCGTTGTGTTTCTACTCTGCGATGTTAATTCAATTAAAAACCTACCTCTAACTAATTACTTTTTACGCATTGAAATTATGAAATAAGGATAGGTACTATTGATTAAATCCACCTGTGTTCTTGAAACACATGCTGCTGTGTTATATAAATCAAATAAATTTCTCGCAAAAACGGTTTCTTTCACATTAGTTGAACTCCCATAAAACAAGCACCAAACTGACAAAATAATTTCTCATTACGTCCTAGTGTGCGTAGAAACATTTTTGTTTTTCTTAATACATAATCAGTTGAACATTTTCTTTATTGCACTATAAGCGTGGATTTGTGTACCCTGTTGCGTAACAATGGTACACCACAGGGGTGGTTCACGTTACTCACACAATCTAGGAACAAACCGTTTAGAGGGAGGCCGTACATTCTTGCAGACGGACAAACATGTATGCTTTAACCCGGGGCAGCGGTAGCTCAGATGGTAGAGTCGTGGATTAGGAACCGGAGGGTTATGAATTAGAGACTAGATTTAGCCAAAAGACTATCATGTGCGTGGGGCTGGTGCACGTTAAATCTGCTGTAGACTCAAATGTCCTCATGTTAGCGTGGTGTGGAAGTTTGCCGGGTAGGGTGCTATCTCAGGTGTTTACCTTGTCATTTAAACGTGGTTCAATGTTACGAGTCGTTATCGTCGGATCTTTACCTTTGGGATCCATCCAGAACCGTCGCCAATATCCCGTTGTGTCGCTCCAATGTGACGCAATTTAAACTACCTACATGCCTTGCCCTAGATTTAAATTAGTAATCTTTTGATAAAGAGCCTATCACCATGACTGCTGGACCGGTTGTTTCGGTAAATATAATAAGCCATTCAATTCTTATCTTCTCTATAATTTCGGGTTATGGTTAACCCTCCAAGTGGTTTCGACGAGTTATTCGTCAATCAAGATATGATCAAATTTACTAATGAAAAGATATATCGTCATCAAGACGTTGCCGATTTTTTGAAGATGACTAGATCCATATCTGGTCAGGTTTTTTCTGACGAGATATCTCGGTCATCAAGATCTGGTCAGTTATGCTAATGACAAAACCCACGTCGAGACAACCACCTGGAGAATTAAATCAATGCTAGTAAAAGCGAGTTCACACACTAGGAGTTGTCAAGTGTTTGAAGATTTAAATATATAGTTTTTGTTATTTATTCGTGAACTGTTGAAGTTTTGTTGTTTAACGCGTGAATAGCGTAATCAACAAACTTCAGCTAAAACTGCTCCTGTAGCTTCAAACGTAAAGCTACAGGATTGAGATTTTTCAGATTTTCCTAGATTCAACCTTTAGAGAAAGTGCAATACTAACTTTTATGTCTCGGTTAGGATAAGATTCCTAATTCCAATTTTAGAGTAATACCAGTAAATGTCTGTTATAGGTAATGATGGGAGCATTCGAATACAAAGGTACTCGTACTCGATGCTTAAAAGTAATCGTACTCGATTCTTTTCCAAAGTATTCGAATACTAAAGTACTCGGATCCAAGGAATTCGGTTACAAGTGTACTCATCCTAGGTATTCGGATGCCAAAAGTACTCACTTTGGTATTCGAATACCAGAGTATTCTTCTTAAGTAGCAGTGTCACATTGCATGGGTATCCATGGTTCTCATTAGTGTTATGCTTCTTATCTTGATTTTGCTTTTTTCAGTTTTACATATCCTGAAAATGCACGTGATGAAGTGTCGAAAATTTCCATCGATTAAGGGATTGGATTTGAAATTTTCTGGAAGCAATTTACCGAACAGGCAGTCCTAATTATCAGTAAATTACACAATGGTTTGCTTTTTATTTTTGAAAATCAAATTGGAAGTTTTTTAATTTTTCAATTTTAATTTCAACTATATTATAAATTTAAATGATTTACACTTAATTTTCGAAAATTTAATTTTATTTTCAAGCTTTTTTATTTCTGATATTTAAAATTTTTCTGCAAATAAGATACATAATGCTTTATATGCTTTTCTATCTCTTCAAGTAAAATAACGTTATTTCATTCTTAAGATGGCTGTTATTTCCTTTAAAATATCGAACAATAACTAAAATTCTCCGAAAATATCTGACAAAATCTTTATTACGATAGCAAAATGATTATGAATATTTTTTTTTCTGCTTTGACTCTACCTCTTCTCACATCTTCGTACTCCAAACAGTGGTTGCAAAAATAAAAGTATATTTCCAGGAACAAGATTTGATTATTTAATGTAATTTTGTAAATGTTTACGGAACCATTCTTGTACTTAGATCAACCGAGATGTGTCACTTTTTATGATAAATTTAGAGAAATAATTTTGAAGTTTCAGATCCTGGTATTAAAAGAAACAAAATATTTTTTTTACATTCATACAAATTTTTTAAGTGTCTTTAAAAAGTTTTGTATAAAAAGTTTCATTCTCATCTTCGGAGAATGAAATCCAAAATAGAATTCTGGCTACGTTCCCTGTCTAAAGTGATTATTAGCGATTTCCTCAAAATATGGTTGAAAATCAAATCTTTCCAACTAAAATTTAAAAATCATGATTTGTAAGATCAAGATAAAAAATACTTGACACATATTTATAATTGCAGAAAATATATGCGTGACCAGAAAGTTCAGTAATTTGTACATGGAATTAATTCTTTTATTCTTGGAAATACAATTTGTCTAGTTCAAATAGATTGATAATAGTAGTTATACTTAAACCTTTTTTTAAAATATAAATAAATTATTCGGAAAAGAAAGAAAATTAAATATAATTCAGAAAAAAATTGAGTTTTGTGGAAAATAAAGTCCCTTTTTAATCACAGCTTGATAAAAATAATAAAAAAGTAGATTAAATTTGATTGTCTTGTCAAAAATTACGATTTGCATTAAAACAACAATTCTTCGAATTCCATTTGTAGCGGATTCGAACAGCAAACCGGCACGTTATAAACCCAGTGATCTAACCACTATGCCAAGACCGACTCGATAACTAGCTGTTAATTTTAAATAAGTACCATAGATAATAGTTCTGATTCTTACTATCGATTAGTCGTTTTTGTGTATGTATTCGAATATTTACTCGATACTTAAAAGTACTCGAATACAAGTATTTGATTCTCAAAAGTACTCGATTCTTCCCATCACTAGTTATATAATGGACAAGACCTACAAATATAACCTAATTAAAATGCGGTGTTCTTATTTGATCTTTAACCCTTACACAAAAAACACATATATTTTTCAACTATTTTCTGTATTGTAACTGAATTTTATTTATCACTATTAAAATACATTCCGATTTTATATTTCTTAAAAATACTTCCTATTCAAAATGCGTTTAGAAACGTCTGTTGTTTAAACAAAATTAAAATTTGCAATTGAATTTCTTAACACAAGGGTTTCATTTTAAAAGAAAGTGGATCCTATTTTTCATAGGAAATGCAACATGAAATAGAAACTAAACAATCTTTGTTTCAGGGCTCAAGATAGTCATTGTACAAATGATTCATTATTTTATGAAAGTTTATCAAGATAAATTGAATTGACATAGATATTTTAAAACGTAGTATTGTGAAATTTTACTGTCATGGAACTAGACTATGCTTACAAGAAAAATAAAAAACATGGAAGCATATTTTAATGTCTGTGAGAGCGTGTAAGCGCTCCGTGAATTTAATTTTTATCATCTCAATATGCTAAACTTGTAAACGCTGTTGTTTCTTGATGTATTTATTTAGCGCGCAAAAATTATGATATTAATGCATGAATTTTTAACTGCATACTGTAAACATGATATGATATGTGATTTAAAACTAATTTAGGAGGATATTTGAAGGAGTGTAAAAGCGAGTCGACCCTTGTTCTTCGTAGTTTTGTATCATCCTTAGTTTATTAACCCTCTAAGTGTTTCGACGAGATATCTTGTCCAAGTTCTGGTCATTTTTGTAAAGGAGGGATATCTCGTCGAAACGAAACTGCTTTATTACTCCAAGGGACCAAGATAAAGTTCCAATTAGGAAAGAAATTGTCCCTTGCCCAGAATTGGTAACGGTTTGGAACAGATTTTGGCACATGAAGCGGGATACTAAAGGGCAGTTTTTGACGCTAAGATAAACCACCAGGTTTAATAAATATCTAAATTTTTCTAAAAGTCTGCGCATTCATATGAACAAATCTAAAAACTGATCTGCAAACTTACCGATAATCTGATCACCAGAAAAATGACTAGAGAAAGTCTTCAGGTAAACAAGGAGATGCCTCGAGACCACACAATATTCTCGACTACGTCTGAGTGTGTGTATCATCCACTATAAATACTATAATATGCATGTCATATTGGGAAATAACATCTAACAACATTTCGTGGATCAAGAACATTTCACGAAGAAAGTGATTAAGAATTTTAAAGAGTAAATTTAAATCTAGATATATGTAAGAGGTTCATTATCATGTAAATTAGAAACAAATTGACTTACCCTTTATCTTTAGCGCAAACAAATTAATTTAATTATTGGGTTAACTCAATAAAAATAATTTTGTAAGTATTCTCAAAGCATCCTTAATGCAATTACAGCATGTAGCTGAGCTGAGAATTCAATAAGCAGATAACATTCTTTCAAAATATATAAAAATGAAACAACACACTACTTAAATGTATTTTACTTAAACAAAGAAAAAAACATATTTCTTGTTTCCCCCCTTTAGTATTCCTTGGAGAGATGACAGACAATTCTCTTCAGGCTTCCACATAAAACTTTGAAGTGGGTATTAGCGAAGACAAATGCTCTTTGAGAAAGATTTGAGTGTTGGTTAAAAATTTATTATCAACAAATGTTTGCTTTCCTCCGACAAACGTAAGAGTATTATTTATTTACCTGCATTATTAAAACGTGACGGCCTGAGTACTTTGAGAATAACTCGTCTTATTTATTTATTTATCCCCATCCATTTTTCTCCGTGGGTCCGTGTCCTCTTCATCTGGGGAATTAATTCCACTTCCTAAATTGTTTGGGACAGACGCATGTTAGCAAAAACAAAAGGGACACTGTAATAAAAAATGTAACTAAGAATTTGTGCTGCAAAAAATCAAATTAACTAAAACAAACGCGAAGACTGGAAAGAGAGAAAATATTTCACGTTTTATATTTCTTATATATATATATATATATATATTTGTTTTCAATTTGTACGGCCAAGAGTAAACCAAAGAAATGAAATACGTTTTACTTCTCTTTGAGTTTGAAAATGCTTCTCTCTTCCTCTCATTTTGCAGTTTTTTGTGTGTCAAACTTACGTGTGTTTCTTTTTTCCATCTGAACCCATCGCTCTTTATATCTAACTAAGGCGAAATAGGAAAAGCATTTCTATAAAAAATCAAATAAGACGTTGAATTATTAAATGCCACCTCAGAAAAAAACACTTCACTTAGAGTCGAAATTGGAGAAAAGACTTTGAGAAATTGAAAGCCACCTTCTCCAGGATGATGAAAGACAAAAAACAGACGCGGAAAAGAAAACTTTTTGAGATTTATATATCTATGCGTTTCTCGTCAGTTTCACTTTAAAAGAAACTGGATGATATTCTTTCGGAGGAAGGTAACATGAAATAAAAACTAGACAAGTTGAAACTTTGATGGTTACTTTACGACTCTGGATCGGTATGGTGGACAGACATATTTCATTATTTTATCTAAGATTCTTTTAGTATCGATTATATATACATGGAACTTTCAGAACATAAAATTGGGAAATTTCAATCACGCGCTTCATAAAAGCGGACTAAATTTACAAGAACAGGATTAAATGTGTTAAAAAATACAGGGTGGTTCTAAAGTAACTATCTATTTCAATGAAAAAACCGATGATCGTTTTCATTTCTGTTCATAAATTATTCTGATCAATGAAAAAATATTATTAATATGTAGAGCGTCTGTGAACTTTAACATACAAAGGGGGAAAAGAGTTTACTGGAAATTTCCAAAAATACTCTCCAACGGTGACCTGACTTCACAACTCTAGAATTTTTTTGTAGTGGGTTTTGTTACAGAAGGTATGTACCATATTGAACTCGCAACAATTAGTTATCAACTTGAAGAGCGAATCACAGCTGCAATGGCTAAGATTACACTTGATGTCCTGGAAAATCACCTCTGTTATACCAGTGTTTTAATTTTACGAATTTGATGTTGCAAAACACCCAGACAGAACATCGGTCTCTTCGTAGACCCATTTAGGCTTCCTAGCAATATATTGAAGTCAAGACTCTTATTATTGGTAAATGATTGCTCTATTAGATTCTATGGATGAGATTTATGCACTGAATTCAGAAGTGTCTTAAAAAACAAATTATGTAACCAAAATTTTAATTGAATGTTTTAACTGCATATTTATCAGAAGGAAACAGTTTATTAGAAAAATTGATATACTTGAAATACTAACAGACAATATGATATGGTTTCGAAGTATACTTGCAAATGTTGAGTCAAACGTTGTTACACAATTTTATTTATTTATTGGTAATCATATTACTAAGCTTGTTGATATTCGTAAAATCTAATCAAATTAAAATATGTAATTGATATATCAAGTTATTCTACTCAAACAGATTTTATACAAAAATAGTTATAAATTTTAACAATTAGGACAAATAAAATAAAAATCGTACGTACAGTAGGTCAAAACATTAACCGAACACGTATGGTTAATCATACCTGGAGTCATACAGTCAAACTAAAGTATTATTAGACTAAATAATTATGTCTATTATAAATAAACGTGCTTCTCATTTGCATAAGTGTCTGCTATTTTGATATTATTTTCAAATATTTTAATAGCAATATCAACATTTTATGTAATAAAATTACTGTCGATACCATAATAACGTTAAAAATAAGTTATCGCACATACATAAAATCAGTCTTAATAATTTAATAGATTTAATTTTATTTAAGATTTCAAAACTTTTTATTTGTGATATAAAGTGTCCGTAATTTCATAGTACATGTATCTACCACATCATAAAAATATATTGCTCAGGTCTTGTTTAAATCTAATTCATTGAATTTTGCACAAAACGGAAGCATCAAGGATAATCCGATCAAATCACCCATGTGATTTCGACACTTCCCAAGTACTTTTGATGAGGTTGAGGTTTGTTGCAATTTATAGAACCTTTGACCATGAACAATAGCTTCAGATGTTTTAGTTTAAATCGTATAATTTCCCTAGAAAAAGTTTCTTCAAAATAAGTTCTAAATAGAATTTAGGATAGTCTCTAATATAAGTCAAAATTATGTAATTTTGAATAATGGACTGAATTTCAATAAGTAGGTGATGAAAGGAATAAACTGACATTTTTCATTCCCATGTTTGACAGATTACTGAAATAACTGCATTTGAAACTCACTCATGTTTGTATTCATAGATTTTTCAATTGTGAATTTAATAATTCATGATGTGATGCTACTTAGAAAAAGATAAAAGCATGCACTTTGGTTGGATTATGATTCAAAACTGTTAGACGTTTTCCTTGGATATTTCCATTCGGGATTGATCCTGGACTGTCGACAATAGCCCGTTGTGTTGCTCCAATGCAATGGTAATGATTTACCTACCTACCTCTTTGGATTATTAAAAAGATTAATGTAACGTAATTATTACTTACAATTAACTATTCTGGATGTTTTTGGGAAAAGGCTGAAGCACTCATTTAACGTTAGAAGAGTCGAATTTAAACTAACAGAAATTCAAGCTATTTGGATCTAGAAAATCAAATTCTGCTATCAAAAATGCGTGTTATGCCTTAAAAATTTGAGTTTCTATCCATTATTATGTGATAGAGATACACTTATTTGTGGTGGGCATTATCCGAAGCCTAAAGACACCTTTGGTTTAACTGCAACGCAAGGATAGGAAAAATAAGAGATGTTCAGATACTTTTGCAAATAAAGTCTGAAAATGCATAGATATTTCTTACAACCTAGTTAAAAGTTTGATACTTAATCACCAAGTGTTCCATTTGCCAAAGCTGAGAGCCATATTATTTTACTTAGATTTTCCTTTCCCAAGTTAAGTCATAAGTCAAACGGAGAAATAAAGCCACACTTATTATATTAATTGAAATTGCTTTTCTCTCGTAGAGGGAAAACAACTCAACTCATCCTTTTATCATCCGAATATCCCAATGAGAATGTCTGTGGCAGTAACTCAAAACGCGGAGAACTCATTAACCAAAAGTAACATTTGGAATGGACAATCGATATAAATGTATGCATATGTCAGCTCATGGAACTGTTTATCAAAGGTTCCGCTAAACTGTTCTGCCTAGATTTAGGTAGGGAAAGATGCATTGCTTTAATTCTGATTCATTTATAAAAGGAGGGATACTGACAAGCTATAGTTTGATTTTGAATACTGGGAAATATTTTCCAGGCTTTTCCATAGTTCTCTGCAGACCCTTAAATTAGGTTTGATATCAGTAAGCAATTCTGAGAATGTTTTGTATAGTAGAACAGTTTTCGCATTGTTAGTAAACAAAATTTGCATGTGTTTCAGAACATTACCTAATGAAGTAATTTGTTAAATCAGAGAGCAGATGCTTCCCAAATACATACACTGTACAGAAAGGAACATTTATATATTGAGATATTCCATTAATCTACAAGAGTTGTGCAATTATAAGGATCTCAAAAAGGTTTATGAAATGGTTGACCGTTTTAAAGCAGGAGTGAATACAGTACACATTATCGAAAAGCAATGTCACAAATCTGACTATCTTTTAGTGCAACTTAATGCATTCATTATTTATTATCCGAAAGACATAAACAGGCCTTCGGTTCAATATGATCTGGTCTTCGAATTTCGAAAAGATGGCTGATCATAGTGGTTTGAAATCCGTTTCAATTCGTAGGTCAAAACTACTTAGCCTTAGTGTAGCAAAACATTTTCAACCCAAACCTAAAGACATCAAAACGAATAACACCTCTGCAACAAACCTAAGTCCTGAAGGATTACTTCTATGATTGCAATAACATGCCGCAGAAATGACCATGCAATGAAAAGACTTGAAGTACACAATGTCTTCGGCACATCAGAAATTCATTACTACTAAAAAAAATCACAAGAGTTCATCAGCATGACAAAAAGTTTATCATTACTCGTATTGAAATGTTATTGGTTAAAAATGAAAGACCACGTTATATAATCCTTCTTAAAACAGGAATTGCTACTTACTGTCTTTAAATGTTGTTTCTTTGCAAGTTGAGGTATTCTGCAGCGAAGGAAAAATCGTTCCCGCTCTAGGGTATTCCACTGCCACGTATGGGACAACCACACACAGATTTTAGTCATGAAAATGGCCCGTTGTTCTTTATTAACCCTCCAAGTGGTTTCAACGAGATACCTTAGCCATCAAGATCTGACCAGTTTTCTAATGACGAGATATCTCGTACATAAAAATCTTAACAATAGTGCTAATGATGAGATATCTCGTTATCAAGATATTGCCGAATTTTTGATCTGGTAGTTTCCTTCCAATGACGAGCTATCTCGTCCATTAAGATCTGGTCAGTTTTGCTAATGACGAGAAAACTTGTCGAGACAACCACCAGGATGGCTAACCAAAAATGTTTTTTTTAATTTAAACTAAGCTCCAAGAAATCTTATTCCAAATTTTTCTGTACATGTCATTTTTCTGTACTAAGAAAGCTAATATAAAAACGTCGCGTATGGGACACATAAATGTAACTTTACATGACGGCCAATTTTAATATATGAACCCGACAATAAAAATATGTGCTTAGAGCATGTTTTTATTTGATCAAAAAGCTAAATTATGGTCCCTTTAATCTCTAACTATACTCCAAGAACTTTTGAAACAAACTTCAAAATTAGGTATTTGCACATTTTCCACATTCATTTTTGTAGAAGGTTGTTAATATAAAATGAACATAATGTTGTTGGATACTGCTAACAGCCACATAGCATATTGCCTAATTGAAAAACAACTAGCGGTTTTACTGAATGGTTTAAGTAATGACATCGAGAGCAATAAAAGCAAATTAAGCGAGATTTTCATCTCAACTGAAATCAATGATTTTTGAAATGTCAAAACTTATAGGTCATGAATGAATAATATAATGTGCATAACTGGATCTATTTTAATGTATTTCATTGTGTTCAGTTAATAAATAACTCGCAAAGTTAATATAGACAACGCTATATGTAAAAAACTCCTATATTACCAACGAAAACGATTTTAGCCCTTCTAGTGGTTGCCTCGAAGAGGTATCTTATCATTAGCAAAACTTCATGGACACAATATCTCGTCATAAGAGAAAAACCAGTTCAGTTCTTTATCTCGTCATCATAAAAAATCGGCAATATCTTAACGGACGAGATATTACGTCAAAACTGCTTAAGGGTTACACTGTCTTCACGTCCCGACAGATTATAATACAACGTTGCCCGTAATACCATGTAAATCAACTTTTTATTTTTACGAATTTCTTCATCCCTTGAAGTTTGTAAATAGGAGCACTGACTGTATAATAAAATTAAAATTTATGAAATTTATGGACTTAATATATCTTTTCAGCATTTGTTGGATACGTATATTAATACACAAGTCTTTAACACTTCCATGAGAGGCATATTGTCAAGTTAAATGTACGTGGTGATAGTGTTTCTAGCGGCGATATGTGTTTCCTGTACGTATTTTGAACGTGACGACAGTTTTGCTCGTTTTTCGAACACTATATCAGCGCTTTGCCAATAAAACTCAAAAGAATGAATTCAGAATTTAAATATAAGAATTTATTGATCAATTGGATTAGCGTTAAACTTCCCCCAAATGGTGATAAAATACATCTTAAGGTAACCTAGAGACAGAAGACAAAATATCTAAAGAATGTTTGAAAAACCTCCAGTATATGCTATAAAATTAATCTATTTATAACGCTAGTCGAGAGAGTACTTTTCGTAAGATAAAACTTCTTTTTCTACAATAAACTCTTTTCGGATTCATTTAGCTTTTCATAAATGCCTAGTACTTCACATTTTTCTAGTTGCACACATTTAAAAATGATATAAAATGTCAACTTTTTTCATAAGCTCTGGCATTTTGGATGTAAATCCACGGCTAGCTGGATTGGCAAAAATCGTCTGGTAACTATCCGAAGTCTACTCCTTGTAACAGTCAAAAATCCCAAAGATATAGGATTCGACACTTTTGAAGCTGCACAAGAAATCTACCTGAATTCCTTGGTTTCCACTCATTTTATGTTTTAAGTCTATGTTGTGTTCAATTTTATGCTTTTTGATCAAATTATGCTCAAATTACACAATTGCTGTCATTCACATTTTAAAAATATTTAAGAAGTTACTGTTTCAAAGTGAATAGTTTTTGCAGCGAATCATCTTATTTATTTTCTTCAGACGTAAATGATCTCCAGTCAACTAAACGTTGATACAAAAATATATAAGATACATGGCGGAATATTTATTTTTAAGTTTAAAATTCGATTTCGGTAATTTGCTGCAATTCAAAATTTTAAAAATTTAGGATTACACGAATAAATTCTATGAGGGGGATTTTCAGTGCAAACAAAGTAGACGAAAGGTGACTATTTTACTTCCGCTACCCAAATGCCCTCACTAGTTACATACAGGGGTTACCTTAGTATTTAGTGTATCGCCGTTTTGGCGTTTAATACAATTGGTGTTGACTAATCAACTATCATATACCAATTCGGAATTCATTCCTTGCAATTTTTATTGGCGAAGTGCTGAAACCGTTTCGAAAAACAAGCCAAGAAACGTCACGTTAGAAATATGTACAGGAAACACCTCCATTGCAGAAACACTACCACCACATACATTTAGTTTGACAGAAAATGCCCCTCATACTACATTTAAATAAAATAAATGTTTCGAAAAGTATTTCAAAGGATGAAGAGATAAAGTGGGATTGGCGGTTATCGCTTTGAGGCAGAGAAATGAAACTCGTGATGTGTAACTATCAGAACTTACGGATTCAGATATCCCCTGTTAAAAGATTTGCGTAAATCCAGTTAACTGCGATTTTGCACATAAAATACACACGTCAAAAATTAATGATAATATCGAATTCGTAACAAGCAAGATTACCTGATCTCAATCTAATAGAGCATGCTTGAAATGTTATTGGATGTCGCATTGCAGCATACACACCAACACCAAGTAGATTTGTTCAAGTGTGCTAATGTGTCCTTTCTACAGGGACTCTTGGAGAGCCTTGTGGAAAGCATATTCGCAAATTATGAGGCATGCATTAGGGACAGAACCCAGCACATTCCCTATAAGGCTGCTTTTAATAGCGGAAAAATGTGTTTATAGCAATAACAAAACCTACAATTCACCTAAACATTTTTCATTTCTTCAGTTCACAGTAGCACCACGAGGGAAGTGGATGTTCTTTCCGCCATAGCTTGTATAATATTAATTTGAAATTTCAGAAACTTCGTTGAATGTACTTGGAATGTGATTCAACTCGAATTGCATTATCATTAATATTTAGACGCGTGTGCATTTCGTGAATGATTTCCCACCACCAAGAAAGAGGGTCCTTTATTTTCATTTCATCCGTTGTCCATAACTACCTCCATACACGGTATTGCAATTGTGTTCCATAATAATGCAATCTCCATAGTCCGAGTGCCACCATAAGCTAAGGCAGCCCTTCGAATGCTTGTCAGAGATAATCTGAGGTAAGGTCTATCAACGATACCCATTTTGGAGAGATTGTGTCCATTTCATCCGCCGTAAATATCAGTTTACTATTAAATTCCGCACAGGATTAGGCATGCCAGGGTCTTTGAAATTCAAATTCATATTATACTAAAATGGAATCTCATGTCCATTAAATCCAGGAACAGAGAAGCGTGCATTAAGAGCTGACGAAAATATCACGAATTCAAATATATTGGACGGGCATTATATCTGTTAATTTATAAGTCGTTGGGTCCTACGCTGGGATAGGTACGCTCAACTTCTGTGCTCAGTATGTAAATGCCATCGGTGAATTTAAAATTATCTTTACATTTGCATGTATTAGTTATTTGAATGCATTATCCATTGATTTGTATGTGTGCGGTTTTGGTGATTTTGTGTTGTCAACCCGTAAAATATTCCTAGAAATAGATTCTGGCTCAAGTGAAGTGCAATTTTTATTCAGATGTTATCACGGAATTGTTGAATATGTAATTCACACTTATTAAATGGATTTCAACAAAAAATTTAAAGTCGTCTATGTGAGTATATACTATGGGTCATGTTGACTTGTAACCGTGGCAACATTTCAGCTGTGGCGATTTGAAAAGTGACTGATATTTCTGTTGCAATAACCATCTGAGCGTGAAGATATTTCTGAGAAGTGTACTATTGTCCATCCCTCACGAGAGAGAGAGGGAACACGTTGGTCTTTGGCTCGATCGAGTTTTGAACTCTCTACCATCCGGTTGCTAATCCGCGACTAAGCTACCGTCACCCATTCGTTGTCACACTAGCTAACACCAAAATCCATATTAATAAAATGGAGTTGTGAGGAGCTTGTTATTCGCATTACCTAGTAACTAAAACATGCAGAACTAAATGGGGAATAAAGGTAGCTTACATACAGAAGATGTGCACCTCGGGTTTCAATTTTCATATTTGTCAGTTTTAGATAGGAAAGGAAGTAACAAACTTGAAAAACGAATGCCCTTTGTGAGAGTTTTGCAAAGAATAGAGAATTTTCATATCAGTCAAACAGATTGATTTACCAGCATTGCTTTAGAAAACGTTTTTTCCAAAAAAATTACTCTTTACGGAATCTAAATTCTGATTCTTCATGTTTGAACTTATTCTACTTCTTTTCAAAATATGAAAAATTTCCGAATATTTGAAAGGTAGTATAAAAGAACCAAAAAAATTAATTTTAAAAACTTCAAACTGACTGTAAATAAATCAGTGTTTTTATGAGCATTTCATTCTGAGTATTTTTGGAATTACTCTACTCTTGGGTAGAGTTGAAGTTGAAATCAGATACATTTGTTTCATACGTTTGTCTTCAGAGTCATTTTTTGAATGACCGAAATTTTATTTGTTTGTTAAGCTACTACTGCTGCATTTATGCGTTCCATTATTTTGTAAGACCTAAATAAATTAATCATCCTGAGAAGCCAATCCTTTTTTACCCAATACTGCTAGGAATGCAAGTTCATTTCTTGAAGGTATGCGTGTATTTCGACAATTTCCCTCAAACGTCCTTGATTTAATATATATTTTGTAGGATTCAGTTTCATAAAAAATAAAATATACATAATAAATTTTTTCTAAATAAGGATTGTTAGCTAATTGTACGCTGTAATTATTCAGTTTTTAAGTTTTGACATAGGTATTCTTCACAAGATGATTAAAATCAATAAAGCTTAGATTTATTTTTCTTGTTTCAAATTAAAATATGGGATTTATTGAAAGCTGTACTCAACAGTTTAACAAATACATCAATAATTCTGAACAGGTACTTGATTTTTTCATTCAAAACCCGAATATACTAATTGAAATTAAAACTGTCATAAGGATTTAGTATGCATGTTAATTGGACTAAAGAAATTTTACATGAAACTTCGCCGGTTTAGGAAAATTATTAATGTTAGAAAATATTTGAAATAAGACATTTTAAAAATAAAAAATGCTTCCACGACAGTAAAAGGATGCTGTTTACTTTACGAGTTGAAGCTATTCTTATGCAACTTGTCTGTAAAACGCTTGTTACAAAAAATAATTTTCAAACAAAAAAGTCAAAAGACCAATGTTTTCTAAATAATTTTAATCGATTACTTTTGCCTTGTCTATGAGAGGGATTTTCAGTGAAAGAAACAAACCACAAGAAGATCAGGACTTTACTTCCGGTTATCCAAAACGAAATACGTACACAAAGCACGTTCTACCACAAATCACTAACGTTGTTAAGATGTAGCTTTCCAGAAAAATCCTCTCATATGTAAGACATTTCATTTTGAAACAAGCTCTTTGTCATTTCATGTGACACTATGTAATTTTCAAGAAGTGTATTTTCTTTTAAAGAAAATAATCATATTGTATGATATTAATTTCTCATCCATTCGTTAATGATGGTGTAATTTTAAAATATCGCATCCCTGATGCAGGAGTGCCCCAAGTCAAAATATTGATGGAAAAACTGAGTACAAGACTATTAATATTAGGTTCGATATTTCAACTCTAGCAACGCCATTTAATATTCTGCCACTATGTAATAAAATGGATCTATATAATTACTTATGAGATTGGACATAAAAATACTAAAAGTTATGTTCTCTACCTAATAGTTGATATAATTATGAGACAGCTCTCTTTATCTACTTTAGTAAATGCAGAGACAGAATGTTGGGAGAAATGAAACAAGGAAAGTGACGTATATTCGCTGAGTCCCGATTGTTTCGATTGGGAGAAACAAAAGAATCGACCCCCTGGGGCATATAAGTAGAACTGATATCCGGAATGATTCAAAAATATTGCCGAATTTCTTATGGACTATAATTCGAAAAAAACTGCTTACAGAGTAGAAATTAAAAAACTGGAAAAGCTTTTTAACAAAGCTTATCTCAGTACACTGGCAGGGTATAATATAGCATCATAGTTGTAAATGTATCTAAGAAAGCGTATTTAGGTTTCTAGCAAAAAACTGAATATCACAATTCAACGTTGTTTAGAACTCAGTATAGAGACAATATTCCAGATAATTTTACCCACGTGGGTTAAGAAATTGGTATTTACTCATTTGAATATGCGTAGTTCAAAACGTGTTCAATCTATTCCAAATCAATATAATCAGTTCAATATATCAATTAGTGTAAACAAATTCATCTTTTCAAAACAGGGGACTCCGATACCTTCCTTAAAGAATTTTTGAATCTGGTCCGCTTTTACCAATCGACTTTAACCCTTCAAGTGGTTTCGACGAGATATCTCGTCCAATTTACTTCCGGTTATCCTATATGAAATACGTACAAAAAGCATTTTCTACCACATATCCCTAGCGTTATTAACAAGTAGCTTTACAGAAAAATCCTCTCATACGTGAGATATTTAATTTTAAAACAAGCTTTTTGTCATTTCATCTGCCAGTGAATGGAATTTTCATTAACATCAGCGTTGAATTTTCTTAATTTTCATTGCATTTCAGATTTTTCATTGCACTATGTAATCAAAGATTTTAATTAGTGGCGAGTACTTTTTAAGTTTTAGCAATATTTTACAACTCAATAGCTCACACACACAAATAAACATCTAATCCAAGCTACAAAATTAGAGGAAGAATACCACATCAATTGTTTTTATGTTTATATCGGTTTATTGCCATTCACCAATATTCACGTGATGTTGATTTCTGTGTCATGTACGTTAGTTAAATTCATAGAGAGACAGGGAATCCTGTAACTCCGCTCTGTTTGTCGAATCCGTAAAATAACTCCTGATAATTCACTGAAGATAAACTCGAATGGTTCATTTGGTGTTTGTGTAAAACAAATGCACTCCTATTTTATTCGCCTGCACGTGGAAACAAAAGATCAAGTAGAATCCAAAAGAAAATTAGGATAAATTCCACTATTTTCAATTGGTCCATATCGTCATAATCGAAGCTGATCAAAAACTAACTTCGAGATATATATTTAGTAAAAAAGGAATTACGAGTGTGGAAGGGTAAACATTGGCATGTCAATTAATAGTAAGTGTTCACACGCATATCAGCATTTTGTAATATGCAGTCTTCCTTTCCAATCTCTAAGCAGTTTTAACCTTCTTAACCAAAGGAATATGCCGTAGAAATTTTCAACCAACGGATGTTATCATCTGTGTTGTAAGAAAATGCTATGCTACACAACGAAAATTGTGATGTTCATAGGGTTAAAAATGTAGCATTTCCATGCTTGAACTTTTCGATGGTATGGTTGTTACATCCTTTATGCATGTGTCTAACGTTTGACAAAAAAGATAACAATAGACAAAGCACCATTGTGACATCCCAATTGTTGTTATTACAGTATTCTAGGAAGTAGTTACTTTTATAAATAACATTAACAACCATACTTCAAGATCCTCCTTTATTAGCACTGCAAAATAAGACATATGAATACAAACATGAATTTAGACATTCGATGAGATTTAGCAAATGTCGTAATCTGCAGGTTATTTTTTCTTATATAAAAAGGATGAGGATTATGAACAATTACAGAAGCATCGTTGTATCAGTGTAAAGATTATCAGCCAAATTTGATATAAGGATCCGTCCATTTTGTGCAATAAAAATTAACAGTTAAAATAGGAAATTACTAAATTAAATTATGAATAATCCAAGCTGTTCTTCAATCTACATTAATAAAACAAGTTCATACAATTACTTAAAAATTAACCTATACATCAATAAATAAAACATAAAATTTTAAGTAGTAAAAAATATAAGGGATTGAGATAATTCAAACCCTTAATCAACACAAACATAATATAAGTATTATTCCTAGAGATGAATCCAATATTAATTTATTAACTCAACCTATTTAAAAACGTAGATACATGTGTTATTATACACTGCTGGCCACCCAAATTGCAACACCAAGAAAGACAAGAGATATCACAACAAAATTTATTTTGTAGATAACATGTTGACCAAATATCAAATGATTAAATTTATAGACTTCTGTGAAGTGTGGTTCCTGCCAAAATCAGTAGCCAGATTAGCCGCCATTGTTGGAGATCACCGCTGCCACACGCCTCGGCATTGATTCAAAGAGACTTTGGATGTGTTCTTGGGGTACAGCAGACCAAGCAGCTTCCACACGTTGCCAAAGTTGATCTGGTGTGGCAGCTGGGGATGTATTCTGGGTCAATCGTTGAGCAACCATGGACCACATGTTTTCTATCGGCGAAAGATCCGGAGAGCGAGCTGGCCAGGGAAGCAATTCAATCTGGCGATTGACGAAGAACACTTGGACAATGTGTGCCACGTGTGGTCGCGCATTATCCTGTTGAAATATGGCTGTGGGCAAGCCCTGTAGGTAAGGAAGGACAACTGGCTCCAACACCTCGGAGATGTAGCGCTGGCTCTTTAAAGTACCGGCAATGCGTACTAGAGGAGTGCGAGAGTGATATCCAATACCGCCCCATACCATAATACCCGATGCAGGACCAGTGTGGCGGTGCATAACGCAGCTGTTCAGCATCCTCTCTCCACGGTGTCTCCAGACTCGAATCCGACCATCGTGGTGTTGCAGACAGAAGCGTGACTCGTCAGTAAAGACAATTTCATTCCATTCTGCCGTCCACATCCTTCTTTCATCGCACCATTGGCGGCGGAAACGTCTGTGGTTCTGCGTCAAGTGTGGACGAAGCAATGGACGTCTTGCGGACAGACCACTCTGCTGTAAACGGCGTCGAATGGTACGCGCAGACACTGGATGATGCGGTACAGACTGAATGTGCTGTGCTATGGTTCGTGATGTGGCTGAGCGATCCGTCACTGCCATACGCACAATATGCCTGTCATCACGTGAAGTGGTGCACTGAGGTGGATGCGATCGAACACGTCGATCCGTCGTACCCTCCTGCATCCAACGATCACATATCCGCATTACAGTTGTTTGGTTTCGTCCAACACGACTACCGATTTCCCTGAAATATAATCCACAATCTCGGTAGGCCACTATCCTTCCTCTGTCGAACTCGGATACTTGATCAAAAGATGATCGCTGTTTTCTACGAGGCATAATTGATCGTTTTTTTGAAAAAACCACAAGAAAAACACAATTGCCGTACTTGAAATCGTCGAAATCTCCAAGCCTTAAATAGCGCTTTGAAGTGGCGCCACAGGCGCGCGTGATGTGCGTCTGCGCTGAAATTCTAATCATTTGCATATCTTTAATTTAAACAATAATTTATTACATTTCGTATTTACCCAATTTATCAATTATTCAAACAAGAGCACTTTCAGTATAATTATGTATTGCTATATATGGCGAATCACGCAGTCAATCACGTGACATTTGTTTTATTCTTGTATATCAAAATTATTGTATATCAAAATTTATAAGAGTGTATCACACGATATCCAAACTTCAAGCAAAGAAATAATGACATAGTGAACTTCATATTTAAAGATCACCCATTATGGTTCAGAATAGCTGAAAAACTCATACTTGAAAATTTTGATTTAGTGTGCTTCACTTGTAAGCAGGTAACACATTACTAACAACCTGTTCAGCTCGGCTCAGTACAGGTAGACCAATTTGATTACGATTGAGTTCTATGAAAGGTAATAAATTACTGACAGTCGGCTCTACTTAGCTCAGTTCAGCTCAGTGCGGTTTCGGCCGGAATCCCTTCCCTATCATTCATTCGGTCTTGGTTGCTCATCTACAATGGTATATTCGCAATTGTTTTATGAAACCTATATGCGTAACATAAAACCTATTTTTATCATTTTTTAAATGGTATCAATCGCTGCATTTTGCCACTTCTATTTACCATATTCGCTATTAAGTCATGAATACAAGCTATTTTTCATTCCGGAATTTTTAATTTCACGTTTACTCATTTACAAATTTATACACTTCTTTTGAATCACATCTTTGACTTTTATGTTATATTGCCTTAAGATATTCAAAATCTTCTGTTACGCAAAGAGCTAAAGCATTTCGGTTTATGCTAGCCGAACAAAAATGGCCGTTCCCAAATGGGTTAAAGTTGAACTGAAGAGCGCCGATTCTGAGCTGAACCGAGTCGAGCCTGCCGACCTGGCCGTTTGTAATGGGTTACTTACTTATGCCAACTATATATAGTTTAAATTAGCTTATCGGAGTAATATTCTCGCGTGAAATATTATAATGGGTTTCTTTGGTTTAAAATTATATTTCTACTTATATGAATACCATAAAGTAATTTGTAGAGTTGAAATTACAAAAAATGTAGGAAATGCCACTTTTCCTACAAACGGTTTTTGATACTGTTGTTTCATACTTTGAAAACAATCGAACACAACAACGAAACAATTTTTTGAAAATGCAATTAAAGAACTCCCACATCGCTTTCTGCAGTAATGCACTCATAAATTGCATGCACTATGCAACTAAACTCGTCTAAGATCTTGTTAGACAGAACCCCGATGCGGTTTCTTTTTCTAAAATTGCAGTTTGTAAAGTCAAACAAAGTTATACGTCCTATGAAAATAGACAGAGCATTTGAAAATTTCAATTCTGTGTGCTTCATTTGTAAGCCGACGATTAGCTTTAAGTAGTTTATATAGCGAAAAAGCTTATGGAGAGACTGTTAAATTTAAAATTTAATTTTTCTCTTTCTACGCACACCGTAATGTAATTTGGAGAGTTGGAATTTCAAAAAATGTAGGAAATACCACGTTGCTGACAAGCGGCGTTTTGATACTTTGAAAACAATCCAACCTTGCAATGAAACAATTTTTTGAAAATTAAATTAAAGACCTCCTGCATCTCTTTCTGCAGCAATGCACCCATAGATTGCATGCACTCTGCAACGAAACATGTCGAAGATCTTGTTAGACACAATCGATTCGGTTTCTTTTTCAAGTTTTCCCCTCCGAAATTGTAGTTTGTAACGTCAAACAACGTCATGCGCCCTATGTCTTCCCGTTAAAGAAATAGTCAGAGTATCCTTAGAGTTCATTTTTCAAAAGTCAATTTCGCTGCCTTATTCGGTTGAACAAGTTTCATTTTGATCCGGCTGAAATTTCTGCTGTGTTCTGCCCGACTTGTAAAGGAACTAATAACTCCAATTCAAAAAAGAAACCAAGTAAAATGATGAAAAGTAAAAAGGCTCAGCAAAAAGAAAGTAGTCATAAGGTGTATCAAAACTTTGAGTGGTTAGTTTTTAAGAAAAAATACCAAGTGAAAGTGGAGGAGTTATGAAACTAAAGGCTTATCTTTATTCCCGAGGTCAACTGGTTACTATGGTGACGCTACGAAACCACGTGATCTCACCAGAGTCATTAAATGAGTGGAATGGAATGTTTTCCCATGTGTAACTTTTGCAGCAAGAAGCGGTAGTAAATGAATAAAAAAAGGATAATAATAAACTTGCAAGTTTCGAAAACTACATGTTTGTTGTATGTTTCCTTTCAGTTGAGAGCATTCACGTCGTAAGAGCCATTTTAATTTAGAATTATTCTATTTTAATGGCCACGCTACAAATCATCTTGCTTGAATTATCTAGAGAAATCATTTTTGCACAGTATTTTGGCGTAGTTAAAGGGAATACATGCCTGAAATTTTAAAAAGTGGAATAAACTATCCAAACATGATACAAAATACATAATAAAAAAGTCTTGCTCAAATTACGTTGTGGTAAAAATTAGAATTGTTATTTATCCGAGACTTTGTTTCCAACTATTTTTAGCTTGTAACAAAATATAATATCATTTTATATTAGCAATATATCGTCGTCTTACAAGTGATACATTCTAAATAGTTTCTGGATAAGACATCTAACCTTCATGGGAAGAAATATGCCACACACACTTCACATAACATTCTGATAAATATACATTCTGGTCTAGAAAATTTAAAAATCTCAAGTCTTCAAAATTTTGACAGTGTGTTTCACTAGTAATCCCACGATGTTCCATCTGAAGATGTTCGAAATTTCATCTGAATATATTAGTTTGGGTGTAATTAAAATACACAAACGTTCAAGCACTGAGAATTTACTATTTCAGGCCTCGAAAATACTTAATAATTTTTTTGCCTGGTGTCTATTAACATTACTCAAATTAGAAATTTTTTTTATATTTTATTTTAATGTATATTGTTATCTGAATAAAAATGCTTAAAATTACAGTTGACCTAATTTCCGTATTCTATGTAATTCATTTTGATATTTTCGCATTCAAGATTTTTTGAAATGTCTTATGAATAATGTACTATTTAAATGGAATAGGTACAAATTGTAAGCCTGAAAGTAAAATTTCTGTTGAGAGCTTCTACATGCCAAACTTTTATTTTAAATTGTTTTAAGACTTTCAAATTTATGTCATCATGCATTTTTCATGCTTCAAAAAAGAACGAGAATCAAAGGTCCAGGGAACTGGAGTATAGGTAAAAAAATCATATCATCATTTTAGTTAATATATTTACGATGTTAAAGTTGCATGATGCAAATTTGTTTTCACTTTGTATTTAAATAATCACCCTTATTTAAAGGGCATTGTAAATTTAGTACACATTTCAATAAAAATTCCCCAAATCTCAAAGATTTAACCCACTGAGCGATACAATAATTTAAAGAGTGTAGTATTGATTTTACCCTACAACAATCATAATTGCAAAATAACCATATCTATAAATTGAAAGAATCCTGGGAAAGATTTTATTGGTCAAGAAGGTCAAAATTGGTTAGAAGCCAAGCAGGAAAGACTGCAGTTTACAGAACGGATATACGTAGGTGTGCGAACTCTTCAGAGGGTCAAGTATTAAAACTGTGTACTGAACTGAGTTCAGTTGTTGCTGGCTGGGTATTATACTGTTCGCCACATAATTCTAATTTGTTTGGTTGGGCAAATTTAAAAGATCAATTATGATTATATATTTTAATATAATTTGCAATGCTCTTCAATATTTCGTGTTACGGCAATACAAAAATAACAATTCAATAAATCATCATAATAAGGTAATCTTGTGAATAAAAAATTTGTAAAAAAAATTAAATGACTTAATGAACGAACCGAAACCATGTTATTGTATGCATGCCAGCTGAAAGTTCAATCAAATGAATGAATTTACAAGTGAAAACGTTTTTTACAATGTGAACAATTTCTTCCTCAAAAAATGAGATATTTTTATTTTAATCTGTGTGCAAACATTAGTATGTACTTTGCATAAAGTACAGTTAGATTCCAAAAGAAATGAATTAATTCTATAATGACCGACACTCTCGTTACTCGCCGGTGTAGTTTCGAGACCAGTAAATAAATTGCTTAAATAGTTAAATTATATTTATGACATTGCTGCTATATTGGCTTTTAGTGTTATATATGATATTAGGATTAGTTTAGTTTGAGCTCTTTTTAAAATGTTTTCATAACCTCCTGATTGTTTATTGCACAAAAAGAAACCGGGAATCGATTGTCATACTCAAAACAAAAACCAGGCAATAAAATTTTGAAAATAAAAGAAAATGTGTTCTTTTTTTGACAAACATAATATTTATTTATATTTCAACATTAAATAATCAAATTTATAATGTATAGATATCCTATTCATAATTGATAGAGTAATAAGAGAGAAATTCCATTGACACATTTTCCGCGCATCATTTACTTGAGAGAACAATGCATTCTGTGTGTACGATGGTTGCATATAAATTGCACTTTTAAATCTTCCATTCCCTGCAGTTTCGGATAAATTTCCAACTCTGGTTTATGATTTTCGTACTTTTACTCTTAAACTCATGACAGGCTCATAGGCGTTTGGTCTTACAAAGTTGGAAGAACAGTTACCCTTCATGTAAAATATATCTATCAGCAAATCGTTCAGTCATCCATTATACATTTTCAATTCTGTGCTATCCCAAATGGTATAAATACGAATTATTCTGGGAAATGTCAGCTTCTCCTGTGCCATTTTCTTCAGGTTCTGATTTATTTTCACGTAATCTGCTTTTATCGGAATCTAAATCGGTACAGGGGAGCTTATCACCATCAGATTCATTTTCAGATAGCTATCGTAACGTGTTTACAATTTCTTCAGGACATGGACCTTTTCTGCGTGTCATCGCTTTTGTGTCTGATTGGAACAAAAACCGCCTTGGAATGACGTAATTGGAATAAGAATTACAAATGATGCATAAACTTAGATGTACCACGAAAGTAAAACTGACGCCTTTTATGTCTTTGGGAGGTGCTTTTTTTAATTTGTTACTTACATGGTCATTGTTTGATGAATGAAAGCTATTTAACCCTCCAAGTGGTTACGACTAGATATTTTGTCCATCGAGATATTGCAGATTATTTGTTGATAACGATATCCAGATCTGATCAGTTTTCTTCTAATTATGAGATATCGTCCATGAAGATCAGGTCAGTTTTGCAAAGTATGACAATAGATACCTCGTCGAGAAAAGCACTAGGAAGGTTCATCATTTTAGTTTTGTTTTCTTATTTATCCAGGTATTTTTAATATGCCTGTTCATGTTGGTTTGTTTCCTTGTGTGAATTTTTTAACCTCCTGGTGGTTGTGTCAATGATGTATCTCGTCATTAGCAAAACTGACCAAATCTTTATGGACGAGATATCTCATCATAAGCAAAATTGATCGGATCTATATGGACGAGATATCTCATTGAAACCACTTAGAGGGATAAACCTGGAAATTTGTTTCGTGTCGAAAGCCAGCAGCCGACGTTCTAGGTAAGTTTAGCTGTGAAAGTTTTTTAAAATTGAGTTGCACAAAATAACTACTGCTGTGTGGTTACCAAGTAAAACGATTAAAAGTTACAAGAAACTGTAAAAATCCTACAAGAGATGAGAAAAGGGGAAGCGACCAACGTGATTTGTTGTCAGAAGTGGACGTTCAAGTGTTAAGAAATATGCAAGATATAAACATTGGATAAATGCAATTCAAACTATTTAGAGTAATCTGAACTCAAATGCTATAACTTTATTTAAGACATGCTATTTTCTTAAATGACTTTGAAATGACTCCAGAGTTATTCGATACAAACGACAATTCAGTTGTAAGCGTTTTGTTTCGCGACCTTCATCTACATTCCCCCATCCAAATCCCCCCTGCACTCTCGGAAACAAAAATTCCTCGCTTCCAAAATCACATCGAGCCTTAGGAAGTGGCATAAATCACAATTTATGTGCGCATTAAGTTGAGCTTTAACGTCGATAAAAATGCAACTATTTTCTTTATTTTTCCTTTTTCTACGCGCGGTCAGTTGGGAAAAGGAAAATAATGCAGGCGTCTAGAATTTCACGTGAGGGAAAAGTAAGAGGTAATTTACTCGCAATTCGCCAGTCCTTCGCGCCGGGGGATTTCTGTAAGGCTTCTCGCATCTCCTGTTCTATGGGAGACGTTCTGACCAATTTAAGAATTTGTTGAGTAGTAGTAAGAGAGTATTTAGAGGTTCCGTGCACTTTAATTCCAGCTTCTGAAATAAAGTGGCTGTTATGTGATGATCGAGATTGTGCAAACTGTTTAAATAGCAATTGAGAGCGTGGGGTTAGAGTTGATTGTTGTTGCGGGGTAAAATTCTCTTTAGTTACCCTGACAGAAAAAGATATTCTTCCGATTTTTTAGTTTACTTTCAAATTTTCATCGTATAAACAACTTTTTGCTTCAGTGCAAGCCTCATCTAGTTTTACTTTTCTATACATCATTTTCAGTACGTTATGTCTATGATTGAATGGTATTTGCCTAAATGTGTCCATAAAATTATTTCTATTTGTAAATTGGAAAATCTATTTAAGGGCCTTGGGTCAATTTGTGATTACATTTTGTAACTAGGCGATTACATGATAGTGGTCTTAGCTTTTTTCTGTTGTCCAGTAGGTCCCGGTTTGTAGGGGCATGTATGTTGGTGATTGTCCCTATAGTAAGAGTATGGAAAGGTTCCGTGCGCTTTGACCCTCCTAGTGGGCGTCAAATCTCAATGAGGTGTCGTGTCATTAACAAAATTGACCAGACCCTAATAGTCGAGCAATCTCGTCATTAACAAAACGGACCAGATCTTGATGGATGAGATATCTCGTTATTAACAATACTGAGCATACCTTGATAGACGAGATATCTCGTCATTAGAAGAAAGTTGAGCAGAACTTGATCTAGTCATCATCAAACAATCGGAAATATCTTAATGACTAGATACCTCGTCATTAGCAAAATTGGTCAGATCTTGATGGACAAGATATTTCGCCGAAACCACTTGGAAGGTTAGTTCCATCCTTTTGAATAAACGTGAAGTAAAGTGACTGCAAAGTGATTATCGAGATTGTGCAAGCAGTTTAAATAGCGATTGAGAGCGTGGAGTTAGAGTTGACACTGATTGCTGTCGGATATCCATAGTTACCCAGGCACAAAGAAACAATTTTGATTTTTTAAACTTATTTTCAAATTTGCATCGTGAAAGCAGTTTTGGCTCTAAGCATAATATAGTGCAAACCTCTCCTAGTTTTACTTCTGTGTATATGAAAGGGATTTTCAGTGTAAAAACAAACAAGACGGAAAGCTTAGATTTTACATCCGCTAAACAATTGCTCTCCCATGATACATATCGGATTACCTTCAAATGTAGTTTATCGCCATTTTGGCAACGTTATGCTTTTCATACAATTGGCTTTGACCAATCTACTATCATGAATCAATTCGGAATTCATTCGAAGTGCTGACATCATACTCGAAAAACAAGCCAAATGGTGTCAATTGAGGAGTACGTACAATAGGCACAACCACAAAAACACTGTCAATACCTACATTAAGCTTACCAGAGACTTATTATTACCATTACTTATCATAGACATCACTTTCAGTATGTTTGGCCTATGAGTGAAGAGTGATTTCTATCTCAACACGATAAAAAATATTTCTATTTTTAAATTGGAAAAAAAATATAGTATCCTTCTTGCTTTACATTTATGTACTAAAATTTGTTGTTATATTTTGTACTCAGCCTCCTACTTGGTATAGTACTCATAGAATTTGTCTGCTGCACAGTAGGTCTCGAATTCGAATATTGGTTTGTAAGCGCATGGATGTTGGTGATTAGAGTCAATCAAATGGTTAAGAGCATAGGTGGCTTTACCACAGGGTGTTCCCTCACAAATAGTTGGTCAATCATAGAGCTTAGAGAAAATTATTTTGTAATTTTTAAGTACTCAAAGTATCTTAAGAATCACTAATATTATATCTGTTTAACATTTTATAAAATAAAGATTCACATAATCTTGTGAGATGTTCTGATACATGAAAGTCATCTTGTGTAATCCTTACCTCTGACTGCATGCTCTCTTCTAAAACTAATCGCGTATGAAAAACCTTTGACAATTTTGTCTATAGGCTACAGCAAATTTTTTAGCAACTCAAAATACATAAGTCGGAGTTAATTGTATAAAATGTTTTAATTTAAGTCAGCTTATATATTTATTCTGCAGCCATACATAAAATATAAATTTACATGACAGCGAAAAATGCATGTAAAAATAGGAGGTAAAGCACAATGTACAATTCAAAATGCACAGAAAAACAAATGAGCACAAAGCATTACAAAGGGTATCAAGGAATAAAACATTCAACCAATAAAATTTTAGTTCTCTTAAACGTGTCAATGATATAATTTTTATAAACTTCAGAACTGTCAAGGCAAAAATTGAATTCCTCTTGGAAAATACTTGTTATCATAAATTAGAAATGTTTTTGATTTTGAGTAATTATTGATGTACAATTATTATTTTCCTGCACAATTTTTGAGGCATATTAATATATATTTCATTACGAATTCTATAGCAATTTATATCGCTATAGCAGAGCTTTATATCTCCCCAATTTATATCGCTATAGCAGAGCTTTATCATTTCGAATTGAAATTTTACATACAGTAGATGTATTTGTAAAGACCATTAAGTAGTACAATCAGCCAGTGATCGAATTCGCATAACATATTTGGGCATAGGCCATGAAATAGTATTACACAAGCTCATACAATCAGTTCGTTGAAGCATGTAAAATACGTTGAACCTTTGAGATTCATCGGAACTGTAACCCCCTTATCTATTGCAACATCAGATATACGTGCAGATGTTACTCTAAACATACAATGCGTTATTATACTAACTAATGTATCACAATATGAATAATTGGAACATAATCACGGCTTGGAATGCGCCTGCAGCATTTGTGCAGCAAGCATTATCAGAAACGGTGGACTGCGAACAGATACAAAATGTTTTCCTTCAACTGCTCATTGTTTATCTCGACTTTAAAGAGTGGTTCCAATGACATTTGAAACAATATTCCTATTTATACAATTCCCCTCGCAAATCGAATTCCCTCACCAAACACGATTTCCGAAATCATTTGCCCGAAAACGTAAAACGACTTTTCCGAGAAAAATAAACAATTCGATTCGGAGAAGATTCAGATGTGAGACCGCGAATTAAGAGCGGAAACGCCCAACCAAACATCGAAAAAGAAATATATTCTTACCCTAATGAATAAATACCGTAAATAAAACCAACAAATACTGAGGAGGATCAAATCGAATCATTCCGTAAAATCTAATCCATTAGAAACAAAGAACGTTCAGTTTTCTTTCGTACTTATATCTTCTCTCTCCACAACCGGTACCTCTCTCTTTCAGATAATCTGTTTTTAATGTTTTTTTTATCTGAAATAAAGAAACACGTAGTTTTCTAGATCCTCGAAATTTTAAGTGAATTCCCTTATTCAGTACGTTGTACATCATTCGTGTGTGTATGGAAGTCCTTATAATATGCATACATATATATGTATGCGATGCATAATGCAAACTGCATAATGTGGAGGTGTTCTTGTGTTGCTCGTATTCACAGAAGTTTTATACAGATGCAGAGTTCCGGAAATTCGCGTTCACGTGTTTCTCCCGGGATTGTTTTCTTCCTCCGGAATTTTTTTATTTTGCTCTTAACTCCACATAAATAGTTTGAGAAGAGGTTGGTTTGGTTCTGAGCTGCCTTGGTGCATCTTTTTATTAGGCGTGTTTCCAGGCAAATTCAAAATTTGCGTGCTTTTGGTTTGAAGGGAAATATGGATGATGACGAGGTTTCTGCTTTTCTGTGTGTTGCATGTTTGAAGAATATCGTGGTTAAAGGAAGAAATAAGAGTGAGGCTTTGCAACAGATGAAATGATCCATAAACATATTTTAGTTGAGGTTGGTTTACAAAGTTCTAGAGAGAGATAAAAGGTTTGGTAGATGGGTAGGCATTTTAATTAACGTCGCACTGGAACAACACAACGGACTATTGGCGACAGTCTGGGATCAAACCCGAAGGGAAATAGCCGAGGACACCACTTAATTTTGAACCATGGTTAGATGACGAATAAAAGGATTCGGAAAGGGCTTTGTGGGGTAGGCATATCTTAATAAAAGTTATTATTTATGGTTTTGATGTTATTGAATAGCAATAACATATTTGGATGTCTCTGATCAGTTAATAGCATATCAATTAACTGATCTAAACACAGTTGGAGTAGGTTTACCTTGAGTAGCTAAATAATTATCATCAATTCGATGCTTCTAACCTTAAGAGGATGGAGAGGTATAACAACAAGTTAATTTATCAAAGATTAATAAAAACATTGCTTAAGTAGTGTAGAAGACTTCATACCTACGATTTTGAGCATGAAATGATCGTAAATGCTATGCAATGGTGAGAAAATTATCAAAATCGCAATATTTATGGTTTGGGGACTTTATGGCACAAGGCCATATTTGGCAAATCTAAAACAAACAAAAGGCAGACAATGTCAAGTAAACGGACATGCACACGGAAAGTTTTACTGACACAGAAATGAGAAATACACAGAGGGAGGAATCGTACCTGCGCCGACTACAACGCGCACAATACTATCGCATTGGACGAACGCACTATCATTGGAGTCACGAGAACCCCTGCGATACTTGTGGATGCTTAGAAGTTAGCAGCTGTTTCAGTTCACAGAAAGTGGATCATAAAACAAAAATGAGTATATGTAGACATGGAGGGTGTCATCAACAGCAAATATCCTTAGCTGAAAATGTGTCAAGCACCTGATTGGCAAAGAGAAACGTAATTTCCCGTCACGTGATCTGTACTAACGGGGGTATGAGAAGAGCATTGGTAAAGAACAGGTCTCAATGGAGGCGTTGACGTGAAAAATCATTGAGAGTTCTAATCTACGGACTTCAGAGAGTGGTTTTTATAGGAAGTCATTTGAGAAACATACTTGCGTGTACGACTGCGACGATATTGCAGCATACAAGGTCAACTGTACAGTATGTAATTACTGAATGGGAACACGAAGAAGTCACGGCAGTCATGAAACGATTGGGCAGCGATTGCAACTAACGAAACGGACTGAGGATCAGTGAAACGTGTGGCACATTTTCGCGTTATTACTTTGCCGCTATCATTGCCAAAACATTTCAAGAGTCCACATGTGTCAGAATTTACAGTAGGACGGTTGAAGTTGCATTAGATAATTCCTATGGCCGAGAAGCTGTATTCGAAACACTCAATACTCCTAAACATATGCAACTACAACTTGTTGGTGCAAAGCTCATTGGAATCCGAAGCTGGCTCAATGGAAACATGTTTAATGGACTGAACAATCAAGTTTCACCCTATGGTCGTTGTTGGGTAAGGCAACTACCTAACGAACATTACCAGTTACAGTGCATTATCCAATATATGAAGTTCGGTTGTAGTAGTGAAATGATTTTGAACTGTGGACTTGGGATCCATGGACTGGGACCAGACTTATGTAACTGATAATATGAAAGCCATGACAATCGTAGACTTTCTAGACAATTCTCTGGTAATATCACTATTTTAGTACTAAAGAAAGTGGTGGTCTGTTTATCACTTTAACTATGCATTATGCCTTATGGCAAAGTATGTTCAGCTGTGATTACATGATCCAGTTACATTGGACTTTAAACAGCCCCGGCATGGATTTAACGGATATTATTTGTTCTGAATATAAATTTCGATTCATTTCCCTGTCGGAAAATCGGGTAGTTTAATTAACGTAGTGTTAGAGTAAAGCAACAGGCTATTGGAGAGATTGTCAGGTAACATTCCCGAAGTGAAAAATCCGAGGATAACACCTCGTAAATTTGAACTACGGTCAGATGACGAGGTGAATACCTGAGCTAACACCCCACTATCCAAATTTCCACATCACGCCAACGTGAGGACATTTGAGGACAAGACAGATTTAACATGCAATAGGACACCCCCACGTACATGACGATTTTTGGTTGGATAGAGTTCATAACTCACAACCCTCCAGTTTCTAATCCACTACTCTTCCAAATGGGCTACCATGCCCCCTCCATTTCCCTGTCGGAATTATCTACCATGTTTAAGGATAAATAGAGCTTAGTACCAGGCTCAAGTTAAGAAAAACTGATTCAAGGCTTCAAAACTCAACTCGGATTTTAGAATACTTTTTCAACAAACAATTGATAAGCTAAGAATCCTCAGACCGACAACAGTTTGTCAGGATACAGACAATCTGAATCAAGTCTGATGGCCTCACAATGTCTATAACTACGTCGCATGCATTACGAAACAGAAGTCATATTTTTATATAAACCATTTATATCTTCAGAGGATAAAAAATACGCCGAGTTTGTTCAGAAAACAGAAAATCCCGGTTGGGCAATTTGCAATGTAATGAGATTCGCACGGAACTAGGTGCTTAAGAACCACGGCGAAGGCTTTTCTTTGCTACATTTATCTCTGAAGTACAAGTACGTTATGCAGTAGAATAAATTATCGTTTACTATATAAGATTACATATAATTTTAATACCTTTGGAGAAATTTATTAAGTTCAAAAATAATAAATGCATGCACTTTTTACTTTAATGAGCACGATGATGACTTCTGTTTCGTAATGCATGCGACGTAGTTATAGACATTGTGAGGCCATCAGACTTGATTCAGATTGTCTGTATCCTGACAAACTGTTGTCGGTCTGAGGATTCTTAGCTTATCAATTGTTTGATACTAGAAGTGAAATTCCACATTGAAATAAAGACGACCACTTTTGTCAGATTACCATGTGAAAAATATTGTAACACCTATATCCGATGTAGCATCTTGCTTGATTTTATAACAAAGAAACAGGTAAAAAATACACTGATTCCTGCTATTTCTAAACATTTTCTCAATAAATAGTAATCGATTTGTGTCTTGTGAACATTATATCGTAACCTGAATGGTAAGATTACTAGACCAAAGACTAGGTAACTCAGAAAATGGTGTATTTTGAGTTATTCTTAACACTCTTGGGGACTACCTTGTTTTAGCCCGCCTCTTATACAGAAACCTGTTCCAAACTGTCACAAGTTCTGGGCAAGGTACAATTTGCTTTTCTTAATTGGATCTTCATTTCTCCTTGGAGTAATAGGTATCTCGTCATTAACAAAACTGATCAGACCTTGATGGACGATATATCTCTTCATTAGCAGAATTGGCCAGATCGTAATGGACACGATATCTCTTCAAAACCACTTGGAGGGTTAAATTAGCAAAACTGCGGTCAGAGAGATATTTAATGCAAGCACTAGACAACTCTTTGTCAACTTTAACTCTATCTATCAGCTACTGAAAAGTATAGATACACTCTACAACAAAAAAAATCGACGCACCAAGAAGGAGTTGTCCTATTGCGATAAAAATTAGTGGATGTGAAGAACATACATAGAAAAACAAACGATTAAAATTTCAGAACAATTGAATGATTTATTTCAGAGTTTGCCCGTTAAAAAGGGAGGAAGTCAAAAAGGTGTTGGTCCACTTCTGGCCTCGATGAAGTCACTGGCGTGGCGTAGACTGAAAAAGTTCCCGGATGGTATCCTGCGAAATTTCTTGCCAAATTGTCTCCAACTGTCGGGCTAAATGGTCAACATTCCGGGATGGTTGCAATCGCCTTCCCATAACGACCCAAATATGCTCTATGGGAGAGAGATCAGGAGATCTAGCCGGTTAAGGAAGTGTTAGGAAAGCTAGAAGACAATTCATAGCAACACGTGCCGTGTGCGGCCGGGCATTATCTTGTTGAAAAGTAAATCTGGGGTATCGCAAAAGGAACGGTAACACAACCGGTCGTATAATGTCGTCTACGTACCGCTGTGCTGTAAGTGTGCCAGAAATGACTACCAAAGGGGTCCGGCTATCAAAGGAGATGGCACCCCAGATCATAACGCCCTGTTGTGGGCATGTATGGCGTGCGATAGTAGGGACAGGATCCCCACGCTGCCCTGGACGTCTCCAGACACGTCTGCAGTTGTCGTCAGGACACAGTTGGAAACGGGACTCGTCACTAAAGACTATATGTCCCCAGTCAGCGCAGTTCCAAGTTGATGGAGCCCGGCACCACTGTGATCGGACTTGACTGTGTAAGGCGTGAGAGGTAAGCGGCGTAACGGTCGGCGCGAGCGTAAATTGCGCTCTCTCAGTCGTCTGCAGAGGGTCATGTTGGACACGTGTGCGGTCACTCGTTGGAGTTGCTAACGACGAATCCGGTGCTGTGACAGCTGTTCTGAAAATCGCTCTGTCTTCCCGTTCTGTTGTGGCACTAATTCGACCGCTGCCGTCCTGACACTGACATCTGCCGTTCTTGACCCACTCTTGCCAGCATCGTCTAATCGCCGCATCGCTTCGACCCACATGTCGAGCGATTCTTCGATTCGTCCAACCTGCCTCTTTCAATCCGATAGCACGACCTCTTTCAAACTCTGACATATGCTCGTAATGAGCACGAATGTTTCCGTGAGGCATTGTTACAGTCGACGTAAGATATCCGCAGTCGAAATGCAACAGAAATTTTGACCACAGATTGAGAATCGCTCCTTGTATACACCTGCTGAATACAGAGTTCCGATGCGCTGGAACTCCCATTATTCATTCATTGGACACCAAATTTTAATCATTTGCATATTCGCTCAAAATGTCTGCATACGAAATTTCATTACAATTGGACAATTCCTTCTTTGTGCTTCGATGTTTTTGTTATAGTGTATTAATGAAACTGGGATTGACAGGAATCTGTTTTTTCCTTTATCTCAAAACCCCACAAAATTGAGTTACCTAGTTCTTGCATTCAGGTGACGATATTGATACAGTTGATGTAATAAATATTATTCCATAAAATATTCTAATTGAACTAACAACGAATAGAAGCGTGCGTATTATACACTGATGAGAATGGTGAAGATGTTTTGCTTATAAAATATGATTCAAGTCATATTTGATCTATAGTATAAGTCCCACTGAAAAGTATTACTAAAATTACATAGTTCCCAGAAAACTGAGCAAACTAAAATTAATTTGACATGCCTACATTATATCACAACTTTTCAGTATGCAGCTGTTCAGCATTGAAATAAGTCTTAGTCTCCAAGTGGATTGGTGCGTGTACTGTACTATACAAATTCAGTTCATGCACAAATCCTGTAGTCATCTATTGTTCGATGTTTTTGTTATAGTGTATTAATGAAACTGGGATTGACAGGAATCTGTTTTTTCCTTTATCTCAAAACCCCACAAAATTGAGTTACCTAGTTCTTGCATTCAGGTGACGATATTGATACAGTTGATGTAATAAATATTATTCCATAAAATATTCTAATTGAACTAACAACGAATAGAAGCGTGCGTATTATACACTGATGAGAATGGTGAAGATGTTTTGCTTATAAAATATGATTCAAGTCATATTTGATCTATAGTATAAGTCCCACTGAAAAGTATTACTAAAATTACATAGTTCCCAGAAAACTGAGCAAACTAAAATTAATTTGACATGCCTACATTATATCACAACTTTTCAGTATGCAGCTGTTCAGCATTGAAATAAGTCTTAGTCTCCAAGTGGATTGGTGCGTGTACTGTACTATACAAATTCAGTTCATGCACAAATCCTGTAGTCATCTATTGTTGACATATTACAGCCCCCTATCGCTTAATATTTTCAAAATAAATAGTATTCCATTTGTTTTGTTTTTAACAATATATTGATATCAGTTCCCTAATGAAGAAACAAAGCATGCTCGTTGAAACAATAATGGATAATATAGAAGAGAGCGTAATATGTATTGACGAAAATTTTGGATAGGTTTGGCTTATAAAATATGGTTAGATCATAATTTATATAAATCGTACCGAAAAAATAGTTACTAAAATTGCATGGTTCACATAAACCTGAGCGAACTAAGATTAACTTTACATGCCTCTACACCTACCATGCCTTTTTAATATGTAGTTTTTTCAGCATTATTTTCTGATTGAAACAAGTCTGACAGTCTCCATGCTGATTGGTGCGTGAACTGGATTATCCAAAACCTGTAGTTATCTATCATTGCTGACATATAAGTACAGGTTCGAGGGCAAAGTGCTCCGTATCACGAAGTGGTATTATCTCAGTTAAAAAATGGCTGCAATTTAGGAAACCACGTGTCGCGTTATTTAAGGCAAGACACGGGAAGACGTATTTCATCGGTTTTATTCAATCTTAATCAATTTCCCTCGTATGGACTACAATCACTTGGCTTATTCTTTCGATGCAATTAAGCTAGGTTTAATGCACTTAAATGATCCGATACTGATACAGTATGATGTTTTATATTGTAAAACTAAGCACGTCTTTAGTACGAATTGTGCATTATGAATAAGAAGTTAATCTTAAGGTTGTGGGGTTAATGGATAGGCTACGGTATAAGTAAGCGGTCGATATAAAAGATGTTATGAAAATGGAGTTGGTATGATAGTCATGTTAGACATAAGATGTTAATATTATGGTTGTAGGTTTAATAAAAATACAACATTATAAGAAAAGGGTTGATGTAAGACATGTTATAAAAATGGTTGGTATAAAGATCACGTTATAAATATGAAGTTAATATTAGTTTGTGATATAGAGGATTGATAAATGAGATTTACATTGACGGCTCAACAGTCATTTTTTGCTACATGAGGGTTAAATAGACAGTTATAAATAAGGAGTTAGTAGGAAGGTTGTTTTGTAAGGGAATTAATGCAAAACTCAAGTTTTATAAAATATTGGTTGGATTGGGTACCACATTACCATTACCTCCATTTCGCACTTTTACTACTAGCCTGGTCAAGCTGTGCCAAACACTTCAAGTAATGAACATACATACAAGGAAAGTTTTACTATTTAAAAGAAGAAGTTGATGTAAGAGCTATTTGTAAATAAAGAGTTGATGTAAGGATAATGTTCTATAAATGACGAATTAATATGAATCTTACATTATAAAGAAGATAATCTTATTTGTACTGTAAACTTGATATTAATTCTAGTGAGCAGTTACATAAAATATAAATTATTAGATAGAATAATCTAGTTATAAATAACTGAATGTAAAAGTATGTTATGAGTTACAAAAGGTCAAGTATCAGAATCATTCTTCAAGGATTTTGTAGTCTATTTTCTTGACAGGAATCATACTCTGAACAACTATAAGAAAACAGATATACTGCATACTTTCCTTTAAGTTCATGAGGGACCTCAGAAACAATGATTTTAAGCGTGAATTGGGATTTAACACAGTTCTTGCATGATTTATCCAGATGACAGACCACAATGTAAAACAATTGAGACCGTTCGCGGCTCTATTCAAAACAGAGCGTGGTAATGTAAGGGATAAATTTTCAGTTAAAGCCTGTCTGATAACCTAGCTCCTTAGGCGAAACCAAAATTTAGCACTTTAAAACCTCTCTCAGCGCTTACACACCCTAACGATTTATTAAACGCTAACGGGGTCAAATTTAAATACAATATCAAATGCCATCTCCTCTAAAAGGAAATTCTCTCCCTATCGAATATCTGGAAAAGCTCTAATCTGGAATAGTAGCTCGAAGCGATCTAATATCAATTTGCCCTCAAGTGTTATCCAAATTCTCATTAGCGAAGCTTGAATTTATGAGTCTGGCTCCCAGTTGTAAAAGAAGGAATTAAGGAAGCAGAGGCCGCTTCGTGCCAAGTCGGATTCATTGTGACACAGTGGATAAGGAAGGAATATATTATTCACGAAATATCTAATCTGTCTAGCTCTGGCTATTGGGAAATAATTGCGTGAGCAGACATAAAAGGGGAGAATGCAAATCGTTCTTTGCCTCCAAAATAAAATGCAATTAATAGAACAAACAAATGTGTAATGCTTAGTGTGTTTTAAATGACGCTGAGCTCAATGGCAACTAATGCTTCGATTTAAAGTAGAAATCGAATTATGTGTAGGGGTTGGGACATTTTGCTAACGTAATTAGGTTCTGTATTAATTTATGGAAGTTTAAGTACTTCATGGGCATCTAAATTTAAGCTGTAGTTGAATTGTTAGATATATTCATATGATTTATGATGTACATGTGACGAATTAAACTGAATTTTTAGAAGCTAATTACGTAGCTAGAGAGCAAAAAGCAAAAATTTTGAGCTAAACTGTTGTATTGCTTTGTAAAACTATTCAATATCTAAATAATATGAAACAGAAATGAATCATTGAAGGCGTATGTATAAATGCAAGTATTTTTATAATATTCCAAATGCGTGAAGAAGTGCTTCCAAAATTTAATCGTTACCAGATTTCTCATATTCTAGATTTAATTCTCAGTTACTGTTCCGCTGTAATAGTTTGGTTTGTGTTAAAACTGATGAAAGTAGTGCAATGTATATAAACGTAAAACTAATTTTATTAAATTACGCAAACTAGGGATTTCAGTGTGGAATGCGATTAAAAATTTTATTTTTGCCTTAAAAGGTATGCTAGTTACTGTACTGTGATGCTAGTACTGTAACAGGAAAATAAATTTTTTAAATTGCAAATATATTTTCTCAAATGATGAAATATTTGTTAGTATTTTTAGTACTATAGAATAAAATAAAAAAGGGTACATTTAACATTGCTAAGAATCTAAAAATAAAAATGTTTACATTCACGTCTTGTGCAAAGTCTTAAAATACAAACAACCACGGGAAATACGATGTAATGAATAAAATTGAACTAGTAGAGTAATTTTATGTCAGAAAAACACAATCTAGATTATTTCATAAAACAAATTACTTGATTTGAAATAAATATTGCTTAATATTCCTAATATCAGCCCTCATACTATTTTCCATGCCTTTGTGCCATGTTCGATAAATAAATATTCATCCTCATATATTTAAGGATCCATATTTAGGAGGGAAGGAGTTTTAATTTACGAGTCGAAATTAAAGATACTCAAAATAATCATTATTTCAGATGCATTATTATACTACTTCAATACCAAACACATGACTAAAACCTTTGTTGATATAAGCATTAAAATATTTAGGTTTCAAATAGCAATATTTATAAGCCAAGAATTTCATAATTTGTAACATCAGTTTTCAATCGTCTGCTACAGATTCAACAAGTTGTATTTGAGCTTGAGATTGTTATTGTTTAATTCATTCTGAAATGCTCCATTTCAAATTAAATGAGCGCACTAAGCAATTCTACCGAGGAATGAATGAGGAATATAAATATTATGCATTATAAGAAGGTGGTTTGGGATTTCGTTATATGAGGATATATTTTTACATGTATCTTTAGTGAAAATTTTAAGCCATTAATTCATCAATAAAATGTTACGATTCTTATATGTTCCATCGGAAGGACGTTTCTACATATCCAAAAGAGACTCTTCAGGGAAACCGCAAATACCCTTTATCGCCGTTAAAAGACGCCGAGGTGACTGAAAACTCGCCAAATATTAAGAGCCAACTGCACACTTGACCGCTCGATGCTATGCATGACAATTAATGAGCCTGCCTCGTACGTGGAGACCGAAAGTGTTTGAGCATATGGTGTTGTGTATGTGTACTCCGATATGTGTGAGGATGCAGCTGAATGGAGAGGTGAGCGGGTAGAAGTCTTGCTGAGATCAATAAACGACCACAAGCTCGCGGATGGACAAAGGGGAAAACGTATACATTTCACTTCCACCTTTTCAAGATATGGCTTCGGAGTAATCACAGCGTCGGAAGGTGCGTTGTACACGGAAGAGAAAGTTGAAACTGCTTTATAGGATTCAAAAGCAATCTTATGACCGGTTTAATTTCAAATTGCTTACACATAATCTAGGTGAGGTGCTTCAGCTCCTCAATGCAACACCTAAATTAAAGGTTCGTCTTTTTTAGTAGCTTTGTGGTAAAACAAAACTTATCACATTTTAAGGAATTACGTTGCCGAATTTTCCAGCTGGTAAATTTTTATTGCCATTACAAGCATTAGTATGGTATTTATACTACTGAATAGAATCAGTTTGGAGGAATGATAACAGTAAATTGTATTTCTGTAGTAAAATAATCTTTTGTCTGTTCTGTAGCTAAGGAATTTTGGGGCAGCGGTAGCCCAGTTGAAAGAGCAACGGATTAGCAACCGGAGGGTTGCCAATTCGAAACTCGGTTCAGCCAGACCGTAGTGTACACTGCTGCACGTTAGATCTGTCATGGCCTCAAATGTCCTCACGTTGGCGTGGTGTGGAAGTTTGGAAAGTGAGGTGCCTGTTCAGGTGCTGCTGTCATCCGACTGTGGTTCAAAATTACGTGATGTTGTCCTTGGATCTTGATTACGTACAGTCGCCAATAGTCTGTTATTTTGCTCCAGTATGACTTTAATTAACTACCTACTAATTTAAGAACGTGTAAGTAATTATATTCCGCAGTTTACAACCTTACGAACCAGAATTCGCTAACACTGATCTGAGGTTTCCTTTGCTAGTATTTCGTAGATGGGATCAGTAAACTACTGAACTCCCGTTGAACAGAAAATGTAATCGTTTATCTAGATCGATGCAGTAGAAAGCATTCATCGAGCGTACAGTTAACGCTTCTAATAGATAAGGCAATCGTTTCTAATACTTTCGAACTATCAAGTAACCCCGCTCTTGGCGAGTAACTGTATCAAAAGTTCAGTTAGGATTAAATTCTGAACTTGAATATCGTTAGAGGTATTGATATTTGACTCTTGTAATAAACATACATGTACAAATAATTCCTTTTTAAAAGCATTTATTGTGTTTTATAAGATATACTTGGTGGGAAAGTTAGATATATTGCTATTTAACACTTGTGTAATGAACAAATATGTCATGTAATGAACACACTTGTCATGCACAAACATGATACTTTTAACATATGCATTATTTATGCGATGTTTTTGCATAGCAATACATAAATAATAACAAGTAACTTAGAACATAGTGTATTCTATCCAAAATATATATATAAACGGATACACTACTAAAATATTAACGCATTTTTAAAAGTTCTATTAGCGTTGTAAAAGGTTTCGTGAATATGGAGAATTGTTTGTATTAAGTTATATGTTACATTTTTGAAAATTGAAATACATGTGAACCTCGTATTAAGGGTAATATCTTTTAGTTTTTCTACAATGCACTACAATGTATGCTTATAAATCCCCTTATATATGCGGAAACTCATTCGGAAGTTTAAATTTGATACTCAAAATATTTTTGTTATTTTAATTAGCTTCAGATAAAAAAAAGCATAATTAAGTATGAATATTCAATGACTTAGATTCATGATTCCAAGATTACTACAGATGCAAAGGGTGCTGAATCTAATACACTTGGACAAAACAATCTGCATTTGGTTCAAATTTTGTAGTCGACATAATTATGGTAAGGAAAGAAATAAAAGTTTAAGACCATAAATTTATCAAGCAGAACTGACCAACTCTTGATGGGTGAGATACCTCGTTATTTGGAAGAAAAATTACCAGATCTTGATCTCGTGTCACTAACAAAAATTCATCAATATCTTGATGACGAGATATCTCGTCATTAGCAAACTTGGTCAGATCTTGAGGTACGAGATATCTCATTCAAACCACTTGGAGGGTAAACAAAATGATTCATTTTAGTTTAGATCTCCCAATGTCTCCCTCCTCTCTTGCAAAATGACGATTAGATACTTACGATCAGAACCTTCAAATCTTTTAAAATATAAGAAATGTCAACATGAGATTATTAATGCCCGTTTTGTTGTTCCCATAGATAAATATGAGACTGGAGTTTTAAAATTTGTGCACATCCCCTTTATCTCGGAGCCATATAGGCAATGGGATTACTTGAAACACTGCCACAAAGTGCCGGACACTGAAAGAAACACCCAACTCTCAGCGTATATTTTTATTTTCCTCTTCCTGGGCTCTTTTTTCTCCTTTTTCTATTCCTCCATTCTCTTCATTTTACTTATTTATTCCTTCCGTGCTTCCATCCTTCCCCTCAAGAAAGAAGAGTAACGGAGAGTTTTAGACGAACAAAAAATGGGTGGATGCAACGGAAGTGAACTTTCGCTCTTGAAGTTGTTCGTACAATAGTGGAAATCCATTGCCCTTTCATGTGCTATTCCTTGCTTTCTAACATTTTAGAGGCATTGAACTGCCTGTGAAACCATAAATGGATCCTGTGTGCCATTACGCCCACTCATGCTGGGGCGTAGTGTAGTTGCAAGAGGCTCTCCTTTTCTCATGCTGGATCAGCCTAATAGTTTGTAAACGTTTATTTCATTAACTCTGTAGAACTCGCCTTGTGCTTCCTTTCATTACCACTTGTATAGGGAAGTTAAGTCACAACAGATAAGATTCAGTTACTACAAATAAAACACAGGTTTCTTTTCTAAAACTGGAGGTCACCGGTGTTAGGTGGATTTGTCCATTGCATCAGCAACTTAAGTGTTCAGGTCAATCATTCCAGATAATATATATTTCGGTTTTCAAAATTTAAATATCGTAATGCAGGAATTGGAGATTGAGATTCTTGGATTCTGTCGTTTAAGCTTTTCCACACGACACCGTCTAAATTCGTTCCAGTCAAGAGGATTTTCAAATGAACAGTGAAATGACCAAACAGGACACTTTTCGCTCACTGCGGAGGGGACCGTCGTGGCTAAGTGAGTTTGCGCACTAACTCTTTTTGTGTATATGTCCATTTAAGCACACACACCATGCCCATTTAGGCCCACGCTACACCATCTAAATTATTTCCAGTCAAGAAGATTTTCAAACTAACAGTGACCTAACAGAACACTTTTCACTTGTAGAAACATGTAGGTTTTCTTTAGTAAGCCCAAATATGTGCCAAACATTTAATCCAAACTTATCCCCCTTAAATGGCCATATACCGAGAACTCGCGACTATAACGAGTCTATGTATGTTCCTAGCCGTTACCCTTCAGGATATGCACTAGTTATGATGTAATATTGCAGTTCTGTTTTATTGCTGTGATTCTTGAAACAATCCAGACTCATCGCGGAGAGGACCAGTGTGGTTCAATCAATTAGCTCAAACTCTTTTTTTGTGTGTATGCCCATTTAGCTGAAGTTGTCAGTCTTGAGTTTGACTCAGCTTAACCAAATATGGTTCTTGCTTCAAAAACCCAACCCAACCATCTTTTACAAAATTATTACGGATGTTAATATGACAAGAAATATAGCTATATATAAGAAACATATTTCAATCAAGAGTTAGTATGATTCGTATAACTTAATTCGAATCTCGAATCGCTGCAATTTTATCAGTTTCACCTTTTTTCGACCAATCATAAATGCAATGAAATCTGAGACATCTCAAAAATTAAAAATCTATTGACACAAGTTGGTATAGAAAATATCTAGTCTCAGTCCAATTGCATTCTCATAAAACGAATAGATTCGCATGCATTGGAGGGATCTTATGCCAAAACCTCGCATGCCATCCTCTGGTCAAAAAACTCTTTATCGCAAGCAAAAAAATTCAAAGAATTCAAACCACCTGAATCCATTTTCGATTCATACGAATGTAGACGCACCACGCTAATATTGCCTGTTAAATATTTACTCTAAGAAGTGGCTAAATTTCTCTGTAAGTTAAATGCCATCAATATGCATAAGGATATTTGCTCTCCCGAAGTATTCCATATTTGTAAGTCTCTATTCGCATGTCCTTTGAAAATTTTCATTTTGACTTAATTGAAATCTATCGAACGGTCTACGATTCTCATAAAATCGAAATGACAATATACCCATGCCCTTAATTATGGCTTGAGTATTAGCGTTCAGATACTATGCACTAAATATTTATGTAAATACAGTGCAACTTGGGTAATTCGAAGCTGGAGGGACCACTAAAAAGTTCGAATTATCCAAAACTTCGAATTAAAAAAGTTACATATTTTAACTTTAATTTCAAGTCCACTGAATGCTTGAAAAGATTATTCTATCAATGAGTAAATATTTATTCAGAAAGATCATGGTATGAAAGACTTAAACATTATATGCATGTAAACAAAATAAGATTTACATTACGTAAGCTACAGTACTGTGACATCTTAGCGCCCAAGAGTCTAGGATGGCGGGCTGTAGACCGGAAGTTTCATGTTAAGAGTCCTTCACTACTGCGCTTGCGCATGTGAAGAGGATAAAAAAACAGTTAGCTCACGGACTCAAAGTAGTTGAGACGTCTTCGTAGCAATTCGGATAAAATTTAATATGAAATTAAGCATTTTGTTTCGCGCGTCCATTGTCAACCCATGTTTTGTCTGTAATAAATGTTATTTTTTTAATGTCCAAAAAGGTTTGGATTAATTCGTTACAGTACATATTACATGTACTGTAGCTTACTTAACTTTACATGTACTGTACTTAAACTTCGAATTAAGGAAGTTGAATTTCGAATTATCCACGATTTTTTAACATTGATTTAATGAGAATTTCAAGGGACCAAGAGAAATCTTCGAATTAACGACGATTTCGAATTAGAGACGTTCGTTTTATCCAAGTTGCACTGTAACAACTATTTGTGTATATTACACTGAAATACTGAGTGTTTTGTGCTAGTAATCATCCATTTTTATACTTCATTCTAATACCTCGCTATGAATTACTTTTAAAGATTACATACATAAAGATTGTTCTATAAAAGCAATATATTCACCAAAATAAGAGGCAGCAGTAGAACAGTTGGAAGAGCAACGGATTAGAAACAGAAGAGTTGTGAGTGCGAAACTCGGTTCAGCCAAAGACCGTAGTGTAGCCCGTTGTATTGCTCAAGATAATTAGTATAATACCTATATAATACCTAACTTCATTAAAATGAACGTGATTTTTCCAATGAAAATCTTTCATTCCTTTTCATAAGTTTGATTCGTATCCAATTAGCACTTGTGTAACAAAAAAAGACCAAAGAGGGAAAAATCAAATCCGTTCATAGTCTCATCTCAGTTTATGTGCATTCATGTCAACTCTAGCTTTCAGGGTGACATAAATGCATCAGGGTTAGGTTTCATCAAAAAAGAAGTGGAATTTATTCAAGGCATCCAATGCTGTGACTACCTCTGACTCTACACCACAAGGGTCTGCGGCTTACATTAACTGTTGCAAAAATCTACACTGCTGGCCATTGAAAATACAACATCATGAAGAACGCTTCCAATTGCCTTTAAATTTACATAAATCATGGAAGGATCATCCATATTCAATTAAAATAGACATACCATATGTGCGCAATCGCTGTCGTAAGATCTGAGAAGGTTAAGCCACGTGGGCTTATGAATCGACTAGCATGACTTAGATCGATAAGCTATCGATGCTCATACTAGTGTTTTAATATCGCTAGATAACCACTTTAGCCAATTAATAATTTGTACCACGTTAGGATTCATATTTTTTCCACAACCACGTGACAGATCTTCAAACCGAACGATCGGAAGAAATAGCATGGAGTACATCTATTTGATTAGAAGATCGATGGAAAGGATATGCTCAAGATTAACATTGTCAGCGCGTATTATTCGACGTCGTTTGCAGCAGCGTGGAATTTATTCAAGGCATCCAATGCTGTGACTACCTCTGACTACACCACAAGGGTCTGCGGCTGCAATGATGTGTAGAATGGCGCACATGGGCAAACAAATGACATGCCATCGTCTTTCCAGAGGAATTTCGATTCTATCTACAATACAAAGAGAGTCCCATCCCATTCCAAAGGCACCGCTGCAACAGACTGCATGACTCTTCATTATGCATTGCCATACCAATCTCTCACCTAGAGTTGAGGTATAGGGTGGCATATGATTCTACTCCTGCACCCACCTTGTACGCATCACCTGTAAACTCAACATCCACATCTATATCAATGTTTTGAACCTGTTGCCCCTCTTTTTTAGGGTTTAAGTGAGACCAGTTTTTAACAGGACAATGTGTGACAGTAATGTTTCATGTAAAGTACAACAATTACTCAATGTACACTTGGTTTCACTTTTTCCATGGGCTACCAGATTTGTCGTCCATTGAATACGTCTGGTCGCCCAATGACTGGCACACCACAGAACACCCGCTGCTACGCCAGATGAACTTTGGCAATGTGTGGAAGCAGCATGAACTGGCATATTCCAAACAGACATCCAAAGCCTCTTTCTTTTAATGTCGAGAACTGTAGCAACAATTATTGACTCTCATGACGGCTATATAAAATACTGATTTCTTCGCTTTTCGCAAGTCAAACGAAGCTGTAATTTTAATCATTTTACCGTTGCGACTTATGTCATTAGTATTATAAATATGGTTTTAATAGCTCTTGTCATTCATGGTGCTGCATTTTCGATGGCCAGCAGTGTAATTCTGGCTGGCATCTAGTAATGTTGCTATATTATGATACGATGTCTCATTCTTTAACAGCTGGCTTCATGTTTCATCGAATCTACATAAAAAGCTGTATATGGTATCCGATATTAACAAATGAATGAGGTCGCGTGGCATGCTCGTAAGCGACTCATTTACAATAGATTAGTAGTAAGGAAAGATTATAATAAACTACGCTTTCAAACTATGTCGAACATTCTTCTAAGGTGAATAGTTCGATGTTCGATGATGGCAAAAACAGTGGATCATTAAACAGTTATAATCCAGTTCTGATAAATTGCCATTCCAGTCGAATTGTTTTGAACGATTCTATTCATCCGTTAGATGTCAATTTCCGGCTTGTTTATAGTTAGGTGCCAGAGTGATAACAGTGATTGCAAGGTGACGAAACAATAAGTTATCTCGCGATTGCCAGACATAATTTCACGTATAATAGCGTTTTCCCTGGCGAGCTTTAGGATTCAACCAAACCCAACTGTCTTCTCATCAGAGACGGTCCATACTATCACTTCATATGCTTTATCGCCAAGTTTGAATTTTCATCAAGCATTCGTTTCCATTCATACAAACATCGATTCCAGCTAACAATTACAGACTCGATCAAAGATTAAACACCAATAACTTTACACACTGACATAGGTAGCGATTCCTTAAGAACCTCCGATGTTTTCGATACTTTTATTACCGCTGCTTTATCTTCACACATTGGGTGCCAATCTTCTTGAAGGAAGTATCAAAAAATATTTAAGTGTGGTTAGGTTGGTAGTTTAAGATATTTTTCTACGTGAAGGCAAATTAGATCGGGACATACGATTTAAGGTTTATACAAACCACTACGAACTCCAATGTTCAGAATGGGATTCCAACTCAGACCTTATTAAAATTAAGTCTAGAGAGCTAACCAGTCGGCTGTAGATCGGCTGATCAAAATTCTTGAACTCAGAGTCTAACCACTTCTTTGTACCACTGATATGTCTTGACTTGTGTTACATTGTTAACATTAAAAGCTATTCGGTAAAGTATGTGTTTTATAATGAATACATTGTGAGTGTGTCAATAAATTGTCAAATTAAAAGCACAATAATTTTAATTACCAGGTAATACTAACATGTCCGTGACATTGTGAAAGGTAAAACAATTCAAACTACTGATTTTCAAATGTTTTAATACATTAGTTATTAAAGTTATAAATAACTTATATCATTGTAAAATTTTAAATTCAGAACTTAAAAAGAAAATAATGGGAAAATGTAAATTGATCGGCATTTAATAATATCGTAATATGTGTATCTATAAATGCGCTTATGATAATGGAACATCTCAATTCTTTTTTAGGCAAACAAATGTTCGAAAAACTTTTTTATTTTATATTGTATTGCAAATGGAGACAATTATCATTTTTAAATTGCAGGAAGTTAATCAGTTTGAATGAACATACCTGATTAATTTACATTTTTAACCAGATGGAATTGTTTTAAAGCATGTTGTAAAGTATGTATCATGCTTTCTTTTTAAGCACGTACTATGCCATTTTAGATAATCTCGTTTCAAAACTTATAAAATTTTCCAGTACTAGATACATATCAAAGCTTGTACAGGACGTATCCCATGAAGATATAATGTTATAAGTAAATAAATAGATGAGGTTCTAAGAGGGAGGTTCGCTATTCCTCGATGAAAATGTAACATTCTAAAGAGGTCCGTTGCAATATGTAAAATTCGAAGGAAATACGCGATAAGAATGCATTACTTCAAGAAGATCCGTGATAAAAATGTGATATTTCAAGTACTCTTTCGATAAAAATCTAGTGCTCTTAGTAGAAATGTATTTTTAAAGAGATTTGCGTGTCGAGAAAGATTTGAAGCCCAGGTTCTTTTTCATTAGATGTACTTTGAAATGGATGACGAAAAATTACACGCATCTTACGTTCTAACGAAAAAAAATCATTGGCATCTTAAAGGAAATAAATAGCGGGTTTTCCGAACGCCACCACTCAACCGATCTTCTTTTAAAATTTCCGTTTTCAACAGACTTCCCAGCAACAAAACGGAAAATGAGCGTTCGAAGATATGACCCTGGATTCTCGAGCAATCCTTCAAGCTCCATTCCCAAATCCTGGCGGGGTTTATTCCAGATTCAGTGTCGGGCCCGAAACAAGGAAGGAAAGGTTGCAAAGCAGGTGGTTCGAGAGAGATAGAAGTAGCCAAAAATAAATCAATACCTCTCTCCCCTATTACTGATAATTGCTGCCGGCCGCTTGGATCATAAAAAAGAATCAGAGCCAAAGGTGGTCAAGTCAGCGCCAACTTTGATGATTGGGGCATGGAAGTTGCGGGTCGGTTTGTTCTGGGGAAAGTGCGATGTTGCGAATATGAAGGTCAACGAGAGGGCATCTCTAAAGGTTCTCGCGTAATTGACGTTGCTTATTGAATTAAAGGTAACAAAGCAAACTCTTTGGATGAGAACGATGAAGACTGAGTAAGCTTGGTAGTATTTAGTCTCGGGAAAGGAGTTTTGTAGATGATATGGAACGTTAAATAAAGTTACTGTGGAGAATATACTTCTTCATATATGCTCCCCAATAACTTTTACTTCGTAACTTTTATTGGTGTAGGAAAAGGAAGAATAAAGTGCACTGAAATAAAATTGTTGCGTTTTGGATTCAACTAAATATATCATCAGCTTACAAGTCGAACACGTAAAGTCAAAGTTTTCAGGATTTGCGTTTTTTAGCTTTTATAAACCTGAATGTGGTGAAGATGAAAGTGTGATTAGGCTGCTCCTCTAGTTTCTAGTTAGTCCATTAGTTAATTTTTCTTTGCATGGAAGTTAGATTTCTTCTACGAGGAACAGTAAAGTAAAGCTAATTAGTAAAATGTTTTCTCCTTCGTTTTTACAGAAAAATACTTTTTGACTTAGTGTTGTTTCACTTGTAATCTCACAATATTTTATATTTAAGCGGCTAGAATTGTTTTTCTCTGAAAAGAAAACTATGGGCATGCATTTTGAACACTCAATTTTTGAACAAATTTGAATTCAGAGTGTTATTTTCAAGTAAATGAAATAATGATTGAATATTTTTTTAAACTATAATCGTACAGGAGAAATAAGAATGTATTACTTTGGGCAATGCTTATTGAAATTTATTGTCTTTTTAACCCGGAAGTAATTTTTCAACTACTGACTTAACATGTCATAGTGTTCAATATTTGGTTAATACAAGTTCTTTGATTAATATTAAAATTGGAGCAAACTAGAAAGGGAACAGATTCAAAATTGATTTGGAAAATACAAATGTAACTTGAACTTCCGAAACAACTAGATAAAGTTGTATTGGGCATTATTCCAAACTTTCCTCTTAATAGGGCAAAAATTATACTATATATAATATTTAATAGTTTCACAAAATGTGAAGGAAATCTTGTCTACCAAATTTAGGTAGAGCTCACACCAAATTTATTGATCTATTGTCACGTTCGTATCTCTTTCGAACAGCAGGAGTTGAGGTGAGAAGTATAGATATGAAGAAGCATATAAAGTTGATAAGCAGCATAATGCCAATCATTAATACTGATTATTGTTTCATTATATTTAGTGTATAGATTCCAAAATCGGTATCAGTTTTAGTTATTGAATAGTTGTCGATTAGATCTCAGTTTGTCTATTTAGCTTAAGGCATTGCGGCAGCATTAAGGCATAAGGCACTGGAGATTTCAGGTGTAGATATTGAAAAATATTCCATGAACTATTATCAAAACAATGGTTGTTTTTTCTACTTGAATTGAAATAATTTGATTACTTATTAGATGACTAAATTTAGAATAGCTAGTTAATTTCTTAGATGATTAAAACTAAATTTTTATTATTAAAAAATAATAGTGCCGTCTACGTAAAACGTAAATATAATCGGTTTAGAAATTTTATTGAAAACAATAAGCAACACATTTACAAATATTTTTATGTATTGAAAATTCAGTTTCCAGAAGTTGTAGTAGTCTAATCAAACATTGTGTTGTAAACAATGACCGTAGAGTGACAAACCAAACCAGTGATTAAAAGACGACGATGATGAAATTAAAGCAAGATTATTATATACGTGAATATTAAGTTACGGATCTCATTTAAGAATTATAAAGGCAATTTTATACATATTTACCACAGATATCGATGGAGAGAAAAATAAACTGTTTCACATTTATTTCATTAAGTAGATAGGGCCGCTGTAGCCCAGTTTCTAGAGTCTTGAATTAGCAACAGGAGAGTTCATAAATTGATACAACCACAGACCGCCATGCACAGGGGGGGCTGGTTAACGTTAAAAATGCCGTGACCTCAAATGTCCTCACGATGGTGTGGTGTGGAAGTTTGGAGAGTGGGGTATCAGCTCAGGTGCTAACCTCGTTATCTGACAGCGGTTCAAAATTAGAGATGTTGTTCTCTTATCTTTCCTTTCTTGATTGATCCCAAACGTCGCCAAAAGTCTGTTGTATTGTTCTGATGCGACGTTAGTCCGGCTACGTACCTATAAGTAGATTAAGCTACTTACTATGCTCAACCTAAACTTACATACAGTTTACAGGTTACATACACAGTTCATTATTTTCCCAAAGACTGTTCATGAGCAATAGTAATGACAGATATATGTCGCTTGAAAGTAAGTACAGTATTCACAGGTAAATCTTAAAATAGGTGTTTCAAGAAAGTGCATCTTTTCAACGAATGGGATACAAAATAATATTTTCAGTACAAACAAACCAATAGGAAGGCGAAGATTGTTACCCAAATGTTCTTACACTTTACAACATTTGGTGCTTAATCTAATTTGAATAGGCCAATCAACTATCATATATAAGTTCGAAATTCATTCTTTGGAATTTTTAGTGACGAAGTGCAGAAATTGTATTCGAATAACAACCAAGTTACTCTTAGCTCAACAGAAAAAGCCTCATACATACTACACGTACTTTTATTATACTCAATTGGTTAAGAAATTATCAAACAAAGTACACATGAGCACTACGTACCATACAGCCCTATAGTGTACTATATTTAAATCCCGTAACAATTTTAAAAGTTATTGTTTAGACAGACATCCAGGGGCCCTCTATTTCTAAGTGTTTCCAACAACTCAATCCTTGATGAGTGATCTCTGGGCCCTGAATTGGGTTCATAGACCATTATCATTCTCAGTGACTAGCGATTATTCTGGTATTCTTGAGTCCGAGCCAAGATTTGTGCCGGATCAAAGGATCGACACTTCCTTCCATTAAGGAGGTTAGAAGAGTAAAGATGGAAAATGGCTAATCTCTGAAAAGATAGGTAATGGATGTTTGGAGAGCGCCTCTTAGTTTTCCTCATGCTTTTTGGAGGCAGTTTTGTTTATTCCCCTTCCATTATTCATTATTGGACTTTACTTTATTATTTCCGAAGGGTTGAAAATTCAGGAAGGGCTTTTTTCATGCTGAATTCTCGAGAAACATTAATGGTTTGATACATTACCTCGTAGGGTGTAACTCGAGTGTATTTTCTAGAATTTATGGTATTTACAAATTGCTTTTGTGGTTTCGTCTTGATCCAAAAGTCTTGAACGAGGCATGTATCAATTTTTAGTGAAAGACAGAATGTTTCTAAGAATATCGCGTCTTTCTTTCTATGATAGTATATATAGAAGATTGCTATAAAGAATATTTTACTAAGTATATTAGGTAAAGATTTACATATTCATTATTATCATTTGATATTGATTAAACATTCGTTATCCAATTGCTTTTAGAAACTTACTTTTTTTTCAGAAGGAAATTTATCTTATAAATTTCACGGATAGAATACATAGATACCCACTCATTATTCCTGCATCTTTTAAATTTGCAAAAGGATATGTAACTTTCCCACTATTTCTACACAACCCATAGTTTTCTTGAACGTTATATGTTAGGTAGGTTGTTGATAGCTGCATTTAAGTCACACTGGAGCAACGCAATGGGCTAAGCTATATGTTAGGAGTAATTGCAGTATATTTTCTTAATGAATATGACCTATGTGCTCCAATGCTTATCTGATCGCACAGCATTAAGATATTTTGATTGGCAGTCATTACTTTGATAATGACACTAATTTATTTAAATATTAATTTTTAAATGTTTCCCAATTGAATTTAAAGTAATTTTGTTTAATGAGTAATTATGTATAACTGGCGAACAGAATATTGAATGCCCATTTTCAATATATGTAAAAAATCGGGTTAGTAAGAGTGCAATAAAAGAAGTGTTCAATCAGAGGCCCTGGTCAGTTAGTAATGAGGTTCTAAAGATCGTAAACTTTTAATATTAGTATGTGATTTTTTACTTTTCGAGATTCGAAGACTTAACTTACCAGAAACAAAATATCCCTCGTTTCACAATCACGTCTTATTCATGCCATCGCTATTTGGCGGTACGAACATTTGTTAAGATGTATAAATCACTCCATGCAAGGGTAAAATTGAATCAAATTTTTCTGACAAACACTTTAAGAGCGTACTAAGAATTGTACACTTCCATCTAATCAGACATTGATGCATTAGTTTCCCCAAAACAGTCAAATATCTCATACGTTTCATGTTCCCTCTTTTTCTAATGTTTTACTAAAAAATATTTAAAAAATAGTTAAAAATAGCGAGTTAAATCGGCGCGATCCAGGGACGGTCGTAAACGTCTGCTCATCAGAGTCCAAACGTGCTCTATCTGGGAGAGATCTGGCGATTGCGCCGGCCAGGGAAGAGTTGGAGAAGCACGAAGACAATCTGTAGAAAGGCGTGCCGTGCGCTGCCGGGAATTATCCTGTTGGAATGTAAGTCCAGGGGCCGTGAAAGGAAGGGCAACACAACGGGGCGTAGAATCTCGTCGACGTACCGCGTGCTGTAAGGGTGTCACGGATGACAACCAAAGGGGTCCGGTTATCAAATGAAATTGTACCCTATACTATAACTCCTGGTTGTCGGGCTGTGTGGCGGACGACCATCAGATGAGTATCCCACCGCTGTCCTGGATGTCTCTAGACACGTATTCGCTGGTCATCGGGGCTCAATTCGAAGCGGGACTCATCGATGGAAACAATTCTGCTCCAGTCCGTGAGATTCCAGGTCGAATGCACCCGACACAACTGCAAATGCGCCTGCCAGTGTGCAACGGTGAGGGGCAGTCGGCGCAATGGCCTCCGTGACCCCCGTTCCCTGATCCGTCTATCAATGGTCATTGCACTCAATGATGTTCCGGTTACACTTCGGATCATTGACAAGGACGCATCAGGTGCTGTGATCGCCAATCGGACGATCACTCTGTCCTCGTGTTCTGTCGTCGCTCTTGGTCGACCTCTAACTTCTTGTCGTTCTGTACGACCATGGTTCACCCATTCCTGCCAACATCATCGAATGGTAGCATCGCTCCGACCCAAGTCGAGCAATCCTGCGATTTGACCATCCTGCTTCCTTTAGTCCAATTGCACGTCCTCTCTCAAATAGTGACACCTGCTCATACTGTTCACGAACCCGTCTGCGAGGCATTGGTGCAGTCCAAGTAAGTCGACGGAACCACATTCGCATGGAAGTTATACCCTAGCATTGGAATGTCCTCTGTTTTATACACGATTCGGATGCTCCGTTGCAATGAGCTGGAGCTCCACCTATTCAGTCATTGGCCGCCAAAAGTTAATCATTTGCATATTCTATCGTAAGGTAAGTGTATACGCAATTTCGTCCCATTCGGATAACTCCTTGATGCGTCGATTTTGATGTTATAGAGTGTATTTTACTCTTACCCATCATCTAGCTCAGCACATATTTGGCAAACACTTGGTATTAAGGCGTTTTCTCGGAGCCGCTGATGACATCCAAAACGTTTCTATTGTGTTTGAGGAAGCTTCCAAAATAACTTAAGAACATGTCAATGATGTTTCATAACTATACGATGACACGTTACCTTCTCAAAGTTACTTATGTATTTCGTAATGTTTAATACATCTTAATATTTAGTGTTCTCAAAGTTATTTAATCGTATGAAAAGAATACTTCACACATATTTTATATTAGATTTCAAGAACAGACTGGAATTTATAAAACTTAAACTTATATTATTTAAGAAATATCTGTCTTAGTAATCAAATTCACAGAGTATGTCGCTGGTAAAATTACACAATTAACTACTGTTAGTTCTAAGTGGCAAGTAAATTTGAAAAGACTACGGATATATAGAATTAAACATTGATTTGATTTTACTAAATCAATTAAAATTAACATCTTCCTAGAATTTTTAAACTTCCCCGATTTATTGAATCTCTTGATATTCTTGCTCTTGATTTTATTTCTTTCTCTTGATTATATTTATTGCTCTTGAAGCATTCATTTGATATTACGGAATTTCTAGTCTATTTTCGAGGAAAAAGTATTCGAAGACTTTCGAATAGTTGCTTATAAATGAAACTCATGCTTCTCAACTACTTTTGATCATATTTCCTATACTTGTCTACTATTGATCTAAAGACAATTCCAGACATCAAATCCAAATTATAAGACGTCCTATTCTATAAGAGATATATCAGATATTTCAGGTTAAAAACCGAAAATTAATGCCCTGTAGATCTTAAACTTATCGAATTAAATTTGGAATATTTGATCCCATAAAACAACACTTTTGGTAAAACATATTTATCAAACTTTCGTTTTATTTGTAATCAGATACTTCAAACACTAACTCAATTTGTTGAGATTAGTGTTTTCGTATAATTAGCTTCCCCTATACTTTTATAGAGATGGGCTTTTCTTTCCTGCATCATTTATTACTTTGACATAAGTATTGTAACTATTTTAAAGCAACCACAAAGAAAAATAAATACTACACGAATGTTTTCTATGATTTTAAATGTTTAGAAAACTAGAGTTCATGATTCGCATATCTATAGAAAATCAATTCAAGCTTTCATGAAATCAAACTAAAATAAATTTAAATGGTCAAGCAGCTATATCATTTACCCCAACATAAAACACTTTGCCAACATTGACATATTTCTCTTAATTTTAACATTTTAGTGGAAATGTATGCTTGTCACAAATAAAAGAAATATTTAGGAATAATTTTCAAATACATACTTGAATTTGAGACTAATATATGCAAATTTTAGACTTATTAAACAGTAGTTACAAAGACAATAATTATTTATGACGAAATACTTTATCAATTGAAATTATAATTTAAACAACCTTTTTAGGGTGACCATGCACTGAAATCAACATACTGAAAACTGTGTGAGACAGTTTCTCATGATTCAATCACGTAAAATATAAGAATATTCATAGATTTTCTCATGTAAAATACTTTATCAATCACTACAATACAGAAAAAAATGACTTTTCTCTGTTAATATTAAATGAATTTTGGATTTAATTTCCTATCCAACGTTACATTTTCTTTCTTCATCAAAAATTGATGGATCACCCGCTTACTGTATCAAGTCTTAAGCATGGTTCTCCAAATCGGAGTTGGCGGGGATGATTGATAATCATAATTCCGAAGATTGACTATTGAATTAGATTAAAAATAACAGATGGTAATAATTGAACTTGTAAATATTTAATGTATAATTGATGGTGTTAGCTAATGCTGCTTTATGCAGAATGGTATCGAGGGTTCGACTAAGGGAGCCTTTTAAATAGATTTTAAAAAATGCAAACTAAAGTGCTACTAGTTGTTAGAATTTGAAAGGTATGAATGAGCATGCTGTCTCATAAATCATATTTTTCAATAAGAAAATATACTAGGGGGATAAATATATGTTTCTGATATATTTTTCATTGTGTTATATCTTATATATTTTCTATCATCGTATACTTTTACATTAAAGCGGAATTATTCAAAAAGTAATTGTATGGTTTATGTATGCGTTATTTGAATATAAGGAATCACTTTAGTTCAACTACTTTTTTATTTCAATAAGTACATTTGCATTGCTATACAATATGTGATTTCTCTTATATATCTTTATATAATCTTAAATTTACTTAAAAGTATGAAAGTCTACTAAGACTAGATTAAAAACATTTGTACCAAAACGAAATAAATGGAAAACATAACGTGTATAAACAACTAAATCCAAAGAAACAAATTATGTATTACTTATGTACTCATTGTTTAATTCGTATTTCTTTATATAATAAAATAATTACAATCGTAATTAAATTCCATATTAACTTACCATAAAATGAATATTTTCAATACTACGGAGTGATTCCGTATTTTCCATGAGAAGCATAATGAACTTAAGTAATTCTAAGTAATCTTAATTAATTTAAAGTCAGTTAATACGTTACATAAAGTACTTAAAGTTTTCAGTAGGGAGAGGTGAGCTCCAATATCTCACCTCTTGGGTCACTATTCGTAATTCATGTTCATAATGTCGTTGTGATATATCTTAATGAATTAGATTTCTTAAATCATAACTACAAGATTCATGACTGTTTCATTTTAATACGACATAAATGTAGGGTGAGGTAGGGCAAGAGAGTTTACTGGGTTAGTGCATCCACTGAATATAAAACGCGTCCGTGATTAAAGTAGGGATTGCTACCTGCTGCTCTGGAAAGTGCACTGTAGATTATTTTCACAGCTAGAGCCCTTCGTATTTAGGAAGTTGAGCAAACCAAAGCAGGGCATGAATTAAATTGTATACTTTTGCCCTAGAGACGGTCTATCACATTGCAAACAGGAAAACTGTCCAAGATATTCGTATGCGTCATCATGTGAGGCAAGAGCATTGGAATGCATTTTTAAAACATCATTTCCAGGCTTAAACACATAAGAATAAGAATTTTTTTAAAAATTCTGGGACATAGTAGTAATTGTGGTTCACTATGAACTTCCAAGATTTAGGGTCGCACTTGACCCACCTCAACCTACGTGTATTTTTGAATTTATTAATCCTCCAAATAGTTGCGACGAGATATCTCGACCATCAAAATCTGACCAATTTTCCTTAGATATCTAGTCATTGAGATATAGATATTTTTTTATGATGATGAGATCGAGATCTGGTTAGCTTTCTTCTAATGACGAGATATCTCGTTCATCAAGGGCTGGTCAGTTTTCGCTATTGACGAGATATCTCGTCGAGACAACCACCAGGAGTAATAGCGAACTTTTAAAGAGGTAACTTCAAATAAAAGCAAAATCTTCATCAAAATCAAAAGAAATTAGATAATTTTGGACTGTACCTGATTTTGTGATTCTCAAGGCAGACTAATATGTATGAAGCATCCAAGTATACTCCTTAGACAAGTTGAAATTGCGAATAACCAAAATTCATATGTGCCACTTTGTATGGGCTTTCTTAATCCTCTAAACGTCTGTAGACCTTCTGCAAATCCGATATCACAAGTAATTTTATAGTTTTCTAAACTTGAGATATTGAGCAATCAGTAGAAATTCAAGATTTTGATTAGAAAAATATCGAAAAAATATTTAAAATTATTTTGTATTCCTTTCAAATGACTCTTATTATTGGAAAATGTTGTAATATGCACAGACCGCAAAACGAATTCAAACACTCCGTTCATTAAGTCTGTTATTTAGGACTCTACACGCAATCTTCTATAACTGTTACATAAACTGAATTCCTGCATAACATTTATAGCAGAGGTTTCCTAAATTTTATTTGCCTACAGAAGAAACAGTCATTTTATAATTTTCTTAAGCTATTTTAAAAGTGAAGGAAAGAAAGTATTTCAATCCAGAATTCTTGTACTTCCACGAGAATTGAAATATTTTTTTATTTTCTGCGGTTACTTTAAAAATAAGCATGGTGTATAAAATTGTTACCAAATAGTTTAAAGAATATTTTCTACGCATTAAAAATATATATTAATCTGTATCCCTCCAGCAGTTTTAGAAAGCACTCATACATACAACATTAAACAATTGCATAACTGCTCTTTGAGATTGCAAATTCTTTAAATGCGCCTGTAGCTGCAAAAGCACGAACGATATATCTATATCTTGGTTATAAAATATACAGAATTGATATTTTTTTTAATTAATATATTTTAATCGTCAATTTTGCAAGATTTTAGTAACAGCTGATTTAGTAATTTTTATTTTTTATAATTTTAATACAGCGTACAAATAAACTTTCCAAAGTTTTAATTCTTTCATAATGTGTTGAAAGGAGGAAATTAGCTTTTCTTTTCAAGTTCAATTCAAGTTCTTTACAAGTTCAATTTTTTTAAAATTGATTTGTGGACGTATGAATATCAGTGAATTTGGGCATTGGTAATTTTTCTTCTAAGCTACATATATTAAATTGTACAAATAAACCTCTGTACCAAATTCTATAAAAAGAATTTTTACCATGTTGTCACACTATTTTTCTTATATTTGCTTATGTCACTCTCATAGCTGTAAATTTTCACCTACTCTTCACTGTATCCCTGACAGAAATATCATTTGCACCCTTCTATGAAAAGAAAGGCGTACTTTCCAATCAGCTACCTATCACTTCTCGCGAAATTTCACGTCTTAACACTGCACCGAAATTTTTCTTCCGTCCTAAATAAATCTTTCCCCACTCATGTCATCGCCGGGACGATGCTGTAAGTTCAATTGAAATCATCTGCAGTGAAAAAAGAATTTGAGAATTCGGTGCAGATGCCGCTAAGACGGATTATCCGTCGATATTCCAAAGATTTCCCTTGGGGGTCTCCGTAAAGTTCTCACGCTCGCACACCCCCGTTCATCCATCCAAACATACACTCATACCCCCAGAGTGATGGATGCTTGTGACGTCTCGGAGGCGGCCTCTGATTGGTCCACGGCCCAACCCCCTGTCGTGAAAACATTGGATCCCGAGTTATTTATCATTCGTAAAAGACCATCCATTTGCCTTCGAGGACTGCAATTTTTATTCCTTTTGCACCAAAAATATTGCATCTGTTGCACAGAAGGAGGCATTCCGATAACGCTCAAGCGAGGAATGAACAAAGGGATGTGGGGTCTGGATCGAGGATTCATGGACTTTTATACGCGTCTGTGGGTTGAAAGACGATCTGGATGATTGATTTTAAGGGATTCTGCTGCTACAACATTACGCAGGAGTAAATCATTCGACTGGCATTTACATGGAAGTAGACGGATGGAAAGAAATGTGCTTTTGTTAAATGACTGTCAAGTGCTTTTATTCAAAATAAGCATCATTCGCTGCTATTGCTCTTTCAGAAATTTCTGAGCTCTTCATAATGGATCAAGTACCTAGATCCCTGGCTGAAAACACCCTTTCACGCAGACTATCCCATAAAGAGTACTCTTAATCAACGTCACTGTTATCAGCTCAATAATATGAATACGTTTTAATTAGGTTGAGAGGGTGCCCGACTTTATATCGATATAAAACAAAGAGCTCACAAAAAGTCTCTACAAATCTTTCGAAACTTTGCAAATCCCTTTTTCCTAAAAGAAAGATTCACAAAACTTTAATTTTAACAAGGATTTGTATTCATCAAAAAATGTTCTCTTCCGCAATTTTTAGATAGGCATAATTTAACCCTATGTGAAGTTCACATGCATATATCCGTTCTACAATCTGTAGTTTTCCCTGCATGATTTCCTACCAGTTTTGATTTACTTTACTAAGGGAATATTTTTAGGATTCTTTAAACCAATAATAGTCTAATGCATTGCTCCAGTGCGACTTTAATTAATTACCATTACAATTACCGTTCAAAATTTTCAACAAAAGTTAATTGAGCAATCTTCCCTGCATGATTTCAGGGCTGAGGTAGCCCAATTGGAAGAGCAACTTATTAGTAACCGGAAGGTTGCGAGTTCGAAAATCAGTCCAGGGAAGGACCATCGTCTACATGGGAGTGGTGCACTTTAAATCTGTCGTGGCCTCAAATGTCCTCATGTTGGCGTGATGTGAAAGTTTAGAGAGTGGTTTGCCAGCTCAGGTGTTGACCTCGTCATCTGACCGTGGTTCAAAATTACGAGGAGTAGTGCTTGTATCTTTCTCTTCGGGATTGATCCCGCACCGTCGCTAATAGCCTTTTGTATCTCCAGTGCGAAGCTAATTTACTGCCTACCTAAGATGCATGACTTACTACCAGTTTTGACTTCCTTTACTAATAAAAAATATTTTCTATTATTGTTTCAACGCAACAAAGTTGAAAATTTTCAACCTAAAGTTGATTGACCAAACTGAAGTCGTTTCTACACTTCAGAGTGCTTCACAGTTAAGTTAGGATTTGGTTCACCAATTACATCAACAGATCATTGTATATGATAATGGGTATAAGAAAGGTTTGGCGATGAAGTAGTGAGTACTATCTGTTTATCCATCAACTGTTGCATTTCCACAGAACAAAGCAGCTGGACACAGATCACCATCAAGTTTTTCTAGGTACCATATGTTTTCATTTCCTGCAAGAATCCCAGATATTTCGCAGATATTCCTTTAATACCCAAAATAAATATACATTTCGAATTTTTCCCAATTCCGTACGTTTACGATTTCTCAAGACACAGTTTGGAGATTTATGGTAGAAATTCGATACTATTACGCCTTCTTGTTGAATGTTTGCGTGATAAAGCTTCAAGGTAAACATATGCTGCTACTAACTTATATAATTTTTTTATCATAGACTAGACCTCAGTCGTTTTTTATTACTGCAACGTCAGTACTACCAGGACAACTGTCAAAGTGTGTTTCTGTCGTGTCAGAAAGACCACAATGTGGCCAAGTTAGAGAGTCTGACAAGCCAATTCGGTAGAGATAATTTTGCAGACGAAATCAGGCTGCACTAGACGACATGTGTCAGTCGTTCAGCAACAACAGGGGGACCACGAGTAGACGGCTAACATCAACTCCCTATTATAAAAAATTAAAATTAAAATATTTCATTTTGGGTTTTCTTTTATAGAATGTATAGTAATAGTTTCAAGTAGTGTACTAGTCTAGAACAAAAGGATTAGTCTTGTTATGCACCACAGTAAAGAAGGCGTTGATTGGACGGCTTAACCCGTCAAACGGTAATATATAAAAAATGTTTTTAAACAAAGGCTTCATTGGTGAAGTATTATCACTTATATGAATGCATGTTCAACATAAAACAGATTACGTTTTCAGCTTCTGAAGGGATGTTGGTCCCTTTGAGAATATCATGAGTCATAAAAATATCAAAAATGATAATATTTATATACCTAAGAGCCTTAATATAGTTTTACCTAGTCTTGGCCATTCTAAAGATGGGATGCTAGACGTCTCGTCGACCAGAAAGGGTTAAACATTTATATTTATTTATTTATTTATCTATTAAGATACAGATGGAATCTAATTACAGTACCACTGATGAACATAAAGGTACAGCTAACACATTAACAAACATTCAAACATATGCTTTCAACAATGGTTGTGAATTATCAAACAGAATACAGTAGACTCTTAATTATTCGAGCTCCGGTTAACCAAGTGCCTGTACTATTCGAGCCAAATTAATACCAATTATACTATTCGAGCCAAATAATAATTTCTTTATTTTATGTATCTTTCAGTAGCATAAGTAGTAACCTAGGTATTCAATGTTCTAATGTAGTTATATAACAGCTTGTTTCTGTAGCTGCAAAAAAAGTACGAAATACAGTACATTCAAAGCTTTATGGTGTCACTCGTCGATCGTATTTAAAGATATATCATGAACTGATTGTTACAATACGTGTTATTTGAAACACTTGGGTTATTAACATACGGCAATAAAAAAGACAAATTAAAAGCGGAGTAAAAACAAAATATTAATAGTTGAAATTCAACAAGAAACTTATCTTTTTCACGATGCTTACTTCGAAAAATTTATTTTTCTTTTGTATGCAAATGCATATGAAACACTGATTGCACTTGTAAGGATTATATTCAGAATTTCGATTCAACTAAACATGCTGAATATTCTCTATTCAGTTTCTCCGAAATCTCTACACACTAACCACACATCTATATCCTCCTAGTGATTTTCTCGTGGTATCTCATCATTAATAAAACTGGTCAGGTCTTGATGGACGAGATATCTTGTCATTACCAAAAAACGGATCAGATCTTGATCTCATCGTCATAAAATGCAAATATCTTGATAGACGAGACATCTCGTCTTTAGAAGAATTGGTCAGGTCTTAATGGAAGAGACATCGAGTTGAAATCACTTTGAGAGAGAGAAGCAATTCTTATCTTTCTTAAATGTACTTGGAACCAGGTGAGTGGATGGACACTGTCTTCGTTCATCTTCGACACTGTCATCAGCCCTCTTTTTTATCAGGCCAGATCTCCCTCCATATAGCTTTAACCGGCCCTCAGACAAGATAGGCCCTCCGGAATTTACCTTACCCACAGTTCAAATAAGAGCCTCCAGAAAAGTTTACGGGGCCAGCAGTTCAAATTTGGGTCTCTATATCTTTTTCAAGCCCAGTCTAGTTTCAGCGTTATTTTGTAAACAGCTATATTGAAATGTGTGCAAGCAGATCTTTATATATTATTGTTTAATTTATTCTGATGGAAGAAATACTTCCCTTCTTAAAAAGAATGTTGCAACCTAACTTTTGCTCAATATGTCTAAGTTTCTGATTATTCTTAGCTAAGCATAAAATCACCGTTTATAAGAAAAGAGAGTGCGTCGTATAGATAGACGATTATGCTTTTGATAGAATAACCCTTAGCAGTTCAAATGAGAAGACATTTATTACATCTGGTAGGATATTGGGGGTGGATTGCTTACCTTGAAGTATTCTTCCTATAAAAAGAAGGTGAAAGTGAAGCATCGAATAATATTAAACAACCAGCAGACCCACCCGTATATATTAACATCTTATATTATCATATATATATATATATACCCGTGGTCTGGGAAAGGGAACAATTGGAGGACACCACTTAATTTTGAATCAGGGTCGGAAGACGAGTTAAGACCTGAGCTGGCACCCCACTCTCCATACTTCCACACCTCACCCACGTGAGGACATTTGAGGTCATGACAGTTTTAACTTGCACCAGACCCCGTGTACACGATAGGCTTTGACTGGATCCAGTTTCTAACTCGCAACCCTCTGGTTGCTTATCCGTCGCTCTTCTAACTGGGCTACCTAGCCCCTTTTCTTAAAGGTGCAAGTTATATTATTTTATCCAGGTTTTCATACAACGGAATATTAAGGTATTATTTGACCCAGATATATCAATTTACCTTTGTAATTCATATTTATCCGATTCAATATACTTTTGAACTATATCTGGTAAGTATACGTTTGGATTATTACCTTATTAAATATATTTTTGAATTATTATCTATTTTAATATACTTTTGGATTTTGTCTTATACATAGGGGTTATCTAGCTAAATATTCTTTAGGATTATATCTCATTCAATACTTTTTGGATTATATCTGGCTCAATATGCTATTCATAATTGATCACTGCACATTCGCTGTTTGGCCTGCATTAATCTTTACAAAACAACAAATGCAACGAATTCTTGTTCATAATTGATCACTGCACATGCGCTGTTTGGCCTGCATTAATCTTTACAAAACAACAAATGCATAGCTCTTGTTCGTCAAATGGTGCTTGCCTATAACAAGTGTTTCCAATAAAATAACTTCAAAATGAAAATTACATCACTTTTCCAAGTATAAATTACACCCTTTAACCCAAGAAGTGTCTAAATCACATGCCCTAACTGCGACCCAATTGCGGGTCCTTAAAGTAAACTGTCCCCGTGACTTTCCCCAATGAGCCCCATAATCCTTATCCACCCGTTCGGCCCATCTTTGTCCCTTTCACTGCTGCACTTGACAAATCAGCTGCTTAAGTGCAGTTAGCCAGGGGGATTCCGGCAGTTCCACTTTTTTTAGCGTAGAATTCCCTAAGCCTGGAGGGGAAAGAAAAGATCTTCGACACTTGGATGGATGGTGCAAACAGAAATAAGTAAAGAAAATTCTCCGAGAAACCATCCGATATCTCCTTTTCTCCTCAAGAGTGGGGAGAAAGAGAATTTTGGATTTAAAAAAAATTCGAGACTCCGTGGCTGAATTTTTCAATGGAATTTGTATACGTGTTCATGGAAGTCAATGGGCATCTTTTAAAAGCGTGCATGTTCAAATATCTGCATACACTAAATCGCAAGCAAAATAAATCAAGTTTAAAACTAAACTATTTGCGAAAGAACTCGCAATAGCATATTTGTGGCATATTTTCCTCTAGCATAGTTTCCTCTTGGGTTTGTGGCACCATGGTAACTGTCCCGTGTAATGTAGTAGAGTCAAATAAGTGGGTTGTATATTTAAAACTTATTTCTTTACGAAATTCTATGTATGTTATCAGAGACCGTGGTTCTGCGATAATGATTCCACACGGAGTGTTTCTTTGCGCCCGTGAAAAGTTTGCACTAAGGCATAAATATAAGCATACAGCTAATCGAAGAATTCTTAACACGAACAGTTTTAACGATAAGAACTCAGATTCTAAATATTTCTTTTTAAATGTTGCCGCTATTTGCGTCTAAATAATAAAAACAAAAATATGAAACTGCAAAAAATTCTAAATTTTTCGCGTGTCAAGATATCAACGTTCTTGCAACCGGTAATCATTTGGCGCTTGCGCAAACAATAATCATCCCGCACGCGAGCATAAACAACAGCCTTTTGCTACATGGGGTTGATTAAACCTGGACCTACTATTTGAAGTGGATGATAAAAAATACGCATAACCGATTGGTATTCGAATCCGGTTGACATTGAACCTAGTGCAAGAGGACTGAACACTACATTTTTTAGAAATAATAATCTATGAACGAACTCTTGTAATACTCAAATATTCAACGAATAATGGCGAGTGACGTAAAGCCTGACACTTGTTACATTCATACTTAATCAATAGAGGGAGTTATTTATTCATGTGGTTTGTGGAGAAAAAGCGATGCTACACTACTCATAAACCTCTTCTAGCTCAAAGGATTAAGGAATTCAATAACAACTGCTATTTGATATAAATAATATCACAAAATGTTTCTAAGCGTTTAAACGTTATTTGGAAAAAAACAGTGTTAAACAAAGATTTCTCCAGGGGCTTGTGTTCCTAGAGACCCTTATAGCAACTCCACTGACTGCCTAAGTTCTTTCAAAAACAATTTCATTTTCGCCAACTGCGTAACATTGGCACCCTCATAACAAAAAAAACAGGCTTCTAACAATTAAACTCGAATCCACATCCCGCAATCTATTTCATGCCTCTGCATTCATTGTGGGATTCCCGGACACGGAAGCGACGCCAAAAGATCAAACCATCGGACACATCAAGAGTGATTAATAAAGTGCATATTAACCTCCACCCACACCCCCTATTCGTTCCCTCAATTAATTTTGAAAAGCTGGCACATAATAATACCGTCCGACCGCCTACGTCTGAGCAATAGTAAATGGAAATTTAATTTCCAAGTTTCGGAACCTCATATTTCACACATACACAGAGCAGACGAGCCGAGCAGAGAGGGATTATGAATCAGGGGGACTGCACCCACTGGAGCCCCCCACCCTTGCCATCAAAAGGGAACCCCGCCCAGTTTACCCTTTGTGGGATCCTTTGTGTTCCCGAAGACTCCAAGCCTCCCCTCCTTGCTGGACGATTCCTCGGGTTCGGGATAAATGAGGAAGTTAAATTGGATTCCGAGAGTCTGGCAGAGGGGATGATGAAAGTAACATCGTCCCCCGACCACCCCTGTGTTGCATCACGGCGTGTTCCAGCTATGTGGCGTCATTTGTCAGGAGGAGATTTGTCATAGGCCCTCCCACCCAGTTGCCGTTTTATCGCTGTTCATACCGCTATTAAAGACACTGCTGTGGTTAGTTATGCGTCCGATCTTTGCAAGTTTGTTCGATTTGGTTTGTCGCGCGACGGTCTTTTTTCGCTTCACAAGGACTAATCAGACCGTCTGGAGAGACGTTTGATCGACGGCTATTAAATACACTTTATTAGTAAGTCATGGGTCTTATCTTTGTAAGTTTGTTCGGTTTGATTTGTTTTGTTACTGTCTTTATTCGCTACATAAAGGCTAATCAGACCATTTGGATAGACTTTGACCGACCGCTATTACACACTTTATTAGTTAATATTGTGTCTGTTCTTAAGTTTGTTCAGTTTGGTTTGTCGCGCTACGATCTTTTTTCGTTACACAGGGACTAATCAGACTTTCTGGAGAGACGTTTGATCAACCGCTATTAAAGAGACTAATAGTTAAGCATGTGTACAATATTTGTATGTTTGTTCGGTTTGGTTTGTCACAATAAGGTCTTTTTTCGCTAAACAGGGACTAATCAGACCGTCTGGAGAAACGTTTGAATAGACCACTATTAAAAGACTTTAGTTAGTTAAACGTCTGATCTCTGTAAGTTTATTTAGTTTGATTTGTCGTATTAGATCGTTTTCACTACCGCAAGGACTTATCAGACCATTTGGATGGACGTTTGAATAGACTGATGTTAAAGAAATTGTATTGGTTAGTTATGCGTTTAAGAATTTGAAAGTTTATTCAACCTGGTTTGTCGCACTCCGGTCTTTTTTAGCTGCACGTGGACTAATCAGACCGTTTGGGGATTCGTTTGAATCCACCGCAATTAAAGATGCTGTGGTTAGTCATCTCCTGATATATTTAGATTTGTTTGGAAACACTTTTGAATGCCCCTATGAATGAAGAACAAAGCAACTCGAGTTTAAAATTGAAACTTCTTCAAGGAATAGACGAATCGCTAGTGTTGAGATTGTGAGAAAATTGGAAAGGAGCTATAAAAATCCCAATTAAAGGATGTTTTTTATTGATGATGTATTGCACGGATCTTTTCTGTACAATTGGTTGCATTTGTCACATTTGTAATAGCATAAAAGGCCTTTGATTCAATCAATAGTTAAATCAGTGAAAGTTTTCAAATTAAACCACATTTTTCGTAATTATACTTTCAACAATCTATTTTGAATATTGAAGATCTGAATGTATGTTCTTGGAGCATATGGGAGTGATGAAAGCAACATTGCCGGACCTCCTCGATTTGCGCCACATGTTCCAGTTATGTGCCGTCATTTGTCTGAAAGAGATTTGTGATATGGCTGTGCTTCTCCCTTCCCCTTATATTTGTTTTTTATTGCCTTGTGATGCGATAAAATATTTACAACTGAATGATGCGTTTAGTTGGTGGTGCATTGAAATGCCTTTTAAGTTGCATATTATTGATAGTGATCTAAAGACGTGCGTAATTTGTAAATTATGCTCTTTTAATATGTGTCAATATCCAATGAATCCCCTTATATTTTTGAATTAAATATTTCAGATCATCATTCAATTTGAAGGTATTAAATATTCATATAGGGGATTCATAATATGAATATTATTTCATGTAACATCCAGTATATACATGGGATTAACTGATATATGGAGCATTTATGTTAAATTTTAGTTTCAAATGCAGCTTCTAATAACGGTTTTAGACTAAACGTGTATAGAAATAATAGTCATGTATTTAGATGGACGTCTCTTTTATTTTCATATATTTATGAGCAGAACTCTATTAGCTTGTCTTAGACTAAATTTTGGTAGTATAAACTGTTTATTCTCGTGAATAGGATTGAAAATAAGCTTCTAAGCTGCGATGTTGATCCAAATTTATATTTCAGTTTTTAATTTTGAAGGTGTTTTCCAATGGAACTAATTAACTTTGAAGTATCCTAAAAATTCACTTTTAGCTTCAATTGTAAGAAAATGGTGATACTGAGATTATTGCAGCTCATTAAGCAAGGAATGTGAGAGGATCACATGCATTTATCCTTTCTGCAAGCTGTATTCTTCCCTGCATTACTTGTAACCATAGTTGACCTTCTCAAAGAATCTTTCCTAGGATTCTTTCAACCAATAAATGTGTCTATTTTGTCATTATGTATGTTAAAGGATGAAAGAAATATACTACTCAGAAATTTCGTGTCTTTCAGAGGGTTAAAACTTTTATGTGAGCTAAAAAATGTTTTTAGAATAATGAAACTAAATAATGTGCGCAGCAAACAGATAAATGAATATAGATTAATGGAAACTAAGAAAAACAAGTAAATTTTGACTCGGTTTTAATACTAGCTAGATTTAGCTAGATGTTGCTGATAATTAATCCAAGCAATATATATATATATATATATATATATATATATATATATATATATATATATATATATATATATATATATATATATATATATGTTACCGCTAAAGTACAGAAATCAGGTAATCTGCAGATTACCTAGGTAATCTGCACATTACCTACTAGGCACTCGTTAAAGTGAAAATAAGATCATAAGATCTTTGCTCGAACAACAGCAACGTTTTTGTATGCTTAAATTAATACGCAGACAAACAACACAGTAGTACTATGTATTACTAATTGAAAAATACGCTATACTTTTATCCCATAAAGTTATAAGTAATTTCATATAATAATCAGCAGATGTAAATAAAATATACTAATTTGTAATATATGTAAATTGTTGAAACAATGTTATTTATTTTTAGATATCTAGCGAATCAAGTTGTCTGAATATTAATTTAAGCGTACAAAAACGTTGCTATTGTTCGAGCAAAGATCTTATCTTCACTTTAACGAATGCCTAGTAGGTAATCCGCAGATTATCCTGATGGTCTGCAGATTACCAAGGTAATTTGAGAAATGAAGCAATTTTCCGCATTTAAAGGATCGGTGTAGTTAATCTGCACATTACCTAGGTAATCTGCAGATTACCTGATTTCCGTACTTTAGGGTAACATACAATAGTTAAGAGTTATTTACGCAATAACTACCTTAAAAGTGAGACAGGTGCTTAATGGTAATTTGTTATAAAAACTTAGTTTAGAATTTAATTTTATAAGTTAAGGAACATTCTTGCATTTCTCATACATCTTTTTTGTGTATATCCATGCAAAACAATGATTCTTAAGTCTTCAAACAAATTAGCTCATTTAGGTTACAAAGATACTGTGTTAAGATTATTTTCTTTTATGGGGGTATTTTCGTTTGTAACGTTATGTAACTTTTCACTTCAAGTAATTTTTGCTTTTAAAAATAAAACGTAATATCACAAATGGAACTCTTCATACTATTTTACCTCTTCAGTTAGAAATAAAATATTTTGGAAAGTATCGTCAATATACATGAACAATTTTGAAAGTTATGAATTGATATATTATGTTTATAAATTCATTTGTTGTTCCAGAAAATTTCCATTCATATATTCGAAAAAGTATGATTTGAAACTTGGTAAAACTGTCTCCGGGTAGTTTTTTTACCATATATTAGCTCTTTTAATCCACATTTTTGGAAAAAGAAATTTCGGACTTCTAAAAGAGAAGAGCTGAAATTATCAGACAAAAGATTCCCACCTCAAGATATCATTGAAATGATTTCAGACATGGCAGCTAGTGGAAAGTGGAAAAGATCCCAGTGTAAATGATTTGTACCGGAATTTTAATCCTATATTGTGTGGTACCTAGGTTCTAGATTATATCACATACTAATGGACTGTGATACAGAAATATACTAGCAGTCTTCGCTACATGACGGTCGTGTGACTTTATGTTGCAAAACTAAACCGTACATAAAATAAAGTCTGGCTTTTGCTTACCTATATCCAATAAACCCATATATGTGCATTTGTAATCCATAGAAATTGAGCAAGACGTTAATGAGCCAATTTTGCTCTTACGAGAGTTGATTCTGTTTGTTACTTGGTGAGAAACCTATTTGCTTTCGTAAAGTAACTAATTTCTCCAAAATCTTTAAATAGTAGGTCTTCGTCTAATGATTCATGATGTAGCGATAAATAAACCAAATGATAGAAGCTATGTAGGTAGTTAATTAACGTCGCACTGAAGAAACACAAAGGGCTATTGCGATGGTCCGGGATCAATCCCGAAGTGAAAAATCAGGGGACAACACTTCGCAATTTTCAACCACAGTAAGATGGAGAGGTTAAAACCTTATCTGGTACCCTCTTTCCAACCTTCCACAGCACACCAACGTGAGGACATTTGAAGCCAGACAAATTTAACTTGAACCTGCCCCTGAGTACATGACGGTCTTTGTTTCGACATAGTTTCAAACTCAGAACTTTCCGGTTGCTAATTCGTTATTCTTCCGAACCATAGAAAAAAGCAGTGTTCTGGGGCATATATGCTGATTTCATGTAACCTATTCTGTCTTCCAATGTCCTCTTATGGATCGTATGAACTTCAAATATTAATTGAAGTTAAGTATTAATTGACGGCAGTCTCAGTGTTAACCCGGGGTACCTTGGAAGAGTGCTGTCTCACCGCATCCACCATGAACTGGGGTAGAGACATGTCTCTCTAGAGGACTTTAGAAAAGCTGACTTTCATTTACTTATCGTCTTGAAGGAATCAAGAAGCTTCAAGCAGCCAACCCAACTTCAGTACATACAAGATTCGAACTGGAAATAAGAACCAGTCTTCCAGTTTCTTAGAAGAGACGTAGTTAGCTGCTCGACCATTGGTGGGGGAAAATATTGTTATAATCTTTCCTTCAATATGAAATATTAAAGTCTTCACTGAGATAAATGGGTAGTTAGATATATCTTCTGAAACAAATTTCTTAATCTGAAAACTTCATTTTCATTCCAACAAATAACAATATTCTAAGCATTTGGGACTACGAAAATGTGCTACAGATAGTTTCTTAGAAGGTCCCAAGAAACAAACTCGAACGTAAGTACTTATGGTAAAGAAAGGCGAAATTCGTTTTCGCGCAAATTCTAGAGAATTTCGAAGAAAATAGACCTACTTTTAAACGCCACGCGAATGAAGAAACAAAAGGAGACAATAGAACAAGAAGACGACTTACAATAAGAACTTCAGTTTCGGATAGTTTCCTTAGCCCAATCCCACTTCTTCGATCGCCCAGGGAACATAAGATTCGGATCGTTCCCTGCCCCAAGTACACTTGTCCTTGAAAAGCCATTGCTCAAAAAGCTGTGAGAGAGAAGGAGAAATTGCCAAGCTAGCCTACCGCAAACTGATCCGCCCGGCTGTAAGCTCTTATATCTTTTCCCCTTTCTCTTTTTACCCTTCTTTTCCATTTTCAGGCATCAAATTCCCTGGCAAGATAAGAACTGAACTGACGGCATCCAGGATCCTCAGGTGTTAGGGACTATTTTTTCCCTCCATCCCACCCGCAGGAAGCCCCCTGGGTATATAGAAAGTAGATCCCTGCAAAATCCTCCGGAGGTCCTGGGTAAGCAGATGATTTGTCAAGTGCATTAGAGAGGAAAGCTCGGCATTGGGATCGTAGAAATTGCAAACGGAATAGAAGGCGCATTGAAGAGGGTGGGTCTGGGTCCTAATGGTGACGACTTTCTGGGACCTTTCGAGTCGATGAAATGTTGCGATCCCTTCCCGACACTTTGTGTTATGCGGAGATGTAATCTTTATTTGATTAAATCCGTTTTTGTGGCTTTCGGAACGAAATCTTGAAATCACGGGTAAAACGGAAGATTGTGAGGGAATACTAATGAGTATTTTCTCAGAAACGTAGCGATTATGAAATACAATTTACTACATTTTTTATTTTTATTTGATGAGAAATCACGCCTTCGTAAAGAAAATGCACTGTTGTTATGTCTACTTAGACTGTTATAGAGTAAATGCTTGAACTACATTTTGTAATTTCTGTTCTCTTACTAAATTTTTTAAAGCGGGTTAGCTGCAATCAGATGATTTGTCAAGTGCATTAGAGAGGAATGCTCGGCATTGGGATCGTAGAAATTGCAAACGGAATAGAAGGCGCATTGAAGAGGGTGGGTCTGGGTCCTAATGGGGACGACTTTCTGGGACCTTTCGAGTCGATGAAATGTTGCGATCCCTTCCCGACACTTTGTGTTATGCGGAGATGTAATCTTTATTTGATTAAATCCGTTTTTGTGGCTTTCGGAACGAAATCTTGAAATCACGGGTAAAACGGAAGATTGTGAGGGAATACTAATGAGTATTTTCTCAGAAACGTAGCGATTATGAAATACAATTTACTACATTTTTTATTTTTATTTGATGAGAAATCACGCCTTCGTAAAGAAAATGCACTGTTGTTATGTCTACTTAGACTGTTATAGAGTAAATGCTTGAACTACATTTTGTAATTTCTGTTCTCTTACTAAATTTTTTAAAGCGGGTTAGCTGCAATCAGATGATTTGTCAAGTGCATTAGAGAGGAATGCTCGGCATTGGGATCGTAGAAATTGCAAACGGAATAGAAGGCGCATTGAAGAGGGTGGGTCTGGGTCCTAATGGGGACAACTTTCTGGGACCTTTTGATCGATGAAATGTTGCAATCCCTTTTCTAACACTTTGTGTTAGGTGGAGACGTAATTCTTATTTGATTAAATCAGTTGTGGCGTTCTCGGAACAAAATCTTGAAATTACGGATGAAACGGAGAATTGTGAGTGAATACTAATGAGTGTTTTCTGAGAAACGTAACGAACATGAAATGCAATTTACTTCATTTTCAATTTTAATTTGTTGATAAATCAAGCTTTAAGGAAGAGGCAAATATATTGCTGTTGTATCTTATCAGACTATGTTATAGAGTAAATGCATGATGCTCTTCTGTACACGATGATCTTGGGTTGGATCACGTTTTAGACCCGCAACCCTCCTATTGCTAATCTGCGACTCTACCAACTCTGCTACCATCCCCTTGTCACTGGGATTATAGAAATTACAAACCGAATAGCAAGGGCAGTGATATTGACGGGTCTGTGTTATGACACTACGTTGTGTTTTATGATACCTTTAGAGTCGATGTAATGTATCAAGCATTTTTCCAACACTTTGCGTTATGAGGAAACTTAACGTGATTAAATCATTTATTTTTGTGGTTTTTGGGACAAAATTTTGAAACCAGGATTAAAAAGGAGGATTTTGAGTGAATACTGATGAGTATCTTCTGAGAAACGTACAGCACATGTAATGAAACGATTTACATTAGTTTTCATTACTAGTCATTATGCAGAAAGATAATTAATTTATATTTGATGAAACATTACGCAGTAAAAAGATGAAAAAACACCATTTGTTCTACCCAAACTCTGTTTATGACGTAAACGCTTGAACCACATTCTGTAGTTTGTATAATTTTTATAAATATTCTAGAGTAGGTTAGTAACAAGCAGATGATTTGTCTTGCATTGAAGAGGAAAGCTTTGTACTGGGACCGCAGATATTGTAAATGAAATAGAAAATGTAATGAGGGTGATGTGTGTTGGTCTTGACCCTTTTCTTGTCTTTAGAGTCAATATAAGGTAATAATCATTTCCCTAATTCGGTAAGTTATGGAAAACATAATTTTCATAATTAAATCATTCTCATAGCCTTTCGGAGCAAATTTTGTAATCAAATCTAAAATGGAGGATTGTGAGGGAATACTGATGAACGTAAGAGAAGTCTGTGAGAATCCTAAAGTACATGGAATTAAGCAATTCGCATTATCTTTTATTATTATTCATTATGTACCAAGATAATTAATTTTTATTTGATGAAAAATTTCACTCAATAGAGATGCAAATTTAATGCTATTAGCTCTACCAAAACTGTTATGATACATATGCGTGAACCACATTCTATAATTTGAATAAATGTAAATGTAGGTTACAGCAAGTAAATGGTTTGTCACACGTTAGAGAAGAAAGCTCAGCTCTGAGATTGTAGAAGTTGTAAATAGAGAGCAGCAAATGCAGTAAGGTGATTTTTCTGTTCTTTAGATCTTCTCTGGGACCTTTAGAGTCGACGTAAGGTAGTAATTGTTTCCTATCATTGTATGCTAAGAGGAAACTCGTAATTTTCATTTGATTAAAGAAGTTATTTTTATGACTTTCGAAACAAAATTTTGGAGTAACGACTAAATAGAGGATTGTGTGTGGATACTTATGAGTGTTTCTGATAAAAGTCCATGAAATATAGCAATTAACTTTCTTTTTCATCACTAATCCGTTATGTGCAAAGCTAATACATATGAACATGATAAAAATGTAAGCATTAAGATGATGAAAATGCACTACATCTACCAAACTCTATAGATGTATGATGGCGTAAATACGTGAAGCACGTTCTGTAATTTGTATACCTTTATTTAATTTTCTTTTATGTATAATTATTTCCATTTGCTGAAAACAGTATGAAATTTTAATACATTGTTTCTCCAATGTATGGAAATACCCGACAAATGCATTTTATTTATTTAACAGAAACTGCATCTTTTATATCGTTTTAGAATTTACTGTCTGAAGAAATTAGTTACCCAAAACAATTTAACAAATTATAGCATATACTATCGTTCTGTTGTAATTTCAAATGGATACTTAAAAGACGCTATAATCTGATATTATACAAAAAATGATTTCCAATCAGAGTTAATAAAAGTTGACAGTATCTTACCAGTACTTAACACAAAAATTAGAATAATTTCCTTGTGTTCATGATTTGAATTGAATCTTCTTCAAAGGCTTATAGATCTTAATAATTTTCAGGAATTAAGAGCTTTAAAACCGTGTCTACATCATTAACAAGTGGTCTCTAAAATCCTTGCCTAACGGACAAACAAGTGGCCTGTTAAAAATGGTATACCCTTACAAATGGTCTCTTGCCTAACCTATAAACAAGTGGTCTTAATTTTACAAGTTGTAACAGACCCTCGTTAGGTAATAAATAATAATTTCTTAATGAAAGTACAATTTTTTGTCGCTTATACTGTCCCATCTGGTAAAAATCCTGACTAATATCAAAATCTCGGCGACTCCCCCACAAACTCCGAAAGACAGCATATAATAAGCACCAATTATGTACAATCGAAACGACAACAATCAAGAGTTGCGGAGAAAATAAATAATGATTAGGGTCGCCAAACAATTAGGACGCGACGTGCCCGGGGATGTTCAGAGCCAATGATAAATAAAACGTAATTATGCATATTTAATACCGTCCCAAATACATGATGAAATTCGCCTCCCCCAGCACTGCTCTGCGACGTCACTAATAGCCGGCTTTTAGAGCTAAGTAACAAAGTTACCATGATTAACTGTCCTCATAACAGGCGAACCGTCCCTTAATGGCTTGGACCCTACAGCCGGTTATTTCCGACTTCTAACATGAGTATGGATGTAGCACGTTTTAGAAACAACTAGCCCTAAAGTGGTACAACCCTGTTGGGTTAGTGTAGTTAAGTAAATTAAAATTTGCGGAAAATGGTAGCAATTTCGTGAATTACTGGTTTTAATACCCCATACGTAGATTCTGGAAGGAGATTTGTGTCTAATGAAACCAATCCAATATTTGCATCTTTATAAGATTAGTAAGCGGTATTTAAGTGCCGTTAGATGATGAGGTTTGGTCAATGGGATGCTGTTTGACACTGCTAATCCAAATGTTTTGAAATTCATTCGATGTGCGAGTGGGGTTTTGGTGTCGGCAAACAAACCAGCTGGAAAACGGAGATTTTATATCATGTTACCCAAACACCTCTCGCATGATGTGTATCGGGGTAACCTTAATATATTTTATCGCCATTAGGCCTTTAATCTAATTGAAGCCGAGCAATTAATTATGATAAATCAATCCGGAATTCTTTTTTAGACTTTTAATGATGTGCTGAAATCGCATTATAAAACCAGCAAATTGACGTTACGTTCGGAATACGTACAGAAAACACGTTCCTGGATCAGAGCACTACCCCCACCTACATTTAGCTTGGCAGAAAAGCTCCTGATAAAGATATGATTCAATACAAGAACCTCAATTAAATGACTTCATAATATTTAGCCTTCTGAGGTGTTCACACGACTTCCTTAACCTCTCTATATACTATTATTTGTTTATCAGTCAATTTGAGCTCTTTTGATTCCTTTTCAATATTTCTTTTGAAAGATATACGTATCTTTCAAAAGAAATTTCTTTCATGTTTCCTTTGTAATGTTTTCGAACTTATGAAATTTTTCTTTGACTCAACACACTTATAGGCTGCGAAGACTTTAGAAACTTTATTTTCAATCGGTTATTATTGCCATACAGTAGGTTCTGCTATTGCCTACAAATCGACACCAATTTCAACATCTTACATCTTTGCAATATAAAATTACTCTGTTCACTCCATTTTGTGTTCACGCGCAAGTACAAACCCTCCCTCCTTACGGCTTCACAACCCCACTACCCACCAGTTCAAATACGGTCACAAACCCTATATCCAACAAAATTTAAAGCATTAGATTAGCATTTATAGCTTCCAAGAAATAAGCGCGACAAATCTGACCATTTTTTGGCCGCAAGTTGTTGTAGAAACTCCCTATACCAAACCGAATTCTAAGATGTATTCACGTCAAAAATAATGTTTTACTTAGTACCGAATATGCAAGAATTTGTTTCTTGATAAGTATCTAGAGGAATTAACGGTACACGAAACTACGTTCTCATTTGTGCATATTTATCGTTTTGATAAATTAATCGTGAACACGCTCACCCATTGTTTAGACTCCAATGCCTTAAGCAGTGAATTTTACTCTTGCATTCAGTAACGAAACTTATTTCACACAGATGTAATTCATACATCATGCCGAAATTGCACGTGAATGTACTCTACTTTGCAAATATGCTTATGGAAATATAATTAATCTACAGTTCCCGATTATATGTCAGATTCGTCTTAACTGAAGCTCATTAAAATGACTTATACTTTTAAGAGGAAAATACATTATGATTTGTGCTGACCTGTCCGAGAGCTCCCAAGAAACATTCGCACATAATTTTTTGCAGAGTTCTCTTCTGAATTTAAAATTAAGAATTATTTTTAATCACAGTTGGAGTGGCTGGAGGAGGAATCTAACTCCATTTGCAGACTCCATGCATTCTTGATAAAATTTATAACTGACTTATTCATGAAGAATAATCTTATATATAAAGTAGAGAAAATATGTCTGAAGCAGAAAAAATTCTCGAACGCTGAGCTCTTACGTCATGAAATTTGATCAGCTTATTCTGACTGGACTATAAATATTTTCAGCTCCCTAAGTCATTTCTGAAGAATCATAAAAGTAAAATTTTATATAGAACATTGCGCAAGAAGAGGACAATGAATACAAAAGTCAATCTGAAGAGAAAACAAATCACAATCACGGGAAGCGGACAAAGAGCATAAAGCTATTCGCCGACACAACTAAACTGCTAAGGAAACTACTTGCGTTACTTAGTTTGTTTGAAGCAGCAAAACGTCTTGAATGACAAAGAGTGGGAAAACATGCGTGGCATAAAAACGTGATGATCAATAAATTAGATTTGCAAGATAGTAGTTAGTGATTTGTATTAAATATGTGTGATACTAATTAATAAATAAAGAACATTTGTCTACTTTGGCCATCTTGCAAAGATATATCTCTTAGAAATTAATCCAACACTTCCAACTGGATTTAATTTACATGTTAACAAATATGGAGACAAAATGATTCCACTGCTGTAGTTATTTTTCTGCTTTTGTGAACTTTGTATACGAGATTTCTTTTAAAAAACATGTATTCTGAAAATCTTTAATTCCAAAAATATTATTATACTACAAATCATTTATTAAAATCTGGACATATTAGACGTACTATATCACTTATTAAGATGAATACTGAACATCCGTATACTTAAGCAAAGTGATGACAGTTTAGAAAAACTGGAACTGAAAATATAAAATAAACAAGACATTCCAATGCAACACATTTTTTCAATTGCATTTCCAGATATGTAGTTAGTTTGACTTTAAGCAGCACATATAAAAAGGAATCAAATGATTGATATATAAAAATGTTCAGTCTTAACATTTTGGATATAAATTGTCCTTGGGTCAACTGGACGAGGCTCCATGATATCCGGGGACCAGTATCATGTTAGATGCCATGTCCCTTGTAAAATAAAAATATGCGTACCGATTACTCAATGAATAGTTTACTCAACTGTATTTTTTCTCTCCCCGAAGTCATTCATTTTTATAAGTATAGTAAAATTATTGAAACTTTAAAAAATACTATACATTGCAGTGAAAAATCTGTTCACAATTCCTAGGTCCCCTTAGACCTCGAGATCACGAAAAGTTGATTCCAGTGAAAGTTGGAAGACCCGATGATGATTAAGTCAAAGGACAACTTCGTGAGAATTTGACATGGTCTTTATATACAGGTTAAAAACCGAATCACAACCATGTTTGAGTGTATCACTTTCTGTTCCTCACTCAAAATAATTTAAGTGTCCTAAGACGTGAGCTATCTCATTGACAATCTCTTTCTTCAAAAATCTCATCTATAATAGAGCATACATATTCAAGAACACATACATGACAGTAAATACATTTTCACAATTTCTGGGGACCTCTTAGACCTCGGAATCCTTTTTCGTTGTACTGGTAACTCTCCTCACATTTTGGGACCCTGATAATGTGAGTTGATTCGAATGAAGGACAAAACCCCAATGATAACCATAGCCAAAGGATGACGTAAATTTAACCTCCATCTGTACCTAGAGGTCAAAAATAAAATCAACCATCTATGAGCGGGGCTTTTACTGTTCCTCTGTTCCAATTTAAATGTACCAAAAAAATTAAACTATTTCACTTTCAACATCGAACCTCGTTCTCGTATAATTTTCGTCCACAACATAGCCTACATATTCCAAAAGATGAACATTACAGTACAACATGTTTGCACAATTTCCAGAGACACCTTAGTCCTCGGGACACTGTTTCGTGATACTGGCGAATTCCCCACTCCAGCTGTAAAGTATGTTTAAAATCTTGTTCACAATAGCCCCTATATATTCAAGAACACACACGTGACAGTAAAAATAATTCCACAATATTCAGGGACCCCTTAGAACTCAGGATCCTATTTCGTGTTACTGGTAACTCCCCCAGATGTGGCCCTGATATCGTGAGATGATTCAAATGGATGGCAAAACCACCCGATGATAATTGCGGTCAAAGGACTAAGTTCTGTGAACTTAACCTCCATCTCCATTTAGAGGTTAGAAACAAAATCAACCATGTTTGAGTGTGGCTCTTACCGTCCCTTCGTTCCGATTGAAAAGTCCCAAAAAAGGAGTGAGTTATCCCACTTTCAACCGCGTCCACAGCAGCAGCTACATATCCCGGAACACGCAACAAAATGATGTATACAGGACCAGGGCATCACGTCTTTCGGCTAATGGGCTATGTTAACAGATCCCGTATTCCGAGGCTCCTGGTGCGAGTGCTTGTTTTTTTTAACTCTACCTCCAATGGAGGGCCGCTGTACTAGAACGAAGTGATGACACACGGTTCTGCGTAATTAGAAGAACGTGGTGGACTGTGGCTCAGCCGAAAACGACGTGGTCTTACGTGATTGGTTTGGAATTCGATGATGCGTAGGGGGATTGACGGAAATGAGGGGGTGAGTCACAAACCAAGGAAACATTCTAGAATACATTACAGGGGAAATGCATCGGGAAAAAAAACCGGGGTGCATTAAAAGGAAATTGGCTTTTTTGTGAAATTTTAATCAGGTGTATGGAACAAGCTTTCGACTATTTAGCTATTTAGCCCTTTGAAGGGCATTTATCCGGGTGCGGGGTATGTAATATTGGAATCCTCGAATAGTGCGGAAATTGAAGAATGCTGATCTCATTAGTAGCTGACTTATGCTCTCTCGTACCTATAAAACCAGTTACAAACCCCCTCGTTCTTCTAGAATCGATTTTGACATAGATTTCTAACAAAGGGGTAGGAGGAACCCCTCCTAGGACAATTTCGTGTCAAGCAAGAGTGAAATGAAATCGAATGACGTTCTAGGAATCTTTACCACAGGTGTGCCTTGGTGCCACATTTATAGCTGACATTTATCTACCCTTTAACCCTTCAAGTAGTTTCGGCGAGATATCTCGTCCATTAAGATCTGACCAATTTCACTAATAACGAGATATCTCGTCATCAAGGTATTGGCCATTTTTTTTATGATAACAAGATCACGATCTGATAAGTTTCCGTTTAATGACGTGATATCTCGTCCATCAAAATCTAACCAATTTTGCTAATGACGAGGCATCTTGTCATCAAGATATTGCCAATTTTTTTATGATGACGAGATCCAGATCTGGTCAATTTTTTCTAATGACGAGATATTTCGTCCATCAAGATATCCTCAGTTTTGCTAAAGACGAGATACCTCGTCGAGGCAACCACTAGGAGAGTTAACCTTAAAACCATTTACAGAACCCCTTGGTCTGTGAGAAAAGGACTTTGCATGAATTTGTAGCAATAGGAGTAGTTGATACCCCCACACATCTTTTTTGTGTTACTGACATATGGACGTCGCTCTTAACATGGAATTTGTAGTATTTGCTCTCAGTTTTTTGTAAAATTTAATTTCACATTATATTGTAGTACCTACGCATATAGAATATATCTGAAAAACATATATTGTGTATGAAATGGCACTAACATTCCCGCTTTATTTCCGAGAGTACATGCTAACAAAGAAAAAGTGGAGTACTGTCCAATATGTTTCTTGCATATACACTGAATCATTATGAGGGTGAACGTATGGATAAAGTGTAAATCAATTTTTGCACATTATTTTCACCGTATGGGGTCATTTTTAAGATCTAATATGTGTTAATAGCGGATTTGTTTCTGTCTATGTTAAATGTATTTATATAATTGGGTTATTAGGTTAGGTTACATCCCTTTAGTTTACAAATGCATGATAATTATTGCGTTCTTAACTTACTATGTTCTCAGTTATTTTCTATTTATCTGTGTACGTATTGTTCCGTAATTATGTGTTTTCTGTGTTCGTTTCATAACAAAAATATTACTTAGGAATTGAAAACATCGAAGTACGTTCTCGAAAATATATAAAATAGTTTTCACTCTTTTGTATAAAATATTATTCAAAAAGAGAGTAAATTGTTTGTAAATATAGCAACATAATATGCATTTGGGTTTAATATATCTTATGTAAACTTCCTGCATATTTCACAAGGTTTGAAATTATGAATTATAAAAATTCATAATACTAAGAACAAATATAAAGGGAAGATTCTTTTATGTATACTTACTCTTCTCTAACATTGAAAATGCGGTAATAGGAATATAATGTTGATAACTACTTTAAACTTGAATGAAAAAAATAAAACATTCGTGATTCAAAATACTCTACTGACTTTAAATTGATATTTATAACATCAACTGGTACTTATCACATTTGACGTAAAATAAAAACAAATATATTGCTTGTGAGCGCGTGAATTTAATTTTTATTGTGTGGCAACTGCTACTAATGTACTCGTAAGCATCGTTGTGTCTTGACATTATATTTATTAAGCATTCACAAACTATGATATCAGTCAATGTATTTTTAATTATACACGTGAAAACTGTAACCATCATATGGAATGTGATGAAAAATTAATGTAGGAGTGTTGTGCGTGGAAAAGGGTATAAAATAAACAATCGTTATTTGACGACTCCAGATAATCATAGTATGCTTCTTACCATAATTTTATAAAAGTTTGTCTTCGTATTAATTGAATTTATATAGAAATTTTAAAACATAATATTGGAAATTTTGCTGCCATGGAACTATACTAAGTTTACAAGAAAAATCAAGAGCGTGGAAACATATTTTAATATGTCTATGAGCGAGTGAAAGCACTTGAATTTAATTTTTATTTTGAGTGGAAAATTGCGACTACTATACCTGTCAACGTTGTTGCTTCTTGATATTATATTTATTAAGCATGCGTAAACTATGATATTAGTGAATATACTTTAAATTATATAAGTAAAAAAAAAGTAATTATAAAGTAACCTTATTCAGCGGAGAATCCTTCTGCGTTTTGTCAGAGGTTATAGAACTTTAAGTTATGAAGCAACCTTTGCTATAGCTGGAGTTCCACATTTAGACTTGGAAATTGAGTGCAAAATTGAATTGCATGCTTCAATTTTAAATAATTTTTCAATGGAAAATCATTGTATGTATTGGAAATATTGTACGTATGCCTCCCTGATGGAAAATTGCCTATCTTCGATATCCCTCAGCCGGCTGTTTTAGAACAAATTCATCTAATTAAGTACGAGAAAATGTGGAGAAGCTTTTTCAGAAAATCTGTTTTAAGGACGAGAGTAAGATGAACAACAATGTTGGCCTTGCTTTTGTTTTATTTGAAGACAACTTCGAATGCGGCTTTTATAAACATCGTATCCGGAATGAATGCACTATCTTTCACGCAGAATTGCTTTGTATTAATCTCGCAGTTAAGTGGTTTAAAGAAAATGGAAACTTTTGTTCAAAGTACCTTATTTGTAGCGATTCTCTTTCCATTTTACATTTACTGAAGAATGCTGCAAGCACAGAAAAATTAGTTTTTGAAACGCTTTTAACAATTAGTTCTCTTAAAAATAGAGGAATTGAGATTTTTTTGCCTATGTGCGTGGACACTGGGGAATTTACGGGAATGAAAGAGCTGATTTTTTAGCCAAAGACGCTTTGAATTTAGCAATTGATGTAAATTGTAACATTCCTAAGTGTTACTTGAAAGGCTCACATACAACAAGCTTGTTGCTAAGTGGAACGAAGAGAGTATGTCTCGTCTGAGAAAGCTGGCCACACCAAAATTTTTTTTCCAACTACTAAGCATAGATTGAACTCAGAATTATTTTTCTTCACAAACTTCAAAATTACACAATTTTTATCTGGCCATGGAAATTTTGCTAAATATCTGTATAGGTTTCATCTTCGGACAAATGATATGTGCGAGTGTTCTAAAAGCAGCCTTAAGATGTAGAGCATTTGCTTTCTAGTTGTCCTGCATTTAAAAATTCAAGAATGTGCCCACAAAATGATTTGAGAAAATTAGGTAAAACAGGGACAGTGAAACTCAATGTTTTTGTTAAATCTAATCTGCTCTTCAAATTTTTTTGCATTTGTCAAGTTCATAAAATCTTGTAATTTTTGTTAAATCGTTTTGCACTGCTTCCTTGTTAAATCAACTTACTTCTGTAAGCCCCGTGTTGTACTTCTGTGGTGCACGTGAAGTTTTCTTTTGTTCAATAATAAAAAAAACAAAAAAATGTAACCTTGACACGGAATGCATAAGAAATTAATTTAGAAGAAAAATTTGGAGGAGCGAAAAGAGAGTTGATTCGTGTTCCTTGTAGTTTTGTATATTCCTTAGTTTTTAAGAAATGTTCATATTTGCCTAACAAGAGTTCTTTTCCATGCGTGCAACAAAAAAGCTAGTCTATAACTATTTAAATTAATCTGACTGATACTCTGATCACCAGCAAAGTGACTAGAGAGAGTCTTCATCTCCAGTTGAATTAGTAGTCGACTACTTGGTGACCATTCATACCAATATCGCACACACAAACGCGAACAAAACTCAAAACTTTCATCCGATTCTTTACAGTTTTTATTGTTCTTTTTGCTGAATCACGGAGCTGCTTTAAAAGCTTATTTGCAATTCCTAATCAATTTCAGTGTTTTAATTTGACTTTTCTTGATTGTCGGTTCGTATTTATCTTAAACAATGAGCCCACACAAGTTCCTCATTGTACTCAGATAATGGCTTTTCTATTGTCATTCATTGTCTACAATTCACTATTTTTTAAAAACTGAAACGTGATTAGAAATACAAACTTGCTGAACGATTTACTTTGGATTTGTAAGTAGGATTTCCATCAGTACATTTTCGGTTTATAGACTCTGTCTTCTGAATTTGTGTTTGTCCTCCGTATAAAAACGATTGGAGCTGCTGCTCTTGCTGTAAATCTACCCTAAAAAACCGCTATTACCTAACTGGCATTTGTGATTTTGATTAGCTGTTGCGATTACATTCAAATCCAAAGGAATAAACATTGAATGCTCAACATTTCCAACATATTGTATACTATATCCCTTTATTCTTCTGAAAGTTGCTGCTTTAGTTTTTCCATATTTTTTAGTGTTAGAAATCAAACAACGCAACTTAGATTCCAATCTAATTAGTTATCGTGTAATCATTAGGGAATCATTCAAGAAATTCTTACCGAAATTTCAAAATTTGTGAGATTTTAAAAATATAATTGAAAGATTAGCCTAACTGAGATAAATTTATGTCCATTTAAAAGTTAGGTTTTGTCTACAACATTTAGCACAATTTTTCAAAATTTGAGTACATTTAACTAACTGAATATAATTATTAATTTAGTGTAAAAATAATTTTCGAATAACTGAGTATTTATAAAATACATTGTATGGAATATATATTGTATAAATATATTGTATGCGCATACACATATTCCTTGTTATCTGATGTTCTGAGGGATATCATTTCACTTTATTTACTACACATTAAAACCTTTACGTATACCTGTGATATTGATTCAGCTTATATAAGTGGAAAGCATACCTATTGAAATGAATCTGATTCAACTGTAGGAACACACAAACAGTGCTGAGACATAGCATGCAAACCATCCTATCTACTCGGGCCGTCAACAACACCAAAAAAAATTATACACGATGCAAGCAATATGTAGCTACTTTAATCATTCAGTACATCAGTTCACCGAGAAATAATTTTTTGATTATCTACAGTCAGAAAAAAGTAATGTAAACAAAAGAATAAAAAACGCCACTGAAACAAAACAAAGGAAGAAGTTCATTCCAGGCCAATATTGACACAAGAGTCTCCATGCTCAGCTTCTTGTACAGAAAAAAAGCCAACTAAATGGAAGAGAAGATGAGAAGTAAACCAATAAAGTTTTGACAAAGCGACATCTGGTGGAGAAATAATACACAATGTTGGCCGTAGCCATCAATAGTATATGTTATTTCTTGCAAACGCGAGAGTTTTCTCTGAAAAATGAAATGTTACAAATGGATGAAAATGGCATTTCATATTTGACAGCGCTTACGAGATGCTTACGACGCCAAAACATATCACGCATATATGTTTTGCAAAATACGCGCAGCGTTTTTGCAAAAAACATATATGCGTGATATGATTTGGAGTGATATAGGGATTGGTAGAAGGGGTCAAGAACGTCACTAGAAAAGAGCTAAGTAGATTTTATAGCTATTGATGTTTGAATTGATAGAATGGAATTTGTGTTATATGCATTACTTAAAATTTGATACAATTTAATAAATATATATTAATTCCCCTTATTCATATTGTAACTTACCTTTGAAACATACAAAATTGTATCTAAGATTTGGTTTATCGCAAACATAGATGTTAAGATCATTAAACAATGTAGGTAAAATTGCTGTAAATTTATTCCATTTCAATTTTGTTGCAATGATTCTGTATTAAAGTGCTTATAAATGCTTTAAATTACAATTTCTTCGAAGCCATGTCGGAAAATTTGTTATGCATTATATAATGGTAAGATTTTACTTTATAACGCAACACACCTCTAACACTTAAAGTGCAAACTCGCAGCAAATCGATTAGCTAGAGTCTCACGCATTTACTTGGTACTACATGAACCAATAAGGACGTTTGACTGTTCAACTGACTTAACGTGTACATACAAAGCCATGTCCAGAGAAGACATAATTCATATTCAATTTCTATCTGAATACCTCTCTCTCTTGTGGAACTACAAACGATAAATAATTGAAAGAAAATAAATAATTTCAGGTTCAAAAACGCCATTTGACTTTAATGGCAGATGATATTTTTTTTCGTATCCTATTTTTTTATTGAAACGCATTTATTTTATTTTGAATTTTTTGGTAGTGACATCGTTAAAATTTAAAGAACATCTTGTAAATATCATAAAACTTTAAATGACGTTTATTATTATGTGTGTGTAACATGGATTACTATTTATTTATCATTCCACTTCTTCAGTGACGAAAATCGGGCTTAGAAATGAGTTCTAATAGATAGGTAGGTATGTAGGTAATTGAATTACAGTAGCACTGGGGTAGCAACACAACGGGCTATTGGAGACGGTCAGGAATTAATAAAGACGGGAAAGATCAGAGAACACCACCACTTAATTTCAAACTACGGTCAGTTGACGAGTTCAACACTTGAGCTGGCACCCCACTCTTCAAAATTGCACACCACACCAACGGGAGTACATTTTAGGTCGCAAGAGATTTAACGTGCACAGGTCTCCACATACGCTATGGTCTTTGGTTGGATCGAATTTAGAACTCGTAACCTTCCGGTTTCTAATCCGCTACTCTTCCAACCGGGCTACTGCGGACCTGATAGATAGGAAACGGTTATGAAAACTCATCCATTTCTACAAAAGACCTCGACTGTTTAAAATACGTTTGAAAGTTTCCTTGCAATATCAGTTTTCCTAATCGGCTTTTCGTCATAAAGGAACACTATGTAAAATTTCCCCCTCCAAAATAGCTAGGCATTTATTTTTAGAAAGACAGCACAAGAGCAGATAAAAATAAACCAAATATTAAGTCCCCACAGAGTAATTAGGCATTCGCCATTGTTATTATTAGCTTGGTCAACAATAATTTCAAATCTATTTCCTAGTGCCTCTCTAAGTAATTAAAACAAAATGTTTCCATTATACTGATTTATTTTTTTGAAAGGCAATAAAAATTGTTTACTGCTCGGAAATATCTCAGAAGATAATTACACTTCAATCCTTTTCAATATTTTGGAATTAGGTCTTTTATCTCGCAATTTTTAAATTCGATAAAAATTTAATGTCCCTGTAAGATATTTAATTGACTTCCAGATCTTTATTTGATTTCCCAGGTGAAATGCTGAGCTGAAATATTTGCGTATCTTCCTACGTTTTATATTAAGCTTTTTTTTCAAAGGAATATCTGAATTAAAGTAATAGCTAGCATTTGCTTGATGGATTTACATGTAAGGACAAGTAAAATTGAAATTTAATATGTTGACAAAATTTATATTTCTAAATAAGTAGTAACTATAAATGCATACAATCATCTGCAGTACTTAATTAGTTTAAGGTATGGTTTCGATGAAATATTTTATTTTGAATACATGACTGCATTTGACTCAGTTCCAGTAATTAAATAATGAATTTAACATTTTATGCACACATTGATAAAATATAAAATAATATTTATGTATTCTTATCGCTAAAAATAAATATTCTTGAACTATGACCAGTTGTTTTAGAATATAGTATAAACAAACAATTTATGAATAGCAATAAATGACATTTGCCGAGTACTTGTATTATTGCAAATTTCATTAAAACATTTTAGCACTTTCATAAGTTCATTTTATTTTCATCCTAATACCTTAAAAATTATATAATGACGAAGCAAACGTAATAGTAAGGAAACAATACCCATCTAAAGGAATATCGTATATCGCCAGCTTACAAGTGAAACACGCTAAAAAAAACATAATTTTATAAAATGAACAGGAAAATAATTCTAATCACTGCTAAACTCATTAAACGTGTTTATCACCAAGAAATCTGGAATTCAGGCTGTTGTATAATGTAATCGCCCATAGTAGTCTTTGTATCTTTCTTTGTGTTGCTAGAGCTGAGTCACTCTTTACAGGCTGCATGTGTGAATGTTCTACAGCTTTCTTGGACGTCCGTCCATTTTAATGAATCTCTCTCTTATTGGTTGCGCTGCAATCCTATCCTATCTGTATATATATATGTGTTGTGTTTTCAATAAACCAGCCGTTTCCCTTTTGCGATCCATATGGCCTGTGTCATTCCTTTCCTCTGAAGGAATCGTATTTAACACAGGCAAATAAATGATTGATTGATTTTGGGTTTTATGGAACAAGGGTCATTTTTGAGAAGCTGCTCCAAACTCAAGAAATAAGCATCAAGTAATGAGCATACACACATAAGGAAAGTTTCACTGACACAGACGAGAGATATACATAAAGGGGTAAGCGAACCTCATGCAAAGAAAAATAATGAATCGGAGAGTGGATCAGTTTATAGATCGCTACATTATGGTCATCATGATCATCTTGAACATTTTGCCCAAGTGTGTTTCCTTTATAAGAATGCGATACGTAGATATATTTATAGAGATAGATAACGCTATTTCTATAGATATACTTATTAGATAGATCATTTGTTAATGTACGTATATACACTACTGTCTGTGAAAATTGCAACGCATGAAGGAATTATGCAAATTAAACGAAACTCGCAGGAAAAGCAAAACAGGTTAAGATATGCAAATGATTAGAATTACAAAGCGATCACGCATGTGTGGGCCGCGAGGAACACCCTCTAAATTTCCAATGAGTGGTGTATGAAAAACACTGTAAAGGTGCGTTAAAATGTGTGCATCGTCGTTTGACTGCTGTAAATGATTGATTAGAAGTCAATATGTCTCGCCAAAAACGCAGAGTTCCATACGAGTAACTAACGGAGTTCGAACAGGGCCGCATGATCGGCCTCCGTGAGGGTGGACTTTCGTATCGTGAAATCGCCACTCGCACGGGGCGTAATGCCACAGCAGTGATTCGTGTGTGGAAGAGATGGACCATGGAGAACCGGACAAGTCGAAACCCCAGCAGTGGGCCACGCAATATGACGTCACCACGGGATGACAGACCCCTCATCCCCATGGCGGTGACGGGCCGTACAGCATCCTCTCGTGCGTTTGCACAACATTGGAGCACGTCTACAGGTGTGTCACTGACAGTCCCCCCGGTTAGTCTACATCTGCTGAGCAATGGGCTACGCGTAAGGATTCCCCTGCGCAGCATTCCCTTGACGCTGAACCACCGACTCCTGCGGCTATAATGGTCTCACCAACATAGTCAATGGCGTGCCGATTGGCAACAAGTCTTCTTCTCAGATGAGTCCCGCTACAATCTGGACTATAACGATGGACGAGTACTCGTCAGACGCTATAGAGGTGAACGCCTTTTTCCGGAGTGTCTTATTCAGCGTCATACTGGACGAACGCATGGCGTTATGGTCTGGCGTGCTATTGGATATCATGGGCGATCCCGCCAACTCCAAACTGTGGGGACCCTGAACAGCGGGCGCTATATCAGGGAAGTTGTGGAGCCCGAGGTCCTATCCCTCCTGCAAGGGATTCCCGGAGCTGTATTTCAACAAGACAATGCCCATTCACATGTTGCTCGGAATGTACATTCATTCCGGATACGATGTTTATAAAAGCCGCATTGGAAGTCGTCCTCAAATAGGACAAAAGCAAGGCCAACCTTGTTCATCTTACTACCGTCCGTAAAACAGACTTTCTGAAAACGCTTCTCCATATTTTTCTTGTACTTAAATAGATGAATTGGTTCAAAAACAGCCGAATGAGGGAAAGGTGGTTATTGAACATCCATTTTTCAACTTTTCCATGTGAATATCTTTTAGATAACTAGGTTGTTTAGTGAGAGCGAGAATTTGTGAAGCAAAGGTCACTTCGGCACTATCCTTACAGCGGCACATAAATACTGATCCTTCACTTCGGTAATTAAATGTAACTCTGTTTTACCATCGCCTTACAAGGCACCAGTGAATAGTATATGGTTCTATTTTCACAGATAGATCCATTAGTTTTTATAATTCGATGTGATGACTATCATCAAATCGTAAGAAGAAAATAAGTCAAAAAGTATTCTATTTGAAGAAAGTTAGTAACAATCGACAGAAGATTATAAACAACTCTGATACCAGGTAGTTTGATTTGATCTGATTGCCTTCCGGCATAATTTTCCGTTGCTGACCCAAATAATCAAAATTTTGAAATAAAATATAATTGATTCTCTACGAATAAACATTTTAGATGAATGATGTGCTTGATATGGAACCGTAGACACGTGAATTCTGAGTTCATGGATGTGTTTGGATTGTAAAATAATCCAAACTGGATAAACATCTTATTCAATTCATCATTCATTTGTTGAATTTTACCCACTTTTTTTGCCAGGTTGCGATAAAGAATTATCCATCAAATGAAAATTTCTCTTGATGTTTCTGAATGTATTCCTTGACATGACTGTAGAAATAATATGCACGGCTATATCTGCAGAAGTACTCCAATAACCATTTTCAGTATGTACATGGTGATATCGACTCAATAACAGCAAACCAAAAAATTAGGCATTGTATCAGATCGGCTTGTAAATTATTTCCACTTCGAGCTGCATAAACCGTTATCATTTTGTCAAATAGCTTATATACTCCTGGGATATAAATTTGAAGAAAATTTCAATGGATTCTGCTCTCATTATTCCAGGCAATTTATTATGAATTTCCTCTGAGGATTGACTTCCAATATCCTTATCAAACAAGGAGCATTTTTTTCCATTTAGGTGATGATGGCTCCATTCTCTTTGCTTTCGAATAATTATGAAATGTTTTTCGGTTTCTTTTTCGATTCAGAAGACACTACTTGAAGGTAGTTTGTACGAAGCGGACTTTGAAACTGTTTCTTCAGAACTGCTTTTAGAAATAGACAAACTGTTAATAAATACGGGAACATGTCCACAAACATCAGAAGGCCCAACTGAACTTAGTATTTTGCCATGCAATCATTTCCATGAGAAGGAAGAAGGCAAATTTCAGGTTCTTCGTCGGAAATAACAGATAGATTTGAATTTCTCATGAGATAGTTAATCATTCGTAATTTTCAGAGTTTACGCGCAAGAGCTTCCCCTCACCTCTGCACATCCCCAATACCCAACATTTTAGATACGAACATAAGCCCTCTATCCGGTCAAATTTAAATAATTCCATTACCATTTATAGTTTACGAGATGTAAACGAAACAAATCTGGCCATTTTGTGCACACTAGATTCTTAGTAGACCCCTAAATTGGACCAAATTTAAAAACACATTTACGTCCAAAAACACGTTTCAAATACATCAGTTAAGGAGTTTCTGCTCTAAGCTGACGATATATATGTAGAGAAAAGATAGACATGAAAATATGTTTGTCTATTGATTATCTTTGTATAGTAGAAGTACAGGAAATCTAGAAACTTGTATTTTTCCACACGGAACAAAATCAACACAGAGGAAAGTATGATAGGAACTGATTCAAAAAGGTCTCCAAATCGAAAGCCCGGAATCACATTTTTTTCATAACACTCAAAGGGCACACACCCACTACCCGTCATTTTAGATACGAACATAAGCCCTCTATCAAATAAATTTAGATCAGTATGTTATCATTTATAGTTTACTAGATGCAAGAGTTCTGGTCATTTTTAGACGCTAGATGTTTAGTACAGACCCCAAAACCGGGCCAAATTTTAAAATGTATTCACGTCAAAAACTCGTTTCCAAAATTAGTTAATGCGTTTCTGCTCTAAGCCGACTATACATATGTAGAGATATGGATAGATATAAAAATTGTTTCTTTATTGATTATCTTTGGCTGTTGGTAGAAGTCCATGAAATCTGGGAACTTGTATTTTTCCACACGGAACAAAATCAACGCAGAGGAAAGTATGATAGGAACTGATTCAAAAGGGTCTCCCCATCGAATGCCCAGAATCTCATTTTCTTTCTTCCATCATAACACTCAAAGGCCGCAGTACGAATCTATCCCGTCTTCTTCCGGATGTGTGCAGAATCACAATCTTTACCTCATACCTGATCACCGCGGTCCGCCCTTTCTTCGGAAAGAACTTGAATGTTTGCTTTTCATTCGCCGGATGAACCGATATAAAAAAGCAATACGGTTATCCGGGGAAAAGAAGAACAATAAGATCTTTGATGCAATTTGGATAACTCAAAAAATTGAGGGAAAGAATAAGATGAAACGAAATAAAGAATGGAAGTATCGCAGCAATTTTCCTTGCAGTTGCTTCTTTTGGGGCCACTTCGGATTAGGTATATCAGGAAAACTTTAGGCATGTGTAGAATAGCTCATTTAAGTGGCTTAAGTCAGGTTAGAAAATGTTTTAACGTGAAACGATGGAAATAAAACATAGTTACTCTTGTCAAGGAAAATGAAGAGACCTATTGTTTTAAAAAATATCTTAGTTTTTAAAGAGTAACTGTTTTAATATTGTTTGTTTAATAGAATTTGATGAAGTTCTTGAGTGTACCGTTGTAATTCAATACTTTTTAAAGTTTGATAAATTAAATACACTATTTCTTTAGTTTTCTTTGCTAAAGTTGCATTAATAATTTGAAATTTTTAAAATGATACATTTATAGATAGTCTATGAAGTAATACTATTTCATTTAAATGAGTGTAAATGGAAAATATTTATATTAATTATTCCGTGACAGAATTTAGTCTCCTAGTTATTATTTATTTTTGGATTTTATTAAATTATTACTTATGTAACATTAGTGAAAATTATTTGCACTTTTATTAACTGCTTTCTAAATACTTTTATAATGATACAATCCTCCATTAATTTAAATTTCTATGGGAGGTTTGACTAAAAGCAGAAATTAATAAGCTAAATATCTCTGTTCCTTAAGAATTTCCTTCTGTATCAATATTTTCAAGTTTTTGAAATTCAGCATTAAGTTTGACTTAAATAACATCTCTATTAGGAACCAGACAGATGTATGAAGAGAAATATGAATATTTTGGACACTGGCGTCTTCGTGACAACTAACTGACAAAAAAAATGTATTAATTCTTGTTTAGTCAGAAATATATCATTTAGAAAGATACAAAAGTACTGAGGTATTGCGAAATTTAAAAAATCGAACTAGGTTTTTATTAAAAAATAAACACATTTTTGACGTATTCGACTGTGTCAAACGTAAAATTGATCCCTAATTTGCAATAGAAGATCATAAACGAAATTAATTTGATTTAGAGGAAAATATCAGTCAAAAATAAAATAATATATTATGTTATTTAAAATGTACAAATGCAAAAAAACTGTGGTATCTGTAACAGAATTCATTACAATTTGCAATAAAATACATTGATGAAAGTAAAAACTACTGGGAAAACTTTTTATACCTTCAAATTATGACACTTATAACACACTTTGATAATTTCAGTAGCTTGTTTTAAACTGAACTTTACACAACAGAAAATACGCTGAAGACGTCATTTTTAGAAAACTTTCGAGTTTTTAGTCTGACGGTGGTAATTTAGTAAGATAGATGATAAAATGTTGGTTATGAAACATTGATTTTTGAGTTACAACATAAATCTGAAAACTGATTAAAGTAAAAGAAATTTCCCAGTTTGAATGAACTACCAGTATATAATCGCATTTTTAAATCAAGTCAACCGTCAAGTTACTTATATAATTCTGAAGAGGTTTTTAATTTCCATTCGGAAACAATCCCCAAATTGAAAAAAATGCCGTAGGAATTCGATGCTGGTATTGATGAAGCTTTTAGTTATCCGAACTGAAGTTTTAATAAATATTATGTAGCTGATATATACTTTATAAATAATTTTCTTATTGAAAAAGGTTTTTACTTTGCCTAATACAAACACTAGCAGAATTATACGGCGTTTCTCGGGTTGAATTGGTTAAATGGTGATTGAAAGTGATCAGAATAATCACTTGTATTTCATAGAGAAATATTAGCATCATTTAAGTGTGCGTAAAATAATTTAACATCGTTTTTACTTTTTCATAATTTCTACAATTTATTTTGGATCCAAATATGTATACATGATATATCCATCCATATAATTCATTTCATATTCATTCATGTAATCCATTTCATATAATCCATTTCATATTCATCGCCATTTGTAAGACAAACTATAAAAGTTTTTTCCTAGGTGGCTACTACAGAAGTCGTTTTTGAGTTTTGGAGTAATTACGAATATCCCGGTACTTTCATTTTCAGTAAAAATGGCGAATTTTCAACGTAGTCTTGCACTTAGCTTTCCTATGAATATGTTTTACTTGTGGCATTCTTGCACCTGCTATGCGATGTTTTCGAATTTCATCATCAACATTAGACGATGGTAAATTAAATTGTTTCGGCATTCGTGATTAATCTATTTTGAAGCAAATACATTTTTTCTTGAAAATTCCATTCAGCGGCACGTGGAATGACGATAGGTAAATAGGTAGGTATTTAATAAACATTGTACTGGAACAACACAACGGGCTATTGGCGACGGTCCGGGATCATCCCCGAAGCGGAAGATCCGAGGACAACACCACATGGAATAACGGAGCTTGTGTTAAAAATAAATGTCATCGGTGTAGACAAACAAACTCAATCTATTGCAATTTTTCAAATAACAGAAAGTCGATTTTAGAGCGTTTTTTAAAAAGAAAATCACTGTTTTCAACGAATGTTTCACATGTATCTAAGTTGCATAAGAAGAGCTTCAATTTGTAGAGTAAGCAACCTCAACCTTCTGCCACTTAAGACAAAAAATTGCAATTTTTCAAAATTCCTCACCTGATATTATTCCAAGATCAGTAAAGTCTTACTTAAAATTATCTTTACTCCAAAAGACATTCAGTTTTAAATCGAATACTTATGGTACTTTTTAAATTCATAGATTCAGTTTCTAAATAGAAACCACGTATCTATTTAAAATGATAAATGTAGTTACTTGACTAGAGTACAGCTTTCAATAACACCCATGAAATACGAAAAACAAATGTAAATTTAATTGATTTTAATCGTCTTGTAATGAAAATCTAAGTTAAAATTTTGAATTATATTTGAACTAAAACGTATGGCTACTGGTTTTAATTTAACGTAACCCATCTTATTTTAAAATTATTTTTGTTAACTTTGCTGGTCATTTTAAAATAAGAAATTACACACCTTACTTAAAAATGTTTTTTTTTAAATTTTATTTATTTTTATGAAATAGCATTATGCAAACCATTACTTATTGAACGAAAGACAAAGAAAGTTGGTCGAAATATACATACAGTTGATAAAAAAGTTCCGTACGCAAACGAAAACGGCTATAAATTATTATAATTTATAAAGAAATCTCACCAAAGATTCAGAAACTGCACAAGAAATTTAGTATATTTTCACAAATAAAAAGTAATTAATTAAAATTGAGAAAACATAAAAAGTGAAAGGCAAAAATGTTTCCGTGCGCTCTGTGAAAGTAGATTGTAACGTCCAGCTGTCCAGTATTCAATTATCTTAACTATCGAATGAAAAGCATTTCAAATGATTTTTATACCAATGGATCGCCTAAAATGGGAATTCCGAAAGCTATTCGCGTGTTGGTGATAGTGTTGAGAAATGACGGTTTATCAATGAGGAAAATATTGGCGAAATCACAAACAAATCTAAATCAACGGTAAAAATCACTGAAAGACGTAATTAGGTAGAAACTGAAAAATAGGAACCGATCAGGAAGACCTCAGAAATTGAGTCATATACACCAGGAATATTCTGCAAAATGTACGCTATAATCCACGAATTAGTGCACAACTTGCATCCTTGTTGAAAACTGATTACAATCTTGAAATATAACCTCAGACGGTAAGAAAAGTAATAAAAAAGGTGGCTACAATGGGCATATTGCTCGTAAGAAACTATTCATTGGCAAACCTAACAGAAGAAAACGTCTTGAGTTTGCTAAAAAGCATGCAAATGAGCCCTTCACTTTCTGGGATTCTGTACTTTTCTGGGAAGAATCAAAAATTTGTCTCCGTGGTTCAGATGGACGAGTTATGGCATATAGAAAACCAAAACATCAAATGCAAACAAAAACCTTATGCAGAACTGTAAAACATGATGGTATAACATTTGAATAAAACTTTTGCCGGTTTCAGAATATTATTAATATTAGAAAATATCCGATTTAGAACTATTAAAATATTTAAAAACAATTGTCTTCACGACAAAAGGTCGATGTTGCTTACTTTACGAGTTGAAACTTTCGTATTCAACTTATCTACAACAAGCGTTTGTTTAAAATAGTGATTTTCTAATATAAAAATGTCAAACGACCTAAGTTGACTAAAAAGAATAAACTCGATTACTCTTACTTTTGGAGTGGGATTTTCAGTGAATGAAATAAACTACCAGAGGACGATAATTTTACTTCTGTTTACAAAATACGGATACGAAATAACTTCTACCACAGAGCTCTAGAGCCATAAACATTTAACTTTACAGGAAAGCCTCTTACACTGAAGACATTTCATTTTAAAACAAGCTTTGTTATTCCATGTGTATGAATAGAATTTTGAATAGAACTTTGTTTTAAATGAAATTAATTATGAATATCGTATCAAATCAATTTATAATCCATTCTATAATGATGGAGGAATTCGGAAATATTACATCTCTGATACAAGAGTGCAGCAAGTTAAAAAACTGAGTACAAGGCTATTCGTCGTAGGTTCGTCATTTCAACCCGAGCAATTCCGTAAAATATTCTGCTAGTGTTAGACACATTAATGAGCTAAGTACTTATTTGGAGTGATTATTGGTTGTATGGTTGATGTTTTATGGCGCAATGGCCGCATTTGGTGATGCCGCGTCTAACACAAAACAGGAAACACGAAGCAAACAGGCGTATATAAAAAAGGAAAGAATTTACTGACACAGAAGAGAGAAGTACACTCAGGGTAAGTTAGAGGGATCGAATTTTCAGTTTTCTAGAGTGGTAGCGAAAAACCATTGCGCCATTGGGGAGTGATTATTGACCAAAAATATGTCATAAATTAAAAAATCATATGATCACAATCAGTAGGTATTCAGAATCACATCTAATTAAATTAATTTTTAAATTTAAAAACAATTTGCACCAAACTATATTCAGCAGTTGTAAATAAAGATTTGTATACAAGATAACAAGGATTTTCCTCCAGTTAAAGGAGGAACATTCGAAAAAATGTTTTGGATTGGATGTTATGATGAAAGGGCTATATTTAATGAAGCTGCGCCAAGCAAAGACAAACATTATGAAGCACTATCAAGAAAAGTTTTACTGACAGAGAAGAAAGAAATACACTCAGGATAAATTGCATGAATCGAGCCTGTGCAACCTATAACGTGCACAGAATAAAAACGTTGGTTGGATTTTAATAGCACAGAAGACATGTTTAGCTAAACTGTGCCAAAGTACGTCAAGTAAATGGGCACACACACTAGAATTTCACCATTTATCTTACTGGCGTAAAATAGAGAAATGGTGGAATTGGACATGGAATAGAACCCAGAAGAATGGTAATGTAAAGAAATTGGTAATTAATTAACTTCGCACTGGAGCAACACAGTGGGCTATTGATGACGGTCCGGGACCTTCCCCAAGGAAAAGATTCTAGGATAGCACAACTTAATTTCGAACCACGATCAGTTGACGAGGCCAACACCTGAGCTGTTACTTCACTCTCCAAACTTCCTCACCACGCGCCAACGTCTGGACATTTGAGGCCATGATAGATTTAACGTGTACTAGCCCCCGTGTTCACGACGGTCTTTGGTTGGACCAAGTTTCGAATTCGCAACTCTCCGAATCCAGAAGAAAGCGGAAACGAATATAGTTCTACATTAATCGATCGCGTGAATCAAAAACAAATTCCCAGTGATTAAAACTTAGGAAATTCGAAAGTTCATATTCCTATAACGAACGAACGGAATGGAAATATTGCTATATCATCGGTTCTCTCTAGGGAAATACCAGATGTGAAGTAATTTCCCCAACTCTAATAGTCTGAGGGTGGACTCAAGCCGCTGTTCCTCTCTCCAACCCCACCAATTTGTGGTCTTGAGAAGCAAGATTCGTATATTTGCCATTTCGATCCCGCTAGATGCACTCAAAGCGATTGAGAGTTTCCTCCTTAATGGAATTAGAACGGAAAAGCTGAAAACTTCCTCCCTCTGAACTTAAGCCTAGATGAGAAAATTCCCTTATAGGTTTCCATTTCCTGGCAGACATCATGAAGGCATCCAACTCTTCGGTGGAGATCACCATCCAGAAGAGTGCTGTGATGAAGTACATATTTCATTCTACCTCCCCAAGCATTTATTGGCCATTTACTTCGAGGAGTTTGAAAAAAGACATGGGGCTTATAGTCTTTCGTGTAAGAAATATAAAATTAAATAATTTAAAATGATGTATTTAATAATATGCATTGGAATAGCCTATTGCCATTAACTGAACGGCCTTAAATCTTCAGGGTGGTTATGGCTTTATAGCGCAAGGCCCGGAATTTGACTAGCACAAATTGCCTTATTTTTGGACCTTCCGCCATCAAATCTATGCAATCAACCAACCAATAATGGATAGGCCTGTCCAATTACATATATAAGGGAGAATATTGGTTGGTTAGTTGGGGTGGTATTATGGTGCAAGGGTCATATTTTGCCAAACTATTCCAAATAACATCAAGTAACAGAACATGTACTTACAAGGAAAGCTGAACTGACACAGAAGAGAGAAATATACCCATGGAAGATATGAACCTGTGCTGCCTACAACTTGCAGGTTGCTTGCGCAGTGGGCAAACCCATTGATCCACTGTGACTTCTAAGATTATTAAATTGGCTGGCTGTTTTACTATGGAATAAGTTCCAGATCTGGCCAAGATGCTCCTAGCAATGGTTTGTCCATCTAGTAAATGGACATACACACACAAAAAGAGTTTTACTGACACAGAAAAGAGAAATATACCTAGTATAAATACAGCAAACAAAACTATGTCGTCTACAGCTGGTATAGACGACTAGGAAGGGAATGGAAAACCTTGGTGTTCGCTTCTTTCTAATATAAAATAGGTATTCAATTTGATGTCATAAGTTGGACGAAAAACTAATTATTATTAATTCAATAAAATCTGTAGAAATGTTTTAACAGCGCATTGTATTTACCGGAAAAATAATCTTTCCCCAGAATTTGTATTATTATGTTGAGCCCTTGGGCCCATATTAAAATTCTTGGTTTTTCATTTCAATAGAAATAATTTATCATTCAAATTTTAATTGAAATTAGGTTTCTAATTGTGTTAATATTTTGGCATTTTGAATTGGTAAAATAAAGATGTTTCTTAATATATTAAAAGCATTGTTAATAATCTTTTAGTTGTGAAAAAGACATGGTTTCTATTTGTATATTTGGTAAGTAGAGAGAGTATTTGACAAATAACCAAATAACTTTGGAGCAATTATTTTTTTTTAAATCCAGGTTTATTCTTCTGCATAATAAATTTTTATACAATTTTTCATGCATTGCTATCTAATAATATACTGTCAAATTTTAAATACCGTTATCCCTACTAAAATCCCATTACTCTATATATATCTACTTTAATTTATTTCTTAATGAAACAAAAGTCACTTTTTGTATAAAGTGATAAAGAAATACTATTGAAGTATATTAGTCTTTTTAAAAATTAAAATTAAAAAGCTTAGCTGATTTTAGATTCTGAACTGATATTTTAATTGAATTTTCTACCTCCTTAAGAACACAAATGTTACATCTTACAGTGAATAAATTACCTATAGCAGATATAAATATAAAACAGTACTTTTTACAACGAATTTAACTAGTTAATACAAAAGTTATAATAGGTTCGCAACAAGTACTCTCAACAAGTGCTCTGAAGCAGATATAATCATAAAATAAATGTTCCACTAAAACATTTTCCAATTAATGATTCTTTTTCAACTAGATTAGATTCTGGTAAGATTGATGCATTATATCTTTCTGAAATTTTTTTATAAGGATTGAATATGAAAAATAGCATAACGTCTCAATTTTTGTTCATAAAATATTAACACTTTAAATGCAGCTATAATTTATCTCACCACATCACACATCTATACCCTGCAATAAAAGAAATACATTAATTATTATAAGTTGGATATTGTGCTTCTACAACCACCCCCGAGTCATTCTCATTTCTAAGCGTACGCTCAAATTATTTTCTCCCAGAAGAAAAATGCAAAATAATCGCTTTGCTTACTTCCGATTTATTTTAAATCTTAATCTCCAATTAAAATTACTGATCAATACCCTGATTTTGAAAGAGGCTGTTCATCACAACCAACAGTCTCGAAAACCTTTACCTACTTTCGATACTAATTTAAAAATTTGAAAATACGTTTCGGCGACGGCTTCTCATTTTTGTATTTTCATTACTAATTACTCTAATGCAACTTGATTATGGTCAGAGGAGACTATATATAGGTAAAAAATAAAATACTGCCCCAATGACGCCATTAGGAAACTTTGGAAAAGTCCGCTCCTAGAAAATCCCTCTTAAGGGTTTCTCTAATTAGTTGTAGGTTTAGAGGAAGAAGTCGGTTGCTTCAGTGATGTTCATTATCGAAGATATAACTTAGAATCGATTGAGTTTCGCTTTATAATGAAAACTTTCGGAAGGGATTTTAACTTCGGTTCCTGGGGATGAATATTAGATGGGAATTTCCATTAAAAACTAATGGTAGATAAATCGATTGAATATTTTTTTGCACGGAATCCAATTCAGATTTTTCTGTTGTTTTTTGTGTATAGACCCAATGGTGAAAAAATAAACTTATGATTAAATGTTTTAATAAGTAGAAAAATATAAGTAAATGCATTTCTTAAGATTCATGTAAATTTCATAATTTATCTTAAAATATTCATATAATCTATCTAATCTGGTTAGTGTTATGAAATTAATAAATTATAAGAACAATAATAAAATTAACCAAGTAAATAACTTAACCACAAAATCACTTATTCGTGATGAATAAAATTTCAATAAGTTAAGTTTTTTCACTAACGTGTGATATTGTTTAGTAATATATCTATATTATATAGTACTGTTCAATAGTATATGTTCAATAGTATTATGTATCCCTTATTCTTCAATAATTTCCATATTAGACAGATTGTAGATATATATGAATTAATTTACTTTGAATAATATTATTATTCCTTGCTACAGTTTGTTTAACTTTAATAGTTACAATAGCTAGTTGACTCAAATAGCATTTTTTATGTTATAAATATCCTGGGTGACTTAGTCTTGCATAAGGCAGTCAAATACATGGTAACTTACAAAGTAAGAAGGTAAAGGTTGCGAAAAAATAAGAAAAATAACCAACTCTTTAATTTTAACAAATTACTTCGATTTAAACAAATATACTTCGAAGTATTGTCTCTGACTTCACACTACTCTAGTACCTCTTACGCTTCTGGAAAGAAAACATGCATTAAAAACATTTATGGTAGGGCTAAAGTTCTGTAGTAATATTCTGCATAGCATGCTCAGTCTTTCGAAACCTGCTTATTTCAAAGATTATCATCAGTTTGAAAAAAGCAGAAATCACATGAAGACAAGTCTAGATAGTAGGTAACTGGCATTTCTAAAAAAGGAGGCAGAAACAGAGAACTTTTCGATGCCCTGCTCAATGTCTGGTTTCATCAGCCATCTTGAAGCAAAAAAGACCAGCCATAGAAAGACAAACCAAACCTACACGATACCGAGGTGAAAATTCTTTCAGATTGCATTAAACCATATGGGCCTTCATTTCGAGGCCTCTCTGTACATTTCAATTCCGTGTTAATAATGTATCGATAATCATTGCAATTAATTTAACTTTTTGAGTGTGAAATTCGTTTTAGTGAATGTCGGAATGTCATACCATCACTTCTTCAAATTATATGAACATGGACGAACTAGATATAAAAAGGAGGACACATATAAGTTCCGTTTTTATCAGATAAAAGTTGCTATACAGACTGACTCTGATGATTTTTATCGTTTTATTGATAAGAATCTACTCTAAAGATGGAAATAGTTTAGCTATTACGATTAGTCAATGATGCAAGTTCACTATAAAGCAGTGCAACAAAAACAATTTAGCTGTTCAGAAACAACTTATCCTGGGATGAACATACAGCTAAAAAGTTCCGTTTGGCACCTAGAGACCATTAAATGCCAAGATAAGCTTTGAATGAAGCTTACAAACCATTCCGTCCACCACAAATTGCAACTAAGGAGTGAAATTGTGGAACACTTTCCGCCATATTGCTTTTCTTTCTATTTTATTCTCGAAAACGAAGCGGTTTACATCTAAGGGATAAAGTAAAAGGAATTTTCTTTAAGGGAAACATAGACGAGGAAAATTCCTATGGGGTTTTAGACTAGCAGCCCGGTGATTGCATTTGCTTTACTTACATCAGTGCAGAAAATGTCTCCCAGGGAAACATTCTGGACTGTTTGCAGTATCTGGGGTTTCCAGTGGAAGCTTAACTTTCAATCAATAAGTATAAGATGACAGAAGAAGATTAATGAAGATAGAAAGAGGTGCCAAACCTGAGGTCATGCTCGACCAAGCTTTGTGTGTGAAGGACTTTTTTTAGTGCATGTTAAAAAGGCTTACCATGTTTTCTTTATCTTTCGATTTATAGAGATAGATGGAAAAACTAAGTGATGTACTTTATGCCAATCCATCTTTCATGCGAGTTTTATTTTTACTAAGCAGTAGCGGCGTGATTCTTATTAATTAGATTAATACACGAGAATTGCAGCTGGTTATTAAAACATTAAGGATGGATTGGTATTATGACATAACAGCAGCAACTTAGGCTGTTCTGCGCTAATCACGAAATCTTTCTATTTAATAAGAAAAATGATTAAAAACTTGAATTTACAAAGTTGGTCATGATAAATACTTTTTGAATGAATAGGATGCGAGATATTTTGTATAATAGGATGGTATGGGTAATAAGTAATATGGTGATACGATGAGTGATATGATTCGAAATATGATAAAACGATGATGCCATGAGTGGTATGATGAGAAATATGATAAAACGATGATGCGATGAGTGGTATGATGAGAAATACGATTATGTGATGATAAAGAGAGTAATATGAGGGGAAAAGTCATAATATAATGATACGTTTAGTGCTTTGATCAGAAATATGATAATATGATACGATGGCTGATGTGATGTTACGAAACTTATTGCTACTTTAAGTGTAAAGAATGTAATACCTGTAATTGTAAAATACAGAAATCAGCGTTTAAGTAAATTTACGATAATGTTATGGATGAACTTATATCGGTTATTTATAACTTCTTTACCAATATTATAAATTCGTCATTTAAAAAAATGCATTTTAAATAACATGACTAATTTGAACTGAGACAGAATAATATGAGGTGGTTTGTCAAAATTTTAAAAATTAAAATTTCCCTTCACTCAAAAGTTAGGAGGTTTAAAAGAAATCGACTAATGACATATCTTGAGAGTATTTACTGTTATATATGTATGTATAGAACTACTTAAGAGATGAGTGTCATATTGGTACAAACAAAATAGGAAGCTGTACGAATTCAAATCAAGTAAACCATCGTAATGTATAGCTCATTAAGCAATTGTAAGTTATTTTTTCATCTCGATGCAATCAAGTTGTAATGACAGAATGTTTATATTAAAATACTCAGGGAGAACAGTATGAACCAAAATCAAAGATTAGATAGGAACCTCTTGTGGGTAAATATATATTTTTACATTTCTTAAAAGCAATCGCTTATAAAAAGGAAATTTATCTATGCGATATTTTCTTGTAAAATAAGTATATTAATAAAGAAAACTGCTACTACTAAAAAACTACTAATAAAGAATTGAGAATATTTTAACCTGACGATATTTTTTATAATAAATAATTACGATATAGTTTACTCATACATAATACTAGTAATCAAATAAGTACGTTCGTAAATTATTTTGAAGAAGTACTTTCTAGCCTTGCTCAAACTTTCAGGCAGCTTCTTCAAACTTCTTGCTCAACAGTCACCAAATTTAGTTATCTAATAAAATTTACTTTTGTATTACATTAATTATGTTTAAATTGTGTACTTCTCCTACCTATGTCATTAGGGTACTACTGTCATTTCATTTTCAATTATTTTGACACACACAAAACGCATCGTTTATTAAAATAATATTCCTTTTAAATTTCATAAAAAGCAATACGTTTTAGCTGAATAATTAACTAATTCACCAACGTTTATATGTACTTTAGTAATAAAAATATTCAATAACCATTTAACTATACCTATTGATATATTTCACAGTCATGAAATCTAGTCTCAAACACGTAAACGTAAAATAAGGAAAACAGAAAATACCTACCCCGTGAATATACACTGCTGGCCACCGTAAATGCAACACCCTGAAGGAAGCATGCAAATAATATGAAATTTACAACATGCATTAGCTGAGGTGAGATATGCAAATGATTAGAATTTCAGCGCAGACGCACATCACGCGCGCCTGTGGCGCCACTTCAAAGCGCTATTTAAGGCTTGGAGATTTCGACGATTTCAAGTACGGCAATTGTGTTTTTCTTCTGTTTTTTTCAAAAAAACGATCAATTATGCCTCGTAGAAAACAGCGATCATCTTTTGATCAAGTATCCGAGTTCGACAGAGGAAGGATAGTGGCCTACCGAGATTGTGGATTATCTTTCAGGGAAATCGGTAGTCGTGTTGGACGAAACCAAACAACTGTAATGCGGATATGTGATCGTTGGATGCAGGAGGGTACGACGGACCGACGTGTTCGATCGCATCCACCTCAGTGCACCACTTCACGTGATGACAGGCATATTGTGCGTATGGCAGTGACGGATCGCTCAGCCACATCACGAACCATAGCACAGCACATTCAGTCTGTACCGCATCATCCAGTGTCTGCGCATACCATTCGACGCCGTTTACAGCAGAGTGGTCTGTTCGCAAGACGTCCATTGCTTCGTCTACCCTTGACGCAGAACCACAGACGTTTCCGCCGCCAATGGTGCGATGAAAGAAGGATGTGGACGGCAGAATGGAATGAAATTGTCTTTACCGACGAGTCACGCTTCTGTCTGCAACACCACGATGGTCGGATTCGAGTCTGGAGACACCGTGGAGAGAGGATGCTGAACAGCTGCGTTATGCACCGCCACACTGGTCCTGCACCGGGTATTATGGTATGGGGCGGTATTGGATATCACTCTCGCACTCCTCTAGTACGCATTGCAGGTAATTTAAACAGCCAGCGCTACATCTCCGAGGTGTTGGAGCCAGTTGTCCTTCCTTACCTTCAGGGCTTGCCCACAGCCATATTTCAACAGGATAATGCGCGACTACACGTGGCACGCATTGTCCAAGGGTTCTTCGTCAATCGCCAGATTGAATTGCTTCCCTGGCCAGCTCGCTCTCCGGATCTTTCGCCGATAGAAAACATGTGGTCCATGGTTGCTCAACGATTGAGCCAGAATACATCCCCAGCTGCCACACCAGATCAACTTTGGCAACGTGTGGAAGCTGCTTGGTCTGCTGTACCCCAAGAACACATCCAAAGTCTCTTTGAATCAATGCCGAGGCGTGTGGCAGCGGTGATCTCCAACAATGGCGGCTACTCTGGCTACTGATTTTGGCAGGAACCACACTTCACAGAAGTCTATAAATTTAATCATTTGATACTTGGTCAACATGTTATCTACAAAATAAATTTTGTTGTGATATCTCTTGTCTTTCTTGGTGTTGCAATTTGGGTGGCCAGCAGTGTATGTAACAAAGTTGCACTTAAAAGGTTTTAATACAATCCAGTAAACGTAAGAATTATTAATTATATGCTTAAGATAAATATTTTACGTATTATTAAATAGCATGAGAAGATGTTTGGAACCCTCAAATATTATCTTAAAAGGAGATATTCAAAATATTTGATAAAGTCCAACATGTAATTTGCCGACTGGTATTTGTAATTCACGAATAAAAAGTTTTCAAAATGGGTCTTTGTCACCTCAAAAAGTATTGTATCCATATTTAAGGGCTATATAAAAGGTTTTTAAACTAGTAAACTATCTTTAAAAGAGATTTTACGAAATTTTTCGTAGATTAAAAACTGTATATTTAATTTTATCTTCACGTAGTTTTAAAATTATGATCCTCTAAAGCAAGCTCTAATTTAAGTATGTGCATAGTTTTAAAATTTGCGATGAAAGGAATTGAGGATGAAAGGAAGTAACCAAGGGGGGGCAAAGCCTGGAAATATAAACATAAGGTGTCGAAGATCAGTGAGGGAAGCGGTAGCTCATTTGGAAAAGTAACGCATTAACAACCGTTACGGGTTGCGAGTTCAAAACTCGGTTCAACTGAAGACCGGTGTGTACAAGGGGGATGGTGCACGTTAAATCTGTCGTGGCTTCAAATATCCTCATGTTGGTGTTGTGTGGAAGATTGGAGAGGGGGTTGTCAGCTCAGATGGCCTCATCAACTGATCGTGATTCAAAATTACTTGTTGTTGTCCTCTGTTCATCCCCTTCGGGATTGATCCCGGAGCTTCACCAATTGCCCGTTGTGTTGCTCCAGTGGGACGTTAATTATCTTCCCTCCTACCGAATATCAGTGCCTAAAACAATGATCTTTCTAATGCACTGAATCTGTAATTTGAATAGCATGCTTAAATAACTTTAACTATTTATATGCATAATATACATTTCACTAATAGGAGACATTTGACGAAATATACGAACTATACATTTCTGACTTATGGTTGAATATAGTTTTATATTTTGTGATTAATACATTTTTGAAATGGTAGAGTTTTCCAAGTACTTACTCATTTAAATGTATGAGCCACTTTTTCATTAACTCCACACAAAGAACATGAGCCTGATTCATGATATATTTTACTCATGAGACATATCACTCCGATATTTTTCTAAGTCCAGGTTCAATTTATCTTTTTGTGGATGTTTTGACGATGTACATAGTCACTAACAAAACTGGCCAGATCTTGATGGATAATATCTCTTGTCATTGGAAAACTGACCAGGTCTTGATCTTGTCATAAAATAATCTGCAAACATCTTGAAGTCTAAATATCTCTTCATTAGCAAAATTGTCCAGATCTTGACGGCAGAGATCTCTCGTCGATGATTTCTCTTTTAACCACTTTGAAGGTTAAAAGAGAAATCATCGTCCATGCTCTATCTGGATTGCATGGCAATCGTGTTATAATACCAGATGTATCCAGAAGGTTAATCTGCTTTTTGAATATAGTATGTCGAGAAGTGACCAGACATCCTGTTGAATGAATGCGATTAGGCTCATGTTTGCTATAGAGGTACAGAGTCAATTCTTAGAAATCGATACACACCTAAGATCTTAGAATAGATGTTTGCATTTCATATTTATATTTGTGTCAATATTTAATATTCATATTTTCCATGACATTTTAAAGTTAAGATGTTCGTCACTTAAAGTTATCAAGGATTGAATATGCATAAGATGCATTGCTGAAATGAATGGCAATCTATTAGAGTATCCAGAAAGGATACTTCCTGAGGTTTGAATGTTCTTCAAGATTGGGACTTTTAGTCATTGAATTTTGAACAATCTGAAGAAGAATTCATGATGTTTACTCCTGATACGAACCCCATAGAGCATGCGTGAGACAAATTGCAATTTTGAAGCAACGAAAAGCACCTGTAATAAGGTCCGAGCATTCATTCAGATTTTGAGATTTATGTTCATAAATGTTTGACAATTTGAAGAAACATAAATGATTGGTGTTTCTGCGTGTCTACAAAGTGTGATCACGCCACCTCATAATACATCATACCCGTGTCAGTTTTATGTTAATAAAAAGACACTTTTATTATCTTTTTCAAAGTAACAATGAAATATTTTTTCAAATGTTTATATCCACCTGTTATCAGTAATTTAGAAATGCGATGGTCTACAGTTGGTTTGTACGATTCTGACCAATTCGTTCATAAATTTTGATAACCTTTTTATTACCACTGTAAAATTATGGCTTTTCATCGCAATATTCAATATAAGTAGTATTTCTTTTTATGTTGATAAATGCCTGTCACTTGAGCACTAGATCTTTAGACATGCTCTCTAATAGTATTTCACAATACAATTAAAAACTATTAGTGTAGGGTGCTCATCTTAATGTTCACCGGGCACAAATTACAGCCTGGGGAATCAAGAAGTCCTAATGGGTGGAGAGGTGTGCTTAGGGATAATCATACTTTCTTTTATTAAAACAGGCAATACTATAGCATGAATATTTGTTGAACTACATATATAAAGATTCTTCTCTTGTTTGAGATTTCGAGTCCTCATTTAAATTTTTGCACAGCATCATCCTTTTAAAAAATTCTTATAATTATTTTATATTTCATGTGTTTTAACTGCATTATAATTTCATCTATTCATGTCACTAGGCCATTAAAACCTCTTACATCTTTCAATACATACTTTTAAATCTATAGTCTGTTAAACTTTTATTTTAAGTACTTTATCAACTGGGGGATCCTAACCAACCAACACTTTAGCCACGTGTAGCAAAAAATGACGTAAAACGACAAACCAAATCTCTCACCGGATTCAACTCTTAAACCAAAGAAGCAATCAGATAGCACCATACATTTAAATAAATGCCTTTAAAATAAACTTCCCAGTCCCAAACAATTCTCATTTAACTCTCCGAATAGCATCCATTCCGTATTCGAGAGGAATTTATCCCAACCTTCGTGTGATACCCCACAATAAACATTTGAGACACGTGGAATTCGAAAGGGGTGAAGGGGACATCCACGACAAGATCTCGGGGATTTCTCAGGGTCTTCCCCGTTTTCCCCTGCCCCAAAAGCACATCTATATGGTGTTGGGGATTGAGGGTGGGGTTGCATTCGAAAGTGCTTCCTAGTGATGAATCGGGTACCATAGTGAGGAAAGTGATCCGGTGAAAGCTTAAAATGTGTCTCTAAATTCTAACGTTATGCTTAAGCAATGTGATGGATTGGTTCAATGTTTGCGTTCCAGGGAAGTGCCCATTTCGCTGGAATATCTTATTGCGCCGCTTTGCCCTAATCATTTCTCGCCGTGATGGTTTTGGAAGTGTCCATTTACGTATACAATGCGGGTTTTTTCCACCCTCGCTGAGGATTATTGAAAATGGCGAAATAACGCGACGCAGGAATCATTTATTTTTATGTCGATTTCGCTATCCGAGTGGGATTTTAATGGTTTCATCCGATTGTTATCGATTGGTATCAATCGTCTCGTCTCCAAAGAGAGCGCTGGGAAATGTGGTGAATACGAGGGCGAAGCGCGATTTTCGTTTATCGCCGGTTCTTTCTCAAACTAGATTATCGCACGGTAGATCGTTCTTGGGATGCTCAGGTTAAATGATTTAGCAGTTAAAAGATTCATTGTAGCTAATGCAGTGCGCTTTAGGTGGTGATCGTCGCAACTTTATGAGGGTGCTCGTGAGCATTATGGTGATGGGAATATTGATAGCGCTCAATGAAAGAAACCGAGTGAAATTATCTATCGAGGTGATTTGTAAGTTTACTTCTTATCATCTCGGCTATTATTTGTATGATGAGATAGCAATCATTATCTCAACATAATATTCAATATTAATCTTTCTTATTGTGAATTTGTGTCTTACATTCTAGTTTCATTTTGCTATTCTACGTTAAATGGACTAATTTATAAATATTTAATCCTCCGAGGTTGCACATCCCAGCACATCTGGTAAAATTCAATTCGATTACAGCCTGGAAAAATTTCCACACTTTTAGGGGCGAAACCCAAATATTCGGACATCTGTTGGTCTGCAGACCCGAAATATTTCGGGTGTCCGCACAGAAACCCCTCCGAGCGGGGCTTGATGGACTACTTGGAGGGCTTATAGCATCAACAATTACGTATTACAATTATGAGCAGAGTGTAGTTGAATTGGATGTGTTTTCTCGTAATACGTAAATTACGATAATGAAGAAAGTATTTGGTGGAAGAACGCAGGGTATCTTTAAATCGTAGTTGTACTATCAACATTACTTAAGCCTTGAAAACCAAATTTTTCTGGGGTGATAAAAATTTTCCCAAACCAAAGTGTTTAACAATTCGTAAACAAATAAAGTTAAAACCTCAAAAAAAATAGACTTATTAGGTTTTGACAAGACAACGACGAAATGCTAATACCATGCTTCAAAATATTTTAGCCTGATTCCGAAATGCCATTTTGCTCGAATATCTAATCACCCCCTTTTCTTCTATCATTTACCTTTCTGAAGGTTGAGGAAAAATAAAAATGTCAATATCTATACATTTGTATAGAACACACATAAATCTATATATGCAATGAATGAGATTCTACTATTTCTCCTGAAAAAAAAGAGACGAAACTGCTATTTGCTTTCTAATACCATAGAATCATTTACCTCAGTACTTTTTTGCACCTAAGGGGCATCAATTAATCACAAAACACATTAACTATTACAGTATAATGCCTTCCTGACAGGCACCATCTGGGTAACTCATAACCGAATACAAAAGAACTTTTTCTTGTGAGCTTCCCAATTGTATCCAAACAGTATACAACCATGGAATATGTCCTTTTTATTTGAGCTAAAGATTCTAAGTATTTCACACATCAGTTTGCAAAATTTATGCACGTGTAATCTATTGATTTAGAGTCACACTAGCATTTCAGAACCGAGATTTGAAGACTGATATGATAATGTCTGCAAGGAGTTGTGTGTGGTGTGAAATGTTAATTACATATTAAATATCAATTCTAAATAGCCTTATTGATTCATAAAATACACAAATTATTTTAATAACATAATATTTTTGCTTTCAAATTTGTATAATTGTCCAAGAAAGTAAAAATGATGCTGCATTAAAAATACTTGAAAAAATTTGAACCAAGGTTCTCTTACTAATGCTTTTCTGTATTTTAGGTAAATGATGATGTATTATCTTTTCTGTGATTCATTGGAGGGACAAAAATAATTAAGATTGAATAGGTGAGTTTCAGTTTTAATATCGAGGTATGACATTTTTTAGCTTATTGTCCGCTTATTGTAAATAATCTATTAATAATATAAATTGTTAATTGGATTATTTTCAAAGCTTCATAATTAGAGATGAATTCATTGTAACATTCATGTGGCTCATGGATATTTATTGATTTAATAAACCATCATTTTACCTAAAATTTATAAATTTTTAAATATTCTATACAAATATTTATATTATAATTAAAATTATACATATTATGCATTACAAGTAATTATATAGTGTTCATTAGTTACGTATAACTAATGAATAATAAATATATTTTTATACAAAATAAGTTCTCATTCAGTTTGATTGTAAAATTAGGTCCATAGATACAGAAGATTTATAAAGTCTATAATCATGAAAAATTGCCCAATTTGTCAAACTTAAAATTAAAACAGAAATAAAAACTACAGTAAGTAGGAAGCAAAAAATTTCCAGAATTCCTTACATGTGGCTGGGCAACAAATTAGCCGAGTTAAAGAAATCGGCGGCGATCTGGTCAAAAATGACCTTTTCCTGTGCAGTTTGACATGAAATGACCCATATCTTTTTTATTTTTATTTGCTGATAAATGAATAAATCACTATCTTAGGAAGTATTTATCTGATAAAATAACTCATAAAAATTATTAAATCAAGGCTTTCAGTGAGATATAATTCAAACTTCAGAAGGGTACATACGCATATATCTGTCCTGCAACCTGCGGTTTTCCCTATATGAATTCTAACCAATTTTGGCCTTCTTGACCAATATAATTTTTCCTAAGATTTTTTCAAACAATAGATGTGCATGTTTACTCATTATCTGTTTTGTGGCGTAAAATCAATACTATACTACTCGGAAATACGACGCCGAGAGTTAAATATATTTGTAAAAATGATTAGATTGCAATTGATTGCATTGTAGGCTTATCAAAGTATGACTACAGATTTTAAGGAGAACCGATATCAAGAGAAAACTATTCTTTAGTCACGCATAAACCGCAGTAGAATATAAAGGTCAAAATTATATTGAAGTATTTCAAATGCCCTTATCAATCCAAAATAATTTACTACATAAACCTACTCACAATATAAAATAGTTTGCTACATAAACCTAGTCGCAATATAAAATTTTAGGTCGATATATATATATCTGGTGATGAGTAAATTATTTGATACATATTTCATGAATGTGTGTTAGCTAATGCCTGGGATTGCTATAGTCAACAATTCCCTTAAATAGATGAACCATAACCAATAAAAAGCTCACTACAGATATTCTCCACAGATAAAGTGAACAAAGCATTTTATTCAATAAACTCCTGGACACACATTACAAACGCACATACCGGACACCCAAATTTCCATATTTCTCCCCATCCAACCAAGTCGCACAATACCCAGATGTTTATATTGCCCATTACAAATAGCCGTCATTCACAGTGTCGAAGTTGGATTCTCTGAAAGGCGGTTTCAGAAGTGTTTTGGAAATAGGAATTGCTGAGTTAACGCCCCGTTTCTCCTAGCCAGAGGCCCTTTCCAATTTCACACCCAGATCCTCATTCAAAGCCTGCCAATAGGCCTTCCCATTCAGGTGGGTCACACTCCTAATTAAGGCTTAGGGCAGCCATTTTATCCGCACAAATCGCTGGACGTGTCCCATTCGCGGAGGCGGCTTAAACAACTGGATGCGGGTCTAATGCAGATACACGGTTTAATTGGGTGGATGTTGGGGACAGTGGTACTATGTACATATGTAGGAAGTGTCAGATCCAGGCTGCCCTTTAAGAACCTTGCGTAACTGACCGGTGCAGTACCTAGGGGTGAGAGTGATGGGGTGAGATTTGGATTATAGGGGAATATTGGTGTCTGGTTTCTCTGTCTTTTCGAAAAACAAAAATTAAAGGAGTTTTAGTGTGGTATTTTTTATTAAATGACACAACTGACCTGTGCAATACCTAGAGGATAAGCGATTGGGTTACTGGTGTTTGGTTTCTGTCTTTTCAAAAATCAAGAATGAGAGGAGTTTAGTATAGGATATTTTATTAAATGACATATCTCTCCGGTGTAATTCGCAGAGAGGAAGTGATTGGTTTATAGTGGACTATTAGTGCTTGATTTCTGCACCTTTTCGAAAAACGAGAATGAAAGGAGTTTTATGTGGTGTTTTTATTAGATGATACAACTGGCCTGTGCAATACATGGAGAGAAAGTGATTGGGTAAAAGAAGAATATTGAAGCTTGGCTTCTAAATCCTTTCATAAAACAAAAATGATAGAAGTTTAGTGTAATATTGTTATTAAATAACATAACTGATCTGTGTAATACTTGGAGAGAAATGGATTGGATTATAGGAGAATATTTGTGTTTGGTTTCTGTCTTTTCGAAAAACTAAATAAGATTTTAGTGTGGTATTTCTATTAAATGAAATAATTGCCTCGGCAATACCTGGAGAAAAAATGATTGGGTTATAGAGGAATATTGATATTTAGTTTCTATTAACATTTAAAAAAGATAGAAGTTTTGTGGTATTTTTATTAAATTCTATATCTTTTCGAAAGAGAAATAGGGAAGATGAGCTTAGTGTGGTATTAAATATATATATTAGTTTATTTTTTGTCAAATGACATAATTGAACTGCAACGGAAGAGATTTGGTTTTAGGGGAAAATTGGGGGGGGGGGGCTGGTGTTGCTTAGATTCAAAATCTCTTCGAAAGTGAAAAAGAAAAAAGTTTATCGGGGTATTAAAAAATATATTTCTCTATTTTCAAAGCTCTTGATCTTCTGAGCTCTCCTAAGTGCTCATTCAGATCGAAGCTCAATTTGTTTCAAGATTTCAATGAAACAAATTTACTTTGGGCTGGACTTAACCTTATTTTTTCAACATAAAAAGTAAATCCTCAAACTAAATTAAAAAAAACACTGTTATTACATGTATTTTTATTTATTCAGTTACTTTCTTAATATCTGTATATCTACTAAATTATTAAGATCCCCAAATGCCAAGGCAGGCACATTTACCAAGTGATATAATGTCAGTACCGGAGATTGAGGATCCTTCGCGGCCAGGTTCTCCATGACCTTATCAACACCATTAAGTATCGGTATTCAGCTGCTTTAACGTGAAACTTGTTTAAATATGAAAGCAAAGGAAGTTAAAATAATGTATTCACTAAGTTTTTATGTTTTATAAAATGTTTAATAGTTCATGAAAATGTATTGATAAAAAACTGTGACAGACAGACACGAAAACAGACATAAAACGGGAGAACAGATGCAATGAAGTTCAGATACTAAATTACTGTAAGTTCTCACAATATGCAGTTTCATGAAATAAAACAACTGTTTGTAAGTACCTACAGACAGATGGATACCAAACGTGGAAACCACTTATTTTGCATTAGAATGACCTAAAATGGATATATAACTTTAAATGGGTAGAAAATATTCAATATACAAACCCTCCATTTTTATTTATATAGATTTACGGAAATACCTATTACTTTTATTCATGAAAAATAAATATATCTGCGAAATTTGCTAGAAATAAGTCTTAGAGCTATAAAATATTTTACAGTTATTTTGGTACTGCAAAAATAGAAACTTTACCTCCAGAGAAGTATTGCATTACTCTTGTACATAAATATAATATTTTATATTAAATAAGTTATAGTATTTTTTTATCTGATCTTTTAGATATATTTTCCATCTAGTTGATGAAATCAGCAATGTTTATAAACTTCTAAATTTATTGTTGAAGAAACGTATTCTAAGAAATTTCTCAGTTCTGACGGTTTGGTTCTTTTTATCTATAAAATCTTCGGAAATGTTTGAGCAATACGTTTTAGTGCGTTTTTCGTTAACTCAGTTTCAAAACACTTCCATCAAATGATTTTTTAAACGATAAGATTGTGAAATAGGTATATCGATAATACTCAATGCATTAGTTCCAATCTGCATCAACATTGGTGCCGACGTGCGAATATTATAACTCAATTTTTAATTTTTAAATTAATTATTATTTAATTTCCCCACTTTTTAAGAATATAATATAATTGAATGTGAAACACCAAATTGCTAGCTTTGATGAACTATGAGTAAAATATAAACTTAAAGCACACTATTTAGAAAATGAAAATGAATATTACAACTGCTAATTTCACTAATAAATGCTGCTCACATAAAATGCTGTTAGACAAATGTGAGGATCAGCTTTACATCAAACAATTTCAAACGAAGTAAATGTATCGTGTTTTTGTACTTTAATTATTATTTTCTCTGCATTTAGCAACTGTAAGATATTCCAACTTTCCTTAAGGGAATAGAAAAAAAACACGAATTTGATTTATAAATTTCAATTACTCAAATATTGAAAGAATTTAATGTCTTAAAAGTACTTAATAATGTTTTTATGCAAAATATACACTTAAATGCCATTTCAGAAGCTCCTCCAGAAGACAAAAGAGCATCACATATTAACACTGCATCATTTATTCTGGATTGATAAGTTTTGGCGATTTTTAACAAACTATATCCCCATAGATGTTCTTAAAATTTATATTTCGTATTCCTTTAAAATGACATGAAACGCCATTTTATAAATACACTACCATATTTTTAACAGGATTTATAGAAAACATTTATAGAGTGAATAAAATATGAATTGAAAAATTTATTTTTCCGAAGTATCGTGTCACTGAATTCATTTGCATTTTTGATTTTTTAACATTACATGAAATGCCATTTACACAAACACCCTACCTTATTTTTTAGCAGGATTTATTGAAAATATTTATAGATTGAATAAAATATGTGCAGAAGATTTTATTTTTTCCTGAAGCATCATGTCACTTTAAATCTGCTTAATATACGCTTGGTGCCTCCAAGCGTATGTGGATCCATCTAACTGAATTCCGTCAAAGTGAAAGGTCCTTATAACCATTTCTAAGGCTACTCCAGTTGTGGCGTTGCGCCATTCGTCCTCGGAGTGACAAATGAGTCAATTTCTCCCGAAATGCATTTCGTACCCGAAATCCGTTTAAGTTAGACAAATGTCTTAGAAACGGATCCCACTGCTGTTGGAATCTTTTGGACAAAGAACAGTTTAAAACCGTACTGGATTTAATTAGCACGGATATACTTGAAGGCGAGAGCTTTCTCTTGTGAAATCGTATGGGTACAAGAAATTGAGCTGACGGCATTTCGTATCAAGGGGAGGTATAAAATAGTTTCTCTCGATAATATTTGACAGACAAAACCACTCACGTATATGGGAATAACAACTACATAAAATGTTATTGTATATATAAGATATACTATTAATATGCATCATATACATTTTGCAATGTATTTTAATTTCTCAAGTACTTAACTGTCTAAGTTGTTCGACGAGATATCTCGCCATCAAGATCTGACTAATTTTGTTAAGGACTAGATATCTCGTCATCAATATATTGTTGACTTTTTGATGACGATATCAAAATCCAGTCAGTTTTTTTGTAATGACAGGATATCTCGTCCATCAAGATCTGGTCAGTTGTGTTAATGACAAGATACCTCGTCGAAACAACTATCAGGAGGGTTAAAGAAAAGATGTATCGATCGTAATACTCTATCAAAAACATACTTTGATTTATTTTTCATCTGTAGATTGGTTTTGTTATTAGAGATATAGAGTTGTTTTACTCCTTACCTCACATTATTGGTTTTGGAGTTACCGAGACGTCTTCATACTTGGAATATTGCCGACCATCAAGATATTCCCGATTTTTTTACGATGACGAGAACGGGATCTGGTTAGTTTTTCTAATGACGATATACCTCGTCCATCCAGATCTGCTCGGTTTTGCTAATAACGAAATATTTTGTCGAGACAACCACAAGGAGGATTTAGGGTTAGAGTTAAGGTTATTTATTAAGAGTTAACCGAATTTTGACTTCGTGAAAAGGAAATGCATCGGATTATGGAAATAGATTTTTTAATTATAAATGTATTGTGTGTGTGAGAGAGAGAGAGAGAGAGAGAGAGAGAGAGAGAGAGAGAGAGAGAGAGAGAGACATTTTAAAGTTATAAAGGTATATTTCGCTGTTTAATTTATTTTTCATTGCATTTAAAGTAGTTTTAAATTCAAATCTGAAATTTTAGACCTCAAAGGAATTTTTGAAGTTTCATTTTATTCAGTATTGATAAAAAAACGTTAAAGTCGTGAGAGATTTTTAATCGTGAGAGATTTTCTAAGATATATTAAGTCATTTCATACCAACAATGCATCTGGTACGGCAAGAAGGTGGTTCACTTTGAATCAGTTGATATTTGAATAGTTGTGAAAGGTTGTCTGCAATAAGGGCTGCCACTTTCAGAAACCAAAGAAATGTATACTGCGATTGCCACTGTCAATTTACCATTAACACATTTTGGAATCGAATGATAAAATTGTTGACAGAATCAGCGCTCAAGAGGCCAATTGAGGAAGGGATTTGCTTACGTTTCCACTACTCCTTTAATTCAACTAATAGACTCGTCAAAATCACTTGGCCCAACTACCTTCTTGCGGTTGTTTGACTATAGTGTTTAAATACTTCAAATAACACGTTGTCTGCTGTATAAGGAATCTCATAATAATTGTAGAATCTATCTGGTCCAGAGCTCCATTGATTCCTAAGATTATTGTCTAACTCTAAAGTACTCAAATTTCAACATTTATCGAATCATATTTTAATTTGTTCGGTGCGAAAATATATATAACACTAAAATTTGGGCATGACTTATAAATTCCTGTATTTTCGAAGAATAAACACGAAACTTTTCGTAAAGGTTGTTAGAGATAAAATCTCCAAAAACAACAATAATAAAATATCTTATTACATCTTCAAGCGTCAAACTTTTGTATAAAAACTCAATCAACTCCAGATTATATCACTCAAAGAGGATGATAAAATAAACGACCTCGTATTCGTATTCCCTCATTCCAGAAACGGGAACTGCATCCCCCAAACCGAAAGACCTCATTTATCGCCAGAACGAGACAAAAAACACGTGTCCATGTGTCCGACTTCCCACTCACTCCGAAATGAATCAAACAACAGCTCCAAAAATCGCCAAAGATTTGGCGGATTAATGTCGTAAATTACACGTTTAATAAGTCCCGCCGTCCCATCCGTTAGTTCTTTACAAAGAGCAGATACGGGACACTAAACAAAAATGGGACATCGCCAATGCTATTGTCTCCCTGAATGGTTTATTCCGGGACAAAACAGAGAAATGTCCCTCGTTATTCCCAGATAACTCTCGTGGGGGCACGGCAAGAAAAAATAGCAGCGGCTGTGGAATTAAAGGCTCTGGCAGGTAGAATCCTTCCCTGAGGCCCAAGTAAACGATCGTTACGGAGTGGACTGCATTTTCGACGACACCTTCAGTTATTTTTTCTATTCCGTCTCTCGGAATAGAGGTGGATATAGGAGTAATGGTTCTTTTTCCTCGTCATCATAAGTCTTAGTCTTCGTCTTCGGTATTTTCCCTAGGATTTATTTTTTGTCCTTCTTTTACTTCTTGCCTCGCATCGGTGGTTTCGGAGTTACCGAGACGTTTCGATACTTGGGAAAGAGTGGCGAAGTTCTCTCACTCAGGAAGTGCGACAGTAGTGATCGGGACAATATGTTTGCGTTTTTGCTTTTCTGGTCCTGCGGGTGTTCCTTTGAGTGTCCTTGTATTGGAAGAATTGACATTGGTGTTTCCCCATGGCAATTGAATAGGTTCGTATCCACTCTTAATGCAACGTGGCCTGATAAAGTGATAAATAATTAAGGTGTTATTCACTGAAAATATCACTTGATCATGCTGTTTTATCAAAAGAAGGTGCCTTATATTTTAGTCAACTTAATGATCAAATTATTAAATAAAAAAAATATTACTTACGATTACTGAAAGTAGGACCCTCTAGCTTAAAATCTGAGATAATTTGCGCTTCAGTTTTTTCCTGTGGGTTTTTCTTTGAGTGACATTGGAAAAAATGGCATTGTTGCTTTATGTGGATCTTGAACAATGCTGTATCCGTTCTTAATAAGCCTTCTGGTGGTTGTCTAGACGAGGTATCTCGTCATTAGCAAAACTAACCAGGTCTTGATGGATGAGATATATTGTCATTAAAAGAAAACTAACCATAACTTGATTTCGTCATCGTCAAAAAGTCGAGTCCTGATGACGAGATATTTTTTCATTAACAAAATTTGTCAGATCTTGAAGAACTAGATATCTTATCGAAATCATTTAGAGGATTAAAGCACTATAAAATGAAAATGATGAAATAGATGTATCGATCCTGTTGCTTTATCAAAAACATACCCTAAGATTTATTTTTTATCTTTAGAATTGCTTCTTTTAGAGTTTTAGAGTTGTTTTACCTCTTGCCTCGCATTGGTGATTTCGGAGTTACCAAAACATTTCTATACTTGGGAATGAGTGATGAAGATCTCTCACTCAGGAAGTGTGACAGTAGTGATCGAGACAATATGTTTGCGTTTTTACTTTTTCTGGTCCTGCAGGTGTTCCTTTGAGTGCCTTCGTACTGGAAGAATTGACAATGGTGTTTCCCCGTGGCAAGCGAATAGGGTCGTATCCAATCTTAATGCAACGTGGTCTGATAAAGTGATAATAATTAAGGTGTTATTTACTCAAAACATCCCTTGATCATGATGTTCTATAAAAAGAGGGTACTTGATATTGTACAGTCAAATGAATGATCAAATTAAATGTTTTTGAACGTTTTTACTAAACGTGGCACCCTAACTTTGAGGCAATAAGTTCGCAATTTTCCATTTTCTTTACCTGCCCGTGTTCGAATGTCCTTTTAAAAATGGCATATGTGTTTTCTGTAGCTCTTGAACAAGGCTGTATTCTTTCTTAATACACCAATAAATGGAAGTAAAGAAATATTTGTTAAACCTACGAGTGGTTTGGTCAGTGGTTTGCGAAATATCTCGTCCATTAAAATCTGACCAATTTTGTTAGTGTCTCTCTCAAGAACTGAGATAAAGGGGGACAATATTTTTTCGTTTTTGCTTTTTTCTAGTCCTTCGTGTGTTCCTATGAGTGACCTTGTGTCCTTGAAATATTGACATTGGTGATTCCTATGGCCGTTGTACCAAGTCGTATCTAACCGTAATTCAATTTGGGATGTAAATAATTAAAGTTTTATTTAATGAAGAGATCCCTAGATCCTGCAGTTCCATCAGAAGACTCCTAATTTTTTACGCTCAACTAGATGATCTAATTAAGCATTTTTCAAATATTTTTACTTTGCGGCACCCTAACATACTGCTGTTTTTGAAACAATGCGTTTGCACATTTCCTTTTTCTTTACTATGTTCCATTGCGTTTTTTTTGTTGCCAAAATGGAATAGCTGTTTTTGTGGCTCTTGAACAGAGTATTGCATAAAGTGAAAATAAGGAAGTGTTATTTAATGAAAAGATTTTTCGATCATGTTGACTCATCCAAAAGTACAATTATGTGTTTACTGTCATCTAATACATTCCAGATAACAATACATTCCAACAATACATTCCAGATAACAATACATTCCAACAATACATCCAGATAACAATACATTCCAGATAACAATACATTCCAACAATACATCCAGATAACAATACATTCCAGATAACAATACATTCCAGATAACAATACATTCCAGATAACAATACACTCCAGATAACAATACATTCCAGATATTTGAGGTTTCGTCATCCCACGTATAGCTGAAAATTTATTCTATTACGAAATACTCACCGAAAACAGATTCCGCATCTAAATGACACAATTTGGTGTTCTTCAATAGATCAATAGGTTAGTGTTCAACATAAGTTTGTCTCTATCTTCAGTATTTCCCTAGGAAACGTTTCGATACTTGGAAAATGTCTGGAAGTTATCTCTCACAGTAAGTGGGAGTGATAATCGGTACAATATGTTTACGTTTCTTACTTTTTCTGTTTCTGAGGGTGTTATTTTGAATTTCCTTGTATTATGAAAATTGACATTGCATACATTATTAATACAACGTGGAATAATTAATTTTATTAAGGAGCATATCTCTTGACCATGTTATTCTATTAAAAGCATTATCTATTTAGTCTTAATGTCACTAGGTCACAACACGTTTTTTCTCAACTGTTGAATAGGTTAAAAACTATTTATTTCATCCATGCAGCAAATAAATTAGGCAGTCATTGTTTCAAACAAATCAAAGATAAAACTATACCTTCCAGCAACGCAATTCGATAGTTGACTTCGATTAATTACAACTTTTATAAACTGGTAAATACATTTTGGTGTAAAAGTCACAGTCCAAAACCTTTTTAAAAATCAAATCAAATGAACAAATTATGCGTAGTGTATATTCGTTCAATATTTTCTGATGAATAATTAAATTATAAGTAATACATGCATCTACTTGCGATGAGTCTTGAAACTATCACATCTTATTTTAGTATTCTTAAATTATTTCGAACAGAAATGCTTTCTCCCATTTGTTGCCTGATTATATATGCCGACTCATAAGCCGAATGTATTCGTAATAATAAACCTAAATTTAATGACTATATATCGTTGTTGAAATTTTAGAGAGAACATGGGTTAAGGCGATTACGTAACTTAAATCAGCACCTCTTATATTTATCGATCTTCTAGATCTCCCTATAGGAGGTGCAATTGAAATCCCCATGGTATTTGATGTTATTGAATCCTGGGAATTTTGTAATTTTGATTTTCCAAGTTAAATGTTTTTGCTTTTTGACAAAAAAATAACAATACATTCCAGATATTTAGGTTTCGTCATCCCACATATAGCACAAAATTTATTCTAATACGAAATACTCACCAAAACAGATTCCGTATCCAAATGAAACTTAGTAAACTTGTGTAGGTGTATAAAATTAGTTTTGTAAATAATTGTTGAATGTATGTAAACTACAGTATAACCTTGATTATCTGAGCTCCAGGTAACCAAGTATTTATGATAGATGATTGGAATTAGATTTCGGGTTTTAAGTTTTAACCCTCCAAGTGGTTTCGACAAGATATCTCGTCCATCAAGCTCTGACCAATTTTGCTAATGACGAGATATATAGTTATCAAGATATTGCTGTTTTTTGATGATGACAAGATCAAGATCTGGTTAGTTTTCTTCTAGTGACGAGATATCTCGTCCATCAAGATCTGCTAATGATTTTGCTATGGGTGAGATACCTCGTCAAGAAAACCACCAGGGCGGTTCAATGAAGCTTCGAAGATGAGTAATCTCACTTTATCCCAAGAGGCCAGAATCGGAAAGAGGAACTATTAGTAATTTTTTAAAGAGATTTGAGAGGTATATAGCGCGTCCAGTTTATCGTAAAATTATCACAATAAATGGACAATATGACACAAATTCGAGAATATATTACCCTTGATCCTAGATTCATGAATATTCCAGTAGCAGTAGCATTAACATGTAGTACAGTAAGCTTTTTTTGGATTTCCTATAAGCTGTTTTGCATTACCACGTTTGTATTATTCAAGTTCCTTATTAACCGAGGTGGCTTCAGTCCAAATTATCTAGGCTAATCAAGGTTCTGCTGAGTATAAAATGCGAAAAAAGTTAACAAGGACTATAAATGCATTCATTTGATCGTTTTTGATAAGATGTCAAGCAGTAGCCATGGTAACATATTGTTTTGAATTCCAGTGTCAGCTTTGTTCGTAAAACATTTGCGTAAGTAAATATATCGATATGTTGTGAATTGCTTTTCCATTGTGTAGAGTTATTCCTAGTAACAAGACCAAAGATTTGTTAAACATCATTCCCGTATCTGAGAGATCTTTTATTCACATACAGATAATGGAGTAGGTTTATGCTAATAAGTGTTCGTATTTACATTTGGGGTATGTCTACGATATTAGACTATTTTGCAGTCATAAAAAAGCTGATTCTACATAATGTATTCATCCGTGTGTTTTTACTTTTTTTCCAACTGTTGTTTAACCTTCTACACTTAAAAGAGTTAATACCTGAAATGCGATTTCATTCTATCATTGGACTGACTAAAATTCAAGCCAGGTATCTAAACACCCCATGAACAATACCGAAATATTTTTGTGTAGTTAATATCTCACCACTTTAAAATTGTTGATTTGGAACTTTAAATTTCGTTTTACTTCGTTTCTTTTTAAAAAGGTACTCAACGTTGATGTCGCTCCATTTAAAAATACCAAAAATAAATTTTGCGATGAAGATCAGAGTACTCAAACTTATATTATGAAAATTCTATTACTTAATGTTTTTGTAACTACTTTTAAATAGCAGTATACATCCATCATTAAAGCAATTACCTCAAAACATTTGATGTCAAATGAAAATGTTTAAGATTCTTATCCATATTTATAAAGTTAACGAACCCTAAAAATTCTCTCTACAAGAATTTGTATTACTGTCAAAACTAAAAAACTTTCGAAACTTTAAACTTTTTAATCTATCCTTATCTAAACCATAACCTTTATAGTAGGACAAGACTGTATTTCAAGGTAGGCTTCAAACTAGCACGCCAACTAGCAAATGTTGAAGGTATGGCTATTACAGCATTGCTAACACCATCAAGAATCCTAGCTCAAGAATTAGGGTGTGTTGCACAACAAACCGTGCGACCGGTATCGATGTTGTCTGCAATATCGGAGAATCTTTTCAAGGTGTCCATTGCAGCGACTACCTTCGACTCTACCTGTCCGGGGATGCAATGATGAGTAGAAAGTCGCACAGGAACAAACGAATGGCATGACATCGCCTTTTCAGAAGAATTTCGATTATATCTGCAGCACCACGGAGATCACATTTGCAAGTCTGCACCGAGGCGACAGACTGCATGACTCTTGCGTTATGCATTACACTGTTCCGTCACCTTGCGTTTTGGCGTGGGGAGTCATTGGATACTCCACCCTCGCTCGCCTATTAAACATTGCCGGTACACTCAATAGCTACAGCTATTTTTTTGAAGGCCTCCAGCCAGTTTCCAGCAGAAAAATACTCGACCTCACGTCGCATGCAACCTACAACAATTCCTTAATGTTCTCCTGATTTCACTTCTTCCATGACCCGCCCGTTCACCAGATTTGCTGCCTATCGAACACGTCTTGTCGATGGTCGTCGAACAACTGGCACACCACAGACCACCCATGGATACTCCAGATAGATTTTGGCATCATGTGGGAGCACTTTGGACTGGCATACCCAAACACACATCCAAAGCTTCCTTCTTTCAATGTCGAGACGTATAGCAGCAGTTATTGCCACCCATGGCTGCTACACAAAATATTGATTTCTTCGCGTGCCGCTAGTCGAAAGGAGCTGTAATTTTAACTATTTCTCCCTTGTACCTTATGTTATTTGTATAATAAATATGGCTTTAATACATTTTGTCTTTCATAGTGCTGCATTTTCGATGGCAGCATGTGCTAACAGCCAGTTGTGTTACACCTACATGTTGATGCCCATCTCCTGAAACGTGTGAAGCTGATGAGTACGCTTAATTTTGATCCCGATAACAATTAAGGTATTTCTTGAAGGGCATATTTTTATTTTTCACCTCTTTCGCGAGAAAAGTTGCGCGGAAAAAAGCACCTCCTACTAATTAACTAAGGCACGTGTCGTTAATTCATTAAATCCTAAGCCAAGAAAAGATTTTTTAATGCACGTCTATTGATTTTAATGCCCTGAAAAGTGTGGAAAAAATAAGTTTTCCGAACTAAGAGATGGTTTAAAAAAGATCATGTTGGCCAGCTGGTGCATTTCACTGCATTGATTTATTCCGAAGATAATTAGACTCGTTTAGCCGGCGTTGCCTAGCCAACTGGTTTGAATTTATTCACTCACCGTTTTAAAAGGGGAGATAAATTTTTTGAAACCGGATTGTGTTGAAGTGCTGCACACGTTAAAATTATATACCGTAAATATTAAATTCGAAAGTTGTATTGAATTAATTAAAACATACATCTAAAATATTATTTTTCGTGTATGATGGAAATGAAATGTATAATTAAAACTAGAAGCAAAAATAACACTGTTTTGATGGAAGTGAAATCAACAATTAAAGCAGAAAGGCAAAAATAGCATTGTTTCGATGGACTAGAAGTTAAGAATGGACAAGTCACTGTAATCACTACGCGAATTAGGAGTTGAGCACGATGCATGTAATATCCTTTGTCATGCGTAAGATATTGTATCGTTATGCTGGTATTATAATTGCGTAAATAAATCTATTTTAGTGTTTAATAATGCAATGTTAAAGTGCTGCAAAGATTAAAATAATAAAAGATATTAAAATATCAAAATGAAAATTATAAATAGTAAACTCCAATTATGGATTATATCAATTTAAACATACAAGCAAAAATCATATTGTTTTGATGAAATTGAAATCGATTATAAACAAATCGCTATGTTGACTACCCAGATTTAGAGATCAGTAGTAGATGCATTATCCTTCATCATGCGTAATATATTCTATCGTTAAACTGGTATAATTGCATAAAACATCCTACTGTAGTGTGTATAAACAATATCATTAATGTATAATAATGCGTTGCTAAGGAACCAACGTTGTATTTTATGTTAAAGAAAATGAGGTGTTAATTAAATATTTGCATATTGCATAGATCTTTTAGTTGGCTATAGACCAATAAAAACAGGAGAACAATAATTTCTAGGTAGTCTCGGTAATTCTGAAATTTTGGAAATGGTATTAGATAATTGAATATTTCCGCGTACATTTTGTTACTATAAATGTAATGACATACTTTTCCTTAATTTAATGCGTTAACATGCGTGTATATCTGAATTATACAAATGAAAAAATACATGTAAATAAACTTTTAGAACTAGAAGGGGAAACTAATCTATAAGAGGTCTCCATAGAGCTAGATGCAGGTGGCAATAGCGTTTCTGCAGCGAAATCTGCGTTGTGTATTTATACCGGATATGACGTCACATGGCTTGTTTTTTTAATACAATTTCAGCATTCCGTCAAGAAAAATTACAAAGAATTAATTCCGAATTGATATACAATACAATAGTTGATTGGTCAACTCAGCGATTAGGTACAGGGCCGCGGTTGCCCGTTTGGAAGAGTGACGGACTAGTAACCGGAGGGTTACTAGTTCGAATCCAACCAAAGACCGTCGTATACAAAGGGGGCTGGTGTTGTCGGAGCCTCAAATGTCCTCACATTGGCGTGGTGTGGAAGCTTGAAGCGTGGGGTACCAGCTCAGGTGTGACCTCGTCATTTAACCGTGGTTCAAAATTACGTGGTGCTGCCCTCGGATCTTTCCCTTCGGAGGATGATTCAGAACCGTCGCCAATAGCCCATTGTGTTACTCCTGTGTGTCGTTAATTAAATACTTACCAACCTACCGATTAGGTATAAAGCTAAATGTGACCGAAACGGTGATAAAAAGCATTTTTAGGTAACCCTTATATGTGTCATGTGAAAGCATTTGGATAACAGGTAGTAAAATTTCCATTTTCCGTTTAATTTGTTTTCTTACATTGAAAATCTCTCCACATAAAGTGATCATTTGAAATAAATATTTACAAGTCGGTTAAGCCTCTAAGTGGTTTCGATGTCCATTAAGACCTGACCAATTTTTGCTAATGACGGATATGTCTCAATCACGATATTGCAATTTTTTGTGATGACGAGATCAAGATCTGGTCAGTTTCTTTCTAATAACGAATTACCTAGTCCATCAAGACAAGATACCCTCATCGTAATGACAAGATACGTCATCGTAATGACAAGATATGTCATCGTAATGACAAGATACGTCATCGTAATGACAAAATACCTCATCCAGACAACCACGTGTAGGGTTAAAGCAGCATTATATTTTCTTTATTTAAAAAAAAATTATGTTAGGGGTTATTGATAGATCTGGTCTTTGAATACGCGATTTTAAAATATTGAATATTTAGATGGTTTTGACTCTTAGGAATACACTATCCTTGCATTTAAAATGAGAGTGATGTTTCATGGGTGTACATCTGTGCGTCAACACGTAACTATTTTTAAGGCATTGAAATGTGTACAGATTGCAGCAAGTAAAAAAGTAATTCAATAGCATATTTAAATTTCATTGATGTAATTGTCATCAATGCAATTGCTTGTGTTTCTGTTGGCAGTATTGTAGCCTTCTCTTGCATCACCAGCAAAGCGTTTAATGATACATTTGGTCTGAAGGTGTATCTAAATCTGAGGTACATAAAAAATTTTAATACAATTCGGCATAATGTTTTGCTGCACTGGAATATCTACAGATGGATTAAAAAGCTTAAATGGTCTTACAAATGTGACGCATGAAGTTTCGAAACGGTTGTTCGTTCTACTACATTTGACAACTGCAATTTGAAGTATTCTTAACATGATCCTGTAAATTAAGCGAGTGATTATTGTTGATCAAGTGGCAAATTATTCAAAAGCTGAAAAGTCGTACTGTGTGGCTTTTGCAGTGAAAACCTTTTTATGGTCATAAAAACTCTGATGTGACAATGGAACAAGTTCTTTGAAAAGCAAGGGAACTACATTGAAAAAGAGATGTTATTGTAGATTGTTCCATTTTTATTGAAAAAAAGTTTTTAAAGCTACATTTTTACTATTATAGATTCACCCACTTGTATATACTTACATTCAATGACAATTAACTCGATTCCAAGTACAACTACAGATAAACACTCAACCTCAAGGAGAAACAATAAAATCGAAATCTGAGGAGTTGTTTTCATGTTCTAATGACCAAGTGTGATGTAGTAAATCTACTTTTATATTGAAAATGTGATGAGTTAGTTATTTCTAAATTATGTGTGAAAAAGTAGGTAGGTATTTTAATTACGTAGGTAGCACTGGAGCTACACAACAGACTTTTGGCGACGGTCCGGGATCGTGTGTGTAAGGATTGAGGTGTGATTAAATACAAATTTTTGGGCTGCATAGCTATGTTCATGTGGTCTGAATATTCGCATTTTGATTTAAAATTTAATTTTAATAAATGACGTTAATCAGTGTCTTTCCTACTCTATTTATTTTTAAAAAACACGTATCATGGCTTAAGTAGTATCGATGTTCCGTGAAAGAAATTTATCCAACAAATTTGGTCACAAAATTCAGTTTCATTTTATACTTTTTTATTTTGTATATAGAATTACAATGCATCCCACTGTGAGTGAAGTGATTTCTAGGTAGGGTATCCACAGCAAACAGAATGACTAAATACCCACATCTACTGGTTGAAAGAATCTTATGAGTTATTCTATGAGCCTAGAACAGCGATTGTCAACCTTTATTATCTAATGGCACAAATTAATTATTAAAATTCTGCAGTAAACCAAAAAAATACTACATTATACTTTTCAGATCTAACAAAGAACAGGTATAATTTTGAATGATTAACAAAATATTTCCTTAATTACTAACCTTTTTTGCTCCAAAATCACTAAAAATGCTATTTTTAAACAATTTATTTACGATACTTTGTAATAAAACAATTGTAAGAAAATTATTTATAGGGGAATTAAAATCACACGTATTTCTTCAAATTGTTTGTGAACAAGCTAGACTAAACAAAACCATTTAAAATAAATTACTCTTACACGGTTTAAGCAGTTGTAACCTCCGTAAGGCACACCAACGCGATTCCTGCTGCCCACTTGTTAAAAATAGCTGCCCAAATCTAGTTAGAGGCTGTGCAGAGAAGCTGCAGATTGCAGAACGTATAGATACGTATAAGCCCTCAGAGGGTTAATTGCATTATCGATGTAGGTTCGCAGTTTAGATGAACAAATTACTTCATGTGTGGTATAAAACTGATTGCCATCTACCGACATGAAAGAACAAAAAGAACTGTAAGTATAGGATATTTACGATCTCACAAGAGAAACGGTATTTCTTTTCCCAATCTCAAACTTACGCAGTTGGAGTCGGAACTATAACTACCAGTCATCAATTAGTACATTACCTAAACCTAAATAATCACGCAGCTCGAAAGTCATTTAAATCCCCCAGAAACCTAGAAGCGTCCCAATTGTTGCAGAAGAAACAAATTGCAACGAATTCGAGCCGTTCTTTTTCTCGCCCGAGAAGAGGACAAATAAAATATTCGGTCGGTCGATTATCTTTATCTGTTCGGATGGGAAAACATCGGCGAGTGCAAATCGAAAGAGGAAAGAAGAGTGCACTCATAAATTTCAGTTGCAGTGGCAGTTAAAAGGCGTGAAAACTTTCTTCGGCAGTCTCAATAACCATCCATCACCCGCAGCTGTTTTATGTGGGTTTTGTATGTCTGCATTAGTAGCTGGAGACTGTTCGCACATCGCAGGGACGGGTCGGTTTCTGCAATAATCACTCCTGCAGACAGCGCTTGTTAAAAGCGTATCGTTCGGACTCCTAAATGATGAAAATAACTATTTCAAAAACTGGGTATGTGCTATGAAAAATCTTAAGGTTTGCTGATATTTAAAACACACATTAAATGTATTATCGAGTATGCATCAGTAGCTGGAGACTATTTACACATCTCAGAGACGGGTTAATTTCTTCAAATATCACTCCTGCAGACGCGCTTGTTTGAAGGGTTCAGTCTCTTAAATGATGAAAATAGCTAATTTAAAATTGAGTATTTGTTACGGAAATTTTAAGGATAATTGATATTTAAAATACATTGCATATATTACGGACGACGCATTAGTAGCTGAAAACTTTATACACATCTGAGACGGGTCAATTTTTCTAATTATCACCCCTGCAGACATCGCATGTTGAAAGTACATCATTATGTCTCTTAGATGATAAGAATGGCTATTTTAAACCTGGGTATATTCCGATAAAATTTTAAGATTTGTTGATATTTAAAATACACATTAAATATATTATGAAGGATGCATTAGTAGTTGGAGGCTGTTCGCACATCGCAGGAATGGGTCGATTTCTACAATAGTCACTCCTGCAGACAGCGCGTGTTGAAAGTGTATCGTTTTGTATCTTAAACCATGAAATTAGCTATTTAAAACTAGGTATGTGTTAAGGGAGTTTTAAGGTTTGTTGATATTTTAAATAAATTACATATATTACGGACGATACATTAGTAGCTGGAGACTGTTCGCACATAGCAGAGACGAGTGGGTTTCTGCAATAATCGCTCCTGCAGACAGCGTTTTAAAGTTTGTTGATTATTTAAAACACATTATATATATTACGGACGACACTTTAGTAGCTGGAGTCTATTTACACATTTCAGGGAAGGGACAATTTCTGCAATAATCACTTCTGCAGACAGCACGTGTTGAAAGTGCGTTGCTCTGTCTTAGATGATGATAAAAGCTATTTTAAACCTGGGTATATGCTACCGAAATTTTAAGGTTTGTGTATATTTAAAACACATTAAATATATTATGAAAGATGCATTAGTAGCTGGAGACTGTTTGCACATCGCAGGAATGGGTCGGTTTCTACAATAATCACTTCTGCAAACAGCGCGTGTTGAAAGTGTATCGTTTTGTTTCTTAAATTATAAAAATAGATATTTTATAACTGGGTTTGTACTACGGAAATTTTAAGGTTTGTTGATGTTTGAAACATTAAATGTACAACGGATGATGCATTAATAGCTGGAGGATGTTCACATATTGCAGGATGAGTTGATTTTTGAAAATATCACTTCTGCAGGCAGAGCGTGAGCTGATATTGTATTGGTATGCCCATTAAATAATGAAACTGTCATTTTTAAAACTGGGTTTGAGTTTCAAAAATTTTAGGATTTGTGATATTTAATATCTATTAAATGTATTGTGGAGGGTCAGTACAGTAGGTGACAAAAGTAAATGACCACCTCCACATTTCTACTTATTTTAATGTATTTATAAAAAGGTTGGAAACCCTCTGACCACTCGAGATTTCCTGGCAGTATATTATTGCTATTAAGTCAAAGAACTCAGAATGACTATAAAATCACATCAACTAGTAGGAAAAAACCTTGGAAAGATTATATTGTTCAAGTGGTTAAAATTGGTGAGAATTTATGCCGGAAAGACTGAAGGTTGAGGAATTGATATATGTGTGTAAACCCTCCAAGATTTAAATTTATGGATTTATGATTTGATATTTTACCATCCAAAATCTCTGATTTACTAAATTAGCTTTTCATCAAAGTAATTGAATGATTATAGAAAGTTTAAAAAAATATCAGCCCACTTACTTTTTCACGGGGAGCTCAGCGGGAGACTTTCAAAAGGAAGACTTCTCAAATTGTTTCTGTAATTTTGTGATACTTATATAGATTAAGAAAGAAGCAAAAGTTACCCCCGAAAACTCTGTCAATAAGCAAAGACATACGTTTTGGATTGCTGTTATGATAGACCAAAATCTGTACTTTAATTCAAATTTACCGCCAAAACTTTTTAAGTTTATATTTAAAAGATCAATATATGCATGCTAACATTTACCTTTCAACGCATTCTCCATGCATTATTTTATTGCGATATGTATAGAAATAGAATGTAGATGCAATATTTCAATCTTTACAGAGATAGGTACAGTATTCAATATGACACACTATACAGAAGAGTGAAATCATTCTTTGAATTCTAACTTCAAAATATGCACAAGTTATGATTATTTAATCAGAAAATCTTATATGCTTCGAAATTATACAGTAAAAATAATCAATATATTTACTAAAATATAAAACTTTTATAGACTATATTAAACATGCAATATCAAGGCATTGAGTATAAGTAAAACATGGAAGGTATAGATTTTATGTTAAAAATGCACTTCGCATTTAGAGAATACTTTTCGAAAATTTTCGCATAAATTTCAATGTTCTATCCAAATGTTATTTTTATATTTATTTATTACTATCATATATTTGGGAGTGAGATGAAACACGAACGTGTAAGAAAGCAGAGAAAAGGAGCACCTGCAGCTATTTAATCCATATAGAATATTTGAATAATTCATAAATATAATCAATACATAAAAACACATTTTCGAAGTAGAATATTTTAGTTACCGCGCGTGTGCTATGTGACAACTTAGGTATTCGTTGATTTGATAGTCTACACAGTAGAATCCATATTATCCCAAGCAATGTGGATCGATGCCACCTCGAATAATATGGACGCAGTAACAGAAAACAGACTGAGAAATATAAAAAAAGTTACCGTACTGCATGTTACTTCTGAAATATTCATAAAGCAAGGTTTACGAAAAATTTAAAGTCGAATTTTTGTGGCAGTATGTATTTCTTGTGATGAGTGTTGCATACCCCCTCTTAAACTCTCTGAAAAAGTTATTTACGGTCTCCTGGATTTAGCAGCAATTTCACGTACACAAACTGCATAATTTCTTCTCTCACATCAATACATTTTAAACTACGTTGTCTTTTTCATGCTAAAAATGAGCGTTTTTAAGATACTTACTTTTTTAACACTTTCGAAGCGTTTATTTTGTTTTCATGTTGTTTATTTGAATATTTTACTTTGCTTTTAACGTGTCTGTTTATTTTAATCCGATATTTTAACATATATTTATTGTATTTTATTTTTCTTGCATTTAGCCTACATGGCGCAGCTTATCCTCTTGCGCAACATAAAAATCTAACCACCCCAGGGTCCTTAACCTTCCAAGTGATTTCAAATACATATCTCTCCTTCAAGATTTGACAATTTTTTCTAATGGCGAGATGTATTGTCACGTACATATTGTCGATTTTTGATGATGATGAGATCTAGATCTGGTCAGCTTTCTTCTAATGACGAGATATCTCGTTTGCTAACAGTTTAGTTTATTATGAGATAACTCGCCAAGAATGCCACCAGGTTAGCGGCTAATTGAACCATATAAGTCAAGGACAAAGTGTCCACACTCGAGCTCGAAGTTTTATTTAAAGCTTTTAGGAACTCGATATCAAATTTGGCTCGTATAGCATGGACACTCGTTTAATGAGAGCTCAAATAATCAAAGTTCTACTGTATTTCGTAATGGACATTACGTTTGCAGTGCTCATTTTCGTGCTCATGTGCAAAAGGCATCAAAGGAATCATATAGGTTTATGAATATTTATGCTGTACACACAATGGTATTCACAATGAACTTTCAACATTAAGTTAAGAAAATGCATTTCCACATTCAGTATCAAGTTCAATTCCTCTCGATGTTATATCTCTGGGGAATAGACGATGTCAGTAAACATGAGAAGCTGAAATTTTCTATTTCGAGCATTGTTACACGTTCATTATGGTTGAGGAAAACAATACTACTTTATCTGTGGCGCCAGATTAGTGACAATTCCAGAAGGAATTCAAAATTAATGAACTGTCCACTGAATGCCAATGTGGGAAAAGGATTACACGGTCATAATGAAATTATTGTTTAGACACAAATAATAGTATAATAGGATCTTTTGGCACACACTGAATTCTGGGACTATAGTTAACTTCTAATAGGAGGTAACTGTTCTCGACTGTTTTGCGCTTCAGTTTCTCAGCAAATTATAGGAAATTAATGCACATATTTATTTTAAAATTACACGTTTAGGATAGCTTGGACATTTTAGAGTCCATTTGAGCCTCATGCATTTAATTTATTTAAACAATAGCTACAAAATAGCATTTTACATCTTTTTACTGAATTAAGTTTCATTTTGACGAATCTATAATTTGTGTGGTAACAATTAACATACTTTTAAGGCTCAAATATTTTATTGCTGATAAAAATCAGTCTTTGATGTAAATCGCAATAAGTTTAACCTGTCAGAACAATGAAAACAGGAAAAATGATAAGGTCACGGCAACGTTTTCGTGTTTGTATGTTGTATTTCTATGCAAATTACAATTTTTCTGAATAGTTCCAGAATTAGCTGAAACATGCATTTTGTACCCAAAATTCGAAACCCCTGAAGCCAGTGTTTAAACTGAATGAAACTTAGCATGTGTGATGTAGCATGGATATATATAAATGAATAATCATAATTTTCAAATCTAGAGGAATCTTAATTATTGTAGAATTACATCAAAAAGGTCATACATTAGGCAGTTGTAAAGCTCTTCTGGTGGTGATACACTGCGTGGCATGAAGTCCATATGCTATTCTGCGACAAATTATTCCGATCATTCAGTGCTACCTCTCAGAGCGACACACCACTGTAACTCCCATTGTAATAGTGTGGGTAGCCATCACAACGACAATTGATTCCCTCTAGTAGTGGTATGAGGCCTAAGGAAAAAAGTATGTCATCATTACGAATTCTTTTTACATTACGTGTAGTGAGAAATTAAGTTAAAAGTAGTAGTGTGTGTGTGATTACTCAATATTCTAGTTTGGAATTGATCCATTACATAATTCGTTTGAAATTATAATTTTAAAAGACCAATTTACCTAAAATTCTGGTTTTATTCTACATTCTAATTCAATAAAATTCCTAGCGGTTTATTTTCTCATCGAAACTGCCCTGCAGTGGCCATTCTCTAATGCAAAAACTAGTTCCAAACTGTCATCATTTCCAGGCAAAGAACAATTTGTTTTGCCTACTTGGATTTTCATTCCCCTTGGAGTTACAGGGAAGTTTTGCCTCGACCAGATATCTCTTCATTCACAAAATCGACCAGATCTTAATATACGAGATATATTGTTATTAAGCTTCCAAATCGTTTCAATGAGATACCTCGTCCATCAAGATCAGACCAATTTTTCTAGTGACTGGATACCTCGTCATCAAGAACTGGTCAATTTTGCTAATGACAAGATACCTCGATGAGATAGCCACCAAGAGGGTTAACAGAACTTACCAGATCGTGGACGAGATATCTCATCGAAACCAATGGGGGGATAACTAATATATTAGTCATGGAAGCATTAGTTAGACTTATGCATAGAAAGAATTTTAGGTAAATAAGCTTTACTAAGCATAAGTCTTAGAAAAGAACCTTCGGTGAAATTTTAATTAACCATCAATACACTGACGCCTTATCTTAACACAAAAGCTATATTTTCTTCGTACGATAATCGCTTCTTGTTCAGCCAGGCACAAAGACGGAATGTATTGTGTAGCAGATCGTTCGGTAGTCCTAATAAAATATGTGATAAGAGATAAGAAGATAGTCTTGTTTGTAAAAGAACTTTTACACCACACTCACTAAAATGCCTCCCTTACAGAAAGGCCTTCATTAAAAACAGCTTAGTATCCAGGTTCTAGCTGTTTTCAGACAGAAAACTTTCCTTCGGCACTCGCCTCTGTAGATGACTGAGATTATCCGTAACAATACGCTGCGATACAATGCACTTACAGAACTTTTTTTCAAGCACAGCATTTCGATAGACTATAGCCAGTGTACTCTGAACAAGAATTTTAGAAATGTTGAGTTCAGAAAAATTACAGGTTTTGTTTTATGAACTCTGGATTCCGAAGATTCAATTTGTACTGAAGGAATTACTACTTCCATTAAAAACTTTTTATGAATTAGAAGATTTATGCTTAGCGTCTGCGCTCGAAGTTCTTACATATATTGATGAGTGCTGTGACTCACTTTTAGTGTCTCATTTATATTCGTTTATAATAGATATAAACATAGATATGCACATCCCATAACTCCAAATATAATTAAATTTTTAATATATATAGTCCTTTTACCATTTGAAAATTTAATAACTTTCCAATTTATTTCATTTTTTATTACATGTTATTGAAAATTGGCTCTGGTAATTTATTATGAGAAGTACACGATCGATAAATGCGTCAAAATAATTTAATTTTACTTTGAGCATCGACGTTCCATTTTACTCATGAGAGGTTGTCCTAATGGCCACTTCAGAGAATTAATTTTCCGAACTTGATATAGAAAGTATTCCAAAGAAAGCGTTCAGTCGTAAAAAACTAAAAAAGTTTTTGAAAAGTAAAAATTATATATAAAAAACGAATTATTAAATTTTTAAGCGGTAAATGGATTAATGAACTTCTCTATATATAAATCTGAATTCATGGTGCGTAGTATATTTATAATTATTAAGTAATTCTAAATTTATTTCAGCGTCATATGTGATATGCTAAAAAGTGAATGATTAAAAGTATATATTAAATTAAATTGCTTAAAATTTAGAAAATAAATTTTTTATGAAGCAAATCGCACTTTATCCATATAGTTTGTTTTCATTTTCATACAAATTTTGTTGGAATTTGATTGATAGCATTCCAATAGACTATTTTATGCAAAGTTATTCGTGCGAGATGAATACTAAGAACATTTTGAATGTTCAATTGCTATGCAGCTATTGAGGTGTACTATATAGATAACCTTGTCTGATAAATACGTTTAATGGACTCACTGAACAGAGCAGGGGCAAAAGAAGATATGTTACAACTTTTTTTAAAGTTTGATAGAATATTTAAAAAACAATTACATACAATTCATTAACATCAACAATCAATTTAACTAACAAAAAACAGACACAGTTCTGATTGATCCGTCAATTTGGAGCGTAGGGCTACGATTTTTTTAATTGTTTAGTTCAAACCACTGCAAAATGTTCATATATTTGATAGATCTCGTCAAGAACTTTAAAATGCGAGTTTGTCATGAGCGTTCACCGATTCACAAAGCAAAACAATTTGTAACATGTTCAGCTAAAACTACTACGAAATGTTCTTGGTATATTTGAATAGATCTTGTCAGGAGACTTAAAGCGACCCAGTACAGTCGTGTTGTATTCACGGTTGCCAAGATAGAATGAGTCAAACGCGGTTTCATACCCAGAAATATTGCATCAGGGGAGCGTCACGAGCATTATGTATTGCCAAAATGGAAATTGGACTCCATGCTGTTTACGAATAATCTAAGTTCAGAACGCATTTTTAAAGATTGTATGATTTCAATCGGAACTTATTTTTGTCACAAGATCACTTCACAGGTTTCTCACAGGATCTTTCATGCAATACAAATTAAGAAGTGATCAAATATGCTATAACTAGAGTTAATATACTCTATATTGGCTTTGAAATATTCGTATAGAATTCTTTACATGAATCAACTGTGAAATTTGGTCCACTTGGACTGCATAACTATGTAATATTCCATAAATGGTCATAAGGTTACGAAAATAGAATACAATTACAGCGCATACGTGTTCCGCCCTTTTTAAATCCTGCAAAAACGAGACAATGTTCATATTTATCAATTTAGTAGAATGTAACTACCTTTTGTACTTCACATGGCAAGAATAGAAGCAGGCCTCATCACTCAAGAATGGCACGCTATGGCTCTTATCCAGACTTTGTCTGCACTTTTAGTACAAAATTAAAAACTATTCACGATCTCATAGAACCTAATATCGACGACCCCATGCAAAAACATGGACCTACAATTCTGTACTTTTACCCAAAAATGTAACTTATAGTCGTGTAGTTGATGAAGCTATACTAAAGAGCAGAAATGAAAGAATGTATGGGAACACATTTTTACTAGTTCTAATTTTACAGCTTGACAGTAGCAGCACACTAACAACTTCACTGTAGGCACTGAAAAGTTAGACCACAAGCAGCAATGCACGCATGGTTGATTCGACTCACGAATTGCCATACAAACTGACCAACTGCGCCGGTACCGTGGTGAATAATACTATTTTGTTTTGTGTACCGTACATTCTGTATCTATACTCCATGCCTCAATGGGTTTGGTCACTACGCTAGCAACCTGCGAGTTGTAGGCAGTGTGGGTTCTTTTCCTCCCTGGGTATCCCACTCTTCTGTGTCAGAAAGGTTTTACTCGTGTGTATGTCCATTACTTGACGTTGATTGGATAGGTCAAATATGACTCTTGAGCTACAAGAAACCGAACACAACCAAATCTTTCTATGTCAAAGATGCGAGTTCCAATTCTTATCCTAAATCCTCCGATATAAGTTTGAACCCACACTTTCACCATAATCGTTATATTGCCCAATTATGTTTGTTCTCGAAACAAAAATTTTACAGATTTGTACATTCTGTGGGGCTCGATATTTATATTTGTTTTGATGTAAGATTATATATGAAGAAAATTAGCGATCATAAATATTTCAATAAAAATATTTTACATCTGACATTTGGAAAACTACAATTTTCCGAGATTTTACTTCAGTAAAACATAGCAACAAAGACGGTTAAATTTTTAGATCGTTACCACTCAGTATTTCCGTTTTTTAAACGGACGTTGTGTGCAAAGTCTCGGTCCAACACATCCCTTTTTTAATTAGAGTAAAACACAGCAGGTGCATCTTCTCCCTAGGTTTTCTTTAAACACTAGTCCACTCAAGTTTGCTATCTACTCTAAATCACCAGGAACGCTAAAAATAAATGTTTCAGGGTAATTTTTGAGATATAATGCATGGCATGAGCCGAAGTAAGCTCCGAGGAAAAGATTTAATAGTGCTCCACGCATTAAAATGTTCTTCAGTCGACTAGTGTAATAAAAATAAGTGATGTCTAATTAAACAAACGTGTTAAATCTTAAGGTGTAAAGAGAAGAAAAGAATTAAACAATTCACACAATTTTTGACAAATTTCCTTGCCATAGTTTAAAATATGTGCACAACGCTGAATCTGGAATAAATTCGTTGTGCAAATACATTAAAAATGAAAAATATGTCATAGCTGAGAATGTAATCATCTTTTCATGATTTCTTTGGTGCGTATTATTTGTTATAATGCATATGTAAGCTAAAAACGTGGTTACTCCCACTCATAACATGTTCTATCTTATTTACTTACATTTATCTTTACATATTTTGTATATTTGATACATTTTCTTGAAATGAAGTGCGATTTCATTCTTTTTGTTTTTGTACGCTACTTAAGAATTTTATCAAAACATTATGCTGTGTTTCAACACTTGTATAATAATGTCACTTAGAAATTTTTTATTTATTAAGGTTTACATTTACAAAAGTAATGTTAAAATTATGCCTTAAATATGGTTTTGAATGATTTAATACATTTTCTTTTTCATAAAGCAAGTGTTTCATTGTGCTCTGCATACAAGCAAATATGTATAAAATCGCAATTATACAAAATTTGAATTCATGATAAATTATAGGGGCATACGTAGGGTAGGAGTTCCACGTGGTCATCGGTCAAGCAAACGTATCTCAGATTTCTTGAGGCATCTAATATATAACTTCTCCGCCATCGACTAAAGTATACATTGCAATGGGTATGAAGACAACATACCATTTAAGTGAAAAGTCTTCTAGGATAAGTGTTACCTTATCTTCAGGAGCCATAATTCAAATATCAGTTTTCAGCAAGACTACACTCAGTTAACATGAGCAGACAGCTCTATAATGTTATTAATGCATTCTAGGTCCATATTTTTCTAATTGAGAACCTGTGTAATATTGTGACTTCATCAATACTTTTTAGCTATGCCTGGTCAATTGGAACTAATTAGTTATTTAGTCGTCAAGGTAATACAAGGACGGAATCGTGAATCACTTGGCTTTGCCCTGGTGCACCACAAGGGGAGGGTTCACGTTGTACCTCACATATATACCATACATTCAAGGCACAACCCGTTTATAGAGACCCACATTTGCACCAGACATACAAACATCCATACCTTACCCTGGATTCAAACCATGTACCTTTCAATCTAGAATCATTGAACACCAGCCCGATTGGTCAACAACTTCCTCAGAATAATACCCTCGAAATGCCTTAGAAGACAAATTATAGACTTGCCAATACATGTTCAACCATCCTCAGTACCAAATTCAAAGACCTAAATCCCTTTCCCCTTGGAATTGATATCAATCAGAATTATTTCTCGAATATAAGTTTCTCTGTCTATTTGACCGCTATATTGATAAACTTAATCAAATGATTATACACGCGTGAAGCACATATTTTAAATCCAATTTTTAGAATGAACCTGTTCAATAAAAACTAATTTTAAGTATTTAAAATTCTTCTGCGATTCACATCCGATTCTTACAAAGAGTATAACTAATCTTGCATTTGTAATGAAACATTAGTGTTACATACTTTGTGTTAAAACAGCATAGCATGCATTTATTAGCTGATTTTTTCGTATTGTTTTACATTTAAAATTACTATAGAAAAACTCCCACACATTTTCTTATACCCTATGATGAAATTCTTTATAGCTGTAATAAAAATGTTATTAAATGCTAGATTATTCATTTGCTAGTTTTAAGGTTAGGAGTTTTGTTGGATGATCTAAACGGCTGGCAGCTGCAAATCTCACAAAACAGCAAAAGGTTCTTGTAAATAGTTTTGCTTTTGTACGGTGCATTGTTTTTACACTAGTGCTAGTTTTTTTGTAGTTCTCAGATTGCCTAAAGGTGATTTGAATAATCAAACTATCATAATTTATACGTTTCTTGATTGAATCTACAATCGAATAGGTAAACATTAAAAAAGACTTTGTAGACTGTTAAGATACCTCTTACAAGTCTTTAAATTATATTTAACTCACATTCTGGAATACTGAAAACTGTTTTTAATGAAATTATTTTCAAAATGTTTATTTTAAATTTAACCCTTAAATAACTCAAATATATCTGTCTCTCTCATCATTTCATTTACATCACAGGTAGTTAAGTCATACGATGATAGCAGGTGAAAAATTGTAGGTCAGCATAATTGGGATTCATCTGCCACCAGTATATTAACTGATACTTATACTAACAATTGTTTTCTGTGGCACCTTATTATAAATATTTTCACAAGTAATAACTGTTTCCTTGTTTCAATGGTAATTGAACTCATTTATTTCGATATGGAAGCGAAAGTGTTATGTCAGAGTGGGATAATTGGTTACTTCAAAGTGAAATTGAAAGTATTATAATGTCAGAGTGGGATATGTTATAGAGGCGTACAATGGGTTGTACATTTAGATATCAATTTATTTAATAATTTGCAATTATGCACATGCATACAGTATGTTTAAAAGATTGTGATTACATCGGATAAAAATGCCAATCTTTATCCGATTGAGGCTATTGAGGTATGCAAATTTAATTACAGTTCCACACTGATCTTATAAGCACTAAGTTCGTGAATATTTCATGCACTATGTAGTGTTCGTCTGGATATAGTGATAGACATCAAAGTGATAGACAGATATGGTAAGGGATTAAATTTGTATAGATGGGACATTCGAGAGGGGGGAGGGTACTCATCAACTGGCGCTTGGTAGGTGCTGGTGTGTCGCTGATGCAGGGCACGCTGATAAGAAGACGAAGCTAAGGGACCAGGATCACTTTTTAGCTTCCACGTCTTTTTTTGAGGAACTCGTTCTTTTCCCGTCATTTGCTCTCTGTATTTTTCAGATGCCTGGTGCTCCCCGAAAGATTCCCAGTTTTCTCTTGTCGGTTGTTCCTCTAATAAAATCCAGCTTCATTCCCAATGTTCTGACCAATGGCAGCAATCCCACATCCCATATTCAATCACTGTGACTGCTTGAACCCCTCCCAATTCCTTATATTCACAATGACGTAAGTCGTTCCATATGGTATTGGCTATTGTTTTCATGCGTTTCCTTTTACCTTTCAAATTGCCAAACTATGGTGACAATATTTCTTTTGGAAACAAAATCGTTCCATTCTCGTAAATCGTTCCATTTCATATTGTTTGTGGCTTTTCAAATTGTCACACTATGGTGACAAAATAATTGGTTACTTCAAAGTGTAAAGGAAAGTATTACAATGTCAGAGGGGAATAATTATTGAAACTCCAATCTCGCAAAACGAAAATCACAGTAATCGAGCTTAAACTATAACATAAATACACCTCCTGTAGCAATAATAAATATTAAATCGTATCCATATCTAATTTCTGTTTAAAATTTGAAGCTAATAGGTTATGATCTCAATCATAGTGAATTGCTGAACCTACCAACAGCATGGACAATGGTATAGTCCATAGAAAATTGTGAGATCGAATCAGTGGTGCATGGTTTCATTATCACTGTTCCCATCAGTATGGTTGTTTAAACATGAGGTTAACATTTATGAGCTTTCCGTCAAGTAGATTAAATTCCCAGTTCTGATATACGAGAGACCATTATATTTTGTGTATTTCAAAAATCTGAAATTATAATACTAATAAAACGATTCTCAAGTGAACAGACCTGTAAAACTGGAAAGCTAAAACAACAAATAAGCTTGCAATGACTAATAAATAAGTTTGAATATTTAAGTTTTACTCAACAAACTTTAAAACTTGGAAATAAAAGAATGCAAAAGATAGAAATCCAATCGCATACTTTTGGTAGCGGCTGAGGAAAGAGCTTTCATAGCATCAAAATAGAAAAAAAATCCTCGAGAATCCAAATGCTTGAGCGAGCTTCTGACAGACAGTTGCCAAATTATCAAACCCTTATTTCAAAAGCAAATCGTTTGACTCTTACTTTTCCGAAAAGAAATGTGTAAAAAAGGATGCTTTCTATCACTACGGAAAACTCAGCCTTTGTAGATGGTGGGCGCGTTCGATATTTGATTTATTCATAGGGTACACAAGCGAAAATGAACAAAATTTATTCAAATCGGAAATCACAGTGCTAGTAAAATATTTCTTAGAGTTTGACAGATTGATTTATCAGCAAAATATTCCATATTGGTGAGAGAAATCTCGCGAACAAGATGAATTTATTCTATCTTGTTTAATTTTTTTTATTGTAGGTTGTTGATAGAGCGCTTAAATATTTGCTCAAGTCATAACAATGTTCCATGTGAGTCGGGAGAAATTCGGTGTCGTGTAATTCACTTTTGCTTTTCAATTTATTGTAGGTTTTCTTGCGAAGTTCTGCGTGTATGTTTTTTTTTATCTGAAAAAATAAAATACGTATTTTTCTCGGTTTAGAGTAAAAGTCGATGGAGCAGACTAAAAGGATTGCTATAGTTATAGTCGATGTCAACGAATATTTCACGATTTGCACACCTCTGTAGTACGATTGGAACTTGTGTAAGAAATGTTTTAATTCGTATTTTTGGGGTTCTCATGTAGTCAAATATAATTTTCACGTTCACCACCAAAAATATTACTTATAAACGATTACATTTTGCATGCTCCCCATATGTACTTAATTTTTTTCATTAATTTATTTTCAAATATAAAATTATGCATAATATAAATTTATACAAAAGCATATATTTAATTCTCTCTCATTTCATTCTCCATTTTTGATTCTTAATTCATTTAATATATTCAGAAAATAAATTTCACGTTCTGGAAAACCATAATTATGTTTGCTGTACTTAATATAAATCTCACAAACCCTTTTAATTCATAATCGAATTAGCTCTCGTATTGCAAAAAATGATCGTACAACGTAGAGAATCTCAAATAAACCTTTTAATTCGCATTATTTAGCATTACCAATATCTTTATTTTTAAAAGGTTGTACAGAGATATTTGAAGATGCATTTCATTTAAATCAATTGAGGACCTGAGGATATTTAACAAGGTAATAATCACGCAATGAAGTTTGTCAAATAAAAATGCTAGAAATTGCAAAGCTCAAGTACCATTTGCACTAATTACGAAGCATGCTGCTAATTATGCTTCCTAATGATTGATGGTTTGTGAAATTAAATTGGATATTTGCTAAAGTAGTTTACTGTGTTAAAATTCAATGTACTGTATCAAATAATTTCTCTGAATTGAACCCTTTAACATTACGCATTATTTTATAAGGATTGTTGAATTGCTATATTTCGGCGAGATTAATGGCGAGAAGATTTGTGTCAATGTTTCATTTACAATTTAGATTATATCAGATATTTCGGAGAATGTTTATAGTATCATCGTTAATATATGTTTTATGAGAGAATTTAAAGATTCTTTTTCGCATTTTCGTGCTTTTTTCGTATTTATGAGGGAACTTGTATTTTTTAATTATCTGCCTTACTACCTCTAATGTGTTTACAATGTGCGAGAATTTTTGTTTCTTCGGCTTTTTATACCAGTACAGAAAATATCAGAAACATTATCATCGATATGTACAAGAGTGTTACTCTATACTATTGAATATTTTGTATATTTCTGATACGTATAATCACAACACCGTAGTTCCAAATTAAGGCATAACTGGAATTGATTTCGTCTTGTATTGCTTAAGAAACATTTGAAAGAATTTTTTTTCTGTTGTTAGGTGGTATTTTGAATTTTGTATACAATAATTCTTGAAAAATGTATTTTTAGCCTAAATATATAAATTCCCATTTCCTATGGAATAGATTTTATGTGTCCATTTATTTCATGTATTATTATTATTTTAGAGATATTTGTCATTGATTGCAATTGATACTATGCTAACTAAATATCCTTAATTCATTTAAAATTTATTTTTGTTCCGATATAATCAATTGCTTATATATTTATAAATAACAATCTATACATAAAATCTATATAAAAGAGTTTGGTTTCATGCCAATAAGAAAAGAAACTGAAAATTTTGAGTAAAAGGACCCAACAGAGTAGCACGTGGATTCATGACGTACAATTTAGAAGGACTTTGCAATTTTAAATGTATATAAGTGGTTCTCGTACCATTAACTTTAAATCTTAAGCAGGAATTTAAGTTTATTAGGAGTTTATTTTCATAACCAGTCATTCAATAAGTATTATTAAAAATACATACAAATGAAGAATTCATCAATGATTGAGGTATATTTGAAGAATTTGTCTTTGTATTAGAATACACTTCTGATGAAAATGTTTATGAAAAATCACTAATAAATCTATTTTAGAAACATAATGGCAATTTCTCGTCCATGTTGGAATTAGTTCCTTTCTCTAAACTTGATGAATTACTTCTTTCAGTAAACATGTTTGGGCGTATCTTCTTTCAAATGATCAGGTGCAATTGCCCAACAACTTCAAAACAATGATGAAAGAGGGAGTAACAAAATGATAGAAAATCTTTGTGAACTTACGCATTGCGTAATAGATCTTTCCTGAAAGTCTGGGAGAATACCAGTAGGTTCCTTTTGACCTAAGGTATCTCCGAAACTTTTCTGAGAAAAGTAAATCTCATTTCCTTTGATCGTAAGTACAGACCCATTAAAAACTGATATAATAACGGAGGACCGGAGAAAATGGGTGTAATGTCGAAATCCGAAGCGGGATGTAGTTTGTTACCAAGATCAAAGTAAAGCTACCATGCGGAGGATGTGAAACAAGAACTCCTTCAGCAAAGCCAAAGAAGAAAAAATAAACTTTCAATCTGGGAACATAAAAGTTTGGAAGAATAACGCGGTCTTTTAAGAAAAAAAAGAGAAAATTTTCCTAGCCGTTCGTTACAGTGAAAGAATACAATGAATAATTTTTGTATCCCCATTATGTCACTTTGTACAAGCAATTATTATAGAATTTAAGGAGGGTAAAATTATTCCAAAAATGTCAACTGAGTAAAAAGATTTTACTTCCAAAACTTAAAATACTCTTTGAGCTCACATCTCTATTTCAACTTGTTAAAAGGTAATGCAACTTTATTCAAGAAGAAACATTTAATTGTTTTGGCTATTATCGCTATTATCGTTATTATTATTACCCCGCTATTATCTATATATTTGAATCAATTCTCATTCTACAGATGTGGCATTGGTAAAATGTTTTTATTCTAACTTACGGTCTATTAAACTTTACTCATTATGGCACAACAAAGACTTGTAAAATTTGTATAACCCTGGTGCACCAAGGGGATAGGTTCGCGCTACATCTCATATACATACCACACATTCTAGGTACATGTTTATAGAGGACACACATTCGCTCCAGACGACAAATATTGATGCCTTAATCCCAGATTCAAACCAGGGTCCTACCGATTCAGAAATTACCATCTGGATTACTAAAGCGATTGATCGGCGGCTTTATTTGTAAATTGTGGATACAAAATTTTTTCATCATCATCTGAAGAAAGACTGGTTGCAAATTTCTCGCGATTATCTAATACACCAGCCCAACAAGGGTCTTACGCGTCGCGTAGTATCTCCTTCCCTAAAATCCGGAAGATCATTGGCAGATTCACTTTGACCAAAGTTCTGTCAAAATTTCTTTAACAAAGTAACTGCCGTACCCTTTGATCACCAGACTAAACCATTACAAACTGAAATAAAACGGAGCACTGAAGAAAGACGGTGTAATGTCGAAATCCGAAACGAGTTGGTTGTATTTGGTGTTTTATGGCGCAAGGGCCATGTTTGGCCCCGTTGAGCCAGACACGACATACAATATCAAGTAATAGACACACACAATGAAAGTTTTACCTGCACAGAAGTGAGAAATACACCCAGGGAGGAAGAAATCCGAAACAGGATGATGCGGTTTGTTACCAAGTTCCCTCACGGGGCATGTGAAAAAAGAAGTCCGGCAGGAGAGGAAAAAATGTAAAATATAATTTCAAGCCGGAAATGAAAATTTGGAATAATAATACGGTCTACTGAGTAAGGAAGATAAAGGCTTGTTAGTCGTTTGTACTATGGCAAGAATATGATGAACGAGTTTCGTATCCCCATCATGCCACTTCATAAAAACAATTAGAGATTCTAACACTCGGGCTGGTTTGTGTTCGAGTAGTAAACTGCCCTGTAGAAGCCAGCCTCTAGTGAAAAAACCTGTTCCAAACTGTCACCAATTCTGGGCAAAAGGCAATTTGCTTTGGCTACTTGGATCTAATACGGTCTACTGAGTAAGGAAGATAAAGGCTTGCTAGTCGTTTGTACTATGGCAAGAATATGATGAACGAGTTTCGTATCCCCATCATGCCTCTTCATAAAAACAATCAGAGATTCTAACACTCGGGCTGGTTTGTGTTCGAGTAGTAAACTGCCCTGTAGAAGCCAGCCTCTAGTGAAAAAACCTGTTCCAAACTGTCACCAATTCTGGGCAAAAGACAATTTGCTTTGCTTGGATCTTCATTTTACTTGGAGTAATAGGGCAGTTTGTCTCGAAGTGATAACTCGTCTTTGCCGAAAATGACTCCATCTTGTAGGAGATATCTCGTCGAAACACTTGAAAGGCTAAAAAGGGTGAAACGATTCCTGAAACTACGCCTTAGAAAAAGAGATTTTACTTTAAAATCTTAAAATACATTTAAAACAATAAACTATTTTAACTTATGAAAAGTTACCTCATCTGTATTCAAGATGAAATGTTCAAATTTTCTATGGTATCTTTTGTTTTAATCCTCTGAGTGATTCATACGCGTACACTCGTTCTGTACCTTGCAGTCTTCATTGCATGACTTTGAACCAGTTTGGGCCTTATTAGCACATAGAATCTTTGCTAGGATTATTTCTACCAATCGATATGGTTACCTAAACATAATATGTTTTTGGGGATAAAAGCAGAACTTCATTATTAGGAAATCCCGTGACGCTTAGAAGCATAATACTTGAATTAAATCTCATTTTAATCATATGAATCGGTAAAATGTCAACGAAACATTTCCTCACGCTCTAAAATATTTCTCTACAAATTTCTAGCATCTGTCTCATGCACCAGAACAACAAGGATCTTACGTATTACGTAATAGTTCCTTCCAGAAAATCGGGAAGATCACCAGAATACTTCCTTTGGCCGGAGGTCCTCCCTAAACTTCCCGCGTTCAGTAAATCTCATTCCCTTTGATCGCAAGACCCATTAAAAACTTACATAAAAACGGAGGACCAAATAAAATGGGTGCAATGTCGAAATCCGAAGCGGGACGATGCGGTTTGTTACCAAGATCAAAGCGGAGCTCCCACGCGGAGCATGTGAAACAAGAAGTCCGGCCGGAGAGGAAAAAAGGTAAAATAAACTTTCAAGCCGGAAATAAAAATTTGGAAGAATAATGCGGTCTACTGCGTAAGGAAGAGAAAAAAGTTCCCAGCACTGGAAGTTAATTAACTGAATAGCTAGGGAAGAAGTTCCCGAAAGTAGTTTACTTTTTTCTCTTCCCTTTTCCCACTCCCCTTTTCTTTTCTTGGAGGGGTTCCTGCAAATTTTCGAAACCGCCTCATGTAATTGATATCACTACAAGTCTTAAGCGCGCTGCAAATTCCCCCAAGAAGTTTTTGAGGTGAGATAAAATAAAAACGTTTCTCGTGTAATTTGGGAAATTAAGTCTGTATTAATGTGCACATTGGATCGCGGGTTTAATTTAAATTAGTCTCCTTCAGTCTACTTTTATGAACACTGTGTTCTGAAAAAAATGGCGCAGTGTGACTTAAAATTACGAAAGCGTTATTTCTTTTGTGGGTGGTGTAGTAAGAGAATGCGTTACGCGCAGCCTCCCGCCGGAGCTTTGGATTTACATTTTCTTTTGAAAAATGCAAAATTTATCTTCCTAAACTCCACTTAATGTGGTCACCTTTACGAAATGTGAAGTAGAAACTCAAACAATTTCAAGTAGTTTTCATTTCAGTACCCTGCCTTAACAAAAGGTGGTGGTAAAAAATTCCCGTTTCATTTAATGATGAATGTTATTATAATGAGAAATCGCACTACCCTTTGACCCATTATTTTTAAGCCGTAGATACCGGTGTAATTAGCTCTCGTATAGCAAAAAACGACCGCTGAGCGGCAAACCAAACCAACCCTTTTATCATTGAAAAGCTATTCCACGAAATACAAGTATGATAGGGTACATTAAGTATTTAGTACAATAATAAATAGAAACACATGTACGTTTATATTCGATGTTAATGTGGGTTAGGGAAGTACGCAAACAGGTCGTATTTGGCAATTGAAATCGAATGCATATATTTAGAATATTCGACCAGGGTCTAGAAAAGTGACGTATAAGATGTTACCACGAAGCTTTAACTTTAAGTGGTAGGTAAATAAAACCAAATGAAACATCTAATGTCATCAAGCCAAAAACAAAGTACACATCAAAGCAATATGTTTTTCTTACAACTCTAATTTCTTTGTTATCAAGGTAAATATTGAAAGCTGAGTCTCCCAGATTGAACTCGGATCTTTGGAATTATACAGATACATTCACATCACTTACTTCTTAACCCTCCTGATGATTACTAATGATGAGGTATCTCGTCATTAACAGAAATTGACCAAATCTTGATGAACGAGATTTCTCGTCGTTAGAAGAAAACTGACCAGTTCTTGATCACTTTATCATAAAAAATAGGCAACATTATGATGATTAAATGAAATTCTAATTTCAAAGTTTCAATAATATATTCAATTCATATTATTACTCTGAGGAGTTCACGTACATATATCTGTTCTGCAAACTTCAGTTTACCCTGCATAGCATCAAACCCGTCTTGGGCCTTTTTGATCAACAGTCTTTTATGAAATTATTTCAACCAATGTATGTGGTTAGTTAGTAACTACGTGTGTTCTGGTGTAGAAAACAATACTAAACAATTCGTAAATTTCGTGACCTCTCAGAGTGTTAAAATATTTGTCAACACAAAGCTTATTTTAATTACAAGAATGTATTATTAAACTTAGTTCCAATCAGCACTTCGATGGTACATTGGAATCCCCTCATTGTTCCAATCAATCAAACAACATTTCAAAGTTCCAATACGTATACCTAATGCGTTCAAAAATGTCCTGAAAGTGTTTTGAAAGTGCAAAGTTCAAAATTGTATACAAGAAATAATGCAAAAGAACACAAGCCAAATTTAAGAATTTATAAAATTGTTGGAAAACAATCCATGAAACAACCCCACATTGAAAATGTGTGATACATTAAGTTCTCTATGAGAGTTGATTTAAATTTATCCTTAATTGCAGCCCATTTTGGTTCCCATTTGTCATCGGCCAGTTTTCAAAAAGTGCGCGAGAAACAAGAGAATTCTCCTGTGGCGATCCTCTACAACTGCATGCACCAGCTGTTAACTCCAGATAATGAGGCGCAGTGCATTGTTTCTTCTTGACCCACATAAATCATGAGGTAGTTAAACGTCCTTCATATATTCTTTGTTGGAGATCCCAATCGTTAATTCCTGAAAAATTATTGATGGGTACGCCGTTCAAGATGAGAAATAATCATAAATTTGGAGCATGCTATATTTTTCGTCCTTTGGGAATCACGGACAAATTTTCGAGATTCCTGAACGTTGATGGACTGTAAGATGGTTGAACTTTGTTAGGCATAGTAATCATATTACTAAAAATTTTACATTAATATATAACTTTGAATATATATTTTTTATTGACGATACTTTAAGGAACTTAAACTATGTCGTCACAATTTTATTAATAGGTTTCATTTCAAAGTAAAATAAAATACCATTACGGATTAATGCTTTTAAGCAAATTTATCCAATCTCTATAGGTATATATATCTTCTAAGTTTCAAAATAGTTTATTTTTAAAATATGGCTGGATCTAGAAAACGTGTTCTTGAGTCGAACATTTCTTTTTCATATGTTCAGTAGCCCACCGCCTAATTGGTAATTTGGTCATAGCATTTATGTATCCCTCAGTAGGTCCGAGGCTCGATACCCGGTTTATAAGTGCTTGGATTATAGTGTAGCAGTAGCCAACTGAATGCACCTTTACGAGTAGTCGTCATTTTGTCCCTTGTAATACCGAAGGCTGAAGAGCTTAGCCGGTTGGGCATTAGAAAAAATACATATATAGGGGATCTAAATTAATGACAATATATCTCTATATTGTTGCCAAATGAGAATTGTTTAATACGAATAATACAAAAAGACAAAATAAAACCATAAATTCTCTTCTTTTCAGTATAACATAGTATTTTTTACTTTTCAGGCAAAGGAAATCAAAATATTTATGCAGCCAATTATGCATATATTACAGCATGCAAATAAAATTACAGATTATAAGTAATATAAACAACATCTGGATCATAATATTTGACATATGTAACGAGTCTTTTCAGATTATAAAATGTAAGATCAAATGAAAATAAATTTAATTAGCAAAATGTAAACCTTTATGCTTACTATAAAATGATTATTTCATCTTAAAGTTGTTACCTTTCAAGTTGTATGGAACATTTGAATTGATCTCTCAATTTCTTGTGACAAACTAGTTATAAAAGATAAGCACCCTAGAACCCAAAGCACCGTGTATTTATCTTAAACGTTATAGTTAGTAGGAAATAATTTCCCAGCCTATATTCCACACAATAAATCGAGCCAAGTTCTATTATATCAGTCTAGTTAACCCAACAAAAATTAGGCCTAGCTACGGCGCCGTGAGTGAAGAGCCAAATAAACTTAACTAAGCAAACCCAAAGATCAAACACAATAGATGCGATGTTTAGGAAAGCAAGCGAAGCTTAAGAGTCAAGGGGAAAGAAATAACGAAGGTACAAAGCAGAAAAGGAAACGAATAGAAAGGAAGAAAAGACAAAAAATCTGTAGCTAATTGTTTGGTCAGCGGTCTTCAAGACCTCTGGAGACTTTGAATGTTACCACCGGTTCCCAAGATTCGGATAATGATCCAGTGATTAGGTTTTATTAACCGGTACTTTTGTTTTGGGTGCATTCAACTGCTCCAAAGCACAAGGGGAATGAAGTGTGTTTGGTGAGCTGTTGTGTTTAAAATAGAACGCAGAATTTTTTAGAGAATATTTATGCATGAGTCTCCATTAGAAATAACGTTTTTCATTGTGCTCTCTACTCTTATGCGTAAAATGATTTTGTAATATAATAGAATAATTTTTTTTTGGTTTTCAGACTGAAAAATTTTCTCTTACAAATATTGAGACAGTTAATTGTCTTCTGATGAATTTGTTTGATAATGGTTTCAGTATGCATGCAGAAATGTTTAACCAACAGAAAAGATTCTTTAAATATTAATGTCTTTTAAATGAATAAACTCAGGCAGAGTTTTAAGTAGAAAAAAGTTGTTTCGTATAACTATTAGTCACTTGTGTATAAAAGTAATACAAAGAAATTATATGAAAGCGCAAGTTTGGAAAAAATATCTTTGAATTATAGTTTGCGACAGATTTATTAGTTTTTAACAGTGATTAATGATTACATATTATACTGGTTATAATACCGTTATTTATTCAAAATAAAAGCTTTTATCATTGAGCACTTATCAACCAGGAGTAAAATTTAAATATGAAACTCAAATCAAAAATTAAATTAAGAATTATACAATTAAATAAACGATTTTCTCAAAACAGTCCTGAGATATAGGTTTCCCGTTCATGTCACGGATGATGGTACAAATCAAACAAATGCCGACTGCTTTTTGAATTTACAAGCTATACGCATGTGTTTCTCTGAGGGATGTTCAAGGATTATTTACAGAATTTATGGTCTAGATTAATGAAGGAATATTGAGCAAATTGAAAACAAGTTCAGTATCGTTTAATTTTTAACCTTCTGAGTGAGTGTGTTGCACACATTATTCCAGTATTCCTGTATGGTTTCTAATCAGATTTATATTTCTTGACCAATACCAAAAATTTCTTCAACCAATATATGCGGTTTTAAGTAATTAAGTTTTCTGTTCGATGAAAGTAAACTACTTGGAAATTTAGTGATACTCAGATGGAGTTAGGAATTATTCAAGTTCTGTCTGTATCTATTGGTAATTTAAGATGATAATTCTTTAATTTTTATTCAAAAAAATGCATATATAACTTTCCTTTGAGCATTATAGGTAATGCATTGCTCACGTACTTGTAAAATCGCATGTGAATATAATAAGTGTACATACGAATATCAATTGGGTTGCACTGTACAAATTAATACTTGTACTTTGCTGCGATTTCAGTCAGTCATCTCGGCGATATCCGAAATGATGATGACTCCCTCTCAACTTTTGATCGAATAAAAAAAGAAAACAAGTCATTATTTATAACAAAGCATCCTCCTACTTTACAACTGGAGGCACATGCGCTCTCACTTTCCAATGAATCAAGCTTAATTGAACTTTCTTGACCTCAATTGGGGGAAAGATATCGACAGCTGGCATGGATCCAGAACTCAACTACGAAATCGGCACCACATCGACTGAAGTGTCAGTCCGTCCGTCCAGCAATTTGGTACGTGGGTACGGCCTGCACGGCTATGACACTTACCAAATGAATTTTACGGTTATGGAGTTTGCAGATTTTCAAGGAATAAAAATAACACAGATGTCAAGCAAAAATGTAGCTGTGGTTTAAATGGGTGCGAAATGTTTATGCAAATGAAAAGTTAACAGTTTTTCAATTAGCGGGAGATTTATTATACACTTTTCGAAAGAAGAAATATTTTCAAAGTTTGGGGAATTTAAGTTTCAGATCACGAAGAATGAAAAGAATTCAAATGTCTGGGAATGAAACTACCTAAGATTATTTTAATAGTACTAAACATTTAAGGAAATAAAGAGTTAGTTATTCAATTGATATGAAACTGTCTGATTCATTCTTTGAAAAAATGATAATTTTTCGTTCGCTGATGTTTCAGATATGAATGAAAACAAGGAATATAGCGAGAAGAATAAGCCAAATAAAAAGTACACTATTTAGATACAACACCGATTATAAGTATAATGTGTGTAACTGCTACTGTAATTAAAAGCAAACTAAAATTTGATAAAAATATAAACAGCAAAATTAATGCGGACATGCAACAAAGCGACACAAATTATTCATCTTCCCTTTTACGTGTGTGCCTTCTAAATACTGTGTAAGTTAATTTAAAAATCATATTGAATGGTAGACGGACTAAAACAATTTATTACAGTTAAAAATGTCTTGGAAATGACTCTAGCTGTAATATCTATAAATTTTACTCTCCGATTCTCTTTATCATATCAATTTAAGCTGGGCTTGTACAACAACCAATTCTAGTATTTAAATTTCATTTTGTAATGTGAACTAAAGCTGGTGGGTAAAAAAAAATATTTAAGAGTAATATGCACTTGGATGATAAATGGACACCTTAGAAGTACTGTGAAAATTTTGAAAATGTAATAATTAGAAACGGTTAATGATACCTTTATGACGTTCTTATTAATGATTTTGGAAAAAGTGTTGTAGGTAGCAGCAAAATGCGTAAAATAATATAATACGCCACATCAATTTAAAATACTAAAAATATGATTACTTATCCGTCTCTCCTTACTTGCATAGTAAAGCATTATTAACTAATGCGTGTTACTGAATATGGGACGCATTGAATTATGGGGCACAGTTATAACAATATCAAATTAAGACAAAGTTTATAAAATATTAGATATATACTTATATGTGTGTTGTTATTTATTGAAATAATAACTTTCTTTCTAAAATATGCTTGTTCTTAGTATTTAATTGTTTCATAAAAATTACCAAACATTACTTTGTTGAAAATGTAAAAATGGATAAAAACAGTATAAGTGTTTATTTATAGTATTTATTATTCCATTATAAATATTTCCAGATGATAAGCGATACTGAAAGTTCATGTAACAATTAAATTTAATTAATTATTATTCACTTCCGGAAATAGAAATTATCGATAAATTTATTTATTGAAATGTAAACTAATGACTAATTTCTTTATTGGAACATAAATTAATGATTACTTTGTTTATTGAAATAGAAAGGAATTTTAAGAAAAACTGGAATCCTCAGAAGAGGTATTTAGTTATTTCCTTTCTAATATATTCTATTGTACATCTGGAGTGGTCATAAATTCCCTACATACGAGCAGTTAGGGACCAAAATTTTCAACGAATCAGAATGAAACTTGAGATTCGAAGATTTCAATTTATGCGTTAGAGAATTATGTAAATAACAAGAAACGAACTCTCATACTTATGGATACAGTTATCAAATTTCGAAATTTTTGAATAGCAACATTTACTTTTTTATCGCAATTTGATTGGCACAGTTAACCGCGTATATGACGTTTAAAATTTCCTTTAGCTACAAAAAGGAATGCTCAACAGCAGTGTCAAAGATGAGTGTAAGCAACAAAAGAGGAAAGAAATGTAACAAGAAACCATAACTTTTAACCTTTATTACAACGGTGGTTACCAAAGCAATAAGTGTTTTATGTAAATTACGTACATTATCACTACTGCTTGTTGTCTTTCCTCTTTATGTGGCTCACACTCATTTTCTTTGACAGTGTCTTTGGGCAGTCGTTTCTAGAGTTAAATGCAAAATTTCAAAGTCATTTCCGGTTTTCTTCATGGTGATAATACTGCGATAAAAAAAAGTGTGTTGTAACTCGAAAATTTCGAAGTGTTAACTGTATCTGTTATCGTGAGAGATCGATTCTTGTTATTTACATATTTCTCCAGCACATTACCTTGAAATCTCTAAATTTAAAGTTCCATTCCGATTCGGTGGAAATTGTGGTCGCTTGGGGCTCGTATATATGGGAAGTTATTTTATGACCATCCTGTATTTCCATGTAATAAGTACACAAAACAAGGATGTTTTCATGTAGTAATCAAACTCCCATTCTAATGAATCCCCAAACTTGAGCATTTTTCATAAACCAAAGGATGAATTCTCTTTCCAGTCTGATAGAGACGACACGGACATGTCACGGAAAAGAGATGGACGACAATGAACCATAAAAACGGCTATATTATCACAATTATTTTATAAAACAATATAGTGTTTTCAGTGGAAAGCGCTGACTTTTAAAAAAGAGCCAGATGATAAATGACAGTAGAAAAGCCGGCGACGTGGAATTTATAGATATATTTTTTCCAAAACAAAAATTTCCTTTCTCTCCTATTGATCTATTTTATACAGGCGTGAGGCATCTCCGAATGTATCGTACATGTTTCCATTTTCATTTCCTTTTCGGAATTCAAGAACATTTCTGAAAGATAAAAAGCCGAGGATTCGTTTTTTTGACTTCAGTAACTTTTTATTTACTACCCATTTATAAAGATATATGGTTGTGCGTGGAAAATAAACAACTCTTTGCCTGATTGAAGAGAGTTGCAGGTGAGATATGCAGTGCATTAATAAAGCGTGGTGATAATATAAATCTAGTTTGGGTTTTCTGAAATAATAATGCCTTTTTAAACGAAAAGTGTTGAGTGAGAGCTGATAGTAATTTCATAAAATAATATTATTGCATAAATACAGACACAAAACATGCTACTTGTGTGAAGTGTCGCTAAAAATATTGAAATGCACATTAATATATGGAACCACATAGCTGATATAAAACAGTTAAGGAGGTTTAAATTATTTTATTGGAGTTACCCTGGCTCAACGGATTTTACCACTGCTCTAGCAGACTGCGAGTTGGTGGCATATGTTCGATTTCTTCCTGAGTGTATTTCTCCCTTTTGTGTCAGTAAAACTTTTTTTGTTGCGTGTATGTTCAATTACTTGACGCTGTTTGATGCGGCTTGGCTAAATATGACATTTAAGCCATAAAACCCAACGAACAAAATTATTTTATTAAAATGTTGATGCCTGAAAAAAGATATTAGAAAGCTCCGAGCCAATATGATCTGTTAAAAGTTGTAGTTGAAATAATTTCATTTAAATTAAATTATTCCAGAACATGTAACACCAGAATATCATTAATCGTTGTTTTATCAATATCACACATGCATCAATAACTTTTTAGATGGAATTTTATTCATTAACTTTAATCCCGTGCATCGCAGAAAGTTTCTATTGATTACATACTACTGTTCATCTAACAAACAAAAAGTCTAATGTATTGGCTGTAAGAATATTTGGAAACATTTTAATGGTCAAAAAAATAATCTGCCTGATTGAAGAGAGTTGCAGATGAAATATTCAGTGCATTAATATAGCGTGGTAGCGTAAAAAATCTATACTAAAAATGAGTGAAAGTAAAAAGTATTTTAGAAAACAACTTATTCAAAAAATTACACACACAAAATCTGCTATCTGTGTGAAGTTTTGTTTAGACACTATGGATATTATTAATAATTGGGAAACCATCTATGTTAAATACAAAATAAGATTTAAATGATTTTATTAAAATGTTAATGTCTGGAAGAAACTATTGGAAAGCATAGCATCTGCAGCGCTCACATTATCAAAACCTGAACTTTTGAATGTTATAGTTGAAGCCAAAATAAAAATTATTCCAGAGCAACACGTGTCAGAACAATATCATCAATCACAGTATTATAAATATCACATATACATCAATCACAGTTTTAGACCGAATTTCATACCTTAATTTTAATAGTTGAGCATCTGCAAGAAGTTTTCTGTTGGTTATAACTTACTATAAATTGAAAAATCAAATAGTTTAATCTAGTGGTGGGAAGAGTTTATACAAACATTCCATTGGTTAAAAAGACTAGAACTGGTTAGAAACCATAAAAAGAACTACAAGTTGCAGTTTGGAATAATTCATGCATTAAAATCGGAACACTAAACTCATCATCACATATTTATATTCCAGCTGGGGTGATTCATCTATAAACAGAGAATTAATTATACTTTTAGCAATTACAATTTTTGAAAAACATTTGGAATAACTGTATGTTTATTCTGGAACAAAAGAGTTCATATCAGAATCGACTCGCAATATAACTTCAATCGATATATAGAAAGCAACAAAAATTTAGTAATTTTTATGAAGTATTCTATATTGCTAGCTAAAAAACTGCCAATTAATTTTTCAAATAGAAATTATCTGGAATCCTTCCACTCAATCTTGTAACCTAAGTCTTAGAAAAAAATTATAAAATTAATTTCTTCTACAAATAAGAATTTTTCTGAAACTCTTCACTATCTCATCTGATCAAAACAAGGTTTAAAATTTAGTCTTTTTACTTCCACTTTTAAGCGCTATTTAAACATTAAAAACCTTATACAAACTTTCTGCCCATGTTTTTAATTAGAAATGTGATATAATCTGGTCTAACAGGACACACATATTTCGTAAGAATTTTGAATACTTTCTGGAATTAAAAAAAAAACATGTTTTTCACTTCATGCTTTAATCTAGATACTCTTATAAAATGATAAAACAAGTGGAAAATAATAATTTAACAAAAACTTTCTGATTAAAGAATTATTCTGTAATCCATGACAAAATTATAATTTTTTTTCTTTTTTATAATTTATTGATTATCTCATCGAAAATAATGAATGTTTCTTTAAGAAAAACTAAATCAACTGAATAAAGCAAGTATATAATTATCGGTTAATACTACATTGCTTCGTAATGTGTGACGAAATGGCTCTCTAAAATTACCTGTTCATATAAACTTAATAAAACTAATTAAAGTAGTTGAAATAATCTTGACTAAATATTTTACTTGCATATTGGAATGAAAATTTATAATCTACACATACTTTCTCACACATAATGAAAATGCACGTGCTCAAAAATGGTGAAAAAATTAGAACATGCAACTAAATCATAAATGTAAATATATGTCTAAGAATGCATCACAAATTAATTAAATTTCTGCTAAAATAATAAAAAATTTTTAAATGTGAAATTTCAAAAACGTTATTATGATATCCGTTACACGGCTGCAAAATGAAATACTCTTGACTGTAAGTATTCTGTTTACACATAGAAATGCAAATTTAAGACCTACACTTACGTTCTCACACAAAAAGGAAAACCCACATTCTAGGAAATAGCGAAGAAATTAGAACAAATAATTTTAAAACTCAAGGACAAATGAAAATTATGCTTCTAAATATCCAGGCATTTTCAAAGAAAATTGTTTATCTTACGAACTAAACATACTGGGTTACTTAATAAGGTAATCTTGATCACAAATATTTTACTTACACATAGGGAATAAAAAATAAATCCTACACCCACATAAGATAAAAAAAAAGAATTTTATACACGCGTTAATATTACGTGTAATTCATATAATATTTCCGAAATCCAAAAGATAAATATTCTTACTAATTCCATGAAAAATAAATTAACTAACTGCTAAAAATGCACGTTTTCAAAATGCATAATTTCAAAACATCGTATCGATCTTATGTTACCCTAAACAGTATTCAGGGTTTCTAAATCAAATTTACTTGACCATAAATATTCTTCTTCCATATAGGAATAAAAATTTACGACCTACACCTACGTTCTCACACAAAAAGAAAACGCACGTGTTCGGAAATGGCGAAAAAATTAGAACAGATAATTTAAAAATTCAGGGACAAACGATAATTGGCCTTCGAAATATCCGGGTTTTTCCCCCTCTCGAAGAGCAGAACTGTTTTCGTCCTTGCATATTAAATGTAAGCTTCGGGGCATGATACACATAAAAAATCTTTTAACTTTCAGGACCACTATTTTTTACATTGCACTTCTTACTCAAAACATATCCAGAAAATTCGGAATATTCCAGAAGATAAAAAGTTTTCTTACAGCTATTTTATATCTATCTCTTCTTCCCTCTCCCACATGAAATGCCTTTTGCAATTGGCTCCATTTTTCAAGAACTAGAATCCCTCGGGCTTAGAAACACAGGGAAAACGTCAAACCGAAAAGGAAATTTTCATTTCCAAATTAGTTTTTACGTTCATGTAAAAATAATCCGTCCGAATTTCACCTGTGTTTCTGGTTTGAGGGTGAATTTTTGGAATAAGCTTCGTCCTTTCAACACTATCCGTCGTTATTTCGGAGTGCATTAAGTAAATTGCCGAAAGTCGGTTGCTTTTTCCCCAAAGAATTCATAATTACGAGCGTTATTTATGTACATGGGGACCGCTGAATCCTAATGTCGTTATGCTTATTAAATGCCATTGTTATATCAATTGATTTGGACGTAAGTATTTGTTTTGGAGTGGATTGTATTGTTTCACGATAAAATCTCCGAATCAGTTATATCGTTTTATCAACATATTGCCGCTTAGAATAGCTCTATTTGCATTAATCAGTGCGATATAGTTAGGAATAACTATTCTTATATCAATAAGGGGTGTATTTAATTATAGCTATATAGACAGTATAAGTTGCGAAGATTTCGATTCATATGTACGCAGATAAATATAAAAATATTGTTTTATATTGCTAATTTGGTAATTAAGAATATTTTCTTTTATAAAAATGCTATAAATGTTTAAATAATTATTTTTGTACATTAAAATAAAGCATATGTAATAGTAATTTGAACTACTTTATAGTTAAGAAAATTCATCATGAGGATCACACAAATGTAATCCAGAATTTAAAACACTCACATACAATCAGAATATTAAATGGGGAATTACTGAGTTTTTCCACTAATTTCCACTGCACAGTCGATCGTTGTATTTAACATTTTCACAATTAGGTATGTGGCGACATATTTACTTAACACACCTTAGAATTTCCACCTGTCTTCAATTTTCAAATGTAAATTTTCAGTGCGTAATTAGATTTATTGTTTCATATTTGAATAGATTTGATGAAATAAAGCTTATTTTTGATAAGAGTGCATCTTTTCAAATGTACTAAATAATAATATATACGTTAAAATACGATTAAAACTCTGAAATGAAGCTTAAGCTTCAAAACTATCCTAACAGATGGTCTGTTAGGATAATTTTGAACCTTAAACTTTTTTCTTTTAATAATTTATTGTATTTTATCGTTTGAACAGTTCAGCACGTAGCAACATATTTATTTAATAGATCCTTAGAATTTACTTTTACTTATTCAATCTTCGAATATAAATTTTCAGTACCTAAATATATATATATTTACTGTTTCATACTTCAATTTGTTTGAGGAACGAAAACGTATTTTTTGATAAGTCGAATACATCTTTTAAAACAGATTAAAAAAAGAAATATAAATTAAAGTATAATTAAAATGCTGAAGTGAACTATCTGTTAGGATCGTTTTGAACTTTAAACTTATTTTACTAACTTATCGTTATACTTCATCGTTTGTACAGTTCAGCACGTGATAACATATTTACTTAGCAGCTCCTCGGAATTTTACTCCTCAATCAGTGCAACAATTTAAAATCTAGTAAAACAATAGCAGAAGGAAGAAGAAACTTGTTTCTGATTGGGATGTCCCGAACAAGAAAAAAAAGAATCTTAAAGTGGTTCTAATCAAATAAAAACTTTTTTCTACTTCCCACTTTCAAACCAAAAGCGAAGACGAAATAAAAATTAGGCTACCCCGAAAAAAGGAAAAAAGTGGACCCAGACTAATCCAATGAGGGCCATTGACGTAAGCATTCTGCTGAATTGACAATGGCCTCCGGCTCTTAATTCCATGTGCCAAAACTGTTCGCTCTCTTCGAGTGTCTTCTTCAACGGTTGTTTTTCCTTCATTCCTTAAAAATTCTTCACAAGTTCCTTGTCTTTTCCCTCTTCGGATTGGGGTTATTAAGTACTAGAGTATTTTCCAAACTACCCAGATCCGCAATCGGTGATTGGTTCCGATTTGTCGCTTGTTGCTATGCGATGGATTTTTCAAGGTAATAAAGCATATCCTTATAAAGCTGGTAAATTTGCTCTTGCGTTTAATGAGATGATTATTCAGTGTAAACAAAAACCAACTATCACAGAAAAAATAATTCCTGTTAAGAACTTTATTTATTGCGTTTTTGGTGATTGTAAACAAACCAGACTGAAAGGAAAGATTTTAATTACGCTACCCCAATGCTTACTTATGATATATATCAGACACATCCTAAAATGTTGTTTATCGTCGTTTGGGTAACATTCGTATTTTAATCTAATTGCTGTGACATATTAACTATCATATATCAATTATGAATTCATTTTTGGAATTTTTATTTGAGAAATGCTGAAATATCATTCGAACACCAAGCCAAGGGACTTCACTTTCGGAATACGCACAGGAAACACATATCGCCACCAATGAAAAGCGTTACAAAAATGCCTGTCATAAACACCATGCTGAAATTGCATGTAAAATCATACCAAATTACACTTGAAGTTAGGAAACGGCTTACTAAAACTTTGGCTTTACCAAAGTAATTAGCAAAAACGATTTGTGAGTTTTATCAAAATTTCAAAAACAAACATTAGGAAAGATTTTTTTAACACCTATGTTAAATTATTTTTATCTATGTGCTTTAAAACAGTGGATTGCAATTGAATTACTCTTTAGTTTTGAGTACTATAAATATCCAAAAAGTAGGTTTTGAGATAAATTATGCATACATTAAAATTGTAACTTGTTAAAATCTTCATCATATCCCTCATTTCCTATCGCATATTGCAGTTACTTGTGATTATCGAAAATGATATAGCATATTCTGAAACTATGTTATTAAAATATAGTAATCTACGAAAATATGAAATTTATCATACAGTTTTTCACAACTTTATTGAAAGAAAGCTGGTATGTACCTTTTGGCCACCACTTGAATACTCAATAATTTTTCACTGAAGTGTTTGTTTTAAAAATGGTAGGGAATAGCGGCAGTCATCAATACCATTATAATTGATACTTCGAACGAGTTTTTGCTATGCCAAAAAGTATATTTTTTCTTCCATTTCCCGGCCAATTGAATATTTCTCATTATAGCAATAGAAGGACGGAATCGAGAACGACTTAGCAAAACACTGATGCACCACGGGGATGGATTCATGTTACATCTAACAAACATACCATACATCTTAGGTACAACCCGTTTAGAGAAATATTTTTCGAACCAGACAAAACTCCATGCCATACCTCGGATTCGAATCAGAAACATTTTGATCCAGAAGCCAGCACCCTGACACCATCCCGACTGATCGTCGCAGAAGTGGAATGATAAATAACACGTTACATAGATAATAAACGTCGTATGATGCTTTGTGATTTTTACACGATGCTTCTTCATAGTTCTACGATATCATTATCAAAAATACAAAATGAAATTAAACTTAATTACGGAAAATGGGTCTTATGGGTTACGGAAAATATCGTATTCCATCAAAGTCACGCATCATTTTTGAACCTGGAACTATTTGTTTTCTTTTAATTACCTGTCCTCTGCAGTTCCGCTTGTGGCAATGTGAACCCCTGAAAGTATAACAGGAATGACAATACAAGCTAGATTTTCTGCATGTTCTTAATAAATAATTACGTTAAATTTCATCCAAAGTTGAAGTACTTAAAACGAAACACATTGTTATTAAAACATGATTATTTCGGTTCTGTTAAAATAAACATACATGAGAGATCCTTTTATCTCCAAATATGCATTTTCAGTACATAATTTGATTCATTATTTCATAAATTAATTGATTTGGTAAAATGGGAAATATATGTATTTTCAAATAGCATCAAAATGATAAATACAACTATATGTTTTCAAATATGTTAACAAACAGAATACATAAACACAGAACAATATATAGGCTATTAGAAACGTACACAGAACAATAGGTGGAAACAGAATAATAAATAGATTAAAACATTCAAATGAAGCCCTTGTTAGGATTTTATTCTTATTTGTTTTTGCATTGTATTTCATATAATATTGAACATTTGTGTATTGTGTTTCATTATTCATTGCCTATTCCCGGCATTATTTGATCTTTTGATCTATATTTAAAAAATTATGCCTAAAAGATTTCACTCATCTTAATCTAATTTAAAATGTGCATCACTTGGCTTCAGTTGATATTTTGCTATCGTGATATAGTAATATCGAGAATTAATACTCACGAACTATCTTATTGTTTTTCAATTTTTGTTTTGCTCCCTTTTATGAGCCTTACACTATTCGGTATGTCTGCAGACACTATTGTTTTAGTCTAATCTAATTAAGTGTATAACTTTCACATTTAACATCAAAAATTAAAACAATATTCCCGTATATTTCCGGGTCGCGGTAGCCCAGTTGGAAAAGCAACGGATTGGGAACCGGAGTGTACGAAACTCGGCGATTTCGAAATTCAGTCCAGCCAAAGACCGTGGTTCTATCCAGTAGAGTGGGGTGCCAACTCTGGTGTTGACTCGTTATCTGACCATGGTTCAAAATTTCGAAGCGTTGTCTTTCGAACCCTCCCTTCGGGATTGATACTGGACCGCCACCAATACCCAAATGTGTTGCTCCAGTGCGACGTTGATTAATTACCCACCTACCCATATGTTTCCATATATATTGTGTAATTTGTAATTATAAGAAGCTTGGATGTTTCCTTAACTGCTTGCTGAATCATAATACTTATGCACCTTTAAAAGCCATCTAACTTTCAATGCACTAATGATAAATTAACCTGTAATTTCATTACTGAAATCGTTGGTTGTAACAATACTATTGTAACTGTATCTGTAGAATTGTTTGCCTTGAGATTGTTTACTGTGTTTTACAAGTAATAATTTCTTTACTTGTTCTCATGACTTTCACTGAAAACTGCAGTTAAGAATTAATATTTTAACCCCACTCTTAGAAACTTCAGTCCTCCACACTTTCATACTCTCTGAAGTGCTAATTTAAATAGGTTTGCATACGTAAGTACAGCAACGAAACGGAGAAAAGTAACAGTTATGAAGCAGAAACGATAAGTAAAGTGAGAGTAACAATTGTAAAGAAAACAAAATAGTCATATATATATATATATATATATATATATTATTTATTCACGTGTGTGTTCATTAGTGTTGGCAAAAAAAGGTTGTATAGCAGCATCAAAGATAAATTCTTAATGCTTACACTTGCAAAACGGCTGTTTAACCTAATAAAAGAAGCGTTAGCTGGGAAAAAATAAATCAACATATATACGGGTGCACAATTACGGCAAAAAAATTCCTTTCCTTCCTTTCAAATTCTTCTTCACAGCTGGTATCTCTCCCTGTTCGTAGTTAGTAAAATCTCTACCTATTTAGCAATCATAAACTTTCTGCGTCCATAAAATTTTTATCAGTTCTTGTGAACCAAATATTAGCATATTCTCCGGCAGGGAGCGTACTAATGTTATATTACGTAGCACCGTTTTTACGATCAGGTGGTGCCTTATCTTGCTTAAAAGATATAAAATTTTATTATGCAGTGGTATGGAATGTATATTTATCTAGTAAATATTGTTGTAAGACGTCTTTACTTTGAATCTTCTAGCTCGTCTGCTTATTTGTAACAATTTTAACACCCGTCTCTTATTCCTTTTAAATATTCTGGAAGTGAAGAGAATACGTTTTGTTTACGAAATAGCATGTAATAGGGTTTATTATGTATCTCAACGAATAAATTTAAGAATCGTTTGGAAACCTGGCATTTATTTTCAGAAATTGAATTTTCTAGGAACGAGGCGTTCAAAAGATCAAACTTTTGATATTAATAGGCATTTAAACAGTTCATTTTACACGACGGGCATGTTCCACACTGTAAGTCACATAAAATTAAAATAATCTAATTTTATGAGCAATTGTTCTAATTTTGTACAATCATATGACCGGGCAGTGTAAATATATTCACGTGTATGGAGAAAACTGACAAATTAATATGTTTAACGGTAGAGGTAAATTTAGATTTAGGTATTAACATCTGCATATTTTAAAAGTTTTTGGATTACCAGAATGCGGAATAATTTAATCTATTAAACACTTTTATAAAGAGGCTTCCCATGAAATGATCACCTTTCAGGGAGTTGTGTTTACTTCAAAGAGCTCGAAATCCAACGAAATCGAATTTCTCTAGCCTTGAGCATTTTTTAAAATAAATATTTTTAAAATTTAGTATTCTTTTAATTATAAATTCATATAATTGAACATACGGCATAAGTAGCATGTTGAATATTCGTAAATTATTTTAGTTAGTGAAAACCTAATTTTATGTACAAATTTTATGTATTTAATTTATCATTTTCAACCCTGCAAGTGGTTTCGTCGCGATATATCGCCCTTCAAGATCTAAACAATTTTGGTAATGAAGAGATACTTCGTCATCCCGATCTTGCCAATGTTTTCATGATAGTGAGAACAAGATCTGGTTATCTTTTTCTAATGACGAAATATCTCGTCACTCGAGACCTGATCAGTTTTGCTTATGACGAGATACATCGTTGAGATAACCACCAAGAGGGTTAAAACCCATTCATGTGAGCCAAATCTCTCTTTTTGGTGGGGTTGATAAATGACAAGGGATACTTGATCTTGGCAATAGAAAATAGTTTCTGTTTAAGATATAAAAGTTTTATTTAACTTATATAAACAAATGTGGTAAGCAAATTGAATCATAAAATTTTAATATAGTAGTTTTAAGTGCTTTAAAATTATTTTAAGGTAAGCTTTTATCGTGAATTAAAAGGAAGTGCTGAATTAATATTTCATAAAATTAATTCAACTCTAGTTATATCACAACAAAAGTTTACATGTTTTATTATGAAGTGAATCCTTTTTTTAATTCCCGGCCAATTGAACATTATTCATCTTGGCACTACAAGGGCAGGATTGTGAACCACTTGTTACCCTGGTTTACATCGGGGTGAGTTCACGTTACATCATTCAGAGTTACTAAACAATACTAAAATAATTTTTTTGTTATAGGGTGGAACATTATATAACTTCAAATACCTATTTTTCATGTCACATAATATTTATAATTTGTGTAAATTATAAATTCCACACATGTTATTTTAAGAAGTTAACTATTGTGAATGTACTGTTAAAGAGCAAAATGCAGGTGGCTGCTTGGTAACGTAATTTATAAAGATTGAAATGCACGCCTTCCTTAAACTATTCATAAAGAATTTTGATTATATTTTGATAAGCATATTTTCTAAAAGAAAACTTATTCAATTTGATTTGTTTCCCAAAATGAATAATTCCAATTTCACAAGAAAAGTTTCATATTACGCATATATCCTCAGTATAGGACCGATACTAGTACTAACCAATTTGTCTCATGGACATTAATATGACGAGTTGAACCTTTCCCTAGTTTTATCACATGTATTCGCAGCATGCATGCTGTACTGCTACTGTCAAGAACACACATTTTTCCCAAACCACCCGTGATAAGATTTATCGAAAAATGTAGATTTATGCGAGACGATATGTTTTTTCCCATATATGCATCGATATTATTGCTTTTTAGAAACAACATGGTGAATTTATAATACTTTTCAATCTCCCCGTGAATGACGCTAATGATAATGTGAGCCTTATAAATTTATTTCGGAGTTTGGAAATCTCATCACGTCAATCTTTTCCTGCACGCCCGTGGTAGGTACATGTAGAATCTTTTTGTACACAAACCGGTGATCATGAGTTGAATGCATTATCCTATGTAATGCGTTGTTTTAGAAAATTTATGTGTTTTTGCTTTCACAATTAATGGCTACTTATGTTTAGCGCAAACCTTTGTGCTTGAATTTAGATGTCTGGTATTTTACCTAACAATAATGACACATAAACAGAGTGCTACAACTGGAAAGTAGGAAACATAAATGTCGCTGTAAGGATATTTTTAACTGCGGATTATTTAAGGATTTGGGGTGGGGGTAGAATTGATATTAATTACATTTTTCTTGTTTTCAATATAGTAATTAATCTGTAAAATATATTTAGGAGTTGCCTTAACATATCAATTGAATTCCGATAAATATAGATCCATCTGATCCATTTCCATAAAACAATTATTGATTATTATTGATATTTAGTCAGGTTCATTTGAAAAGATGAAATTTCGAAATTGTAGTAAGGAGTTGCGATACATAGTAGTCATTTGGGTATTTAATTCTCCAAACTAACGTGTTTAATGAAGGAAAATTGGTATGTATCTGTAAGGATATTGTTAATTAAGGATTATTCAAGAGGGTCGATAGCATTCAATACATTTGTCCTGTTTTCTATAGTATTATGCCGCTAAGTGAAATTTATAAATGTGCTACGTATTTTTATACTGTTTATTCAATTCAGATAAATATAGGTATTTCCATCTTCCAATTCTCTAGAAATATGGATAGCAATGATTCAAAATATTTACATTTAAGTTCATTTTAAAACTGACGAAATTTCCAATATGAAATAAAATATTGCAATGTATCCTAAGTATTTATGTATTTTTTCTATAACAAGCGTATGCTTGAGGAAAAATTACAGTTAAACTCTATGAGGGATTCAGCATTGATGTTAAGATTACATTTTCATCCATTTGTCGTGTGAACATACATGTAATTTAATTTTTTAAATTATTTATACATAGTGTGTTCTAATTTATTTTACATGGAATCATGCACGCTAATAACTTCCAATATAAAAAATTTCCTTCGTCTGATTTGTAAAAAATTAAATCCTCTGAAGAGGATATTAACTGAGAAATCTAAATTTTAGAATTTAAGAATTTATCACTGAAGCATGAGGAACCGTCACCAGTGAGAACGTTTTGAATTTTACACGCGCATTCGCTATTCATTTCACATGAAGTCTATAAAGTAGCATTCATTTAGCTAAATAGAAAGTAAATTGAATTTAATGCATAAAATGTATATCCTTATAAGTTCATGAATATATTCTTGATTAGGAATGAAACATAGGAAGAATTTGCTCAGTTGGAATTATTTCGACAAAAAAGTTAAATTTATCATTTTTACACCTGTACAATCTTGTAAAATAAACGAAGCATAACACTTACGTAAAATTTGGAACTTTTTCTTATTAAGAGTATAGTTTCTTCGATACAACGATGGATTAAGCTTCCAAGAGATTTTTAAGCATATATTAGTTCTGAAACATGAAGATTCGTTCTGAACCCCAGCATATCTTCTAACCAGTTTTGACGTTCTTGAATTTATTCAATCAATGGATGTTGTTACTTAGTCATTGTGTGTGTTGTAGATGGAAATCAACGCTATTTGGAATCTGTTAACAGAGGATTTAACAAGAGAATCGCTTTACAACAAGCAGAATATTGACGAGATGTTAAAATTACAGACCTCATAATATTTAAAGCATTTTATTCTATTATGGCTCTAATGTTGTATCACGACGAAATCTAAATAATTATGAAATCGGTTCACCTTCACGTGATGACGAAAATTCTGATGCTAAAGTTTTCTTCAACATTTCTTTAGCAAGAGCATTACCTCTAAAAACGTTGTTAGTTTTGAAACTGCTTCAAGCAACTCAGCAGGAACTAATGAACATTCTTTGAGTTTTTCTTCCCACATCCTTTTCAATTCTCGATTGGTGTCTTCCAAGTGCAGTCTCAGCTTGTTATCAGTTTGATAAAGCTTCATTGCATATATTGTGTGTTCGGTTATCCGCTGAATCACGAAACTAGACTGTATAAATGCATGTTTAAGATGGTAAAAATACAATGAAAAACACATAGATGTAGTTGATAAAATTAATAATAATTACTAAAATGAATGAGATAAAAGATTAAAATAATGAATAAAAATTGTGTATCGTACTAATCGTTTATCTGAGTGATAAAACTGGATAGGTTTTACACCATTCAATTCCATTACAACTTATGTAGGTAGATGCTGACCGTTCACAATCGCATTGTATCGGAAATTTCAAGCTGCAATTCATCTCATGAGGATATAAAATCCTATTCGTTTATTTCTTCAGCAGAATTGAAATTTAGATCGTCCAATTAGTTTCCACTTCCTTCATTGCTCTGATCTCTGAGATCTTGAAGAAATTTTAACCGCTACATCAGTCAAACCACGATTGCGAGACGTGATATTATGTGGTCTGCCAGTATGTGGTCTGAGTAGACTTAATTGGCCCTTCATTGGGTTTTCTAACCATGAAGAAGTATTCCCCTAATTTTTAAATTTTCAGATCTCTATGCGATATATCGATATGGGTTTATTTGACCCGGACAGGTAAATCGTCATTTTTGCATGCAAGATTAAAAATGTGCAATATTCCTAAAATGATCTGAAACAAAATATGCGTGTCTTTGAGGATTAGATGAAAAATTAAACAATTAATAGTGAGACGTCAAGAAGTTAGGAAACTGGATCACTTTGATCCATACATTCTAGAAAGGTTGTAAGAATTATTGGTCGATTAAAAAAATTTAAACATCTGGTTTTATTCCCAAGGTTTTATGGGATCAGACAAGCTCTACTTCCATTCTCGACAAGGATGAGGGTTCAGGGACCCTGGTCATATCCTATCCAGTGACTAGTTAACCCTCCAGGTGGTTATCTCGACGAGATAACTCGTCAAACTAATAAAACTGACAAGATCTTGATAGAGGAGATACTTCGTCATTAGAAGAAAACTGACCATATCTTAATTCTCGTCATCATCGAAAAAGCGGCAAAATAGCGATGACAAGATACCTGTTATTAGCAAAATTGATCCGATCTTGATGGATGAGATATCTCGTCGAAACCACTTCGAGGGTTGACAGACAAGGCACGGTTATTTCTAAAGGGGTCGCTGAGAACCCTTCAACCCTCTGAGAGGTTCACACATATGTATACATGAAAACTGCAGTCTTCCATGCCTGAATTCTAACCAGATTCCATCTTCTTGACCAATATAATCCCTCCTAGGATTCTTTCAACCAATAAGTGTGTTTAATTAATCATTGTGTGTGTTTTGTGGGATAGTATTCATACTGCATTGCTCGGAAATCTCGTGAACCTAGCCGGAAACCTTCCAGACAGATCAGCAAGGGGAAGATGTATTGACAGTCTGGTGGGTGTGGGTTACTCGATATTTTGCAGTGGGAAATGCTGGTTCCCAAAGGGCTCTGAGAGCTATTAGACGCCATAATGACAACAACCAATAAAAATCACGTTGTCCAAATGTTACAGTAACATTTCAGAGACTCATATTTGTCTTTATTTACACCACTTTGAATATTATTTATGTATTCAATTTTCCTTTACAAGTATACCTCCATTTGTTATGCAATCCTGAAACCATTATGTATCATTAATTCTGTGAGCGTCACGAAATTTCCGGGTAGTGTATTTTATATTAGCTTTTCTCCTCGGCACCCATAATGACTCAATCATAACATCAATTACACAAAAGAATCCTAGGCAAAATCCTATTGGATGAGTTCAAAATGTGTTCGAAATCATGTAAGGAAGGACTACAGTTTGAAAAGCGAATTTATGCATCCGAGTCTCTCAGGGGGTTAATAACGTGTAACGTAACTCAAAATCAAAAACTTGATACTTCCGTAATGTCCTACGCACGAAATTGTAAAATTTGGGAACGTAATTCCAGCTTTAGCATGAAACATAAATGTACGAGACAAAAATATTCACGAGAGCAAAATACTATGCAGGCAAGTATTGGCCATGCAATTTTTGTTAAGAGTCTGCAAGAAAAGGAAATATAGTTCTATAACCTCGTGTTGAACACTAAACATAAGACATTCATATTGCGTGGAAATTTGCAATACAATTTTTCAAGTTTCAACAAAATGAATATTCTTATAAGCGTGCGTTTATGTTTTGAATTGTTAAAAGATCGTGTATTCTTTGTGTTGGATAGCGTAACAAATTATGTTTGAGAATACTCCATGCTGATGAGTGATAGAATATCACGCAAGATTTACGGTTTTGTTATTTACGGTTTCGATTTTTCTGTTCATGTTTTCTTGTTGAACGTATAAAAGTTGAACTTTTTAAATCATGAGTCATTCCATCGAACCATTTTTTTTAACTTGGCTAATCTGTCGTTTAACCTCTTATAAGAAATTGTGGAAATCTTTAGCTTTTTATACTTGCAATAATATTTTTATATTATCTCAATATCTAATTGTTCGATCGAACTAAATTGGGGTTGATAAATTTACGATACTTCAAATAATGTATAACGTTACATGTTGAGTGACCTTTCTAGAATCAATATCATTCATTAGAAAATCTACATTGCTTGAAGTTTTAGATGAATCAATGGTTGAATGTAGCCATGATATGGAAAACAATTCTTTGGTTTAATTTTGATTGACGATGAATTTAACTTTTTTCTTCTTTTTTTAGTTTAACTTATAAGTGTGATAAACTATATGTTGACATACGTCTTAGTTTATTTTGTAGTATTTTGGCGCTTTATTCATTAGAAAACACCCATTCCCTACGTTTGACAATCTTTTATAAATAGATGCTCCATTTCAAATACCCTTATTCTACATGTTGTGTACATTACTAAATTTAAGGAAATATTTCAGGGCATCCAAAATTTAAAATACATTGCTATACAAAACGAATTATTTTTGCGGACTATTACATACTTTACCCTCTGAGGACTTCACACACATAATTACAGCTTGCAACGTGCAGTCTTCCCTGCATGAATTATAATCAATTTTGACTTTCTTTACCAATACAATCTTTCCAAAGGATTCTATTATTAGAAAATGAGAATAGAATCTTACCAAAGGATTCTATTCTGAAGAAAATTAGCAATAAAATCTTCCAAAGGAGTATTTTCTAAATAGACGGTTAAAATATTTTCAAATTTTTTATTCCATTGAATAGGCCAATAGAATCGTTACAAAGATTCTATACATCCGAATGAACAAAAGGGATAATTTCTAATGATTCTATTCCAGGAAACGACCAATAGAATCTTTTCAACGGATTCTATTCTACAGAACGGGCCAACTTAATTATTTCAAAGGATTCTATCCCACAGAATGGGCCAATGGAAACGTTAGAAAAGAGTTTAGTTTATAAAAGAACCAATGGACTGTTTCCAAAGGATTATATTTTCAGGAATGGGCTCATACAATCGTTCCAAATATTTCTATTCTTCAGAATGTGCCAATAGAATCGCTCCAAAAGATTGAGTCTATTCCAATCTTGGATTGAATTAATCCTAAAAGAGATTATATTCTAAGCAGATGACCAATAGCATATTTCTAAAGTTTTAAAGAATACATGGATTCTTTAGAAATATGTGGCTATTTAGACATTGCGTTGTAAGATAAAAGCAATACTAAACAACTCGGAAATCTAGGGAGGCTCAGAGGGTTAAGTGTTTGTAAAAATTTGATTTCCCTGACCTCAAATATTTAATTCTTTTTTATTAACAAATTGCTTTTCTTTTTTTTAGATAGATGTATATGAGCATATGGAAAATGGATCATTCCAAATATTATGGATAGTAACTAAATTGCAAAATTATTATACACAAGTAAGTTCTGGACTAAACTTTTATACAATTAAGAGATTTATATTTGTGCAGCGTTTTAAATTCATGCAATAATGCTTTGTGTTTTACATTATACAGCTTGTTACACCATTTCAACTTATATTATTCATATTACTTCCATATTTTTTAAATTACATTTTTAAGCGTTATTTCAATTTTAAAACTAAAAATGATTGTTTTCTTATAAATTCTCATGTTATGTCTGTCACAATAACGCATAGTTAAACGTATCTATTTTATACGTTAAAAAACTCACGTTTATTTTTAATTGAAATGGTGAAAGGAAACATAACTGCAGAAAAACTATGCCTTATATACATATGTGGGATTATTTTAAATTATGTATTGGATAAATACATGCATTTAAATCAGAATATAAAAATATTCTCGCGTGACGCTTAGCACTACAATTATATAGAGGGAGAATCGTAAAATGTTTTCTTTATTGGTTTTTAAATGATGCCTTGGATATCTTTGTAAGCGGAAAATTTGTGCACTGATACTGTGAAACTTCAAACAAATAATTTTATTTCCTGTATGTGTAACTTCTGTTAAAAGAAATTCTAACTACACGATTATATTCATGAACTGTATCGTTCGGAAAAGTGTCTATGAATATTTTTACGTAAATATAATTCACTGCATAAACATTTTTGTCTTTGCGTGTGGTAAAACAATGTGGTCAGATATCCTTGCATGTTGATGGAGAATCCGAAATTAGTTTTTTATCTGTAGAGAATAAAGATTTTTTTCTGAACAGAAAACGACTGAAAATATTTTCTAGTCACATTTTCTTTTTTTAAAGCCCTCGTATGTTGCTTACATTTTGTTCTTAAAATGAAGATTTTATGTTGGTATGATACCATCAATGATGCAAATAATGAAACATCAAAATACGAATTTCACCTCAAGCTATTTAGAGAGCAAGTAAATTTAACATGCTGCAATTCAGTCTATTATAATTTTTATGTCTTAATCTTAAGTGATTAACCCTCTGAATGCCATGATATTACCGATTTGTGTAGTAAACTGTTCGTTTACCCCATACCACAAATTACTAAATAGACACATCTATTGCTTGAAATAATATTTAGAGAGATTATGTTGGTGAAGAAGGGCAAAACAGAATAAAATTCATCCATGGAAGACTGCAGGGTTCAGAACGGATATATGAGTGTGAACCTTCCTGAGGGTTAAGCATTGAAAAGACATTGGTTGGCACATATGTGGGTTGGAACGGATTTAAAATGCTTTACGTACTAGAAAAATTATTGTAGAAATCTTAATCATTTCATTATTAGATTCCATAATCATAAGATTTTATAACAGGGGACACACTCAAAAATTCGTATTCAAATTTCTGATAGGAAATGATTAATAGTTCAAATATTTCATTTCAGTGATATATGTAATGCAACACAAAAATTATGAGGTCAACTTCAAATCAAGGAAGCTGTTATTTTAGTGGTAACACATTTAATAAGAAAATTAACAAGACTTGAAATAACAAAGAAGGAAAAATCATAATTTTTCTCAAATTTTAGCATTAGTACTATCTTTGAAAACTTTATTGTTTGAATTTAATACTAAAGCCAGATTGAAATAAAACATACTTTATATTCAATTTTTACAAAGCAAGGACTGTACAATGAAATGAAGCATTCGCTGCATTTAATGAAGTAGAATACTACAGTACCAAGATCATATGAAAATTAATATTTCTTAAGATATTAACTGTTACATTTTATTCTCAATTATCATTAGTGAATTCTTCCATTAAGGGCAAAGGCAAAACCAATTTCAACATCCCCATTAATAGAAATTGTAATGCCTCTTTAAACGACCCAAATAAGCTTTTCTTCAGAACTATACTCGAATAATGTTAATGTTGAAGTTACTTTTTCTTATTATCTAACTTAAAGGAAGTAGTAATGTGTTGCTTAAGATAGAACATAAAAGATTTATTAAATTCTGCTATCACACTTACATTAGCATGACGTAATTGTTTAAAGCAACTCCACGATGATAATATTTAACAGGAGGCAGTTTCTTTTCTTTGTATTCTTATAACATTCGTTTGTTAATTGAGAAGTCGTCGATAGACGTCTTAAAAGATGTTGCTTTATTAACTTTATGATAAATTTAATAAGGAAGTTAAAATCTTGGAGCATATGTAAAATATTTATGTTAGTTTTATCATCCTCTGATATTTCAATATTCGTAAATATGTACAGTTTTAAGATTTATTTCTTGTGAGAAATAATCTGTTAATAGTAAATATTCATTTAAAAATAGTTTGTTAATTATCACCAGTTTAACTATGGTATTCGTTTTCCATTTATAATTTTGCGTCATCAAGTATTATTTATTGGTTAAAATTCGTCGTGGTTCAAAATTATGTGGTGTTTGTCCTCGGATTTGCCATTTAAAGATTGATCCCGGACAGTCGACAACAGCCCGTTGTGTTGCTTCAGTGCTACGTTAATTAACTACCTACCTAACTTACTGGTTAAAATATTGCTTTTTGTGATATTTTCTAGTATTATTTGACAAAACAGAGTTATTAAAATTACTTAAAAATCAGTGTGAAAATTTTTTTTAAAAATATAGAGTTTTACAAGCAGAAAGCTACAGCTCCGGTGGTCAGTCTCCCAAGAACTGCTCACAACTGAGAGTACTCAAATTTAGTTGACTGGTCAGAAGCCACAATTTTGAGCATGAAGCTGCCGTTGATGTTTAGAGATGGGGTTATAAAATATTTCAATTTACAAACATTAGATTATAGCACTTTTGATGAAAATCAAATCATATTACGAACCTCGAGCAAGTAGGTACGATGTTGGATAAGTTTGTGCATAGGTTGTGCGGTTTAAATCAAAGAATCGAGGTTAAGAGACAAACACATTTATTAAATACAAAGAAACTTAAGACTTAAATACCACATTTCAAATACAGATCACAGTGGCTATTTGCCCACTACATAGCATAGGAAAAAATGTAATATGTTGAATGGGAATAACAAAATCATATGTTAATACCAGATAGATATTTATAGTGTAGCTCCGGTGAGATGACAGATGACCTTGGACAAGTCCATATCGACAAAGATGGTTAAGCTAACCACGGTAAAATGCTCTTGCGGGACATTTTGTGTCTTTACACAAAATGCATTGCCTTAGGTAATTTTTTGTTTCGTCGCATCATAATCACTGCAAATGATTTTGACACCGAGCCATAACTAAATTCGGAGCAAAGAGCACGCTTAAGACGCCAATTGTGCAAATGTATTAGTTGATGCATTGTATATTTATTGTTTTCGTTGAATCTGCCCTGTATTGAAAGAATAGAATCGTTCAGAACTACGTTACACAAACGCTGTGCAGGTCGACTATAAGCAGTGCATTATATTACATTGAGCGGTTTCACAGTTCGCGTTACATCTAGTTACTGCAACCCCACTTCACGTTTTGGTGATCTCTGGGAAGGTTTCCGCAAGGACAAAATATGATCATTCTAGATAGATGTTTTCATGCAATTCTTAAATAGGAAAGAATATAATAAAATCATAGAAGCCAATTTTTTCATTTTTAGAACCTTGAAAACTACGACTAAAATATAATAATACATTGATTAGTGAAATTTGTATTTACTTTATATCATTTTAAGGCAGCAGTATTCCCTATTTCAAAATATAATCATATTACGATGTATATTCCGGTGGCTTAGTGTCAAATATCTTCGTGGAGTGGTGCACTACATATTACAACTCTGAGAGCGTTGTGGGGCACATCTTGCTCAGGTGCGTACAGGCTTCAAGAACCCGTTATACTATGGTGATCTATTCTTTTTCCATGGTGTTTACTGCCTTTGGTAAACATGGGGGTAGCGATCCCAGGATGCCTAAGTGATATTTCTCTTCTTTCTCTATCCCATCAATTCACAATTATTTTACACTGTATGCCTCTTGCTTGGCGCAGCTTGGCCAAATATGGCATTTGAGCCATAAAACCAAAACGCAAACCAAATCTGAGGGAGATTGAGCAGTTTTAAAACATCCCTTTGCACCTTTCGGAACTAGTTTTAAGTGCTTGACATAAATTTTGATTTTGCACACTTGTATATAATTTTTACGTTATTATTGTAAGTGACAAATTTCATATTTCACCTATTGAAGCTTTCTAGTAAAAAGGAATAACAAAATATCATGTGTTAAATTCCATCATCCAATATGGGGCCGTCATGGCTCAGTGGGTATGCCTGCGTTAGCAACCTTCGAGTTGTAGGTGGCGCAGATTCGATTCCTGCCAGGTGCATTCCTCCCTAGGTGTATTTCTCTCTTCTGTGTCAGTAAAGCTTTCACTGTGAGTATCAATTACTTGATATTGTATGTCTTGTTACTTGATATTGTATTGTGTTTGGCGCAGCATGGCCAACTATGACCCTTGTGCCATAAAACCCAAAAAATAACCAACCAACCATCATCTAATATATTATAGCTTTTAAATGAAAAGAAATTACAAAATCCTATGTGTTAAATTCTATCTTTCAGCCTATTGCAGCTTTTGAGTACAAAATTATAACAAATATGAAGCAGACGTTGATTTTAGTTGGAATTTAGAATCCATCTTGCGTTGCTCTGTCACAATAAATAACTTCCTCACATATAAAATCCTCTTTTATAGATTTAGAGTGAAATACATTTCGTAAATGTTACTGATAACACTAACATTACCTTTTGTTAGCAATCAATATGCGAATTTTCGTATACTTATGCTCAATTGCTGAGTTTTCCTTTATTGTGAACCTAATAAATAACATGGAAAGATGGAACTTTAAAAAATGTATCCAAAAAAGTAAGACGCATTTATATTAAAGAGATAGATACTTTTCACAAAACAAAAATCTTCTATAATGGACACTGATTTCTGCAATGAAGAAATAATTCAATAACAAATGGAAAAATGCGTCATTTCTGAAAATAATATTTCCAACAACTTCAATTACGTACGATTCCATTTTCTTTCATTCCGTTCCCACTACTTAATTTTTATTTAAATTATGTTAAATGTCTCCACAGTCATCTAAACTGAATTGGAAATGTAATGTCACAAAAAATCCGATGATACGTTTCGGACATATTTCAGTTCATAAAATAAGATTTTAACAAAAAAGATTTAAATGCCCGTGTTTCTTTCCAATGTGATATGCAGCTGCTGATTGGTTTGATAACGATAATGACACAAGGTACCCTGAAGCTCGAAATACGTTCCAACCATGTCAGGCAGCTACTTGAAATTGCAATGACAGTCATTAAAACATGGGGGATTCTTCACTATCTCTATCGCCATCACGTTACTTCCATTTAAGTAACCTTTCTCCAACAGCGTTTGGCAACAGTCTCGTAACTGTAAAGACACCATCTTGAAAATTCTTTCCACACTGTTCTTGTTACTTTATATTATCTGGGTTTGCAGTTGCAGGGACACCCTTAGGGTAGAAGGTTGCATTTGATGCTGGAAATTTTTAAGAAGCTCGTTATGTCGGCTTTTTGAGAGAACTATTTTCGTGGAAGTGTTCAAAAAGGTACTCTTAACTTGGTGCACTTTTTAATGGTGACTTTTTTCTTCCAGTTTCCTCCGGCATAATTTATTTTCAGCCTGAAATGTCTCATCTTACAAAGCACTTCATAACAATCTCATGTCGTTTCGAATCCATTATTAAATATTTAAGACATTTTCGCTTGAGTTGTTTGGTTTTCGAGATTTAATTAAATGTTGGTACATATTCAGGCAATTGAGGTTGCTAGTGATTACTTTTAAATGATCAAATTATTCTAATTTCTCTTTTGCTAGACAATAAAACCAAATATGTGATGATTGAAATTCAATGATTATTTTCATCGCCTCATAAATGTATGCAGTATTACAAAAATATTGACTGTGACACAAAATCTCCAAAGTTGGAAATTGATATTATGTTCAGAATTTATACTTTCAAACGTCTATCCTTCTTTATATATCTTGCTTTATATCTATTACGGAAAAAGATTTTTTACATATTAGAATACTTATATATATATATATATATATATATATATATATATATATATATATATATATATATATATATATATATATATATATATATATATATATATATATATATATATATATATATATATATATATATATATATATATATTAAATAAAATATAATTTTAGCTTTAAATGCTGTTTCTAATTTTAAAAAATTAAATTAAATTCGAATTTTCAGTCATACGTTTTTTCTATGAAGATTTTAAAAGTTACTACATGGGGAGTGTTTTGTGAAAGCATTGAACATTGGGATTGATAACTAATGACAATAAGTTTATCAAGAATTTGAATTGTGAAAATTCGTGAAAAATTTCACCTCTTTAGATTATAAACTTTTAAGCGTTTTTAGTTTCTTATTAATGGGTTGTTAAAATTATCAAAGACCATACCTGAAAAATCACTTTGATAATTTATTTCGAAATAAAAAATATTATATTAAATTATTCATTTATTCATTTTATCAATGTTTGTTATTCTTTAAAAATTCTTGGTTACACTTTAAAGATTTAGATTTTCCTGTGTTTCAGTAGAATACTTTCCTAATTTTTTAAAATTAAGTTAGAATTTGACAGAATATAATTATAATTAGATCTGAGAATTTTACTTAGACTGTTAAAAGACTCATACATAAGTACACGTTTTTGGGGTATTTTCAATAATCATAACAGGGCTTGTTAACTAAACTATTAATGACAATAAACATTTGGAAAATAATTCCACAATAGAATTCCCTCGAACATTTAAACTATGGAGAGAGAAAGAGAGAAAAATAGAGGAACCCAATTTCTAAACTTTTCTTAAAACAATAATACATTGTTTTCAAGTCGGATATGATTAGTAAATGATTTAAAAAACGAAAGCATAAGTCTTTCAATAGAACCATCAAATATTCTAATTTCAAAATACTTTCTCTTTCTATCAAGCATTTTATTCTCCAAAGGATAAATTATAGAAAAACATTGTATTTTTCAAAACTCGAATTGAATTTCCCGGGTAAAAAGTAATATTTTTAAATTGACTTTGCAATTAATTAATATTTTTAACTCCTAAAACAGATAAATCAATTTAATTTTCACGTATTCAATTTATTATACCACATAAGTAAGCGTTTCATCATGCATTCTCATAAAAAGAAACGGAAAGGAATTCTTAAAGGATCGACGAAAATAGCATTTACTAATTTCTCCGGTAATGATTTGCCATTAATCTGATTGGGTTGCACAGTTTATAAATCGCGTGGAGTTCCTAAACTGATTTTTTTTATTTATTCCTATTCCAGACTCGAGACATATTTTAATTAAAAGGAAAACTCTTTTGAGTTTTTTAATTGAACCAATGTATTATTTATGATTTTTGGGGAAATGTTTGCTCTGCTTTCCAAGCGTGCCAGATTTGGGGAGTAAAATCTTCATTCAACACAATAAAAAATTTATTTTCATGACTCAAAGACGTTTAATGTTTTTTTTTCGTGCGTAATTCTCTTTTGGAAGTAGCATGATTAATTTAGTGTTAATCTTTCCTTTCCCGCTTGCAGTTTTAATAGAAAATTTATGTTCCATACATCGAATGTCCCCTCGTCCACTTCCACCCCCATATGTCGTTTTCGACCTTTTGTATCGTTTTTAATTTCCTCGTATTTTTAAATCTTTTCGAACGCAGTCGGAGAGGAAATGGAATTATTCGACGAAGTTATTAATTTCCCTGAACAAAAGATCACGGGGACGTTTACGTTCTCTTGAATTTCTTTAATTGATATTGAAATGAAACATCAAAGCAAAATTGTGACGTGAAAATGCAATCCATTTTCCTTTGTTTTTACTACATAGAACTACTAAAGTATTTTCCTTTTCATTAATTTAAAAACCATATTCGAGTCTGTAACTTATTCCACTACTTATTTCAAAGCCGGTTTTGATTGATTTCAGGAGTGTTAAACGACCAGGATGGTATCACTAAATCATAATATTACGCAAGAAAGGGAAATGTCTTCTGTTTTGGGTGCTGAAATTGAATGATAGGAAAAGAAAAATATAGCACAGAAATGTGATATACATTTTTTACAATTTAATGAAATTTCGCTTAGTTAACGTAAAAAGTTTTATTTGATTGAATTTTCAAATTTATTTCTAATTACATTTTTGAGTATGTATGTTTGGAACGCAATATATACCAAATACCACGATTATTGGTAGTGAAATAAAATATCTCAAAGCCAAAAGCTTTTACAGGAAATTTAACTCATTCCCCCTCGTTTTTTTCACCAAACTACTTTAAATATATACTGCCATTTTCATTAATAAAAAAAATCAAGTATCATTGCAAACAATACAAAGATGTCATCTGGAAGTAATGCCTTCGGAAATGTACACATTAAGAATGAAAAAATGAGACGTGAAAATTGCCTTCGAGTGATACTAATTGCTAAATTAAAGCTATTTCAAAAAACCTCACTGAATATGCAATATTTAACCATGGTAAGTAAAATAAACATTTAATTTAGGGTTAAATATTTTTTACTTTCTTTCGCTTTTTACAAATGTGACCACATCGGAAAAAATTCGTGTTAAAATTGACTCGTACTTTGAGTCGGGGAGTATTAAGTTTATGTTAATGATGTAGGTCTAAATAAAAACTATATGCTTAGGTTTCATCAACCCTCTTTGTTCACACGCATATATCTGAGCTGCAACCTTCAGACCTCCCTGCATGACTTCTCAACCAGTGTAACTTCTTGACAAATATATTTTCTAAGATTTTTCAACCAATAAATGCATTTATTTTATCATTATGCGTATTATGGGGAAATGTAATACTATGCTACTCGGAAATTTCGGGACACTCAGTGGGGTAAGATTACTCAGAGGAACTTCTTATATAAGCGCTTCAACCTGTTAGGTTCGGTGACATAAAAACCAAAGCTCATCCATTTTAAGCTCTCGTTTTATCCAGGTTACCTAAATATAGACCGTTATTATTGTTACAAAACACTATTTTCCCACAATTAAGAACATTCATACACAATTAATTCACAATTTCCACAATTACAACATTATGGAGGAAGAAAGCTTTAAATTACACTTTTAGTATTCATAACTAACTCTTTTATTTTTCAAGGTTGAAGTATTACACTAAGAACGAAAACTTACTAAATTTCTTTCACTTAACAATCATATTTCCCTTAAGCTAGATCTATGAAATTATATTATTTATATAGAAACTGGACTATACTACATATTTTACATACATATTTAATAGTTTTGTTCTCGCTTGTACTAGAAAATATCTATCAATCGCAAACAGAAAATAATAAGTTAACGTATTCTCAAATTAATTAACTGTGAGATATTATGTAGCTAAATTGAAAAGTTAATGTGCATGGCTACGTATAAACAAATTATAAATTGATTAACCAAATTATATATTTTTCCCTTTTCATGTTGTTGAAATCAATCTTTTTTATATTTAAATTTTTAACATAATGTTAAATGTGGTGAATTAAATTTCAATTTATAATTGTTTCCAATATTTGTATGTGAATGAAATTGTTTAGTTTTAGAATTTAATGCATTTTTTTCTTCGAATAAATAAAACCCAACTTCTAGCATCTTCAATTGGATTATTTTCTTTTAATATGTGTTTTTAGTGAATATGTAGTTATTGAAAATTAGATTAATAGCTATAAAATTGTTTGCTCCATATACTCTTATTATTAACATATTATAGTAAATAATAGTTTCCCTCATCATTTATTATTATAAACTTTATGTGATATCGGGTAATGTGTAATGTGTAATGTGATATTTTTAACTTTCACTTTATAACCTGAAGCTCATTAGTCAAGAACTATTTTTGATAAAAGTTAAGATTTAAACATCTTTCGGTTTATTCCACTTATGATATACGCACATTCGAGGCCATAAGATATATTTTCCCATACATAATATATTTTCCTTTTTCTGCAAGGAATTTAAATTAGACACAATTTAATCACACACAAGGATATAAATTGGGAAACAGCAACGGTACGGTTTCAGAGATAAATACTGCACACTTTGCAGTTTCATCATAGAGATTGAGTTTTACTCGTTAATTAGATGGGGAGAATTCCACGGAAGACATTATGCTCCCTGTGCTAAAGGGATAATTAGCTCGTCGTTTTTATAAATTATACTTTCGGTTTTAAAGATCCGATTTCGAGAACATGTGATATCTTCTAATTAGTTTAATGTGTTTTATATAAATGAAATACATGATGGACCAAGATACAATACATAACTTTAATTAAGCGCCGAAGTTTCTACCGAAACATGTCCGTTAGCTAATTAAAGATTTAAACAGCAAAACTTCAAAGGCAATTTTATATATATATATATATATATATATATATATATATATATACATAATTCAAAATTACAAACCAAAACAAAGAGAAATCCAAAACATTTTAAATCAAGAAATTTAATTATTTTGTAATTTGATTGTTTTTTATTATATATATATATCATATTTTATTATATATATGTCTATATATATATATATATATATATATATATATATATATATATATATATATATATATATATATATATATATATATAGACATTCTCTAACTTAATAATTTTTTAAATATATTAATATTTGAAAACACATACGATGGGAGATATTTTACTAATATTTATGATGCAATTCGGAATTAAGTTATTTTACATCGTATAACAATAAAATACATAAAGCGTAAAAGCACTTGATAAATTATTTTCTTTCAGAATTAAGCTAAAATTGAAGTTATGAATTATCTTTTTGTATTTTAAGAGTACATCTGGTAATGTTTTGTAAACTTGTGTCGTAGAAACCCATGTAATCATGCAAAAATATAAAAAAGCACAATCGTATAAAAATTGAATCATGAGATGAGATATGAAAAAGTGCAATCGGTTTCATTTTCAATCTTTCATGATAACGACTAGTTACGTGACGAAATTTAGGACTTTACAAATTGTTCAGAAAAGGTACTCTATTTTAGGAAAGTCAGTAAATGCAAATTTCTTAATTCAGTAAATAAATGTACAAACGAAAAATTATACATGGAAAGAGGTGTTAAATGTAGGTAATAAAAATAATTTTTTAATTTCATTTCGAATGAACTTCACATTAGAGTGAACAACAAATTGTATTAATCAAATAAAGCATTCAAATTTGATTAAAAAATTTATATGGTATACATTATTGTAACAAATACATTCATTTTCAAAAAGTTTTTATAATATTATTTTGTTTAAATTGAACTAAACTCATATTTGTACATAAATGCAATTCACATTTGCGGAAAACTCCTATTTATGTAAAAAAAATAATGGTAAAATAAGATGATTGACATAATTTTTTAGGAAATATAATGTTTTTAACAAAAAAGAAGTTAACGGTTTGTTCAACAATGCATTATTCAAAATTCCGGGTTTATTCAGAAATGTGAAGCCTATAAATAAAATTGATCTAGTTAAAGGGCATTCTCTACAGGATGGGATGGGGTATGGATATATCTTAGATATCCTCCCACTCTCTTGTATAGATATACATTGCATTTAACAAAATATATTCCGTTTTTAAGAATAATATTCTTAAAAATATTAAATTAAACCTTTGATTCAAGTTTTAGATTTACGCAATTGTATTTTCTTTAGGTCAAAGACATGTGTTTTCAAATTTTCTTTTGCTGTTCAGAAAGTATTGAAGTAAAAGTATCTACACACGAAACAGATATCTTTTTACAGTTGATGTGTATTTTTATATCTTTAGATGAAACAGGATGCTACGTTTTATCGCAAAGTTTATATTTTTCATTCAGCGCGTCTGAGAAAATATTTGAACACTCAATACCAACTTTCCTGTTACGAAATCTTTTCAAAAATCAAGATAAAAACTTTTGTTAGACCTCAGGCACAGCAATTGCACTTGAAAAGTCCAGAGATAAACCATTAATCTCAGAATCTAAGATATCTTTGTTAGAGATGCTGTTGCTGATGCAGCTCTCTGAATGCTGTACAAACTTTGAAGTATTTGTTTGATTTATATAGAGGGACATACGACTTGAACTACCATCTGGCTCAGTTGTCATTTATTTTCTATTAATTTATCTATTTCATTTGTGTTCAGAAGTACACTCTTTCGTTCTAAAATGTAGTATAAAAACCATTCAACAGAAATACAATCAGTACAACTAAAAGTTGGTAAGTTGAATTATAATTCATTTTTCTTTTACTAAACAAGTTTCATCATTTTCATGCAGGGCAAACACTAAAAAGAAAACGATGTAATAATGAAATTCGTAATATTACATTAGAACATAATATTGTATTAGAATAAGTTTTGCATTAGAGCATTTTTTGCATTAGCATTAGTTTGTATTAGACCATTTTTTATTGCATTAGAATTAGTTTTGTATTAGAACATAATATTTTCTTAGAAATAGTTTAGGATTCGAAGATAATATTGCAATCGAATTAATTTTACATTGAAACGAAATATTGCATTGAAATTAGTTTTGCATTAGCTAATTTTATTGCATAATAATTAGTGCATTATTTAATTTGATTGAATTATAATTAGTTTTGCATTCAAACAAAACATTGCAGAATTAGTATTGGAATAGAGCAAAATAACACACAATAACACATGCGAGAAAAGATATTATTAGTCACTACTGGAAGGAAAATTCATGAAGCCGATATTGAAAATTGGAGAACAGATATGTGCGTGTATGAATCACTTAGATTGTTAAACATTTGTGTATTTATTTACTTAAAATATTATGCATAAAAATATTATGCGTGCTTCGAAAAAAATATTATGCACAAGCACTTTACAGAAATGAATTATGGGTGACAATTGGTGCAATTATTACCAGTAACATAACGAAGGATCTAAATCTCTCGGATCTTCTTGATTGCAAAACATTGACAACAAATATTGATTGCAAAATATTTTTACCAAATAAACATCTGAAGTGTTATTATTGAACATACTACTTGAATTTAATATATGGAAGATCTTGTACTCAATGCCTTTGAGTTATCCTAGTTTGAGACAAAAATCAATGCATTATAAATGGGATGATCGCGGTGGCCAAGCGGAGGGTCCACTTCTGTCAATCGATCGATTCTCAAAAGTATCTTGCGAAGCGAGTGCTATTCGGACACACATACTTATGTGTGGTAAGTGGGTAAACTGAAAGGAGCTAATTTTTTGTATTAAAGTATATTTGATTTAGTGTTTCCTACCTCCGCTTAACCCTCCAAGTGGTTTGCACGAGATATATCGTCTAAGATCTGGTCAATTTTGCTAATGACTAGATATCTTGTCCACCAAGATCTGATCAGTTTTCCCAATGACAAGATACCTCGTGAAGACAAAACTGTCCAATTGCTCCAAGGTGAAATGAAGATCCATGTAGGAAAAACAAATCGCCCCTTGCCTACAACTAGTGACAGTTTGGAACAGGTTTTTACATCAGAGTTTGTCCACTGCATGGAAGTTTTAGACGCGAAGGTAAACCACCAGGAGGGTTAAAATGGCGATGCGATTCATCGGTCAAAGGGTCAGGCCGCTGGTTTCTGAATCGAAATATTCCTGGTTCAAAGCCGGTAAGGTGGACGTTTTACCGTCTTGAATGATTTTGTGGCATCCATAAAAATGCTGTGCCTAGAATTTATGGTATGAATGCTAGGTATAGCGTAGACCCACCCTCCGTGGTGCACAAGGGTAACATAAAGCGATTTACAAACTCGCCTTTGTAGTGAAATGTTCAATTAATGTGCCATACATTAGAAAGACTGCCTTAAAGTTTTCACAGGGAGTTTAGAAAAGACGCTGTATAATACTTAGCTATTCTTTTGCGAGAATTTATCGAAAACAGAAACTCTCTTCTTTCCTCCTCCCTGTATTCATAAATGACCTGAAAGGAGGCATCGCAACAGCTGCTGCAAGTGTTGATATCATATATCAGAACCATCCTAAATGTCAGGGCATATTCGAAAAACTGCTTCAATGGTTTTGCCCGAACTGGTAGCATTGCGTTATGCTAAGCAACTGCCAGTAAACATTCCGAACTATTTCTGAGGTGAATCAATACATAACCTACCTCAAAATAATTCTCCCTAACATCGGTAGAGACACAAACGTTCCAGGTTTCCGAAATAGTTCCTATAATAAACAAAGCGGCTTACGCATAAAAAGTATTGATTTCTTTGATGTTCGATGCCCAAAATGCGTGCCAAGACACACGCAAATTTATACTTATCAAAATGAATGGTATGGACTGTTTACGTTCAACAAAAGTGACGGTCCAGGTTGGAATTATAATATCCACGTAAGAGGAGAGACCTTACTATTAGTGACAATCAAGATATTCCGAACGCTGAAAGTAAACAAGTTTTGTTGTTTAATTAGAGGTGGAAAGCATTTCTTTTATTTATACATTAGATTTCCTTGCATGTTTGACTTATTTATTTAAATGTCCTTATTTGTGTATCGTTTTACTTTTTCATGATTTATAGAATAAACCATCAAACAGTCGGAAATAGCTTTCTCGTTCAAATGTTCATTTTCGGATCTGCAAAATAAGCTAGACATATTACTTTTACTTTAAGAGTAAGCTATATATCTAGTTAATTTTGTCTAATTTCCGTCATAAGTTTAATTTCAGTCATTTTTATCTTTCAATCATTTCTAATCCTAAAAGTAAGAGTATATGAAGTATCTGAAGTAAAATCTTTTAAAGGAACTCTTCATAGAAAACTAGTTAACATTTCTACTCAACGGAGTAGTATCTTGAGAGATTTGCATTCATTTTATGTTCTATAATTGTATGTTCTATACGTTATGTTCTATTGTCGTACTCTTATTAAATTTCGTTTTATAAACGTTAAAAATTGCAACAATTGTTCAAATATTACATTTTCGAAGTTTTTTAAATTCAGTAAAATACAATTAAGAGTCTATTTAAATTTCACTTGTACTTCTTCGGTATTACACAATGCTCCTGATACAAATTCTTAAAAGTCTAAACTAAATTAAAATGTTTCGAAATTTCAAATGATAGTAAACAGTGCTAGACCAAAGGCAGATAGGTTAATTAATTAACGTCACCTCGGAGCCACATTACTGACTATTGGCGACGGTCCGGGATTTATCCTAAAATTAAAGATCCGAGAAGAACGCATCCTAGTTTTGAACCACGGTCAAATGACGAGAACACCTGAGCTGACACCCCAGTCTTCAAACTTCCACACCACGCTTACGTGAGAATATTTGGGACCACGACAGTCTTAACGTGCACCAGTCCCGTATACACAGTGGTCTTGGTTGGACAGAGTTTAAATTTTGCAAACTTCCGGTAGCTAATCCATTACTTTTCCAACTGGACTACCACCACGACGAGACAAGAGAAGGCACATTATGTGATATGGATTCAAGCTGTTCCACTTTGCTTACTAGAAGAAACACACCAAAAGATTAACGGGAACAATCTGTGCATGTTAGAAAATGTTTTTAATTTTCAAACTACTCAGCAAATGTTTATGTACTTTTTCCACATCGCAATAATGCCTCCTACGTGCATAGTGGTCACAGCATTAGTCTGTCAAACAGTATGGGTTCCAATCCTGTTTCAAGGATGTTGGTTAGGAGAAATGGTGGCTGCCTACTGGGGGCTCCCTCATGTATAGCCACCAGTTGCTCCCCTCACAGGGCCGAAGGCCGAAGAGGTCAGTGGTCAGGCTAAAGAAAATTAGCACTGAATGTAAATTTAATAAGTTATATTGGTTTACTTTCATTTGGCATAGTTGAACTGTATCACTTAACTTCATATGTAATATCCTTACAAGTAATATCCTTACAAGCACCATTTATCAATATAACAACGTCCATATGATAATTCATTGGATCACACGATAGCAAGAAGTAATTGGGAGGATTGGTGAATATTGAACTTTATGAAGTTAGTTATTCATTTTATTTTTAAATTACTAAAAATAGTTCCTTAATTTCATCTTTAATTCTTTTATCTTTTAGTTCCTTTAATATTAACGAATGCCAATTTTTCTTCTAATAAGGAAACCAAACGCTTTTTATCCAAATAATGGAAAATGCTTTTTTTGACTATTTATGCAAACGCTCCTAAAAATAAGAAACAAAATCTCACCGCAGTAATGAAACATAAACGTAATTTACATTAACTCAGATCGTTTTTTATTAGACTATTCTAGTAAAAAAAGGCATCATTTGAGCAAGTAATAATTTTACGCCTATACTCCAATGAAAATTTAATTAGATTTATTAGCAAAATTTCTGCAGTTCGTTAGACGTAGCGGACGTATAATACATTGTTTTCTACGCTAATATTTATTCATAAGACGGTGTTATGGAAAAGATAAGTAGAGTAGTTTAAAACGTAATTACTTGTACCTTATTTTTCTTTTCTTGCTTCCCGTTTTTAAAAAATATCGAAAAAGACGCTCCACTTTATCACTAACAAAACGCGTCTTTTCTGTAAATTGCAAAGCACAAAGAGGGTGCACTTCGCTATAGCATGAAGCACAGGAAATTACGTAATAAGCAAAATTAAAAGAAAGAATAATGGCAACAAGAGAGACAATGAGAGTCTGGTTCTGAAGGGTAAATAATAATAGGTTGGATAATGGGTAATTAAAATGCACTCTCACAAGGCTCTCTTATTTTCTCTTTTTTAACAACGCTAAAATTTTACTTTTATTATGCATTTTCAACGTATTTGTTTACGAACTGTTTAGCAGGTTTATTCATAGAAGCCTTTGTTATTTTTTCGGTAAGATTTGATCAAGTCAAAAGTGAAAAAAGTGTATGTTTTTGTATAAATCGAGGTAATAAATATATTTACGTATAAAAATTGTGCGGGGATTATTTTATCGCATAATGAAGAAGCAGTGAGAGACAGTTATTAAAAATTGTTGCTTTCAGGTATTGAGTGTTAAATGGGTTCTATTAATTCTTGATTACTTCAAGAAAAGCTTAAGTAATTAAAACAGTCTGACTTTTTTAAATGTAGTACATAAAATAAAGAATGCCATGTTTTCAGGGGAATCGGTGTTCAATTATCTCCATAAAATCAAAAAATATTCCTGATGGTTTCTTAGAATTTTATCAGATTAATTGTTTTCTTTCAATGTGGTGCATTTAATAAATACTTGAAGCACAATTATGGGATTAAAATTCAATTATAAGTTATATGATCTTTTCATAAGTGATTATATTGTCTTCAAGTGATTGGGTTACAAGTGACACACACAAAGTCAAAATTTTCTAGACATGAGTGTTTTAGGTTTTCTAGACCAAAGTAATGGCAGTCTTTAGACTGGCGAAATACACTAAAATATTTTTTTCTTTGCATGAAGGTTAAGTTTCTTCTTGAGAAACATGCGTAGTTAGTAAACGTTTTCCCTTCGTTTTCTCAGAGCTAAACTTTTTGACTTCGTGTGCTTCACTTGTAAGTCGGTGATATCATGTTACCTTTATTTTAAATCCCTGATGCTTCAATGTGATAGTTGTGTTAGAAATAGTATAATCCTCTTGTTGGGGATTAGTGTCTCTAACTGCCCTGAAATGACCAGCCTCTACCAAACCAGTTTGAAATGGTCACCAGTTCTGGCCAAGTGATAATTTCTTTTTCTTACTTGGATCTTCATTCTCATCATCTTGGAGTAATAGGGCAGTTTGGTCTTCAAGAGATATCTCGTCAGTAGTAAAATTGACCAGATCGTGATTGACGAGATATCTTGTCGAAAACAGTTGGAGGGTTAATGTAAATGATGGACGGAAGTAAGATTGAAAATGTGAGCTTTTCTTGGCAATGTACTTTGATACACAGCCGACGAAAATATCAACATAACTGGACAATATAAGCATTAATAGGTATACAGAGGAGGATAGAGGGTGGACCCCTCTTCCACCCCACCCCATCATGTTCTAATATGAGCTCCCTCGTCTCCGATTCCACACTAGCGCAACCTCTCAACTTCTCAGTTACAGTTAAGGGAAGGTCTCTGAATGGCAATAACTGAATTTGATATCATTTGTTAACCCAATCATTTACCGTTATATGGGTTTTCATGGCAAAATGGTACTCAAATGCTGAAAAATCTGAGAGGCATCATGATTCTGATAATTGACCCGGAAATTCTCATATGTATAGGATTAACAATGTCTCAGAATCTTAGTAGATTGCACTTGATTGGCTGAGTGAACGGAATTATTAATCGAAGATATAAAGAATATAATACATGTTAAGTGTATACACGGGTGAGTCAATAGTTGTCCACAATGTTGCTATAAATTCCAGTTCAATTTAAACCGACCACTCACAATAGCATCATTTTCAACCCCTTTGCTTTTCAACGCACTTGTTCCAACGTTATTTCAAATGCAATGTGGAGTGGTCAGGGTAACTCACGGCAGTGTCAATGGAACGAAAACGAGAATATTGCATTTAGAATAAAAAACATGTTTTGCGGATAAATAAGAATTGACTTAAATGTCAACTATTTTATATAACGTTCATGGATGGGTTCAGAAAGTGTTTAGGCAAGATCTCTTGTTCTCCAGCAGATTCCACCTTTAGCTAGGCTTTACCAAAATAAAGCTATGAAATGAATAAACGTGTATTAATTTCCTTTGAACAAAACACTGTACTGTGTTAAATAATGAATCTTAATTAAGACTAAAATTCTGAGATTACTCTTTTCCTATTGTGGTTAATAATCCCAAAGAGTACAACGGTAGAAATATAAATTTATTACTTATTTATGCAGAAAGGATCAGTATTCGAGAACATTTTGACACTTGCAGTTTAATAGGGGAAACATCTTTAAATTTCTAATAGTCTTCAGGCAGTAAAATGACTTTTGTAATGTTAAACATTGCATCAGAAGCGCACATTTTTTAATCCTTCAGCAAAAGTTTAAAATAATAAAATATTAGTATTTAGATTTCAACTGATTTATCTTACAAACCGAAGTTATTGATCTGCATAAAACAAAATACACCCCATCATTGCAACTCAAATCAATATTTCGTCAGCTTACAAGTGAAACACACGAAGTCGAAATTTTTAAGATATGATATTTTTAGATTTCTAAGACAGAAAGTTGCGATCTTTAGAATGGTAAAGTCCACTAACTTGTTTTTCTTTTCATGAATGTTAGATTTTCCTTGAAATATAATGTCACCAATAGCCAGTTGTGTTGCTCCAGTGTGACGTTAATTAAAAATAACAATACTTTGAAATTTAACACTTACTGAGCAAAGCTTAGAAAAGCGAATTTTACATTCGTTTTCCCAAAAATGTGGTTTTTGATATAGTGTGCTCATTTGTAAGCTCCTACGATTTATTGATTCAATGGAACAACAAAGTATTAAGATATCACATAATGATATGAATAAGATTGGATTTATTGAATACTTTTTGAACTAATAAACAGAAAGGTATCGAAATCATTGTATAAACATTTGAATACGAATCAAGACAATTGTAGTTTATGATTCATGCCATTTTATTTTCGATTCTCCAAATCAACATTTTAAACTGCATTAAATGAACCACAATTCTTTAAAAACCATGAACATTGTATCTACATGTCATCAATTTTTCAAACTACAAGCAGGCAATAATAATTTCTCGAAACATGGAATTTAAAAAAATGCGCGTTATTATCCATGTTTTATTTTAAATATCGTACAAAGTGTTAAGTTCATTTTGGTCTGCTTAAAATGAAACACAATACATCATTAATACTCAAATCAATATTTATTGATTCAAGGGAATAGTAGAATATATTATTAGGACATATTGCATAATGACACAGATATTGCATAATGATATGACTAAATAGCATATTTATAAATTTATTAATTGTTGTTTTAACCCTCTGAGCGTTGCGAAATTTTCAAGAAGTGTATTATTTCTTTTGACTTACAACCCTCATAATGACGAAATAGTCACATACTATATAGGCTGAAAGAAACCTTGGAAATACTATATTGATCAAAACGCAAAAAACTGGTTAGAAGTCATGCAGGGAAAACTACAAATTGCATGGAGAAATAATGGGCGCATAAGCATCAGAGGGTAAATCTTTTCAAGCAGAAAGTTATTGAAATAATTATGTAAAATCTGAAGTACGTATCAAGGAAATTCCCGCTTATAATTCATGTCATCATGTTTTCCAACCCCCAAATGAATATTTTCAATCGCATTAAATGGAGCATAATTCTTGCAAGTAATCGAGACCATCTATATACGTATCTCGCCAATTTTTTCAACTACAAACATATAATTATAATTTAACTCTAAACATATTATTTGAAATAAAAAATACGTTAATAATATCCATGAGGATTAGCCTCCAATTATCGAAAAAGCCAGTGCAAAAAAATCTTTTTAATATTCGCTACGAATTGTATGATAATTACAAACGGAAATCGATATTCTTGATGAAACGCATTTGCCGTAATTGCCTGAAGTGTGAATTACACTCTTGATTATTATAAGCCTTCCAACTACTTTTCCCTCTTCCGATTCCGATCTGGCTGGAAGTAACCTTGGGGAAATTGGTTATTAGTGAATAGATATTACCTAATCAGTACAAAAACGAGAAATGGAACTAAAGTTAATTGGAGGCATTGAGACCGATGCTCGTATAAATTAAAAATCATTTAATTAAAACGTATTGATTAAATGGAAATGCAATAGAAATCATTTTAATTAACTTTTCAATATCTTTAAAAGTTGATATAGTTCAAAGGGTGTGGTGATAATTAAATAATCAATATTAATGTCATATTTCAAACGCTTCTACTATTGTGAGACGAATGTTAGTTTGATAATTTGTGTGAAAATTTGTATTTTATAATTAAAGTGCTTGAATTTGTAATTTAATTTGGTAAATTAAATTTTGTGTTCATTATATATATTCTAGTGTTATGCAAAAAACATAATTTGCAAACACTAAATTAATTTCAATACATGGAATTGATTATACAACTCAATGTAAACAGCTTGACAAGATGCACATCAATAAAGCATGCTAGAATACAAAATATACTCATAATTTATTTTGTGTTGTATTTAATATATTCATTATACATTTTATTTAGGACTATCAAAATTAAAAAATTAAAATATGATTTAAACAAGCTTCAACTTGCACCTTGATTAAACGAGTTGCAAATTTGTTCAACTGAAAGCACTAATTTATCGAAGTAAAAATGTATTCTTATTTCAATTCATACACTGTAAAGTTTGCCAAAGGGAACTGTAAAATCAAGTCGGCAAAAATGGAAATAATTTTAGTTAATTTGGTAATAGTTATAGTCGTTAGGAAATCTATTTGTTACTGAAGTTATAAATATTTATAATTTAGAGTTGTAAAATTAAAATGTAATACGATTTGAAATGTCTTATAGAATAAAACTTTATATGAACTAATGCAAAAAGTCATATTGTATTGTGCTTAATATGAGTTTAATATGTGTTTAAATGAGTTATGTGGGTGATTCTTTGGACATTGTTATAAAATATCAAAGTATTTAGATAGTTCGACTTAGTACTGATGTAAATAACATGTTTGGATAGGGTAAAAAATATTTGTATTAAATTTTCAATTCGTGAAATAAAATTGCTCAGGACATTTTAATTTGAAAATTTGTTGATCTCGAAACCAATTTTTATTTCCTCAAATTTTTCAATTCTAAAAAATTACACCGAACAGAATTACGAAATATTCAAGAAATATTTTCCAACAGAATTATGAATTCAATCCTGGAAATCATGGATTACAACAATCAAAAAGTACTCCAATTCTGCAAAAATATCATATGCATGCAATATTCTACAAAACGATGAGCACAATACTACGAAATGTAGTTATTATACGGGCCCTTTACTATAGAGCTTGCAGTTAGAAAAATGTTCTGCGTCTAGACTAATTAGTCAGAAAGAGAGCTCAAGTTTCAAAGTCGTGTATTCACTGAGATATATATTTAAAGATTTAACATCTGGCTACGAAAGGTTAGGAAGAATCTTAAAAGTGCGAAAATGAGGTAAAATAATTTAATTTTCTGTTATTTTTATGTACGTTTCGTAAAAATCGGACACTGGAAACCCTACTTACGAGATGTGGAAGATAATATGGAGAAAATTTCTTAAGAAATATCTCGTATATTTCATCTCGAATGCCAAAAATGTGTCGAGGATACAAACCTTTGTTTTGATGTGCACTCGGGCCTGATGTTGGATTGTGGAATGAATGAAGCATACATAGGAAGTTTAAACGATTGTTTATTTTGAATATTCAAAAATTAATCTACAGTAGGAATTATTAAAGTGCATTTGATATTTATGTTGAAGGATAATTTTATTGATTGAAGCCTTGCGATTGTAACGTAGTTTGATATCTTTCGAAATACTCAACTTACCAGTTCTCACTTTGATCAATCCAAACTTACACTGTTCCTAAGCTCACCCAATACGTAGAATTTCGGTATATTACGAATCCGCTATCCGAGTACAATGCATCTGAACATTCGAACCGAATGTCTTGTCAGGCACGGACATCCTTTGTATACAGCAGTGATTTCCAAACCTTATGTTACTACGCCCCCTTTAAAAAATATATAATCTTGGCGCCCCCCCTTTATTTCATAAAATAATAGACACACTTTTAAATGGTAAAAAAGTATTAATACAAAAATGAAAGAAACGTAATTGACAGAATAATAACAAGATTTTACAATATATATTTATTTTTAAATTAATTTATTTTTAATGCGATGGATGCTTTTGTTTATTAGCACAAAGTTTTTCAAATCAAGGTGTCATTGAGGAGAGTGTTACTCGCAGCTCTTTTTCTACTACTAAAACGGGCTCGATATTTGTATTTCATTGCAGCTAATACAGAAAATCCCTTTTCGCCTAAATATGATGTTACGAATCGCAGCAGTACTTGCATTGCTTTGCTTGACAAAGTATTGTATTCTTCACTTCGATTCAAATAAAATTTAAACTCTGAAATTTCTGTTTCAATGAAGTATCGCATGATAATTTTATCAATTTTTCCTTTTCAATAGTTGTCAATCTAAATTCATCATCTTATTCATTGACGAATGGATTCTATATCCACGCGAACTTTGTAAAAATCAAGATCTTCGAAATAATGTGAAAAGTGCATTAGCAAACCATTCAAGTGTCCAATAAATATATTTTTGTTCGCTTTAATATTAACTCTGGCACAGAAATCATTTATATAAAAGAGGAAGCATGTCGAACTTATTTTTTGTAAATTTTATTTCCATAGCTCCATTTTTTTTTCACTTTGTCCTTTTGAATTAGTGAATGCATTTGTTGTCCTTGCATTTATTTATTCAAAACATTCAATTTTATAAAAATTTTAACCAAATAGGCAAGTTTTACAACCAAAGTTACCATTCCTAAACACATTTGCCTCTTCATTATGATAGTCATCAAGAAAAATTGCAATCTCTCTGAGTTCAAACACCCTTTGAATAACTTTTGCACAAAATTACCAGCACACTTCACAATAGTATAGAAGTGAGGTGTAATTAGCTTCCATATCTTCACATAACTTTGTACGCAACCTAACTTTTAAAGGACTGTTTTTTATGTAGATTATAACTTTCGTATCTCTCTTTTCCAAAAATGTTTAAGTTTCTCGCTTATATTTTTGGACACAAGAGCTACTCCATGAAGCATGCAGTGCATCCAGATAACTTCGGGTGCTTCCTTTTTAACTAATGCTTGAAGACCTGCTTTGTGTCCTGACATTGACTGTGCTCCGACAGTACACAGTCCAATGCAGTTATTCCACTTTATGTTGTTCTCATAAAAAAGTGTCAATTATACACTGCTGGCCACCCAAATTGCAACACCAAGAAAGACAAGAGATATCACAACAAAATTTATTTTGTAGATAACATGTTGACCAAGTATCAAATGATTAAATTTATAGACTTCTGTGAAGTGTGGTTCCTGCCAAAATCAGTAGCCAGAGTAGCAGCCATTGTTGGAGATCACCGCTGCCACACGCCTCGGCATTGATTCAAAGATACTTTGGATGTGTTCTTGGGGTACAGCAGACCAAGCAGCTTCCACACGTTGCCAAAGTTGATCTGGTGTGGCAGCTGGGGATGTATTCTGGGTCAATCGTTGAGCAACCATGGACCACATGTTTTCTATTGGCGAAAGATCCGGAGAGCGAGCTGGCCAGGGAAGCAATTCAATCTGGCGATTGACGAAGAACCCTTGGACAATGCGTGCCACCTGTGGTCGCGCATCATCCTGTTGAAATATGGCTGTGGGCAAGCCCTGAAGGTAAGGAAGGACAACTGGCTCCAACACCTCGGAGATGTAGCGCTGGCTGTTTAAAGTACCGGCAATGCGTACTAGAGGAGTGCGAGAGTGATATCCAAAACCGCCCCATACCATAATACCCGGTGCAGGACCAGTATGGCGGTGCATAACGCAGCTGTTCAGCATCCTCTCTCCACGGTGTCTCCAGACTCGAATCCGACCATCGTGGTGTTGCAGACAGAAGCGTGACTCGTCAGTAAAGACAATTTCATTCCATTCTGCCGTCCACATCCTTCTTTCATCGCACCATTGGCGGCGGAAACGTCTGTGGTTCTGCGTCAAGGGTAGACGAAGCAATGGACGTCTTGCGGACAGACCACTCTGCTGTTAACGGCGTCGAATGGTACGCGCAGACACTGGATGATGCGGTACAGACTGAATGTGCTGTGCTATGGTTCGTGATGTGGCTGAGCGATCCGTCACTGCCATACGCACAATATGCCTGTCATCACGTGAAGTGGTGCACTGAGGTGGATGCGATCGAACACGTCGGTCCGTCGTACCCTCCTGCATCCAACGATCACATATCCGCATTACAGTTGTTTGGTTTCGTCCAACACGACTACCGATTTCCCTGAAAGATAATCCACAATCTCGGTAGGCCACTATCCTTCCTCTGTCGAACTCGGATACTTGATCAAAAGATGATCGCTGGTTTCTACGAGGCATAATTGATCGTTTTTTTTAAAAAAACCACAAGAAAAACACGATTGCCGTACTTGAAATCGTCGAAATCGCCAAGCCTTAAATAGCGCTTTGAAGTGGCGCCACAGGCGCGCGTGATGTGCGTCTGCGCTGAAATTCTAATCATTTGCATATCTCACCTCCGCTAATGCATGTTGTAAATTTCATATTATTTGCATGCTTCCTTCAGGGTGTTGCATTTACGGTGGCCAGCAGTGTATTAAACATTTCATTGGATGCGGCCTTTCCAGGAATGGGATTGAAAAATAATATATCTTCTATTATATTAGTTTCTGCAACATATCTAACATATGCAATTAAATGAGAATCTTTAACTACATCAGTTGCCTCATCTACTTGTACGGCGATTTTCGAAGTACTCTGTCGAGAAACTAACTAATCACAAAGGTCTTCAGATGTATCGTCGATTCTTCTTCCAACAGTATTATCAGTAAGCGGTATTTGTCGTAACTGTTTCGCATATGATTCGCCGTACTTTATTTTAAACATATCAATAGCTGCTGGCAAAACTAGAGTTTCTCCTATTGTGTGTGGTTTTTGCATTTCGCGATTCTGTAAGAAACTTGGTACGACGCTAGCAATGCATTTGATGGAACAGAATTGAATGTACAAGGTGTTCACACACAACTAAGCAATCTTTTATATTGATGCCATCCATATTCCTTTCATGTCTAATCTTGAATCCTACTGTATAATTTGGCTGCATCTGTGATCAGTATTGGAAATGTATTAGTCAAACATAAATTTTGTTTTATTGTTGCCATTACTTCATGTTTTCAAACACTTGTTTGTACTTTATTTTTAAATGATTTTCACAAATAAGGTAACATGTTTTGATGAATTCGAGATTAATTATTATAAATAATTTTAATCGTGTCTCGTATTGTGGAGCGTTGACGATATTTGTATACAAAAATAAAAACTAAAATAGCTCAGTTTTGAATTTCATTTGTCTTCATGCAGAGAGAATGATTTAAGAATACTAAACTAAGTTTTGAGTCGAAAGAATGTATCATAAGTTTAAAATATAAGCGCAACATAACAACCATGATTATTGTAACAAAGGTATTGAAATTTTAGACGTGTCTTTAAGTAGTTATCTTTTATTGTATTCGTTAGTTGTCAGGACAGTTTGTAATGTTGGTCAAATGAGAAAACAGCCCGAATGAAATAGTTATTTCATTTTAAAAGATTGTTACATATGTGTTATTATTCAAACATTGCTGAATTTTAGAGCTAAAAGCTTTGAAACTGTTTATAGGATAGATGTAGCTAAAATGCTAAAGAAATCAATTAAAAATTCCCTAAAAATTTATTGAAAGTAGAAAGAAGGCTCACAGGGTTCACTACCAACCCTATGAGACTCACGAGATTTCGGTGTAGTGTAGTATTTCTTAAGCACTGATACACACTAAAAGACGAAATAACTACGTCCTTTGGTTGAAAGAATTCTGGAAGAAATTAGATTAGTAGAAAAGGTCAAAACTGGTTAGAAGCCATGCAGGGAAGACTGCAGGTTCTGGAAAAGATACATGCGTGTATCTTTACCAGAGGGTTAAACTTCCATTTGCTGCCAAACGTTGCGGTTATAAATAAAATATAATGAGGAAAAAGTGAGAGAGAATAGAGTAATTTCAGCACTGCAATAAAAATGTAACGAAATTATGCCAGATCCTACACTTGAGCTTATTTTCATTTGCATTCCTAAGTTAAAGACAGCACTTATGTTCAATTATAGTCATAACAATTTAACACGCATTTTTTACATTTATTTGCATGTCATTTCATCAGTAGGGCACGCCATGTTTAGGAGATAGCCCACATGCCCATGTACTTATACTTATGCGCAGTCATTTAAAGGCTTCTTAGTGTAAGACGTATTAGAACGTATGGGAAGATCGTGCTAAGCATGTGAAGAGATCGATCCATATTTCACACGTAATCAATCACTTTTGTCCACCATAACTTTCTCCTCGCAAAATGACCTCCTATTATTACGCTTCAATATTTCAACCCATACAAACCATCTGCATGGAAAATAAAAAAAAGAAAAAAATTGAATCAAGTGTGGCGAAACTTTATTCTTCGCTCATTAACATATCAAAGAGCTGAATATTTAAATATTACACTTGCGTGTCCTCTCAAACTTTATAGCTCTTCTAACAAGAAATAAAAACCTCATTTTATATTCGACGTCACGGCGCCATTTGCATATATGTTGCAGTTCAGCACAGAAAAATCATTGTGCGGGATCTGAATGTGCATGTGCATGCGAGTGTGTATGTTTGGGTATTGTATTTCGGAGGAAGTTGAATTTCCGTCACGCCATACATCTGTCTGCTTGGCAAATTGTCAAAAATGTTTATTAGATTTTGGAGATTTTTGTTCCGCTTCTTACAACTCATTTAATTTCGGGAAATTTTCGACTGTTTTACTTTACAGGGAAAGAAAGCTGTAAACTTTAAAACAAATAACAAACACGTGTGGTTATGAGATTTCTGGTACCGTTTATGAAGCTGCGTGGCCAGCATACTTATTAACACTACGATAGTAGACTATTATTAGGTAGATTATTTAACTATTTCAGTATCGTATAAACAAGAAACATTAAATTGCGAATAACATCTTTTACAATACACTCAACCGATTAATTTCTAATGACAGAGACTTGTCGCAGGAAAAAAAAACCCTGAATTATAAAGCCTAAATCCACAAAAGTAAAAACTCACTGTTTCATATGCCAAAAATTATAGATATTTAAGGAGTCAAAAATGTTTCTCAGGGTGCAACGATTATTAAATGTAACGAAATCTGACTAGTTAAATGCGTGACGTAAAAATCTGACCGAAATTAAATACGGGAAGTAAAAACGAACCGAAGTTAAATACGTGTGAATAAAGTATTTGATACACTTTACTTTGATATGGAATTCAAGTTCAATTCAGCTGGTTAGGGCAATAAGTAGTCACATGTTTATTATTTTTATGGATGATATAATTTGATAGTCTTAATTAAGTCATTCAAGGCAAAAACGATATTATATGCTATCATTTGTTCGTGTTTCGTTGGAAATTCTTGAAATGGGAATGTAATTTATTATACCGTGAGTGAATTGGCCAGATTAGTGTCATATGACCAAAAATGTGTCTTGATCATCTCTTGTAACGTATGTGTTCCATACCTAAAAATACTAGTAAAGAAAAGATTGATACCAAAAACATAAAAAAATTCTCAAAATATGGACACGACTCTCCAATAATTCAAGAATGGATATTTCACTAAAATGTGAGCAGTTAGTACTATCATTCTAATCTATACTGTCGTGCAAAACTTAAGCACCGACATTATTCTATAACATTAAACTCGAAAAAAATGAAGATGAAACCCTTGCGGCGATTTGCATAAAGAAAGCTGATTGATGGAAAGTCGATGCGTAAGCAAATTTCCGAAAAGTGGTATTGCAAGTTACGTGATAACTCTGAACTTGACAAAAGCAACTTTTCTAAGAAGGTTAGGAAGTAGAAAGCAAGTGCGCGCAACGTTGTAAGAGGTTCAAGTGCATTGTTATCGTGTTACATACGAAATAATAGCTAGTAGGACACATTTAGATTACTTTATTCCTGGTAGAATAATTGGTAAGCTGTAGGAAAGTCGCAATGTATGTGCAGACAAAGAGTTTGGTATCGCCTATAGCATTGTTTCGCGTGCGTGGAAGACCTTCAAAACAACAGGAACAGCTATTAGAAAGGTTGCTGATGGTGGTCACCCAAGGAAGAAAACTTCAAGGTATGACCAATATATAGTCCTACAGGTCAAAAGAGATCGACTTCAGACTGCAGGCAATATTGCAAAGAAACTGCGGATGAACTCATGACACACAGTATCGCGGTTCAATGTGGCCTTAAGTTTCCATAAAGGTGTGTTAGGAATTTCATTCATTCAGGCTATTTCATTTCGGAGGCACTAGGAAAAAACGAAATGATTCTTAAGTTTTGCACACCAGTGCAATTATCATTCATTTCTAGACGGATGAAATTAGTAAAATGAATTTATTGAAGAATTTTATATTATAGAATACGGTGCCCATAATAGGGTAATATAGAATTTCTGAAATGTAATGTCAAAATGTCAGAATGTAAAAATGTAATTTTTATTAAGAAAGAACTACATCTACTGTCCCCAGTATGTTGTGTGTTTTTCAAATGAAACTCAATATAAGGAATATTTTTTCGCAGTTGGAATTTAAACAATACCATAAAACAATTAATGTATGATACTTAGTTCTTAAAAAAAATATATAATGAACTATATAGACTGCAGTAAATACAGTTTTTGAGTATACTTTTTTAAGTTTTTTAGAGAAATCATTAGAGTTAAAATAAGAAAAAATAATTTAACGTAGAAAAATTCCAAATGAAGCTTGTAAATTAGAGCCAAATTCAAAAATCCTTCAAACATTGAAAAGAAAATAGGAAATGCTTGCTCAGTCAAAAAAGTGTCTAGTGAAGTATTACAAAATAAACGAAGTCCAAGCAAAGTGTAGAATTTTCTTTAAAATAGTATGCACAGGACCAGTAATGAAGAAAAACATTTTGTAAACAAGAAAAATGTTGAAGCTCCCTCTTGAAAATTTAATTATTTTTATAATTATGTGTGGTGTTATTTTAGAAAAACTCATTCATTTAACAAATAATCATTTATATTAAGTATTTTAAAATTGTAAAGCTAAAATGGATTGAAAAAACAAGGAATGGGTCAATTTGACTCCATTGGCGGATGTAGATAGTCAAAATATCTCTCGCTCCTTGTGCTAATATAATGCCGTTGCACTGCGAAGAATCTTTATTGAAGACGTATTTGCTACCAATATAACGGGGAGATGAAGTCTGACTTCCTGGATGTTTGTCTTCCACCCAAGTAACCTTTGTGACTTCTGCTGCGACAAGAATTTCAACGATTCCTGCCAACAAGAAAAGAAAATCTCTTTGTGTAAACTCGGTGTTCTTCATTTAGTCCGGAAATAGAACTCCTGTCCTGCAAAGGCATCGTCTTCCCTGCAGTCAAGGAATCCTTTGTGTATCGGATCGTCTAATCCTTAACTTTATTCTTATATCTAATCCGCCAGGATTTGAACAGCAGCGGAGAAGCCTTCTGGGTGTACTGCGAATTTCTTGTTGACTCTTTTCTTCTTCCCTTATCTGAAAAGAACACAAAAGAAACACAAGAGAAAAAAACTTTGAGTGGCAACTATATTTAAAGGGAAGCAAAACTGTAGGTTTTAGCGCAGTGTCAGCTCCAAAAGACCGTAGTGGAGGATCTCTACTTTACTTAGAGGAAGAGATTAGGGATCGGATCTGCTGCCGACATTATTTGGATTTTGTAAACAACCTTGAAGTTCTGTGATACGCACGGATATCTTAAGCAGCTTAAATTACCGAGATGGGGGAGAAAATAAAAGTAGTGCTGCTTTTTAAATTTTCTTCAAACATGGGGAGTTATTATTTGGGAGATATTAGATAATAATGTAGTATTAAAAGGCAAAGTGTCGTCGGTAAATTTCAGTGTTTCTTTCTTACAATTTTGTGAATAAACTCCAACCAATTTATTCTTTTTAATTTTTTTCTCAGATTCTTTAGATATAGAAATATATTCAAAAGTGTGTATCAACGGCTTACAAGTGAATCACACGTAGTCAAAAAATGCTAAGAAAATGAAGAAAACATTCTTAACATAATTTTTTATTCACTAAAGCGTTTTTGAAGAAGAAATCTAACTTTCATGCAAAGAACAAGTGACTTAACGGACTTACCAGCCTAAAGATCACCATATTGTGGTCTAGATAAGCTAAAAAACCCATATCTAGAAAACATTTACGTAGTGTTTCACTTGTAAGATGATCGATATATAATGTATTTACATCTGTATGCATAGTTTCCTGGACATTTATGCAACTTCAAATACTACAAATATAACTACAATATAAGAAAAGAGTAATAAACTATAAGTATCGTATTCGATTTTCAAAGGATGTATACTAAAGTTGTATTAATTCATAGTGGCGAAAATAAGTTATTTTCCAGTTACAATATTTTCAATTACGCTAAAAGTGAAATAAGGTAATGAATATTTTATGGTAATTTTAGGAAATCAATGTTCATGCACTCCCTAGATTAAGAACGTTTGATAAAGGAAAGTGAAAGGAAATATTTTGTGTTACAAACTATAATAGACTAACGACTTCTTAGTAATGGTTAGACCTCTGGTCCTTAGTTCAATAGGTTCTGGGTCCTATGTGAGGATCTTTGTTGTGGTTCAAACCAAATTTAAGTCCAAAATCTCGGTCTAGATAATCCGCGTGAAGCGAAAAGACTACAGTGGAATGAACTCAACCAGGTAAACGACTTTAATGATTAAACAGATTTTATTTAACTTTAAAATATTGTAACATTTAAATTGGTTTTATTATTCCACAAAAATTTCATATTTTCATTATTGTTCACATTACATAGCATACAACGAAGATTTTATTTCATATTTATTTGAAGTACGGTGGAATTTCCAATGCCTATTTTTGAAACAATAACTTCAGTCTAGAAGTAGGTATAACACTCTTCCATCCATCCTTTTTGACTGATGACTACCTCGATGCGCATCGTAAAAAATATTAGTAATTTCATAACAAACCTACGTAACGTGACAAAGAAAGAGTATCGTGCTCAACGATGTCAAGATTCTGTCTCAGATTGAGAATCTAGAGACGATATGGGCCCGAGTCTAATCCTACTGCCATTTCTAAGTTAATACGGCTCATCCTCCTAGTCAACTATATATACGGCTCTGTAGAGTTATATATAGTTAGGAGTTCCTTTATCATCAACAGATTATCTCTGGTACGTATGACAGTATTGTAGAAATAATTGTAAAATAATGGTATTAGATGTTTTTGTAAGTATTAACTTATGAATCCTTATGAAAATTTTAGTGTGGGGGTGTGAGATAAATATTACTAGAATTTCATTAATAGGTTGTATTTTTGCAATTTGTTTTATGATAATATGCTAAATTAATGCTACGATTGATTTGTCTATAAGCATGATCTAAAACTAATTTTACACGGCTCAGACTATTTAGTCAGCTTACAGGCATATCCACCCGTAGAATTTAGTAAGACTTTTGAATTGTATCGAAATATTTTTGTCTTGCTAGCAAATTATTATTTGGCTCAAAATATTGTAGCCATTGAACGTATCATGTTACAGCGAGAAAAAAACTACATTGAAATGTTAGATTAATTATTAATAGTTTGGCTACGAGGAAAGCACTACATTGAAACGTTAGGTTGAGTGGTGTATAATAACAGTTTGGATAGAAGATTAAAAATATACATATTGAAACGTTAGGTCGAGTCTCGTATAGTAACATTTTGGTTACAAGATTTTTAAAAATATATTGAAACGTTAGGTTGAGTCTCGTATTGCAATAATTTAGCTAAGAGGTGAAAAAACTACATTCAAATGTAAGATCTACTCTAATATAATAATAGTTTTGAATACGAAAAAAATTATACTTAAACATTGAAGGGAGTCTTGTGTAAAAATAGTTTGGCTACGATTAAAAACTGCACTAAAATTTTAAGTCGAGTCTTGTATAGTAATAGTTCGACCACAAAGAAAATACTACATAAAAAAGATGATAGAATCTTCTGTAATAATAGTTTGAGGATGAGGAAAAACAGCATTGAAATGTTAGGTAGAATCATTTATCATAGTTTACTTGTGAGGAAAAAAACTAATTGACACAGTTAGGTAGAGTCTTGTAAATAATAGTTTCCTTTGCCTACAAGAAGAAAGACTACATTGAAACTATTAGATTTAATCTGATGTGATAATAGATTACCTACTAGGAGAAAAACGACATTGAAACTGCATGGTTGATTCTCGTATGGATAGTTAATGTCAACCCCTTAAAGTCTTTTATTTAATACAGTGCACATGATGTCAAAATATTGCGAAAACTATTCAATTGTAAAATTCGAAGTCTATTCATATGAATTACAAGTATAACGACTCATTCTATATAGAGCATAATTACCAGATACTATTCTCAGAAAATGCCATAATAAATCAGAGCTGAATACCCATTAGGTAGATCCGAATCTTAGTGAGAGGAATCAAAATCTGGTTCCAGTCCTGGAGAAATGGAGGGGTATTTCTGTATTCCAGAGACGTTAGTAGGGACATGTACTCAACATCCCTCGAGTAAAGTATTTCTGAAATTTATTTTAGTCTCCTGATGTAGCACGTACGGGGCTGTCTCATAAAACATGAGAGCGGGATAGAAACTCGCGAAATAAGTTTCGATTTTTATGTCTTCTTTTGCGCGTTGGATTTAGGTTTTATTGCCAAGATGGATATTGCAAAGAATGGCTACGTGTTGGCTCTTATTGTATTCTTATACCCCCGGGTAGGTTTATTTTATTTTTGCCGAAACAATGGGTAGATAGCCTTTGGTCAGTTTTTGTAATGGTCATTGTCCCTTTCAATTTAGTTGCGTTTTGGATAACCCCATCGTTTAGGCGGGGATGTGATGGATTCTATTAAAGTGGTGTAGTAAATTTTAAAATTGTGAGCCGCACTGAGGTCTTACGTTTTTATTTCTTGGCGGTTTCCTTAAGTTGTGAGTTATTTGGTAAGATAGTCATTTTCCTGGTTTTAATCATGGGAAGGCAGTTCAAGTGAAAATACCCTTATCCAAGTCACACTGGACCGCGGAGTTGTAGGTAAACGATGTTAACCATCTGAGCATCTAGAGATTTCCGAGTAGTATAGTATTGCTTTCACCCCACGACATACTTAATGATTGAAAAGAAACCGCATATTATTGAGTGGAAGAATCCATGGATTTTTCAATCATTATAAAGATTCTATTGGTCTTTTCCATGGAATAGAGGATTGATCCCGGATGTTCACCTTTAGCCCGTTATTTTGCAGCAGTGCCATATAAATTCAATTGCCAATCTTAGAACAGAACTATTACTATTATTATTAGGAACGTTTGCTCTGTTCCTTGGAAGCGAATCCTTCGGAAAGATTCTACTGGTTATTTCCTTTGCATAGAATCGTTTTGTTAAATTCTTTGGTGATTCTCTTATAATAGAATCCTTTGTAAAGATTCTATTGGTCACGAAGATCAAAACTGGATGGAAGTGATGCAGGAAAAACTGCAGGTTGGTGAAATTATGAGTGTGAACCCCTCAAAGGTTAACATTCATTCTAAAAACGCTTCGTTGATTCTTTAAACGTAACTGTGCACTAAAATATTTTGTAAATCAACTGTTTCACAGTTGTTTTCAGTTGTCTAATTTTTTAGCCGTAATTTTTTGTTCAATTTAAAATCTATTTAAATACACACACACTGATGTTTTGCAAGTGTTTACATGCCGTTAATGCTTTATAACTTGAGAAATAGAATATTTATAAATAATGAAAATGACGATAGATGGCTTAGCTTGGTTTGTTACTCCTTTTTCATTGCTAATGCCCAACTATTGACTTCGTAGGCCTTCAGCACAAAAGACCAACTAACGGCTATTTCTAAAGGAGCATCTCATGTGTTACTCCTAACAAGAAGTATGATCAACATCCATGCCCTTGCAACTAGGGATTCGACCTACTGAGTGGCAGACATACGCTATGCTAACTATACCAGTTAATTTAGTCGTTTGTAACTCTATGTATATTTGTTTGCTTCAAGAGGGTTAATTAAACCAATATCTTAAATATCCAGGGTGCTTCGAAAATATGTTCCCAAATTGTAAGGGGGGGGGTAGAGGTGCCCATGTAAACATTTTCGTCAAAGCATGTGTGCCCGGATATGCAGCATTTAGGTGATATAGGATGCTGTTGAAGTCAGTCGATAATATCGTTTCTGCGTCGTAAGGTGTCATCGCTTCATTAATTGAGTTCGAAGATATTCTTCTGATGTTAGGGGGCTGCAAACAAACACGGACGAGCTGCTCAAGGGTTGTACAATGGTCAGAATGTTGTTTCTGGATTCAAAGGTTCCTGGTTTGAAACCGGAAGAAGTGATGGATGTTTGTCCATCCTGCATGATGTGTAATCTCTATAAATGTTTATTTAGGTCCCCTCTATCACCTTTTACAATTTGGCTAGAAATTTTGAAAAATCTTCGTATTTAAACCAACGTGGTTTGAATACGTTTATAAACAAATCATTACCTATTCTAAAGTACACTGTGTAACTTTGTCCTCAAAGCTATGTTCCACCAAATAACCAATTATGTCTCAAACGTAATTGCATGCAGTAACATTTTAATTATTCGGAATATCTTTTATTGCTTTACTAATTCTTCATTTATCATTTCCGGAATATTAGTGTAATTATTACTGTGTAGAAGAGAGGTAGCCGGTAGACACAGTTTTACAATGTTTGATAAGATTTAAGAAATCGTTACTACAACAGTGAAACATTGTACTAAACGAAATAAAACTTCATCATGGAATACAGACTATTAAAAGAGTTTGTGGTAACACCATTTCCTACAACGCAAATAAAACATAACTAGGGCTGAGCGAGGAATAGTTTTGTTAGAAAATTTAAATCTAAAAAAACCTCGAGCTGTTAAAAATACACGCAGGTGCTTTCTAAAAGGATTTGCTGTGAAGGCCTTGGAGAGGAAAATAATAATTGTCTGACGTTATTTTCAAGCGAAAAAGATTATTTAAATATATTTTTTGCACATTTAGAATCCTGAAATAAAACAGGTTGCTTCAGTTCTACTAACGATGAGACATGATTAATAAGATTTCTGCTACAACTTTTTGTGCTCCATCGAGTAAGATTTATAAAAAACACCCCATGACATTTTACACGAAACATAATAGAATGTAAAATGTTTTGATAAAAGGAATCGATCGCTCCCATCGTCCTATTGAAATCCTTTTCAACAAAACCGTTTAAAAGAGACGAGTACTGCAAACGTTATTAGTCAGCTTATTAGATCTTACACTTCTCTCTCCATGCAGCATCAAAAGTAGAAGCGAGAATGTGGAATTAAATAAGTAAAAATCCTAATAATCCTTTTCAAATATTCCTCCAGCACTCAGGTTTCGCAGTTTTCATGCTAACTATCTTTTTTATTTCAGTTAGAGTGCTTTCTTTCCTATCAAAGGGGAGAGGAGGCTAAGTAAGGGTGGAGAAAAAACCGTTCTCTCTTTTATATATGCTGTGTCAACTTAATTAAAAGTCGTAGAACGTTTTAAAGACCCTCTTTTCCTTCCTTCTCTTTGTGTTTTTAATCGAAACCATCCCTTGAAATTTACGTGAGTTGCATTTCTCTGGGAGAGGGTAAAGAATGTAGTAGAGGAGATTCCTGAAAGGACCTTATTTATAAATGTCTTGGGAAGGTTTATTCAAAGACTGTTTACAGGAAAAACTTACCAAAAAGCAGAACTGTACTATTATAGACACCATGGAATGACGTGTTCTGTTTGTAGATCTGTTTCACATGTGGTAAGCATCAATTGGTCTAGCACCAATTTCCAAATACGGTTAACCGAAATTGGATTTCAATTCCGAGTATTTTTATGATTTAAAGGTAAACGATTGCTCTCATAGTTCATATTTAATCTGGCACAGTTGGTGATTGAAAACCAAATTGTTTTACCTACAACAAAACATTTTAGTAGACAACTCAGACTTTATGGTTGATAAAATGAAGGTACTCAGTCTTTAAGGTTAGTGGTTGTTCATATTGTTCATTATTAAATCTAGAGCAATCGATGATTAAAAATCAAATTTGGTTTATATAAGTTTGTAACAATTTAGTAACCAACTCAGTCTAAGGTTAGTGGAAGTCAGGTACTCAGTCTTTAAGTTTAGCGAAAGGACTCTGTATAAAGGTTAATTTGATTGATGATCAAAAACTAGTGTTTTACATAAGTATTAACCAATTTAGCAACAAACGCTATCTTTAAGGTCAGGTCTTTAAAGTTTAATGATTTTGTTCCCATAGTTCATATTAAATCTAGCACAATTGTTGATTGAAAACGAAATTGTATTACAAGTATAAAACAAGTTAGTAACGAACTCAGTCGTTAATTTTAAGGATTGTTCCTATAGTTCATATCAAATATAGAACTGATGATTAAGGTTAATGAATTCTTAATGATCTTTAAAGTTTATGAAAGTAAGGTACTGAGTCTAAAATGTTTATGATTGTTTCCATAGTTTATTATTAAATCTTGCCCAATTTGATGATTGAAAATTAAACTGCTTTACATAAGTAATAAACAATTTAGTTCTAAGCGCTTGGCAAATTTCTTTATCATTTGTGTTAGAATGAGTCTCCCATTGAGAACGAGATGTTCTAGTTTCACCAGAACTGAAACTATATATTGTGGTTACGCGAAGTATTCTGCAGTATTTTCCAACAAAACTGAAAAGACGATAATCTGACAAACGATGCCTGGGGAGTACAAAGAGGCAGAAACACCTTACATGATCGTATTTATTTTTGTTTGTTAGGTGTTAGAACATAATCTTGTAATGTACGATTCATAAATTCTTCCATATTCTACGTTATGGAGACGATATGTAATGTTAAAATAGTATATTTTGAAACTGTGTAACAGCAGCTGGGCTAGATATAGTATTTTGTTACATGCGCGAGTAAGAGAATATCGGATATTTCATATTTTTAGAGAGGCATATCAATTTTGTACCATTAAATTCCGTGTTTGTAAGGGAAATTATTGTATGTCTTACTTTCTTTTCAAAATACATTATTTTATCCCAAGATGTTTGTGGAATCAACGATTAATAATAGATTATAATAGATTAATAATATCCCTTGCAAAGTGCGAAATCTTCAATAGTTGTTGTTTTCTTACTTTGGATCAATGTTACGAATAAATATCTGATTATATTAGCTAACATATTGAAAGGTAATCGCCTACCAAGAGTTCAATGAATGGTATAATTTTCCTTCATTACTTGATATCTAACGACCGTTATGTTTGTTAAAATAAACTCGCTGCATGAAATAATTTTCATTTATAACTTGAAAAATATCAATATTGAAAGAAACTCATGCTTGATATTAAGTGTTGGTATTTATTCTATCCAATATTTTAATCGCGCGCAATTTTAGTAGCATTTAGAAATTTGAATAAATAATTGTATAATTTATTTGTAGGAAAATTTTAATCACACGTGAGAAATATATTAATTAGAAAATTAAAATTAATTAAAAATGTATTTAATAGAAATTAAAACAATATTATTAAACATGAATACATGAATATATATTCATATATATATATATATATATATGTATATGAATATATATATATATACACTGCTGGCCACCGTAAATGCAACACCCTGAAGGAAGCATGCAAATAATATGAAAGTTACAACATGCATTAGCGGAGGTGAGATATGCAAATGATTAGAATTTCAGCGCAGACGCACATCACGCGCGCCTGTGGCGCCACTTCAAAGCGCTATTTATTGCTTGGAGATTTCGACGATTTCAAGTACGGCAATTGTGTTTTTCTTGTGGTTTTTCAAAAAAAACGATCAATTATGCCTTGTAGAAAACAGCGATCATCCTTTGATCAAGTATCCGAGTTCGACAGAGGAAGGATAGTGGCCTACCGAGATTGTGGATTATCTTTCAGGGAAATCGGTAGTCGTGTTGGACGAAACCAAACAACTGTAATGCGGATATGTGATCGTTGGATGCAGGAGGGTACGACGGACCGACGTGTTCGATCGCATCCACCTCAGTGCACCACTTCACGTGATGACAGGCATATTGTGCGTATGGCAGTGACGGATCGCTCAGCCACATCACGAACCATAGCACAGCACATTCAGTCTGTACCGCATCATCCAGTGTCTGCGCGTACCATTCGACGCCGTTTACAGCAGAGTGGTCTGTCCGCAAGACGTCCATTGCTTCGTCTACCCTTGACGCAGAACCACAGACGTTTCCGCCGCCAATGGTGCGATGAAAGAAGGATGTGGACGGCAGAATGGAATGAAATTGTCTTTACTGACGAGTCACGCTTCTGTCTGCAACACCACGATGGTCGGATTCGAGTCTGGAGACACCGTGGAGAGAGGATGTTGAACAGCTGCGTTATGCACCGCCACACTGGTCCTGCACCGGGTATTATGGTATGGGGCGGTATTGGATATCACTCTCGCACTCCTCTAGTACGCATTGCCGGTACTTTAAACAGCCAGCGCTACATCTCCGAGGTGTTGGAGCCAGTTGTCCTTCCTTACCTTCAGGGCTTGCCCACAGCCATATTTCAACAGGATAATGCGCGACCACACGTGGCACGCATTGTCCAAAGGTTCTTCGTCAATCGCCAGATTGAATTGCTTCCCTGGCCAGCTCGCTCTCCGGATCTTTCGCCGATAGAAAACATGTGGTCCATGGTTGCTCAACGATTGATCCAGAATACATCCCCAGCTGCCACACCAGATCAACTTTGGCAACGTGTGGAAGCTGCTTGGTCTGCTGTACCCCAAGAACACATCCAAAGTCTCTTTGAATCAATGCCGAGGCGTGTGGCAGCGGTGATCTCCAACAATGGCGGCTACTCTGGCTGCTGATTTTGGCAGGAACCACACTTCACAGAAGTCTATAAATTTAATCATTTGATACTTGGTCAACATGTTATCTACAAAATAAATTTTGTTGTGATATCTCTTGTCTTTCTTGGTGTTGCAATTTGGGTGGCCAGCAGTGTATATATTCTTTATATATTATTATTCATGTATATTATTATTCATGTATTTATGTTACTCTAGTACTTAATAGCTTAAAAGCTCCTTATGTTGTGAAATAAATCAATTTCGCTAACGCATAAATGTACTTACACTTAAATAGGCATTAATATAGGAAATGGAATGTTTCTCTTAATTTAAAAGAACGTATTATATCTGACGGGAAAGTTATAATTTTTTAATACAATTTATTTGGTGTTTGAAACGCTTTTTTGGATTATGATTTATCACAACGATATGTACGAGAAATAATTGGAAAGTTTAAAATTTTTATTATTCGAATGTATAGTGAATAACAAATATTATATGGATGATATGCTTTTTTAGAGAACTGTCGTATCTAAATTAGCAGTATGTTATTAAATATTCACCAGGAAAATCAGTTTAAACATTCTTGAAATGCTAATCGTTAGATCATGCATTAGAAAAATGTTTCATGAAATTATAAAGCTATAAATTATTTATTTTGAATAAAATAATTTATACTTATTTTGAAGTAGGTTTAAATAATACATCAAGTAGCTGGAATAAATAGAAACAATACAGAAAGTAGAATTTTCAACAAAACTGTTGTGTGTGTGACTGCTGTTTGTAATTAAATATTCATCAATATAATGCGATTGCAACGTTGATCGTTAGATATGAACTAGCATAATGTTTCATGAAAATTAAAAACGTATAAATTTATATTTTTACAAATAAAATGATTTAATAATTTATATTTATTTGGAAACAGTTCTAAATAATATATCAAGTTTATGGAATAAATAGAACACAATACAGAAAGTAAAATTTATTAGCAAGTTTGGTCACATAATTTTCAACAAAACTGCAGACTTGTTCCTGAAAGTTTATTCGTGGAAAGAAAATTCATGCCTAATTCTAAGTTGTCCTTCTTCTGATATATATTACATGCTCCCTTTATTTATTTTATTCCAGTGCTCCGAATTACAATTCATAGGGCGATAAGTCTTCAAGAAGTTCGGAAGTTAGGCTTATGAATATTTATATCTGAATAAGCCAGAGTCCATTAGGAATCCTAAATTGTAAGTAACGACAAGTTTAAATAAAATAAACGACTAAATGTCCCCACAAGAAATTAATTAACTCTGTGTTATTAAGTGGCGAATGTTTCATGAATAATGAAAAGAACATCGATTTACGCAAATGAAGTGTCTATTTATTGAAGCACTGAGAATGGGGCAAGTAACTTTAAAACATTAAAGTATGTAGCCCATTTTCTCTCAAGAAAAATATTTAATTAAAATTCCAATGTTTCTTCATAGGAAAGGAAGATATAATCCAGAAGACGTGCAGTTATTCAGATAACTTTCTATCACAACTAAGTTTAAATGAAAGAATTGACTACTATAACAGAAGTTTTTGATATTCTAAAGCTTAATGATTAAGTTGTGCTTAGAAATAAGCATTCTGAAAATTTAAATTAGATGTCATATAATGCGGGAGTAACGAATAAACTCATGATTTTGTTCTTTGAAACAGCTATGCTATGCATTCAAATGCAACGAAATAGTCATTAAGATTCTCTTTGAAATATGTTCTAATTGCGATTTCCTTTCAAAAGTGCTGCAGAGTCAATCCGTTATGATAAATTTCCCTTTAAAGTGCGACACTGTAATTCAAATTCTATTCTGGAAGACTAAATATATATGCAATTCGCCGAATGCTGTTATGTCTTTAAAGATTATGATTTACGTGACTTAAGCAGATATAGCACAAGTGCATAGTATTCAATGCACAGTGGAAAAGACAATTTATTTTAACCCATTTGTAAGTACTTGTTTTGATAAAAATACCCTTTTGAATTATTCTCCGCATTTTATATTGATTGCGTGCACAATTGGTTGTTAAATTAAATACACTAATGTTAATATAAAAGCCAACACCAAGGAAGATTGTTGGATTGAGCTAAAATTTGGTAGACGAATCTTTATCATGCCAAATGCAACTGATTAAAATCTCAGTTGAGTATGCAAACAGAATGCTAGTGCAATACATACTACTTCTGTCTCCGAAGACATAAAAGTAGAACTCGTAAAACAAATCTCAAAGGTTGAGTTCGTGTAATTCAATTGGTATTGCTCTTGTTGAAAGCAAACATGCTTTGTTGCAAAATGAGGCAACGTTATGAATAGTTGACGGACTTTGAGAGAGGAATAATTATTAGTTTGAAAGAAGGTGGTTTCTCTTGCATTGATGGCACGTTGTATTAGTACTAGTTATGCTAACTTGTAGACACTATGCTTACTACTCAGACAACGGATAGAAAAAGGTTATACGCATCACTGTGAACGATCTGGAGCACCTATGGCCACGCTAGAAAGAAAAGCTAGGATCTTGCTATTTATGTTGGTGATGAAAAGTGCAGTGAAATCTATAACGTTAGCACAACAATGGAGATGGTAATACACTAGACGATATCTGCTAGAACTGTTCACCAACGATTTTTAAAGCTCGGTGTATTTTAGAAAGACCCTTTAAATCCTTATTGTTATTATGGTTTATCAATCGATTATTTTTATAAGTACATTGGTTACACTTTGATATCATAAAATAAAACAATGCTATTTTATGTTTTCCCAAGCTCTTTGTGTTAAATATGAATGTGCCACATTCAATACTCTTCTTTGCATGCAAATTCAATTAATTAGAAAATGATAATGGTAAAAATGCAAAAGAAGCATATACGAGACTTTATAAAACATACATATGGTCTTGTTATAATTGTCAGAGGCATGTGTCATATTCGTCACTTTACAACATCCAGAAAGGAATATTTTAGAAAATCGTTAAAGTAAAGCAAATTATAGTAAACAACTACCCAGTAAAAAACTATGTAGTAAAGAACTTTGTAGTAAAAAACGTAGTAGTAAAAATTTATTCGATATTTCAACATAAATATAAAAAAGTTTTCATATTTGAAATTTTACTGTAGACATTTTGGAACTCTTAAGACGCTACAAATTAAAAGATTTACTACCTAAAACATTTTGTCGTTCAGTAATAAGGTAGTTTGAATATGACAAGTGCAGTTTTTCACATTAGATATTTTATTATAGTATCTACGTGTGAAAAATAATTATAAATTAGAAATATAGATATTTGTGGAAAGATACTTATTACATTGGTGCAGTACGTTATTTTTAGCTTTAAAAATAGTATTAACATGAAACTTAAAAGATAAATTCCAGAATAGGAGTATTCCAGTCTACGTAGTCTATGGAAAAAAGACATTAAAAGTGTTTGAATTAAAAGGGAAATTAACAAGACTGAGTTTAGAATTCACCTTCATAAATGTTCACTTAGTCCCTCATAAGTAAGTGGCCATTGAACTACCCCCCCCCAAAAAAAAAAACTAAATCTGAAACCAAATTTTTATTTAAAAAAATTAAAATTTACTCACAGAAAATGGTTTTATAATCTTCTAATTGTTCGGTAAGCGGGAGGCACTTGGCTAGATTGCAAGTATATAAGAAATATAATATTAATTTAATCTGAAGTGTTTTAACCATAAATTGCAATACAAATTCTGTTATATGAGGAATAAAAATCTGTTAGTATCTGATGATTACGAAAATCACTAATCAAAACTGTCTGGTAAAACAATGATCAAAACACACAGAACAGTTTTATGTCTAACATACACTTCAATGATAAACTAAAGATATATCAACGTCTTCTGAAGTAAACAAGCAAACTTATTCACCAAATCAAATTCTTCACTTTATCTCCTGTACATTCATCGCATTCGCTGCCCTAGGTCTAAGCCGCTACCCAAATACACTATTTGGCTATGAAAGAAATAGCTGGAACACCTGCTGATTTTTTTCCCTTCCCCTTCGAGTCGAAGCGAAACATCGGAAGTGGGCCATCAATAAATTCTCGACCTTGTTTACTATCTGATATCGGGATACCACTGATTCAACCCAAGGGACTACCCCTGTACTCTGCCTCTTATCAAATGTCGCAGCTGCCGCCTACCCGTAACGAATACTCTGCAACATGCATTGGAGGAAGTTGGGGAAAAAGCACTAAGGGAGGATTCCTCTAATTGCTGGCTGTAGGGCAAACTTGCTGTTTCCGCCCCTTAATTTTAATGTGAGAACTTGGAATATTGAAAAATTATACCAAATAAAAGTTCTGTTGCAATACAGGTGAAAATACGTATATTTTCAATCTTTACAAGTAAAGAGTATTTGTACAATTCACTTGCACATGCATTTCCTTCATAAACTTTCGCAGCTTCCGCTAACAACTAACGAATACTCTGACAATGTGCATTGGAGCAAGTTACAGTATAAACTATTCATTCTTACCTTTCTGTCAATCTACTATCAGAGGGTTTTTCTGTAAATCTTAACTCACAGGCGCTGGTGCTTTGGTGAACTTTAGTAACTTGAACGTTATTTGGAATTTTACTTGAATGTTTTTCAGCATGTTGCTAAAATTTAAAATTTACGTCAAAACAGCAAAGAATAAAATTAACTCTTAATCTCTCCCGGAATTATTTTGTAAGTAATTAATGCTCACTCTGAAAACCTTCTTAGATGTATTAACACATTAATTATAATAATAGTTACTTTTTTTGCAGCATTAATACCGAAGAAAGTGAGTGTAGATAGTTTCTTAAATTAGAAACTATTCTAGATGCAATAATGGTTCTACTGAGTTTTCCCTGAAATTAAAATGTTAAATTTTACTACAATTATTAAAAATATTAAAGTATAAATATATTCGCATTAATAAATCCAGCAAAGTACTTAAATAAAATATGTATAAAACTTAACAATATAAATATATTTAACGATGTTTAATACTGTACTAAATAAAATATTTTGAGCCCGCTTTATTCCATACTCTACAGTACTCAATCAAGTTATGTATGTTATTTTATTTGATTTTTGTCGCACTTGCAACGTATGAAAGATTTCACTTAATTTTCATGTATTCCATTTTTATATTGCATTTCATTAAACATCAGTTATCTATAATCCATTAGAAACTTGTTTCCTGGAATTTGACGAATTTAAAGATTAGACAACTGGGAAAATTTCCACTGAAAAATCTCATTGAAATCAAATTCATGAAAAGCTTTGAAATAAAATGACAGGCATCTAATAAACCAAAATAAATCAAATGTGTTTTTTGACAAAGATTTTGTATGCTTAATTTTAATCTCAAATTCACCCACACAAAACGCAAGGTATATGCGACGTTTTAAAAGACCATTTATTCTGGAATTGAATAGACTTCCTATCAACGGTAATGTCACCGTACACCAAAACAAAAGTTACCCTTGAGAAAACTGCTTTTAAATAAGCTCTTAAGATTAAATCAATTAAATCCTTGTAAAGAATTTTCCATTAGCGAAATAAGTTGTTAATGAGATCAGAATTCTGATTACAAAAGCCTATTGCTCTCTTTTCAATCCGAACACGCTATTTTTAAATCAAGGTTTCGTATTTTTTCTTTTGTATAAACATTTAAGTAATTTTTCATTTTAAACTGTAATGATGTATAATTCACGCTTAAAAACACTTAGCAAAACCGACTCTTGTATTATATATTATATTTAGATGTGAATATTCTTTGTTGACGTGAGTAATATGTCATTTTAAGTTATTCCATTCTGAGTAAAACGGAGTAATTGGTAACTAAATTACTCCATAATCCATTATCTGAGGGTAAAACGCCTCGATGAATGCAAGCAAACTTTTTTTAACTTAATAGTATTTTTCAAGTTAATGTTTTGGATGTAATGAAATAGTTTTTTTTATTGAAGTTGGTAATTTTATAGGAACACGACATACCATCATATATAAAGAAACTACCTTATAAAAATGTAAGTTATACGATTCTAGCTTTCAAGAAACGTTTTCTTTTTGAAAAGTTTATTCATTTTCTCTTTGTTTGCTTTTTGTCAACTCGCACAAATATGTTACAAACTAGTGTTTTTAACTAATTAATAAACGTACTTGCCAGAACTCTCATTCATGGGGCATAAATGTTCACTCTAATGCAGTTAAATTATTTTTTTCAAGAAATATGTTATCCTTGTGGAAATTTTACAATTTTTCTGTGAAGAAATCTGAAATTGTCTGACAATATTTTTGTAAAACTTTCATAGATTATGTTCAGATAATTTACAAATGTACTACTTTACCTTACTGACCTTAAAAACAGTTAGGAATACTAACATAGAAGGGAACTGACGACTGATAAAATGATATAGACATAATTCTGTGTTTCATACAGTAGTTTAGTCCTAAAGCTTAAATTGGAAATATGTGATAATATGAGAACACCAAACCTCATTCTAGTTAGACCACGTGGCACCACACAAATCATTGACAAAAGTCTGCATGTCTATAACATATTCTGAATCCAGAAGTTGCAAATTTTGTGATTTTAAAATTACATATTTTAAGAGATCAAGCTTTATTTTATATTTTTGGGAGAATGAAATTTAGGATTAATTTAATGATGCGTTATTTTTCTGAGAGGGTACATTTGCAATCAAGAGACTGAGTATATAACTTAATAATTTGCTTTTTAAATGAAGAGAAATAAATAACATTCTTAACCATGAAATACCATATAGACATCTTCTTTGGCTCTGTATCACTGTTTAAAAGTGTATATGTAAAGCTACCTAACTCGTACAAATTAGAATACATTATGTATTCGTGCGATGTAGTTGGTACAGGAAAATTACTGTATAATTAAAACTTATTTATTTACAACAAATTATTTTTATGCACTAAAAGAAGCCGTGGTTCTAAAATAATGCTTCCATGAGTCCGGACGAATAATGTGTGCTAATATATAGAGTCAACGTAAAACTAGTGGGAAGAAAAGAGAAAACTAACTTATAAAGCTATTCTTTAAATGTTACCACAAATGACGTCAAAAGAATAAAGCATAATTAATTAAAATACAAATTAACCTTAATTCTCCACGATAAAAGATAGTGATGTGTGCGCGCAAATAAAAATTATTTTTCATGCGCGCACAAACATTATAAATCCCATCCGACAACTTTTCTCGTAACTATTTAGGGTCCTTTAATCAGAAATAAATCTAATTTTGTAAAAAGAGGCATTTTTGAAATTAAGGACATCAAAACAATTTGACAAATAAGGAAGTAAATGATGCAGGATCAAAAGATATCTAAAGATAGTAAGTCTTCTCACAGTGCATTTCAATCATTTGTATAAATTCGCATACCGCAGCAAATGCCCCATATCACAAAATGGTCGAAAGCAGTCGTAAAAAATGATATAGCGTATTTATCCAAATGTGACGTTCTTTGCGAGTTAAAAGGGTATACGACTGCATTTTGACCATCAAATATTTCTCAATTTCCTGACCTACCCAAATCCCAACTCCAAAATAAAATGCAAGCAAAGAAGAATGCATATCCTTCTCTTTCGAAAATAAGCAGCCTAGCGTTCAAAAGATAAAAGCTCTTCCTCAGCCAAAACGCTGCCCCGAATGTTTTCGAGAACCTAGATACATAATAAAGCATCGAAAATTATTGCTACTCATGGATGCACTCCAGTCTACTTTTTTGTTTTGCAAACGAGTAGCTGCTCTTTCCTTGCAAGTATATGCACTCTAACTGTATCCGGCTCAAGAAGATTACGTTCAAAACTTGAACCCTTATTTTCAATTTCGATGACACTACTTGCGTGACATAATTATGGAATAAACGTTACAATTTTAACAAAATTGAACTAAACATTTTTATTTCGCAATAAAATGTATTTCTGATACTAATAACATGAAAACAATTTGATAGGGATAAAGGATGCCCTGTAACTGTCTCCGGCTCAAGAAAATTATGTTTGAAGCTTGAACCCTTATTTTCAGTTTTGATGACGCTATATGGTTCAAGAAAATAAGCCTTCCTACAGTGCTTCAATCATTTATATAATTAGCATTCAAAAGCAAATATTCCTTATCGCAAATGGCCGAAAGCAGTTGTTAAACAAGATATAACATAATTACTCAAACGTGACGTGCTTTGAAAGTCACTACGATATACCGACTGCATTTTGACCATCAAATACTTCTCAAATTCCTGTCCTACACAAATCCCAACTCAGAAATAAAACATAAGCGAAGAAGAATGCTTATCCTTATCTTTCCAAATTACGCCTAGAGTTCAAAATATAAAAGCCCTTCCACAGTCAAAATGCTTCTCCGAATGTTTCGAGAGCCTACATATGTAATAAAGCATCGTAAATTATTGCTACTCCACTCCAGCCTTCATATTTCTTTTGCAAACAAATAGCTGCTCCCCCTTGTAAGTACATACCGGGTAACTGTATCCAGAGCTCAAGAAGACTGTACTTCAAGCTATAACCCTTTTTTAAATTTTGATGAAACTCTACTTGCGTGACACAATAATGACATAAGTATTTCAATTTTGACAAAAATGAAATGAACATTTTAATTTGGAATAAAAAGGAACATTTTTGATTCTAAGAACATCAAAACAAGTTGGCACTTAGGGGTTAAAGGATGCAGGATCAAAATATACGTAGCTGAAGAAAATAAGCCTCCGTAAAGTGCTTCAGTAATTGGTATAAATTCGCATACCAAAATAAAAATCCCTTACCCCAAATGGTCGAAAGCAGTCCTTAAACATGATGTAGAATATTTATTCAACTGTGACAGTTAAAGCGATATCCGACTGCATTTTGACCATCAAATACTTCTCGTTTTTCTGACCTCCCCAAACCCCAACTCTGAAATAAATTATAACCGAAGAATGAGTATTCTTCTCAGCCCAAAATAAGCCTAGCGTTCAAAAGATAAAAGCCCTTCCTCAGCCAAAACGATGCCCCAAATATTTTCGAGAGCCCAGATACATAATAAAGCATCGAAAATTATTGCTACTCATGGATGCACTCCAGCCTCCATTTTTCTTTTGCAAACGAGTAACTCCTCCTCCCTTGCAAGTACATACACGGTGACTGCATCCGGCGTGTGCCCAGGTCAGGAAGACTGTGTTCAAAGCGATAACCCTTCTTTTTAAAATTCCGATGACACTCTGGTTGCGTGACATCTTACATGTAGCGTAAGTACAATAAAGAGTTTTGGAACAGCATAGAGTGCGAACAAGGTCGCGCGGCCAGTGTTGTAGTAAAAATTGTAGTCTATGCAACAACACGCTTTCATGTTATGTCTCTTCCTGTGTGAAAACTCAATATTCAGCGGGAGGTTTATACGTGGGGCTCTGGGAGAAAGTTCAAGTTTTATTGAAAACGCCATTTCTGGACACGCGAAAGAAGTTGTGTGAACCCCTTGACATATCAGTTGATACGATGTCACCTTCAGTATCTGGAAGGAAAGAGCAAGATTACCATTTATTAGTTACAAGTTATACACAAAATTACTTCATGTTATACTGCATTACATATCAGGATCTGAAAGGAAAGAAAAAAAGCTCCATCTATTAATTACAAGTTACACACATAATTTTTTGTGTTATACTGCATTACACATCAGTATCTGAAAGGGAAATACTCCATTTATTAGTTACATATACACAGAATTATTTTGTGCTATATTGTATTACATATCAGTATCTTGAAGGTAGGAAAAAGAGTTTATTTTTCTTAGTTATGTTATACACAGAATTACTTTATGTTATTCTACATTACACATCAGTATTTGGGAGGAAAGAGAGTTACATTTAGTAGCTACAAGTTATACACATAATTACTCTGTGTTATATTGCATTACGCATCAATACCTAGAAGGAGAGAGAAAGAATTTCATATGTTAGTTACATGTTATATACATAACTACTTTGTGCTACATTGTATTGCATTGCATCATAAAATATATTGAAACTACATTTCATAAAGAGTTTCTACAAAAGAACATTCTAATAAAAAGAACAGGAAATGTGCCAAAAATAATTTTGTAAGGCTGTATTGAAAAAAATTAACGTAAAAACAATAGTTTGTAATTGAAATATCAGTTTAGAGTAGAAGAATAGGTGTTTGATAGAAGTATAGTTTAATAGAAAGAATAGTTTTTGTAGAATATTTTCGAACTTGGTATTTTTGTGAAAAAGACTGATCAATTTTATAAGACTGTACTAAAATAATAAATACGCTACATAGTCTGTATTCCTACGTGAAAATATTTATGTAAGTCAGTAAAGGTAGCTTAAATAGTGCACATCGAAATTGCTTTCTTTCTTTTCTGGAAAAATTAGATTCCTGTATTAGAGTTGTTTCGGAAAAAATTCAAAACTATTTTTTTACAAAACTCAATGAATTTAGCAGACCAGGGATAAGTAATAGTGAGTTTCCTTTCAATGAATATAGTACATTTACTAACACACATTAAATGTTAAATCCATTTAGTTAAGTAATTTTTATTTACGAAATTTTCATACAGAAAATTTTAAAACACTAATAATGCATTAGAGCTATTTGAAATCTAATTTAAGTATACAGATCATTAAGAATATTGATGAATATAAATATATTGTTCAATGAAAAAATTGAAACAATAAATGCAATGTAGCCCTATCTGAATATCATTTAACGGGATGATCATGTTAAATAAAAACATGTTTCTGTGTTTACATGCACATTTTTACATTCAAGAAGTAAACAATTTGATTACTTTGTAATGATGAGCGTGTTTCTTAAATTCACTTACTTCTCCACTTTCTAGAGCTGAGTGTATTTTTCAGAGCATGTATATTCTTATAATATTCTAAATTTTACACATTAAAACATTAATTTACGTTTGTAGTAGATATTATGATAATGGGTTAAATATATAAATATGTTTTGAAGTTCAATAAGCCCCTAAACCCTCCAAGTGTAGATGAGATGTCTCAATCATCAAGATTTAACCAATTTTCGTCATGACGAGATATATTGTTATCAAGATATTGCCGATTTTTTATGACGATGAGATCATTTTAATGACATCCATCAAGATTTTTTCTGATCGTCGAGACAACCACCAGTAGGGTTAACATATTTATATTATATAACTTATTTTTGATTTTTATTAATAGTCAATTGAGTTAATTTCTTCTTGGTAACAACTTGCTCCCGTGCAAACATTTCTGCAATGCTGCAAATTTTCAGAGTAGGACAATACAATATATGTTTGTGATTGAACTTTGATTACTCCTAACACTTTTGGTACTGTCAGCTTTCTTCAAAGGTAAAGATTGGGTGCAACATATTTAAATATTGTATTGATGAATTTATTTATAATTTGCGATATGCTTCAACTGAGGTTGCATTCCTTCATAATGAAAATAGCCAATAAATTTAATAAGTATCACCCTAGTTTCTACTCCATAATTATTATTCTCACTGCAAAATCCTTACTTTACAGGATTCTAAGGAACAAAGAACCCCAAGTAATAATGCGTTTAATATAAAATATCATTTATTATTGTGGAGCGCTTTATACATATTACATATAGAGGTAGTTAGATTAAACTGAACACCAGATAAAATAGTCAGTCTGTAAATGTGTGCTACACATGGTGTATCCGAAATTCCTTTTTTCATTTTAGAAAGGAAAATATCACAGTGCACCTATGTAAATAGATTTGTTCGGTTAGATACTCACAGAATAAAAGACTCAGGGAAAATTTAGAAACATCATTACTTTCACACATTCACAGCAGTTATTTTAAAGATGAATTCAATCGCAAGTTTTACTATATCTTTTATTTCAGAACTATACATTTTCCCTAGTAAATTCTTCGCTATAATATTCTTGTTATAATAACTAGTTACAGATTGTCTGCTTTTTCCTTTGACTTTTGGCTTAAAATAAATTCAATGGATGTTTAGTATGTATTTAGTGCAATAGTAAGCTTTTCTTCACTATAAAATATTTCAAATCACTGTTTACATGTAATGCTAAAATTTGGGTAATCATTTTTTCCTGCAAAAGCTATCAGAACAGAATTGCAGTCACTTTAATGATATATATGCATAACTGTGGTATACGTCAATAAAGATTATCATAGATAGAAGATTATTCAAGATGCTGGATCCTTGTTATCGAATGTTCAAAAACAAGTAAAAGGATGTTTATTGACGGAATTATTGAAAATTATAACCCAGAAGTATTTCAGTATTAATATTTTAGAAAATGCTTCGTCACTTCCAAATTTCTCTAAAAGTGAAAGAAATAAGTGATAATTACATTCGGAAAGATATGAGCTACTCTGTATTACTGAAACTTCTAAAAGTACAAGTAAGCTGACAAGAAAGATCACTGTCAAGTGCGACAAGTCTCTAAACAGGCTTTTTGAATAGCCTAAGGCATTACCTGTTACTCGAAAATTCCAGCACCCCGAATTTACTTTGTACTACCATACACCTCAATCAATCCGTTTCTGGTACACTGAAGAACAAGACAACATAAATTCTCACTCACAAGTACAGATACTGAACACGAAAACAGTGGTCTAAGGTAATCCGGAGTGACGAATTCGAGTTTTAGCTTTTAGGGATTCAATCAGGCATGGTGGATTAGACATCGAGTTAAACAACCAGGCAGTTCATAATACCAGCTTCATATAGCATGTTGGTAGTAGTGTCAGTATATGGAGTTCTTTTAGATGGCTCGACAACAGAAGGCGATACGTGTATAAATATAACGAAATAAATACCAGTATATTCTATACTAAATATCTGCAAACTCATATACATCTCTCTTTCTTCATCAAATGACTCGGGAATGGTTATTTCAATCTGATTATGATCTAACACGCAACCCACTCTGTAAAATGATGACTAATTACAGGCAAAATAATAGAGTCCTTGAGTAGTAACATTGCATTTTCTTAATTTAGATCTAATAAGTAAACTGTCAGAAAACCCAGCTCTGTAATCATAACGACGAAGCATCAAGTGAGTATAAAGATATTACCAGATTTTACAAGCAGAGAAACAGACTGAGAGTATATCGGCAAAATGGTGAAACACTCTACGCCGATGCGAAATTACTATCAGACAAAGAGCTAGCTCACTAAATTTGCACAAATAGCCTTTAAATATATATTTATATATCTGATAATGTTTGCCTATATTTGTGATTGTCCGGTTTCTATGTCGGGGCCCAGTGGGTATGCCCAATGCGCTAGCAACCTTCGAGTTATAAGCGGCGCAGGTTCAATTCGTGGCAGATGCATTCATCCCTGGGTGTATTTCTCTCTTGTGTGTCAGTAGAACTTTGATTGTGTGTGTCTGTCGAATACTTCATGTTGCATGTCTTGTATCTGGCACAGCATGGCCTAATATGGCCCTTTCGCCATAAAACCCCTAAACCATCCAACCAACAAGTTTATATGTCACAGGAATTTTATTTTATAATGCACAATTGATGTGTTTGTTCCTACTTACGGCCTTTTATTTGAATTTACGCTTTATCGAGGCAAAAAACGACTACAGTTGATGTACATTTTCATTCTGATAACTAAAAAATTCAGAGAATGAGCTTTATGTACCAATCTTTTGTGCTAATGTATATTCATGATAGTCACTAGTCAGCTGTAATTCCCCTTTTAAATTTTCTTCCATTTCTATCTCATTTTCTTTTGTTTAAAACAGTCACAAAATTAGAAAATAAGACGACACAATTTCTATTTACTTCTTCCAAATTACTTTTCTAGATTGTTTCAAGGAATTGTTTTTTTATATTTAAAAAATACTAAATGAAAAAAGTGTTTTAAACTGTTTGAGAAAGGAAAATTGTTAGGATGTATTTTAAATATCTTTACAAATATGTGTTCCAATGCCTCACGCGTGTGAAATAATTGAAAATATTCTCAGGTTCAATTTATTTGCAGAATATATAAACAATAAAACTAGTGTTTTCAATGAAACAGTCTTTGTCATTTTATCTGAATTAATATTGATATTTCCAGATAAATGTAACATTGCAATTTATATTACTGCTGATGAATAATGCTAAACTTCAATACCTGATCTTTGTGTAAAATAGCTGTCAGCATACTTGATATTTACAAGTATTAAGTAAAATGTATTGGATTCTAAGTAGGTGTGTGTGTATATTTTGATTTTACGCATTGTAAAAGAGAAAGGTGATAGGAGGATTTCATAACTGTATATATTTGAAGTACTGAAGTGAATAATTTATTTAATATGTTTTTTATTGGGTATCTTTTGACCTTTTTATGAAAAATTCCAAATAATTTCTTTAAAAATAAGATAATTCTGATACTTTATTTTCGTGCGGAAAAGGAGTATATTTAATTTTACTTTATCCCTTCAATGTAGAAAGCTTATTTGTTACTTTTGGTTTTGTTCAATTTCAGTATCAAAATTTAACTTTTGTGTATGCTAAAACACTTAACGAGTGCTCAACAATATGGGATTGAAGCAAATATGTAATGTATTTTTACTTACATTAATAACTTCGCGTTAAATGAAGTAAAATCTTACACTGGATATCCAAAAACGAAGGACACGAAAGTAAGAGAACACTTAATCTTACTTAAGTGAAATTTCCTTTCTAGCAATTGAAACAGTTGGAGATTACTTCACGTATAATTCTTCTTTTACTGAACAATATCTCAACATCACTTTAATTTGATGACTCACAACATATATTACGAAATTGTAAATGGTAACAAAGCATTGTGCAGAGCTAAAAGTTAACGGTAATGAGGAAAACAGTATTGTGCAAATATTATTCGTGCATAATCACCATAAAATAAAGGTCACTTAAACGAATATAGTACTTATATCAGGATCCATTCAACTGCAACGAATTCACTGCAAAATATCTGCGAATAAAATTATAAAAACTGCTGTTTAAGACTTAATTAACATTTATCACTCCTATTAAAGAAAGTAATACACCAAGAAAAAGTTTGAAATTCTTTAATTTTATACTTAATTTGATGACTGTTCAAATCTCTATCCTAATCCCTCGAGTGAATAGTTGTCAATATTAACCTCTTAAGGTTTCGCATGCAGGTTAAGCCGGTTTTGATATTAACGTATATAATCTTTGCTATGATTGTTTCAACTAATAGATGTGGTTACTTAGTCAATATGTGTGTTGAAGAGTAAAATCAATACTGCATTACTTGGAAATTTCCTGATGATCAGACGGTTAAGAAAAAATATCATGTTGTACTTGTATTAAAATCCACATAGCTAGTGAACATTACTTGCTGACGTGCTCCGGTACTCGAATCATATAATTAAGACAGTGTTCAACCCTCTATCCCAATTTCGTGAGTTAATAGTTGTTAATATTAACCTCTTAAGGTTTCACATGCACATATCCATTCTACAACTCATAGTTTTCTCTGCATATCGTCTAACAGGTTTTGATATTGACCAATAAAATATTTCTTATGATTCTTTAAACTAATAGATGAGGTTATTAGTCAATATTTGGTTTGAGGGGTAAAATTATTTCTACACTACTCGAAAACCTTATGATGATCAGAGGGTTAACCCTCCTGGTAGTTGTACCAACGAGGCATCTCTTCATTGACAGAACTTTCCAGATCTTGATGGACGAGTTATCTCGTCGTTCGAAAATAAACCTTATATCGTCATCACCGAAAAATCGTCAATATCTTGATGACGAGATAATTCGTCATTTTCAAAATTGGTCAGATCTTGAGGGACGAGCATCTCGTTGAAATCACTTCGAGGGTTACTCTTCTATTAAAGTTCATACTGATCGCTTACATTACTGACAGGTGTGTTCGAATCGTGTAGTTAGAATAGTGCCCAATCTCTGATTCAACTCAATTTATGTGCATGTCTTCGGAAGTCCTCCGAGCTACATAATGTGTGTTCTAAAATGGCGTCTTCCTTAAGCGCTGTGTCCTGTGAAAGAACGTATTTTGCTCATAATACGCAGTTATGTGTTGACGATACATCGTTTGCCTCTCAGGTCACGTCCTGGAGGTGGCGTGACTGCTGACATAAGACTCGAATATGTGAATTTCAGGCGAGACTGGAAATCGTGAGATGGATCGTCCATCAGAACAACCTGCTGCGAAGAGTCAGAATGCACTTCTCTCCGGAGAGGCTATTGGTTTTTAATTAGGTCGTGAATAATTTGACATTAATGGTTTTCTCAAAAAATGTAAAACTTTTCCTGGGTTAATGCGTCAGAATGTATCTCAACTTATTAAACAGTTGGACTTGTTTACTTTAATAAGTCTGGTTGATGAAATTTTACAATTTTATAAATTTAGTAGGAGTAGAATCGATAAAGAAATTTCTAAATTGCATTTCAAGGATATATATATATATATATATATATATATATATATATATATATATATATATATATAATTCAAAATTACAAACCAAAACAAAGAGAAATCCAAAACTTTAAAATCAAGAAATTTAAGTATTTAGCGCGCATACATGGACAGTTCTGCCTTCTGCTTTCTGGATTCTGCTTGACTGTTTTTTACCCCCAACTTTTTTGGCTTTTTGGCTTTTTACTTGTCTGCTTTTTGATCTTTTGGCATTTTGCTGGTCTGCATTTCTATTATTTTACGTTTTAATGTTTTGTATATTTTGTAATTTGATTGTTTTTTATTATATACATATATATGCATTCTACTCTTGCGTTTCAATTTAAACGGTTTGGAATATGATTATACCTGCACACCGGAGAGGCTATTGTTTTTAATTAGGTTGTGAATAATGTCTGCTTTTAATTGGGCTTTAAAAATTGTCTATTTTAAATACAGTTAAAGTTTAAAAGTCAAGGAATTTTTAATAAATATGTTCCAGGAAATATACATCAAATCTTACGAAACGTATTGAAGCAAACATTATATTGGTAACTTGCTCCACTTCAACTACCAATGGTATTAGTACACACTAATTCAAACACATGGGCTAGTTATGTTATAGTTAATTTAAATTTGTTTTGCTTTAACTCGTTTCTCATCAACCGCTTCGTTGTGAAAATACATAAGTATTAATAATCAATGTTTAGATATAAAAATTATAAAGTGTGGCTTACGCAGTAAGCCATATGCATTTCACATATGATTCCTATTTCTATATTGTATTCGATGAAGAAGGTTGAAGATAAAGTCTAAACAAAAATATCTTCATCACTATTATAGTATCTTATTTTTCGTGGTGCTTTGCAGTCAATATTTTTAATAAATTAATGAATACTCATGTTGTGTGTCGAGTCATTTCTATTAAAATCATCTTATACTGTATTTACATAATTTATACCAGCAAACATTTTACTTTAGACAACATAGCACTCTTTTCTTCTGACAATGCTAAAAATTCTCTGCAACATTTTTATTTCTTTTGTGTCAAAATTGTAAGGGGAATATTATAATCGAGAACCAAGTAAGCAGTTTGTACTTAATAAAATTTTTTTTTAAGTATATATTACTGAATTGTTTTAAAAATTCCTTTCTACTTGTTTCAATACGATGGTGTATTTCAAATTAAATAGTTGTATAAAATACATGTCTCATGTATAAGACTTCGAATAAGATAAACTTTTTGTAATTCGATAAGAACGAGATATAACGAATATCTCGAACATCAAAATAAAAGATTTCAGGACGTTTTAAGACAAAAAGTCTTAACCTGATTTCAGACAAAAACGCCAATTTTCTTTTTTACTGAGGTAACCTGAATAAGGAATTGTAGAACATGATAAAGACGGTAATAGAAAAATTAAATGTAGGTCATTATCGATATGTAACTTGCTTAAAAATTCCAAAAATGGAACACCATTCATAAGCAGTAAGACTATCTGACATTATTCCTTATTTGATACATCGGTTGAAATTCTAAACTCCCTTTCCAAAGAGAAATGTTTTGTGTTGTAAAATCAATTCACCACATCATATTGATATGTAATTAAATTGAAAAATATATTATCCTTATTTAAATAATATTTTACATTTCAACTATTAAACAGATATATTGCCTATAAATTATAGTTTAATCTGTTAATAAACTATTTTAATAATATTTTATTCGCAATAAAGTTTGTTTCTATAATCTTATTCCTGAACACCCCTTTACTTAAATTGCTAGGAAATGTAGCACATTTATTAAGTACTGATAATTTTTCTTTGACAATGACATTGAAACTGCCATATATTGTAATATATGGTATTATATTATTAAGGAAAAATATGACACGTAAATAAAATATTTTTAGAATTATGTCGATTGAACAAAGATGGTGGCAAAATGACACTTTACTGTTTTAGTTTACTGAACAATAGAAGGTTTCTTCGAAAAATTAAATTCCGTTTCCATGACAATGCAGCGGTGCCAGGTAATGAAGTCAAAATGTTGAAAAGGAAAGCGAGGAAATGCTAGATCGCAAATTTTATTTCCGTTACTTTATCTCCTCCCCAACGGTAAGTGACCCGGACACTGAATTTGTTATAGAATTCCCTTGATTCTATTACGTCACACATTTTCGTTAAATTTTGAAATTATTTGAGATTATCTAGAGTATGTATTTTACCTGGAAGTAAATTCATGACTAAAAATTATTTTGCCAAAAAAAAAACCAGTTTAGCAACGCACACAATCTTTCATCTTAATAAAATATTTTAGGATACGATTGTCCAATAAATATAGAGAAAAGGTTTTTATTTGAAAATATAATTTAAAAACATAAGCTAAAATAATTAATAAATCAACTATATTTTTTTATATAATATATATTTATCATCAACGAAATAATTACAATGTATTTTAATTAGAATAGATGTTTAAGTACTATAATTGCAAACAAAAAATATGAACTTATTAAATACTTTACAATTAAATTCAAGTTCTTGTGTAAAATTCTTGTGTTGTGTTTAAGTTCTTGTGTGTGTGTTCTTGTAAACTTTAACCAATATTCAAAGTTTAACAAGTCTCTTTTTTCAAAGTTTTATTTGCCAGATGGTTTTAGATTCGGAAATAAAACCATCGATATGTTGAAACTACAAAAAATGGGTAATATGAATTCCAATTTAAAATTATCGCAGTACTTAAACAATTTGGTTATCATGTTTCAAAAACGTATTAAATTATTTAAACACGTCAAACCAAGCAGCGAATACCATAATTTTCATTTTCATTTCTAACATACAATAAGCGACGCTATTTGTTCTAAAGATAGTTTGGTAGTTCGCGTTTTCAACTAATGTTTGACACTATCTAGAAAACATATTTCAAGAGCCATAAACATTGATTTTTTCATTAGCATGGAACCAATTTCTCAAAACGAAATCCAATAGGACAGTGAGTTCTCTGCCGATTCTTCCTTACTTTGGGGAGTTTACAGGGTAGTCTGAAATGGTGATACTTTTTTATAGCAAAATCCATATTTTTTGTGTATGAGTTTAATTACCTCGTTAAAATTTCAAGATAGTTAGAAATTCAAAAATAATATTTTAAACTATTATCGAAAAATATATTTATATATAAATCGAAATTTGAATATATTGAATCCATTATCCCTTTTGAGAATACGTAACCTCAAAACATCGCAATCGGTGCAGTGAAATAATCGTTACTTATGCAAGCAACTAAAATATATTACTTATGAGACAGATTTTCAGTATAAGAAACCACTGGAGTTCGCGGTTATTACTTCCTGTTATCTTATCTCTGTCTACTGATAACAGAGTTACCTAAAATGTAGCTTCTAGTGACTACAGGAGACATGTCTATCCAAAACCACTAGCAGCCTCTACCTTTAGCTCAACAGAGAAAGTCTTTCATAACAACGTGTCTCGTACAACAAGATAGTTACCTATAAAAAAAAGTTTAAAATGTAAAATGCAGACTGCTTATAACGTACTATTGAACTAATTTTATTTAGTTACTGTTACTTTGTGCTGGAAATGCTTTTCTAATGTATAAGAGACATTTTCTGTCAAGCTGTATATAACGGATAGTATTTCTGTGGCCATACATGTTTTCATTAAATATTATGTTGCGCAGTCGACTTGTTTTTTGAATAAGACTTTTGCACGTCGCTAATAAAAATTCCAAAGAACAAATTCTGAATTGATATACGATACTTGGTTGGATAACGCCAATTAGATTAATCTTCAGAAGTTGCCAAAATGGCGATAATATATATTTTAAGGTAACACCAATATTTGAGAGTAGAATTAAAATCTTTGCAGACCACAGAGTTATTTTTACTTGCACACTGCATCATGTGACTAAAACTAGTAGTTACGTGACCCGTAAATTACTTTCGTCTGCCGAGAGCAAACGAATATTCCTCATCTGATTGGTCCTTGCGATAGTGTTATACTTTGGCAATTTTAGCAAGTTTTTGGCACCACTCTATAGAAATGGGCATTTATACATCAACTCTGTCACATACGATGTTGCATCGCTACGAGAGGAGATAAAGGGCCAAATCGTAACCAAGTAATTTTTTTTACGTAGCAGTCACGTGACAACTAGTCGACATATTGGTTACACATTTGAAGCTCCTCTCAAATACAATGCTCAGTGTTCTTATATTTCAAGTCTATCTAGCAGAACGTCTGATTTGTTTGTTTACACTAAAATCCGTCTCATACTGACCAAATGATATATATTATACATAATATTAAATATCGTAAGCTTATAACTCACCTATTTTTAGGCAAAGCATGGAACACGGACATTTTAAAACGTATTTACAAGATTTATATTTAAAATGCAGAAAATTTCCATAAATATTCTCCACGCTTGAACATATAATATAATACATTCTCCACGAAAGCTTACAGAAATTAAAGCTAATACATTTTCAATCGAAAAAACTTCTTTCAGGAAATGAAAAAAGTTTTAAAAAGTTAAACCGCCTTTCCCAGTCATCTACACAAACTCCGTCTCCCCAGAACACTAAATTAAATCAACTTTTTTATTATTTATTTACAAGAAAACGTTCCGAAACTCCCTGGCAGAGTGACAGACGACCGTCCTCACCTTTTATTACACAAAATACCAAGACTCTGTTACGTCGGGAGAAGCAATTAGATTTCATTTTGCAACATTTGGGGCGACGGTAACTTGAAGTGAGGAACAGATATTGTGTGAATACTTGACAGCACGCCTGATGAAGTGGAAATGTTTTCTTCGTGGAAAAAAAGTTGATTCCTTTCTTAGTCACATCTTACTTATGTTTATCAATGAATGTCACTTTTTCTGCTTCTAGGGTCTTTCGCATCCCTCAATTTCGGATAGATTTTATTTTTCATATGCGTATTGAAGCAATAACTGTTGTTAAATGTAGGACTAGTTATCGTCACATTTTTGTATATTTTATTTTGTAAGAAGGGCAAAGATGTTCTATAGTCACGGTAACTGAGGTATTCATTTTTCGAAAGAAGATGGCAAAAATATGGAATGTTATCTTTGTAAAAATATTGTATATTAAATTTAAGGAGACACAGTGAATAAAGTATTTTTACAGAAAATAATATTTTATTTCGAAGAAATTATTTTTAAAAGATCCTGACCTATTAGCGAGGGTGCTGGCTTCTGAATCGAAAGGTTCGTGGTTCGAAACTGGGGTAATGTATGGATATTTGTCAACCTAGAGTGAATATGTACCCATCTATAAACGGGTTGTGTCTAGAATGTTATTTATGTGAGGTGTACCGTGAAGCCACTTCCCGTAGAGCACCAGGGTAACGATAAGTGATTCCCATATCTACCCATGTACTGCCATGATAAATAATGCTCAATTGACCGGGCATTAGAGAAAAAGAGTTTTCAGAAAACAAAGAAATAATATTATTCAGGGAGTATCGTAAAATCTGTGAATTAAAATTACAAATAAAACATTTGTTATTTATGTGAACGGCAGACATTTAAAGAAAGTCTTTAATGTTTTATTATGATTGTTATAAAATGTGTACGTACTCAAAGATACATTTCAATATTACGAATATCTAAATGGGTGCAGTGACTTGCAAAATATGTTGAAATCGTTTAAGTAGCAAAAATTCACGTATCTATTCGAATCTGACCTTTATTGCATCCTAATAATTTTAGTCCGCATCATAGTGAATAAAAATAAGCATTACTACATTTGGCAAGAATGTTTCTCCATCCTAAAGAGCTAATATTTTCTAAAATATTTCATATTTTGCAAAAAGTATATATTAAAACATTTATTAAAATATTTATTCAAGAAACATGGTTGAAATTTCTTTTGAATTCAAATCTGTAACATATATTGATTCAAAAAGGTTTAAGAGGATATCAAGGAAAAACTAATGTGATGGTGCATTTGAAAATGAAAAATACATAAAAAGTGTTCCACTTATAGGAAAATAAGTTTTCTAGTTGTTTTTAATTATATAATCGAGAAAATAACAATTATTGAAACTGGTTTCAGCTTATTTTGAAACATTAAGTTATAAGCAGTGTATAAATGCTTTCAATGTAGATAATTAAATATGGAAATGGAGAAATAATACATTCACACCTTTGTAAAATTATTTTGATTTTGTAAGACGAATTTAAGTTAAGTTATTCTAAGGATAGAATCACATTCTGTCTTGGAACTGTGACGACTCTTATTTGTATTTGAAGATTTCTCAGGCACTAGTTTTAAGTCTTATATTCAATTTTCTACTACATGGGCCAAATCTTAGCTACATGTTCACAATCTGTACTTGTTTATCGCACATCGTGCATAAAAATGTCGTAAGTTAAAAAAAAAAAGATTGTTACTCAAATAATTTTTAATTAGTTGAATTAATAAGAAAACACTATTTCAAGATATTATTCGATGTAGATGCATTAATTTTACGATTTTAGGTAGGGAAATTTTACAAGAACGGATTAATAAACAACCCAAAACTCAATCATTTATATTTTGAGTAATTTCAGTCTTGCACCTGTGATTCGATGCGTTTGAAAATTTTTGGGTTTTATAGTATGAATCTCTATTTGTAGCATATGATGTGAAACCCTTTCAAAAGCATGTTAAGCTTTGTCTTTGTTTTTGCGTTACCCGATAAGGAATGTAAATGTAAATTTCGTATCAGTAACATGAGGGCAAGACGTATTTTGATATTCCAATAGATGTCTTTCATACTTTTCATGTATGACAAGTTATAATACATTCATTCGTCATTGCTTTTGTCCCCTTCCTTACTATCAATTTAAATATGGACATTTTTAACCCTCCTAGTGGTTATCTCGAAGAGGTATCTTGGCATTAAAAAAATTGAGCAGATCTTGATGGACGAGATATCTCGTCATTAGAAGAAAAACTCAAGATCATCAGAAGAAAACTGAACAGATCTCAATCTCTTCATCATCAAAAATCAGCAGCATCTTGATGACGAGGTACCTCATCATTATCAAAAAATTGGTCCGATCTTGATGGATGAGATATTTCGTCGAAAAAACTTGGAGACCTAAGAAATAATGTATATATATATATATATATAGAGAGAGAGAGATTTTTTTTAATTTTTCATCAAAAAGCACATTTAGAGCAAGACATGAATTCAATAGGCATTAAATTGCACGAATGCTGAAATTTCCGTTTGTGCTTCCTCGTAGTTTATACTACTTTAAAAATTAAAGAATAATCTGAAATCACATATATTATTTTAATTCTCGTATTTTATGAAATTGTAAATAGTATAGTGTATCTAATGTCAATTTATTTTAAATTACTTAAGTAGAATATCAAATAATAATTAACAAGCGCAAACTTTCAAAAACTAGTATAAATACTGAAAATTTAAAATCCTACCATACTGAATAAATAAGAACCTCACCATTTGCAAATGTTGTAATCCATTCAAATTCGCACCGAAAAACATTTAAATCTATAATAGTAGTCCACATAAAGGACATGTACTCTCACTTTAATTTTCAATAGTATAAAGTGACACTGATAATTAACAAAATAAATCGTTGTGAAAATATAAGTTATCTTTATTTTGAAATACAGTACACCCTACGCTCACAACATTCAGTAATTAATCAGTATTTATTAAAGTTCGCTCATATATCATATCTCATCTGCAAATCGATATGATACTGCTCTTTAAAAATATAGCCTAGATGAAGTTACACTTTGTTTGCTGTTAAATCTATAAAAGGAAAACTATTTCTGCTTTCAAGGGTTCTTAAATAAGTTATCTTAATACTATTAGTTATGTGTAATGAACAAAATAATTTTTATTACTATATAAAAAATGTAGCAAAAAAAATTCTCTCTCTCTCTCTCTCTCTCTCTCTGTGTGTGTGTGTGTGTGTGTGTGTGTGTGTGTGTGTGTGTGTGTGTGTGTGTGTGTGTGTGTGTGTGTGTGTGTGTGTGTGTGTGTGTGTGTGTGTGTGTGTGTGTGTGATAAAACGTGTAATATTATCAGAATCCTTTTATAAATTTTTCCATCGTAGAATTATTTTGTTAAGAATTCTTGGTTAGAATAATTTTTCTCCATTAGTTTAACCATTGCATAAACTAATGGAGAAAATGTGATGCAATAACAAAATGTTATTAATATGTATTACATGTCTTTATTGTAACCTTTTAGCGAAATTAAAATATATGAATTCAATTTTTAGATAAACGGGAATTTTTCATTTTTTTGAAAGGGTTTGAATATATTTTTAATGTCATCAATTAAAAAGTACTTTTTTGAAATAATCATACTTGAGCCCCTCCCAAAATAATTAACAATATTATTTATAACTTTATCACTAAATACATTTTAAGTTTTTCGCATATCCAGCAAACAAAAGAATCAATTAAAAATTTACAAACTGTAGGCATAAACATAATTACGGAACATAATTATAAATCATACTCGTCTTTAAGAATTGCCAGTTTTTTAAACATTAAATAATGTTTTGGGTATGTGAGGTGGTTATGACTCTGATTATAACTCGAATGTGTTTCACACGCATTTGTCTGAAAACCGGTTTTGTGTTCAGACAGTATCTTCAGGAGAAATAGCGTAACAAGTTGCAAATGTTCGTGATGAATTGTTTTTTTATTATTGAAATGAAAATAACAAAATATGTCGTTTTTATAGTTTTTAAAATATTTGTTAATTCCAAGCAATCTATGTGAAATTATTTATTGCTATAGATGGATAATTTTGAATGTTTAGAAATGTAACATGTGATATTAATCTTATTAGCATCAAGTTATCAAATAGCTTAATGCATCTTCTCTATATGACATTTGGTAGAGATGACAAAACTATTGTCAAGAAAAGATGCACTGGTATTTGTTATATTTTCTGTAAAAAAAATTGCCATTGAGCGTTCTTATTGTCACTAGACGACATCTAGAATTTTGAGCTACTGAAAGGGTATCTCAGTGAATCAGATTCAAGCAATTTGCAACAGTTTTTACTATTTCAAGGAATTGTGACTGTTATTCGACACTATCTTAGCTACAACAAAGAATTTAACCATTTCCAAAAGGGAATCGATATGAATCTAGGTTCAGACAATCCGCAATAATTCTGACATCACTACAAGACATAGGTCTGGAAAGAAAATGGCAAAAAAGTAACAGAAACGTCAGAAGAAATACCAAAGATGGTTTCGGAAGCCAAGGAAAACTAATAAAATAAACTAAAAAAGGAAGTGAAAGTTCCTTTCGAAACGCTTATTGGAGACCTCCTACACTGATAAAGATGACATTTCTGATAATGCTGGTAAACCAAGGACCCACGATCCTATCCTCCGAACATATGTGTGAAATGTTTGGAGGATAAGAATAATTTTACAAAAAAAAATGATTGCATCTAGTGCATTAATCGTAAGTTAAAGGTTGCATTAAAATTTAATCGTAAACGGATATTAAGTCAAAAAAGTAAGAATATTTTAAGAGATTCAAAGGTTAAATTTTAAATTGAACTTACCAGAATTTCTGTTACTTGGTTAGAATGCGATTTTACAATATATGCGCAAGATAACCGAAATCTTAAGTTATAGATGGCGCAATGACAAGTGTTTGCCAGTAATATATTTATACTGTTATTCTGAATTTTATCAAACACAACTCACATATTTCTATCATACCGTAGGGAAATAACTTACCATATATACGAGACACTAACCACGGTTTTCAACGATTGAGATTTAGAGATTTCAAAGGTATGCGCACGAGAGCTATGTAAATAACATGAAAAGATCTCTGACGGTTGCAGATACAGTTGAAAAATTTCGAAAAATAACGAAAAACTACAAATGGCGTTAAAGTTAACCTTAAGCTCTAAAAACCACTGCGCAAGAGCACTGTCAAAGATGACTGTGGACGACGAAAGGGAAAAGAACACAAGAAACCACAACCTTTTGACGTTTTTTATAAATGCTCAACGTGGCCGCCTTTACAGGCAATGATACAATGCACGCGGGATATCGTAGACATCACTGGCACATGCAAAACTGAATAAGGAATATGCAGAACCTTTTGTTAATTAACTTCTTTCAAGTCATACACACTTCTACGATTCTTACACACTTTTGCGGTTCACATTCATCTTTGACAATAGTCTTGCGCAGTCGTTTTTAAAACTAAATGTAAACTTTCAACTCCAATTGTGATTTCTCATTGTGCCGATCACATTGCGATAAAAAAAAATTGGGTGTTCCTCTCGAAATTCGGTAGCTGTACCCGTAACCGTGAGAGTTTGAATCTTGTTATCTTCATAACTCTCGAGGGCATGCATTGGAATATCTAAATCACGTTTCATTACAATTCGTTGAAAATTTCAATTGTTAGGGGTTCATATATAGGGGAAGTAATTTTGTGACTACCCTCTCTATTTTTAGTTTTGCTGCTTTTTTTATCCGTGTGAATTAATTCTTCTTTATATAATAAACTATTCTCATAACCATTCAACCATGATTTGATAAAATATCAATATTCTTACAATACTGTACGCTGTTTTTGAAAGCAGGTTTTGTCTGGAACTTTGTCTGAGGCTTTGTCTGGAGCTTTGTCTTGAGGCTTTGTCTCTTAAGTAAATACAAACAGTAAAATGTCAATATCATTTCTATTTGAATGACACAACTCTGAGAAAAAAATATGTATCATTATGGTCTCAAATATTTTAAATAACAGAAAAGTGAAAACTTGTTTAGATTGTTTGCTTCGAGTGAAAACTCGTCATTAAAAATAAAATGTTACTTAAAAGACATACAATTTTTGAATTCAAAAGTTATAAAGATGAGGCCACCTTCGATTGATTGGTTCATCGGCTCTTGTAATGAAATACAGCAACTGGAAAAATACTCATTTGCAAAAAAAGATGCATAAAGATTGAGAATGAAAACTTTTCATGCTAAAATTGTAGAACTTTCTTTGTGCATTTTCCATCTAAACACTAATGTCAATATTAAACGTATTTAAGTTTTTATGCTTAATCTGATAATGTTGAACAATTTCTGACTTAATTAATGGTTATAAGTGGCTTAACATATTTCATGACATAAGCTAATGAATTATTAAGAACCCTAGATTTACTATTCGTAGCTTTTAAGTGATTCATAAAGATAATTGAATTTTAAATAACGTTCCAGGAACACAGCATTTCTTGAAGTGTACATTCCTATTCCCAAAACACAAATTTCTTCGGATATCACGATTCTTTGATAAAAGGTATCTCTTATTTCCAGTATACGTGCAGAAATTTGCTTCTTAATATATTTAATAGACACTCCATAAGGAAATATCTCCTCAGCTGAAACATGTCAAACAAAGGAGTAACAATTTAAAACCCTTCCTTCAGCATTATTAGCGCTTTTATATAATCATTGTCAAATTAGTTTTTGCCCAACTTAATACACTTGTCGTTCAGGTAAAAAAGCCGCTCATAAAAAATCCCCAAATAAGATTGCATTTGAATGAGAAGTGAAGCAAGGTTTGTCTTTTACCAAAAAAGTCATTCTTTCGTCGGTTAAGTTGACATTCCTTTGAATTAACCTAATTAGGGGAAATCGCGGATGAAATTAAAAGATAATGTAATTGTTCATTTTCTTCGTCCATCTTGGCAAGATTATAATTGCTCGCCAATTTTTTCAACTGCCCCCTTCATTAGTTAATACGCTTTATAACTTTGTCTCTTTCGTAAGTGGCGTATTTAAGGAGTAATTGCGAGGAATATTTTAATTTGTTAAAATAAAGATTATTTCCAAATTCTGTATTTCTTTAAAAAACACAATTTGCTCTTTTGATAGCATTTGTATATGTTTTAATTGTGAATTTTAGGAAATCGACTGAAGGCTTTTAAAGCTCTTTTATATTGTTTGCTCTATGCTTACGTATGATTGACAGCTGATGAATAATGAAAATAAATAACACAACTGCATAAATTATTCAAATAATTTTCTTACAAAAGACGTGTTTATGAAAGTGAATAAATCTGTTACTCAGTTACCATAAAGTCCATTGAATCAGTGGCTCAAAGTAAAACATTACTCTCTTTCCCCTGATGAGTTGCTATAGTAGATCTCTCCATCCAAATGCTTGGCTCATTTTTCTCACTTAACTTTCAACAAATCACTTACTAGCCCTAACTTAAGTGAATAATTAAGATCTGTGCTTTGAAGGCAGTAAACTTTTCCATTGTTACAGAGTAGATGAGAGTGATGGAGTATATGAGAATGAATGTTCGAAGTTTATTAGTGTAGTCTCATGCTTACACAAAATATATTACATTCTAAAACTAATATAACTAATCCAATTTTCATAGCACTGTTTTGAATATTCATTTCTGTAATTGAAGAATTTCGCATCATTATGCTCAATTTTAACTGTATCATTCAGGTACTTTTAATTGGTATAAGGTACTCTATTAAAAAATTAGTTGTTATTTTATGGTTCAAGATCCAGATCTGACCAAACTGCACCAAACCCATTTATATTTTACAATCTATAATTTTAATCAAAAACTGAAGAATAGTGGAATGTGTCTTTAATTTTGTTATTCAGTTTTAACCTAGACGGGATGTGAACTTAATGAATTTTGTACTTCAAAAGTGTACTAAGCTTGATTAATAAACTAGCAACATTTAATGTATTGAATTATTATTGCTTTTCTTAAATTTATTCTGCTTTGATATGAAAATTGGAATTTAACCATATATTTTTTATTGTTAATTATGGAAAAAGACTCTTCTTTTTACTGTTTACGAATAGATTGCTTATAAACTGTTTAGAGAATAAAATTACATGGGTTTATTTCGTGAATTATGTACATGAATATATCATTTTATAGCTTTTTCAAGAGACTCAAAATTAGAGTTTAATTTTATAGTAGGAAAAACGTGACCAACGTTTTGATAATAGAGAAATTAATTCCAATAGACTCCCACATTAATACAATTTATTCCTGTAGTTTCTGCATGGAAGGACTGACCAAGAACAGTAGACTCAGCAGGCAAGGATCTCGCGCAAGGCGTCACCGCAGTCAGGAATGGCAAGATTACAGCAGTTCGGACAATGAAGATCATCATATCGACGCCAGAGCTTATCGGTATCCTACCAACGACGAAGCTTATGATGAGCAGAGGACGCCAGATGCAAGAAAGCATGCACTTGGTAAGTGATGTTAGAATGAAGATCCTGTTCAAGAAATAACGTAATAAAATAGTATATATTTTTATACACCACGTGCTTGGAAAATTTACGAAATATTCGAAATCCATAATAGATTGAAATCAGGAAGATTTATGTACAATTCTACAATAGCAGTAATTTGTTTGTTTTTTTTTTGAAGTACAGGGTTTTTATGTAAGGGAATTATTTTGTTATAGAATAACTTTAAAAAAATTGCGAATTTAATATTTTTTACATACAGTTTACTCAATTGGTGATAATTGGCAGATTGGAGTGGTGACCATTTTTGTATCGAAAATATAAATGAAAATGCGGTTACGCTCAAATGCGAACGATACTGTGTGGTGTTACGAAATTTATGAATGCTCTCTCTCTTTTCTCTGTCTGAAATTGCTCGAAAATGTTTACAGCACACATAGTTTTAACTAGACTGAGCTCGTGGAGCCATGCAAACTCTAAATAACTCACTTCCTAGCCGAATAAAATTTGGTGATGTCCATTGATCCTCTTGTTCTTCTGATTTGACCGCGCCAGACTTTTTCTATGGGCAACTTAAAGTAACGAGTTTATACTATCAAGCCGACAACGATATGACAGCTTAAGAATGAACATATGAAACATGTTATAGAATGATCTTTAATGTACTTCATCTTTCGCTAGTTTTGATTGCATTGGAATAGCGTCTATACCCGTTTTCTAAGACTACTTTTCAGTTTAAGGAATTACCATACTCACGGGAATACGTACTTTTTGTTCTAGCAAATATAATATACAGTATAGTGCTTCAATCCTTAGAGAAATTCCACACCATGTCTTCGATGTTATATGTATTTCTTTAGCAATTTAATTGATTGCTTACATATTATAACTACTAAATCATATCATACTTAATCATAATTAATAAGTCATAGATTCGTCATTCTGAAAAATTTTATAATAAAATGCTCTCTAGTTTTGATTGGATTGGGAAAGTATCGATACCCGTTTTCTCAGACTACTTTTCAATTTGAAGAATCATCGTTTTAAATTCCCCCGAATCGAAATTTCAGCCTTTTTCTTGGACTGTGAAACTTTCATTGATCTCAAATGAAACCCCAGGCAGACTTTGATAAAGACTTTTCTTGAACTGCGCAGAAAATGGATAATCCGACCATTCCAGTCTCAAGCAAAGGGACCTCCCGAGACCGAAAGACAAGTTTCTTAATTAACTTATCAAAATCCATTCTACTCGTAAGCTGACACGAATGCCAATTTATCATGATTCCTTTTGAAGTACACGGATGAATAACACCATTTCTATTTCCGCTTGGATGTGGTGAGGAATACGAAGAATTGTATTCAATATCCGGATACAAGGGGCGCTGCGTGCTGCACACGCACACAGCATAATCACGAAAAGGTACATGCTACAAAATCGCTTGGTTTCAGTGTCTCAGCTTTTTAAAGTAGCCGCTATGTAAAATTCCTAAATTTAGCTCTTTTAAAATGATTTGGTAAAAGAAATATTGTTTTGAAATTGATTGCGCAGTTTTAAAATACATATTCCGTGAAATGACTAACGAGTTTTTATTATTATAAAACTGTTATCACATGCTGAACTGTACAGACGATAACTGAAAGAAAACAGAAAGAGTTTCAGGTTCAGAAATGACAATAGTCTGACGGATAGACGATATAGTTCCCTAAATATTTTTTCCTCAAAATTTAAACATTTATTTTCTACTAGCTGAATTTACCCTGCGTTTCTCGGGTTTAATTGGTTAAACGTCGATTGAAAGTGATCTAACAAATCACTTTTCTGTCATAGAAAATGCAAATGCAGAGAAAAAATAAGCAAGGGCAAAATAATTTTTAAATCTGAGATTTTTATAGCTTCTACAATTTACTTTAGATACATTTCACATACTATAGGTAAGACAAACCTATACAAAACTGGTACTGAGATGACTATATAGAAAACTCGATTTTGAGTTTTGGAGTGATTGCAAATGCCCTTTAAGTTCATTATCGAAAAAAAATGACATACACCGTATTATTGCAGTCAGTTTTTTTCTTATCAGTATTTTTTTTTGTTTGCAGAATCTTGCACCAGGAATACGAATTTCGGAATTCCACCATCATTATTGAAAGAATAGCCCATTGTGTTGCTCCAGTGTGACGTTAATTGAAATACCCAACCCAACCCCCATTATTGAAAGGCTGACAAATCATATTTATACGATATGATGATCAACGTTTCAAGCAATTACACTTTATGCTTGAAAATTGCATCCCGCATTTTACAGACAGGATGCATAAACGGTATGATACTGAGCGATTTTCTGCGCAACGGGACTAACTGTGATTGCATCATACTCTAAGATTCTAAAAAACTCCAAGGTCATCTTGAGACGCGACTCCCGTAGATGTTAACTCTGACGTCATCTGCACAGCCAGACCGGGAGGGAGCGCTCCCTAGCAATACTCAATGTTATTCCTATGGGGATTTTAAAGTGTTTTTAGACCTATGACAAATATAAAGGGGGTTTATATGTAGCCTACGTAATCTACAGGATTCTAAAGTATAAGTGTACCAAATTTGGTGGGAATTGGTCAAACGGTGTAGATTTGTATAGAGAACATAGACATACGCCAACTCTGCTTTAAATATAGACTAGCAGAATTACCCGGCGATGCTCCGGTTAAATTGGTTAAATGTTGATTCTGTTTCATAGAAAAATGCAAGCACCATTTAAGTGTACAAAAAATATATTTTAATATTGTTTTAACTTTTTCATAGCTTCTACAATTTACTTCGGGCGCAAATATGTATACATAATATATCCATCCATATAATCCATTTCATATTCATCACACGTGCCGTAATATAAACTACAAATCTTTTTCTGAGATGGCTTCAGAAGTCGATTTTGAATTTTGGGGTGATTACGGATGCCAATTAAGTTTATTTTCAGTAAAAATTAGGAACTTTCAGGGTACAGTCTTGACACAGTTTTCCAATCAATATTTATTATTTGTGGTACTCTTGTACACTCACTGCCAAAAGTTAAGCACGGAGAGGAAAATGTTAATTTCCGGAAACCAATCTGAATTTGAGAGACTGCATTTCGCTGAAGAGGTAGATGGAAGTATGCAAATATGTTCTGTAATAGACAATCACGGTTTCATGTCGAGAAATATGCAAAAAAGGCAGTCATATAAGAAGCCAGCATTGTGAAGAGTTAGAGGAGTTTCATGTAAGCGCCGATAAAAAGTGTTTAGACTTTCGTACGATTAGTTTTCAAGACAGACGTGTTTCTATGGCTTCCAGAAGACGAATGGCAGATAGTGAGCGCTGGCGTTCTGTGGGACGTCTTGAAGCAGGACAATCAATCACAGATGTTGCTCTTTTCTTCGGCGTTCATCATTCCGTCATTTCACGATTATGGAAACAATTCCAAACAAGCCAAAGCGTTGTCCGAAGACCTGTGGCCGGTCTCCCAAGGGTTACAACCTCCGCGGAAAATCGATATATTGCTGTTTTAGCCAAGCGGAATCGAAGAGCGACCTTCACACGTGTGACATCTATGGTTGCTGCGTCCGTTGGTAAGACGATATCTGTCACTACTGTTCGCCGAAGGCTACACATGAATGGAATGTACGCCCGGGTAAAACGAGTTTGCGTTCCTCTATCCGTCCAATCCAGAGGGGTACGATTAAAGTGGTGTCGGCAATAGGTGAATTCGACTGTGTCTGAATGGGCCAAAGTTAGAGATCACGGATGAGTCGAGATTTTCCCTGGAGCCAGAGGACAAGCATGTAAGGGTCTGGAGAGAACAAGGCACACTCAATCGGCACCAGAACATCATCGAGCATCACGCATTCCGAGGTGGAAGCATCACGGTGTGGGTAGGGATTTCGTTGGGTTATCGCACCGACCTGCATATCTACAGACGGGGTTCTGTGACGGTTGTCCGGTATCGGGATGAAGTCCTAGAACCCACTGTGAGATTGTACGCTGCAGCAGTTGGTCCTGCTTTCGTTTTAATTGATGATAATGCTCGTCCCCCATCGAGCCAACATCGTCGACGACTACCTGGAGAGTGAGGGGATTGCGCTTATGGATTGGCCGGCTTACCCGCCCGACCTTAATCCCATTGAAAATTTTTGGGATGCCCTCGGCCGTGCTGTGTCTGCACGTTTCCCACCCTCAGTCACTCCCACAGAGTTGCAAACTGCTCTACAGGAGGAATGGCGATTACTTGACTCTGGGGTGGTTGATAACTTCATGGAAAGCATGGTCACACGCTGTAAACTTTGTATGAGGATGAGGAGTGGTCACATACCCTATTGATGTCGGTTTTGTTCGCTTGTTTTGGATTTAAACATCATTTTGTTAATAACTCCAATATGACTTCATCTTATAATTTATGAAAATTCAATGTTTTCTTATATTTGTATGTAATTATTTGTTTTGTTTCATGCATAAACATATTTGCTACTTTCCTGCCGCATTTCGTGTCAATCAAAGCTGCACTTGTCGATTTTTCTGCACTTTACCGCTTCGTGCTTAACTTTTGGTAGTGAGTGTACTATGGATTCGATGGTTTTGAATTACTTTATCATTGTAAGAGGATGGCAAATTAAACTGTTACTGCATTCGTGGTTAATTTATTTTGAAGTACACATTTTTTTAAATTCTATTCAGCCGCAAGTGGAAGAACGGAGCTTGTTTTTAAAAGAAATGTCGTCAGTGTAGACAAAGCAAACTCAATCGATTGCACTTTTTACAAAATCACTGCTTTCAATGAATGTTTCACAGGTACCTAAGTTGTATACGAACAGTTTCAACCTCAAGTAAGCAACCTCGACCTTCTGCCACTTCAGACAAAAAATTTATATTTTTCAACTGTCCTAGTTTACATACTTTCTTACTATGATATTATTCCAAGATCGGCAAAGTCGTATTTTAAATTCGCTTTCTTCCAACAGAAAAATTTAGTTTTAAATCGAATCCTTATGGTACTTTTTCAATTGAGACTCAGTTTCTATATGGAAACTACGTACCTATTTAGAATGATAGATGTAGTTAAGTGACTACGGAGCACCGCTTTCAATAATACTCATGACAAATGAAAAACAAATGTAAATTAAATTGATTTTAATCGTATTGTAATGAAAATATGTCAACATTTACAAATATCTTAGAACTACAACGTATGGCTACCTGTTTTGATTTGTAATATATCTTATTTTAGAATAACTTTACTTTATCTTTACCAGTCATTTTAAAATAAGAAGTTATACATCTTACTTTCAAAGGTTTCCATTTATTTGTTGTAAAAAGTTTGTTTTGTCAGTTAATGAGTGTTTATTCTAAACCAACTATATTTTTATAAACAGATTATTTAAATATCTGTGTTATTTATCCGGTGCAAATGTACTCAAAACGCTTTCAACATTAATTTTTTTAATCAGAGTATGCTTGGATCATTCGTCAATTATAACAAAATATTCGTTTTTATCGCAACTCGAATAATTCCAATTCGCCATATTCTTATTTTTCAAGCGACACACTTAACTCCGTTTCTCTTCCTTTATATCTTAACTTGTATTTCCATAAGATTTCTTCCTTTTTATGCGAACAAGAAAAAACGTAAAGTGTGCTTTTAGTCCCACTACTATCTGGTCATAACGCTTGATTTGTTGAATTGCATTCTGTTACCTGTGACCTACACTTTGTACCGCCTGGTGTCTTTTACTATTTCGATTTCTTTTCATGGCTATCCGAAAAGGTTTAAATCTTTCATTTTCCTTTCCGAGCTCCTTTTCCTATTTTTTTTCTGACCCCTTTTCCTTGGAGTAACAAACTAGCATGAAAATTCAACAGTCTCCGTCGGGTTTCGACTAAATTATGGTCGGTCGCATGCCGTGCTATTGAAAAATTCGAATTTACTTTAACAAGGGCTCTAGCAATTGATCTTTCTTGCTTACCTCTTTATATATTTGTTTATTTAGAAAGACTAAAAGCATGAAAACGTTTCCAACCAGATGGGAATAAAAGCAAGAGAATAAAACTGTTGAAGTTTTAAAAAGGTTCGTCAAATTTACACTGTAGCGTGAGAGTTTGGATTTGTAGCTATTACTTGGATACTGTTTATGGAAAAATGCATATCCAACCAATGCAAATTTCTGTTTTTCAATCTATAAAAAAAGCTCCAATTACAAGTTTGATTCACACATATCTTCAATATAATTATTTATACAATACAACGGTCAAAAAGTAAAGACGCTATCCATCTCAAAATTAAATGAAAGATTTAAAATTCTGAATATCAACAATGACTATACTGAATATATTTAAAATTTTAGATTATTCCTATTCAAGGTTTGAATTACAATAGCGTTTTAAATTATTTGATAATAACTTGTCTACCTGAGTTAAGCATTGTACATGTTCTAAGCAACCCAATTTACTGTAAAGAACTATTCAAACTAAGTTACGAAAATGTATTGCTGCGGTTTAATGTAATTTTAAAATATTTAAGATATCTAGGGATATATACAATGTATATTTTCATCAAAACTCTCACATTTTATAGTGATAAAACTAAATGTGAACAAAGTAATACGAATAATTTTCAGAGGCTTTTCAATAATGATTTGCCTACATTTTAATTTCTCAGTCTGAAGTACATGTAATGCATCTTATATTATTTAGATTCATTCATTTTCAAAACAAATGTTGCAAAGTATTTACACTTCAAATATCTTGCATTTTCTTATAAACCGTTTTAATAAGGAAATTAGAGATAATATATGTTCTATAAGATGTCTCCTTAGTCCAAATATATTATAGTCAATACTAACACTAGAAAAACAAAGTTATATTGATGATAAAAGTTATATCACATTGGTTTGAAGATATTGAAAGAGTCTATCCAGATGTATAATTATTAATTTCGAGATCATACTTCCCAGATTATCCTAGAAAATAATTGTTAGCCAAACCATTTTATGTTGTTTGAAGTTTTCTAATTTGCTTTGCAGGACAGATGCTTTGTCAGGAGAAATTTATAGGTGAATGTTCACTTTAACTAAAACATTTTTAAACCTTATTATTAGTATATGTTGTAAAAAGTACATAAAACATGGCGGTTTTTATGACATATAAGAATATTCATGGATTTCTTCATGTATGCATAGTGAATATTTGTTTCACGTTCAGTTTTGCTCTAGATCTATAATGCAAGAAATACAATTTTAAGATATGTTCAGGAGTGAATAATTATAAAGATATATGTCAAAGACTTAGTGTATCTAGTGTATTGAAATATAGTGAAAAATATACCTTCCTGAAACAAAACTTTTTAGAACACCTTAAGAATTCAGCAAAACTTCCGATCATTTGATGTGCATTTGATAATGTACTTGAATGCCTTATTTTAATATTTGCTGCAGGAAATGTTCCTTGAAATAAAATTTTATTAGAGCATATGTATTGCTTACGATTATGTATCAGGCAATTTTTGTTATTAAAGTTTTAGAAAACTGTGCATAAATATATATTTAACGTCTCAAAGAGCTTTATTTATTGAGGGTGTAAAAGTGGATAAGGGCTAAAAGGTGTTCTTCATTTCTTTAAAAGTCACGTTTCACTTCTATAAGATGGTCTCACTTTTGTATGTTACGTAAATAGTTTCAGTTTCTGTTTTCCATACAGAAAATTTAAAAAGAAAACACAGTTGTATTAAAATGTTCATTAAATGGACAATCTATCGATATGAAAAGTGTGTTGCGTATCAATTTAAATATAGTTCAAGGTAGCCAATGCCCTCGTAATCTCTGTTATTGAATATAAAAGCTCGTTTGTATACTGATAACATGTTTATATAAAACATAATAAAATTGCAAAGCATTAAAAAGAAAACTGAAAAGAAACGGTCTAAGAAAAGGGTTCGTAAAAGCGTAGTCTATACTAAATATTAACGTCTAAGCGTTTATATGAAAACTGCAAAATGTTATCTAATGATTGTAAAATGTTTCTTGAGTTTCTTCAAAATAGTTTTATAGATCTATGGTTGGGAAAACAATAAGAAAGTAAGTTATTTTCAGCCAGTAATAGCATAGTTTATTTTTGTGCACATTCGCTTAATGTAACGCTTGTTAGTAGCTTATACAAGAAATATCTTTGTTCAGGTTTTCTAAGCAAATAAAAAAGGAGTACCAAAAAATAGTAATAGTAATAGTAGTAGAGTTTCACGTACAACATCTTGCATTTTCTTGTAACTTGCACGTAACCTATCGCTTTAAATCAGATTATATCAAACTGACTTGTATTTCTTTCAGGCAGTGCGTCTGTAGGTCTGATCTTTATTCACTTTAATGCAGTCCACTGGAAAACATTCGAAACTAAGAAAAATGGCAATTGCATGGAGGTTTTTCTCGAATTTCGAAATGTACGCCAGGATTGAGCTACCTACCGATTTAAAGAAGTTTTTGAAAAGTATTTTATACTATTCAGTGGTCTGTAAGTGCAGTTACAGTAGCTTGAAAAACTTCCAAGTTGGGCTATTTTTTGCTAACGTGTAGCAGGAACTTCAAAGGAATGATAAAAGTTTTGGAATGATGCAGCATTGCTTACGGAAAGTACGTTTCCATTAAAAAAATATATTATTGGGCGTACTATATTATTTACCTACTAAGCTCTTAGATTTAATTCTAGAAAATTGCACAATACTATTTCTTAGGACCTTGATTATCCAAGCTCCCGAGTACCAGTGTAATCCTAGCCGAATGCCGAGTTCTTTAAAGCTTGAAATAATGCTTTGAGCACGAGTGTGCGTACTTTGTCCGTACTGGTATGGTTTGGGTTTTAAGGCGTAAGATCCTAAAATGGATAAGCTGCACCTAACAATAGGCAAAACGAAATTCAATTAAAAAAATTTTTAACATCAGATTAAAAATCAGACCGACATTAAAATATCATAAAACATTTAAATACACGAAAGCAAGATAAACGATTTTAAAACTTAAAAAATGTAAACAGATCTCATCATAAAGTAAACAGAAAACATCTCATCAAAAAGTAAAATGTTTAAAATGTATTGATATGAAATATAAAATTATGCAATTTGTGCGTGTGAGTGCTGCGAAACAGAAGATAGTTCAAGACTTACTTAAGAGAGTTTACAAGATGCGTTACTCACATTCAGATTTATTGTAAAAATCCCACAATAAATATAAACAGTGACTCAAATACGAGTATAGATTATTCTTAATCACACACACATTACTTTAGGAAGGGTGGTTGGGTTAGGTTATATTTGGCCTAGCTGCGCGAAATACAAGACAGGCAACGACAAATAATGGACACATACACAACTACATCTTTAGTCTTGCTTTCTGAATCTTTCACTAGCAATAGCAGTAACATGAAAAGCAGTAATTGTTTTTCCATTTCTTATATGCAATTTTGCGTTACTATGTTCGTATTATCCGAGTTCCTGGTTATTCGAGGTGGTCTCGGTCCAAATTACATCGGATAATCAAGGTTATACTCTATTTTAATATTAATACGAACCAAAATATTCATAAAAGCACTTAGTTAATACTACAATATTGACAAGCTATCATGTCCATATCAACTCGCTATTTTAAAATTTTACGTTTAAAGTAATCAAGTCACACAATTGAAGCATAACCAAATAGATGTCGATTCCAGGATTTCTTTTCTAAAAGGTATTTGTGAAATTATTCCCTCTTATGTTGGCCAAATTATATCTTGGTGTGATCTACAAAATGAAATAAATAAAAGGGAAAATATTAGTTTACGGAATAAGCTGCTTCTTTACAATTCCCAGCATCTTGTTCTTTGATGCTCCGTTTAGTTGTAATAATGATTTATGTTACTACGAACACAAATTGCCTTAAATTAACAAAAATTAAAATAAATTCATTTTAAAATACAACCTTATTAACTGTGGATAACGTTCATTATTTATTCAAAGCAAATATGTATTTAAATACTCTTACAAGAATGTAATAAATAAAACAAAAATGGAAATAAAATCAATTTAATAATTTAGCATATTACAATCCAATTAGTTTGCAGGAAAATAGAAGTTAATTAAAAATTTACAACCATGGGCTTTTCCATTTCTCTACTCCATACATCAAATTTATGAAAGCAGCAAAAGTACAGTGGGATTTCATTTCTGTTTGCCTAGGTGAACAGACGAATAGATAAATATTTCGTTAAAAAAGTTAACGCATTTTTATTTTGTTTTAACATGTTTTGTTAGTGCGCTTCATAAATAAATAATAAATTTTAGTAATTAAGGAAATATTTTAAGCTTATTGAAAGTTGATTTAAAAATTGTATTGAAGTATACATGATATATTCACTAAATACCTTTCTTTGAAAAGTTAACATACGACGATTTTAATCATAAAAATTTCTAAATATCTGTTAGTATGCTGATTTGAAAATATTGTTTTGAACAATCTTTGTTTTAGAACAGAGATTTTAATTTGGATTTCATAATACCTATTGTAAATCTTCCATTTTGTAAAAAAGTTAGTATTGAAATAAAGATTGAAGCATTTTTGAGGCCTTTATTATTTATACTAATTCTGTAAGTATAATTATAGTATACAATCATAAGTATACAATCATATAAATTGTCTAAAAAATGTGTAATGTATTATGTAAGCACTAATAAGCTCAGCATTCTTCACTTAATCAACTAACGGATTCTTTGTGTGATGTGTTAGAAATGTAGATACAAACAAAATACATGATTTCCCATCAGTTTCTAATTTACACATATCTATTGCCCATTAATTGTAGAAACCCTGGATATAAGATTATAGATACTGAAAAGTCTTAAGATTTACTTGAGCTATGTGTTAATGAGATAAAATTTAAAAAAATTAAGACCTATTATAATGTGTACTAAACTAAGAGATTTCGATTGATGAGATAAGCTATGAGAATAATGAATTTTAAAAGTTAAACTGTGCTAGGGGTGCAAGAGTATGTATATGTAGGATAACCTAGTCTCTAATTCTGATGATGACTACATACCCATTTGAAAGACAACACGAAAGGCAAAATGCTAGATTATAATTTCTATAAACGATATAATATTTTTAATATATCAATCCATCCAAAGAAAATTGGAAAAGGGTCTAATGCAATAGGTAACTCTTGTGGGTGTAGATGACTGCAGGCCCATTTAATAGACAACATATAAGTCAAAAAGTTAGGCATAGAAAAAAATTGCATCAAAGATATGATAATTTAATCATCCAAACAATGGGCAAAAGGTTAAACTCTAAATTTTAACAAATAATTCGATAATTTTAAAATATAAATCCACCCAAAGAAATATAAAAAAGAGGTCTGGTACCATATGTAATTCTTTTGATTGAAGAGTCTATATACCCATTTAATAGAAACACAATGGACAAAAGGTTAAACTATAAATTCTATCTAAGAAGACGATAATTTTAAAATATCAATTCATCCAAAGAAAGCTAAAAAAAAGGGTTTGATTCCATTTGTAACTCTTCCGATTACAGAGTCAACATACCCATTTAATATACAACACAATGCGCAGAAGGTTAGGTTATAATTTCAAAGAAAATGGTGTTAAAATATCAATTCTTTAAAGGAAACCTAATAAAGGGATCTGATGCCATCTGCAATTCTTCTGATTGAAGAGTTTACACCATTTAATATGCAACAAAATGGGCTAAAAGTTAGATTATAATTTCTATCTAAGAAACGATAATTTAAAATATCAATCCATCCTAAGAAAACTGTAAAGGATCTGATACCATCTAACTCTTCTGATTGGAGATGACTACATACCCATTTGTTAACCAACGCAATGGGCATAAAAATAGATAGATTTTAATTTCTATAAAATGTAGGACAAAAATACATTAAAGGAAACTGAAAAGGGGACAGATGCAATCTGTTACATCCCTGTGTGAAGATGATAACAATTCCATTTGACCGAAAAGGTATTAAATCCAATTTCTTTCTTCTAGGGTGATGTCCGCACTAAAACCCTTTTCGGTTTCCCTACAATTTCCCCGTGACTTCGCATTAGTAGGTGCCACTTTGGCCTTACTTAAGAGCACAAGGGTCGCTCTACCCTTAACGGGCGTCTTTAATCGCTACTTTTGCACTGATCAATACTTGAGCTGCCTTTCACTGAAACCCGACAATGGCTATGATCTGCTGAAACCTCTCGCTTCTTTTTCCTCACCCTAAGATGAAGGGATTTCGGGGATGAGTGCATGCTTTTTTGAACTCTTAGGAGGTTTCCTAAAAGGTTTAGGCCGCTCAGCCCTTTTTCCCGAGACTTGTGTCAGATGACACTCTCCGTAATTGACATGGGAATCGGATTGTCTACAGTGCAAGAAGGGTGAGACGTCTTTCTACTATAAAACTGGACGGGTAATGTGGGAAAGCTGCAAATATCTGAAAGTGGGAAATTTGTTGTGTTTGTTCCAAACCACTAAATGCTTCTGTTCAAAATTTACGTGATAGCGTAAAACACGAAAAACGTTCATATTACAAGCCTGCACTTATGCATCTTGCATCTGTGATTCATCTTCTATCTAATGATCTCGATAAATTCAAAACATTCCTTAGACCCTAAACCACAAAGTGGTTTCGACGAGATATTTCGTCCATAGAAAGCTGATCAATGTTGCTAATCACGAGATATACCGTCAAGATATTTCCGATTTTTTTTGGTGACGATATCAAGATCTGGTCAGTTTTCTACTAATGACGAGATATCTCGTCCATCAAGATTTGCTAATGGTTTTTCTAATACCTGACACCTCGTTAAGACAACCACCAGGAGGTCTAAAGCAGTTTCTACGTTTTCTGACAAAGTTCTGCTTCATTGTAACTCAGGCCTATTTCAGTCGTTTTCACCTGGCTGTCTCCAGCGCTTTATTTGTTTTGATGAGAAAAGGAAGAGACTTCTTGATGATGAGCATATGGTGTTGCACCAATGAACCAGAGAGAACGTTTTTAGAATTCGCTCAAAGAAAATCTCTGCTTCATGTTCTATTATTACTGTTTTTCTAAAGTTCGTTTCCTGTATATTGCTTCGCTAGTGTATAAAAGGAAGACATCATGAAATCAGCGTTAATATACCGGGCTCATGCATAAAAATGTAGTGTAAACCTGCACTCATACATACGTTGGTAATACATCAAGCACTAGAATCTATATTTTTAGCTAGTTGAGTGCATTTCCTAGACTAATGTTCGATATTGTATTACTCTACAAGAGGTTTTATATTATAATTTGCAGACTAATCAAAATAAGCAACCTTATAAATTGATATATAAAAGCCCACAATAAAAATATTTCCCTATTATTTAAAGAAATCACCATAACTCATTGGGTTTGTCCTCTGCACTAGCAATCTGAGAGCTGTAGGTGGCGCAGATCTGATTCCTGTCAGGTTCGATTTTTCCCTGGGTGTATTTCATTCTTGTGTAGCAATAAAACTTTCCTTGTGTGTGTATGTCCATTTACATAACTTAGCACAACTTCGCCCAATATGGCGTCTTGCGCCATAAAACCCGACCCAACCAAATAACCAACCTACAGAAATGAACCTTTAGGGAGAATACTGGGTTCTTATTGCGTTGACTATTAAGGGGGAAGACTGTTGAAGAAAATACATTTTCAGCTTTTTATGGAAATAAACACTACAAATATTCTTTTGTTCAATGTAAAATAATTTTTGTGAGATTTTGATGATTATAGTGGAGATAATAGAATTTTTATATACAAGCAAGAGAGATGACACGATCCAGACTGACAACTTTAAATTTGTTTTCCTCGTTCAATTTATACTCCACTTCAATTTATTCACGCAAAGCATTCCTAGCCGTCTTTTTACACGTAATTGCAAAAAATTCCAGTGCATACTCACAATAAAAGCACAGAATTGGTAGATATTTTAAAAACCGAACAGAATATTTTCAATATGAGATGCTTCTAAAATTCTGAGATATAGAAGAAAAATATTAATTCATACATTAATTTTATCTTTTCAATTGTTGAAGGACTTTTTTGACGATACACACTTTTGCTTGTATATTGCCAGATTGTGAAAAAAAATCAATTTTCTTTTTAAAATACAAAACCGTGCAGAGCAGCTTAAGTGTTTCAATAACGTGACAATGGAAACAAAATAGTTTTAAAAATTACTAGATATTAAACATAATTTTCAAATAACACAAATAAGTCATCCATTGAATTTTATGAAAACGTTTTCAAAAAAGGGGAATTATTTTTTTAACTTCTATCGTGTCCTTAAAAGTAATTCTCCCAAATAAGTGATTTTACAGATTAAAGGTTTTGGAGTGGGTGTAGTTGATATAGTTTGTGTAATTTTATGAGTGCATACATTATTTTAAATACTTCTTTTGTCAAGTATTTAAAAACCAACAAGCATTTGCTGGATATTTATGTTTTTAACTGAACGGTTAACCATCAGCCAATAACAATAAAAAGTCCTTACTTTATTATTATATTTACATAGTTTTCTACTAATTGGTGTATTAAGCCATTGCCTAAACGCCATTTTGATAGAGAAATCTTCTCTTATACAGAAATAATTTTCAACCAAAGATGTAATATATTAAATCCTCTCGCAAGAATTCTGTCAATAAAATTCAAAGCTTGCATTTACTTTAATGTCGATGGTATTTTGAAGTAAAGGCAATTGGGACATATTTTTATCCATAAAAATATATCAATAAGGCTAATAATAACTTTTAATCAGTTGAGTTAAACACGGACACCTAAATTCTGATTATTTTGATATATCTCCATTCGTAATTTAAGAAGTCGAGATACACGCGTTACAATTGCACAAAAATTCAAAAGTGGATATTTTCCATACATTAACTTAATAAAGGTATAACTCATATCTTTAATTGTTTGTTAATTCACCAAGATCTTAAATAACAATAGTAAGAAAATGCTAATCGATAACTGTTATAGTTTATTTTGTTTCATTTCTTTCTGGAAAAACTCGTCTGAATAACATTAAAAAATAAACTGTGTACTTTGTTATTCACTAAACATTGATAATGTTCTCACATTATATTATGTTTCTGCTGTGAAAAATATCCCTATCCTTTCCGAATAATAAATTCCATTGTCCTGTCAAAGGTATGAGCATCCGCACTTCTATGGAGAAAAATCCCTGCTTCTCCTTCAACAGCAAAGTGAATTAGATTTATTGCAGATTGAATGCTCTTTATTATTTTCTCCGTGATTCATTTAGAAGACGCAAACCTACGTCCATTGCGATGCCGTAATCTCGGCTCGCAAGAAGAAGCGACGAACGAACTTAAACATGAAGGGGGAACGGGATTAGCTCATTCACGTGAACAGCGAAACATTTAAAAGCAAATATTTTGAACACGATTTATTAATTTCAACATTTTAATAAAGTATTTTTTTATGAATTTCAATTTTTTCTTATTGAAATTTAATAAAATTTAAATTTATTCACTTCCATACATACAATATTTATCTATATCAGTTAATGTAGTCATTAATAGTTGTTAACTACTATTTTATAAAAACACTGGTATTTAAACTGTTATTTATTACAACACAGTGATTAAGCTGTTATTTAATAACTGTTACTTAAACTCTTCTTTTATAATACAACTGTTATTTAAAATATTATTTTATAATGAATATTATATAAACTATTACTTATTATTAAATCTATTATTAAAAATATTAATTTTTACTAACGCTGTCATTTAAAATATTATTTTATAAAAACACTCTTATTTAAAAGTCCTTTGGAATAACAGACCATATCTATAAATTTGTGTACCAATAAAGGTATAATGTAGATAATTAATTTTTTGATCCCCAGAAATCATATACATTCTCTTTACAATTAACATATAAAAATGATTCGTTCATATAATCAATTATAATTGTTTTGTTAAATGAATTCTTTTTACAAAACATGCCTATTATTCTCACAAAAATATTATCCTTTTTTCTCTGCATTAATATGTAATTTTGAGTGAAACAGTAAGAAAATGCTAAACAATTACTGTTATTAATAATTTTGTTCTATTATTTAATTTATCTAAGAAAAAACTCTAGATAATATTAAATCATGAATTGTGTTGTTTAAGTTATCTATTATACATTGCTAACGTTCTCATATCCCCATTAAAGTTCTGTTGTGAAATTTCCCCCTATCCTTTCCGATTAATAAATTCCATTGTATCCATTCCTGTCAAAGATGAGCCTCTCCACTTCGATGGAGAAAAAAACCCTGCCTCTCCATTAACAGCGAAGTGAATTAGATTTATTGCAGTTTGAATGCTCTTTATTATTTCCTCCGTGATACAATTACAAGACGCAAACCTACGTCCATTGCGAACTGAAATCTCGGCTCGCAAGAAGAAGCGACGAACGAACTTAAATATGAAGCGAGGACGGGATTAGCTCATTCACGTAAACAGCGAAACATTTAAAAGCAAGAGAGGACCAAAGATTTTAAGCGATGTTGCGGAAAAGTATTCGAAGGAAAATAGGAAAATTCCTGGAATTCCAGAGCCTGAATAATAATCCTCCGGAAAATGCGGACGAGGCAAGCAGATTTTCCCGTTCTCAGATAATACCGGGATAGGCATGGTGGGGGCGTGGAGGTGGGAGGAATTTTTGTCAAAGACATTTCTCGGGATTATTTCGGGCAAGGTATTTTAATCAGTAAAGTTGCACGTGGTATCTTAATGGCTTTGTATGTTAAAGGGTATTACTTTTATCTCAGGATTAAATGATGGGAGGGAGAAGACAGGGAGGGATTTGGGAATTTTCCTGCTCCGGATGCTTCGTAGCTCCGGAGGTAGTTTTTGATTTGAATTAAGATATAAAACATTGTTCTCGCGTCATTTTGAGATTTGCGTTCCCTGGTGGCGTGCGGTATGTATGAGACACGTACTTTAAATCGGTAAAAAATACAGCGTCTGCCATTGTTCATTAAATTTAGGAAACAGTATTTACGCTCTTGTGTATTGTTCTGAGTTTATACAAAATACCTATAAAGTTTAACTCTTTCCAAAATATTCCAAATCATGACCAGGAACTAAATTCATTGTATATTTACTGTTTATATGGAGCTTCTAACCTACAGATAAGTCCCATTAGCCCTCGTGTTAGAGATAGTCACTTTTTGACAACTATTTTATGGTTGGAATTCAGGTGTATTGCATCGTGTTCTTGTCATTTCCCTGTGTTGCATTCAATAGTAAATTAATAAAAAACCACAATACAATAATCAATGAAACAATGTTATATTAATTTCATATTTGATAAAAGTTTAAAAAATAAAAAGCATTTTAATAGTTCTTTGAATACGTAAAACAATGGCGGTAAATAAATGCAATATCAATTCTTTTTATAAGGGGTATTTTTTACCTACAATAAGTCGGATTAGCCACTGTGTTTTCAAAAATTTACTTTTTTTGACAGAAATACTTTTTAATTCAAATTAAGATATAATACATTACGTTCTCGTCATATTGCGATTAGCGTTCCCTGTCTTACATTCAATATTGAGGGGACTAACTCTATAAATTTAAAAAATTATCACAATAAATTAATTAAGGAAACTATTATATTACATTAATTTCTTACGAGATAAAAGCTTCACAAAATCAAAACCTTTTCAATATTTTCTAAATACGCTAAAAAATATATGGGAATTAAATACAATACATATTTACTACATATAAGGAGTCTTTTGTTAGCCTTTGTTTTGCAAAAGTTATTTATTAACAAAAATACTTTTTAATTGAAATTAAGATATAATACATTGTGTTCTCGTCATATTGCTATTAAGGCTTCCTGTGTTGCATTCAATATTTACAGGAGTAACAGTAAATTAAAAAATTACCAAAATAAATTAATTTATCAAGCAATATTTATGTTTTATATTACTATGAGTTATGGGTATCTATCTCTGATAAATTTAAAAAAAAATTTCTTTAGATACTTTAATTTGATATACCTTTGCTATGCATATATTGTGTAGTTAATTATTGAAACCTTCAAAATTCACAAATGACAATACTAAACTGACAAATAGTAGATGACCGCTTCGGGGAATCTATGCAACTACATCGTGAATACTAAAATAAAACACGAGTGGAAACTCAAATTTGAATGTAGTACCTTTCATCCTCCATTCCATTTTCAATCTAGTCATTCCAGGCCCCGTACGCAGTAAGAGAAGCATGGTCCTGGCTTTGATGGAAGTGCAGATATGCCGAGATGGCCATCGACTATTGCTGTTTTTAATATCGTTATTAGTCATTTTTTGAATATTTTATGTAGTGAATTATTATTTTAGCTGATACTTTTAAATTTGTTATGTCATGTATCTTTTTACCTTATAACTAAGAGGAGACAGCATTCCTGTTCTTATTGGGGTATTATTTGTATTTTTGGATTGTCTTATATATTAGTCTTTTCGTATAAAAATTCTTCTAATAGAAATTTCAGAGACAAAATTGGAAAAGTTATCAGAACCTATATCTTCCCTGTGAACTTTTATTTCGTGAATTAGTAAAAATACTATTATGCAGGATTTTGATGTTTTATTTTGCATGAGACCTACCACCGATTTATTTTATTAGCAAAATTACCCAACCTCACTCGGGTTGAATTGGTTAATTATAGATTGAAAGTGATCAGAATAATTACTTTCCTGTTTCGTAGAAAAATGTCAAATCAATTATGGTTGAGTAAAATAATTTTTAACGCCTTTTTGACAATTTTATGATTTCCACAACCTGCTTTGGACATGAATCCTATACATGCATATCTCTCCATGTAATATATTTCTCTTATATCACACCCCTGCTAAATGTACAAACTGACACACACTAAGGTAACTATTACAAAATAAGATTTTGAGGGAGGATTAGGAATTCCCTTTAAGTTCTTTTTCTGTAAAATTAATCAACTCAATTCGTAAAAATGACGACGACGAGAAGAGCCCAAAACGTATAGAAAACTTGAAATGGGTCGAAATTATTCAATATACAAACAGCTTATTTCAGTTAATTTAATTTCTAATGCGAAATACACGTCTTAAACATTCCGTAGTATTTATTTCCGCAAATGAAAGCAGAGAAGAGGATTACACCATTTAGCTGAACATTCATTGAGTCATACATTTCTTAAAATAAGAGTTAAAAGAAAACAAAAGCAGTATAATTTGCGACTGAAAGTTTTTATGAAGCAGACATGCACTTAAAAAGTTACTTCAGAAAAAGGAATTCAAACTTCAGTCACGAACCCATTCTTCTACAAGCAACTCAAACTTCCATAAATTAAGCAAAACCCGTGTAAAAATAGGAAATAACTGCATTTACTGACTTCTGCGCTCTTTTTCTTAATAACAGGTTTTTTTCATTCTTCAGGGATGTAGAATCAATTTGACAAGCCTGATCAGAAAGCGGAATACCATCAGGTCGTTCGTTATGCTACTTAACAAGCTAATGTTTAAGAATAATGGACTACATGCGTTTTTATTTCCTAGCGTGTACGATATGCTCAATAACTAATAACTCAGATAGCTTACTGCTCAAGTAGCGTATGTTTAATTTTTCTTCAGCAATGCGTTTAAAATAAAGTATCATGGTTTAGATTTCGTATTCATTATGTGTACCCATACCTGATCTAGCAAATAAATTCTTAGATCAATCTTTATATGTGAAATTTTTCCGTCTAGCGATATATGAAGACTTTTCCTTTCAAGCTAAATGCAAGTGGAGGTAGTGTTTTTGCGGCGAAACTTACTTGCTATACATATTCCGTACGAGACGTCACTTGGCTTGTTTTTGGTATACCATTTCAACATGTCACCTGTGATAGAGGACTGTAATGCGTTGGAAACTTAGATACTAATTTAGTCCATCATTTGCAATTATGCATGCACTTATATGTACAGATGATTGTCATTATATCGAATGGAGATGCTATATGCAAATCTGATATGAGTTCCTTCTGATCATACAAACACTATGTCCGTGAATATTTCATGCAATATGTAATATAGGACTGGATATATCATCATGGTTATAGATAGGCATGTTGAGGGGTCAAATATGTATAGATGGGATATTCAAGAGACTGGTACTCACCGACTGGACTTTGGAATTGGGCGCTGGAATGTCGTTGATGCAAGGAATTCTGAGATGTGGACGACACTACTGGATCAGGAATCACTTTTAAATGTTTTGGATAGTCGAGGAGCTCGTTCTTTTCCCGTCATCTACTCTCAGCATTTTTTAAATATCTGGAGCTACCTCGAGAGCTTCTTAGTTGTGTTCCTTGTCGGTTGCTCCGCCCTAATAAAATACAGCTCCATACCCAATGCTCTGACTAATGCCAGGATGTCCGCTCATTCCATATTCAATAACTGTGGCTGTTTGACCCCTCCCAATTCACTATGTTTTAATCGTACCATATCGTATTATTTGTTGCTTTTCAACCTTTCACACTATGGTGACATCCTCAATAAAAATTCGAAAGATTGAATTTCGAATTCTCCAATTAGATTAAACACTACACGTTGCCAAAACGGCGATAAATTTAATTTTAAGGTAACCCTGATATGTATCATGCGAGTCCATTTGGGTAGCCAATGTAAAACCTCCACATTCCGTCTGCTTTGTTTGCACAGTAAATCCCCCTCATACCCATCTCGGAAATCAAAACAAACTACATAAAATGAAACTTTGAAATGCTTGAATTGGGGTAAAGAAAAAAAGATCAAGATAGAGAGAAAGCAATTGTCTGGTAGCAAGATAATTCACATTACGCAAGCTCAAGAATGATTTACATCACCAAATCCGCGATAAACTACATTTTAAGATATGCATCATGAGAGAGCATTTGGGTAACCACAAGTAAAATCTCTATTTTACGTCTGGTTTGTTTGCTTAGACTGAAAATCTCTCCTAATACGTACTTACCATATAATTTTTATATTTTTAGTATAACACAATCTATATTTAAATATTCTAATATGTATTATTCTTCATACTGAAACATATATCAGTTGCCTTCCCAAGAAATTAACGTACGTCACCAATAGCCCATTTTGTTTCTCAAGTGTGACATAAATTCTGTTACTTAGATTCCTCCCCAAACATTGAACAACTCAAAAGTTCCATTTTCTCAAACGAAATACAATTTGAATGTGGTTTAGATACAAGGTTCCTTAATTTGAATAAAGCTTGCATTCTTCATTTGTATCTAAGCAAGCAATTGCTTTGTGCAAATTGTGCAAAGTAATGGAGAATCAGACAGTTTAAACGGAGAAACTAGACGCCCACCGAAGATGGCAACTTAACAGTGTGTGATTTTGTTCCCTTGCAACAAAAATTCTTGACAGAAAGAGACTTACAAAAACAGCCAACTTGTAATTATGACTAACTTTTTCATTTCTAATACCCGAGCACTGACCTATTCGGCTTTCGGCATTACAAGGGGCAAATTGGCAGCAATTTGTGAATTAGCACCCTATGGATAAGCCGCTGCTACTCCTAACAGAGACAATTACCAACATCCTTGCGATTACAAACCGAAATTGGGACATGAAACCTAGCACTATATCCGTTACACCAGTTAGGCGGCATTCTCAAATAATATATTAACCATTTAATAGGAGCTTTATTTGCTTTATTTATGTTCACATGTTTATTTATTTATAATGTCAGATCCATAATTTGCAGATTATGTTGGTATCGAATAAACATATGTAATTGAGTAATTTACAACTTTGAAAACTTCATTTCCTTTACAAAAATCTATATACAAGGCAACTTGCACACATAAGCTGCTTTGATCACCAATTTTTTCATTTTGTTTATGCGTAAAACATGGACATCAAGTGTTGAATATAGGCGTTTCAGAAAAGCTTAAAATAATCGATTTTAATAGGACTTTTTAATTTAGATCACAGTTCCATCAAACGGAACTTCCTGCACCACCCGCAGTCTTCCAATATTCTCTCCCTGCAATAAGAAACTGTAATTGTGCTATTCTCTCACGAAAGATTCTCTCCGATATGTGGAACTAAATATGTTATCAGCTCCGGGGAAAGTTTTCGAAAATAACAAAAATACAGTTTATTACTCATTTATTAGCATTTTACTGTTTATATTTATTTCGTCTGTTTACTTATTTATAATCCTGAAATTAACAAAGTGCAGAAGATAATAGTTTTATCAAATAAAAAGCGCATATCGTCGGCTTAGCGCAGAAACCCATTAACTGACACAACAAAATCTTTACTTAACAGTTAGTTATTCAAAACTATATACACTATTGTGTGAAAATTGCAACGCTATGAAAGAATCATCAGAAATAAATTAAATTTATTCCACATATTATAGTGGTTTAAATAAACGATCAAATTAACAGAGCAATAATGCAAAAATAATGCCAAAAATCAATATCGTGCAGCCGCCACGCGCAGCGATGAGAGCCTGTACACGCCGTGGCATCGAATCATACCGATTCTGAATGTCATGCTCAGGAATGGCATTCCAGATGGCCTATATCTGATGCCAAAGTTCAGTCGAGCTCTCTGTCCGACTGAATCGACTTGCATCGATGTAATTCCAGACATGCTCAATGGGCGACATATCCGGGGAACGTGCAGGTCATGGAAGAAGCAGAACCTGTCGTACACAGAAAAAGGCTTGTACATTCTGAGCAACATGTGGAAGGACATTCATTGTCTTGCTGAAATACAGCTCCAAGAATGAGTTGCAGAAGGTGTAGGACCTCGGGCTCCACAACTTCCCTGATGTAGTGCCCGCTGATCAGGGCCCACACAATTTGGAGTAGGCGGGGTCGCCCATGATACTCAATTGTGCCCCAGATCATAACGCCAGGATTTTGTCCAGTATGATGCTGGATAAGACACTCAGAGAGAAGGCGTTCACCTCTGTAGCGTCTGACGAGTACGCGTCCATCGTTATAGTCCAGATTGTAGCGGGACTCATCTGAGAAGACGACTTGTTGCCAATCGGCACGCCATTGGCTGTGTTGGTGAGCCCATTGTAGCCGAAGGTGTCGGTGGTTCAGCATCAAGGGAATCCTGCGCAGGGGAATCCTTGCACATAGCCCATGGTACAGCAGACGTCGTCGAACTGTGGGGAGACAATGACACCTGTAGACGTGCTCCAATGCTATGCCAACGCATGAGAGGACGCTGCACGGACCATCACCGCCATGCGGATGAGGTGTATGTCGTCCTTTGGTGGCGTCATATTGAGTGGCCTACTGCCGGGTTTTCGACTTGTCCGGTTCTCCATGGTCCATCTCTTCCACACACGCATCACTGCTGTGGCATTACGCCCCGTGCGAGTGGTGATTTCACGATACGAAATTCCACCCTCACGGAGGCCGATCATGCGCCCCTGTTCGAACTCCGTTACTTGCTCGTATGGCACTCTGGATTTTTCGTGGCACATTGACTTCTAATCAATCATTTACAGCAGTCAAACGACGATACACACATTTTAACGCACCTTTACAGTGCTTTTTATACACGGCTCACTTGGAAGTTTAGAGGGTGTTTCTCGGCCCACTCATGCGTGATCGCTTTGTAATTCTAATCATTTGCATATCCTTACCTGTTTTGCATTTCCTGCATATTTCGTTTAATTTGCATGATTCCTTCATGGTGTTGCAATTTTCACAAACAAACAGTAGTGTATAAACAAATATTCATATCGTCTCAAATTTTCATTATCTTTATACAAAACTATGTACAAAGAATATGTTACACTTAAATTGCTTTTAGCGTACATTTTTTTCATATGATTCATTTACAAGTGCTGTATCGAGACATTCCAATAAAGTTAATCTACTGCGAACTAATCGATTTTTAACAAGACCTTTTAATTTGGATCGCAGTTCCATCAAACGAAACTTCCTGCAGCACCCGCAGTCTTCCAATATCCTCTCCCCGCAATAAGAAAATATGATGGCGCTACTCTCTCCCAAAAGTTTCTCTCCGATACGTGGGATAAAATATGTTATCAGCTCCGGAGAAAGTTTTGGAAAAGAATAAAAATATATCAACCGAAGAGTCCGGTTTCAGCTGGTTCTTAGGTATCACGAGGAGAGAGACAAACGCAACGGAAGAAGACAGATACCAGCGAATAAGAGAAGACAAAAATGTCGATTTGTAAAAGAACATTCTCCGATGCCAAAATGAAGGAAATAAAAATAAGAGAAGAAACAATGGCTATCCAGGGATCGTCTATATAAAGGGGAGGTGTAGGAAGGAAAAACGCTCCGTTGGAAGTTTGAGAAGGCGACTGTCTGGGAAAGAGGAACAGTTTAGAACGTCAGACTCGATTACCTAGCACTGTGTTTCAAAAAACAGACGTTAGGACATGAATATTTTAAGAGATTAAAAAGTTAGCGAGTGCTTATGGGAGTACTTATAAAATTAAATATTTATACAGTTTGCTATTTATTTTAAAACTTCCAGGACATATATGAATCTGCATGTGCATGGTTCTTTTACAATAAAGGGCTAACATGTTTCTTGTATGTAGGGCTGGAGTTTCTCATAATAAAAACAGTTAAGAAGCACTTACACTAAAGTTATTTCACATTAAACGCAGCACCACAGCAACGATGTAATTTTTAGACAGCTAGAACTTCCCGTGAGCATTTAACACACAGGAAGCTACTATCAGTTCATCACTATCTTAGGTTTAATGTCATTTGAAATCAATAGTGACATAATTAGATCATATTTCACCTGAAACAACGTAAAGATAATTTTATTTTGCAATCTAATGTTAAATAATTTATTTTAATATGTTGAGTAGTACAGATATTTAAGTACTTTAAAAGTTATTTAAAACATCGAAACGAACGAAGGAAAGTGAAGAAAATAATTTCACAGTATGTTTAAGTATTCATAACATGGTGCGCGAATGTCTGTGTATGCATACATAACAGCAATGTGTCTAGATACTTCTAAAACTATATAACTACTAGTATATGCATAGAAAGAAGAAAATAAGAACCCTGAAAGGATACGACTTTCCGCGAAACGTCACGTAGTTATGGAGACAAAATTGCAAAAAAGACAGTGGGAGACAAATTTAAGCCATCCAAGCTAGGTTTAAGGTTTATAAAAGAACCTTAAATCGTGTATTCGTTTGGATATTGTGATTTCCGTTTCTATAAAGATCTCCAACCAATTAGTATCTATGGAATAATAAAAACAACTCGCAATAATGAAGTTTAAACGTCAAAATGTTGCATAATTATGCAACATTTTAGAAACATCAGACATTTGGAAACATCAGACATTTGTGCTTAAAATATAAATTTTAATTCTCACAAGTATGTCTTTGAACCTTTAAGATAAAACAGGTAAGATGTTTTTCAATGCACATATACATTTACATTTAACCCTCCAAGTGGTTAGACGAGATATCTCGTCCTTCAATATCTGACCAATTTCGCTAAATGACGAGATATCTCATCATCAAGATATTGCCAATTGTTTTAAGATGCCGAGGTAAAGATCTGGTCAGGTTTTTTTCTATTGACGAGATAATGATGTCCATCAGATCTAAAGAGAGTTTTGCTCATGACAAGATACCTCGTCGAGACAACCTCCAGGAGGGTTGACGAAAATTTGAAATTTTATAAATTATCAGCATCAAAATACCTTAATTAAAGAACTCTATGTTTTCTAAAATTTCTCTTGATCACTAACAAACGTGTATCACATGGCTATGCATCAGAAGCATTAAAGAAAATATTTATGCATTTTTCGAAATTTTTAAAAACGTTTAATAAACACAGAGCTTTTACTATATCGTGCTCTTCAAGGCATTTCACAAGACTTGCAAGAACAAGTATTAGACTTCTCAGCGTCAAGGGATTTCCAAGAGTGGTTGCTAATCCCCGCAACATATATAGTGACCAAATAACCACATCCATTGGTTGAAAGGATCCGAGGAAACATTATGTTTGTCAAGGAAGTTAAAACTGCTTAGGATTCTTGAAGGGAATACTATATGTTGATGAACGAATATTTGTGCATGAAACCCTCAGTGCTTATAGATCAATATCAATAATATCAGACCAGAGAAATAAATCAAAAAGGAATTATTACAATCAGTTAAAAACCTATCAAATAATAACATATAAACAAAGAACAAAATGCGAACAGCTGCTGATTATTTAGAGATTAAACATTTTTGACTCCATTGGGAAACACCCATACATACCTGAAGTATACCTTGCATGACATAAAATCTGCTTTGATGTTTTTGACCTATAGAAACTAATAGACGTGATAACTAAGTCATTATGTGTGTGGTTTTAAAAGCAATATTTTTCGGCTACAAAGCTATATGGAATTCCCATAACCCTCAGAGGGGTAATATAATCCCTGAAAAGTAAAATGTATCCTTAATATTTTACAAATCTGAATATGCTGGGGCCACTTAATGCCTAGAAGTTTAAGGTTGTCCTCAAAAATTTTCTTTGTCTTAAGACGCATTTCAGAAATAAATGTTCACTACTCTTACCAATATCACAACTTTATATCTAAGCAGAGAATTACCCGATCCTGCTATGGCATCCTTCAAAATCTCTGATTTACGATGCTGGTTGTTTGGTTGGGTTTTATGGTGAATGGCCCACAATTGGCCAAAGCTGAGACAAACACAAGACTGACAACACCATGTAATGGATATATGCACAAAGAACTGTTTACTGACTCAGAAGATATAAGTATACGCAGGGTAAATGCTTTACGATGTGAACTTTCAGTCTGTTTTAATAAAGTTACATTAAACAGAATTCCTAAAAAAAGTCTGTTTTCAATTTTTCTTGTTAACTTCATACATTTCTTCTTACTGAGCTGTTATCTCTAACCGCTCTCCATTTGTAGTGTTCTGATTATTACAAATGGAGCTTAGCGTAGGGCCCCTCATCTTTGAAGCCATATGTTGCAGGGTACGATTGTCGGAGAACGACAAATGCGTCACATTTCTACAGATAGCAGACGAGGACAGGGGAGAATCTTGCACCCCTTCAAATAAAATAAAATAAGAATAAGCAGCACACATTAACGCTTTGTGGGACGCACTTGGAAGGAGACAGTTTTTACGACAACTATAAAAATTCCCTGGATTTCCCCTTTTCATATTACTTCGCTTTTTTCCATCTAAAGGCTCTTTTGAATCTTCTGTGTGCAGAAGTAAATTTTGGGAGAAATTTTATCGCCGGCTTTTTTACTTTATACTGTATTCAACTACTCTATTCTCACCCATTAATAATTAGTTTTAAAGGTGTATTTAGATACTCAATTAACTTGTATTGAATTTTTAAGCAATCATTTAAAAATATCTGCAGATAGTACATGATACTCTCCTATTTTATCGTTGTCTAGTATTTTATTTGTATTTTAACCACCTTTGGGAAACGTGTTGATAACTAAAGATATTTTTATTTATTTATAGCTCTCTTTACAGCCCTTAAAAGTTTGGAAGATTTTTACATAAAATATTTCCTTGGTTCTAATATTCACATTTGCACAGTTTTGTTTGGAAAATTAATAGTTTTTCTTCAGTCTTGAAGTGTGTACCAACTATGAAATTTGTTAATAGAATAAATGAGGTAACCTAAGAATATCATTCCAGCGTCATTTTTATTGTAAACAAAGGCTAGTAAAAATTGAAAGACTGATATATTTAAAAGTGCACCCGCTGTATAAATTAGCATGTAACACGTTAGAAAATATTTACTCATTATTAGAGTTACAAACATGTATGCAAAGTACAATACTGTCATCATATAGTAATGCCTACAAAATTCTGTATACTAATAAAGAAAAAAAAATGAGGCGTCAAAATCGAGTCCGAGTAATATTAATTGTAATTATCAGTTGTATTAAAGCCAAAGACTTTAATATGTAATATTTAACCATCCTAGGAAAATAAACAGTTTAATTTACAATTAAATCTTTCTTTCCATCATTTTACAAATTTTAGGACTATTTCAGAGAAAATTGAAGTGTTAAATGTGTCACTTATTTTAGGACAGAAGTATAATTTTATATTGGTTTGTCCGTCGCTCCAATGCTATTTTTACTATACTTGACTGAGTAGACTACTACTGGACTGGGATCTACTTGCAAATTTAGGAACGCCTAGAAAATGTGTTTGGAGTTGTAAACATTAACAGCTCAAACTATATCTCTCACTTACATATTAATATAATACTCTACAAAAAAGAGACCCATCTCGTTTTCAAATTAGAGATTGAGAGCTAATTTAATATTCATATCTATATATATATATATATATATATATATATACACAATTGTAATATACTGTTCTTTTTTCTATCTATTTTTAAAAGACTGCATGAAAAAGTCCATCCAATGATACATACGGAAAATTCAATAAAAAATCCCACCTATTCTTCTTGAAGACAAATGAGCCTTAATTGATAAATGGCGTTTTAGGAACGGTGTTATACATAAAGGAACATTTACTCATCAAAAATTGATGCTTACATTTCACTTGAACACAGCCAAAGTATTTCATTGAAAGACTAATGGATATGAAACATTTCGAGAACAATAAAAAAAGACGTAGATGTTTAACTTGCATTTATGAATACGGATATCACCAGACATACACAGAAATGTAATTACAGTTTGTAGATATTGTAAAAGTATAGTCACATGAGATAAGGGACGAAGATGAATCATTGAACCTCTGACAGTATTCATATTGAAAAGGGTGACACACCATTCACCATTTTGTTCACTATCCCTGAAAATGTCCCTTGAAGCAGTTATTGAATCATTGAAACATTTGAAACTATGTTAAAAGAGCTGGAATACAAGTACTATTTTCTGACATTGGTATCTCATTCACTTTTCATGAAACATTTTAGATGTTGGCTTAAATTAAATCAACATTCTTAACAGAAATTGTACTCATTTGATATTCAGATAATAATGAGTTCAAATTTGTGATTAGATAAATGTAGTTACAAATTGGATTTATAACATGTATTTTTATTTCAAAAATCATTTAGTTATTATATAATTTTAACATAACTCTGTTTTCTTAAATTACATGCATTGAAGCACGTTGGAATGTTCTAATATAGACACTATATTATTACCTAAACCATTTGAGGGTTTCATACGCATATTCTCCGTTATGCAACCTACAGTCTTTGCATGTCATTTTTAACCAGTTTTGCCCTTATTTATCAATATAATTTTGTCTACGATTTTTTTAAACAATAGATGCGGTTTTTAATCAATATGTGTGCTGTGGGGAAAAGCACTAATTGGAAATTTCGTAGGCTCAGATGGTCAATCTGTATTTTTGATATACATGAAGTAATGCTTACTATCTTTGTACGATGCATTTTTATTTAGAGGTGATTTCTACAGCATATCTCCAAAATTAAATATTTGCTTGTGAAGTCTAGTTTAAGTGTTACACAATGTTGTCTAAAATATGTATGGACGAAGATCCAGTATCATTAGATAGAAAATTGAAGGAAATTATTTTATGAAGAAAACACAATCATTAATAAATTTTGCGTGATAGACAAAACGTTTATGTAAAGAAAAATAAAAATAAAATGTTCACCAAATAAATTTAATACCATTAGATATCAGAAATAAATGTAATCTATAAATCTGAATATAATTTAATATAATAAATTTATGAAGCACATTAAATTCGTTGAGTTAATTTCTGCTATGGAATATTCCGTAATTTACAGATAAGTTTATACATTGAAGCTTAGAATATATCATAAATTGCGTTGCAGTTATTTACAAAACATTGGTAACTTATACTCCTATTATGAAGGAATAATTCTATCCACCATTGTTTACATCCCTAATTAGGTTATGTGATGTAAAAATAAACGATACCTATGTTCGCAACAGCTTAATATTCAAGGATAAAACATTGCTACCAATGACAATACTCAGATCATATTCAATCCCTTAAATAAAACACAATAAATGGAAAAAAGTTTCAAACGTTGCTGACAGATGGATTCTATAATAATCTCCTTTGTAAGTGGAGAAACAAAGAGTGTTAGATATAAAAAAAATAAAAACAAAGAGAGAGGAATCTTAAATGCCAAAGAGATTGCTTTATCTTTGTTTTCCCGATGTGTTGCATTATTAAGAGGAATCGAATAATTGTTGTATCTACACAAATAAATAATGGATTTTCTAGCTTCAGTTTTTAGTTATGTTTCTGTCAACAGATTATATTTCCCTTCATTTTTCCTCCTCATCTAAGAATTCTAGTCTCTTTTTGTATCTAATAATGCAACCTGATTCCGCGATAAAATCCTTTTGATGCCTCATTTATTTTTATATTTTTTGTGACGAGTATTTATCTGTTAAACAATCATATTTTTTATACGCTACAATTCTAAGTGAGTTAAATCTGAAACATTTTTTCTTGATCTAATAAATATATCGTTATTTGTTTCACTCAGTATAAGCTATGCTTACAATGCAAAGTGTTTTTGTACGGATATGTATTTAAATGGAATTTCTGTATATTATTTTGCCATGGTTAACTTAATCTTTATTAGAATATTGAAATTATGTTGTTACACGACTATAATGTATCTCGCTCATGCTTTCTTTAAAAAATATATTTTCTTGTATTTAAAAAGTGAAGTTTAATTGAGGATTTCTAGACTTGTGCACATCACAGAAATACATGAAATACATATAATTTATGTTAGTGTCTTACAAGTGCTTAGTTTTTGTTGAGAGGCAAGAGATAATATTTAATACAATTAATAATCAGATGATACATAAATAATGACTCATCTCTATGTGTCACTTCTAATCTTGTTTATTCCTGTAACACAAAAAGGTAATACCTCTGTTACAACGTCATTAATAACACGTTATGTAATTTTAGAGGTTGCTCGGTTGGTTACTTTGTATTGGTTACTGTCTAGTGACGTGTCCCTCATTCGAATAATTATGTTTTAAGACAATGCTAAAATTTTATTGTTGGTTGAGATTTAACTAGGGTGAAGTAGCAGATATGCTGAAATTTCCAGCTCTCTTCTTCTGCGTTATAAATTTCTTATAGACTTCTTAAGTAATGATCGTATCCTTCCTATCCCATGTCTTTGGGAATAAGGTAGCTCAGTGGGTTTGTGCACTAGCAGCAGTAGTTGGCGCAAGTTTGACTCCTGTAAATTATCATGTGTATATTTCCATCTTCTGTTCCCGAAAAGCTTTCTTTGTTTGTAATGTCCATTAATCCTCCAAGGGTTTTCGACGAGATACCTCGTCCGTCAAGATCTGGTCAATTTCGCTAATGATTAGCTATCTCATCCATCAAGATCTGGTCAGTTTTGCTAATGATGAGATACATCTTTGAGAAAAAACTCAAAGGAATGAAGATCCAAGTAGCAAAAACAAATTGTCTCTTGCCCAGAACTGGCGACAATTTGGTACAGGTTTTTGTATGATAATATGGCAACAAGAGAGCAGTTTTCAACCCGAAAATAAACCACCAGGGAGGGTTAGAGGGTTAACTCGACGGTATAGACATTGCCGGGCCTAATCCGGCTCTTGTGTCATAAAACACTAACCAATGAACCTTCGGGGATAAAGGGTTGGTTGGGGTTGGGTTTTACGGCACAAGGGGTCATATTTGGTGAAGTTGGGAGTAAGGGGAATTTTATTTCATTCGAGAGGATATTATTCTGATTTCTCTAGCATGAAGGCATGTGGTTGGTTTTGTATATAATAGATTAATTACAAAATCAAGTGTTTTGTTTCAAATCCAATCTGACATTATAAAAACTAAGTAGTAAGTGGAGGTGAAGAACGAAACTGAAGAAATTGGTAAATTGAAGAAATCGTATAATTTTGATCGTAGGTACATTTGGACACCGCAGGTGCCAATTTCCTCCCGACATGAGTCAAGTTTAAGTGGTGTATAGGTCACACCTACGGGAAGGAGGTTGGAACTCACCCATAGGGAGACGCGACAGTCACGGTTGTGACCGAAGTCACCCAGCGACAAGTCTCGCCTTCATTTCTTAATGCATAATTGCATAAATTGCAGTTTTAGATCAATGTACAAAAATATTTACAAAAGAAATCAAACATATTACATACTAACTAGATTAGCAAATAGAAATCCAAAAAGCACAACATAATAATTTACAATTTTGTTTTTCTAGCACAGTCTTATATGCGGTATTTGCATTGTTCACATTCACTTATATCACGCATGGATTGATCGCCCCTATGGGCTTACATGCACTGACTGGTTAGTTTTCGTGCTTTGCTATCTTTTAATAGTGTCAATGTTTTCCGTGAGGAATTGCATTATTTTAATAATTTTATGTAGCACTGTATTGTTTTTTGCCGTATTCAAGGCCCAGGCTCCCTAATTGTTTGGGTGGGTGCCCGAACGTGATTACTTCACGTTAACGGGCATTCAATGACATAATGGACGGGGGTGCCGATCTCCCCGCATAGGAACTGATCGCTTTCAGTTAAGTGGAACTATTCAGGTAACTGGGGAAGGGAGTATGGCCTGTAAAGAAGGAGCTCATGAACCGTCCACATGGTTTGCCTGTTTAATTTGACCTTCGGGAAGAACTGGAAGGTCATTCTCCCAGTCACCTGTTTCCTAGTTTTCCTGCTAGGTTCTTAATGATAGTTCTTTCATCCTCCTTTTTGCATGGATCGTTGGCTTCAATAATAGCTGAAATGATGAGTTGTCTGTGTCGGCTGTTTTTGCCAACTGGTCCGCCCTTTCATTACCTTGGATGCCTATGCGGGCCTCTACCCATTTAATTTTTATACGATCTGTATTCTGTTTAATTTTATTCCTGATGTGCGCAATTCTGTCTTTATTCTGAAGCCGTTGGATTGTCTTAAAGGTTGAGAGGCTATATGTAGAAATTTGGCAGATCTTGTGGTGCTGAAGGGCGGCCCAGTATATGGCGAAGAGTGAAGCAGGTTTTTTTTTTAGCCTGTAAGACCGAATTTGAGGAGTGTAGCGGCCCAGGTGCGAACTTTTAAGCTGTTGACATAGGCAACGAATGCCGCTCCCACTCCGTCCTCCATTTTTGATCGTCGGTGAATACCCCAAGTTCTGCAGGGGTGGCAGTTTCTGCTCCTACCTGGGAGCAGTCAACCTCCCAGGTGTAATCCTCCGATATTTGTACCTCGCTCTCGTACTCCGCCTTCTTGAAAGTAACCCTGAGGAAGTTACCGTTCTCAAGAAATCGAAGAAGCCTCGTGATGGCTCCTTCTCTGTGGGCCACCAGATGTAATGGTTATGGTTCCATGCTGCAGAGCACTAGCTGATTGGTGCAGTGCTGTAGACCCCGCAGATGCGTAAAGCGAAGTACCTCTGGATCGTCTCCGTTTTCCGGATAATTTTATTTGTTATATTCTCGGCCCAGATATTAACGCCGTAACAAATCTGTCACACTGCCACCGCCTGGTACCAGATCTTGAGGTACCTGGTTTTCACCCCCCCCCCATCTCTCCCCAGCATGGACGACATTCTGTTGCTCAGGGCGATGGCCTTGATCCTGAGCTCTGCAGTGTGGTATGAATGAAAGAGTTTCATCCAGTGTAATTCCCAGCAGCTTTATTGTCTTGAGTACTGGTATTTTCCAACTTCCTCTCAGGATATGGGGTCTCATAGCGATTTTTCGTCCCTTACTAATCACCAGGGCCCTTGTTTTGTGCTTAGAGAGTAAGTTTTTCTCTGCCGTACCAGTCGGTTACCCTGACCAGAGATTCCTTGGCTGCCTTCTCATGGTCTGTACTCGAGGCCATCACCAACGTCAGTGTGATATCATCGGCGAAGGCTTGGGCCTTACAGTTCGACCCCCCAGTCCATCTCCTCCAGTAGTGTGTTGGCTGCAACCAACCACAGTAATGAACCGAACCACGACCCCTGTGGGCAGCCCTTCTGAACGGTGTGGGTTGCCACTGTCGTCTTCTGGTGCAATTCCACCACTCTGTCATTCAGAAAACTTTGAGTGGGTTTAACTAGATTGGGGGAGGAATCCCTCGCTGTTCAAATTCTTCATCAGAGATGGCCACTACAGGGAGTTAAATACTCCGTGGATGTCCAGGGAAATTATGAAGGTGTGGTCTATTGTCTCGGATGTTATTGATTATGTCGTTAAGCGCGTGCTCTTGGGAAAGTCCCAAACAAAAGCCGAATTGGCTTGACTTCAATATTTTATGATCATGTGAAAATTTTTTCAACCTTAGTAGCATTATCCTCTCCAATATTTTTCCCAGTATGGGAAGAAGATTGATGGGCTTGTATGATTCGGTTGATCGTAGGTACAGATAATATTCGATTTCAAAATGACTTTTACATTGCATTTGGCTGTACTAGAGAAAACGTTTCGGTCCTGTAGTGGTTCACTTGCGGCCTAGTTGGTAAAAAACACCAGTAAAATTGGGTTTAATTTCGGAATTTCTGTATGTTTGATGCGATGCACTAATGAAAAATAATATCCAAATTGAAAAAAAAAATTACCTTTTCTTATTTATAATTCCCGACCATTGATCTCTTCGGTCATCGGCACTACAAGGGGCTAATTGACAACTATTTGAAGGAGCACCAAAATGGTAAGATGCCGCTACATCTAACAGGGCAATTACCAACATCCATGTACATACAAACTGGAATTGAACCCGAGACCTACTGGTTGGCAGATAACCGGTATGACTATTATTAGTTAGGCCGCTTGTATTTTATTCACTTGTTCACAATTTTTCCCTGTTATAGCATATTCGATCAAAAACTTTTATATTTCTTCAGTCCACCCTTAAGCACAGTTACTAATAAATAAATAAAAAATTATGTTTATCTATTGGAATACTCTTCCTCGATAGAAATGAACGGAATATTTGTTATCCACTACTTCATTAGAAATCCAAAAGAAAGGAAACTATAGGATTCAGACAAATACAGAATTCCGTTAGGAAATTATAAGAAATGAGCCGTTTCATAGCACCAAGTATATATGGGGAGTATTTGGTAAAGATGCATACGTACGTCAGGAATGTTGAAGAAATAGAAGGGGAAAAGTAACACTTTATCCTTCAAAATGACCAAATTGCACGATATTTGGTGATCAAGAAATGTGTAGAAAATCCGTTACTCATTAGGGAAGAAAATAAGTATATCCATCTCACACGATTTTTATATGCTATGGTCTGTCTATCATCAATTCTTAGAACAATAAGTGCTATGGGCATATTTAGTCTTTTCTTCATTTAATCGAGATCTTGATCTAATAAGCAGTATTTAAAAAAATCATAAATATTTATTAAGAGCTCGATAATTCTGATTTTAATAGAAATGAATAAGTATTTTACGATGGGAACTTATTTTTTCAAAATACTAAATTTTAGTAGAAAGGTGAGGCTCAAAGTTGATTATTTGGAATTCTACTTAAGATTTTACCTAATAGCTTCGTATCGCATAGACTTTAGTTGCGATATGAAGAGATTGGTTGTTTTGGGGTTTTATGGTGCAAGTGCCATATTTGGCCATGATGCGCCAGACAGACATACAATATCAAGTAATAGATACATAATGAAGGTTTTTACTGACACGGAAGAGAGAAAAACACCCAGGGAGAAATGCACCTGACAGGAATGGACAACTCTATGGTTGCTAGCCTACAACTCTATGGTTGCTAGCACAGTGGACATACCCACTGAGCCACGATGGCCCCAATTAGTTGACGGGATAGCTACAAATTGCTACAATGATTTGTTGTAAGACTTATTTGCATTTGTTAATTTTAAAAAGTGATGTGTCATAAAATAGCATTTATAGTGACAACACTGTAAATTAAAACCCTGAAGTTATAGTTTAATTCAATTCATAGATTTAAATATACAGAAGTCGTCTAATAGCTTCCATATCAACCTTTCGTGCACTTTTCATTTTATTGAGTAGTTTTATGTATCACATCACTACTTTAAATATTGTGTTGCGTGATATACTTTTCTCTGTGTTCCGGGTCGTATGTTTTATAAGCATTCCTAAATTACCGGAGGCATAAAATATTATTTTTTTCTATCCTTTTATAACCAGTTACGTTTTACCTCATAATAGTTCAGAACACCTTTCATTTTTAACACCATCCTTATTTATACTCTATTTACAGACCTTGGTGTTTATAATTTTTAGCTTATAAGTGGTATTTCATGTTTTTTCTGACATAGTATGCAAAACAAAGCAAAATAATAAGGTAAATAATAAATGATTTAATTAAACAAAATGCTTTTGTTTCATTGGATATACATTTTAATTTTTGAACACTTTAACTCAATGTTTTAATGACGCCGTTTTATCTAGTATGAAAACATTAATCGTAATTTTAACGAGAACGCAAAACATATTTTAGGATACAACAAAGAAAACCTTGAATATACTTCGTTTTTCTTTTCTTTATCAGCCCAGATTCTTGGCTCTTCCAAACTTATCTGGTTTTACTTGCATCGATATCAAAATTTATAAATTTAATTTTTTTTTAATTCTGTAGCAATGTCATCATGTCAAGTGTTAAAGGGGCTATTTACCAGAACTATAACACCCGGCTTGCCTCTTCCAGGAGTGCAACTGTGGTGTTTAAACCTTTTCTTGAACAGATAGACCCTCATATCATATCCCATCCAGCATGTATGGGATATGCTAAGACGTCAGTAAAACCACCCAAGAAAATAAAGGATATAGATTAGCTGTTGCAAAATGCTTGGAATGATTTGCCATAGGATAGCATACTAATTTTGTTTGACTGCAATCCATGCCCAATAACAGTATGTATCATTGCGAGCGGGGAGTTTTACAACTTGCTAATTTATGACATTTCTGATGTAATTGTCTAGATTTCATATCGTGGTTGCTTCATTTTCTTAGCAAGTAGATCTTACATACTAAGTTCCATTATTATCGAGAACTTGCTCTGGGGTGTTCCAATTTTTTTACCAAAATGTATGGTTTTCTCAATTTATCACCAAGGAGTAATTCTGAAAGTTTAATTCTATAATAGTTATAGAAAAAAATTAACATTTATTTATTACGCACAAAACAAATTAAGCATTTATTTCAAATTCATTATTTATTTTTCAAAGAAAAATAAGCTGATCTACTATATAAAACAGTTGATTTCTTATTTAAAGATATAAATTTAAAACAAATCGATTAAAATGAAAAATATAAGATTGAAAAATTAAACACTTCCACAAACTAATTTTTACAAAAATTATAATTACCAAGTAGTTTCTCCAAAGCATAACAACTCAATACAGTTCAACGAAACATTCATCTTAACTCTATAACCTCATACTTAGATTGCAATGCTTTTTAAATGCCTTCCTGTTGTTCCAGAGATAACTCCTCAACCCAAATCTGCCAAAACCTCATTCTCCACCACTAACTAATTTTCTAAAAGCAACACCTCTCCCAATTTCAATCCAATAACTGAGGACAGGTTTTATAAAGATCCCCAAAATAGGATTTCTAAGTTAATTAGTTTTCCTCGGCTTATATAATAATAATTTGCCCATTATCCTGAGGGAGAACCCGCTTTCTGCTTGGCCAACTGACGGAGCTGTTCTTCCAAATTAACAAGAATTTATTTCTCAATAAATTCCGCCGCACTGACAAATGACTGCCTTGATTCGTAGGTAAAGAAGAGATCTTATATTTCTCAAGTATATTAATGTGCCACAAGGTTTTCTTTTTGGATAGGTTTTCTTGTTGTCTTTTGGATTTCCCAAATTAATGAAATTTCGTTGCAAAATAATCTAATCAAAGCGAATGTGCAGCGAGTTCGAACATTTTTCTAGCAAAAAATAAATATGCAATGCACTAACTTGTATCTGCATTACGATTAATTATAAGTTAATAAAGACGTATGCAAGTACGTTTCCGTATAAATTATTACATTATATATTTGTAAAAAGCTGTGGCGTTACATTTTGAACAATATACAGTTAACAGTGCCTTTTTATATTTTCTGCTAACTAATACTGCTTTGAAAGGCTAAGATTTCATAATTATTTTTTATTCACCAGCCGTTTACCTTTTTTGAAAATTGAGTCGTTTATAAGTTATTGAAAATGCTTGAAATTGTAGAAAATGGGAGTCTCACTAATATTTACAAAAAAATAATTTTCTCACTTACACCGGATTAAATTTATTTTATTTTCAAAGAACGTGGTGACTTTGTGCAAGTGAATAGATTTTAGAAAACGACTGTTGATGCAATGATTGATGTAACGAATAATGGCTATATTTTTCTCTACAACAGATGAATAGTCACGAAAAGCGCTTGAGAACTCTGAAAGTAAAATACTATTTTTATTATCATTGAACTCCCACTGCAAGTTCTGGGAACCTAAAATCTGTTTTAAGTATTAGCATATTTTAAAAAGACATTGTATAACGAAATATGAAATCACCTATGCTAATATCAAAATGGTAACATTTCTCTAAACTTGAAATTTCAACAACATAAACACTACAAAAAAGAACATTTGTTATATTTAATTCAATTAATGGACATAAAACCATAAACAATCCTCCCCAAATTCCTTTTCCTGTCTTTTATAAGAATTGGAACATTTATGTGTAACAATAATTGATAACTTATGCGTAACTCAAAGGGAATTTTTTCATCCTTTTACTGTCTAACCATCGAAATCTTGAAATCCAAATTTTTCAGGTTGGTTGGTCTTTTTTACTGGATTCTATGGCGCAAGAGTCATATTTGGCTATGCTGCTACAAACACAAGACAGATAACGCCAATTAATGAACGTATAAACACAAGAAAAATTTTACTGCTAAAGAAGACAGAAATACACCCAGAGGAATCGAACCTGCGCCACCTACAACTAGCGCGTTTCTAGAGCAGTCAGTACCCGCACTGAGCCATGATAGCCCTCGAAATTTTGTAGAAGCGAAGAAAAACCAGATACCGAATTGTAAACTATTTGTGAAACCTGCGATTTAGAAATTCACCAGATTTTATAACTAATGTAGAAAAATAAGCTTTTGAAACTAGTAAGAATATCCTTGTGTAACCAAATAATGTTAAAACATCATAAATCAAAAATATTGAACTTACCAGGTTTTGATAGTAAAGTGAAGATATATGCATTGACTTTAGTTCAGATACTGAACTAGAATTTCTGTGAATGAGTATTAATGTTGTAATTTAAAAAGTTGTATTTTCTTTCAGATAGAGGGCGTGGACGAGGAAATAGTAGCAATCGCTCTTACAGTCACAGCAGTATGGAACTGCTTACGGGACGAAATTATTTTAGTGGATCTGATGGAGAATTAGAAGTTGTAGAAAATGAAATTTTATACCCACCCGCTGCACCACAAATCTTGAGCGCTTCAACACCCCTACAGCAACAAGGTAAAAAACAAGTTTATTCCTTGTTGAAATTGTGTACACAAGTAGTTGTATTGTGATACCCAGCCAAACAATAGTTGACCAAACAATAGTAATCTAGAAGAGGGAATATAAATTCCTTAAAATAGATAACACTAGGAAGGGTCAACCTATAGCGAATGCGTCCAAAGTGGGACATATACGTTAGGAAATGTCACATTGCAATTTTATGAATCGTATATTAAAAAAACCTTTTCCTCGAATTCTACTTTGTCGGATATTCAGAACTATTCTTAAGTTCATATATGTACTTATTATATTGTACACATTGCCGCCATAGTGTGAAAAGTTGAAAAGCAACAAACAATACGAAATGAAACAATTAACGGAATAGTAAATCGGGAGGGGTCAAGCAGCCAGTGATTGAATATGGAATGAGTGGACTTGCTGGCAATGGTCAGAGCATTGGGTATGAAGCTGGACTTGATTGGGAGTGAAACATATTTTTGATTTATATGTTATTTAATTTATTATGCCTAAAAACTACACTGTGTAGAGAGTAAAAGTAATTATGTTCTGTTTATTCACAAGCTGAGTAAATATCAACACATATGGACAGAAACAAAGAAAGACATTTGAATTTGAAATTAATGTGATAAGTGGAATAATAATGCATAATTTATGATGACACATAAATTTGTTCAATTCCGAAATGTTTTGGAAATCATGTGAACTTTACAAAAAGTTTAAACGCAGACACCATGAGATTGCACATGGTTAGCAAAGGTTTGATAAAATACCAGTATTCATCACGTAATCCATCTTTCTCAATAGAAGAAATGGACAGAAAATCTAATATAAAACCTGAATAAAGCAATTAAATAATCATAAATGGTAAAATAGTTGTTTCTCAAAACCACTTAGCCTACCGATGTAATTCTTCTAGGTAACCCCCCACCCTATATAGCATCAAGGGATGTGTGTTCCATATATTCATTAGTCCTACAGAGCAGACAATTCGGAGGTGACAGAACGAATGTTCCACGAGACAGTTGCTCTCGTCAAACGTCGGAATGCATCTACGGATTTGCGACAGGATTTATAAGATAAAACGTTTATATGTTCTAAGAGTTTCCCCATCCTTTGTTGAAGTCCTATCAAACAAATTATTCTGATGTTGCAGGTTGACAGTTCTGTATGCTGTCCCAAAAAGACGTTATTCATAAAAGTATATTTCATAATAAAGCATTTGCAAAAGGGAGTTTGCATCAACTCTCTTTCTAGAAAATATATGTCAGCGCATTTCCAAAGAGTCTAGTAGTGCTATATCCACCGAAATATATTCTTCTATGATTAATTTCCAATCTCTGAAAAATATTGTGATACAGAGAGAAGTTTGATATATGGGTATCTTTAACAAGATAGGTAGGGAGAACCCTGTGGAATATTAGTCCAACATATTGAGCAGAAATATTTAATATCAATACTTTTTCTCTTAATATTAACCCCATTCTATTACTGTATCAAATATGAAACTTTGTAGCGTTTTCATTATTATCTGGATTCTGCCCAGCTTAAATTCTCACAAGTGTAGTTTGTGTTTAGATTCATGTACCTATATTAAATATAATCATTGTTTCACTGCTATTTAATATTACACGTTTTTATTGTTAAATTATATTGTTATAATTATTGTTTTTATTATATTATTATTAAAATTATATTACTTTCTGAATTAATTACATTTTTTCACTCATTTTATATTATAGCTAGAATTATATTGAATTATGACTATTATTACATTTTTTCATGGATATTTTATAATTCTTATTACAAATATTTTACTTATGACTATTATTACGTAAATTTTTTCTTTGTTATTTTATGTTATTATATTTTTCATTGTCATTTGATATTATACTAATATTTATATTATGCACGACTATTGTTCAATTTACTTTTACCTTGTTTATTATTAAATTTATTAATTGACTACACTACTATAAACAATTATCGGAACCATTGATTTTAGCGACGTTATTCAAACCCATCGTAAGAGATCTAATAGTAGAAATATGGAAAAACGAATGTTATGACGTAGGCTGCAGAAAACAGTTGATAAGAAGCACAGTGTTTCAAGCCCTCCCTTCCCTTATTCAGTTTTGTGAATTGGGATATGTCTTATGGGATACTTTTGAGTTGATTGAGTTCTTGACATTATGATTTACTGGAATCACTGACTTGGAGCCTTACTGGTCGACGAAACTGATCAGATAAAGCGGGCACTTTTTGACTGTGGTATCATTCCAAGAAACGGGAAGTGTTCGACATAGAAAATGAAAGGTCGTTAATGAGTAGCTACACTAAAAACAATAATTATCTATTGATAATACCTTGCAGAAGTAGACACATAATTCAAATCACTTTTAGAAACAGCTTCTACTGGCAAAAAGACTATGGTGTTCAATCAAATTATTCCAACTCGACCTGCTCGACGCTTTTATGTACGTAGATCAATAGTTTGTTTTATGTACATAGATCAATAGTTCCCATAAAAACGAAAGCCATCGCATGACTCATAAACTTAACTGAGGGACATTGTAATTGGGACATGAGAGTGGAGTCAAATTATCTTATCTGCCGAGTAAAGGTTTAGTGATGCATCTGAATAATCAGCAAATTTGTATTCAGAAAGAACATTTTTGTATGTGTGAACACTGTGTTACCATAGTGGGGTTCAGGTTGTACCCCGCATTCTAGGATTCTAGGAACAATCCGTCATAAATAGGCTAAACATTCATTCAGGACGGACAAACAGCCATGCAGGATTTCTATTGAACATGCATGGAGTGCATTACCAAATATATTGCAGATGGGCACTTGTGTCAATTAACTTTTCATTAGCTGGAAACATTTCCTTTCCGTAACTGATTCTCTACCTAATTGCGAAGTGACAAAGATACCACAATAGAATTTCATCATCAATCCTAGCAATTCCATGGCACACAGGTCAGATTAGGAATTTGCGCTTCGAAGGGTCCACGTACTAAAGATCCATTACTAATTTAAAAGTCATAATTCTTTATTGTATACTAGTGTCGTTTGATAAGTATGGTAATAAACAAGTTAGACACCGCTTTGTTTTGGAAAATATCACTTTTATTTCTTAACATAATTTTCATTGATGCCCATAAACTTGATTCAGCGAGTTTTCAATTTTTTATCCCATCGGAAAAGTAGCTTCTGTCAAAGGCTGTAAAATAGGAATTGACGGGCAGCGATCCTTATTCAACTAGAATTTCTTACCACCAACCCAAATTTTAAAGTTTGGGTGGAAAAAGAAGTCGTGTGGAGCGAAGGCCAGAGAATAGGGTGGACGAGGAATCAATTCAAAATCTAATTCAGGCAATTTTGCCAATGCGATGGTTAATTTGTGAGATTGCACATTGTGTTGGTGAAAAAGAATTTTTTTGTGTGCCAATCTTGGCCGTTTTCGTTTCGGTTTCCTTTCAAACTTTTCAATAATTTTGCATTCTAAGCTCCTGTTATAATTTTTTTCTTCTCCAAGTAATCAACCATGATTCTTTAGAAAAAAATAGTGAACCTCACCTTCCCAGATAACAAAACGGTCTGTGGCTCACTTTCAGTACTTCCTGTAGATTGCTTTGACTGCTGCTTAAAATCAGGTGTGTAACAGGTGTCAGGGACGCATGTTTTGTCTACAGTTACGAATCGTTGCTCAAATTCCTGTGGATTTGACTCTTGTGGACTCTTGACCGCCAAACACTGCTTTCAAATATCCTTGCGTGTGCGATTTTTGTCGATAATCCAATATCGCGTCACCCATCGTTTACACAGATTTTTCATGCAGGATATTGTGCACTCATTCAGTTGAAATGCAGTCTCAACATTATCGCGCTCTTTCACTCAACAGCCTTCCATAACGATACCATGGATATTTTCAACGATATCCGTCGTGGTGACCTTAATCGGGAGTCCAGAGCGTGCTTCCTCTTTAGTGCATGTTCGGTTACGTTTAGACACATTCACCCAGAAGTAAAGTCTTCAATGCTGGTGCAGAGACCCCATAATCTTCATCAATTTTCTCTTTGATCTGGGTGGCCGCGTCCACTTCCTTAAATAAAAATATGTTATCTCTTCAGTGGACTCATTTTTCCCTATTTTTGTGACATTTGTTACAATGCTCGCTTCAAACTTCTGTAAAAAGCAAAGGAGCTAGTTTGAAGCCTGAGCTAGTTTTGAGAGTAACACCTGTAGTCGTAGCGTCACCAAATTAATTAGACACCATCTCATAGACATTTACCAAACGACCATCGTATATATGGCTATCACCTATGGTTCTTCTGCCTGCATTGATTGCTCCCTTATGTGACTTGGTGTTAATTGGTTTTAATGCTCGCCATCGCATTTTCTTTCAAGGCAAATACGGGGCATACGGGTCGCTTCCCCGCCAACCCAGCCAAGATGGGACAAGGGAGCAACAGTCCTCACCCCTTCAGAACCAGCAACAACCAGCAGAGCGAGATTCCAGAAGGGGATCCGCAACAGCGTTGCAAAGTGGAGGCACCAACACACCAAGAGGACGTATGTCACTGTCACTTAGACGAGGGCCGTCCTCGTCCTCGACGTCGGACAATAATTCAGATGCCACCTTCACGGACACGGAGTTCAATGCAAGAAGGCGGAGTGGACTTCAGAGTCAAAGTGGTGAGTTTATACTCACTCGAACTTTAAAACTCTATTTTATAAACTAGGACATACTGAAATTGTATAGTTTTTATTGCAATGTTATATAAGATGATTATGAAGTTAGATATCGATCTAAGTTTAGTGGAATTAAATTTCTCTACGGAAATTTCTGACTAAAATTAATTGTCCTCCAAACGTTAATCAAAAATGTAACTTCTGAATTCGTGAGTTAACTACTGCCTTTAATTGCTTAAAAAGAGCTACGATCCTCGAGTAAAATATGAAACTACTGATATAATGACCGAACGAGTACCGAAATAAAATAATTGCTTGTAACGGTTACGTCGTTTTAATCAAAGATTTTCGATTAAAGCGATTGTATTTGCATCAAAGGTTTTAATTACAGACTCGAAACTTGCTGAAACTTAAAATCATTAGTTTCTAACGAAATCTAGACCATACGAATGAACGTTTCTCAATGGTGGCATTATGTTGGCATACTTAAATGTTGACATTTTATCACGGTGAAGCTACATTTGTATTTCGCTGCATTAGTGTGACAGTTCACATTTATGTACAAATATAAACACTTTACTCTTATAAAGCAACCACACCACTTGACAGTATTTACTGTCACCATGAGATGGCCAATATCGTGAAGCGAATGCTACATGTCAGAATCTTCTATACTCATAAAAATTGGTAAGTCTTGTTCGGCTAAGGGATCAGAAGAGTAAGCTAACATTTGCGTCCTGAGCATAGGACTTAGCAATGATTAAAAGATCTGTTCCCTGATGAATACAGGGATTTCAGTGCCCTGCAGTTATAAAGTAGTCGCATGTTATTCCAGATAAAAATACACCTATAACATGGGTGAATACAATTATTTTAGTATTTGCAATGTTAGGTATGTCTAGATCTTTATGCAGTCAATATATATTTATAATGCTGCTATAAACTTTATTTTAGTAGAATAGGCAGCTTGCACTAACATTATTTTCAAGATTTATCTCTTGCTTTTCAATGCACTAGTTCCATTGCTGCACAAGCGTTTCATGCCCTGAATAAAGGGTTTTCAGTTACCTTAAGAGTCATGCATACGCCACTTCCTTAGGCTTTCCTGTTCTTTGAGGTAAAAGACTAATTTAATACTTCGTCAACAATAATCACTCGTCTGTGCAACAGTTACATGCACTAAGTTGTTGCTGTTATAAGAGAGTATATTTTGGTGGGAGAACCTGAGCCTAGGCCATCAATCGCCAGTCAACTTGAAGGAATTGAACATAATTTAATTTCCCAGAGTCTTTTTGTACTCGAGGGAATTTGATTGTCGGGAGTCAATAAGACCATCTTTTGTGGAATGCTTACGTCGTCATTGGTACGCTGGGAGGTGTCAAGTCAGTGGTCGTTGCCGAACTAATTTAAAGTTGCTCTTGTATTCAATAGATATCGGTCTCCGATACATCTTTATACCACAAAAAAACGGATCATCGAGCGCCACTATTGTGTAAAACAGAAAGCAGAGTGGCCATAGTTAATATCGGGGCAACGACAACTCAACTGACACAGCAACTACAAATCTGTGCAGGAGTCATGAGACTGGAACTTCGCATTTCTATGCGCACGAAAAGGTGTTACGCAGATAAAGTATATTTGTGTGCCAACTAAAACACATATCTAACTGTATTACATATAATTATTGAATTGTATTAGGGTCACATATATTTCAAAGGCTGTTAACCGATTTTCCACAAGAATCTTCATGTTTAAAATCTGAAGATCATGCAAATGAATTAAACAGGATATAAAAGGTATTGTATTTTACTTATAAATTATCAAATATGGAATTAAAAGGATTCAATCTGGAAAGTGAATTTTTATAATAAATGTGTATTAAAAATGTTTCTATCAAGTTCAACAAGCTTTGGGTTCGAATCACGGTCTTGACCTGGATGATCGTAATGGTTCAGAATTCACTTTTCCAAAAGCCAAATCATTCATATTAAAACTGAAACAACCAAAAGCACAAAAAGGAATTGAAAAATAATGTAATGATGTATTTATTAACCAATCATAGATATAAGAAAACAGAGTAAACATTCATCATATTTTCAATGATAATTAGAGCTGCTTTAAATAAAGCAAATTATTTTATTTCTATTTATTTTTGGAATTCAAAATTGATTTAATTTAAAAATCAGTTCTTTTTTTAATATTATGCGTTTGCTTTTGTATTTCCAAGAGCAGAAAAAATATCCATTTCTTGAAATAGTAAATGATAAGAAAAATGGTATGGTGTGTCCCAAATAATTTAGGGATAAATATTTTTAATAGTTATCTGAAATCATCAAAGGAAATAAATTACCATTTATCCCTTTTTCAATACAGAACCGTACCTTTGCATATTTTTCATGTTATTTTTTTTCATCCAAATTTAAATCACGCTATCATTAAGTATTGTTTTCAGTTTTTTCTCTTTGCACTTTGCAGATAAACTTCATCAAAACCTACTTGTTTTATATATTCTCTTTACTTTAGTTCGAAAATCATTACATATGTAAATCTAATAGAGACTTAAGTCTATATATATATATGCCAAGGATTTTGCGAATGCTTTTAAATTTATATTTACTTCTCCATCGAAAAGACATTCGTAAATTATTCAATGCCCACTTTGATAAAACTCGTGCTAAGAGCATTAGTTTTTACCTTCAGCACGCATTAAATCTCGAAAAACAATCTTGAAAATTCAATTTACAGCGCCTGCAAAAGAGGAATATTCGTCGATTCATTTCTACAAAATCTGAATTTTTCATTTAGTTTTCGAAAATAACAAGACGTTTTATAGAAATGGCAAAACAAAGACTAAAATAAACGCGCAAATAAGTCGTATTTTCTATAGATATATAAAATTCTTTCGTTCAAGCTACTCAAGCGACAAGGAAGAGAGCTTTCTTCTCAACGAAATGGCGTTTTCTTTAAACTCTGCTCTCGCTTGCAGAATAGCGTTTGAATTATAAAAGCAAAACGCAACTATTGAACAATGTTTGTTGAAGTGAATAATTGAAGTCTGCTTCAATTTCCCATTGCTGATTTGTTAAAGTTGTTATGGAATAGCTTTTGTGAGATTTTATATTTGCTAAAGGATAAATGTCGGAGCTGTGTTTCTATAGGGCTGGTAGTAAATGGCAATGTATGTGAAGATCAGGAAATTCGATGCTGTAAATCCTTTATTGTTAGGTTATTCATAAATAAATTCAGATACTTGTAGCTTACAAAAATATGAATAATTTAGCAAAATATAGCAAAACCATTTTAATATAAATATATCACTAAAACCATTTTAAATATATCTTTGAAACGAATCTATATAAGAGGGGGTTTTGTGTAAACAAACAAACCAGACGAAAAGGGATTTTACTTTCGCAATCCAAATGCTCTGATACGATTCATATAGGGAGTTACCTCGAAATCTAGTTTATGGCCATTTCGATGACGTTTGAGGTTTAATCTAAGTGGCGTTGACCAATCTATCCTTTATCAATTCGGAATTCATTCTTTGGAATTTTGGCAAAGTTCTAAAATCGTGTTCGAAAAATAAGTCAAGAGACGTCACATTAGTAATATATACAGAAAACCTGTTATGTCACAGAAACACTACCACCACCTACATTTAGTTTGACGGAAAATGACTCTTATAGGAGACAACTTTCTAACTCAATTTTTAAGCGTATTATATAAAACAATAAGATAATAAACAAACCGGCTTGGAGCAAAAAGTATTTAATTAAAAAAATCATCCACATTCTAATAAAATAGACAGATCATGGGGGCGGAGTAGTTGTTATAAGATTGCAGAAGTGTTGCTGCAGAAGTAGAATCGGGAGAATCGAAGCACAAACCAGTTTCTTAATCACATCGGATAATGCCATTAACCAGTAAATTAGTCTTACATACGGTTTCGTGCTATCTCCCAAAACCACGTGACATATCTTCAAATGAAGTGATCATGAGAAATAACATGAAGCTGCGCGTACATCTCCATCTGTTTCATTATAAAGAACATATGACGTCACCTAGGATAAATACTCTATTGAATTTGAAAAGTAGATTCGATTTCTTGGACTAAGGATGAAAAAGCTCTGTACCACAAATAGATTGTTATAACGGCCTTTAACGTTTATTTCAAATTGAATTTTGAATAAAAAGGGATAAGAGTTTGGAACTCCCTCACTCTTATTTAAATTTTGATCTAATATAAGGAGCAGAGAGAATAGAATCTCTATTTTCAGTTGAATTTCATTGTATTGCACCTTAAATTCTAGGTTTCATCAATGGTGACTTTAATTCCGACTCTATGCCAGTGGAAACATTTCAAATTGCTATGAGTGATTCGTTCTGTTTCATGGAATTTTTTTATGCAAGATTTGCTTACAAAAATGATTAATCGAATTCAAATGACACACATTTTAGAGCAGGCGAAATCAAATGGAGCTTATGCTAAATATGAATTTAAAAACAAAATGGATAACTGTATGATTTGGAGACTGACAAAGAAACCAAAAACCTTGAAGCAGAAAGTTAGTCACATAATGACAATACGTGAATTTCTAGTTTTGACATTACTAAGATATATTTAGTAGATTGGAAAGACGAGACAGTATAAATGGCAAGCACACGTAGTTCCTTATTAATGTACTTGTACTTCTCATTCAATGTTTGTTTCGTTCAAAATTTGACCTCCAAAGACCAAACCAATTTTGTGATAGTTTGAGCTAATTTACTTAATGCTTATCCTAGAGAGAATAATTTCAATCTGGAAGAGTTCCCCAATCTAACCAGCAGGTGTACAGAAACTACGAGGAAAACTAACGATTTCAAAATTCAACACATAAAGTTTTTATTAATATTGCCACGGTCACTGACGATAAATAATTGAAGGAATTCTGCACTAAAAATGCCAGTAGACTTTGATGCCAGACGATATTTTTCTGTAACTATTTTTTTTCATTCAAGTTTTTTTATTATGACATCGTAGGACTTTAAAGAAGGGGGTGAATCCATTCAAATTCAGGAAGGTTGTTCACCTCATCATCTTCGAATCGAATGATATTTTGCAAACAGGTACATTTTAATTACACACCTTGAATCAGCATATTTTTATAATCGCAAAAACAAATTTTCTTCGAGATACAGGGCTGTGAAAGTGACGTCACAAATTAAAATTTACCTTTCTTAGAGTACCTAGTTAAAAATCGCACATCTCCTAAAGTATTTACGATGACCCAATTTTGTTTTGTTTTTGAAAACAATTGTAAGACTAGAGCAACAATTACTACTAATCTTCATTAGTGGTACGTAAATAGTCTTGGAAATATGAATTTTTTAATTTTATGAATTTTAAATTCATTTTTCTTAAAAGTGCCATCTTTTAAAAATCTGATTATTTTTTCTAAGTTCCTATAAAAATATTATATCAGAGAGTGTGAGCTTTTTGCAGTTTTTGAATAGTTAAGTTTAAATAAATTATTTTGTGTAATGACCCTGATCGGAAAAACCGACGCGATCAGAAAATAATGAAATATCGTCATATTCCCTTTCAAAGTACGAAAAATCCCTAAGCACAAGTCAAATTCCCTATAAAAGGACGAAAAGGTTTTCAAAATCCCTAAATTAAATCGGGATTCCCTTTCAGCCAGTGAGAGAACTACGCTTTCTGTATTTTCTTAAAAATACCTTTTTACTCAACGTTAACCGAATAATTTGAATAATTTACAGAATTTACTTAATTTGAATACATTATCTATCACAAAATTATAAACTAAACATTTACACAGAATTTCACAAGCATATCATAATTTTGCTGTTCATCTCACTACAAAACCAGATTTAAAAAATGCACTGTAATTCTTTTGACAGAAAAGATCAGAGTAATAAACAACATATTTAAAATATTAATAAATTCCTATAATTATATCAAAACATTTAAACGGTATTGAAACTAGCAGCACAAAACGCAATACCCATAAATCCTCATAAAACAGTCCTAAATTGCATAGATAAGAAAAATTACGAAGCTCAGTGATATATTTAACATCACAGATAAAATAATGATATAAATTTTTATTTACTTAAAACAATAAGAAAAGTTGCTAATTTGAATATTAGTTACGTTAAATAAACTATTAATTAAAATAAATTGAGAGATTTGCTAAATTTGGTAAAAAGTGTCTAATATGTCCTTTTTGCCACATAAAAT